>OY728128.1:695477366-696922761 GCA_963277665.1 Viscum album
TCATCCTCTAATAGAGTATACTGGCCAATGGATCTATGATCACTTCAAAAGGATTCCCTAAATCTTAAGGGGTTATAGCGCCTACTCAAATGAGATAAATAGAGTATTGGTAGGAAGAGAGTTTAACAAAGGATTATACATATTGTATCATTCACACACCCAACTGGAGATGATCTCATCCTATTATATATCCAAATCCTAATGTGTCACCTATTCATAAAACATCGTATGCATTTTGGAATGTTGGGTAAAAGTAATTAAATGAATTTAATGCAAAACCTTCAATCCATTCATAATGAATTATGACTTATGAATAAACCAATTGGGAGAAATCAATAATATGTATCACACACACACAGAAACACACAGAAACACACATATATATATATATATATACATATATATATATATTATTATATTCATCGATCTCATGGATACATGAATCCTATGAATATTAAACATATACTATATATAATATAATATCATACTATATATATATGCTTCTCGTGCAACATATTGATTTATAAATGAATCTTTTTCATGTACATTTTAGTACACATCCAACCATGATCTCTAGGGATCAATCATTTTCCTCTTTGGTTGGACATGGTATGAGGGATGAGGCTTATGATTCACTATCTATCACACAAGATGATATAGAGGTAGAAGCACAAGATTCCATATCAAGGGAGTATATTATAGAACATATAAAAGAATACACATGATGTGGATGAATTTTCCTTATGCATTTTTATGGAATAGAATTTAAATAAGTAAAATATGTATTATTAATATTTAGATTAATAATTTTATTAAATAATGTAATATCTAGGATTTTACCAAGGTCACATATTGTTTATTTTTTGATTAAATATCTTGGTTAGCCCAAATTTTGATGCCCAATAGAGTCAAGGAGTTCTTAGGTGCGTATGGGGATCATTCAAAGCCTAGAGCCCTGATTATGGAAGTGGTATCCTGGGTTGCATGGTTAGTAGAAATTGTGCGACCCAACCTGCATGGTTCCCCTAACGATGCAGCTATAGATAGTGGGGTTGTAACGACCCAATCTTTTTGAGTAGTATATTAACTTACTCTTAATGATTTAATAAGATGTTAATGGTCAATGCAGAAAGAGGAAGCGATGGCTTCATCCAGTAGACTCGACCCTTCTGAAGCCCACTTATCAGAGCTTGGGAAGGAGGTAGCATCTGTGGGCTTCGCTTTTGACCAAGCCCAAGCCGAACTCCAGCGTGTCAAGCTTGAACGGAAACGCCTACGAGAGAAGTTCAAGTTAGTAGAGATTACTACTAGGGCAATGTTATCTGAGCCTCCCTCAGATTCTCTCACCATAGCACACCTTACACTTAGGTCTTATGCCGATGTTATAAGGGGCTATGTGACAAGACCCTAGCTTCCTTGTGTAATCCTTTCGGGTGAATAAATTGATATTTCTTCCTTTAGTGATGTTTGTTAAATTTCAAATGTCCGGATAATTTTAGAATGTATTTTATTGCTGAATTTCGAAAAAGGATATTTTAAAATATTTATGTAAACCCTAAATAACTAATGATGTGTAATGATTTTCAAAAAATGGTCTTCTACAAAAGTGTTCAGTAAGGAATTTGGAGTCTAATAAGATCAACTTAATTTTTGATGAATAGTAAATTATGAATAGTGATTTTACGCTTAGGATTAGTAATGTGACCAAATGGATTAGTAATTTCACTCAAAGAAAGTTTAAATATAATTTAGACACCTAGATTAAGTAATGTGATTCAATAAAATGGGTAAATAACGGTTTCATAAATTATTATTCAAGTATTAGTTTTTTCGGATGAATAGTGTTTTTTAATTAAAAATTTAATTAAAAATAATTAGAAAATTATTTTTATAAAAATGACTTTATTTTTGAACTCAGAGCATCGATATTATGTTATGGTAATTTTTGGGGTTTTTTCTGAAAAAAATGAATTTTCGATGAATAGTGTTTTTATTTAAAAATTAAATTAAAAATATTTAGAAAATTATTTTTATAAAATGGATTTCATTTTTGAAATCAGAGAATTGATATTTGGTTAAGGTGAAATTTTGGGATTTTTCTGAGAAAGTTGAAGTTTCAGTGAATAGTAAAAATACAGTTTTAGGGTTTCGGTATGTTTAATGACATCATAACTGTGTCATGATGATTTCATGAGATCTTTTAAGGGTTGGCCGGCCAAGGGTGATGAAGTATTGTTTTGGGGGCCCCATGTGGCCTAACTCCTTGATAAATGCCAAGGGAGAACACATGGGTTTGAGAAAAGCACATGTGAGGTGTCCCTTGGCCATTATTGCCTTGTCCCCTCACTTTCCCTATAAATACCCACCCTTTCTTCCTTTATTTTTCACTCCCAACTCTCCCCCAAAGAAGTTCTGGTCTTCTTACCTTCCAAGGAGTCCTCCCAAGGTGCCCCAAGCCCTCAAAGTCCAAAACCTTTAGTTTCAAGAGTCACGTTTTAAGGTAAGGGATCCGACCTCTCTCTTTCTTTTCATGTAATCTTTTTTATGTCATTCCTTTTATGCTCCATGTTCTTATGTGATAGGATGTTCTTTTATATTCCTCTTACTTCCCTTTTCATGTTTATATGATGAGAGATCCCCTCTTACTCTCATAATTTCGTTTTATGAATGTTTAAGTGACGCCGTTAGGCTGCCGAATTTTTAAGGGATTCTTTCACCCTTCTCATTTTTAAAGTTAGATTTTCATTTCAAGTCTTTAAAGTTCCTTTTTTATGATGGGGTATTATATATATATCTATCATACTGATATCTTATGATCATATGATGAGGGACCCTATTTGATCTTGTCAATTCTTTTTATTGAAGTTTATGTGACACCGTTAGGCTGCCGAATTTTCATAAGAGAAATCTAATTTTTGTCTTCCTTCCATGTTTTTCATTTCAAATGGCATGTCCTTCAAATTTCATTAACATGTCCATATATCCTTCTTATTCTGTCCCCTTACTGTTTTATGGATCATTTATGAGTGGGTGACCCATGTCCCCTCTCTTTTCAATGTTTTCTAAAACCCCGAAACATAGCCGTTATGCTGCAGAATTTTCGTCTCAAAATGCCTCTCTCTCTTTTCTCAAAATTATTTTATGTTATAAATTGAATACTCAAAGCTCTTATTTCTACAAGGGTATTCACATATATATCAAATGTTCTATTTTAAATTCTGGGATTTACATACATGAGACCCACTTTCCCTTCCGTGGGTTTAAAGTGCCGTAAAGATCATGTCTTTAAAGCAGTTTTTAAAACGTTATGATTATGAAATGAAACCCATTTATTTTATGCTATGTGGGTTATTTATGAAATGTTTGATGATGATATATGTGGATCACATGATAATAAAGGAAAATTTAAGGGTTCTCCCTGATAGCGCTCCAATGCATTGGGTAATGATGTAACCACTAGAGATTATAATTTTCACGATACCTTGGTGAATAACCTTGGTAATTTTCAAATGACACCTTGGGGATGGACCTTGGTGATATGTTCATGATTGTCTATGTTAAATGATGTAGCCACATCTTCAAGTTATAGAAAATGTTATATTTATTATGAAATGCCTCATGATTTCTTTCTCATGCCTTAAAGTTCTTTTCATGTCCTTATTGAAGAATCTCAAGTTCACATGTAAAATGTTCCTCTTGTTTCCCTTACTGGGCCTTCTACTCACCATTTCTTTTGATGTATGTTCCCAGGTTATGATATTCAGTAATGAACCTAGGATGAACTTAAGGAGAATCCTTTCAAGTGTTTAATAAGAATGTTTTATGTTGTTTTCATGTATTTTGTTCCTCATTTCCAAGACACTAGACCTTAAAGATCCTCAGTTTTGTGTAATGTAATGAAAGTTTATGTTATAAAAGGCGGGATGCTATAGGGGTGATGGGGGACACATGATTTTTCAAAAACTGTGTTATCCCATATGTACAGATTTGTGGGATTGAAGGCCCCCCATGAGAGTGGAATTTCACATAGTTTCCACACTGTTAGTCAAACTGTGTTCCTAGATAGTGGATGGTTCCCCTTGGAGTAGAACAAGGTGCTTGGTTTGGAAAACTGTGCTGCTGAACCATGCACCCCTGTTTATGTGGGTGAAATTATAGTTTTACCCCTCTTTAATATTTTAATCTTATGTATTCTCCCCCCACTTTTCTCTATCAACTAAACCCTCTCCTACTATATGATATATATTTCTCCTCTTTGATAGGGATCAAGATATATCCCTCAACCAGACTCTAAATCTCTTACTATCAGATCCATTGTAAATCTAGAGGTATGATCTTGAATCCTCCCAATTCTTTTTCTATTTTTTATTCCTCTCTACTATTCTATCTTAATGAAATATCAGTTTCTCCATTTTTATGGAATATGATGGTTTCTTCGATATCTACTATTCTAGAAAAAATCAGAGGTTGAGGCTATATGAAGAAAGCACCATTAGTCTAAGGCATGTGGTCTGGGTTCTTTACCATTGGTTTGATTCATTATCTAAAATGAACCATTGTGTTGTGACACAGACCCTTCTGGAGATGACTCTAATTTATTTAATAAATTTAATTAAGTTGTTTTCAATGTTCGGTATGCCCCTAATGAATGGAGAATCACCCTTTGGATTGGTTTCCTTGACTCTGGCCGCACCTTTGGGTGTTCCTTGCCTAAATGGATCAGTTTCTCTACCTTCCTAGCTTTCTAAATCATCGTGAAGGCATCTCTTGGCCTATTTATAATTTTCAATGACCTTAAGGATTTTTTGGGCCAAGTGTTTAGGCCTCCTTACCTCATACCTTATGGTTTATTTCCAAATGCACCTTTTGTTGTCATTAAATCTTGAACCAAATGAAATAACTGTCATTTTTTACAATGATATGAATTCCTTGTATGATAAATGGTATAGTTTTTCTAACCAAATTATACCCTATTGTAGTTCCAAGGGTGATATAAGGGGTTTCAACTAAAGGACCCCATGTATGGGATAATCATTCCATAGTTAGAATTTGTTAACCTTTTTTAAACACGCCAGGTGTGACACTAGCTTTCCTTGGGATGGGCTTACAAAGAGTTATTCTTTTTTACCTCCATACAAGTGACACTGTTTCCCTAGGGGAGACCCTATGGATAGGTTTGATGGCACGATGGTTGTACCATTCCACAAGAGATAATCAAGCCCCTACTTGTGATACTAGGGAAAGACTTGAAGGTTAGTTCATGATGTCATCACACCAAGTTTGGAGTGGCCCTTGAGACCTTATTCTTGGTTCACCTTGGATGGAATACCTTGACATCAAAATTTTTCTGAACACTTGGAGTGCTACATATAATTTTTTAAGAATTCATATAGATGATCCTAGGGTGACTCCTAATGTTTTTATAAAGAGGAAAATTGAATTATTAGAAAAGTGAATGCTTTTAAATAATAAATTCCCTTTTAAATTGGAACCTTAGGGATGCATTCTCCAAGTCCCATCACAAGCATTGGGATAGTCCATATTTATATACATTATATCACTCACTTCACCTTCAAAATATCCTTTGGTTTAGACTTACTAGATTAGGCCGAAGTAGGTAGACTTGGATGGGTTTCCTATTGGAACTCAGTCTGGTTTATTTATTTATTTATTTCTATCATTAATTAATTAATTATGGAACAATATTTATTTTATATTACATGAGAAGGATTGAGATAGACACTATTGGTGGTGGCATATTGGAATTTTATCTCACACCCTTCTTGGGCTGCCTTTGGTACCCAATAAGACATCATGACTACATGTATAAAAAAAGGGAAGCAACCAGCTTCCGATGCTTGACTTTTAGCTATAGGATGGATTATGGGGGGAAAAAAATTCTATGCTCAAGATGTTATTCATATAAGTTTTTTTTCATTTGATATTTTGTATAGAATGTAGTATATTCTTGTGTCCACTAACCCCTGCATACTTACTTTTTTGTAACACATGTCATGCCATCAACATAACTTTGTATCTTTTTATTTCTCAGATTATTTTTATTATTTATTTATCTTACATGTTTTATTATTAATGCACATATTCTATCTGTCTATTGATATTTTTTCTTCTATGATGAGTTATTGGTCTGGTCATATAATGTCTTCTTATGCAGTTTCTCTTACACACACACACACACACCCATATGTATATGAATTATTTCTATTCTCCACTCTAATCAATAAAGTCATAGTCTCACGAAAGACACACCCTAGGCCCTCTATTCTAGTTGGTATCCTCTAGCATTCTGAGAGGCATGTTTAAAGTCTTGTGGCCCACTGTCAAGGGGCACCATTAAGTGGCACACGATGAGAGATGATACAAAGTAGTATCAAAGGGTTTCATTTTCCTTTGTCATACTTTTTGGGTTTAGATAGGATACTAGGATATTGAGATTTGGTTATGAGCCTCTTCTTGGGAGTATCTAACCCATGTATAGAGGAAACCCAAATTTTATGGCATGGGAAAATTCTATTATTTATTTCATTGTTATTGTTTCAGGGATTTCACTATTGGGTGAATCACTAGATTTGTGTTGTTATTAATGTTTATGTTATTAAGAAGGGTTGATAGACTTGTCCTGATGATATGAGATAACATAAAGGCATGCATCATACTAGGCAGTCTATGACTTAAATGTCATGAATTATGTGATGCCATAACTACTTATTAGTGTGCATTGCCTATTTTTGAATTTGATTTATATTTGTGACTTGTTATGCCTTTTAGTTCTTTGATTATTATATATTGAAATTTTCCAACTTTCTTTGTCGGATTGAAAAACATAACAGACACTTAATGTGACTTCCTTAACCTAAAATTTCTTTATTGAATTGGTTAAAGGAGACACCTTAAGTAGCTAGTTATGTAACGTTGATCCATATACCATCTGTCGAATGGGATAGAACATGTTATGGTTAGGAAAAAGTAGAGACCATATTTAAATTTATAATGTGTATGGGACTTTATAAATTGGAAATTATGATCCATCTAATTCAACAATTCAAAGAAAATTTAAATACATAAATAAATTTAAAATTAATGAAACATTTAAAATGAAATGGACCTTTATGTGGACAATATGAGACTTTATCCTAAACTGAAATTAGTAGTAGACAATAGTCTGTGTATCTTATGATCTTTCTATGACATCTCATGTTCACCCAAACCTAGATCTTGGAGTAGGGTATAGGTTGTAATGTGCCTATAGGTAGGTCTTGTATCCATCCTTTATTTATTTATTTACTATCTATTATAAATCCCACCTTAGGAATGAACTTGTATATTATAGTGTTATCCCCCCATGACATCCTTGTATTTTACACCAAGAAAGTGGTAATGGGTACATTCTTGAGGTATTAGCCCTAATCACCCTTATAATCACTCTTGTACTACCCACCAAAGGCACCTCCAACAGATCCTCCCCTAGGCACTGATGCCCAGTTCTATTATAGCTTCTTCTGGTTCATGAAGATAGTTAATGGAGCTCCTCGACCTGCCCCTACCAAGGTAGAGCTGACCTGCGAGATCTAGTCACAGCATCCTACCACCTTTTTAGGGGATGTAAGGCCCCAGTATACTAAATCATGGCTAGAAACCTTTTTTATCTTTGATCATATTAAGAAGCCTCTAGAGAGGACGGCGAAGCTCTTAACCTATATTCTATATGAATCTTTCAAGAATTGGTGGGATGTTGTTACTCAGGCTAGTCAACATTAGGGTATGGTCTGGGAAGACTTCTATATGGCCTTCTTTGAAAAATTCTTTCCACATACCTTGATAGAATAAAATGCTTGGTAATTCATGCACCTTCATGAAGGTGACACGCTGGTGATGGAATACTCAACTCGCTTCACCGGATTATAGTGTTTTTCACCGATCTTGACCAATGATGAGATGACTAATACGAGAAGATTTGAGGATGGTCTTTCATATTAAATCTAATTGCAGGTGAACATCTTTTTGCTAAGCACCATTTTAGAAATAGTAAATCAGGCCCTCATCACTGAGTGGAACCTGAGGGAATCAAGTGACATGAAATGAGACAGTTCAGCTTCTCGGTAGAGTATTGGGCTATCCATCGTTAGGAAGAGGCGTTTTGATGGTACACACAGGGGAAATACCATATAGGTGTCATGCACTAACATCTATTTTGTGTTTCTCTAGTTTTTATATCTAGGAAATAAAATCCCATGTATATGTGGAAACCGAATGAGTGCAGAGCTTGTGGAAGGATGGGTCACCTCCAACATTTCTACCAATATTTTCATCAGGTTTCAAGTGAGTTGGATTCTATGCTTGCACCGTCTTCTGGTACAGGATTAGAAACTTCTCATCAAGTAGGGAGTTGGTCTTCTATAGGCTGTTCAGTCCTAGTAAGCTATCATGGATGCATAATTAAAGCATTATCATTTTAGCATCAGTAGAGTGGACCTACTCAGGCTACTCAGAAAACATCTTAGGGCTGGGGTTAAGGCCACATTTTTGCTATAAAACCTATGCTTGAGGAGAATATTCCAGGGCTATCTATAATTTGTGGCTCTATTCTTGTAGCCACTTCTTTAGTATATACCTTATTTGAAATAGGTTAATCACACTCTTTTCTATCTATCGCAACTATGAGAATTCAAATCTTAATAATAGAGTTCTCTAGTGGTTTGATGAATCTTAGCACCCTTTTAGGCATTCATGAAGAAGGTATATTCTAGTTTAAGGAGTTCCCATTGAAATAGGTTGGTAGCATATTATGTGGAGTTTATTTATCCTAAAGATGGCCTATTTGGATGTCATTCTCAACATGTAATGTCTTGTTCCATATCGATCCTATGTGGATTGATATTTCCATCATTTATCCTTTATATAACCTAAAGGATGCACATATATACATAGGGTGAATGAGATATACAAAAAATTCAAGCTGGACCCAAGAACACTAGGCTAGGTAGAGTGATATCCCATATAATCAGTATTTTCATGAATGATCATGGAATGAAGCTTATATAATTCCCTCATGTTGTGGATCGTTTCAGGGAAAAATTACCTTATGATTTTTATGGATTATATTTTGTGAGATAGTTCGAGTTCACCATCATGCTTATGCTAGGTGTAGTACTTGTGTCTATTCCTCCATATAGGATGGAACCTACAAAGCTTCAGGAACTAAAGAAGAAGATGGAAGATCTAGAGGATAAGGGTTTTATCCGACCCATCACATCTCCATGTGGTTCACCTATACTTTTTTCCAACAAGGAAGATAATAACCTTAGATTGTGCATAGATTACAAATGTCTGAACCATCTTAAAATGAATAAATAGTACCCAATTCCTCATATAGACAACCTATTTGATCAGCTTAGAGGAGAAACCATTTTCTTCAAGATCGATTTGAGGTTGGGCTACCATCAGGCTCAAGTGAGGTAATAAGAAATACCACGTACAACATTTCAGAGTACGTAAGACTTGTACAAATATATGGTTATTCTATTCGTCCAGAAAAACACAACGATTGTATTAATGGATCTAGTGAATTGGGTTTTCCACCCGTATCTTGATTCCATAGTGGTGGTCTTCATAGATGAATTCATAGTGTATTCTCTCACGAGACCCGACCATTCCAACTATCTTGAGATTGTGTTGAATACACTGATAAAGAACTAGATCTATTAAAAGCCCATTAAATGTCACTTTTGGATCAACAAGGTTCACTTCATTTGTCATATTATATCTAAGGAACGTGAATCAGTTGGCCCAGATATGTTGTGTATTGTGGTCTCCCAGAAGAAGGATAAGAATGTGTTTGATATACATAGATTATTAGGGAAGGCTGAATATGATAGATGATTAATCCAGTATTTATTACACATGGAAATTATGCATAAGAGAATAACCATTAAGGGTTTGAAATTCAACTGGACTGAAGCCTGTGAGAATCTATTTCAAGAGTTTCAAGGAACATTGAATTTAGAACCAATCCTGATCTTTCTTGAGCTGGGAAGAGGCTATACTATTTACTGTGATACTTTAGAAATTAGGTTAGGGGTAGTTCTGATATAGGGTGATCAGGTTTTAGTTTATGGGTCCTACAAAATAAGGCCTCATGAGTGAAACTATCCTACACATGAGCTCAAACTAGCTATCATGGTCTATGCTCTAAGCTGCTGGTGGCACTATCTATTGGGTGAGAGGTTCATCATCTTTACGGATCATAAAAGTCCCAAAATAATATTTACAGAGAGAGACTTGGATATAGGGTATTATGGGTGGGTAGGATACCAGAAATCGTTCGACTTAGAGCTTACTTATACACTTGGGAAGGGTGATCCCATAACTGATTCCTTGACCCAAAATACTCAAAAAAATCTGTCAAGGAGGATAGTAGTAGGAGGAATTTAATCAATTTATTTTCTGATATGCACTTATTGGTTCAAGAATACCCAGAAAAACCTTTGTTTGAAGCTCTAGTAGTGACATATTCCATTCTAGAGTAGGTCCAGATACAGAATTTATCAAATTTTGAGGTCCTAGTAATGAGGGAGAGCATCACAGGTGAAAACCCACCTCCTAGTTGGGTTTTTGATGGAAACAAGACATTACTCATTCATGGAAATGTTTTGGGAACCATCATATATATGGGAAGAGATTACGAGGGAATCTCATTCCTTTATTTGGGTATTTCACCCTTGTCTCACCAAGACATACTGAGACATCTGCCGTTAGTATTTGTGGCCAGGTTTGAAGAGATAGATAACAGGTTTTATCACTCGATGTTCCACCTATCAGTGGTTGAAGGCAGAGCACCAGTGGCATACTTTAATTTTATAGACTCTATTAATTCTTGAGTGGAAATGGGATGACATAATAATGTATTTCATGATCGTATTGCTGAGATCCCCTAAAACTAGCGATGTAGTATGGGTAATCATCGATAGGCTGACTAGGGCTGCACACTTCCTACTGATTTGGGAGAACTTCTATGTTGATTTCATAGGAAGGTTATATATATATATAAGATAGTGAACCTTTAGGGTGTTACCTATTCCATCGCAACAAATAGAGGCACTCAGTTTACATCATGGTTTTATAAATGGTTATTGAATGTACTGGGTTCACAGGTGATATTGAGTACAACATATCACCTTTAGACAGATAGTTAGTCCAATATGATGATACAACTATTGGAGGATGTTCTTCGGGCATGTATCCTTCATTTTGGAGGTTCGGGGGAAAATAATATACCACTTTTTGAGTTTCCCTATAAAAATATCTTTCTGGAAACAATTTTGATAGCCCCATATGAGGTCCTTTAAGGTAGGCCATGTCATTTAGCTATGTGCTGGATAGAGTTAGGTGTGGCAACTCTCCTTGGTCCTCATCTCATTTAGGAGAATTCAGAGAAACTCCAATTGATTCAGAAGAATATGGATATAGTTCAGTCTAGGAATAAGTCCTATAACGTTCTTCACCATTGAACTCTAGATTTTCAAGCATGACATCAATTTTTTATTCTTATATCACCAAGATTAGGTCACAGACAAATTCATAGACAAGTAAAGTTATCACCTTGATATGTCGGGCCCTTCTAGATAATGGAAAGAGTCAAGCCGATAGCCTATTGGTTACAGTTACCTCAGAGGTACCATTCCCTGCATGTCATCTTCAATTTATCATAACTTCGATAATACCATCATGACTTGTCTTATTTGTTTCACCTGAGGATATTCATATGGAGGAAGATGCTTCCTTCGAGGAGAATCGGACACATATCATTGATCAGAGCATGAAGGCTCTATAATGCAGGTCAATTCCTTTGGTCCTGGGGATTTGGTAGAAATGAAACATACAGGATGAGACATATAAGTGGGATGCAGATGTATGTGCATAGTGGATGAAACATTTCAGAGAATATGCTCTACCACACTCAATTGAGAAACATGGGGATGAATTGTCTTATGGAGGAGAGGTTGTAATGTACCGACATTTCCCAATGCTGTGAACCATTTTTTATCTTTAAATTACTTGGTTTAGCCTTAATTTTTATTCCTAATGGATTCAAGGAGGTATAAAGTGTGTTTGGGGTTATTCGGATCCAGAATGACCGATTTTGGAAGCGGTATAATGAGATGCACAGTTATTAGAAACCATTCCACCCAGACTATAGGGTCACCCTAATCGTGATGTTGCAGATAGTGGGGTGTTGGGGGCTTCATGGTTTTTTTGAAACCATGATACCCTATATTAATAACCATTTAGGATTTCAAACCCTATGATAGTGACATTTCCCATGGTTTTTTCATGGTTATACAAACTGTGTGTTGTGCGGGGTACCCCTTATAGAAGAACATAGTGCCCAGTTGGCACATGGTTTGACCAACCATGCAGCCAAACCGTGCACCCCTTCTTGTGTGGGAAAAATTCTCATTTAACCAATATATTATATTTTAAACTTATTTCTTCTTTCCTCCCTACTTTTCTCCCGCACTTGAATCCTCTCCTCCCTCTTGAGATCTCTTTATCCTCCTTGCATGGGATCAAGCTATCTCCCTCAAATGGACTCCAAATCTATTATTGTTGGATCCATCAGAAATATAGAGTTATATTATTTAATACTCTACCTTATTTTTTGAGTTTCACTTTTTTCTATTCTGTGGTTTCTGGGTGAAAACTCATTTCCCTATTTTTAGGTCATTTTATGGTTTCTTCGATATCTTCCGTTCTAGCTCGAATCAATGTCTTATGCGGATGAAAGAAGCATTATGGGGATAATTTAGGTTGATGAGGTTCCTTACCATTATTTTTCACTATATAACATGACCTATTGTTCTGCTAGATGAACCCTTCCATTGACACCTCTAGATTTTTTAATAAATTTAATTAAGTTGTTTTCGATGTTTGGTATATCCTTAATAAATGATAAATCACCAATTGGGTTGGTTTCCTTGACCCAACCCACCCATTTGGATGGATTTTCCAGATAGAATTGTTACTCTACCTTCCTATATTTCTATAACATCTTGAAGGAATATCTTTTCCTAATTATAATTGTAGATGACTTTAAGGAATTTAAGGGATAAGGGTTTATGCCTCCTTGCCTGATGTCTTGTGACTAATACTATAATGCACATTCTTTTTTAATTAAATCTAGAACCAAATGAAATGAAAATATTTTTTTTAAAATGTTAAAAATGCATTTTCGGATAAATGGTATGGTTTTTCTAACCAAATGATACACTCGTCTACTTATGAGGTCGATACAAGGGGTTTTGACTTAAGGACCCTTAGAGGGGCTCATCATTCCTTATTTATAATTTGTTAATGTTTTGTAAACACTCCATGGGTGACACTAGATATTCATAGGATGGGATCATAGAACATTATTCATTTTTATCTCCAGTTGAGTGACACCAATTCTCTAGGGGATACCTTATGGATGTGCTCGATGGCTAGGTGGTTGTACCATTCCACGAGAGAGACCGAGGCCCCTTCATGGGATACCATGGATAAACAAAAAGGTTAATTAATGCTATTATCACACTATGCCTAGAGTGACAGAAGGAACCTTATTCTTGGGTCACTTAATATGGAATCCCTTGAAATTAGACTTATGATGAACCTCTAGAGAGATACATGGAATTTTAATAGAATTTCCATGGTTGGGCCTAGCGTGACTCCCAATATTTTTATAATAAAGTTAATTGAATTAAAAGGTAAGTGAATGCTTTTAAATAAGAAATTATCTATGAAATTGTGTCCTTAGGGATGTTTCCTTCAAGCCCAATCACAATCTTGGGGACAATTCATATTATTATAAATTATATCACTCACTTTAACTTTGCGGGATCCCTTGGTTCAGATTCACCGACTTAGGCTGAAGCAGGTATATTTGTATGAGTGTCTTATTGGAACCCAATCGGGTTAATTTATATATTTAATACATTTATTAATTATAGAACACTATTCATTTTATATTTCATGAGATGGATTTATCTAGAATCTATTGATCATGGCATATTGGGATTTTATCTCACACCCTACTTGGGCCACCTTTGGTACCAAAAAAGACATCATGAATACGTATATAGATAAAGGGAAGAGACTATCTTCTGATGCTTGATTTTTACCTATAGGATAGAGTATGGGGTCATAGGAAAAATACTATGTTTAAGATGATAGTCATAATAGTTTGTGGTTTTTTGGCATTCTGTATAGGATGTGGTATCTACATGTATCCTCTAAACAATGCATACTTACATCTATATAGTACGTATCATGCCATCATCATCACCTTGTACAAATTTTTTTTCTTATATTCCTCTTATTATTTATTTATCTTACATTTTTTATTATTAATAGTTCACTACTCTCTGTCAGATAATACTGTTTCTTATACGGTGGGTTATTGGTCTGATCATATAGTGTCTTATTATGCTATTTCTCTTATATGTATATATTTTTTATGCACTCCACTTTGATTAATGAGGGTGTAGTCTCAGCACAGACACACCCCAACCCCTCACTATTAGTTAGAAAACTCTAGTTTTTGAGGAGGGACACTTGAGGCTAGTGGCCCACTATCTCAAGGCACTGTTAAGTGGTACACATGGTGGGATTCTACAACTAATACAGACATACAGACACACACACACATATACATTTCAATAAAGAAAAAACATTACACACACACAAATATATATATATATATATATATATATATATCAATATAGAACAAAATTATTTTAAAAAATTTATTAAAAAATTAACTAAGATACTTAAAACGTGTTCACATATCTTGTGGGGTGTGGTAGGAGTGTGGATAACTTTAACAATTCATTTTTTTTAAGTTGAAGAGTTATCATAGTTCATGATTTTGTGAACAAGAATTTTAAAATATAAAAAATCCTAACTCACATTTAAACTTAAAAATCCCTAAAAAATAAGCTAATGTATAACACCATTAGAAAAAAACACAACATTTTATCATAAATAAAATTTTCACACATCATTGTATCGCAATTCAATTATTATTAATATAATAATAATAATATTTATTATCATCCATAGTAAAAAATGAATTTAATCACTATAAATATTTGATAACCTTATGTATTCTTGGAGCCACACATGTATTTCACTGTACATAAGTTAATTTATGAAAATAAATAAAAAAAATATTTATTATAGATATAGGGCATTATAAGAAACCAAAAAACACACCCAGATATAGATGACATTGAGCCTTAGTGTCCTACAGGATTAACAACCCAATGTTTAAATTAATGGGTTCCAAAAATGAGAAACTCGATTCATTCCAGGTCACCAAACATATGCCTCGCTGCGCCTATCAGTAGCCATAAACCATGATCCAGACCCAAAATGTTGTGTCACTCAACTAAGAATCGTTTCATAATTATGGTTCGATACCCTATGGTAGGGAACCCCTGAAACAAACATTGGAGATTTGTGTAGTAAGAGGTCCGTATGATAGGTTCCAGGACCCACATATCTCTTTTGATCTTCCAACTCAGTGATTCTTGGGTGACACCCAAATACATTTTCTTTCTATTATTCCTCACCATTTTACTAGTCCCACTACTTTTATATTCTTGTAGAAGGGCATCACTCTGTCCCATATTGAAAAACTATGGGTTTGATTACTATTGATTGGTGCCAGTACAACCATCCCTCTTTGGAAGCTACTCAAAGATAAGGACTTTATGCCTCCAAGATTCACTACTTTCCTAATACATTGATACATTTATTTGAACTTTACATGTCACTTGTTACCCACCCCATGACCCAAATTCACTGGATGGATCGAAGGCCCTATAGATTGTAGGCCAATATCTGTTGACCAAAATACACATTTGGGAGCATATTTATGATTGTACAATATCTCTACATTACCCTCTGCAGTATTTCTATAGTAATTTTATAAATAATCCACCACCCATATTTTATACAGGGTTTTTTGTGCAAGATGAAATAATGTTTTCCATCAATAACAACCTCATATGAAAATAATCATAAAATTATTGTTATATTTTTAAACATTTATAATAATAGTATTATTGATTAAAATTGAAACATTTAATTATAATAGTAATAACATTTTTTTTAAAGTTTTTTAGAACATCAATCCACATTTTTTTTGGAAATTTTCTTTTCTAAAATTGAAATTTTAGACATTTAATATTAGTAATGAAAATGTTTAATTGGATAAATTTTTAATGTTTAACATATTTTTTTAATTTTTTATATATTAAAGGTTTTGTGTTTTTCCCTTAAATAATTGATACTTTCCATATTTTTTCACGTGAATATATTTCTAAGGAAAGGGAAGGTCAAAAACTATTATATAAGTATTTTCATTATTTTCTTTGATATATATATATATATATATATTCCAATTTTCAGAATTCGATCGATTAGAAAATTATCAAATTTTATATATAGGTCCAGTTTGACAAGTTCCTTAACTTTGTATTCTTTATATAAAGAAAAATAAAAGAAATTAAATGGTATTCTATACATAAAATATTACATTCATAAACATCAATCGAATATTTACAAAGACTCATCAATTCGATCAATGAAAACAATGAATCATTGGAGTAATATCATTAAGAAGATCATTTTATGAATTATATTCTATATGTGAATAGTACATGATATGAAAGTGGAATTTAGTTGGAATATCCATTTGTGGGAATTTTATTTTTCATGGTGTTTTAATGAAATGAACACTAATATTGTTAGTATAATTAATGAAAAAACATAAAATGGTAAATTAGTATAAATGATCAAAAAACCTCTTTAATTGTGAAATATTTAAATAATTTTCAATTTCAAGAACATATGTTTGTAATAATTTATATAAAACAACATTAACCATTCATTGCACTAGGATAAATAATCCTTGTTTAAATCATAAAAAAATAAATATCAAATATTTATAATATTGTTATTTCATAGTTATATCTCTTTATTTCAATGAGATGATTGATAATTCAATCATGGAAGAAAGAGTATCCATGAATTAAATGAGGGGAAAGGAATAATCAATAGTATTACTTAAATAACATATTTTTTGAAGCTCAAATGTATGTTTTTCATTAATACACATGATTTAATCACCAAATTCTATGTCTCATTATCACTATGTGAATTTTTCATCACTTTAAGATGTGAAGAATTATTTCATAAAAGAAATACAATACCTAGAGTATATAGAGTGCCTTTCCAGGACACATGGATCCTCAAGAGTCATCATTCCTTATGTGTTACTTCCTTCACACTTAGAATTATATTTACATTTCATTTTCCAACTCACTCGATGTAAGAAATTAGATCTTCATTTCAGGTATGGATCTTGATTTCAGGTTGTTTTTTAAGAAAAAGGAAGAAATGGGGTTTTTCTAGGTACACACTATGTACTTCCAAGTACATTCCATGTACCTAGCTTGTCGGGAACAGTTGCGTACTGACCGTGTAATGACCTAGTACATGGTCATGTGGTGACATGGTAGACCACTTAAGTCGAGGTCCAGTTGAGGCTAACACACAACTTGTTGTTTTAATGAAAACCACATGTATTTTTTTAATTGATATATATGAGTGAGGTAACGTCTTATGTCTGTAAACATCTTTTTCTCCTCTTGGTGCATATAGATGAGTGACTGAATGACCGAAGAACTTGGAACCCCTCCCGATTCTCCATCCGAGCTCTGATTGAGACACCGTTGGGTGTGTTGGAATCACACTGGTGAGTTATCAAAACCCCTATAGCCTTTCTTCCTGATTTCTACTCTCTTGTGAGTTATTCAAGGTTGGGCCTTTTTCAACTTTTGGTAGATCTATTCTGATTTAGGCCAATTCAAGTGTTGATGTTAAAGTATATCGACTATACGACATTGAGGTAGGTGGTTTGTGCCTCTTGTTATATTGACTTGGATTATATATGATTAAAGTTACACATTCACATGTTTGGGGTATTTATTGATTTGGAATTTAACCCTATTTACAACTTTCTGTGGTTTATTTAATTGATAATGGGTAGTTTATTTTGCGTAAGGTTATATACCTTGTTTATGGGAAACCCTGTGGGTGAGTTTCCCTTGGTTGTTTATTTATGGTTGTTTGGTCAAATATTCCTATTAGGAATGTCTTGTTCTCTATGCCTTAGTTGATTAGGTTGGAGTTTGATTGATTATCTAAAATGCATGTGATATGCTTGTCAATGATTAGCCATGTATAAGTTTTAGATTACATGAGCTGTATCGATATTAAATGCGCAATATTTTTCCAGTGGACTGTGAGAGCCTTGATGTAGATGTTTGACCCAAGGGTATTGACTGTGATATCTACCCAAGAGGTCATTTATAATTACCTTATGCTATGTTTACCTAGGGGTATTGACCATGATAGCTACCCAGGTAGTCATTTATAATTTATTTATGCCATGTTGACCCAAGGGTATTGACCGTGAGAGCTTCCCAGGTGGTCATTTGTAAATGACTAGTGATATTTAGACCAAATAGGATATACTTTAAGATCTTCCTAGAGGGTCATTATTTAATTAATTGATGCGGTGTTAGAAAAAAAGGGGATAGACCGTGAGGTCTTCCCAAAGGTTCTTTTTCTAATGAATTGATTTTATGTCAGACTACATGGGTTAGACTATGATAACTTTCTCAAGGGTTTGTTTATGAATAATTGTATAATTAGGACGAGTCTTCAAAGCCAAAGCACAAGCTGGGACTTGTTCTTACATGATAGTGTAGAAGGCCTTTTGAGACATCTATTTTGTTACTTCACATAGGGGATACAGAGCTCAGACTAGATCTTGGGGTTACATGATTCAAAGGATTGAATAATTTCTAATTTTAAATGAATGCAGTTGAAAACTATATGATTGTTTACTTTTGGGTACTTCCTAGTTTATTGCCCCATTTTTTCTATAACTTGATATATGTATTTACTGACCATTAGGCACAAATATTTGAGTGGTTTCCTGTTGGGATTCTTTTCACACCCTATTTGGGTCATGCTTTGGACCCAAATAGATTATATGATTGCTGGTATAGATAAGGAAAAGTGCCCTACTTAATCAGGTACTTGATTACTATTGGAGATGGAGTGAATGGGACCAAATGAGGATTGAGATGAAA
The DNA here is from genome assembly GCA_963277665.1 of Viscum album. Classification (NCBI taxonomy): domain Eukaryota; kingdom Viridiplantae; phylum Streptophyta; class Magnoliopsida; order Santalales; family Viscaceae; genus Viscum; species Viscum album. Next base: position 695,496,590 of record OY728128.1, read on the forward strand.
TTGGAGTTTACTTTATTTTCTGTACTTTGGTTTCTGTATTTTATCTCAAGCATTGTGACTTGTTTGGATGCTTTAATAGAAAAATGTGACATGGATCATTTATATATATGCTCCAGTTATTTTATTATTATCAGTCTTCCATCGTTTTATTATATTGTATGGTATTACTGATTCCACTATTGTTTAATATTTTTTTCCACTGTGTATACTCTACCAATGAGGTTATAGTTTCATCATTATCACACCTTGTCCCTCGATCCTAGTCGACAACCTCAAGTGTTTGGCAGAATGCACTTGAGGTTATGTGAACAACTGGGTTCAGGGCACCTTTGGGAGGCACCGAGATCCGAGACGTTACAAAGTGGTATTAGAGGAATTTTTTTACATTGCCTTACTATTTGGAGCCAATAGAATGGTATAGAAAGAAATATGTAGTTGGGAATAAGTTGTGCTCGATATTAGCTAACCCGTGTATAGGGAAAATCTAGGTAACCTCGAATATTGCAATTTTTATGGTTTAAAAAATGTTACAGTTTATTTGATTTCACCTTTGGCTGATTCACTTGTTTTTTTTCTATTATGATTGATATAATTGTGGTTATATTTTTGTTTCAACCTGATGAGATGAGGGTATTCCATCTCATGCATCATATAGGCACTTCCTAGATATCACATGTCATTGATTCTTATCATCCCATTTAGGGAGAATTATTGATTCCATGCCATTGTGATGATTTTGTTCTAGATATGCATACTATTGTGATAGATTCCATGATATAAATAACAACTATTTTTATAGGGTCTTGGTATATGTATTGTTTCATTTGGATGGATGCCAAACTTTGGTCCCTGTGGTGTTATAGGCCCATTTGGATCGGAATTTGGTGGATCATGAATGAATATTAAATGAATTTTGTCAAGATATTATATGAATAAGGATGTAAAACTTTGATTTGTAGGGAGTATAGGCTCTCACGGATCAGAACATGGCATGCCTTGGAAAATTTTTAAGATTTTGGGGTTGTAGAAGAGTTTCAGAGGCTTATTATGCGGAAAACCTTGAAAACACGTCGTGTGATGTTATAATCACCCGCCATGTGTTCTTCATGTCTAGAATAAATGACTTTTATTATGTACATGTTGTGTACCATATATACACGCCATGTAGTTATTGACCATGTTACTGACTGTGTGAGAAGAGACATGAGGTTGGTATGATTTTGGTAGAACAAGCTGTTTACTGGGAGTACATTCCATGTTGTAGTTGATCTTGTATCTTGTCATGTGACTAATGACATAGGTGGATGGAACTTATGTGGTACACGCCATGTCTAGAGTGTGCACTCCACGTAGCATTACACCAAGAGGGAACCGTGTAGTTCTAGCCATTTGGAATATTTTGGGTAGGATGGATTATTCAAGTACATTCTGTGTCTTATGAGGAAGATGATATGTGTATGGGGTGTTACACGAACAGGTTGGTAGAGGTACACACCCATGTTAAAAGATTTCAGGAACATGCCATGTAGTAGTTATACACGCAATGTAACCTTGTTTTGTAAACCATGATTTCTTTCCTTCTCCGGTTCCATTCTTACATTTCTATGTTGTATTCTTTGATAATTTTAAACTGATGTGTGCAATTTACCATGTAGATTCATGCCACCAAGACGTCCTCCAGTTGTACACTAGGTACAAGGTGATGATTAGACACCAGAAATAGAAGATTAGGGACCACTAGCAGATCCTCTTGTTGTGTCCGTCTGGGCACCAACTGTTATACCAGATGCAGGTGATGATGCAAAGTTCAATGAATTCTTTATTAGGATGGTGCATACCTTTCAGGGAGCAACAAATCCTACCCCGACTATGGAAAAGTTGACATGGGTGTTCCATCAGCAACAAACTACCAATTTTTTAGAGGATGGGGTAACTTAGGCTGTAGAGTCATGGTTGTAGGCCATGATTTCTATCCGAGATCATCTGGGGATGCCTCCTGAGAGGATGGCGAAGCTCGTGACTTACATGTTATGTGACTCCTCCTAGATATGGTGGGATGTCATCTCACAGGCAGGGAATCATCAAGATATGACTTGGAATGAGTTTTAGAGGTCCTTCTATGATAACTTATACCCCGAGATATCGAGGGATCACCCAGACCAAGAGTTCATGCATTTAGAGTAGGGCGCTCTATTGTGGGGGAGTATTCCTCTCTCTTTATAGAGCTTCAGTGCTTCAAAAATGTTTTGGGAGGTGATGCGTTATCACTGTCTTGGAAATTTGATGATGGTCTTAGGTACGACATCCCACCATAGGTGAATATTTTTAGGTCGAATTTGGTGTCTGATATAATAAAACAGGTGCTAATTACCAAGAACAATCTGATGGAGTTTGAAGTTTCTATCCAGGGGGGTTCAACATCTAGGGATGGTACTCTTTCAACTGATAGCAGGAAGTGCCACAGGGAGTTTACATGCGGTGGTTCTTCTATTAGCAGAGATGTTTCTTCATGTAGCCAACTGGTGTACTATTAGTGTGGAAAGAGTGGTCACAGAAGACCGTAGTGCATTAGAGACCGAGTTGATTGTCGTTTCCGCGTCAAGATGAGTCATATTCAGCATTTTGTGGGATGTTCTCACCATTTGTGAGTGTTTGGGGATCTATAATGACTTCACATTTAGGAGTAGGGCAACATGTTTCTCATTAGTTAGGGAACTCAAGTTCGTTAGGCTGATCAGGCTAAGGAGGTGGTTGTGGCCGCAATAGCCAAATGATAGGTTTTTAGCAATAGTAGGGTGGATAATAATAGGGTATCTAGGCAGGGTTCCAGGGCTGCGGTATAGGTCTTAATTTTTTGATAGAATATACCCAGCAAGAGCAGGATCTCGAAACCTCTATGGTTAGAGGTACGATTCTAGTTGAATCAGTTTTAGATTATGATCTTCTTGATATATCGGCTTCCCATAGTTTTATATATGTTGACGTCTTGGAGATCATTGTGTTTTTTATCTTTATTTATGATGATGTTATGACACTAGACACCCCATTGGGGATTAAGATGGATAGTGTACGTCACTGCAAGGTGTTCCCTCTTGAGGTTGGTTGGTGTCATTTCTTGTGGGACATCTATGTCTTAGAGATGACAGGCTACGATGTCATTCTCATAATAGACTGGTTAGTCTATTTTCAAGACTTTTTTGACTAATATCATTGTAGGGTGAGTTTCATGTCACCAGAGGGTGGATCTTTTTTACACAAGGAAGAATGAGATGTCTTTGCGAGAAAAGATGGATGAGATCATCATGGGTGTGGGAGGAATTATAGTCTAGATTTCTAGTTTCTATCTGGATTACCATGGGACATCAGAGATGAACTTTACTTGAGTGGTGGATTATTTTCGAGACGTCTTTCCAAACTACTTTTCAAGTTTACCTCCAAAGTAGGAGGTATATTTCCTTATTCATCTTGTACCATGAGTGACAATGCTATCCATTCCTCTATATAAGATGGATACACTAGAGTTACAGGAGCTCAAGAAGTAATTAGAGGAGTTGCAGGTGAAGGGTTTCATCTAACACAATACTTATACATAGGGTTATCTTGTCCTTTTTGTGATGTAGGTGGATGGTACCCTCAGAATTTGTGTGGATTATCGAAAGTTAAACTAGTTTATGGTCAAGAACTAATATTCCTTTCCAAGGATTGATGATCTCTTAGATCATCTTTGAGGAGACCATGTGTTCTCTAAGATTGAATTCAGATCCGGTTATCATCAGTTGTGTGTTAGACCATCAGATATACCTCTTATTTCATTTTAGAGTTGGTATGGTATATAAGAGTATTTGGTTATGTTGTTTAGTCTCATGGACGCACCGACAGTTTTCATGGCACTAATGAACTGAGTATTCCATCCTTACTTTTATTCTTTTGTGGTAGTCTTTGTGGATGATATCTTGGTGTACTATCACACTCGACATGACCATGCCATCCATCTTGAGATCATATTAAGTACACTGAGAGGTAATCAGTTATATGCTATAATCACAAAATGAAACTTTTGGATGGATTGGATTCATTTCTTGGGTCATGCAGTCTCATAGACAGGAGTGTTAGTAGACCCAGAGAAAGTGAAAGATGTAGTTTCATGGGAGCAGCTAAACAATGTCTTTGAGGTACAAAGTTTTCTAGGGCTAGATGGTTTCTACAGAAGCTTTATTCAGAACTTTTCATGCTTATCAGTGCCACTAACGTTCCTAACTAAGAAGGGTAAGAAGTACTTGTGGACAGATTCTTGTTATTCATCCTTTAAAGAGATGAAAGGGAGATCCTTTTGTGGACAGATTCTTGATAAAAAGTATTGAATTCCCGATCTCATGTTATTCATGGTTGTTCATGATTTGTGATATCGAAGACATTATCTTTTGGGAGATCCTTTTGTGGTATACACTGACACAAAAAGCCTCAAGTATATCTTTACTCAATGATATCATAATTTGACATAGTGAATGTGGGTTGAGTACCTTTAGTATTTTGACTTTGAGCTTGCTTACAAGCCTGGGAAAGGCAGTGCAGTGGCTGATGCATTGAGCAAGATGACTCAAATACAGAAAGCTCAGGAGGCCAGTAGTGAGTGGAAGCTTATATATATTATCTCTGAGATGCATTCGGAGGTGCATGACAGAAAGGGGTAGACATTTCCTTCTTCTATATATATTACCTATACTCTACTCGATCAATTGGGAATGACGCAACTATCAGATTATGAAGGCCTAGTCCTATGTGAGGGTGTGTTAGGCGAGGACCCTACTCCTGGGTGGACCATAAATGAGGATGAGGTTTTGTGTTTTCATGGACATGTATGGGTGTCATCAGGAATAGAAGAGGATATGTTGTGAGATTTTCATGCCTCAGTATCGGATGTTCATCCTGGTTTCACCTAGATGTATCGAGATTTACATTCTTAGTATTAGTGGTCAGGTATGAAGAGGGATATAGCGAGTTTTGTTATGAGATTTTCCACCTGTCAGCAGGTGAAGGTGGGGTATTAGCGACTGACAGAGATACTAAAGCATTTTACCATTATGAAGTTCAAGTGGAAAGTTTTCGTGACGGATTTTGTGACAGGTTTACCAAGGTTACCTCAGGGGAGTGACGTTTTTTGGGTTGTTATCGACGGGCTCACAAAGGTTTCACATTTCTTCCAGATCAATAAAACCTTTAGTGCTGATGAGATTGGAAGTTTATACATCTGATAGATTGTACATTTACATTGGGTTCTATACTAGATCATTTTATACAGGGACACCCTATTTACTTCTCGTGTTTGGTAGGGACTACATAGGGCTTTGGGTACACATGTACTTCTGAGTGCGTCTCACCATCCCTAGATAGATGGCCAGTCCAAGTGCATGATTCATTTTTTTAGAGGACATGCTTCGAGCATGTGTCCTAGATTTCAAGGTTTATTGGGAGAGACACATACCCATGGTGGAGTTTTCCTACAATAATAGTTTTCATGAAACAATTTAGATAGAACATTACGAGGATTTGTATGGTGGGCCATGCTGATCACCCCTATGTTGGCTGGAGGCAAGAGAGACAGCTATGATGGGACCTCATCTTGTCCAGGAGAACACTGAGTAGGTGGAGTTGACTCGGAAGAAGATGGATACTACATAGTCTCACCATAAATCTTACACTAATCAAATAAGACGACCTTTGGAGTTTGAGGTCAGAGATCAGGTTTACATACGTGTCACACAGAGGTTAAGACACAGGAGGATTAAAAGACATGGGAAGCCTTCACCAAGATATGTGAGGTCCTTTAAGGTTTTGGAGAGAGTTGGGACGGTTTCCTATCGGTTGTAGTTACCTTAGAGGCCCCAGGATATGTATGATGTCTTTCAGGTTTCTTAGCTACGACATTAAATTTCTGGCCCATCTCATGTTTTTCAACCTGAGGTGGTTGAGTTGGAGGTGGATGTGTCCTTTGAGGAGAACCCAATTCTAATTTTGGATCACATCATAAAGGTTCTCCATGGAAAATATGTTCCTCTGGTATGGGTGCTTTGGTGGCACAACTGAGTGCAGGGTGAGACTTCAGAGAGGGAGGCCAACATACAATCACAGTGTCTGGAGTTGTTCGTAGATTCTTCTTCCCCACCCTTAGAAGGGAAATTCGAGAAAAATTTTCTGTAAGGGGTGAAGTTTTTAAGAACTGAGATCTTAATTTCATGTATGAATCTTGATTTAGGGTTGTTTTTGAGAAAAAAAGGAAGAAATGGTGTTTTTATAAGTACAGACCATGTACTTATGAGTACACACCATGTACCCAGCTTGCCGCATACAGCCGCATACTAACCATGTAATGGCTGAGTACATTGCCGTGTGGTGACCTATAATAATTCCTAAGTCGGGGCTGGATGGGGATAATTCAAGACATTTAGTTTTAATGAGCACTCCATTAATTTTTCTTTTTAATTGATATATCGGAGTGGGGTCACGTATTATGTCTGTAAACATCTTCTTCTATTTGTGGTGCAAACAAGAGAGAAATGAAACGACCAACGAACTTTGAACCCCTCCCGATTCTCCATCTGAGCCCCAATTGAGATACCATCGGCTGTGTTGGAATCCCAGTAGTGAGTTCTCAAAACCCCTAGAGACTTTTTTCCCGATTTCTCCTCTCTTGTGATTTATTCATGGTTGGGAGTTTTTCACCATTTTGTAGATCTATGCCGATTTAGGCCAATTCAAGGGACAATGTTCAAGTATATCGATCATATGACATCAAGGTAGGTTGTTTGAGCCTTTTTTTGTGTATTTTGGATTATATATTCTTAAGTTCCAAATTCCCATGTTTAGGGTATTGTTTTATTTGGAATTTAACCTTGTTTATCACATGATATTTTTGATTTAATTGATAAAGGGTAGTTTCTTATGCATAAGGTTATATACCTTGTTTATGGGACACCTCGTGGGTGAGTTTCCCTTGTTTGTTTGATTATGGTCGTTTGGTCTAGGATTATTGTTAGTCTTGTCCAGTTTTCCATGACATGGTTGATTGGGATGGAGTTTGACTGATTATATGAAATGCATGTGATATGATTGTGAATGATTATCCATGTAGAATTTTCTGATTACATGAGATGCTTTTATATTATATGCGCAATGTCTTTCCAATGGATCTTGAGAGACTTGGTGTAGATGTTTGATCCAGGGGAATTAACCATGAGAGCTACCCAGGACGTCATTTATAATTACCTTATGCTATAATGACCAAGGGGTATTAACCATGAGAGCTACCCAGTAGGACTTTTATAATTTATTGATTCCTTGTTTACCCAGGGGTATAAACTATGAGAGCTCCTGAGGTGGTCATTTGTAAATGATTGTTTCAATTTTAGGCCAAATGGGATAGACCATGAGAGCTTCCAAGAGGGTCCTTATTTAATTGATTGAGGATGTGTTATAAAAAAGGGGATACACCATGAAAGATTCCCATTGGTTCAATATCTAATGAATTAATGTTATGATAGACCAAAGGGTTTATACTATGAGAACTTTCCCAAGGGGTCATTTAAGAATAACTGTATAATTGTGATGAGGCTTCCAAGCCAATGCACAAGCATGGACTCTGTCTTAATTGATTATTTAGATGGTATTTCAAGACACCTGTTTGGTTACTTTACACAGGGGATACAGAGCATAGGCTAGATCTCAGGGTAACATGATTCAGATGATTGAATAATTTCTAAATGTAAATTAATGCAATTGAAAATTGTATGGTTTTTTTACTTTTTAGTACTTCCTAGTTTATTGATTCATTTTTTCTATTACCCACTATATAGATTTATTTGTAGTTAGGCACATATATTTTGGTGGTTTCCTAATTAGATTTGTCCCACACCTTATTTGGGTCATTCTTTGGACCCAAATATATCATATGATTGTAGGTATATATAAGGGAAAGTGTACTTCTTCATCAGGTACTTGATTGTTGTTGGAGTTGGAGAGAATGATACCAAGATGCGTTTTATGATACTATTGAAGTTTACTTGATTTTATGTACTTTGGTTTTTGTATTGTATTTCCAGTATTGAGACTTATTTGGATGATTTCCTAGACACATGTGACATGCATAATTTATATATATGCTCTAGTTGTTTTATTACTATTATTCATTTGCTATTTACTTCTGTTTTTTCGTATTACAACTTCTGTTGTTGTTTACTATTTATTTTCTGCTGTGTATACTCTTACAATGAGGGAATTTTTCCACCATTATCACACTTTGGACCTCACTTCTAGTTGGTATCCTCTGGTGTTTGGGGAAATGCACTTGAGTTTTTGTGACCAACCGGGTTCGGGGCACCTTTGGGTGGCACCTGAATCTAGGATGCTACACCTGATCCCTCTTAACCATGACCATCTATCTCAATATACCCATGATTAACTTCATCCTACAACATGTCCAGCTCCATGCATCCTAACTCTCAATCTACCAGACTCCTCACCATAGCCTCCACATCACTATGTATATAGAGGTACATGTTTTTAGGATATTGATAAGGTTTCAGATTTTCACAATGGGACTATTGTGGATCCAAACTCCCACCTCGAACCTTCAATAGCTAGAAAAACTTATCTCCAATCACTATCTTGATCTTGGAATCTACTTCCTCTACTCAGACCTTCCCACCATTGATGTCACTGAACTCATTATATGCCCCTTGTATCCTCCCCTCATCTCTTTCATTCATTAGATGTAACTTTCAGATAGAGGATAATGTTGATGAATATCTTAAAATGGTATACATCATCATAGACATCCCAAATTTATCAAGTTGAAACACATGATGGTTTATCCTTTCCCCCTACTATTCCAGTGTTTCTTACTTCATTCAATCTTAATGAATTTTTTTATTAAAATCCTAAATCCTTGATTCACCAATCTCCCTCGTCCACTGTTCATGTTTTTCATCATTTTTTAGTTATACCCAAACCCATATTTACCATCATCTCATAATCCTTGGTTCATTAATTTTAGGTTTATTCACACATCTCAGGTACGACATTCCTTAAGTTTTTTACACAATACCCAGGTGAATCTTCTTCATACTCTGACATATTTATCTATTTCAATCATCTATTTTCATGTGGATGTTTCTTGATTCAAAATATTTATTTTTCAAATGATAACATGTAGTATTCTAATCATCTTTCAAGATATTCTGAAATTTTCTTCCATAATATGGTACATATTTATTTTTATTTTCCTTTAGTGCACCCATATGATAAATTTAAATTTTTTTGTATGAACTAATCTAGTCAATATACAGAAAACTATGAAAATGATAGTTTTATGAGGAGTGGTTTGATATTTCCATACCAAAGATTGATATATTACTTCATATTTCATAATAATTAATTTTGAATAAACCTTTTACACTTTTAGTATATTGTAAACAAATTTATATTTAAAATTTCTCTCATTTTATTTGGAACTTTTTGTCATTTACTTGGGTTTATGTTTTTCCAATTTTTATATATTATTGTTATTATATGTATATGTTTTTCTATTTTTTTATACATGTAAAATTTTTTAACTTCCAATTTACCCACAAAGATTTTATATGACCACATCAATTATTTTTCATTTTCTTTATAATTTATTTTTTTGTTCACATGGTTTTTTACAATTCCTTTTTTTTGGATTTAAATAATAGAGAAGAATAACATTGAAAAAATTATAAAGAATATTATTGTCCTCCCAAAGGTTAAAGGATTTATAATTTTTTTCTTATGTTATATTTTGGAAAATATATATGTATATTTTAAATATATTAGATTATATTTATAGAAAATATTTATATTTTCATATATTTTCAATTTTATAATCCAACCATTTATTTTTATCATAAAAATACACATCTTCCATTGAGATTTCTAGTATTCATTTTCCAATGAATTTATTATTTTTATTACTAAATAGTTTATATATCCAATAAATTTTCTATATAATATTATTTTATTGAAACATTTTATAGATTTCAATCATGGGTAATTAAATGGGTTTGTTTTATATATTATTATAAATTTTTATTCTATTAAATTATATAAAAGATCAAATTTGTAATTATATATTTCTTAAAAAAACATACGAGCTTACATTTTTGTAATATTTTGTATAACTAATATTTAAAGGGACAATTGTAAGGATTATAAGTTATTTTTAGAATAAGTGTAAAATAAATAATATTGTTGGTGGTAGGTTTGAAAAAATTGTGGCAATGATGTTCATTATTGACATGCCCTTCCTCCGGGGTATGTGTAGAAATCTCTAATGAAGGAACATTTAAAGGGATATTCTAAAAACTTACCCATTTGGGAAGAGATTAGAAATAGGGAAATAATTTACTTTTATATAATTACATAAAATATTAATTAATTGAAAAATAATTTTCCTAATTTATAATTTAACCATAGAGATTCTCTATGTATACTTTAATTATTTTCCATTTACTTTATTGTTTTATTTTTTTCATAAAAATATTCTGTTTGGTCACTTAATTATATTGTTTCTTTCCTTTTTTCCATCTTATGTGTTTGGATTTTTCCCAACACAATTTCATACATAATATGGTCATATAAATAAAATAGGTTTCTTTTTTTTATACAATAATTTTGAATTAAAATTAAAATTATAAAGTTTCTTTTTGTATTTTCTACAACCATTAAATATAAAATATAGAATAAATTGTTTTGTCAGTAGTCATTTTATATAACCAAGTCTTTTTTCAGAGTCTTAAAGTTTTTAGAAAAATATTATCCACTTATATCGTCATTAATTAGGTGTGATAATTTTTTAACATATATGAAGTTGTTATATTATTTAATTATATATAACATCAATTTTATGATTACACTTTTTTTAAAATATACCTCACTTTTATTAAACATTTTATGAAACTAATATTTTTTGACCTACTTCTAGGTTTTTGAGCACATTTTAGAGGAGTGTAAAAGAAAAAATTTCCATTATGGTATATTAGAAATGATTTGAACGCAAACATGTCACCTTCATCATGTGAAGGGTTTTGGATATCTCCATTCAACTCAGAGTCACCACGACCACCTATAAAAACATAAAGAAGTGTTGTCAATGACAATGCTTATACATTGAAACATGATCCTTAATTGGTCACATGACACATCAGAGGAATGGGGGGTGATTTTCTTCGATAACACCTATACAGTAGTGTGAAATATACAACTGTTGTAAAAAAAACAAGGAAAAAAAGGGAAAATTTTGGGAGCTTCTTACAGAGAAAAGATATACTAATCATCACATGAAATGAGTTTTGTACCCTAAGAGATCACTATTTATCCTACAGAGGACCCATCGACATTTCAGCTTGATCCCGTGAAGGATCCTCGATAAGAACCCTTTGTCTCCTGAAAGAACCCAAACTAGTCCTTTTTGATCATGTGAAATCCCCTATATGAGCATACTGATCTTGTGAAGTCCCCTATACATGTTGTATTAATATTTTTGAATCCCCTTGACATGTACACATTTTCAGGAGAAATCTATTTGATCATATTGGTTCCAATGAAAATGGAAAATAGGGAATATTATTACAATCACTAAAAATCATGTAACTCCCCCCGAATGACCCATTACAGGATCATGCGAAGTGTGCCACACCAAAGCTCTCAATTGACTCCAGAACAAATCTAAAATATATTCACCACACAAGGTGGTGTATAAATCGGTGGTGAGTCATATAACTCCCCCTAGTACAAAAAAGATACACATGTGGATGAAGCAACGATGCATCCACTATCGATCGTATAATGAGTAGACTACTTGTAGTGATAGATCACGTGATCATGAAATTCTTCAACCAGGTAAAATCTAGGAAATTACTCAAAGGGTTTCACTAAATGAATAGGAACTTTACGTTATAACATAAAGATCGTGTTAATAACTTCAGGTGTGTTGGCTGGATTATGCAAAGGACATCCCGCATGTCCGCTGGGGAACATGAAACCTAAAATATGGTAACACTACACAAACCTGAGGAATATATTCAATAAAATTATGAAATAAATATTAAAAACTAGGATAATTATGTGAATAAAATATAATCTGGTCCACATACACCTAACAATGCTCATAAAGATCATGAAACGTTACTAGGGCATGCCACTCAAATCATGCGATGCTCCTTGGCATACTATTTAGAACATGTGATGTCTTTTTGGAATTTTAAATTAATTCAAATGACACCCTATGATCATACCACCAAAGTCTCATAAATCCCATTGGGATTAAAATCCAAAACCATGTGATTACCTCTATACATGTTGCCTAATATATATGGTGATACCCAGACAAGTTAGCTTGGTTTTGTAGTGACACCAAGGAATGTCATCCTAGATTAAGTGATTCCCTCCAAACATGTCATATAGGTCATGTAGTTACCTTCAGATAAGTCACCCAAATAATTCATCACTCTTTATAAATGTCATCGAGATCACACGACACCCTCCAGAAATGTCATCCAAAACCGTAGAATGTCCTATTGACATGTCACCCTAGTTATACGACAATACTGGGACAAGTCAGATAAGTCTCATGGTGAAAAAAAGGAATTTCATCCTTGATCATGTGATGTCCTATAGACTTGTCATCCAAGTCATGTGGAACCCTCTTGATAAGTAATATAGATCACAAGACACCATCCAGACATGTCAATGAAAATCACGTGGCACTCTCTAGACATTTCATCCCAGATCATACAACATTCTCCATAGGAGGTTGTGTGATCTCATGATGTCATTCAGATATATTAGAATTGATCATGATATAGTCTCCATACATGTCATTCATGTTATGAATCTTCATCTTGATTAGTAAATTGGATCATGCGATTATCCTTGGGTACTTCCTCTATACAACCATGTTATTCCTAGACTACCTTAGATTTGTTAGGAAGACAGTTAAAATATATTGGACAGCTTGTTAGGACGTGTCAAATGGATATCTTGGGACATGATAAACTTTTCCAGTAGATATAGAATGGAAAACTAAATGTGTAAGACTTGTCATCAAGTGAAACCTTAGTGCATAATACCTGACCATCTAGGGAAACCTAAGTGTGTAATCCTTAATCAATTGTATGATATGACTTCCTCCACAAGGAAACCACAATGTGTAAGCCCTTATAAACTAAACTATAAGAACATAAACTCCTTACATAACCAGGATCCATAGGAAACCTTCTTCAAGCTTGATCTCTATATTAAACCATCAAATAAGAATCAACCTCAGTGTATGTCCTACTATGACTTTTACAATCCAACCATCAACACCCAATCTCTCCCCTAGGCTGATCATTATTAATCATCCACCAGTCAACTAAACTATGATAACTCTAATTCCTTCCATACCTAGGATACATAGGATGCCTTCCTATGGCTAGAGCTCTATATTAAAAACTCAATGGGTTTCCATATCCTGTAATGCTACATCCATTTACAATGAGACTGATTAATTTTCATCCCTTGTTTCCTACACTAAACATGTATCATGTAGGATTATGGACTCGAAATGGTCATATAAATCACATCTTGAGTCCCCACCAGTCCCGGAAACCAACATTTATAATACCCAATCAGTGAAATGATATAACCACCCCCATGTAAGGGCATCTACTTTGGGGTAATTCCCAAGGGCATGATTGAACTATGATGACTCTGATTCCTACTATAGCTACGATATGTAGGAAACATCCCGGAGGCTCAAACTAAATACTAAGTGCCAAAGTACCCTCATTTATGTCCATTATTCATGTCATTAAACTATACCGTTTTAACAAACTACATGTCCTTTGATTACTGTTATAAATAGGATATGTAGGATGCCTCATAATATCTCAATCCAATCTTAGGGATACTAATCACCTCCAAGGATGGTGGTAAAATTAGGAGCTCCTAGTTATATGGATTAAATATATAAGAAGATACCCACTAATGGGAAATGGATGAATAACCTCATATACATAGAGATGGATTCATTAATAGATTCCTTTTCATATATGAATGGATTTAATATACGATCATTTTGTTAGGGTAACCAGTCCTATATCAAGATTACTATGTGAATATCGAACATATATTAAATCTATAATAGAGTCCCAGTGTAGGAAAAAATTCTCCCCAAAAGGATGTCATGATCTCAACCTCCCATCAACTTGACCAATGTAGCTCTATAGTGTCATTGGGTCTGAAACCCCAATTGAATGTCAACATTTGGAAATCATGTTTTTACCCGATAATGGATGTGGGAACCATTGGGTGTTTCTATGGAAGAAAATCATGAATGATAAACTTGAAGTGAATGATTTTTCAGACATCAAACCATCCCATAAGGAAACCATCATAACATTTTACCCAACAATTCATGTGATATTACCCATGAAACAAATTTGGTGAACTCGATGTAAAATCATTTAACTATGACATCTCACTCACAAGATAAAATGGATCGATTGCCTCATTCTTTCTAGAACATTTTTTCCTCAATATGGGTGATCAACACAAATGTATTTTCCTGAAGAAACAAAAATGGTGAACCTGATGTGAGTCTCTCAAATAGAAAAATGATCGATTTTCCATGTGTTAGGACATTTTTTTTCATATCCTATGTAACAAAGTTGGAAACCTGACATGAAACTTTTGGATGATCCTCTATAGCTAAGGTTATCATGAAATAATTCTATCCTCTCTATGAAAAGTTTATGTGAGGAGAATAGCCAAACCTGGAATAAGAAAGCACAATTTTATTACCCATGCATATCTAATTGAGCACATATCATGCCTGCAATGATACATTGAACGATGATGTTGTTCTTTATTAAATTTATGAATGAAAATACTTCCCTCATAAACAAAACCCGAACCAATATAATGTCTTTATCAGTTGACTGTTATATAAAATCATATATAAATGCAACCTCCATAGGTCTCAGAATTCCTCACTCGCTCGAAACCTCTAGCATCAGGTGAAAAATTCAAAGGTATGGGAATAACATCAACATGATATTATCCTGACCCTTGAAGATTACAATGAGGCTTTCTAAATATTTAAAAATTACGTCCTCATCATCCAATGAAATATTCAATAAATTAAGTGGCACTCAATACCACAACCAACTGCTTTAGAAGCTTATCCTCAAAGTATGAAAATCACTACATTTAGTATATGATAAATGTGGATAAATGATTTAGTTATGGTTCCCTTCATGTTAATGGTTTACCTGGGAGGGCTCCAATCAGCATTCATCATGAGATCCATCCCACTGCTACCTTTAAGTAACCCACTGAGCGTACCACCCTACACAATTATATCTTTGATACCAGTGCATGTGTAATAAGGAAGACACATCAGGCATGAAAAACTTTGGATTACCATTAGTGGAATATATACTAACTACAAATGATGAATCCCACTGATATATTTTAGTAGTATATAGAAATCAATATCATATCCCTACTCACTTGGGAGAAGTCTGCAAGCATATTCCCATAGAAATCATAGGGGAGGCGTATATCTCTACCCCAATGCATGAGGTCCACTGCCATATCCTCATGGCCCATTGAGGACAAAATTGGTCTCATATCACCGTATCAATTGAAAATATATTAAAATATAAAGTGGAGAAAGAAAATGTGTAGGCTTACATTCCTACACACACATTGCTAAGGTGCCATTACATTTTAGAAATAGCTAATATACTCTGTCAGCATATTCTAACACTAATACAGATATAAGAAAATGCACATTCCCATCCATACAGACATGTAAGAACAAAACTCTAATCAATATGAACAAGTGGTTTCTCTATAGAATTCACACATTATTTATCTCATCCATGAGGATTATTGGCATATTTTGGTAATGTATGAGGCACCAGACTGAGATCATTTTCCCATTCCAACTGGGTCTCACCAAGTGAGAGTGGAACATTCCTTGAGATAGAGGCACATTACTCTCAAAAATGACCAGTGAAATACTATAATGGCCCAAGATTAGGCTTATATCCCCTGTTCGAGTTGGGGATCACCAAGTGAGAGTGGAACATGCCTCGAGACAGAATCATATTCCTATAAAAAAACCCGAAGGCATACTCTATTGACTAGAGATTGGGATCATATCCCCATTCTAACTAAGGCTCACCAAGTGAGAATGGAACATTCCATGAGAGAGGCTCGTATTTCTATCAGTTAATATACATAACATATTCCATTAGATCAGAGAATCTAGGCTCATATCACTACTCCCACCAACGAATGACTGCATCAAAATTATTATGAGGAAATATAGGAGGAGGCTCATACCCCTTATACTATTATGGAGGCCCATAATATTTTTCTGGGGAATTCATATTCAGTTTGGGCTCATAATCTCGTTACAACCATGGCTCATCAAGTGAGAGAAGTATATTTCATAATTAAGGATCACATTCCTATCCAACATGACCAGAGACATATTCCAAAGGCTCAATATTAGGCTCACATCCCCATTCTGATGGAGTATAACTAAGAGATAGTGGAACATGCCTTGGGATAAGCTCGTATTCCTATTAGATAATCTCATTGACATATTCCAGTAGCTTCTTTTTAGTAGGATCATAATCACATAGCACCATATAATTATCAACATAGTCGAGAAAACTTCATACAATACGATCATATTCCTAAAAAATTCAAAAAATGTTGGTAAAAATATTCTAGTCACAATGATAAATAAGGATCATATCACTAATTTTTTTAATGCTAGTCTCCATGGGGTTGTTCAGGATGCATTCTAAACACCCCAAGGATATTTCAACTCTTCAAATAAATCATAAGGCGATAATTACCGTTATAGTACCCATGATTTTAGGTATGTAACCCTTACTTGATTTTTTTTATGGTTATAAAGTGTAAGGGTAAAAAATGGTAGATCTTGGTGAACTTTATTTATGTTTTGGGGGAAAATGGAGAGCGAACATGCTCTGCATGGTTTACCTAAACTTTGTATAAATATTAGTAGAAACTATTGGGCCTATTATGGGTTGGGCACCTTTGATGAAACATCATAGAAAGGATCTCCACATAGTTAGGGAACCCATGTGAGAAGGCCCTGTAAGGGTTTTCTTAAGAAAGTATCTAACACATATTTATCGTCAGATTTGTCAAACTGTGCGGTCTAACCTTGCAAAAAATCAAATCTAGATCCTATTTTTAAGATCTCACTCATTTTTTTCATAACTCACTCGGTTTTCTATTAAACAAACTTAATTTTGATATTTATATTCATTTAATGTTTGGGATCCTCTTATAAGTGTTTCTTAATAGATCCAGATCCCTCCCTTGGCATTTCCAAGCCCGATTCTCATGGTAAGTGATGTTCTTCACCATTCCTGTCTCATTTCTTAGATCTACTTAGATCTACTTCTCCTATCCTTTTTATTTTTCATATATAAACCTTTTAATGGTATATATATGTTGGGGGATTCTAAATATGATGATATTTGGGTTCGTTGATGGTTGTAGAAGAGATCTAAGGCTGTTTTAGAGAGATTCAACCCGGTTGCATGAGCGTTCTTCGTTAGTTGTCAGTTTTCATCAAAACCTTCAAGGTAGGTGGATTCTATCATGACTAATATTTCTATAATTGATTGTATTAATTTTAAATTGGTTTATTTTAATGAAATATATAATTAAAATCATGCAATAAATCTTCTCCTGTGATGATTTATGGATTTGGGTGAAAATGTGTGATATGTTGGAACCATCGTCGTTCTTTGCAAAGTCCAAATGGAATCATTTGGTAGGAAAACGTACCAAATGGAAAATTTAATTTTGTATTATCTTGATCCTATGGATAAATAGGAACCAAAAAATATCCAAAAAATCCATCCAAGAGAAAATAATGTGTCTTCCCAGCTAGTCTCTCAAGCATTTGATCAATAAATGGAAGAGGTAAATGGTCCTTGCGAGTGGATTGATTTAGTTTCTTATAATCAATACACACTCACAAACATTTTTGAACCCTAATCAGAACTAACTCCCCTTTACCATTTTTACCAACTGTAACCCCACTTTTCTTTGGCACAACTTGAATAAGACTCACCCACTGGGAGTCTAAAATGGGATAGATTATACATACCTCGAGCAATTTTTCAACCTCTTTTTAACAAATTTCATAAGGGTTGGATTGAGTCTCTTTTTTGGATGCCTAACCGGTTTATCCCCATCCTCTAAAAGAATCCTATACATAGAAATTTAGAATCTAATACCTGATTTGTCAGCCAGGGTCCACCCAATTTCCCTAATGTTCTCCCTTAAAATATTCAAACATTTTTTCATGTTCAAAAGGTAGATTGTTAGCAATTATAACAGGTAATTTCTCACCACATAACCAATATGATTATTTAAGATTATGTGGAAATGGATTGAGTTCCAGTGTAAGGGGTGATGTATGGATGGAGAAATTGATGAAACTGAAATATACGCACAATGAACATCAGTATCAGAATACAAATCATCAAAATCAGAGAATAATTCATCAAATCCATCATCATACTCAATATCCATGTCATAATCAGAGTGAACATAATCAAAATTAGAATATGAATTCATTTCAAAGTAATATCTAAGAGAGTTTTGTGCATTAGAAATAGGTGTGGAAGTGCTATTAGACATCAAACTAGAACTAATACTAATAATATATCTATTCATAGGACAATCAAATTCCATGGGGTTTTTATTTGGTGGTTCAAAATGAGAGATAACAAAATAAGAATGGTCCTCTGAGTGGTACTTCATGGAGTCCATAAAATTTAATATCACAAAATCATCTCCAAACTCCATGGAAAGTGTACCCTCATGAAAATTTATGATATATTTTTTAGTTTTGAGTAAGGGAATACCTAATATAATGGGAGCATGACAACTTACCTGATCATCCTCCATGTTAATCATGTAGAAATCTGATGGAAAGATCATGTCTCTTACCCGAAAAAGTACATCCTCAAGGACAAATACAGGATATGTTGTAGCTTTATTCACCAACATCACCACTACTCTCATTGGCTTCAACTCACCAACCTGTAAAGAAGAGAATACAGAGTGAGGAATCCCATTTATTGAAGCTCCCAAATAACAAAGTTCATAAAAAAGTGTAACTCCCCTATGGTGCATGGGATGGTGAATGTCCCATGATCCTTTCACTTTGTTGGCATTTCTAGAGTTGGTTTATTGAGTCCCATACATTCCTTCCAAGATTTATCTTCTCATTTCCCTTGATCCCTCTTTGATTGGTTCAAATTTGTTTTAAAAATTTGGTATACCTTGGGATTTTATTTATTTTTTCAAGTAGAGGGATGTTGATCTCAACATGCTTGAATATATCCAAAACAGCTTTTTTCATCACCACTTAAACCATATTCTTAGTTTGTATAACTTTTTTTTTGTAAATGGAAAGGGTTTAGGAGGAACATCATCAATATTACCTTTGTCTTTTTTCTTGGGATTCTCATTAGTGGTTCTTGAATGGGGCTTCTCCAGAGTTGAGGTTAATCTTAGTGTAATGATAGGTACACATGTATCATTTGTTTTCTTCCCACTTCTCAATGTGATGGAAATTACATTCCCCATGGGATTTGGTGTAGGTTGGGAAGGTATATTTCTAGAATTATTACTTTCCAGATCATGGAGGGTAGTGGAAATCTGGATTATTTGAGTCATCAACTCCCTCAGCTTTGAACCTTGACTCTTCAACTCATTCTATTAATTAAGAACAATTTGTTTCAAAATTTCATCAGTTTTAGAATCTACCTTTGGTGGGGGATTACCTTGTTGTTGGCTTGTTGATGATTGGGATTCAAATATTCTTTGTGGCTGTTAGAGACCCTAATTGTAAGGTGGAGGCTGCTGGAAGTTTTCTTGAAAAGGGGGCCTTTGTTCTTGTCCAGAGCCATACCTCATGTTTGATTGATCCTACCAACATTGGTTTTGTGTTGGAGCAGAAGAATCATACATCTTTTGGGGATGTTTCTGTTATTTCTATTAATATGGTCTCCTAGGGAATACTGCTACACAATCCTTTGACTCGTGTAATTGGGGGAAACAATTAGTTGGGTGGTTTTTTTTAGTGAAAATGCCACATGGCCTCATAAGAGTAAGTTGGGATATCTTTTGAGCCAATGAAATCTACCTCACCATAGTGGTCAATTCTTCAAAATTAGTATCAATAAAATTATTTTCCATAAATAAAGGACTTACCTAATGTACTCCTCTAACTGTAGTGTACCTCGATCACCAATTTGTTAGGAGTTTTGAAACATCTTATCGATCAACACATGTGAAGCTTCTTGTGTTTTTTGACCAATTCCCCTCCAACTACGACATCCACCATCCTCCTCTCCATAGTTGTGATTCCTTCGTAGAAGTATTTGAGGATGAGTTTCTTACAAATTCGGTGATGTCGGCCCCTTGCACACAACTTATTGAATCACTCCTAGTACTAATTAATTGACTCCCCTTGTTGTTTCTTGATCCCAGAGATCTCTTCTCGAATGGATGTGGTCCTTAATTTTGAAAAAAAATGCAATAAAAGACATTTCAAATCATTCCAAAAAGTTAAATATTCAGGTTGTAAATAAAAAAATCAACCCTTTGCAACTCCATAAAGTGAAAATGGGAAAGCTCTTAGTTAGATTTGATATTTAGATACATTTCATGGTTTCTATGTTGAGAAAAAAAAATTAAATTCATTAAGGTGTTTTTTGGTTTCCTCACCACAAAATCCATGAAACTTTGTAAGGACGTGAATTAACTCAGATTTTAGTTCAAAGTCGGATTATAGATTTGGGTTTGAAATTCTATTTGGTTGATAATTAATGTCTGGTGCAACCAACTCTCGAATGGTTCTATTAAGTTCACAGTTATTTTTTCAGAAATTTTTTATTGTTTTATTTTTGATTTTTAAATTCTTCCAATTTCAATGTTACTAGAATAGGGGAATTCTCCAACTCATTGAATGCTGAAACTTCCCGTAGATTGAGAATGTCTAATTCGAGCCTAAAGGTTGATTTAAATCTCTAGGTCAATATCTAAGAGATCTTCAGGATTAGTTCATGTCATAAATCAAATAAAAAGTAAAAGAAGAAAATTGGACCATAATAAAATAAAAATTAGAAGTTTGAGTTTATTGTCTGAAAAAAATAGAAGAAGAAAACTAAACATGAAGAAAAATTCAGATTGGGTAATGAAGGAAGAAAGAAGAGAATAAAATGGAAAACAATAATAATAACTCTAAATGGTTGAAATAATTATTTGAATCCCGAAAAAATTCACCAATTTTAATTTTTATGTCATGGGTGATTTCAAATGATGTGTGGTTTTTGGGGTTTATGTGGAGCAGAGTGGCTGACCAAGGTCGTCTCTCAAAGGAGGAAGTAATTAAAAAAAACTTAATAAAGGTACTTTAAAAGTAAAATAAAATAAAATAAACACACTACTTTAAATGATGGGGGGGGGGGGGGTTATTTATAGTTCACAGAACTAGAAAAAGTTTGTTGGAAGAATATTGCAATTTTGGATGTTCGATTAAAAAGACACAACAAGAAGATATTTTTTTAGAAAATATTTTAAAAGGAGTAATCGATCTAACTTGACCTATTCACTGAAATATTAATAATTATCAGTTAAATTAATATCCAATTAATAATTATCTCTTAATTTTTTAACACTCAAACCCTACGGGAGTTAACATTACCACTAAGATTATAAGAGTTAAACCCTATGCAAGCTTAAGAACATGCAAACACAGCACCCTACTATGATTGACATTCTAAATCTTGCATATGTTCCATGGTAAATTAGGGAACATATCCATTCTAGAAAATTATGATGAATTGTGTTTGGGTATTATATTTTATCTCTACAAATTTATCCCGTGTGGTCTTGTTTTACCAATTATGTTTGCACTCTCATAATTTACAGAAATTCTTGACTTAGCATGTTTTTGTTTTAATTGTTCAATTACTTACTTAGTTTATTCTAATTAAAAAAATAAATTAATGAATCATATTCAGGGAATTATAGTATCTCATTTATTCAAAATAAATGAATGAATAATGTAATTGGTAGATCTATTACTAAAAAGAACTACTCTTTCATGGGTGGTGTAGTCATCATAGAGACGTTTTTCATTCGCTAGGGTTTAGAAAGGGAATACCACAATTTTTTTTCTACTCATTAATTCCACACCAAATAGAAATAATAATATAATAATAAAATTGAAAATAACAGAAAAAATGGAAGAGAAACTAAGAGTTTATTGAAAGCAAAACAATATTACAAAGTGAAGAAGAATAAGGCTTTGATGAAGGGATCCTAGATTCAAAATATCTCCCTCTTGAAATGCCATGAGAAAATGAGTGAAACCAATTATACTCTTCCTTAAATCTCAAAATTAACGTCCCAACCCCTCCAAATGATAAAAAAACGAATTTATAGAGTGGAGGAGATGTTAGGATTCAAGTGGTTTTAAGTGTGAATGGGGAAATTCATCCAAATAATTATTCCAAGTTGAACCAAATTTTCGACAAATAAATGCCTGAACTAGCTATCCATAGAGAAGTATGATTTTTGAGAAATTTTATTCTAGAGATCGTATCCAAATATGAGCCACATCCAATTACGGATGTAGATGTTATGGCCCAAACATAAAACCGATGTCCAATCTGGTGAGTCCATCCCAACTTTGACTTCAGGACCTATTTGCACCAACCAAATGCATGATTTAACTAAAAATTCCTGAATAAAACTTCCATAAAATTAAATTAGAAAAAAATTTAAAAATATTAAGTTTAAATAAATAAAATAAAATTATTTATGTTCTAAATACAACGATGAATTTTTAAAGGGTAAAACTGAAATTTTCATCAAATTTTCAAATGAATTATCTAATCCCAAATATTTTATAAATAAACATATTTAATATAATGTGATGAAATTTATTCATTTATTATCAATAAAATATTCAAAAGAATTTTTTTATCATTCTACCAAAGGAGATGGTATCTTGACCTGGAGGATCAGATTCCCTAATTAGTGAGTTTAGGACTGCGTGGTTGTTGTGCTTTTGTGGTGTGTCATGTGGTCTGTTGGAGTAGCAGATGTCAGAGGAGGTATCCTTGGATTTCGAGGTTTCAATCCAAATTTCGAACAATACAAGGTGTTTTACCATAGAACATTGATGATTTTAGTTAGTAGTGGTGTTTTAAGCATAATGAGATCCTTGATAGGTATCTCACGGGGTGGTTGTTCGGACCCCTCTTTATTCTATGATTAGTTTTGAATTATTGAGGGAGAAAATAGTTTTAGAGGTATTTGATGTGATGTTCTAGACCTCTCTGGTGCATTACTTTGTGAATATATGGTCATTGAGGTTTTTTGGGAGGTCAAGGTGACTAATTCAAACACTTTGGAAATTTTCTAGTTTTCTAAATAGTAGGTTGAAACTGTGAGTCGCATAGGTAGGTCAAAATGGTTTTTTAGAATGGTAGGTAACAATGGTGAGTTAGAATGGTGAGTAGGAATGACGATTTAGGACCTGTGAGACTCAATGGTAGGTCATAATGGTATGTCACAATGGTGAGTTGAATCGGTGATTCAGAACGGTGAGTCAGGATTGGTGAGTCAGAATGGTACCTCTTGACAGTAGGTCGCATCAGTAGGTTGCACTGGTGACTCACATCAGTGACTCAAATTGATAAATCGTGATGGTGAGTTGCACTGGTTGTTTTCATGCGTGACTCGTACTGGTGATTCACAACGGTAGCTCTCACTAGTGACTCATTTTCAACAGTTTTCCATTTTTCCAGATTTTTCAAGTTTTACCCTTTAACATTTTCATTAACGTAAAATGAATTTAATACTATTTTTAAGCGGATTTGAATCCATTTCAAGGGATATGAATCTTATCATTAATTTTCAAAAATTCTGAGAGCCTTCTAAATGGTCAAACCATGTGGTTTTGTTGATATCTTCTTTAATGGAAATTTAATATTGTTTCATATATCGTGAGTCATAGATATAATCCTTATAAGTAGGGGGCCTTACCTTAATTATTTTCCTTATAATTTCTCTTGGTGTTAGATTCTCAGAACCTATCTTCCCATACAGAGTCATGTGATTGTGCTACACCATTTGGTTCATGCTTTTCTTGGACTTTCCTGCAACATACACACCCACGTCTTGGTGAAATCATGAAGTACTGATTCCTCCTTCCAAGTAGGTCTCCTGCATCTCTCTTATTTGTGTATCATGCAAGGTGGGAACATGAATGTTTTCCATGTGGATATATTTGAATCCAAATTAAATTGAGAAAATTGAATTAGTTTATGATCAATATATAGGGGTTAGAAAAAAGTGATGTATGATATGATTGTTATTTTTTTGGCTGTCATTGTAATATGTATGGGATAACTACTCACTAGAAAACATGGTCGTTGGGGTTATTTGTTTCACACTTGTGATGGATTTTGAATGATTGGTGTCTGTTCTCTATTGAATGATTATGTATATGGAATTAATTAACCACGTATATTTAGTTAATAAATAGATGCACCTACAATCGTATTATTTCTGTGATAACCCCTAAATCAACAAGTGGGATTAAATAATGAATTCCTTGTTAAATTGGAATATATATTGCTTTGGTTTTGTGAATATGGTTTGGATATGTAGTGGGGGTGATGAGAATGGTTGTGATAAAAGGTGCTCCCAGGAGTGGCTGTTAGTTGGGGGTATTCTTTGTTGAGAGGATGGATTGTATGAAATGAATATGAAGAATGATTTTTACAGTGGTTGGTATAGGTAATGTTTCAAGATTTTCTCCATGAGTAGCATTCATAAAGCTTCCCTCGCGTCAAGGGATTAATAAACAACATAACATTAATTAGTGTTAAATAGAGTGGAAATATAAAGTGGGTTAATTTACCATGGTTCCCCTTACTTTGTGTGACTTTTGAGGTGTGGAGTTTTGTGCTTATGTTTAGTAGTTTTCCTTATTGTAATCAGATAAATGAATAAATAAGTGGTAAATATAAAATTTTGGTTATGTTAATTGGTTGCGAATGTGAAATTGGTTTTTTGGATTTTTTATTGGTCGTGCATTTAGAGGTTCCTACAAAGTTAGCAGTATATGGGGGTGTTTCTTTTTTGAGAACCCCTAAGTTTGGAGGAGTGTTTGGTATCTATATTTATTACTATATTTTCCTTGTGATTTATATACACACCCACCATAATTGAGCACTATGTTCCAAACACCCCCATCATCACAGTGGAGGGTGTCACTCCCAAACATCCCGGTGGGATGATGGATGACTGGCCACCTGCTCTTTCATACTCCCTCTCCCTGGTGCTGATATACCATGATTCATTGGGCATGTTGTGGTTGTGAGACCCAGGTGTGTGTGGACAGGTTGTACTCTCCTAGATGTCTTCAGGATGAGATGTGTTGTGCTTTCCTAGGATTCATCAGGATGAGGTGTGGTTTGTGAAACTGGTGTCTGCTGGCGAGACACGATATGTTTGGATCCCATGTGTGTGCAGGAAAGATGTGATGTGCTTTGTTTACCTATGTGATAGGACTTGTTGTGATGGCAAGGTGTGTGCGGGTGGGATGTGATGTGATTCACTTTCCTAGGTGAAAAGACTACAGGTAATGGCCAAGTCTTTGTGGGTGTGTTTTGACATGGTTCTTTCATAATATGTGGAAGCCCGAGGATGTTTTCCATTAAGAAAGAGTGGCTGAACTAGTGGGATGTGGTGCATGGTACCCAAATCATCGAGGAGATTACTATATTTCTTTACATTACATGGGTTATGTGGTGAGTGTGACTTGGTGAGGTTGGGTTGGCTAGTATACCTTGTTAGGTTATTTTTAGTTCTGATTTTTTCTCATGGGAGTGTCAGTATGCTTCTCTCACTTATTCATGAGAGCCTTTGGGCTTCCCTACTGAGTGTACTTGTACGCTCACCCTATGTATATAAAACTTTTTTGATGTTTCCAAGAGGATTATATGGACTGTGATGGATCTTACTAGCTTAGATGTTGGAGTAGTTATTGTGTCACTGCTTAGCTTTTCTTTTGGTATTTACTTTGGAGTCTCATTGTATTTGAAACAATTTTATTTAAACATGCATTGAAGATGGATTTTGGATTTCTTTTATAAATAGTACTTGGAGTAGTTTTTTGGGTGAAACACCTTATATCCCAATATTCTTTTTCAAAATAAAAAGGGAAACACCTCCCATTTTTGTGAGAATATATATATATATATATATATATATCCTTGGTTCTAGTCTCCATCCCAGGGCATACTGGAGTCGGGACTCGGGGGTCATTTTGTCTCTTTCTTCATTACCATCCCAAGAGGGGTATCTTTGGAGGGAGGGGTCATGAAAGAATGGTATAAAAGGCTGATGTTTTAGAGATAGGATGAATCTTGGGGTTAGTAATAGTGAGGATTGTATGGTTTTTAGGGAAATAGTGTCAGGTGATCTTGGTGCATGACATAGGTCAGGGAAGACCGGTTAGGACACATGATTTTATGGCCGCCCATGATCTGATGCAAGGACTCTGAGCCTACTGAACAACCAAGTGAGGCTACACTGTTTACATGGTAGAGACCCTATAAAATTACCATGCATCATAATGACTTTTTTTCATGTTTTAATTGGGTTTTTTGGTAAATTTAATGAATAATGGGTTAAAATGAATCTTAAATAAAATTTCATACTATTCAAGAGTAGGAATTCGATGTTTTCATTTGAACTATGGAACCCAATCATCATCCATGTATGGATAAGGTGGTTGAGGTTTATAAGGATGATCTTGTGGAGGAGGATGACTAGTGGTAGATAATTTTACGAGCTTCCCAGCGGAAGGCCTTGGGAAAGTAAGATGGTCATGTTTCGGACACGGAGATAGAGTGCTAGATCGAAGAAATTTAGATCACATTCATTTTGAACATGGCTCTGAAAGAGCACTAGGTTCCTTTAGAATTTTTTTAGATGTAGGGAACTATGTGTCAGTGGTGGAATCTTTACCTTGGAGGGAGGAAGGAGGTAGTTGTTTTGTGGGTTGATTTTGAATAGGAGTTTCGAGTAGAATTCCTTTCATCATCCATGAAGTTTGAGAAGGGATAGGAGTTACTCTCCATATAGTAGAGGAATACGTCGGTATGGGAGATATGGATCATGTTCAAGGACCTCCTTTGTTTCTACCTAGATCACTTTCTGTAAGAGGAGTCTCGTGTGATACGTTTAGAGGAGGAACTTCATCCTTCTATCTAGTACGTGGTTTCTCCCTTTACGTTGTAGAATTACTTGGAGGTTCGAAAGAAGGCATAGGTGATTTAGAGGATGCACCCATGGGGAGGTCTACCATGAGAGGGGAACCAAAATAGTTGTTTGAGTGGAAAGGTTACCAATATCATGTATGATGAATCAGGGC
The DNA here is from genome assembly GCA_963277665.1 of Viscum album. NCBI lineage: Eukaryota > Viridiplantae > Streptophyta > Magnoliopsida > Santalales > Viscaceae > Viscum > Viscum album. Next base: position 695,524,176 of record OY728128.1, read on the forward strand.
ATTCGAGGTTTTAAATGGTGGGGAGTCGACCTCATCAGTTTCCTTTTATACCTTTAGATCCTCATACCTTTCATGTGAACCTGGGATGGAGATGTTTTATATGTGGAATCTATGTCCATATTCATATTCTATGTCTAATGGTCATTTGATCTCAGTACGGTAGAGGTGGACAGGTTCAGTGCTAGCCTCAACAATAGTTTCTAGATATGTATTTTTAGTAGCAGGGGAAGCAGGATCATGCTCCACTAAGGGGAGATGGAGTGGGTAGAGTCTGGCCTTAGGATGTTCCTCAGGGACCTTGAATAGGGCATCATCATGGATGAAGTCATTAGTAGAGATTCCAAGGAGCTACATGTGGTTAGTTACATGAAGCAGAGGTATCATTTCCAGTAGGGCCAGAGATAATTAGAGGCATGATCATCTTGTTTAGTACCCTTACTTGTGCTTTGAAAGATTTATGAGCCTCAAAATTCATTTTTCCACCTGCTCTAACCCATTCTTTGGTACTAGATGTTGAGAGGATTTCTATGCCCCTAGTGTTGATTACACTAGTCAGAAGTCAGAATAGCTTGTTTGATGTATGCCGAGGGTGTTGAGTGATGTAGGGACTGCATAATCTTATGGGGATCTTTTCATGCTACAAATGAAACCATACAATTTCATTCTCAGTATCGACTATTTTTATTCCATACATAATGTTATCGACTTCTTCCAGAGGAGTTTTGTGTTTTCAAATATGGATGGTCAGTGTCTGGTTTTTGTTGGTGATCAGAGTTTTCATGTGGGCAGTCTGTGTGCAGAACCCCCTCATTTCTTATTGGCTATGATGTTAGTGGAATCAGTGGAATGTGAGATGGTTGAGGTTCTTAGGGACATTGGTGAGTTTCTAGATGTTTCCCCAGATGAGGTTTTGAATCTACCCCCCTCAACGTGATGTTGAGTTCAGGATAGACTTACAGCCTGATGCTTCATCAATTTCAATGGATCCTTATTGGATTGAACTTTCCATGTTGTAGGAGGTTCAGAATCAGATAGATGATCTAACAAAGAAGGGATTCATCCAGCCTAGTGTGTCATTGTGGGGTGGTCCAGTGATGTTCACAAAAAAGGAGAATGGTGGTCTAAGGCTGAGTATATACTACCAAAGGTTGAGCTAGGTGACTATGAGGAACCGTTATCCTCTTATGAGGATAAATGACATTTTCCACCAAATGAAAAGGGAAGGATGGTTTTCCAAGATTGATATGTGGTTTGGATATCACCAGTTGGGGGTGAAATAGAGAAATATCTCAAGGGAATCCTTCAGAAGTGGTCACAGGCACTTCAAGTTTGTAGTCATTCCATTCAGTGTTACGAATGCACCAATCGTATTCATGGGTCTTATGAACTCCATAATTCATGAGTTCCTAGATAGGTTTTTCATTTTACTCATCAATGATATCCTAATATACTCGAATATAGGGGAAGAACATGCCGACAATCTTTGGACTGTCATGAAGGTCCTTCAACACCAATAGCTCTACGAAATGTTATCTAAGTGTATGTTCTAGACATGATTGGTGAATTTCCTCAAGAATTTGGTTTATTATAAGGGTATAGAAGTAGACCCATCAAAGGTTTAAGTGGTTGTTTCTTTAGAATCAACCAAGAACTTGAAGTAAGTTCATAGTTTTCTTGGTCTAGCAGGATATTATAAGAGTTTCATACCTGATTTCTCTCAATTTGAAACCCCATTGACAGCCTTTACTAGGGAGGGTCATGTTTTTGCATCGAGTGATCTGTGCTAGAAAGAATTCAACTATTTTAAGGGGAAGTTGTTCAGTGATATGGTTATTTGGTTTCAAGAGGAAGGAGTGATGTTTGAGGTATTTTGTGATTCTTATTTCTTGTGCTGGGATGTGTCTTAATGTAGCAATGGGTAGTGATCTCTTATGGGTATAGGTAGTTACACTCCCACAAGGGTAACTATTCCAGCCATGATTTGTAGTTATCAGTAGTTGTGTTCCCACCAACATTTTGGTGGCATAACCTCCTTGGGGAGAACTTTGTGGTCTTCATAGATCATAAGAAATTAAGGGACATCTTTTCCCAGTGCAATATGAATTTGTGAAAATGGAGGTGGATGATGTTTCTTCAGGAATACTACATTGAGTTCTGTTACACCTTAGGAAATGGAAATGTTGTAGCTGATGCTTTGAGAAGGAAGTCGCATAAGGAGGTTTTTTGGGAATCTACAGATGCTTAATTCAAAATCGTTGGAGGATTTGGAAACCTTACACCTAGATGCATGAATGGATGTTGAAAGATGATATTTGTTCCAGATGACAGTACGGTCTTATATGATACATTAGGTGTAGGAGTCTCCGTGGGGATACTCAGAGGAATAGGTGTTTCATGATCATGATTCCATAGGGATGCTTCAGAGGGATGGTCGGAGGATGATCGAAACATGATGATGTTCTGTGGGAAGTTTTTTGTTCTGGTGGAAATGCATGAGGGAGTAATTCACGAGTTTCGTAATTCACCTTTAGTGGTACTCCCAGGATATTCTAAGATGTACCATGGCTTGAGGATGTAGTTTTGGTGGCGAAGAATGAAGTGGATAATAGAAGAGTTTGTGGATAGTTTCTTGGTTTGTCAGCAGATAAAGGTCAAGCACTATGTCCCTGGGGCTTTGTTACATCCTTTGGATGTACCTTCATGGAAGTGGTATAAAATATCAATGTATTTTAATCATAGGTTTACCCATATCTTAAGAAGGTTATGATGCTATCTTGGTAGTAGTGGATCGGCTGAAGAAATCAGCTCACTTTTTAGCTGTCAAGGAGCTGGGCATAGTGGATGCCTTATCCAAGAGGTACGTGGATGAAGTGTTGTGGTTTCATAGAGTTCCAATGTCTATCATCTCATATTGAGACTCCCATTTTAGCTTGCAAGTATTGATGTTATTTCTGCATACGTTTGGCACCCAGTAATGCCTCAACACTACCTTACACCCTAGGACATAAGGACAAATGGAGTGTACAATCCAGACACTGGAGGATATGTTGCGTGTGTGAATCTTGGACTTTGGTGGATATTGTGTACAAAAACATCCCATGGTAGAGTTTTCTTATAATAAAATAAATCACTATTCCATTTCCATGGCTCTATTTGAGGATTTTTATTGAATACTAAGTTGTTATCCTTTGTGCTGGACATATGTTGGGGAGACAACTTGTAACACCCCAAGATTTCATAGTGTGTTATTTCTTCAAAATAATTCAATAACTTGCACTACACGTAACACTGAGTTCAATCACACCATGACTTACAAAAAAAAGCCATTCAAAAGAGGTTATGAATAGTATTATCTAAATTTTAAACTTTATATAATCCTTATAATTTTAGAATCCATATTATGAGGTTCTTAGATATAATGAAAGAACAAATTAATTTTCAGTATTGCACTTTTATCAACTTTTAATAGTGAAACCTTTTTAAATACAATATTTTAAACTTTTTGACTAAATGGGGACATCAAAAATTTAAAATGAAACATCCCAAGCTTCCACGGTACACTTTCTTTGAATAATACAGTAGCGTGTGTTGTACGCAACCTTGAGTTTTAACACACACCACAACCAATCAAACTAGCCGTTATGAATAGTAATACCTACTTTTTAAAATTATATATATTTTATATTTTAAAATGGACTTCATTTTTGGATTCGGAGTATCGAATTTAGCCTAAGGTGAAATTTTGGTACTTTTCGGATACCTTTCATATTCTGATGAATAGTGAAAATTACTAAATTATAATTAAAAACAACTTTTTTAATCGAAATAATTAATAGTGATAAATCATTAATTTGAGTGGTTTTAAAGTATATTTAGAATATATTTTTACAATTTAATACAATTTTGGTCATTGGATGTAATTTCACATTTAAACCAGACATAATCAAGTGTCAATCTTTTGATAGATTTTGTTTCTTAAAAACACGCTATTTGTTTTAACAGCGGGATTTAATTATAAAATTAATTAATGCAACTTTTATGTTATGAATTTGGTAAAATAGACTTCATTTTTGAATTAGTAATATGAAATATAGCTTAGAATGAAATTTTGGCATTGTTCTGAAAAACACCAATTTTTGATGAATAGTAAAACTACTAAGTGGTAGTTAAAAAATTGAATTTTTCATAAAACTTAATTTTACCGCTTCTGTGAATGGAATTTCAAAAATCCGAGAGACACGGTTGATGTCAGTAAGTAAAATGTGGTTCAATGAGATGAAAATAATTTTTGGTGAATAGTAACTTTTTACTTTTATTTACCCCGGTTAAAAGTAAATAGGGTAATTAAGGGTAAGAATGATATTAATATTACCCTAACACATGTCCTAATTCTATTGGACAAGTGTATCTCGACCAAACACAACCCTAAGTGTAAAATATTATCATTTAGGCCCACTTGGATTAGATTAGGACATTTATTATTATTTAATTCAAAGAAGAGTTAAAAGAGTTAAAATCAAAGTTTATTTACTAAAACATTTTTAATATAGGGTTATACATAAGATAAATTCGATTGTAAATATTCATTAGAAATATAAAACGATTTCCCACATAATGGTATTTTATTTGTAATTTTTAGACATCAAATAAGTTAATTTATTTATGACACAAAGATGATGCAGTAATTATCTTATTAATGAAATATTGACATAATTGATGTTATAAACACCAAACGAAATATAATTTGAGACTTTTTATGAATTACACTAATTTTTTAGTTTACTATGATATATTAGTGTTGATTTAATCAACTTGGTTCGAACATATAATTCTGTTATGACTTTCACAAAAATCATATATCAAATAGTGTCAAAATTGACACAAAATAGTTTTTAAATCAAATATTATATTATTAATTGTTATTTTATTCCTAAAAATCTAAGGTTCGGCCAAATGACTTAGCTAATGATATATATATTAATAATAAACAATTTGGGGTTCGTTTGGCATTTTATAGTAAGTGTATTAACCATATAGTGAAAGAAAACAAAAAGACACGGTAAAAGTTAAATTATTTAACTTAGAGTTAAATCTAATTGATAAGGATAAAATAATACCCTAAACTTGTCTAAATCTTATTGGTTGATAGTATTTCGACCCAACCCCACTTTAGCTTCGAAATAAGACCCTTTGGAACCATTATAAACCGATTTTGACATTAATATAAAATAATATTTTGAGGTATTCCTAAGGTGCCCCTCTCCTCCCTTATAAAAGGACACCTCCTCCCTCTCCTCCTCACACCAATTTGAGCACTCAAGCTCGGCCAACCCCTGCCAAAATCTCTTCTCCACTTCCCTAGCAACATCCTAGAGGTTCTGGTCTTCCTAAAAGACCAATTTTAGTTCCCTAAGAGGAGGTCTCCAAAAGGCGCTTCAAAGAAGAGGTAATTACCGTTACCAATTCTTTCATCTTTATTTCCTCTTCCACTTCTTCTTATTAGGTTGTTTCATTATGAAGTAATAACATCAGTATCACTCATATACTGATATGTTATTATAAGTATGAAACAACCCTATTTCACCATCTATCCATCCTACGGAAAAAGAAATCACCGCGCGTGCATACGTACGGAATACCGTCTCCACGCCGTGGTGTAATCTATTTTCCACCACCACCTTACATGGATGGGTATAATGGTGTAAAGAATAACTATACATAGTTATTACAACATCATATTTATTATGATATATTGTATAATCCACTCCAATTCAATTCAATATTTATGGAAATGATATCATCGCGCGTGCGTACGTACGGACTACTGTCTCCACGACGCGATGAGATTCATTCTCCATGTTAACCATTTAAGAATGATTATAAAGTATATATAAGAAATAATAATGAAATATATGACATTATAAAGCTACTGGATTTATGTATATATATATGTATGTCATCTACTTACTTTCATTCAAGACAATAAGGAAAGGAAAACACCGTTCATGCGTACGTACGGACTACCGTCTCCATGAACGGTGTTTTTCATTTCATTTATCTATCTATTATATATATATATATACTGAATATATATGATATATAAATAATATTTTATATTCTGGAAGTAATTAAATCATGATATAAGTAATAATAATGTCAAGAACAACAAGTCAAAACACCTACGATAAATGAAACGATTTTACCCAAAACGCTTCTTTAACATGGAATTTACAAAAGAACGGGTAATATAATGTCATAAGTGAACAATATATGATATCATAACAATGAATATGATTCTGTAATAAGTCAATGACATTATTTAAATCATTATACAGGAGGTTCGGACACATACGAAGCAAATCGGACCTAAGGTAAGGGAAATATCACAATCTCATTTTTATCCGAGATTGTTTATTCGTAAGTATTTACTGGGGTGTATTTTATCATCCACATCCATGTTTCATCAATATGTAATATTATTTCCATCCAAATACAATTTTTTTAAATCCATTCTTACCCTTTGGTGAGTTTTTAGTAATATTTATGAAAGGAATCTTTTGTCGTTTTTCGTACGAGGTACTTTTTGACTTTTCCGACAAAAGTACGAAGAATGTTTTTTTTAACTTAAACGGCACAAACGGATTTTTACGGTTTTATAAATCCTTATTTTCAATGAAGCTTCCTCCAAAATATTTCATGACTATTTTTAATAAAATCTATTTCTTTTAAAATTGCATGATGTTTTGTGAAAAGAAATTGATTTTGAAGAAGAAAGGATATTTTCCTCAAGAATTAATTTCAAGTGTTTTATCAAAATTATTTTCCATCTAAGATAATAAAGGGTTCTGTTTCTATCCATATTTTTACATTGATTTTACTATGTTGTGATGGAATCATGTTTATGAATTCCTTTATCTTATATGAATGGTTTTATGATGTCATGTTGTTTAAGAATCCCATTTTTATGACATGGGTTATGAAATGATGTATGATTTATGATTTTGTGGCACACATAAGAATGGTATCATTATGAGATGGGTGGGACCTATATCTCCCTCCAATGCATTGGGTAAAGATTTTATATCTCATGAGATAGACAGGGCTGGAACGGTAGGTTATACCGGTTCAGTGAAACAGGACTGAAACGAGGGTTACTCGATTCAGAAAGGGACTTTGTCCACTAAGATAGTCTTGGCAATGAGTCTTGACTAACAAGAAATGTTTCTCTATGATTATGTGTTAATGCCACAAAGTTTCATGTTTTAAGTTATGATTAGTGTGATTACATTTCACTGCCATGATTTATCCCATGATATGAAATTATGCTCTCTTTTGCAGGTTAAGATTTCCAAAATGTTATGTTCTTATGAATACGATGTGATTGATATTTATTTTGTTTACCCTTACTGAGCATTTGAGCTCACCCTTTTCTATGTTTTATTTTTCCCAGGATGTGAAGAAGTAAGTTATGAATGACCTGCAGGGATTTTATGAGGGGTTAATAGTGTGGATTGTAAAAACATTATGTTGTTGTAGTAGTTTTTCATTTTATGATGTAATGTAAAACTTATGAATATATCTAGTGTTTCCAAGGCTACTAAACCAATCGGTCTTTCGAGATTTGATCTTTCTTGTGATCATGCCAATGTTATGTAATAATGCACCGACTCTAGGCAACTAGGGTCAGGGCGTTACAGTTGGTATCAGAGGAAGTTTAGTACAAACCTTGGAAGCTAGATTTAGATAAACTCTGATTAGAGAACGTAGACCTAAGATGAACTTTGAGGATTAGTATAGAAGAACTTCCTAGAATTTTGGTATTGTAGAGATTTTGTGAGTTTTCCGAGCAATACATCCCTGTCTGGATACGAGCAGGTAGAGGCGGCTTTGGCACAGATGTACCTAGGGGTAAAACTCGAAAACACCGCTTTGAGCTAGACTCGAACGGGAACTGGTGCACGACAACGGGCCTTGTTTCACTCTTGGTTACAACACTCCCGGGGGATATGCTTAGGATAACTCTCATTTTCTTTACAAATCATTTTGAAGGGATTATGAGTATATACATACTCAAAGAAAACATTCTTATGATTATGGATAATATCCATAAATAGTTCAATTTATGTTAAGCGTTTTATAAGTATGGGATTATGTATTTTGATTCATAAAATGATCTAGTTTATGCCATTGTTTAGAAATGGCGCCCAGTAGAAGGAATGAGAACTCCGGAAATGCACATGATCCAAAGAGAAGGAAGGATCATATCTTTCATGGTCTTAAGCTAGAATTTATAAGAGAAATAGTCTCCCATGTATTATCATCATATGAAGAAATAATATCATGTATTGATAAGATAAGTAAAGAGTTTACTGAGTCCTATGGCTTTGAAGGGAAGCAAGAGAAGAAAAGGATAGAAGAGAAAAAGATGGATAAAGGGAAGAGGGAAAAGAAGAATTTTCCCATATGTGGTAACTGTGGAAAGAAACACCCTGGAACTTTCCTGAAAGGAATGGGAGTTTGTTATAAGTGTGAAGGAAAAGGGCACAAAGTACGTGACTGCAAGGGTAAGAAAATGGTTTCAAATGTACAATGCTTCATTTGCAAGGAGTTTGGACACTACACGAACCTATGTCCCAGTCATCAGACTATGCCGCAAATGATGTTATTGGATAATAATCAAGTTATGATACTACCACAGATGAATAGGAATGATTAGAGTTATTATGTTGATTATGTCAATTGAGTATTGTATCAACAATGTACTTGTTATAATAATTATGGAGTATATAAGGATTGTACTGCAGTACTATTTCATTAAGGACTTGAGATTGTGTGGAACAAAGAAAAGTGACTCAATAGCAGGATAAATTTTTGGAAAATATATGGTTGAGAGAATGATAAATCATAATATAGTTCTGATACTAAGGTAGTGATTTTGGAATAATATGTGATTGTTTTGGATAAATTATATTGGATATTCTTGACTACCTTGGAACTGATTAATGATTTGTATATTCCATCATTGTTGGGGTTTAAAACATTTTTGGATTAATGAAGTATATCCAGCATTCTATATGGAATAAGGGAGCATGAATGTAATCAATAAGGAATATGGTAATACATGATGAAGGTATTCATATTCTATTACGAGGTAAAAAGGATCTATATTATGTTTACCTTCCTTATAAATGTTGGACTGTGAGTTTAGACAGAAGTATTTTGGATAGTTCTAGTTTGGATTATTTTGGATTGCCATAAAAGGACAACCCGGAGGTCGGGCGGCAACCCGTCGCGTCCGGCAAGGCTGCGAGACTTGAACCCGCAACTGAAGGGCGACAAGAGTGTATCACCTACCACTGGCCCATGAGATGTCCTGGATTAAATAATGTTGTTTTTTTTAAAGATCTGGTAGATGAATTATAAATTCATTTATTTTGGAACCCTGTAAGAATAGTATAAATAAATAAAAAATTACATTCTATTATCTTTTAGAGTGAAAGATGAGTTTGTGGTAGAAACTTATTAATGGATAAAACTCTGATTATAAAGTAAGAATATCTCCTTATGATCTTAGACAATCTCATAAATAAATTCCTCAACATTAATAAAAGGAACTTAGAACAAAAATGTTTCCCTAGATGGTACCTTAAATCATCACTAATTTATGGCTTTGGGATTGTTGGATTTTTCATAGCCATGTTCTCTACCACTCTCCATCAGATAATTGATGGTTATATTTCTCCTCCATATCCATATTTTCCAACATGGAACTCTAGTATGTGTTATTTTCGGTAATCTTCACACTTTCCACTCTTTATTTTAAATAGAGGCCTCATTAATTCATTTTTCGATGTGGGATTTCAACTAAGATATTTTGAAACGTCAAAAATGTGTTATCCCAATACCCTATATTTTGTTGAACCGATGGTACTTCAAATCATCATAGATTGATGAGTTTAAGGACCTCAATTTTATACTTTTTGTGATTGATGACCTCAATCACTACCTATAAATATTTACGTTTTTCCTTTAATTATATGTCTCTAATTGCCACCAATGTTCTCCTAATCAAGATCATAATTTGGTGGTGACCCTTTCATTTCTCTTTTCCTCATATTAAGACTAAATTTTAGTAACCCAATTTCCGATGTGGGTTTTCCCACAAATATATTTTCTATTTTCAACCTTTTATTTTCAAAGAACAATTTCAAATTGCGAGGACGCAATTTATTGAAGGAGGGGAGAATGTAACACCCCAAGATTTCATAGTGTGTTATTTCTTCAAAATAATTCAATAACTTGCACTACACGCAACACTGAGTTCAATCACACCATGACTTACAAAAAAAAGCCATTCAAAAGAGGTTATGAATAGTATTATCTAAATTTTAAACTTAAAATAATCCTTATAATTTTAGAATCCATATTATGAGTTTCTTAGATATAATGCAAGAACAAATTCATTTTCAGTATTGCACTTTTATCAACTTTTAATAGTGAACCCTTTTTAAATACAATATTTTAAACTTTTTGACTAAATGGGGACATCAAAAATTTAAAATGAAACATCCCAAGCTTCCACGGTACACTTTCTTTGAATAATACAGTAGCGTGTGTTGTACGCAACCTTGAGTTTTAACACACACCACAACCAATCAAACTTGCCGTTATGAATAGTAATACCTACTTTTTAAAATTATATATATTTTATATTTTAAAATGGACTTCATTTTTGGATTCGGAGTATCGAATTTAGCCTAAGGTGAAATTTTGGTACTTTTCGGATAACTTTCATATTCTGATGAATAGTGAAAATTACTAAATTATAATTAAAAACAACTTTTTTAATCGAAATAATTAATAGTGATAAATCATTAATTTGAGTGGTTTTAAAGTATATTTAGAATATATTTTTACAATTTAATACAATGTTGGTCATTGGATGTAATTTCACATTTAAACCAGACATAATCAAGTGTCAATCTTTTGATAGATTTTGTTTCTTAAAAACACGCTATTTGTTTTAACAGCGGGATTTAATTATAAAATTAATTAATGCAACTTTTATGTTATGAATTTGGTAAAATAGACTTCATTTTGGAATTAGGAATATGAAATATAGCTTAGGATGAAATTTTGGCATTGTTCTGAAAAACATCAATTTTTGATGAATAGTAAAACTACTAAGTGGTAGTTAAAAAATTGAATTTTTCATAAAACTTAATTTTACCGCTTCTGTGAATGGAATTTCAAAAATCCTAGAGACACGGTTGATGTCAGTAAGTAAAATGTGGTTCAATGAGATGAAAATAATTCTTGGTGAATAGTAACTTTTTACTTTTATTTACCACGGTTAAAAGTAAATAGGGTAATTAAGGGTAAGAAAGATATTAATATTACCCTAACACATGTCCTAATTCTATTGGACAAGTTTATCTCGACCAAAAACAACCTTAAGTGTAAAATATTATCATTTAGGCCCACTTGGATTAGATTAGGACATTTATTATTATTTAATTCAAAGAAGAGTTAAAAGAGTTAAAATCAAAGTTTATTTACTAAAACATTTTGAATATAGGGTTATACATAAGATAAATTCGATTGTAAATATTCATTAGAAAGCTAAAAAGATTTCCCACATAATGGTATTTTATTTGTAATTTTTAGACATCAAATAAGTTAATTTATTTATGACACAAAGATGATGCAGTAATTATCTTATTAATGAAATATTGACATAATTGATGTTATAAACACCAAACGAAATATAATTTGAGACTTTTTATGAATTCCACTAATTTTCTAGGTTACTATGATATATTAGTGTTGATTTAATAAACTTTTTTCGAACATATAATTCTGTTATGACTTTCACAAAAATCATATATCAAATAGTGTCAAAATTGACACAAAATAGTTTTTAAATCAAATATTATATTATTAATTGTTATTTTATTCTTAAAAATCTAAGGTTCGGCCAAATGACTTATATAAGGATATATATATTAATAATAAACAATTTGGGGTTCGTTTGGCATTTTATAGTAAGTGTATTAACCATATAGTGAAAGAAAACAAAAAGACACGGTAAAAGTTAAATTATTTAACTTAGAGTTAAATCTAATTGATAAGGTTAAAATAATACCCTAAACTTGTCTAAATCTTATTGTTTGATAGGATTTCGACCCAACCCAACTTTAGCTTCGAAATAAGACCCTTTGGAACCATTATAAACCGATTTTGACATTAATATAAAATAATATTTTGAGGTATTCCTAAGGTGCCCCTCTCCTCCCTTATAAAAGGACACCTCCTCCCTCTCCTCCTCACACCAATTTGAGCACTCAAGCTCGGCCAACCCCTGCCAAAATCTCTTCTCCACTTCCCTAGAAACATCCTAGAGGTTCTGGTCTTCCTCAAAGACCAATTTTAGTTCCCTAAGAGGAGGTCTCCAAAAGGCGCTTCAAAGAAGAGGTAATTACCGTTACCAATTCTTTCATCTTTATTTCTTCTTCCACTTCTTCTTATTAGGTTGTTTCATTATGAAGTAATAACATCAGTATCACTCATATACTGATATGTTATTATAAGTATGAAACAACCCTATTTCACCATCTATCCATCCTACGGAAAAAGAAATCACCGCGCGTGCATACGTACGGAATACCGTCTCCACACCGTGGTGTAATCTATTTTCCACCACCACCTTACATGGATGGGTATAATGGTGTAAAGAATAACTATACATAGTTATTACAACATCATATTTATTATGATATATTGTATAATCCACTCCAATTCAATTCAATATTTATGGAAATGATATCATCGCTCGTGCGTACGTACGGACTACCGTCTCCACGACGCGATGAGATTCATTCTCCATGTTAACCATTTAAGAATGATTATAAAGTATATATAAGAAATAATAATGAAATATATGACATTATAAAGCTACTGGATTTATGTATATATATATGTATGTCATCTACTTACTTCCATTCAAGACAATAAGGAAAGGAAAACAACGTTCATGCGTACGTACGGACTACCGTCTCCATGAACGGTGTTTTTCATTTCATTTATCTATCTATTATATATATATATATACTGAATATATATGATATATAAATCATATTTTATATTCTGGAAGTAAGTAAATCATGATATAAGTAATAATAATGTCAAGAACAACAAGTCAAAACACCTACGATAAATGAAACGATTTTACCCAAAACGCTTCTTTAACATGGAATTTACAAAAGAACGGGTAATATAATGTCATAAGTGAACAATATATGATATCATAACAATGAATATGATTCTGTAATAAGTCAATGACATTATTTAAATCATTATACAGGAGGTTCGGACACATACGAAGCAAATCGGACCTAAGGTAAGGGAAATATTACAATCTCATTTTTATCCGAGATTGTTTATTCGTAAGTATTTACTGCGGTGTATTTTATCATCCACATCCATGTTTCATCAATATGTAATATTATTTCCATCCAAATAAAAATTTTTTAAATCCATTTTTACCCTTTGGTGAGTTTTTAGTAATATGTATGAAAGGAATCTTTTGTCGTTTTTCGTACGAGGTACTTTTTGACTTTTCCGACAAAAGTACGAAGAATGTTTTTTTTAACTTAAACGGCACGAACGGATTTTTAAGGTTTTATTAATCCTTATTTTCAATGAATCTTTCTCCAAAATATTTCATGACTATTTTTAATAAAATCTATTTCTTTTAAAATTGCATGATGTTTTGTGAAAAGAAATTGATTTTGAAGAAGAAAGGATATTTTCCTCAAGAATTCATTTCAAGTGTTTTATCAAAATTATTTTCCATCTAAGATAATAAAGGGTTCTGTTTCTATCCATATTTTTACATTGATTTGACTATGTTGTGATGGAATCATGTTTATGAATTCCTTTATCTTATATGAATGGTTTTATGATGTCATGTTGTTTAAGAATCCCATTTTTATGACATGGGTTATGAAATGATGTATGATTTATGATTTTGTGGCACACATAAGAATGGTATCATTATGAGATGGGTGGGACCTATATCTCCCTCCAATGCATTGGGTAAAGATTTTATATCTCATGAGATAGACAGGGCTGGAACGGTAGGTTATACCGGTTCAGTGAAACAGGACTGAAACGAGGGTTACTCGATTCAGAAAGGGACTTTGTCCACTAAGATAGTCTTGGCAATGAGTCTTGACTAACAAGAAATGTTTCTCTATGATTATGTGTTTATGCCACAAAGTTTCTTGTTTTAAGTTATGATTAGTGTGATTACATTTCACTGCCATGATTTATCCCATGATATGAAATTATGCTCTCTTTTGCAGGTTAAGATTTCCAAAATGTTATGTTCTTATGAATACGATGTGATTGATATTTCTTTTGTTTACCCTTACTGAGCATTTGAGCTCACCCTTTTATGTTTTCTTTTCCCCAGGATATAAAGAAAGGTTTTAGGTAAAGAAAAAGGAAGATCTTTATAAGAGATTTTGAAGATCTTTCACCACGATTAGAAGATTACGTTCCGAGTTTCCAAAGACACTAAACTATTACGATCCTTATGTGTGTGTTTTTTTTATGTACTAAGTATTCTGCAAATGTAATGTAATGTCAATGTACGTCAGGATACGGGTCTCTACACAACTGTTTTTAGTACTGAGGTAGTGCAAAGCACAACATAGAACGTTCATCTTGTTTGAGAGAGGGTGAATGTTTGTCAGGGCTGGTATAAGTATTATTCCAATCATAGGAGGAGGCCCTTGGTGTTCAATGTTTGGTACCATGTGTCCTTGAAGGATTCCCCTTGACATGGGAAACAAAGGTCTGGCAGAGGGAGTAAACTTTCTCCCAGGTTTATTGGACCCTTTAAGGTGTTGGGAAGAGTTGCTGAGGGGGAATATCATTTGTCATACCCACAAAAGTTAGAAAGGATCCATGATGTATTTCATGTCTCTCAGCTTTTTGGTATCTTCTCAATGACTCCCATGTAATTCAATGGGTAGAATTGGATATCGAGAATGATGTGACGTATGTGGAGCGGCCGGTGGAGATCCAGGATCATTGGTAGAAGGTGTTCCAAGGGTGGACTCTTCCTCTGGTTCATTTTTTGTGGAGGCATGGTGGTTTTTAGGAGAGTACTAGGGAGAGATAAGTGAAGATGCGCGCCCAATACCCAGTTTTGTTTTGAGTTTTGTCTTGTTTTGTTTTTCTTTGTAATGTGATTTTTTTAACTTTGTTTTTTATGAGATGAGTTTTTTCATTATTCTGTATCGTGTGATAATTTCTTGTCATATAAAGACTGTAGGGAATGATTCCTAATCGAGATGAATTAATGAATATGCGATTAAACCCATGAGGGTGAGTCAGTGCCACCCAATCTGGATACTATCTTGACATGGAGGATGAGATTCCCTAATTCATTATTTCAGGATAGCATGGTTGTTTTGATTGTGTGGTGTATCTTCTGGTTGGTTGGGGTATCCAAATGAAGATGAGTTATTCTTGTATTTTGAGGTTTCAGTCCTACTTGTGATCATCATAGGGTGTTTTACTGATGAACTCTGATGTTTTTAGTTGGTAGAGGTGTTTCAAGCATAACAAGATCCTTGAGAGGTATCTCACGGGGTGGTTGTTCAGACCAATCTTTCTTCTGTGCTTGGTTTTGAATTCTTGAGGGAAAGTGTAACACCCCAAGTTTTTCTAAAAATAAATAGAAATGCATGGAACTTTTTTTAAAGTAGATATTTATAACAAGCCTTTAAACATAATTTTTCCACTTCTATGTTTTGAATTTAAAGAAAATGTCATCTACAATTGTGTTCAGTATGTTATTTGGACTCTATTGGAACTAACATGTTTTTTGGTGAATAGTAACATACCCTTATGAATAGTAATATGACCCTAATAAATAGTAAATTTTATTATTATTTTATTAAGGCTTTAAGATAATAGCATCTAGGTTAATTTTTCATTGTGATATAGAAGTAGTTATAGAATTCGAATGGTTAATTTTTGAATTAAGTATGATTTTATTTAAAAATTAAATTAATAATACTTAGAAAATTATTTTCAAGAAATGGACTTCATTTTTGAATTCTACACGTCGATAAATACTTAGTTTGAATTTTTTGAATTTTTCTGAAATAGTTGATTTTTTGATGAATAGTAAAAAATACAGGTTTTTAGTTTTGGTGTGTTAATGACATCATTAATAATATAATAATGATGTCATAAATCTAGTTGACTTTTTTATAGATAAATAAGACGTGAGGTGTCCCAAGTGGCTTATACCATGGGAAAATACCATGGGCAAGACCATGGTTTTGCAAATACCACTCATGAGGTGTCCCTTGAAAATTATTAAAATATTCCCTTACTTTTCCTATAAATACCAACCCATTTCTTCATTTACTTCATTCCCAATTCCTCCTCAAAAAATCTCTAGACTCCTTACCTTCATAGTAGTCCTCCCAAGGTTTCCTCAAGCCCCCAAGGTCCCAACCTTCATGTTCTAAGAGTTACTCTACAAGGTAAGAAAATTCTCAATTTCTTTCTTTTCCCATTGAAGTTCTCTTTTATGTGATATAACTTTCAAGATTACATACCATGTACTTATTATTGATCTACTCTATATTATTATTCATTTCTGTATGGGTGACCCTTGTCCCCTCTATTTTTAATATTTTATAAAACCATGTTTTGTAGCCGTTAGGCTGCTGAATTTTTGTAAGGGATTTCTCAATTATTCTTTTATTTTGAGTTATTTTCTAATTATTTCTTAATATATTCTTACCCAAGTGGAATGAAATCTCCAGAATCATGTTTATTCTGTATGTTATCATGTTCATGGAAAATTCATCATCATTGTTCTTCTCCTCTCTTACTTTTTCAAAGAATTAAAAACATTGTCCATGATGTGTCGAATTATTGACATCGTGGATGATGTGATTTAATTTTTCATTAAATCCTTCAAGTCTGATCATGATACCATTTTTATGGTAGAACTGGGTTATAATATATGTATTATATCTCATGCATTGTTCTGTAATTATTTTCTACTCATGGTTTTAATTTATAATACAAAACGAGGACTTTATTATCAAAGAACCACTAAAATGATCTAAACAAATATCATTAATATTTTAACTTATGAATCATCCTCATATTAAAAATCAAAATGATAAATGGTATAAATTATGGTAATGAAAATATTTAAATACCTTTCCATTCCAATTTTGGAGTTTCATTTCCAAACGACAAGAACGTCCATCATGAACCAATCATAGAAATCATGTAAAAAACTCACCCAAAAACGGTGCAAGGAGAAAAATACTAACAATTAAAGGGGTGAAATGATGTTATTAAATGATCATATAAGATGTTATAAACATGAAAATATTTCTTTAAAATAATAATAACACTTTTTTAACCATTATACATGAGGTTTAAACAAGTTGGAAGTAAGATAAACCCAAGGTAAGGGAATTCTTAACCCGATTTCCATTCTTTGGGTTAACCATCTACTTCATTATTTATGTGCTATTTAAATTGTTTCTGTGATGGGTTCTATTTATATTATGTTTTATTATGTGAATTTACAGTATATATACATACTCCATAAACTCTATTAAGTCTCTCTTCAATTTTATGATATTCATAAGGGGCTTTTCTTTAAAAATCCTTTTTTTAAATTCGGTTTTACGAAATTCCAAAGCCATGTTTTTATGTAATTATTCATGTTGTATGATTATATTTTGGTTCTTGGGAATTATTTATGATAAAGGGTGGGACTTATATATCCCTCCAATGCATTGGGTATGAGTATGTTGGAGGTCAGCTGTATGGTTACTCTAAGTATAACTATGATGGTTACACAAAGTAAGGTAGCAGTAAGGGTTAAAAATTATAAGGTAGCCAAGAATGGTTGCAAGATTAAGTAAGTAATGCCTCGGGATACCTTTATGATTATATTTATGTTATCATGTTTTGTGTGGATATTTTTTAAATTTCATGTTACCGAAATTAAGTATATATGGGTGACAATAATGTATTTTGAAAATTTTTTCATACATTACGAGTATTCATGGACTAATGCGATATTTCATTCTTTTCCATCCACTTCTAAGATTTTGTGCTCATCCAATGTTTTTAAATGATTTTCATAGGTTAATGGATGTGTAATACAAGGAAGGAATCCATTTTAAGTGTTGAATAATTTTTAAGGAGTGTTGTTTTAAGTTTTAATGTTTTATATTTTAGAAAAAATGGAAACTTTTTTTATGGTATCCACTCTGTAATAATGTGTAATATTATGAATGTATTGTCCTAATTATCTAAAGAGATAAACTTGAAATTATATTCAATGTAAAAGGAAGTTTTTTCTTGACTAAATTCAAGATTATGTATGTAATAAGGTGGGGTCCTTATAGTTGGTATCAAAGGATGGTTTAGATAACTTTAGGGGTTAGGGTGATGTTAATAGAATACCATTAATGATTTTCACTCTATGTTTAATTTGAAATGTTTTAGAATTTAAAAATTGCGATGTTGCTTCATATATGACATTTTTGATCAAAATGGTTGTCCACAGAATGAACATGGATTCTGAAGAGGAGAGGCACCGACAAAATGACATCCTTCCGGAACTATAGCCCAGAAAGGTAGGGATTGGAACCGAGCAGTTTGTGACAGTAATGGCTCAACTAACGTAGGAAATAAATGGAGGTGGAATCCATGAAAGAGAACCAATAGAGGTACCACAACGGTACATGAAAGTTGTGGAACATTTTATGAGACAAAAACCTCCTGCATTCAATGGTTCTTCTGACCCAGTAATAGCTAAAGGATGGATCAAAGCCCTTGAAACGATAATTGATGTTATGGGACGTTCAGACAATCAAAAGGTAAGTATTGCCATTTATCATTTTTAAGGGGAATCTGATCAGTGGTTGTTAGTGTTAAGGAATATCAGGGGTAGAGAGGATTTTTATGACTTAGAGTGGGATGAATTTCAAAGTCTTTTCTTTGAAAAATATTTTCCAAAGGTGGTGCGACTTAGGATGGAGAAGCAATTACTTGAATTGAAATAGAAGGAGGAAGATTTAGTGGCTGTGTATGAAAAGAACTTCACCCGATTGGCGAGGTATTCTCCAAGTCTTATTCTGGATCTTGATAGGAAAATCAACCACTTTTACTCAGGATTGAAGCCAAGGTATCAAAGGGTGCTGGCCTCCCATGAATTTAGAAGTAACGAGAAACTTGTCCGATGTGCTGAGAGGGTAGAAATGGAGTTTGTTGATGATCACGTGCATTTTGGAAACAAAGAGAAGAAGAGGTCCAGTTGGAAAGAAATGGGTAAGAATCAACCAATGAAATCTGATGGTAAGAAAACCCAATTTTCAGTTTGTGAAAAGTGTGGCAAGACACACCCTGGGGAATGTCTTAGAGAAAATGGGAAGTGTTTCAAATTTGGTAAGTTTGGACATATGGCCCGAGATTGCAATAAAAATGATCCTAAGACTAATCCTGAAAAGTATGCTGTAAAGTGTTTTAAATGTGGTGAGATGGGTCATTATGCAAATTCCTACCCAAAAAGAGATTTGAATAATTCAAAAAAGCTAGACTACAAGAAGAAATGTGTAGTGAGATCCTTTGCGACTACGCCAACAGATGTCAGGCCATCCAATGAAGTTGTATGAGGTACATTGTTTTTTTAACTTAGATTTTTCTAAAGTTTTGTTTGATACGGGGTCTACACATTTCTTTATCTCTGAGAAATTTTCTGGTAATTTAGAAATATCACTTCAAAAAATGAGACCTGAACTTGTTGTTAAAACACCAGGGGAAATGTTATAGCAAATAGGAATTATAAGAATCATTCTATTGTGGTCTATGGAAATTATTTACTTGAAAACCATGTTGTTTTACCCTTAGTCAAGTATGATGTTATTCTGGGAATGGACTGGCTTTCTGATTATCATGCTAAAATTGACTGTAGAGCTAAAGAAGTTGTTTTTCAGAAAGAGTTTCAGTTTGTATACAAGAATGAACCGATACACTTGATAATATATCAGGAAGCTTAAAAACTTCTGAAATATGGAAATGAAATTTATCTTTCTCATATTGTTGAAAACAAGGGAACTATTCAAATTAATGATGTGCTAGTGGTAAATGAATACATTGATGTTTTTCCTGATGAGTTACCTAGTGTTATACATGATCGACAAGTTGAATTCACAATTGACTTAGTTCCTACTGTTAAGCCAATTTCAAAACCTTTATATCATATGGCTCTAACAGAACTTATTTTATTGAAAAATCGACTGTAGAATTTTCTTGATAAGGCTTCATTCATCCTAACACTTCACCATGGGGAGCCCCTGTTTTGTTTGTTAAAAAGAAAGATGGTTCCATGAGACTTTGCATTGATCATAGATCTTTGAATAACATCACTCATTTTTTTTGTAACTCACTCGTTTTTATCTTTAAAAAACTTAATTTTGATGTTTCTCTTCATTTAAGGTTGGGGAACCTCTTCTATGTGTTTTGGAATAGATCCAGAGCCCTCCCTTGGCGTTTCCAAGCCTGATTCTCATGGTAAGTGATGTTCTTAACCGTTCATGTCTCATTTGTTAGATCTACTTAGATCTACTTCTCCTATCCACATTATTTTTCATATATAATCCCTTTAATGGTAGATATATGTTTGGGGATTCTAACTATGATGAGATTTGGGTTCGTTTATGGTATTAAAAGAGATCTAAGGCCGTTTTAGAGAGATTCAACCCGGTTTCATGAGCATTCTCTATCAGTTGTCGGTTTTTAACAAAACCTTTGAGGTAGGTGGATTCTATCTTGACTAATATTTCTATAATTGGTTTTATTAATTTTAAGTTGGTTTATTTGAATGTAATTGATAATGAAAATCATGCAATAAATCTTCTCTAGTGATGATTTATGGATTTGGGTGAAAATGTGTGATATGTTGGAACCGTCGTCGTTCTATGAAAAGTCCAAATGGCATCATTTGGTAGGAAAAGTACCAAATGGACAATTTAATGCTGTCTTCTCTTGATCTTATGGAGAAATAGGAACCAAAAAATATCTAAAAAATCCATCCAAGAGATAATAATGTGTCTTCCCAACTAGTCTCTCAAGCATTTTATCAATAAATGGAAGAGGGAAATAGTCCTTGAGAGTGGATTGATTTAGTTTCTTATAATCAATACACACTCTCAAACATTTTTAAACCCTCATCAGAACTAAATCCCCTTTATCATTTTTAACAACTGTAACCCCAATTTTCTTAGGCATAACCTGAATAAGACTCACCCACTGGGAATCTAAAATGGGATAGATTATACCTACCTCGAGTAATTTTTCAACCTCTTGTTTAACAACTTTCATAAGGGTTGGATTGAGTCTCCTTTTAGGCTACCAAACCAGTTAATCCCCATCCTCCAAAAGAATCCTATATAAGTAAATGTATAAGATAATATCTGATATGTCAGCCAAGGTCCACCCAATTTCCCTAATGTTCTCCCTTAAAATATTTAAACATTTTTTCATGTTCAAAATGTAGATTGTTAGAAATTATAACAGGTAATTTCTCACCACTTAACTAGTATGATTATTTAAGATTATGTATAAATGGATTGATTTCCAGTGTAGGGGTTGATGTATGGATGGAGAAATTGAAGAAACTGAAATATGTGCACAATGAACATCAGTATCAGAATATAAATCATCAAAATCAGAGAATAATTCATCAAATCCATCATCATACTCAATATCCATGTCATAATCAGAGTGAACATAATCAAAATTAGAATATGAATCCATTTAAAGTCATATCTAATAGAGTTTTTTGCTTTATAAATAGGTGTGGAAGTTCTATTAGACATCAAACTAGAACTAATACTCATAATATATCTATGCATGGGACAATCAACTTCCATGGGGTTTTTATTTGGTGGTTCAAAATGAGAGATAACAAAATAAGAATGGTCCTATGAGGGGTACTTCCTGGAGTCAATAACAGTTAATATAAAAACATCATCTCCAAACTCCATGGAAAGTGTACCCTCGTGAACATTTATGATATTTTATTTGGTTTTGAGTAAGGGACTACCTAATATAATGGGAGCATGAGAACTTACCTGATCATCCTCCATGTTAATCATGTAGAAATCTGATGGAAAGATCATGTCTCTTACCCAAAAAAGTACATCCTCAAGGACAGCTATAGGATATGTTGTAGCTTTATTCCCCAAAATCACTACTACTCTCATTGTCTTCAACTCACCAACCTATAAAGATGAGAATATAGAGTGAATAATCACATTTATTGAAGCTCCCAAACCACAAAGCGCATAAAAAAATGTAACTCCCCTATGGTGCATGGGATGGTGAATGTCCCATGATCCTTTCACTTTGTTGGAATTGCTAGAGTTGGTGTAATGAGTTCCCATATATTACTTCCAATATTGATCCTCTCATTTCTCTTGATCCCTCTTTGATTGGTCCAAAGTTGTTTTAAAAATTTGGTATACCTTGGGATTTTATTTATTTTTTCAAGTAGAGGGATGTTGATCTCAACATGCTTGAATATATCCAAAACATCTTTTTTCATCACCTCTTCAGCCATATTATTAGCTTGTACAACTTTTTTTGTAAATGGAAAGGGTTTAGGAGGAACATCATCAATCTTACCTTTGTCTTTTTTCTTGGGCTTCTCATCCGTGGTTCATGAATGGGGCTTCTCCAGAGTTGAGGTAAATCCTAGTGGAACGACAGGTGAAGAAGTATCAGTTGTTTTCTTCCCACTTCTCAATGTGATGGAAATTACATTACCCATGGGATTTGGAGTAGGTTGGGAAGGTATATTTCTAGAATTCTTACCTTCCATTTCATGGAGAGTAGTGGAAATCTGGATTATTTGAGTCATCAACTCCCTCAGCTCTGAACCTTGAATCTTCAATTCATTCTATTAATTAAGAACAATTTGTTTCAAAATTTCATCAGTTTTAGAATCTACCTTGGTTGGTGTATTACCTTTTTGTTGGCTTGTTGATGATTGGGATTAAAATATCCTTTGGGGACGTCTGAGACCGTAATTGTAAGACAGAGGCTGCTGGAAGTTTTGTTAAAAAGGGGGCCTTTGTTCTTGTCCAGAACCATTCGTCCTGTCTGATTGATCCTTCCAACATTGGTTTAATGTTGGAGAAAAAGAATCATACATCTTTTTGGGATGTGTTTGTTGTTTCTACTAATATGGTCTCCTAGGGAATACAGCTGCACAATCCATTGACTCGTGTAATTGGGGGAAACAGTCAGTTGGGTGGTCTGTTTTAGTGAAAATGACACGTGGCCTCATAGGAGTAGGATGGGATATATTTTGAGCCAATGAAATCTACCTCACCATAGTGGTCAATTCTCCAAAATTAGTATTAATAAAATTATTTTCAATAAAGGAAGGACTTACTTGATTTACTCCTCTAAGATGTAGTGTACCTAGATCACCAAATTGTTAGGAGTTTTGAACCATCTTGTCGATCAGCACATGTGCAGTTGCTGGTGTTTTTTCAAGAAATTCCCCTCCAGCTGTGACATCCACCATTATCCTCTCCATAGTTGTGATTCTTTCATATAAGTATTGTAGGAGGAGTTGCTCACGAATTTGGTGATGTGGGAACCTTGCACACAACTTATTGAATCACTCCTAGTACTAATAAATTGAATCTCCTTGTTGTTTCTTGATATTAGATATCTCTTCTTGAATGGATGTGGTCCTTGATTCTAAAAAAATATGTAATAAAGTACATTTCAAATCATTCCAACAAGTTAAATATTCATGTTGTAAATAAAACAATCAATCCTTTGCAGCTCCATCAAGTGAAAATGGGAATGCTCTTAGTTCGATTTTACCTTTAGATACATTTCATGGTTTCTGGGTTGAGAAAACCACATTAAATTCATTAAGGTGTTTTTTTGTTTCCTCACCATAAAATCCATGATACTTTGTAAGGAAATGAATTAACTCATATTTCAGTTCAAAGTCGGATTATAGATTTGGGTTTGAAATTCAATTTGGTTGATAATTAATGTCTGGTGCAGCCAACTCTTGAATTGTTCTATTAAGTTCATTGTTATTTTTTTAGAAATTTGTTCTTGTTTTTTTTGAATTTTAATTTCTTCCAATTTCAATGTTACTAGAATAGAGTAATTCTCCAACTCATTGATTGTTGAAAATTCCCGTAGACTGAGAATGTCTGATTCGAGCCTTAAGGTTGCGTTAAATATCTAGGTCAATATATAAGAGATATTCAGTATTAGATCATGTCATAAATAAAATAAAAAAGAAAAGAAGAAAATTGGACCATAATAAAATAAAAATTAGAAGTTTGAGTTGATTGTCTAAAAAAAGAAGAAGAAGAAAACAAATGAAGAAGAAAAATTCAGATTGGGTAAAGAAGGAAGAAATAAGAGAATAAAATGGAAAAAAAATAATGAATCTAAATGGTTGAAATAATTAATTGACTCCCCAAAATGTCACCAATTTGAAAGGTATGTCATGGGAGCTTTCAAATGATGTGTATTTTTTGGGGTTTATGTGTAGTAGAGTGGCTGACCAAGGTCGTCTCTCAAAGGAGGAAGTAATTAGAAAAACTTAATAAAGGTACTTTAAAAGTAAAATAAAAGAACATGAACACACTACTTGAAAGGATGGGGGGGGGTTATTTATAGTTTATAGAACTAGAAAAAGTTTGCAGGAAGAATATTACAATTTTTGATATTCGATTAAAAAGACACAACAAGAAGATATTTTTTTAGAAAATATTTTAAAAGGCGTAATCGATCTAACATGACCTATTCACTGACATATTAATCATTATCAGTTAAATTAATATCCACTTAATAATTATCTCTTAATTTTTTAACCCTCAAACCCTATGGGAGTTAACATTACCACTAATATTAAAAGAGTTAAACCCTAGGCAAGCTTTAGAATATGCAAACGCAGCACCCTATTTTGATTGACATTCTAAATCTAGCATATGTTCAGTGGTAAATTATGGAACTTATCCATTATATAAAATTATGATGAATTGTGTTTAGGTATTATATTTTATATCTACAAATTTATCTCATGTGGTCTTGTTTTACCAATTATGTTTGCACTCTCACAATTTACACAAATTTTCGACTTTTCATGTTTTTGTGTTAATTGTTCAATTACATAATTAGTTTATTCTAATTAAGAAACTAAATTAATGAATCATATTAAGTTAATTACAATATCTCATTTATTCAAAATAAATGAACGAATAAGGTAATTGGTCGATCTATTACTAAAAAGAACTACTCTTTCATGGGCAGTGTAGTCATCGTAGAAACGTTTTACATTTGCTGGGGTTTAGAAAGAGAATACCCCAATTTTTTTGAACTAATTCATTCCATAACAAATAGGAAGAATAAGAGAATAATAATCTTGAAAATAACCAAATAAATGGAAGTGAAACTAAGAGTTTATTGAAAGCACAACAATATTACAAAGTGAAGAAGAAGAAGGCTTTGATGAAGGGACCCTAGATTTAAAATATTTCCCTCTTGAAATTCCATGAGAAAAGGAGTGAAACCAATTATCCTCTTCCTTAAATATCAAAATTAACGTCCCAAACCCTCCAAATGATTAAAAAACCAATTTATAGAGTGGAAGAGATGTTAGGATTCCAGTGGGTTTAAGTGTGAATGGGGAAATTCATCCAAATATTTATTCCAAGTTGAACCAAATTTTCTACAAAAAAAACGCATAAACTAGCTATCCATATAGAAGGAAGATTTGTGAGGAATTTTATTCTAGAGATCTTATCCAAATATAAGCCCCATAAAATTATGGATGTAGATGTTATGGCCCAAATACAGAACCGATGTCCAATCTGGTGAGTCCAACACAACTTTGACTTCGAGACCTATTTGCACAAACCAAATACATGATTTAACTAAAACATCCTAAATAAAAATTCTATACAATTAAAATAGAAAAAAATTTAAAAATATTAAGTTCAAATAACTAAAATAAAATTATTTATGTTCTAAATAATACCATAAATTTTTAAAGGGTAAAACTAGAATTTTCATCAAATTTTCAAATGAATGATCTAATCCCAAATATTTTATAAATAAACATATTTAACATAATTTGATTAAATTTATTCATTTATTATCAATAAAATATTCAATATAATTGTGTTTTATCATTCCACCGAAGGAGATAGTATGTTGACCTGGAGGATGAGATTCCCTAATTCGTGAGTTTAGGACAACATGGTTGTTGTGATTTTGTTGTGTGTCATGTGGTCTGTTGGGGTAGCAGATGTTAGAGGAGGTATTCATGGATGTTGAGGTATCAATCCATATTTCTATCAACACAAGGTGTTTTACCATTTAACTTTGATGAGTTTAGTTAGTAGTGGTGTTTCAAGCATAACGAGATCCTTGAGAGGTATCTCACAGGGCGGTTGTTCGGACCCCTCTTTATTATATGATTAGTTTTGAATTATTGAGGGAGAAAATAGTTTGAGAGGTATTTTATGTGATGTTTCGGACCTCTCCGGACCATTACATTGTGAATATATGGTCTTTGAGGTGTTTTGGGAGGTCAAGGTGACTTATTCGAACACTTTGAAAATTTTCTAGTTTTCTAAAGGGTAAGTTGAAATGGCAAGTCACATCGGTAGGTCAAAAAGGTTTGTTAGAATGGTAGGTAACAATGATGAGTCAAGATGGTGTGTAGGAATAACGATTTAGGACCTGTGAGACTCAATGGTAGGTCAAAATGGTATGTCACAATGGTGAGTTGAAACGGAAATTCGGAACGGTGAGTTAGGATTGGTGAGTCAGAATAGTATCTCGTGAAAGTAGGTCGCATTGGTAGGTTGCACTGGTTACTCACATCAGTGATGCACACTGATGAATCGTGATGGTGACTTGAACTAGTTGTTTACATGAGTGACATGCACTGGTGATTCGCAATGGTAGCTCTCACTAGTGACTCATTTTCAACAATTTTCCATTTTTCCAGATTTTTCGAGTTTTCCCCTTTAACATTTTCATTAACGTAAAATAAATTTAATACCATATTTATGTGGTTTTGAATCCATTTCAAGGGATATGAATCTTATCATTAATTTTCAAAAATTCTGAGAGCCTTGTAAATGGTCAAACCATGTGGTTTTTTGAGATATGCTTTAATGGAAATTTAAAATTGTTTCATATCCTGTGAGTCATAGATATAATCCTTCTAAGTAGGGGTTCTTCCCTTAATTAGTTTCCTTAAAATTTCTCTTGGTGTTAGGTTCCCAGAACCTATCTTCCCATACGGAGTCATGCGATTGTGCTACACCAGTTGGTTCATGTTTTTCTTGGACTTTCCTGCAACATACACACCCATGTCTTGGTGAAATCATGAAGTACTGATCCCTCCTTCCAAGTAGGTGTCCTGCATCTCTCTTATTTGTGTATCATGAAAGGTGGGCACACGAATGTTTACCATGTTTATATAGTTGAATCCAAATTAAATTTAGATAATTGAATTATTTTATGATCAATATATAGGGGTTTGAAAAAAGTGATGTATGATATAATTGTTATTTTTTTGGCTGTCATTGTAATATGTATGGGCTAACTACCCACTAGAAATCATGGTCATTGGGGTTATTTGTTTCACACTTGTGATGGATTGTGAATTATTGGAGTACGTTCTCTATTGAATGATTATGTATATGGAATTAATTAACCACATATATTTAGTTTATTAATAGATGCACCTACGATCGTATTATTTCTGTGATAACCCCTAAATCAACAAGTGGGATAAAAGAATGAATGCCCTGTTAAATTGGAATATATATTGCTTTGGTTTTGTGAATATGGTGTGGATATGAAGTGGGGATGCTGAGAATGGTTATGATAAGAGGTGTTTCCAGGTGTGGTTGTTAGTTGGGGTTTTTCTTTGTTGAGAGGATGTATTGCGTGAAATGAATATGAAGTATGATGATTACAGTGGATAGTATAGGTAATGTTTCAATAGTTTCTCCATGAGTATCATTCCAAAAGCTTCACTCGTGTCAAGGGATTAATAAACACCATATCATGAATGAGTGTTAAAAGGATCAGAAATATAAAGTGGGTTAATTTACCATGGTTCCCCTTACTTTGTGTGACTTTTGAGGTGTGGATTTTTGTGCTTATTTTAGTAGTTTCCCTAATAGTAATCAGATAAATGAATAAATAAGTAGTTAATATATAATTTTGGTTTTAGTTATTTGGTTGGGAATGTGAAATTGGTTTTGTGTCTTTTTTATAGGTCGTGCATTTATAGGTTCCAACAATGTTGGCAGTATATGGGGATGTTTATTTTTGGTGAACCCATAAGTTGGGATAAGTGTTTGGTATCTATATATATTACTATATTTTCCTTGTGATTTATATACACACCCACCCTAGTTGAGCACTATGTTCTAAAAAACCCCATCATCACAATAGAGGGTGTCACTCCCAAACATCCTAGTGGGATGATGGATGACTGGCCACCTGCTCTTCCCTACTCCCTCTCCCAGGTGGTGATATCCCATGATTCATTGGGCATGTTGTGGTTGTGAGGCCCATGTACGTGTGGGCCAGTTGTACTTTCCCAGATGTCTTTAAGATGAGATGTGTTGTGCTTTCCCATGAGTCTTCAGGATGTGGTGTGGTTTGTGGAACTAGTGTCTGCAGGCGAGACACGAAATGTTTGTAGCCTAGGTGTGTGTAGGAAAGATGTGGTGTGATTCTTTCCCCATGTGATAGGACTTGCTGTGAATCCTAGGTGTGTGCAGGTGGGATGTTATGTGATTCATTTTCCTAGGTGAAAAGACTACATGTAAGGCCCAAGTCTTTGTGGGTGTGTTTTTACATGGTTCTTTCATAAGATGTGGAATCCCAAGGATGTTTTCCATTAGGAAAGAGTGGCTAAACTAGTGGGATGTGGTGCATGGTACCCAAGTCATCGAGGGGATTACTATATTTCTTTACTTTACATGGGTTATGTGGTGAGTGTGACTTAGTGAGGTTGGGTTGGCTAGTATACCTTGTTATGTTATTTTGAGTTATGATATTTTCTCATGGGATCATTAGTATGCTTCTCTCACTTATTCATGAGAGACTTTGGGTTTCCCTACTCAGTGCACTTGTACGCTCACCCTATGTATATAAAACTATTTTGAAGTTTCAAAAAGAATTATATGGACTGTGATAGACCTTACTAGCTTGGATGTTGGGGTAGTTATTGTGTCACTGCTTAACTTTTATTTTGGTATTTACTTTGGAGGCTCATTGTATTTGAACCAATGTTATTTAAACATGCATGCAAGATGGATTTTTTATTTCTTTTATATATAGTACTTGGATTAGTTTTTGGATGAAACATATTATCTCCCAATATTTTTTTTCAAAATAAAAAGGGAAGTGCCTCCCATTTTTGTGAGAATATATATATATATATATATATATATATATATATATATATATATATATCCTTGGTGCTAGTCTCCATCCCAGGGCCTACTAGAGTCGGGACTCGGGGGTCATTTTCTCTCTTTCTTCATTACCATCCCAAGAGGGGTATCTTTGGAGGGAGGGGTCATGAAAGAATGGTATCAAAGGATGATGGTTGAGAGATAGGATGGATCTTGGGTTTAGGCATAGAGAGGATTGTATGGTATTTAGGGAAATAGTGTCAGGTGATCTTGGTGCACGACATAGGTCAGAGAAGACCGGTTAGGACACATGATTTTAGGGCCACCTGTGATCTGATGCAAGGACTCTGAGCCTACCGAACGACCAAGTGAGGCTACACTGTTTACATGGTAGAGACCCTAGAAAATTCCCATACATAATAATGACTTTTTTGATGTTTTAATTGGGCTTTTTAGTAAATTGAAATGAATAATGACTTAAAATGAATCTTAAATAAAATTTCATACTATTCATGAGTAGGAATTCCTTGTTTTCATTTGTACTATGGAACTCAATCATCATCCACGTATGGATCAAGAGGTTGATGTTAAGAAGGATTATCTGGTTTATTTGAAGAGGGATGATCCTATAGAGGAGGATGACTATTGGTAGATAATTTTATGAGCTTTCCAGCAGAAGGCCTTGGGAAAGTAAGATGGTAGCGTTTCAGACACGAAGATAGAGTGCGAGATCGAGGAGATTTAGATCAAATTCATTTTGATCTTGTATTTGAAATAGTACTAGGTTCCATTAGAATTTTTTTAGATGTAGGGAACTGCACGTTAGTGGTGGACTCTTTACCTAGGAGAGAGGAAGAAGGCTGATGTTTTGTGGGTTGATTTTGAATAGGAGTTTTGAGTAGAATTCCTTTCATCATCCATGATGTTTGAGAAGGGGTAGGAGTTAATCTCCATCTTGTAGAGGAATACGTCAGTATGGGAGATATGGATCATGTTCAAGGACCTCCTTTATTTCTCCCTAGATCACTTTCTATATGAGGAGTCTCGTGTGATATGTCTAGAGGAGGCACTTCATCCTTCTATATAGTACGTGGTTTCTCCCTTTACATTGTATAATTAATTGGAGGTTCAGAAGAAGGCATAGGTGATTTAGATGATGCACCCATGGGGAGGTCTACCATGAGAGGGAAACCAAAATAGTTTTTCGAGGGGAAATTTTACCCGTATCATGTCTGATGAATCAGGGCATTCGAGGTTTCAAATGGTGGGGAGTTGGCCTCAACAATTTCCTTTTCGAACTTCGGATCCTCATACATTTCATGTGAACTTGGGACAGAGATGTTTCATAAGTGGAATCTATGTCCATATTCACATTCAGTGTCGAATGGTCATTTGATCTCAGTACGGTGGAGGTGGACACGTTCAGTGCTAGCCTCAAAAACAGTTTCCAGCTAAGTCTTTTTAGTATTAGGGGAAGCAGGATCATGCTTCACTAAGGGGATATGGAGTGAGTAGAGTCTGGCCTTAGGATGTTCCTCACAGACCTTGAATAGGGCATCATCATGGAGGCAGTCATTAGTAGAGATTCCAAGGAGCTACTTGTGGTTAGTTACATGAAGCAGAGGCATCATTTCCAGCAGGGCCAGAGATAATTAGTGGTATTATCATCTTGTTTAGTAACCTTACTTGTACTTTGAAAGATTTATGAGCCTCAAAATTCATTGTTCCACCTGATCTAAACCATTCTTTGGGACTAGATATTGAGAGGCTTCCTATGCCCCCAGTGTTGATTACACTAGTCAGAAGTCAGACCAACTTGTTTGATGTATGCCGATGGTGTAGAGTGATGTAGGGACTACATAATCTTGCGGGGATATTTTCATGCTATAAATGAAACCATACAATTTCATTCTCAATATCAACTGGATGTATTCCATACATAATGTTATCAAATTCTTCTAGAGGAGAGTCGTGTTTTCAAATATGGATGGTCAGTGTCTGGTTTTTGTTGGTGATCAGAGTTTTCAGGTGGGCAGTCTGTGTGCAGAACCCCCTCTTTCCTTATTGGCTATGATGTTAGTAGAATTAGTGGAATCTGAGATGGTTGAAGTTCTTAGGGACATTGGTAAGTTCCTATATGGTTTCCCTGATGAGGTTTTGAATCTACCCCCTCAACGTGATGTTGAGTTCAGGATAGACTTACATCATGATGCTTCTTCAATTTCGATGGATCCTTATTGGATTTAACTTTCCATATTGTAGGGGGTTCGGAACTAGATAGATGATCTAACAAAGAGGGGATTCATCCAGCCTAGTGCGTCTTTTTGGGGTGGTCCAGTGTTGTTCAGAAATAAGGAGAATGGTGGTTTGAGGTAGTTCATATACTACCAAAGGTTGATCTAGGTGTTTGTGAGGAACTGTTATCCTCTCTTGAGGAGAAATGATCTTTTCCACCAACTGAGAAGGGAAGGATGGTTTTAAAAGATCGATATGTGGTTTGGATATCACCAGTTGGGGGTGAAATAGAGCAATATCTCAAAGACATCCTTCAGAAGATGTCACAAGCACTTCGAGTTTGTAGTCATGCCATTCAGTGTTACGAATGCACCAATCATATTCATGGGGCTAATGAACTCTATAATTCATGAGTTCTTAGATAGGTTTTTCATCGTACTCGTCAATGATATCCTAATATACTCGAAGCTAGGGGAAGAGAATGCCGACAATCTTTGGACTGTCATGCAGGTCCTTCAGCGCCACTAGCTCTACAAAATGTTATCTAAGTGTAAGTTCTAGACACGAATGGTGAACTTCCTCAAGAATGTGGTTTATTATAAGGGTGTAGCAGTGGACCCATCAAAGGATTAAGTGGTTGTTTCTTTGGAATCAACCAAGAACGTGGAGGAAGTTCACAGTTTTCTTGGTCTAGAAGGATATTATAAGAGTTTCATACCTGATTTCTCTCAATTTGAAACCCCGTTGATAGCCTTTACTAGGAAGGATCATATTTTTGTGTCGAGTGATTAGTGATAGGAAGAATTCAACAATTTGAAGGGGAAGTTGTTCAGTGATATGGTGCTCCAGTTTCAAGAGGAAGGAGTGATGTTTGAGGTATTTTGTGATTCTTATTGCATGTGCTTGGGATGTGTCTTAATGCAGCAATGGGTAGTGATCTCTTATGGGTATAGGTAGTTACACCCCCACAAGGGTAACTATTCAACCCATGATTTGGAGTTATCAGTAGTTGTGTTCCCACCAACATTTTGGTGGCATAACCTCCTTGGGGAGAACTTCTTAGTCTTCACGGATCATAAGAAATTAAGGGACATCTTTTCCCAGTGCAATATGAATTTGTGACAATAGAGGTGGATGATGTTTCATCAGGCATACTACTTCGAGTTCTATTACACCTCAAGAAATGGAAATGTTGTAGCTGATGCTTTGAGCAGGAAGTCACATAAGGAGGTTGTTTTGGAATCTACGGATGCTTTCACTATGGAAAAAATGGTCTTTTGCGACGGGTTATTTGCAATAGGAAGATATCCTGTCACAAATAGTCTGTCGAAAAGGTTATTTGCGACAGGGACATCAAACCGTCACAAATATCTAGTTATTTGCGATAGGATAAGGGGTCCCGTTGGAAAAGGTTTCCCGTAGTTTGCGTGCCAAACCGTGGGAAGGGTATTTGCCACAGGGGGGGGGGGGTTCTTCCCGTCACAAATACTCAGAGGCGGTAAATACTATTTATGATGGGGATATTCCCCCGTCACAAATAATCTTTTGACCATCAACATTAATTTATGCCTCTCAATGTATTTGCGATGGGGGGTGGGGTCTTCCCGTCGCAAATACTCGGCGGTGGTAAATAATATATGCGACATGGATATGACCCCGTCGCAAATAGTAACCATTTGCGAGGGGACCAGTCGCAAATATTTACTATTTGCGACGAGTCCCGTCGCAAATACTCTTTTGACCGTCAACATTAATTAAGGCATCTGAAGGTATTTGAGCTGGGTCCCATCGCAAATACTCCCCCGTCGCAAAAAATGTGTCAGCATGCCACTATTTGAGATAGGACCCTTCAAAGATACTCTTTTCACTGTCGACTGTAATTAATGCGGCTCAAGGTATTTGCGACGGGTCCCGTCGCAAATACTCTTTTTACCGTCAACATTAATTAAGGCGTCTGAAGGTATTTGCGACGGGTCCCGTCGCAAATACTCCCCCGTCGCAAAAAATGTGTCGGCAAATCACTTTTTGCAACGGGACCCGTCGCAAATACTCTTTTCAACATCGACCGTAATTAATGCGGCTCAAGGTATTTTCGATGGGTCCCGTCGCAAATAATCTAACCTATATATACTCCAATCCGTTTTTTTCTTTCTTCCTCTCTATTTATACTTTCTCTCTCTCTCCAAACTCTAATTTTAGAGTTATAATTTCCCTGCGTTAATTTTCTTTTACCAACAGGTTTTGATGTCATCTACACCTATAAGAGATCACATTTAAAGGTATTTTCTGTTTTATTTAATTTAATATTTATTTCCCGTTTTATATTAATTTTAATTATTTTTAATTAGTTGTAATTATTATAGATTTAGATTGTTTTGTTATCAGAATTTATTAGTAATAAAAAATATGAAATTATTAGTTCTAATTAGTTATAAATATTAATAAATAGTAATAATTAGTAATAATTAAACGTAGCAATAATTGGTAATAATTAGTAATAATTAAAAGTAAATAGTAATAATTGGTAGTAATTACTAATAAGTAAGATTAATTAGGATTACTTAATATTAATTAGTAATAATTAGTAATAGATATTAATAATTAGAAAAAATAGTAATAATTAGTAATAAATATTAATAAATAGTAATAAATATTAATAAATATTAATAATTAATAATAATTAGTAATAAATAGTAATAATTAATAATAATTTATGATTAATTATGATTAATTAGTAATAATTAGTAATAAATAGTAACAATTAGTAAAAAATAGTAAAAAATAGTAATAAGAAGCAATAATTATTAAAAATTTGTGGTAATTATGAAATGCTTGAAAAATGAATACAAACATCAGGAAAAGGAGAATTCTTATTAATTTTTTAACTTATTTTGTCATCATTTTATCTAATATTTGTATGTTAAATTCCTTATCATTATTATCTAATAAATAATTATTTTTTTCACACATATTTTGGGAAGTCATGTTTTGTTTTCAACTATATGAAATATTCCATAGAAGAGATAAAATGATTCTTTCTGCCAATGTAATCATTTTTTACATATTCATCGTCTTTCTTAGTCAAACTGCCAACACTGCATATTGATTTGATGATGTTAACTGAAAAACCATTCTCATTTTTGAAGGACATGAGAGTAACGGAAGCTCATGTGCCCATTGTGGTGACTTCTCAGGATATAATGGGCACATAAGCTTATTCTCCTCTATGG
Organism: Viscum album; assembly: GCA_963277665.1. Lineage (NCBI taxonomy): Eukaryota > Viridiplantae > Streptophyta > Magnoliopsida > Santalales > Viscaceae > Viscum > Viscum album. Next base: position 695,559,196 of record OY728128.1, read on the forward strand.
ACTTACAACAATGGGAAAAAAATTGTCTATGAAATTTGAGTAAATATGTAGTGTCAGCAGTTCGACATAGAATGAAAATGGAAACGTGGTTATATTGGCAGTTAGGATTATTTTGAAACTTTGGGATGTGTACGAATCAACCACACTTTAATATGACACACGTTGTGATCAGTATATACTGGTGAAAATAAAATGCGGCATGTCGATGACAGCACCAACAGTAAGAATAGAAGATCTGTCGTTTACTAGAGCAACAACAACAATAAATGATGAAGTACAAGTGATATCTGACTCATGGTTCAGTGTGTTTTTTATATTGTTGTGAATATTTGTTTTTTAATTATTTTATTATTTATTTAATTTTTTAATATTTAATTACTTTATTATTTATTTATTGATTTATTATTTTGTTAAAATTATTTATTATTATTATTTTTATATTTTTCAGAATATTAAGGTTTATATTATTTTCTTATTATTATTATTCAATTTTATTAATATTAAAAATATTATTTTTATATTTTTATTTTATTTATTTATTTATTTACGACGGGCCCATCACAAATAACATTTTGCAATGAGAAAATTTTCCCGCCGCAAATAGTATTTATTAATATTTTTTATAATTTTTATAATTTTTATTTATAATTTTTATTTTTTTAAAATTTTTTGGGAGGGGCCCGTCGCAAATAAACTTTTGCGACGGGGCCCGTCACAAATGAATTATTTAAAAAACTTAGTGAAATTATTTGCGACGAGAGAATTTCCCGTTTCAAAAAGTACTTCTTTGTGACAGACCATCGCACAAAAAAGTATTTGCGATGTCGTTTTCCGAAACGGGTCATTTGGGATGGGATAAATATATAAATAATAAAGTAATAAAACATTAAAAAATTAAATAAATAAAAAAACAATAAAAAAACCAATATTCACAACAATATAAAACACACACTAAACCATGAGTCAAATATCACATGTACTTCATCATCTGCTGGTGTTTTTTCTCTAGTAAACGACAGATCTTCAATTCTTACTACTGGTGCTGTCATCGACACATCATATTCTATTTGCCCCAGTATATATCGATCACAATGTGTGTCAGATTAAAGTATGGTTGATTCGTACACATCCCAAAGTTTTAAAGCAATCCTAACTGCCAATGTAACCACCTTTCCATTTTCATTCTATGTCGAACTGCTGACACTACATATTAACTCAAATTTCATAGAATTTTTTTTCCCGTTTTTGTATGTAAATAGAGGAGAATAAGCTCATCTTCCCATTATATCATGAGAAGTCACCAAAATGGGCACATGAGCTTCCTTTACTCCCATGTCCTTCAAAAATAAGAATGGTTTTTCGGTTAACAACATCGAATCAATATGCTGTGTTGGCAGTTCAACAAAGAAAGACGATGAATATGGAAAACGTGATTACATTGGCAAAAAGAATCATTTTATCTCTTTTTTGGCATATTGAAAATAGTCGAAAAAAACATGAGTTCCCAAAAGATCTATGAAAAAAATAATTAGTTATTAGATAAAAATGATAAGGAATTTAAATTACAAATAGTTGATAAAATGATGGCAAAATTAATTTAAAAATTAATAAGAATTCACCTTTTCCTAATGTTTGTATTCAATTTTCAAGTATTTCCTAATTACCAGAAATTGTTAATAATTATTACTTCTTATTACTATTTATTACTAGTTTTTACTAATTGTTATAATTTATTACTAATTATTACAAATTAATCACAATTAATCATAAATTATTATTAATTATTAATATTTATTAATAATTATTATTAATTATTAATATTTATTAGTATTTATTACTATTTATATATATTTATTACTATTTATTACTATTTATTACTAATTATTACTATTTATTTATAATTATTAATATTTATTACTAATTGTTACTAATTAATAATAATTAATCATAATTAATCCCAATTATTAGTAATTATTACCAATTATTACTATTTATTACTATTTATTAATATTTATTATTAATTATAACTAATTATTAATGATAATTACTAATAATTACTATTTATTACTAATTATTGCTACTTAATTTTAATTAATACTAATTATTACTATTTATTACTATTTATAACTAATTAGCACTAATAATTTCATATTTATTATTACAAATAAATACTGATAACAAAACAATCTAAATCTAATTTAATTACAACTAGTTAATAATAATTAAAATTAATATAAAAAAATGAAATAAATATCGAATTAAATAAAATAGAAAATACCTTTAAACGTGATCTCTTATAGGTGTAGACGACATCAAAACATGTTGGTAAAAAAAATTAACGCAGAGAAATTGTAACTCTAAAATTAGAGTTTAGAGAGAGAGAGAAATTAGAAATAGAGAGGAAGAAAGAAAACAACGGATGAGGGTATATATAGGGTAGATTATTTGCGACGGGACTATTTGTGATGGGACCCGTTGCAAATACATTGAGCCACATTAATTACGGTCGACATTGAAAAGAGTATTTGCGACGGGTCCTGTCAAAAATAGTGACCCGCGGCCACATTTTCTGCATTGGGGGAGTATTTGTGATGGGACCCGTTGCATATACCTTCAGACGCCTCAATTAATGGTGACAGTCAAAAGAGTATTTGCGATGGGACCCGTCGCAAATACCTTGAGCTGCATTAATTACGGTCAATGGTGAAAAGAGTATTTGCGACAGGACCCATTGCAAATACCTTCAGACGCCTTAATTAATGTTGACAATCAAAAGAGTATTTGTGACAGGTCCCGTCGCAAATGGTTACTATTTGCGATGGGGTCATAACCCTGTCGAAAACGGTATTTACCGCCGCCAAGTATTTGTGAAGGGAACCCCCCCCGTCGGAAATACCATTAGACAAATAAATTAATGTTGACGGTCAAAAGAGTATTTGCGACGGGGGCATATCCCCGTCACAAATAGTATTTAACACCTTTGAGTATTTGCGATGGGAAGAACCCCCTCATCGCAAATAATCTTCCCGCGGTTTGGCGCGCAAACTGCGAGAAACATTTTGTGACGTGACCCCTTATCCCGTCGCAAGTAACTAGTTATTTGTGGTGGGTTGATGTCCCCGTCGCAAATAACCCATCGAAGAAGACCATTTTTCCCATAGTGGTTACCCATAGCTCAAGGAGGTTATGGTTTTATCTGGGTAGTAGTGGATCAGCGGAAGAAATCAACTCACTTCTTAGCTGTCAAAGAGCTGGGAATAGTGGATGCCTTATCCAAGAGGTATGTGGATGAAGTGTTGTGGTTTCATCGAGTTCCAATGTACATCATCTCATATCGATACTCCCATTTTACCTTGAAAGTCTGGAGGTTATTTATGCATACTTTGGGCACCCAGTTATGCCTCAACACTACCCTCCACCCTAAGACAGAAGGACGGATGGAACGGACTATCCAGACACTTGAGGATATGTTTTGTGTGTGCATCGTGGACTTTGGGGGATATTTTGTACAAAAACATCCCATTTTATAGTTTTCTTATAATAAAATAAATCACTCTTCCATTCCATGGCTCTATTTGAGGATTTTTATAGAAGACTATGTTGTTATCCTTTGTGCTGGACAGAGGATGAGGAGACAACTGTTTTTGGTACTGAGTTAGTGCAAAGAACAACAGAGAATGTTCATCTTGTTTGCGAGAGGGTGAAAGTTTCTCAGGACTGGTAGAAGTCTTATTCCAATCATAGAAGGAGGCCCTTGGTGTTCAATGATTGGTACCATTTGTCCTTGAAGGATTCCCCTCGACATGGGAAACAAAGGTCTGGAAGAGGGAGTAAACTTTCTCCCAGGTTTATTGGACCCTTTAAGGTGATGGGAAGAGTTGTTGAGGTGGAATATCATTTGGCATTCCCACAAAAGTTGTAAAGGATCCATATGTATTTCATGTCTCTCAGGTTTTTGTTATCTTCACAATGACTCCCATGTAATTCAATGGGGGGATAATTGGATATCGAGAATGATGTGACATCTGTGGAGCAGCCGATGGAGATCCAGGATCATTGGGAGAAGGTGTTTCAAGGGTGGACTATTCATCTGGTTCATTTTTTATAGAGGCATGGTGATTTAGAGGAGAGTACATGGGAGATATAAGGGAAGATGCATGCCCAGTACCCAGTTTTGTTTTGAGTTTTGTCTTGTTTTGTTTTTCTTTGTAATGTGATTTTTTAACTTTGTTTTTTATGGGATGAGTTTTTTCATTATTCTGTAACGTGTGATAATGTCTTAGAAAATAGAGAGGGGAGTTCCTGATTCCTAATTGAGATGCAGTAATGAATATTCAATTAAACCCATGAGGGTGAGTCAGTTCCACCCAAACTGGATACTATCTTGACATGGAGGATGAGATTCCCTAATTCATTATTTCAGGATAGCGTGGTTGTTTTGATTGTGTGGTGTGTCATTTGGTTGGTTGGGGTAGCCAAATGAAGATGAGGTATTCTTGGATTTTTAGGTTTCAATCCTACTAGTGATCATGGTAGGGTGGTTTACCGTTGAATTTTGATGTTTTTAGTTGGTAGAGGTGTTTCAAGCATAGAAAGATCCTTGAGAGGTATCTCACGAGGTGGTTGTTCAGACCGATCTTTCTTCTAGGCTTGGTTTTGAATTCTTGAGGGCAAGTGTAACACCCCATGATTTTCTAAAAATAAATATAAATGTATGGAACTTTGTTTTAAAGTAGATATTTATAACTTTCCTTTAAACATATTTTTTCCACTTCTATGTTTTGAATTTCAAGAAACTGTCATCTCCAATTGTGTTCAGTATGTTATTTTGAGTCTATTAGAACCAACTTGTGTTTTTGGTGAATAGTAACATACCCTTATTAGTAGTAATATGACCCTAATGAATAGTAAATTTTATTATTATTTTATTAAGGCTTTAAAAAAATAGCATCTAGGTTAATTTTTCATTGTGATATAGAAGTAGTTACAGAATTAGAATTGTTAATTATTGAATTAAGCATGCTTTTATTTAAAAATTATATTAATAATATTTAGAAAATTATTTTCAACAAATGGGATTCATTTTTGAATTCCACACGTCGATAAATGGTTAGGGTGAATTTTAGGAATTTTTCTGAAACAGTTGAATTTTCAGTGAATAGTAAAAATACAGGTTTTTTGTTTCAGGGTGTTAATGACATCATTAATAATATAATAATGATGTCATAAATCTGGCAGACTTTTTTATAGTTATATAATATGTGAGGTTTCCGAAGTGGCTTATACCATGGGAAAATACCATGGGCAAGCCCATGGTTTTGCAAATACAACTCATGAGGTGTCCCTTGAAAATAATTAAAATATTCCCTTACTTTTCCTATAAATACCAACCCATTCCTTCCTTAAATTCATTCCCAATTCATCCTCAACGAAGCTCTAGACTCCTTACCTTCATAGTAGTCCTCCCTAGGTTTCCTCAAGCCCCCAAGGTCCCAACCTTCAAGTTCTAAGAGTTACACTACAAGGTATGAAAATTCTCAATTTCTTTCTTTTCCCATTTGAGTTCTCTTTTATGTGGTATAACTTTCAAGTTTCCATACCATGTTATTATTCTTCATCTAATCTATATTATGATTCATTTCTGTATAGGTGACCCTTTTCCCCTCTATTTTTAATATTTTCTAAAACCACGTTGTGTCGCCGTTAGGCTACCGAATTTTTGTAAGGGATTTCTCATTTAATCTTTTATTTTGTGTTCCTTTCTAATTATTTCTTAATCTATTCTTACCCAAGTGGCATGAAATCTCCAGAATCATGTTTATTCTGTATTTTCTCATGTTCATGGAAAATTCATCATCATTTTTCTTCTCCTCTCCTACTTTTTCAAATAATTAAAAACATTGTCCATGATGTGTCGAATTACTGACATCGTGGATGATGTGATTTCATTTTTCTTTAAATCCTTAAACTCTAGTCATGAAACCATTTTTATGGCAGAACTAGGTTATTATATATGTATTATATCTCATCCATGGTTCTGGAATTCTTTTTTACTCATTGTTTTAATGTATACAACAAAATGAGGTATTTAATATCAAAGGACCACTAAAATGATCTAAACAAACAACATTAATGTTTTAACTTATAAATCATACTCATATTAAAAATCAAAATGATAAATGGTATAAATTATAGTACTTGAAATATTTAAGTACCTTTCCATTCCAATTTTGGAGTTTCACTTCCAAATGACAAGAACATCCATCATGAACCAATCATAGAAATCATGTAAAAAACTCACCCAAAAACGACGCAAGGAGAAAAATACTAACAATTAAAGGGGTGAAATGATGATATTAAATGATCATATAAGTTGTTATAAACATGTAAATATTTCTTTAAAATACTAATAAAACTATTTTAACCATTATACAGTATGTTTAAACAAGTTTTAAGTAAGACAAACCCGTGGTAAGGGGATTCTTAACCTGATTTCCATTATTTGGGTTAACCTTCTACTTCATTATTTATGTGTTATTTAAAATTTTTATGTGACGGGTTCTGTTTATATTATGTTTTATTATGCGAATTTATAGTATATATACATACTCCATCCACTCTATTAAGTCTCTCAACAATTTTATGACATTCATAAGGGGATTTTCTTTAAAAATCCCCTTTTTAAATTCTGTTTTACGAAATTCCAAAGCAATGTTTTTATGTAATTATTCATGTTTTATGATTTTGTTTTGGTTCTTGGGAATTATTTATGATGAAGGGTTGGACCTATATCTCCCTCCAATTCATTGGGTAAGAGTATGTTGGAGGTCGGCCGTATGGTTACTCAAAGTGTAACTGTGATGGTTACACAATGTAAGGTAACTGTGAGGGTTACAAATTATAAGGTAGCCAAGAATGGTTACAAGATTATGTAATTAATGCGCCGAGATACCTTTATGATTAAATTTATATTATCATGTTTTGAGTGGATCTTGTGTAAATCTCATGTTACACAAAGTAAGTATATATGGGTGACAATAATGGCTTTTGAAAATGCTTTCATACATTACCAGTATTCATGGACTAATGTGATCATTTCTTCTTTTCCATCCCTTACTGACATTTTTGCTCATCCCAAGTTTTTAAATGATTTTCACAGGTAAATGGATGTGTAAGACAAGGAATGAATCCATTTTAAGCGTTGAATAATTGTCAAGGAGTGTTGTTTTATGTTTTAATGTTTCATATTAAAAAAAGGAATCTATTTTTATGGTATTCACTCTGTAATAATGTGTAATGTTATGAATGTATTGTCCTAATTCACTAAAGCTCTAAACTTGAAAAGATCTTAAATGTAAAAGGAAGTGTTTTCTTGACTAAATTCAAGATTATGTACGTAATAAGGTCGGGTCCTTATGGTTTGTATCATAGGATGGTTTAGATAACTTTAGGGGTTAGGGCGATGTTAATAGATTACCATAAATGATTTTCACTATATGTTTAATTTGAAATGTTTTAGCATTTAAAAATTACCATTTTGCTTCATCTAAGACATTTTTGGTCAGAATGGTTTTCCACAGATGGAACATGGATACTGAAGAGGAGAGGCATCGACAGAATGACATCCTTCCGGAACTACAGCCTGTAATGATAGGGATTGGAACTGAGTAGTTTGTGACAGTAATGGCTCAGCTAACATAGGCAATAAATGGTGGTGACATACATGAAAGAGAACCAATAGAGGTACCACAATGAAACATGATAGTAGTGGCACATTTTATGAGAAAGCATCCTCCTGCATTCAATGGATCTTCTGACCTAGTAGCATCTGAAGGATGGATCAAAGCCCTTGAAAAGATATTCGATGTTATGGGATGTTCAGAAAATCAAAAGGTAAGTCTTTATATTTATTGTTTTGAAGTGGAAGTTGATCAGTGGTGGTTAATGTTAAGGAATATCAGGGATAGATAGGATTTTGATGCCTTAGAGTGGGATGAATTTTAAAGTCTTTTCCTTGAAAAATATTTTCCTAAGGTGGTGTGACTTAGGATGGGGAATCAATTCATTGAATTGAAATCGAAGGAGGAAGATTCAGTGGCTTTGTATGAAGTGAACTTCACCCGACTGGCAAGGTATGCTCCAAGTCATATTCTGGATCTTGGTAGAAAAATCAACCAATTTTACTCAGGATTGAAGCCAAGGTGTCGAAGGGGGTTGGCCTCCCATGAATTCAAAAGTTATGAGAAACTTGTCCGATGTGCTGAGAGGGTAGAGATGAAGTTTGCTGATGATCATGTGCATTTTGGAAACAAATAGAAGAATAGGTACAATTGGAAAGAAATGGGTAGTAATTAACCAAAGAAATCTGATGGTAAGAAAATCCAACTTCCAGTTTGTGAAAAGAGTGGCAAGACACACCCTGGGGAATGTCTTAGCAAAACTGCTAAGTGTTTTAAATTTGGAAAGTTTGGAAATATGACCTGAGACTGCAATAAAAATGATCCTAAGACAGAGGGGGTCATGAAAAAATCTCTAAAGAAACCAAGTTTTATCTATTAAGTATTTTCACAAAAAATGAGCCTAATGCCCATTTCAAGTTTTTTATGAGAATATGAGAATGCCTAATATTTAACTTGCCTTCAATGAACAAGTCAGACTATTAAATTAGACGAATCTAGTGCTTCTAAGATTTATGGAAGAGAATTAACACTTCTTCAGTTCAATGGAGAGTGGCGGAAAAAATATTATGGACTTCACAAACCTTATTAATACCTTCCTTCATGTGCATGGGACTGTAGTTGTTGATCATGATATAATACAAGTAACTTCCCATCTGACTCCTCCTACCACAAATCCATAATTATTAAAGGTTCGTGTGACTAGAGATCATATTTCCCCTTTTCCAAATAGATTTTAGCTATTTACTCTCACTCCAAGAAAAGTTGTGCAACAACTGAGACCCATTGTCATCCACAAGTCTTGAACTCATTTAGCATATACATATGTTCCTTCCAAACCCTCTTTCAACATTTCTTCTTTTTTAGAAAAGGATAAGGGAAAAACAAATATGGACCCTTAACCAAAGCCTAAAGAGAGTTTATCATAGATTATGTCTTTGATAGGGATGGTGATTTTGTAAGGAAACACCGTGAGTGTCACACATCTAGTATCACACCACCAGACATAGACACTGCCAGTAGTGTGTCGTTGTTATAAGAAGACACCGCCAGAGATTTACGATTCCAAGACTCACCTCCACTATTCCTTTACTAAAGTTTTTGAATTAGTAATATCTAATGGTTATATTATTGAATTTAATGTAAAAATTTATTTTAATGATTTTTCTTAAAATATTATAGATCTACATTAAAGGATGTATCAGCTCCAAGTATGAGGATATAGGATATATGGATGATTTGTCCATTCTTACTACTAATATTAAAGAGTGAAAGAAGAATCCCTCATGTGGATGTGAGCATGAAATGAAGTGAAGGTAAGAACATGAATTGATGAAATTATTTTCACATGTTTGAGAGTTAGAGAATATAACAGTAATTTGAAGTGATATTACACAACTTCACTCGACTGTTGAATCTGAATAAAAAAATACCTATTGATACTTCCTGCAGTCAATAACAAGAGTCTACGACATGCTGTTATACAATTATTTTCTGAAACCAAACTCAAGCCTCAATTCAAATCATTTTTAAGGAGTCACAAATTTCTGATCCAGACACATAGAGAAGCACATTTTCTTCTATAAATTTATCACTCTTGTTTTTTATTTATCTTTTACATTATGAGAAGTGTATGTATAATCTATTTTATAACACACACACTGTCTATTGGTTTAGACTGTAAGATACATTTATATCATCAAAACATATTCTTTACTTGATTTCCCATGTGTGGTGGTAGAGGTCTGGTAGTGAACTATTGTTTATTTTTACTCCCACGAAAAACTATGGAAGAGGCTCTATGTGGTCCAGATAGTTGCTACAGTATTGTAAAAATTGTTCTAGGTTGTAAATAAAAATTTTATTTTATATAAACTACTTGGAAGTATGTGGTTTCCATGTGGAGAGGAAAAAGTCTCATCTTGATTCTGATCCTCTTATTTTCATTTTCATTTTTTTCTTTTTTTATCAGCTTTCTTTAAACTGTTTCTAATTTAAGCAGAAAAATGAAAACTTTACCTTGATAGTTTATATTAACTAGTGTTTATATAGGATTTTTATAAGTAAATTTAGTTCAAAATTTAAACTATTTTATAAATAATTTTAAGTAATACCTAATCAATATTTTGGGAAATCTTTTAAAAGATTAAAATTTATATCAAATGAATATTTTCGTAAACTGGTCCATATTTAAATTATTTGGGGGATTTTATTTAAATTCATTTTAAATCGAAATTTTTATTGGGTACTCAATTCACCCCTTCTTGAGATACTCACTCGGACTAAAAAATTGTTATCCCTTCATAAATAAAATACACATTCTTATATAATGAGAAAATATTCCAAGATTACAATCTGCTAGGTAATTGAAAACAATATCATGAGGTTTAGTAATGCACACAAAAGCTAGGGATCCCACTCACCAATGAGGTATACATCACCTCATATACTCAATTTCACATCAAATTAATATTATAGAATGGTGTATTAAATCCTTTCTAAAGATGATACCACCAGGTCCCATGAGCACCATAATTGAATCTGAAAATATATCTCATCTTCCATCGAGGTAAAACTCACTTCATAAAAATTTGTGAGTGATATATGGTTTCTATAAATAGAGAATATCTAGTTAATATGTCTATACCCATTATTTCCACAAGAATCTATGGATCTAAAACAAATGAAACAAGTTGAATAATTCATGAATGTGTTAATGGCCAAAATGATCCATAAAGGGAGGGTATGAATAATACCATGTACCACACCAAACATTATATGGTCAAAACCATCCAGTATATTGTCATTAAAATTACCTATTTTATAGTTTTAATAATTTTATAATAATTGGAATTGGTGAGAGTGGATAAAAAATTCATACACTGTTAACTACTCTTGCATAAATGAAATCTCAAATGAAACCCCTTTCCTTGTTCTGTCACAATACCTACAAAAAAAGTGTGTCTAGTATCATTATTTTGATTAATATGATGCTTTTTTCCAGGGGAACTCTCTATTTAAAATCAAGGTTCACCTATACTAGGAAATTTTAGACTACCGATGAATACTGAAGGGCTCCAACATTGGTGGGGATTCATTAGAGAACAACTCCAAACTGATCCCTATTTCTAAAATTTCCACTCAAACTACTGATCTCAAACAAATATTCCTTGAATCATGCCGAGTGAGTAACTCATAATTATTTTGGTTCCAAATGTGTACTCAAACATAATCATGTTTTACTATTATGGGTAATTAATATATTGAAATTAAATCATCTATATGTCACTGGATTGAATCACTTCCTAAAAAGGTCTCAAACCTCAACAATTATAGAGAATCATTATCATGAGTTCAAGAAGACCATTAGCCATTATCAGATCAATAAATTGAAGGGGAACTCAGAAAATAATCAATACTTATTAATAGGGTGTCTGGAACCAATATAATTCACAAGTTATTGACTCAAAACAACCTTATACCACATGATGATTGGGTTAGTTTGAAGTATAGAAATTCTAGAGTAATTAAACTCTCATAGAGAACAGTACATGTGGGTGGTCTTGCCATGATAACTGAGAACTAAAATTTTCATCTACTCTCAGGGTGGGGATATCTCACAATCATTTCTCTGAATAAAATCCACATCTCTCAACTAATAATTGAAAAGAACCTCAAATATTATCATGAGTACATCATGACCAATCCTATAATTTTGATCTAACTATCTATGTGTATAATTATTCATTCATTTGGATTAATCTATAATGTTTTAAATAATATTTGGTTGAGATAACATAGTAAGGACAAGAATAACACAACTATCCACAATATGATATACAAGACATCATAAATATATCCCATAACTAGTGCCTTAGGGTCCCAGGGTGATTAATATATTATCAATGTTGGTGAATGGATACAACAGATGTTTTACCAAGTCTAGGTTCATTTGTCTATTAAAAAACAAAAAACCCCTTGGAACCATTTCTAAGATTCCCAAACCCAAATCACATGACCACCAACTCCAAACTATATCCCTATTAATCAACTACTATGATACAATTCCATTATAACTTGAACCCTGGAGACCTTGCCTTGGTCAATGGTGAGTGAGTGGGACACCTCAAGCCCACCTCTAAAAAGATAGGGGATGGTGAATAGTTCCACAAATTTATATGACTTATCATATAATAACTCACAATAAATATGTAATACATTACATAGGTAATGAACAGAAAATCCCAAAAATATAAATAAACCACCGTATAGTATAACAATTGATGCTTGCACAATCACATTAAACCATAACAACCCATGAGAACAATGATATATAATCAATAAAAAGGATAATTTTACACTAAAAAAGATATATATATATATATAAAATAATCTACTCAATATATCATCTCATGGGGAAAATAATCCATGATCAACCTTTCACCATGTTCTAGAGAGGAGAGTTCACCAATTTCAACTATCACTACCTAGTACCACCAAACATCAACTCCACACAATTTCATATAGCTCCATGAAAACCAATTTTATATTTGATATCTAAATTATATACATACAAAAAATTTGGGAACAATGAATATATAGGTTTGAGTATAAATATACCCAATAGGATACCATAAAACAATAAATAAAGTTCGGAACAATAAGTCATCTCCAAATCCTCTACGCATGAGAGTAACTATAAAGGAAGGAGATAGAAAAAACATAGATATGATTTATATAAATATAACATGGGAACATACATATAATTATTGTTACCAATTCTGATATCTATAATTAATCATATCACATAAGTACCCAAGGTCAAAAAAGTTAACAAAAGACCTGGGGTGTTGGAAGTCCACATCCCAACTTCAAGTCACAAATCAGTGGAATTAAAATGTAAGATTCAAAATTCAAAAACCATTGGATTTTATCTCCACTTTTCTCATGTGCCGAAGGACCCTAATAACCTCATATAATCCACTAATTTTAAAACACTTGGTCTATAATTCTCATGTTTCCACTCTAGAATTAAGGAGTGGAACCATACCTCATTAGAGTAATGTGCATCAAACACTACAACTAGACTCTATATATTCCTAACACCAAAAAGGAATCTTGAGTATGTAGATTTATATTTAACCTAGTGCACCTAAACCATCTCACATAAATTACTTCCACATCATTAATTAGTAGTAATAGTAATGGATGACCCCCACCTCTTAATAGATACCTCAATTGAGGGTGTATATGTCCATATAGAGGACCTATTCTCTAGTTTGTGTAGTGTGCATAATCTTAGAGGGTTAACAAATCTATGAGTGGAGGAACCATACCTTATCTATATAAGAGGTTCACCTAATCCACTAGATATACATAGGACTGATTTCGTAGAAAAATATCCTCTAAGAGGGAAACTGACCCCATGGATGTCCTAATAATCTACAGACAAATGTCATATTCTCTACATTGATATGAATATTTAACTACTCTAACACATAAAAACTAATCCCAAAAAGATATAAAGATATATACCATCATATTATACATGAAAAAATGATCAGAATAGGAAACTCATACAGACGATTCTGAAAACTAGACAGGCTTATATGATAATCACTATATGCTACCAAGTACATTATATATACATCCTAGGTACACAACATGCATGCCTTAGGTGACTGCTTTGTACAACTATCACTCGTCTTGTTTAAAACCAACATACTTGGTGTTTCTATGTAGGTTAGATGGTGTAATGACCCGAAATTTTGAATAAATCTTGTTTCCTAATTTTATGTGTTATTTTATTTTATTTTTATACTCAACAAAAATGTTTCATTTGATAACATGAGTATAATTTAAATGAGACCGTTGGGTTTTGACTGTTATATGACCATTGGTCAATATGACCGCTGTAAACTAAACGTTTCGATTATTGTCTCTAAATACAAGTAATCTGGGTTAATTATTATAGAAAGAAGATTCGATGGCCTCACCCAGTAGTCTTGGACCGATCGAAGCCCATCTAACAGAACTTGGGAAGGAGGTAGCACCACTGGGCTTTGCTCTGGACCAAACCTAAGCTGAACTTCATCGTGTGAAGCTAGAACGGAATCGCCTTTGCGAGAAGTTCAAACTGATAGAAATTACTACTCGTGCGATGTTGGCCGAGCCTCCCTCAGATTCTCTCACCTTAGTGCACCTTACACTTAGGTCCTATGCTGGTGTGATAAGGGGCTATGTAAGGAGACCATAACTGCCTTGTGTAATCCCTTGTTTTAAATAAAAATTGGTATTTTTTCATATGATGAAGTTTATGAATTTTCAAATGACCAGATAAATATAGTATGCATATTTTTGATGAATTTTAGAGAAATTTTATTTTAAAAATGTTTATGTAAACCTTAAAAAAATAAAAATGTGTAATGATTTTCAAAAAATGGTCTTTTACAATTATGTTCAGTACGAAATTTAGAGTCTAATAAGATCAACTTGATTTTTTATGAATAGTAAATTATGAATAGTGATTTTATGATTAGGATTAGTAATGTGTCCAAATGGATTAGTAATGTCACTTAAAGAAAGTATTAGTATAATCTAGGCACCTTGATTAAGTAATGTGATTCAATAAAATGGTTAAATAATGGTTTAATAAATTATTATTCAAGTATTAGTTTTTTCGGGTGAATATTTTTTTTAATTAAAAATTAAATTAAAAATATTTAGAAAATTATTTTTATAAAATTGATTTCATTTTTGAACTCAGAGCATCGATATTATGTTAAAAAAAATTTGGGGATTTTTCTGAAAAAGTTGAATTTTTGGTGAATAGTGTATTTATTTAAAAAATAAATTAAAAATATTTAGAAAATTATTTTTATAAAATGGAGTTCATTTTTGAAATCAGAAAATTGATATTTGGTTAAGGTGAAATTTTGGGTTTTTTCTGAGAAAGTTGAATTTTCAGTGAATAGTAAAAAATACAATTTTAGGGTTTCAGTATGTTTAATGACATTATAACTGTGTCATGATGCTTTCATGAGATATTTTAAGGGTTGTACGACCAAAGGTGATTAATTATCGTATTGGGGGCCCCATGTGTCCTAACTTCATGGGAAATATCATGGGAGAGCACATGGTTTTGAGAAAACCACTTTCGAGGTGTCCCTTGGCCATTAATTCCTTGTCCCCTCACTTTCCCTATAAATACCAAGCCCTCATCTCATCCTTTCGACTCCAAAACCATCCTCAATGAATTTCTGGTCTCCTTACCTCCCAAGGAGTCCTCCCAAGGTTCCCCCAAGCCCTCAAGGTCCCAACCTTTGAGTTTTAAGGGTTACGTTTTAAGGTAAGGGATCCGACCTCTCTCTTTCTTTTCATGAAATCTATTTTATGTAATTTATTTTATGGTCCATGTTCTTATGTTAAAGGATTTTATTTTATATTCCTCTTACTGAACTTTTCATTTTAATATGATGAGAGGCCCCCTCTTACTCTCATTATTTCGTTTATGAATGTTTAAGTGGCGCCGTTAGGCTGCCGAAAATTTTGTAACAGATTCTTTCTCCCTTCTCATTTTTCAAGATCTATTTTCATGTAAAGTCTTTCAAGTTCCCTTTTATTATGTTGGGGTATGATCTCTATATTTATCATACTGATATTTTATGATCATATGATGAGAGACCCCATTTGATCTCTTCAATTCAGTATTTTGAAGTTTTAAGTGGCGCCGTTAGGCAGCCGAATTTTTAAGTACTTCTTTCACCTTCTCATTTTCAAGATCTACTTTCATGTCAAGTCTTTCAAGTTACTTTTTATTATGTTGGGGTATGATATCTATATCTATCATACAGAACATTTATGTTCATATGATTAGAGACCCTATTTGATCTCGTCAATCCATTTTTGGAAGTTTTAAGTGACGTCGTTAGGCTGCCGAATTCTCATAAGAAAAATCTTATTTTTGTCTTCATTTCAAGTTCTTCATTTCATATGGTATATCATTCAAATTTCATTACCATGTTCTTAAATAATATATATTCTGTTCCCCTACTGTTTTATTTATCATTTTTGAGTGGGTTTCTCATGTCACCTCTCTTTTCAAGGTTTTCTAAAACCATGTATCGTAGACATTATGCTGCATAGTTTTCGTCTCAAAATGCCTCCCTCTTTATCTCAAAATTATTTTATGTTATTAAGTGAATACTCAAAGATCTTATTTCTACAGGGGTATTCACATATATATCAAAATGTTCTATTTTAAATTCTGGGTTTTACATACATGAAACCCTCTTTCCCTTTTCCGTGGGTTTAAAGTGACATAAAGATCATGTCTTTAAAGCAGTTTTTAAAATGTTATGATTATGAAATGAAACCCATTTCTTTTATGGTATATGGGTTGTTTATGAAATGATTGATGATGATATATGTGGCTCACATGATAATAAAGACATGTCAAGGGTGCTCCCAGATAGCGCTCCAATGCATTGGGTAAAGACTTAATCTCTAGAGATGTCCTTTTAGACTGATACCGTGGTGAATAACCTTGGTAATTCTTAATGACACCTTGGGGATGGACCTTGGTGAAATGAAATGATTGTCAATATTAAATGTTGTAGACACATCTTCAAGTTATGAAAAAATGTTATTTTTATTATGATATATCTCATGATTTCTTTCTCATGCCTTAAAGTTATTTTCATGACCTTATTGAAGTATCTCAAGTTCACATGTAAAATGTTTCTCTTGTTTCCCTTACTGGGCCTTCTGCTCGCCCTTTCTTTTGATGTATGTCCCCAGGTTATGAGACGCAGTATTGAACCTAGGATGAACATGTGGAGAAGCCTTTCAAGTGTTTAAGAAGAATGTTTTATGTTTTCATGTTTTAAGTTCCTGGTTTCCAAGACAATAAACCTTAAAGATCCCCAGTTTTGTAAAATGTAATGAAAGTTTATGTGATAAAAAGGTGGGATGTTATAGTTGGTATCAAAGGATGGTTTAGTTATTTGTGTAAATTAGGATATTAAAACTCTAGGAAGAACCCTATAGAAAATTTTAAATATAGGAAATATTTTTGGTATTTGGGTGAGTATTGAGTAAGGGGTTGCCAAGCAAATACATCCCTGTCTGGATATGAGCAGGTAGAGGTGGCTTTGGCACAGATGTACATAGGGGTAAAACCCAAAAACACCGCTTTGAGCTACACTCGAACGGGAACTGGTACACGACAACGGGCCTTGCTGTACTCTTGGTTACAAAACTCCCCGGGGATATGCTTTGGTAAATTCATAAGCTTAGTATAAACCATTATTAAAGGAACAAAGATAAAATAAAATAAATATTCACATAAGAATATGTGATCATGGATAACCTAGTTTGAAACCTAGGGTATCACAAGTTAGGGTATAATTTTCTTTTACAAGTTATCCTTATATGCTTTAAGTTCCTTTTCATGATTATTGGTTAAGTATTTAAGCCTCTAATTATACTTCTCTTCTTAGTTAATGGTCGGAAATGGAAGAACGTGTCCCAAAAACCAATGTGATAGGAAATGCGACGACTTTCGTATTAATATAACAGAGATGATTAAGGGATTAAAAGATGATTATTATTTTGGAAGACATTCAAAATTTTGGGGACCCTATATAATCAAGGTAAATAAATTATTATGGTATTTTCATTGAGGAGTAAGGTTGAATTATATTTTGAAGAATTGATGAATTTAAGGTAGACTTATAGTAATTTAGGTTACTTATGTAAATGATTAACAAATCTTAGGTAAAATATGTTTAGGTTAGCTAATTTTGTTATAAGATGTTAGGTGTGGTTGATGTTGTTTGGAGATGAACAATGAAGTTTATTTTAGAAGACTATGTTATCAAATCCTTCTTGTATTTGGGTTTCAATCTTAGTTTTGTTTATTTTGAGGAATTTTAAGGACCGTTACTTGGGGAATGGTCTATGATGAACATTGGGTAGTACCTTGGATCTTTGAAGATTTAAAAATAGTTTCCCTTCCTATGGGATTATTTCTTTTTTGAAGAGTTGTTTTATCTTACCTTTTCTGTTTTTGGATTAATGTCTAAAGGTAGAAGAAAATGATAGTTAATATTTTTTGGATTAAGTGACTATCAAGAAGATGATTCTTGTGTTTTGATGAGACCAAGTGTTTTTGAATTCTCATCGTTTGGAGAAAGGATTAGTTTTGGGTATAAAATTATTAAAGGATGAAGCTCTACATGAAGGTAGGTATATTTTCTTATGTTTTTGTTCTATGTAGTAAATTAATTCCTCAAAATTATGAAAAGGAACGTAAAACGAAAATGTTGTTGGTTTATGTTCCCTACTAGGTAATCAAAGACCGTTTACACACATCATAAGTTTGGGATTTTCTTATGGTTAACTTTCTCCTAATCATGTTTTCTATCACTCTCCCTCAGAATTTGACCCTTTTTTTTCTCCTCCATGTCCATGTTTTCCTATATGGAATCCTAGTGTGGGTTAACTCGGGTGACCTTTGTACTTCCCTTTCTTTCTTTTAAAGTAATAGTTATACTGACTCCTTTTCCGATGTGGTACCTTCAATGAAATTTCAAAACCTAATTTTAAAAATTGCGAGGACACAATTTCTTAAGGGGGGAAGATTGTAACGACCCAAAATTTTGAATAAATCTTGTTTCCTAATTTTATGTTTTATTTTATTTTATTTTTATAATCAACAAAAATGTTTCATTTGATAGCATGAGTATAATTAAAATGAGACCATTGGGTTTTGACTGTTATATGACCATTGGTCAATATGACCGCTGTAAACTAAACGTTTTGATTATTGTCTCTAAATACAAGTAATCTGGGTTAAGTATTATAGAAATAAGATTTGATGGCCTCACCATGTAGTCTTGGACTGATCAAAGCCCATCTAACAGAACTTGGGAAGGAGGTAGCACCACTGGGCTTTGCTCTGGACCAAACCCAATCTGAACTTCATCGTGTGAAGCTAGAACGGAATCGCCTTTACGAGAAGTTCAAACTGATAGAAATTACTACTCGTGCAATGTTGGCCGAGCCTCCCTCAGATTCTCTCACATTAGCACACCTTACACTTAGGTCCTATGCTGGTGTGATAAGGGGCTATGTAAGGAGACCGTAACTGCCTTGTGTAATCCCTTATTTAAAATAAAAATTGGGATTTCTTCATATGATGAAGTTTATGAATTTTCAAATGACTAGATAAATATAGTATCGATATTTTTGATGAATATTAGAGAAAGTTTATTTTAAAAAAGTTTATGTAAACCATAAATAATTAAAAATGTGTAATGATTTTCAAAAAATGGTCTTTTACAATTATGTTCAGTACGAAATTTAGAGTCTAATAAGATCAACTTGATTTTTGATGAATAGTAAATTATGAATAGTGATTTTATTATTAGGATTAGTAATGTGTCCAAATGGATTAGTAATATCACTTAAGGAATGTATTAGTATAATCTAGGCACCTTTATTAAGTAATGTGATTCAATAAAATGGTTAAATAATAGTTTCATAAATTATTATTCAAGTATTAGTTTTTTCAGGTGAATAGTGTTTTTTAATTAAAAAATAAATGAAAAATATTTAGAAAATTATTTCTATAAAATGGATTTCATTTTTGGACACAGAGCATCGATATTATGTTAAGGTATTTTTTAGGGATTTTTCTGAAAAAGTTGAATTTTCGGTGAATAATGTATTTATTTAAAAAATAAATTAAAAATATTTAGAAAATTATTTTTATAAAATGGAGTTCATTTTTGAAATCAGAGCATTGATATTTGGTTAAGGTGAAATTTTGGGTTTTTTCTGAGAAAGTTGAATTTTCAGTGAATAGTAAAAAATACAGTTTTAGGGTTTCGTTATGTTTAATGACATCATAATTGTGTCATGATGATTTCATGAGATATTTTAAGGGTTGGCCGACCAAAGGTGATGAATTATTTTATTGGGGCCCCATGTGGCCTAACTTCATGGGAAATATCATGGGAGAGCACATGGTTTTGAGAAAACCACTTTTGAGGTGTCCCTTGGCCATTAATTCCTTGTCCCCTCACTTTCCTTATAAATACCAAGCCCTCCTCTCATCCTTTAGACTCCAAAACCATCCTCAACGAAGTTATTGTCTCCTTACCTCCCAAGGATTCCTCCAAAGGTGCCCCCAAGCCCTCAAGGTCCCAACCTTTGAGTTTTAAGAGTTACGTTTTAAGGTAAGGGATCCGACCTCTCTCTTTCTTTTCATGAAATCTCTTTTATGTAATTTCTTTTATGCTCCATGTTCTTATGTTAAAGGATGTTCTTTTATATTCCTCTTACTTAACTTTTCATGTTCATATGATGAGAGGCCCCCTCTTACTCTCATAATTTCGTTTTATGAATGTTTAAGTGCCGCCGTTAGGCTGCCGAAAATTTTGTAACAGATTCTTTCTCCCTTCTCATTTTTCAAGATCTATTTTCATGTAAAGTCTTTCAAGTTCCCTTTTATTTTGTTGGGGTATGATCTCTATATTTATCATACTGATATTTTATGATAATATGATGAGAGACCCCATTTGATCTCTTCAATTCAGTATTTTAAAGTTTTAAGTGGCGCCGTTAGGCTGTCGAATTTTTAAGTATTTCTTTCACCCTTCTCGTTTTCAAGATCTACTTTCATGTCAAGTCTTTAAAGTTACTTTTTATTATTTTGGGGTATGATATCTATATCTATCATACTGATCATTTATGTTCATATGATGAGAGACCCTATTTGATCTCGTCAATCCATTTTTGGAAGTTTTAAGTGGCGCCGTTAGGCTGCCGAATTCTCATAAGAAAAATCTTATTTTTGTCTTCGTTTCAAGTTCTTCATTTAATATGGTATATCATCCAAATTTCATTACCATGTTCTTAAAAACTATATATTATGTTCCCCTACTATTTTATGTATCATTTTTGAGTGGGTTTTCCATGTCCCCTCTCTTTTCAATGTTTTCTAAAACCATGTATCGTAGACATTATGCTGCATAGTTTTCGTCTCAAAATGCCTCCCTCTTTATCTCAAAATTATTTTATGTTATTAAGTGAATACTCAAAGCTCTTATTTCTACAGGGGTATTCACATATATATCAAAATTTTATATTTTAAATTCTGGGATTTACATAAATGAAACTCGCTTTCCCTTTTTCGTGGGTTTAAAGTGACATAAAGATCATGTCTTTAAAGCAATTTTTAAAACGTTATGATTATGAAATGAAACCCATTTCTTTTATGCTATATGGGTTGTTTAGGAAATTATTGATGATGATATATGTGGCTCACATGATAATAAATACATGTCAAGGGTGCGCCCAGATAGCACTCCAATGCATTGGGTAAATACATAATCTCTAGAGATGACCTTTTAGACTGATACCTTGGTGAATAACCTTGGTAATTCTTAATGAAACCTTGAGGATGGACCTTGGTGAAAAGAAATGATTGTCAATATTAAATTTTGTAGCCACATCTTCAAGTTATTAAAAAATTTTATTTTTATTATGATATATCTCATGATTTCTTTATCATGCCTTAAAGTCCTTTTCATGACCTTATTGAAGTATCTCAAGTTCACATGTAAAATGTTTCTCTTGTTTCCCTTACTGGGCCTTCTGCTCACCCTTTCTTTTGATGTATGTCCCCAGGTTATGAGATGCAGTATTGAACCTAGGATGAACATGTTGAGAAGCCTTTCAAGTGTTTAAGAAGAATGTTTTATGTTTTCATGTTTTAAGTTTTTGTTTCCAAGACACTAAACCTTAAAGATCCTTAGTTTTGTAAAATGTAATGAAAGTTTATGTGATGAAAAGGTGGGATGTTATAGATGGCATGTGGGACTAGTGGCTTCTCAAAACATGTATACCATATACACGGAGACCTTCCATCTTGATATACATGAACTTTTTTAAGCTTCTTGGGTTACTCAAAATGCATTTCAAAAATATGTTTCATGTGTTTGAAGAGATAACATTCTTCTTAATTTTAATCTACATTAATTTACATATTAATATTGAGTATAAAATGATGACAATACTAAATATTTATTATTATAATTCTATATATATCAAAAAGTATTTATTTAAATAATTATCACATGATCCATGTCATTATAATGTATTACTAGTAATAAAAAATATTTTACACCATCTAGGATAGTCATGCTTCCAATGATGTCATAATGGTTTATTTAGTTCCATTTCTCAACATACGAAGGTCACAAAACTTCCATCATGTTGCACCCCATCCATAAATTATCCCTCATCTTTGATGAACATGGTTATATAGTGTAGCAATGTGTGGTTTCAACTTTGTAAATAATTACCTCATTACATCCCTTAGAGAGAGATGGATGTTGGAGACATATTTTTCATCCCTCGAAGAGAGATATAAAATTCACTATTAAGGGTGTGACTATTATGTTATTC
Organism: Viscum album; assembly: GCA_963277665.1. Classification (NCBI taxonomy): domain Eukaryota; kingdom Viridiplantae; phylum Streptophyta; class Magnoliopsida; order Santalales; family Viscaceae; genus Viscum; species Viscum album. The sequence continues at coordinate 695,581,848 of OY728128.1, forward strand.
CTCCCTATCAGGGGTTTGGTTTTAACAGTACATGTTATTATAGATTGGTTAGATTTTGTTCATTGGCTATAGCACATTGAGATATAGCATTACAGTAGGCTATTTGACGACAATCAGCTATAGATCCCATGGATAAATGGGCACTTGAACCATCTAGATGATGGAAGCAATGATATCACTATCCAAATCATTTCAAACACATATATTTAGTGAATTATTTTATTTTGGATATTTTTCAATCATTCTATGATATTCACCGATATAATGTATTTAACTTTACATTACTATAGAACATACTTTTAATATCCCTAAAAAAGATATTAACAGTGTTAAAAAGGTGATGATAATCAAAGTGTGGTTAAAAGGGGGTCCCTTTTATCAGTGCTAAAAATGTTCTGATAAAAGACCCATTATCCGGGCTAAAACAGTGCTGATAAAATAAATCAAAAAATAAAAAATAAAATTCAAACCCCTTTTATCATCACTACAACCCCCTTGACTTCTACACATATTCCATTTAAGAGCATACAAAATGGCTTTTAACAATGCTAAAAAATAATTATTAATCTCAATGTAGATAAAGGATCCCCTTTATCTATGGTATTTTCACACTGATAATGAGGTCCCTCTATCAGCACTCGAAATAGTGCTGATAAAGGCCCAGCTGGTGACAATATGTTGTTAATATAACATCACACCCACAAAAAAATTATAATATCAAATAATGTTATATATATTTAATCTGACACCATGAATAAGAAAATGTCATCCCATGGTATATACAAAAAAACACTGCTATATTTATTTAATACAATGTTTTATATAATTACATTTATAATTATCCAACAAACATTTTAAAACATTAATGTTTCATCTTTTGATGCCTGTGATCCCCTCTCAAAAATGTCCGCCCAAGGTATCAGTTTCTAAAAAAATCATCTCAACCCAATAAAAAGATTCCACGTATATAAAAAATAAAATATTATATTAGTAATACTATAAAAAATAAACTAAACATTTATATGAGAGAATACATTAAAAAAATTTCAATATTTATTTAAAAAGACCCATTTGATGTTATAACAGTGACACCATGCATCAAATTGAGGTGGAGTTGATTCCTACACATCACAAATGACCCATATATCATTTTCCTAAAGTATAAAAACAATCAGAATGTGTTTGGTATGATTTTAGTATAATAGTGTTATTTTATTACTAAAATGTCATTTCAATCTAGAAACACACATTTTAATCCATACCAGTCACATCGTTCGTTTGTTTTATGTGAGACTAATTCATAAACATCAAAAAGGACTTATGAATTGAGGCCCTAAATTACCAAGACAACCATATCTCATTTTCTTGGTTTTTAGTGACTGAAACATTTGGAACTAAAATGTCAATTTTAAACTAATAACAGACACTTTTAGTCATACTGGTCACACCATGCATCAGATTGTGGTGTGTTTGATTCCTACATGTCAAAAAAGACTCATGGATAATTTTACAAAAGTATCAACATAATACTAATGTGTTTTCTTAGTTTTCAATATGTCACTTGTTCTTTTTACTTAAATTATTTTAAATTTTAAATAAAAAGACACACATGGAGTCATACATATCACATCATGATTTATATTGAGGTTCATTTGACTCATACATGTCACAAATTACTCTTTTATTGTTTTAATAATGTATCAAAACAATATGAACGTGTTTGGATTGTTTTCAGTATGCTAGTTGTGTTTGTTTACTAAAATGTCATTTCAAACTAGAATCAAGCTTTTTGGGTCATTATGGTCGCATCATGCAGCAGTTAGATGTGACACTGTTTCATACACATGAAAAAGGACTTATTAATTGATTTCCTAAATTATCAATACAATCTAAGTATGTTTTGTTGGTTTTCATTGAATGACACATTTTGAACTAAAATTTCAAATTTAAACTGATAATGGACCCTTTTTAGTCAAACTAATCACACTGTACAACATATTGAGGGGGTGCTGATTCCTACATGTCAAAAATAACTCATGGATCTTTTTCCTTAAGTATCAAAACAATACTAATGCATTTTTTTGTTTTTCAGTATGTCACTCATTATTTTTACTAAAATTAATGTTAATTTTAAATAAAAAGACACACCTGAAGTTATACTAGTCACACCATTCATCGTATTGTGGTGTGATTGACTCATGCATGTCAAAAATGATACATGGATCATTTTCATAAAGTATTAAAAAATATGAATTCATTTGGTCAGTTTTGAGTATGCCAGTTGTGTTTTTTACTAAAATTTTATTTCCAAATGGAAACACACTTTTTCAGTAATACTAGTCATATCGTGTGTCAACTTAATGAAAGACTGCTTCAGACACAAAAAATGACTTATGAGTAGATTTAATACATTATCAAGACAATCAGAGTGTGTTTTCTTGGTTTTGAGTGAGTAACACATTTTGAACTAAAATGTCAATTTTAAACTGATGACAAAAATTTTTAGTCATACCAGTCACACCATGCATCAGATTGAGGTGTAGTTTATTCTTATATATAAAAAATGACTCATGGATCATTTTCAGATATTATAAAAACAATGTTTTTGTTTTTTCTTGGATTTAAGTATGTCACTTGTTATTTTTACATAAATTAATGTTAATTTTAAATAAAAAGACACCCTTAAAGTCATAATAGTCCCACCGTTCTTCATATTGAGGTTCAGTTGACTCATACACATCACAAATGACCCATGGATCACTTTAATAAAGTATAAAAACAATCCGAATGTGTTTTCTCAGTTTTCATTATGCCAATTGTGTTTTGTTACTAAAATGTCATTTTGAAAAGAAAACACACATTTTGAGTCATACCGGTCACATTGTGTGTTAGTTTGATGTGAGAATAGTTTATACACATCAAAAAGGAGTTATGAATCTCTTTCTTAAATTATCAAGACAATCAGATCATGTTTTCTTTGTTTTTAGTGAGTAACACATTTTGAATTAAAATGTTAATTTTTAACTGATAATAGAAACATTTATTTATACTAGTCACACTATGCATTATACTGAGGTGAGGTTAATTCATATATATATAAAATGACTCATAGATCATTTTACAAAAGTACCATAATAATCTGAATGAATTTTCTCAGTTTTCATTATGTCAGTTGTTCTTTTTACGAAAATTAATATCAATTTTAAATAAAAAAAGACACTTTGAGTTATACAGGTCACACCATGCATCATATTGAGGTGTGGTTGATTTATACTCATCATAAATGACTTATAGATCATTTTCCTAAAGTCTAAAAATAATCATTATGTGTTTTCTTAGGTTTTAGTATGCCCATTGTTCTTTTTACTAAAATTAATGTCACTTTTAAATAAAAAGAGACACTTTGAGTCATACTAGGAATATTATGTATTATATTGAGGTACATATTATTCCTACAGGTAAAAAATTAATATTATCTTAAATCATAAAAACAATATGAATAGGTTTGCTCAATTTTGAGTATATAATTTGTCTTTTTTACTTAAATTTATGTCAATTTTAAGTAGAAATAAGTACTTTGAGTCATTCCTGCCACACCGTGCGTCAGATTGAGGTGTGGATAAATGATACATGTCCCAAAGTCTTTGAAAAAACTATAACTACAAATCTTATCATGATTTATATTTCCTTTTTTTATCGAACTGTTAACACTGCATATTGAATCGATGCTCTTAGCAAAAAAACCATTCTCATTGTTGAAAGCTAGGAGAGTGGAGGAAGATCATGTGCCCATTATCTCATGAGAAGTCACCACAAGGAACACAAGATATTACTCTAATCTTATGGATTTCAATGATAAATATTTTTTCTCCAAATAATATCGATTCAATACAGTTTTGGCAGCTCGAAAAAGAGAAGCAATGGAAAGCATAATGATCTGTGAAAAACTAAACAAGTGTTAGATAAAAATGATAAAGAAATTAACTGAAAAATTGTAGATAATATTATGAAAATTTTAAATCAAAATAATCACTTATATTATTTTAATGCTGTAGATAATAGATAATATTATATGGATTGAATGATATAATAAAAAACATTACCTTCTCATTGAATTCTGAGTTGCAGCCTCGAAGTCCTATCGCTCACAAGTATGAGCATCGTCAAAAAAACCACCCTGACTCAAAAAAAGGAATCCAACTATATAATAAAACAAGTATTATGTTAGTAATACTAAAAATAATTAAATTAAACATAAATATAAAACAATACACTACTTCTATGGAAGTCACATCTATGTGCTATGTGTGTACATTCTTCTATCAGATATTCTACCCATTCATTTCTAAGAAAAAATATATCATATTATGAATAATATTCTTTTTGAAAGTCATAGTAGTACTAGAAAAATATAAATACACAAATTATTAATAAATTTTTTAAATGAAGTTGTAATTATCTTTGGAAATACCTCTTCGGGGACGCTAGTTTGTTGATGGAATATGATATCTATCATAAAATTACAAACATAATAACCACAATATTTTCAATTTGTTTATTTCAAAAACTACAGAAACATTGAGGATAATTGTTAATTTTTCTTGATATGTGTTTAGATAGTGAAATATTATTTTATATACCCTGATACTTGTTTAGTATTAGTACTTTTCATGTTCCTCATGCTTATCCCTTGGCCTCATTCCTTGTTTTTCATGATATTGATGCATCTCCCTATCGTAAAAAAATCCTCATTAAATCATAATATAAATTATATAACTATATATTTAGTTCTAAAACATTGTATTTAGTGTATTAAATATTTACAAATTCCATCATGTGTGGTCGTTTTGTTGGAGATCCTTGCATTGAATCCAAGAAATAAATTTTCAATGTCCTAGAAACATTGTGTACCTTTTTCACAAATGGGACACCCTTGAGTTCCTTTAATGATATATCCTAAAAAAATTTCATAAGAAGGAAAGTCATTTATCATCCCGTACAACATGGCTCTCAATGTGAAATATTTATTTCAATAAGCATCAGACAATGTATCACCTGAATCCCACAATAATTTCAAATATTCGATCAATGGAGCCAAATAAACTTCAATATCATTACCCAATTATTTTGGTCTGGATATAATAATTGATAACATGATGTATTTTTGTTTCATGAATAATCGTGGTGGAAAGATATAATTTATCAACATAACCAGCCAAGTACTATGATTTCTACTTTGAAAACCAAAATGATTCACTCTATCTGTAGATAACACGAGAAAAAGGTTTATCGGGTCTTTTCCAAATTCAGGATACTCATGATAAATTCTCTTCAACTGAGGATAGTTTATTGGGTGATGTAGTTTCTCATATTTATTTCTTTTATCTACGTGCCACACCAATTGACCTATAGTCTCCTCACTTGCATATAGGCACCTAAACTTTGGAATGATTGGAAAGTACCATAAAACTTTTGTAGGACCTAATTCATCATTCTTGTATCGAGAAGTACCACACATTGGGAATTTTGTAAGTGATTTATGGTCCTTGAAAAATAGTATACAATCATTTGGGTAGGTGTGCATTCTTTTAGATATCATACCCATCGAGTGTATCATTAGTTTGTAATCGTATGTTCATCCGAGGAGCTCATTATCTTTTGGGATCATATCATTCAAGAGAGAAAGTAGTTTTGTAAAATTGGCATCTCTCCATCCACTTCCTACTTTCCAATTATACAAATTTAGTATAGTTGAAAATATTGTATATTTAGTGCAACTAGTATACAATGGTGTATTTTCACAACTCTTTAACTTCTCAAACAGTTTTTTGAGGTCATAAATATCATCTTCAACTATCCTTGTCATTTCCTCAATTCATTATTCATCATCATTCACATCTATAATCACATCCTCGATATGGTATTCTTTATTGATCCCGCTTGTAATCATATCAGATGATCCATAAAATACAACGTTATTCCATCCACTCGATACATTATCTCTTTCCCCATGTTTATTCCAATATTTATAACTTTGATCTATTCCATGCCATATTAAGTGTTATTCAAAATCCTCTAGACTAATTATTCTTGAATAAAAACAACATAAACACATACAAAGGATTTGAGAGGGGTAACATGCTTGATATTTTTCAAACTTGATGAACTATTTAACTAAATCTTCATAATATTTTATTTGATTATTGGAATCAATCCATTATTTATTCATATCCATCCTATTTTATTAGATAATATTTAATAAAAAATAAATAAAAAAATATATTCAACTAGGGATATCATCCAACTATATATCCCTCTTATAAGATCCAAAGGAAGCAAAACAAGCTAGAACAAACTTGAAACTCCAAAAATGAACCAATAGTTTCCAAAAAAATTAACACTTTAAAATCACCTAAACTCTTATTTTAAAATCCAATTAACATAAGATTTTTTTAAAACATCAATTTAGTGATCACCACTAATTTTGAAAACAAAATCAATATTTTAAAAATCCCAATTAGGCATTTTACTAAACACTTTTCATCAAATATCATTCATAAAGGGAGAAAACCACTTAGGAAACACCATTTATCCCTCAAGAGAACTCGTATAGGAATAGGTATAATATGGAAATACTTTTAAAACAAAAATCATTTAATGATAAGGAAAATATGAAGGAGAAATAAAAACAAAGGGAACATGGTATATAACTAATATAGTGAAAATAAGATGATGTAATAAGGACTGAGAAGGACACATAAAATCTAACTAAATTATATCCATAAATGACACATAATACCTTTATAAAGAGGATGATCCATGGAATATATTAAGAGTTATATAAATAGTTAGTGGAAATTTTCAAGGAACAGTACATCAAAATATTTTTTCTCAAAATACTGGAAGATTAATACAAGAACAATGAATCACTTTTGCACCAAAAACTCAAATCTTCATAAAAATATTCAAAGAATAAAAATTTCATTGAAAAATAAACCATATTAAATAATTATACATAAAAAAATTTTGACATTAAAAATATATTAATATCTCCAAATAGATTTGGAGAACAAATATCAAATTAAGGTCGCACCATCAAAATATCATTATTTGAACCGAATATTTAAAACGTTATTTTGTATCATAGAGCTCATTAAAAATTCCTTTTTTAATCCATTAACACAAGATTTTAAACCCATATCATTAAAAATACATTTTTTTCAAAGATAACACAAATAAATAATGTTCTTGGAAACTGCTAGGAGGGAAATTAAGAGAAATACTTTAAAACTTAAAAATAGTATTTTTGATGGTAAAAAATATCCATAACTTGATTAACATAGAAGGATTGAACCTTTTTATGGATCAAATTTAAAACAAAACCCTTGAAACTATTTATAATTATTGAAATCCAATGTATGGGTATATAGGTTGTGGGAGATGGAATATGGTAATAATTTAGATAAAAACAAAATTCTAGATACTTGGAAAAAGGTCGGGGATGTGATCCTTTGCATCTAACCATAATAGAATTTTCCTAATTAAATGTTCAGTATATAATTGATAAATGAAAAGTTGATCGTAAAATATATATGGAGAGAGATAATTTCCCATAATTCTCATCTTCTTATGTCATATGATTTGATAAAATTACATTTAAAGCGAAGTCAATAAAATATAGATTTTCCCTGTTATTCTTATTTTGAACGGATCTGCACTACTTCATATAAACCTAATCATAAAATATGTAAAGATTAAGCTACCTAAATTCATTGATAGACTCATTCACCCTATATACTTTTCACATCTATCCCATGTAGCTTTTGTTCTCCAACTAAAACAATCCAGAAACCTTCTATACCAACCCCTGGTCTAGCTTTATTTAACCAACTATAAATCATCATTGCCTTGGGTATATCAAGTAATGCCCACGATTCTAGATTCAAACTAACTAAACCCTATTGGTACCTCCTTTTCATCCATAGTATTATAAGTTGAAGACTATATCCCATACTTAGAGCCACTACAGATCCAATATGACATTTCCATGCATTACTCAAAGCCATAGTAGATCACACCCATCTTCCCAACCACCTGATCAATGTAACTAGCTATGATAAAACCTTGAAACAGAATATTTTAGTATCCCACATGCGATATTGTGTAAATACTACCTTGAAGAGTAGAACCCAACATAAAATATACACTTTCCAAATACACAAACCAAAATCTAGAACTACCAAGAATAGTTGACCAAGAACAACTTTTTTATTTTGTTCTACATCCCTTAGTAGATTTAATGTACAGACATAGTTCCATGCCAATAAACTTCTAGATCATGAGCTTATAGATTTATCATGGTGTAGTCACTATAAAATCTATCCCTCCAATTTTTCAATCTAATAAATGAACAAAATTATATATGCATTGTTGTAAGCCTATTTTTGGTGTTTCTCTAGAAACATAACAGTATGATCCATCAACCAATGTCCACTAGGCCCATCCACTAACCATATCAATTTTAGCCTTCATTAACTATATGGAAACTTCAATATTGATTTGTAGCATGTCCCTCATCATTGAGACCATCACCAGAACATGAATATATATATTTAGGAACTAGTAACTTCCTGACATTTTCTTTATCAAGTAGTGCATTACCACATAGTAATTATCCCTAAAAAAATATACAGTTCTCTACCTTGAACAATTCATGCTTGACCAAGAATATCTCTTTACATACCAATATATTTATCCCTCTTCCATTTGTACAAGACCATCATAGAAGAACTTGATTGATCATATCAAAAGCACGCAACATTCAGAACCTCACTAAATTATATATTTACACATTTACATTAACCAAGCTTCCATTTAATGATAGAGAAACCCACAAATCATCAACGTTTCACCTTATATTGGTTCCAGGTAGATTAATTGGTCCTTCCAACTCTTGGTTATATATCCTTTTTGGATTTGAAGGTAGGATTATTGATGAAAGTCCTCATGAAATGTTTCCTTTGTAGCAGTTCAATATTACAAGTTGAATGTATAAACAAGAATTATGGTGCAACCCATCATTCAAAAATATATTCATACTTGATGATTCCCTCTAATGTAAGCACAAAATAACACCATCTTTTCAATAAAGTTACCTTATTCATCACATTTAAAACCAAATTCATTAAGCACATGAATAATTCATAAATAGAGGAAGTCGTGGAACCAACTCTTGAAATTTTTTGAGGCTAAATATCAAAGGAAAATAACATTGAAGAATTTATCAATGGAATAGAATAAATAAGAAATTTTGACCCTACTGACTATATGTTTAAACATAGTAAAGAGAAAAATCTTACATGATACAGTAATATTTTTTATCATCAAAGGATCATACCATTCAAGGAGCGATGATATAAAAGTTGAAGGAGGGTGGTGAGGTAAGGAGAGAAGGCAGAGAGGTAGGAAGAGATGGAGGTGTGGTAGGGATAGATGGTAGAAAGGAACCAATGTTGGGAGAAACGATCACAGAGTTGGGTTTGTGGTAGAGGAGGGGTTCCCAACAGAGGTGGGGTTCATGGAGGAGGCATGGTTCGATAGAAGAGGTGGGGTTTGTGGCGGTGGAGGAGGAGGGATTCACAGTGGCAGAGGAGGGATTCACGGTGGAACATGAGGGTTCAACGGCAAAAGGAGGGGTCAACACAACATGGGTTGGCTTCCGCGAATCATGAGGTGTGTGGGAGAAGAAACTGACCGTTAGAGTTCATTTATGAAAAATGGAAAAAGGATTTTATGACAACCCTGTTCTTTTTTACACACTGAAACATGATTTATTACATAAACTCCACCTGATACAACATAGAAGATCGAGAGGTATAGTGTCTTTGGGGCTTAGGATCATTACATAACAACTTAAAAAATGAAATACAACAACTTTATTGAAAACTTCTTTTACATGACCACTACATTCCAACATACTTTGCATTGCATGAGACAACCTGAGGACATGCATAGAAAAATGATGATCTATAAAGCCCAGTAAGGGAATAAACATAAAATAACATGAGGAATACAATAAATGTTTTAAAATAGGCATATAAATGGAGAAAAAGAGAAACATGAACATAGAGGCATGATAAATCATGATAATCACAAGATGGAAATGTGGCAACAACACTTAACAAGGAATTTAGCATGAGCCAAGGATCATTGCACATAGAGCATGAGTAAATCCTTATTGCACATGAAGCACGATTAAATCCTCATTGCTCTTGAATTAGCACGATTAAATACTCATTGAACATGATGTATCATGATACTATACTTTACTGAATGCATTGGAGTGCTATCAGCGCACACCCTTCTTAAACATTTCATTTCATGCATAAGTGTGCCACATGGATCATATAACATGGAATCAATCAACATCATATGTTATTCCATGATTAATAAATATGGAATAAATACATGAAATTACCATTCAATATGTATATTTTCATAAAGGTGAATGCCCTTGATAGAGACATGGGTATGGTATTTACTACACAATGATGTTGGATTGGAAAATTGTGGTGCAATTTCGGGAGCGTAACGATGTGACATAAGGATTCATGAAAATTATTGATGAGAGACAAATGGGTGTCTCATCATATGTACATGAAATGGACAGTAAGGGGGTTATATAGATACATGTCTCAAAAAACATAGTGGAATTTAGATACATAATACAAAAGAATTACTTGGATGTAAAAGTGTAGAGAGAAATACCTCACGGAATTTTGGAATGGTAATAGGTTTACATTGGAGGCATTAATGAGAGAGAAAGGGGTATCCCATCATCCAAAAATAAATAGGGCAGTACTGGGGAGGTGTGAAATTGTACCCCAACATTTTTAATTGATAAAAGGGCATAATAACTTAAATAAAATTGGACAAAATATGAGAAAGGAAGAAATCCCTTACATGGTAGTGTGCTTCCAAAGGCTAGGGAGATGCTTGAGAGAAGATTTTTGGGAGCTTGGGGAACCTTGAGAGGATTCTAGATAGAGGAGGTACGGTGTTGGTCAAACTCCAAAGTCTTTGAGTGAAGATGAAGTGGAAGCTTGCGTTGGTTTATATAGTAAAGGAGATGGAATTCATTATTATTTATGTTTGGGACACCTCACATTTAACTAATCAAAACCTCTAACCAGACCATGGTTTTTACCAAAGGGGAGTGGAAAAAAATATTTTATAAGGAAAATGACCTAACTTCATCAAATAATAGGGTTGCTTATGTGGAGGTGAGTCACAATCTCAAGGAAAACAAATTAAAAAGAAAAGATTTTTTATAAACCTTGAAGGGCCCACTAAAGCTTTGTAAAATAAATCAAACAAACCCAAAATCACATTATTTTAATGGTAAAACATATATTGGCCGAAAATAATGTTTATAGTATTTTATTACATAACTATTGGGACATTATGATGTCATAAAACACATTATATATTTAAACAGTATTTAATTTTTACACCAAAAATTCGACTGTCTTAGAAAATTATGAAAAATTAAAATTTGGATAACTTCGACATCTTGCTTCCAAAAATAATATTCATTTTATCTAAATAATTTTCAAAATATGTGAATTTTTACTATTAAAATAAAAACTGACATTTATCTAAAATTCATGGGTTTTGACAAAAACAACTTTCAAACCTTAATAAAAATAACAATTGTATTCAAAAAATTATATGATAATTTATATTAAACAAAAATTAATTTAATAATAATAATAATAATTTATTAAAATATTATTATTTCAATAATCCATTTATTCATCAAAACAGATTTCTTAGTTGAATATTATCTAAAAATACCATTAGTGCTTTAAAGCTATTTACAAAGTAACAATAATAAAATGAGTACACATTATTTATAAAAAAATAATGTACATAGTCATAGTGCTGGGGTCTTGTTACATAAGCCCTTATAACACCCACATAAGAGCACATAGTAATGTGTGTGATGGTGACATACTCTTGGGGTGGCTCGGATAACATCGCTCGGGTGGTAATCCCTATTAATTTCTACTTATCCCGTAGTCAGCTCCACTCAAGATTGACCTGTCCAATCTCAGCTTGGGATTGGTCAAGAGAGAATCCCAATGACGCAAACTCCTTTCCGAGCTCTAAAAAATCGGCTTCGTGCGGGGCAAGTCTACGAGATGAGGCTATCACTTTCTTTGTCTGTGTAAATTGGATTTTTTAAAGCCCTATATTTATACTAATCATGTGATCACTATTAAACGGCTATATTAGCAATGATCTCAATTCATAACAATATTTTAAAATCTAGAAACATAAAACCAATGATGTTCGCATTTTATATAACCATAATAAGACATTTAATTAGATCAAGAGGAATTTTAATTAATGAATGTTTGGGTCCTTACCATCTACCCCACTTAAGAAATTTCATCCTTGAAATTTCCTTTACCCACACTAAAACAAATGTGGATAACTTTACTTCATCACTTCCTCTGATTCCTATGTTGCTTCTTTAAACTTGTGGTTTTTCCACCACACCTTGATGAGGGGAATTGTCTTATTTCTGAGAACTTTTTCTCTACGATATAAGATCTTTAATGGTTTCTCCTCATAAAAAGATCACCCTCTAGCTGTACTGCCTCAAAAGAGAGTACATGTGAGGGGTCTGGTATGTACTTACATAAGAGGGATTCATGAAAGACATCATGTACTTTGTCCATGGAAGGTGTAAGTGCTATTTTATAGGCCACAACCCTGACACGATCAAGAATCTTGAAGGGGTCGATGTACCTAGGACTTAACTTCCCTTTCGTTCCAAACCTAATGACCTTATTTCATAGAGATATGCATATAAATACAATTTCAACAACTCTAAACTCAAGGTCGTGTCGACGTTTATCTTCATATATCTTCTTTCGACTCTTGGATTCCTTGATATGCTGCTGAATGGTTTTCACCTTCTCCACCATTTCTTCGACCATTTTTGGTCCTAACAGCTTACGCTCACCGACTTCATCCCAGCATGCCGCTGTTCTGAACCTCTTTACATACAAGGCTTCATAAGGTTCCATTCATATTCTTGAGTGTAAATTTTTATTATAGGAGAATTCAACCAATAGAAGATGTTGGTCCCACCCTCCTATGAAGTCCATAGAACATGATATTAACATATTCTCCAGTGTCTGAATAGTTTGCTCAGATTGGCCATCAATTTGAGGATGATAGGCCATACTGATGTTTAGTTCAGCATCCAGAGTATGTTGAAGACTCTTCCAAAATTTAGAGGTGAATCTTGGTTCTTGATTGGATATAATAGATAGTGGTACTCTATATAGCCTTACCACTTCCCAGATATATATCCATTCCAGTTGATCCAATGATAAATCCTCATGAATTGCAATGAATTTTGAAGACTTTGTAAGACAATCCACAACAATCCAGATTTCATTTTTGCCTTTGGATGACTTTAGAAGTCTGGTGACAAAGTCCATGGTGATTTTCGCCAATTTCCATGCTGGTATGGGCAATGTTTGGATCATCCCCTTAGACTTCTGCCTCTCTTCCATCAATTTCTGACACACCAGGCACTTTGATGTATACTCAGCGATCTCCTTCTTCATATTATACCACCAACAATTCCCTTGTAGATCCCGATACATCTTTGTGTTTCCTGGGTGAATAGAGAAATTTGAACTATGTGCATCATCCAAAAGTTCCTTCTTCAGCTATAGACATGATGGAACACATAGTCTTTTCAAAATCTCACAATTACTTCTTTATTAACATTTAACTCTGAGGATTTCCCTTTTTTGATAGCTTCTAGTTTCTTCTAAATTACCACATCATTCTTTTAATCATCCTTTAACCTTTACAAAAGAGATGTTTGAACAATAATTTATGAAAGGATTGATGATGTTCCCTTCTTTATGATTCCCATGTCCATTTTCATCAAATATAAGAAGATAAGATCCTTTTCAATTCTCATCAATGACAGAATTGCTGGGTCCTTTCTACTTAGAGCATTTTCCACCTTTTTTGGTTTCCCAGGGTGGTAATGGATTGTGTAGTCATTGTCTTTAATCAGCTCTAACCATCTGCGTTGCCATATGTTCAACTCTTTCTGTGTGAATATATAATTAAGGCTTTTGTTGTCCGTATATATTTCACCATTCTCCCTAAAGAGATAATACCACCAAATTTTTAAAGATAAGATCACTAAAACCAACTCCAGATCATGTGTTGGATAATTCTTCTCATGAACATTCAATTGCCTTGAAGAATAGGCAATTACTTTGTCATTTTGCATCAACACACAGCCCTTACCCTTCTTTGAAGCATCAATGAATACCACAAAAAGTTATACACTTGTTGGTAAAGTGATCATGAGTGCAGTGATAAGCCTCCTTTTCAACTCCTTGAAGCTTTCTTCACATTCATCACTCCATGTAAACTTTAATCACTTCTGAGTCAGCTTAGTAATAGGGTTGGAAAATGGGGAGAAATTTCTCACAAATCGTCGATAATATCCAGCTTACACCAAGAAGCTATGGATATTCGTTACCGATGTTGGCCTCGACCATCCCTCTATTGCAGCTATCTTGAAGGGAACTATAGAAATCCCATTGTTGTGATGATATGGCCCAAGAATGAGACCTCCTTCAACCAGAACTTACACTTGCTGTACTTTTCACAGAGCATCTCATTTTGTAAGGTCTCTAGCACAGTTCTTAGATGCTTCTCATGATCCTCCTTGGTTTTGGAGTATATTAGAATATCATCTATAAAGACTACCACAAATTTGTTGAGGTAATCTATAAAGACTCTATTCATCATGTCCATAAAGATTGATGGAGCATTAGTGAGTCTGAAAGGCATTACTATGAATTCATAGTGCTCGTATCTTGTACGAAAAGCAGTCTTGGGGATATCTTCCTTATTCATGCTTACTTGATAATATCCCGACCACAAATCTACCTTGGATAAGTATTGTACTCCACGTAGCTGATTGAACAGGTCATCAATTCATGGGAGAGGATATTTGTTCTTTTTCTTGATTTTGTTAAGCTCATGATAATCGATGCAAAGACGCGTTGACTCATCCTTATTCTTGATGAAGAGGACTAGTGAACTCCATAGAAAAGCACTTGGGATTATAAAACCTTTATCCATATTCTCCTATAGTTGTTTCGTCAGCTCCTCAAGCTCCACAACAACCATTCTATATGGAGTCTTGGAAATTGGAAACACCCCAGGTATAAGATCAATTGATAATTCAACATCTCTTCTTGGAGGAAGACCAGAAAATTCCTCGAGAAACACATTGATGAATTCCCTCACAATAGGCATGTCTTCAAGGATGGTTTCCTCCATATACTCAATCATATGATCCAGATACATGTGCCCATAGGGTAGTAATATACATTCTTGAGATGATGGAGCTAAAGAAGAATCATCTTCCCCCTTGAACTTGTACAGAATCGGGGGTCGATTCTCAACATAGAGAGTGTTTTCCCTCTCATGAAAATTTATGTTGGCTATATATATGGTAAGACAATCCATGTGAAGAATTGCATCAAATTCCACCAGAGGGAGTATGAAGAGGTTCTACGGGAAGTTCAATCCACCAAGTAAGACAGGAAAGGAGTTATATTCATGGGATGAAATGATTTCCCCATTTTTCCTAATCACCGACATCTTTTACTTCCATGATTTTTGGTGGTGTTAGGATTGTTATACTAAACTTTCGATATATAAAAGAATTCATAGAACCTGAATCAAAAAGTACATTCTCTATTCTTGAATGAATAACTAGTATACCTATCACCACTTCATTGTCAGGGTTAACTTTGAAAGTAGTGATCACAAAATCTCACCCTTGCTGGCTTGGAGGATGTTGGTTTCCTCTGAAAACCCTTGGCTTAGGGCACTAATTTTCAAGATTCCCTTGACCTTTACAGTCGAAGCAATGAACAATGTGTTGAGAGTCAAACGAAGTGTTCCTCTCCTCTATTGTAGCCACAGTTTTTTCTTGTCTACAGTTATTGGCTAGGTGACCTTATCTTATATACCTAAAGCATTTCCTCATCCCCTTCATAAAATTTCCAAGGTGATTCTTTCGGAACCTTTGGAAAGTGGGGTACTATATTTTCTTATAACGGTTGGATTTATCCATCGAACTACACGAATTGAATTCCACCATATGCTTCTTATCCCCCTGACACCCTTGAGGTTTTCGGATCTCCATTTCAACCTTGAGGGAAAATCAGATAATTTAATCATAGATGTCGAAGTCACAGATCACTAGGGTTGTCAACAGGCAAGGTTTCAACCCACCAAAGAAGCTATCATCCTTGAATTAGGGGGGAACAATAAAGCCAGAAGAGTATCCTACAAGACTTGTGAAGTTTTCCTTGTACGCTCCGACAGATTAGTTTTCTTTTTTCATAGGGGCAAGGAAGTCCATTTCCATCTTAAGCTGGAGGGTGTGCAGAAAATATATATCAAAAAACATCTTCCGGAAATCCTTCCATTCCAATGACTCGATCTCTTCCTCTGGCTATGTATTTTTGATCAATTTCCACCATTGATCGGCTTCACCTTCCATATGATAAGTATTTAGAAGAACCTTCTCTTGTTTGGGACATTGAAGGATGGAGAATATCTTTTCAATGGAGTTGATCCATTTTTCGGCAATTGAGGGATCATATGATCCATTAAATGTAGGAGGCCTTTGTCTCATGAAGCTCTCAATAGTGACTTGTTCATTCTGGGGGGGGGGATTGAGTGTTTCTCTTAACCAATGTCTCTATTCAATACTTAAGTTAACTGAGAGAGTATCATGACAATGTTTGTTATTCCTGCTCCCATCGGATTGGGCATCTCATTAGAACAATCATCACATTGGTCTTCACATTGGTTGTTATCCCGAGTCCTCCTATTACCGGCCATTGGCTGGAATAAAAGCAATTTAGGGGTAACACATAAAGGGTAATCCACAAATATATGACTTGTAAATATCTTTTATTTTTTTACCTTATGAATCTATATGCTTCAATCTATGTTATCCATGATCTACATTCTAACATATATTCTTAGGGGAACATTTTTTATTCCCTTAATAATGGTTCATACTAATATTGTGAATTTACCTATGAATATCCACCAAGAGTGTCAAAACCAAGAGTGCATCAAGTCCTGTTGTCATGAACTATGATACCCCGAGTCAATCCGGAAACTCCTTGTCGGGGTTTTCATCACTTGGTACATCTGTGCCATAGCTACCTCTACCTACTCGTATCTAGATAGGGATGTATTTTATTTATAAACCACTTACTCAATACTCACCAAAATTTAGGGATGTTTTTATTATACTTCGTCTTATCTCTAAGGCTTTTAATAGTTTTTTCTAATCCTAATCCCAAGAAAATAACTAAACCTATCCTCTGATACCAACTATAACAACCATGTTCTTTATTACACACTAAATAATAATTTATTATATAAACATCACTTGATACAACATATAAGATCGAGAGGTCTAGTGACTTTGGGGCTTAGGATCACTACATAACAACTTAAAAAAAGAAATAAAATATCTTTATTGAAAACTTCCTTTAAATGACCACTACATTTGCTCGTACTTAGCATTGAATGAGAGAACCTAAGTACATTCATAAGAAAAGGGTGAGCTATAAATCCCAGTAATGGAATAAACATGGAATAACATGAGAAATAGAATACATGTTAGAAAATAGGTATATAAATGGAGCATAATAGAAACATGAACATAAAGTCATGAGAAAGCATGATAATCATAACATTGAAATTTGGCAACAACACTTAACATGGAATTTAGCATGAGCCAAGGCTCATTGCACATGGAGAATTAGTAAATCCTCATTGCACATGAAGAACCATTAAACCCTCATTAATATTGAATTATCATGAGTCAACTCTCATTGAACATGATGTATCATGATACTATACATTACCCAATGAATTGGAGCGCTATCAGGACACACCCTTCTTAAACATTTCATTTCATGCATAAGTGTGCCACATGGATCATATAACATGGAATAAATCAACATCATAAGTTATCCAACGATCAATTAATGTGGAATAAATACATGAAAGTACCATAAAATATGTATATGTGAATAAAGGTGAATAATCTTTATAGAGACATGGGTATGGTATTCAACACACAATAATCTTGGATTGGAAAAATGTGGTGCAATTTCGGTAGCATAACGGCGTGGCATAAGGATTCATGAAAACGGTTTATGAGATAGAAATGGGTATAATATCATATTTAAATGAAATTGAAAGTAAGGGGGGTCATATAGATACATGTCCCAACAAACATAATCGAATTTAGATGCATAATACAAAATAAATACTTAGATGTAAAATAGGAGAGAGAAACCCCTCATGGGATTTCGGCTTGGTAACGGGTGTACATGGGATGAATTAATGAGAGAGAAAGGGGTATCCCATCATCCAAAAATAAAGAGGGAAGTATGTGGGAGGTGTGAAATGATACCCCAACATTTTTAATTGAGAAAAAAAGAGCATAATAACTTAAATAAAATTGGATAAAAATGAGAACGGAAGAAATCCCATACTTGGAAGTGTGCTTAAAAACTATTGGGAGAAGCTTGAGAGAGGCTTATTGGGAGCTTGGGGAACCTTGAGAGAATTATAGGGAGAGTAGGGTAGGTTTTTGTAAAACTACAAAGGCTTTGAGTGAAGATGATGTGGGATCTCGGGTGGGTTTATATAAGAAAGGAGAGACAATTCTTTATTATTTAGGTTTGGGTCACTTCACATTAAACTAATCAAAACCACAAACCAACCTATGGTTTATGTCCATGGTTTTTTCCAAATGGGAGTGGAAAACAATATTTTATAAGGCTAATGACCTAAATTCTCAAAATAATAGGGTTTCTTATGTGGAGGTGAGTCACACTCTCAAGGAAAACAATTTTAAAAGACAAAATGTTTTATAAGCCTTGAAGGACAACTAAACCTTTGGAAAATAAATAAAACAAACCCAAAATCACATTATTTTAATGGTAAAACATATATTTTCCAAACATAATTTTTATAGTATTTTTTTACAACACTATTGGTCCATTATGATTCCATAAAACATATTATATATTTAAACGGTATTTAATTTTTACCCAAAAATTCGACTGTCTAAGAAAATTATGAAAAATTCATCATTGGATAATTTTGACATCCTGATTCCAAAAATAATATTTATTTTATCTAAATAGTTTTCTAAATATATTATTTTTTATTTTTAAAATAAAAACCGACATTTATCGAAAATTCATGAGTTTTGACAAAAATATCTTTCAATCCTTAATAAAAATTACAATTGCATTCAAGAAAATTATACGATAATTTATATTTAATAAAATGTAATTTAATAATAATAATAATAATATTTTATTAAAGTATTATTTAGTTCAAAAATTCATTAATTCTTCCAAATATATTTATTAGTTGCATATTAACTAAAAATAACATTTGTGCTTTAAAAACTATTTACAAAGTAACAATAATAAAATGAATGCATATTCTATATAAGAAAATATTGTACATAGTAATAGTGCTAGGGTTTTGTTACATAACCCCTTATAACAACAACATTATACCACAAGGTAAGGAGTGCAATTGTGACAGACTCTTGGGGTGGCTCAGATAACATCGCTTGAGTGGTAATATCTATTAACTTCCACTTCTCCTGTGGTCGGTTCTGCTCAAGCTTAACATATTCAAGCTCAGCTTGGGCTTGGTGAAGAGGAAATCCCAATGAAGCCACCTCCTTTCCGAGCTCTGACAAATGAGCTTCATACAGGGCAAGTCTACTGGATGAGACCATCGCTTCCTTTGTTTGAGTAAATTGGATTTGTAAAGCCATATATTTATACTACTCATGTGATCACTGTTCAACGACTATATTAGCAACAGTCACAATTCTTAATAGTATTGTAAAATCTAGAAACATAAAACCAATAAAGTTCACCTTTTATATAACCATGATAACACATTTATTTAGATCAAGAGGATTTTTCATTACTGAAAGTTTGGGTCCTTATAGATTTTGTCAGCGCTTCTAAAAAGTGTTGATAAAGGTATGTTTTATCAATTCTAAAAAAGAAAGTGCTGATAAACCACAATTTTATCAGCGCTTTTTAATTGTTGATAAATATATAATTTTAATAAAATATTTATATTATTATATATATTTATAAATATATATATATATATATATATAATAAATATATTTTTGTTATAAAATTAGAATAACTGTATTTATTATACTTATAATTTAAATATATCTATATTTATTTATAATTATAATTATATAAATTTTTATATATTTATAAATATATTTATTTAATTATATATATTTATAATATTATAAGAATAATAAATATATTTATTATAATTTTATAATTATATATATATATATTTATAATTATAAGTATAAATAAGTAAATATTTATTTATAATTATTAAATTTTAATAATATATATTTATATATAGTAGCATTTATATATATCTAAATAATTATAAAATTATAATAAATATATTTATTATATTGATAATTTTATAATTATTTAAATATATCTATATTTATTTATAATTATAATTATAAATATTTGTATTTATTTATAAATTTTTTTATTTATTTCTAAATATGTGTATATATTTATAAATAAATTTATTTAATTATATATATTTATAACATTATAAGTGTAATAAATGTATTTTTTTATAATATGATAATTATTTAAATAAATAAATATTTATTTATAATTATAACTATAAATAAATATATATTTATTTGTAATTAAAAAATTATAAAAATATATAATTATTTATAGTTATAATTATAAATATATATATTCATTTATTTAAATAATTATAAAATTATAAAAAATATATTTATTATATTTATAATGTTATAAATAAATATAATTAGTATATTTATTATAATTTTATAATTATTTAAATGTATCTGTATTTATTTAGAATTATAATTATAGATATTTTTATTTATTTATAAATATCTGTTTATATTTATAAATATAATTCTTTAATTAATATTTATAACTTTATAAGTTTAATAAATATATTTATTATAATATCATAATTATTTTCACACATATATATATATTTATAATTATAAGTATAACTAAATTTATTTATAAACATTTGTATATAATTATAAATAAATAAATATATATATATATATATAGTTATAATTATAAACAAATATATTTAAGATGTATTCATATATAATTAAAATTTTATAATTATAAATATCATAAATATATTTATTATTTAAATATATTTATTATAATTTTATAAGTATTTATGAGAACATAACAGATCAATGGGTATAAATGAATGAATCATGTACATAGTAAAGTATAGATCATAAAAAATGAGTCATCACATATATGGACAACTTGAATAATAATAAGGGTGTAATGTATAAATGAACATTCATGATGAATACACTACATAAGAATTACAATTATACTCACACATAAATATATTTATTGACTAAATTCCTTGGATAGTATTTTTATTTTTTTATAATTATAATTATAACTATATATATTTAAAAAGTATTTATATTTAATTTAAAAAATATAATTATAAATATAATAAATATATTAATTATTTTAAAAATTTTATTATAATATTACAGATACTTTTTGAGATGATTATATATATTTTAATTATTAAAAAATATATTAGTTATAAGTATGCGTTTTTTATTTAATGTATATAAATAAAATTTATTTTTTAATATAAATATAATAAGTTTGTATAACTTAATAATATTTTTATTAGAAACATTTCTCAATGCTAATAATAGCGCTGAAAAATCTATAATTTATCAATGCAAAAAAGTGTTGATAAATGGTACTCCATTATTAGTGCTAATAAAGGGTGGATTTATCAACGCTTTTATCTAGTGTTGATAAAGGCCCTCCATTTATCAGTGTGTTTTTCATAGCGCTGATATAGACTGATGATTCCCTTGCCCCGATATTTGGTAGTGCTTTAACATCGTTAAGTGCACCGCCACCTTTAACAGTGCTAGTATCGCCCTTCAGGAGTCGACACACCCCTGCCACTACTAGGATTCGAACCCAAGACCTCTCCCTTTCACACATGCACCTTTACCACTCATCCATCTTGTTTTGTCATCTATTTTATGACATATCTCTTTATTTTTATATATACAGTTGTATTTAATCGTATATTAATATATATTTATATTAATATATATAGTTATATTAAAATATATTTATATTAATATATATTTATATATTTATTTGTTTATTAATATATATATATATATATATATATATATATATGTGTGTGTGTGTGTGTGTGTATCTATAAATATAATTATACATATTTTTATTTATTTACATATATTATATATCAATATTTATATACATATATTATAATATATAAAATATATATCAGTTTATTAATGCAGACACACATAGACACACACACACACATTATATAGGTATATAAATATTCATATATTGTTATTTTAAATAAAATGTACATTATTTTTTATTTACATATGTTTAGTTTATTTGTAAATATATTTTATATGTAAATATGTTTAATTATTTATTTATGAAATTAAATTTTTATGTGTGAATATATAAGAAATATGTATATATTGTTATATATTTGACAATAACAAATAATATATTGTGAAAATCGATAAAATTTGAAATCCATAATATCAATATTAATATAATCCCTTGGAAGATATTTAGTCCACACTGAAAAAGGTCAAAAAAAATCCCTTGAATGAGGCTGAAAATCCATAAAATGTTAAAGAATTTGGGTACCATGAATGAAAACTCAGTTTTGGAGGTCTTCTTAGCATTTTTTGGGGTTGAACAAACAGGACAAAGCTCATAGAGATTAGTCTAGACATCTACGACATAGAGGTCATCGCATTCATCCCCCTTTCCTTACCCCCCTACACATCACATGTGCCCCACTCCAGGATACATGATTCCCTTAGCATCATACAAGCCATACTATCCTCTCATAGTGCACATCATACATTCCAATTCCCATGTACACATCCCATGCACTAGCGCTTCACCCCCTATTTCTTTCCCCATCCCTCATTTGATTCACATGTTCCCTAGCCCCACTGGCATCCCCTAGGACTTGATCCTCAACCCTGTGTGCTTCTTGCTCCTATCATCATCACAATACACATCCTACGTCCTAGCACATTACTCCCATGATACCTACACCCAAGTTAAGATAGACCCCCCTCTCTCATAAATAAAAATACCATGCGAGGGATTCACCAGCTACTCATGGCCCCACCCGAACCACTTATCCTACTGATTTTATTTCTATATAAACATACTATCATATTATTTTATATAAGGTAATATAAATATATATACATCTATGGATGTATGTATTTTTATTTATAAATATATAGTATTTAATACTATTACATATATTTATATATTAATTAATATGTTAACATAAATATATTTATATATAAATTAATATATAAATATTTATGAATTTATAAGTATATTTATATTTATATCTATTAATAAATTAATATACATATACATGTATTAGTTAATATCAATATAATTATATATATATATATATATATTAATTAATATACTAATGAAAATTTATTTATTTACTGTGTATCCCACGATCATCCAAGGATTCTGAATCAATTTTCTAATACTCCAATTCATCATATCAGCTATTAGGGGTTTCACTCTTCAATAATGATCAAGAAAACCAATGAAGATGATTTGAAGGTCTTCTCATCCTTCTCTAGATTTATAGGAGGCCCATTTGCCTTACTCAAGAATATGGTTTCACAAAGTATCATTAAGAGAGGTACTTATGCCCACACATTTTCCTCTACTGAAACTATCATAGAGAGGATTGATATTTGTAAGAATAAATTAGTTGGTCACATCTCACCATCAAAAGAAATGAATCCTTGGATAGTCATTGACCTGGTTTCTCTATTAGCATCTATTTATAGATTTTCTAATTTCAAATGTGTATCCCTAGGCTATGGATTCATCCATATTATCTTCCTTTGTGCTGAATTGAATGAGAGAACAAGGAATACAGTTTCATTCAACTTAATACTAAGAGACATGAGTGTTCATGAATGTAATCTAAATTCTAACATGAATGACTTTAAGGATACATGAATGCAGTTCTGGGTAAAAATATATTGCTTAAACTATGTCCTATGGCATACAGAAATCATGTATGAAATTGCCTCAATGATTGGCATCCCAATCATGATGGATAATTCCACTTAAATGGTTATCTTTGTACACTTTTCAAGGGTTCATAGTTATGTCTATCTAAGATCTACCATCATTGACATGTTTTTTCTCTCCACACCACAGGACGATTCCAATCTTATAATTGAGAATGAACAAACCGCCCCTCTCTACGATTCCTATAGAATTATTAGGCATTGAAGTTTTTTTATAGGGATGAACTTGTTTCTCCCAACTATTAGTTAAAATGAAATGTCTTTAATCACTATCAGTTAGGAAAAAATAATTGGATTGTTCAGTTTACTAACAATTCGACCAAAGTTCAAGGTGGGATAATGTTGTCCATGCTTTAGATTCAAGAAAATTAAACCTCCAAAGAGAAAAACCAAAGACAATACTGAAGTTTCTTCTTAATGAGTGAAAATTCCATATTTTTAATTCACTCCTTATAATGGAATATTTATAGAGATCCTTAATCCAAGAGCTACTATTTCACCTAAGAATGAAGTCAGGGTTTTTACTTTAGCCCAACTAGAATTTTCTATGCTCATTAAGTCTTGAGCTAAAATAGAAAATTAGAATCACTTGGATCATCAAGTTATTTTCTTTAAAGATAAATTATCTAATGAAATAATGGATGATCATGATGGTGAGGAATTTGATGACCATGAATCATACAAGGTGCTTTTTTTCAAAAAATAAGGTGGATTTCAATCTATTATAGGAACAGAAGATTATTACTTTCAAGAGTCATAAAGGGAAGGCCAAAAAGGATGCAACCACCTCAATGAAATCCAAGTCCAAGAGGACTCATATTTTCCAAGAGAAATGAAAATATGACCCTATGGAAAATGAGAAGGCTTTGAAACCTCTAAGTCAGCCCTTTTCTTTCAAACCTATTCTATCCTCTATGGGGTCCTCAGGTAGAAATGTAAAATTTAGGGAATCATCAATATTTTTCATTCTCTTGATTATGGTCCTAAGGGGGATAAGGACGTGATAGACCAACAACCATATTTTACTATTTATAATTCAATGATCTAGGATAATGATAAGTAGAAGAATTGGAATTCCCCCACTATAAAATTTTTTAGTGGTCTAGGATTCCATCTGAGACCTATATTTCAGTTAGTGGAATAATATTATCAAGATAGGGGGATTTATCCTACCACTACTTGAATACCTTTAGAATCTAATCTAGGTGATTTTCAAGGGTCTTATATGTATTTATTATTACCTTTTAGCAATTAGTATATGGTTTTATCTCATGAAATTGGCAATATGATATTAGGGGATCCAATTTTGGAGAACCTCAAGTTGGGTAAACAAAATATTGTTTCTTCTCCAATGAGCTCTATTATTTTTCAGAATATGATGTATAGATTTAATATAAATGTAAGAAAAAATAAACCCTTTGAGTTTACTGCATCTAAAAATAATGAATAGGATGGAAAAAAGTTATGGTGTGTTTGGAGAAGAAGATATGTAGTTTGATGTTAATATCAGGAATCCAGATGATAGAGGTGGGCCAAGGATGCAAGTCCAGACAAAGAGAAGGGGACTAAATCATCATAGTAGGGGTGGATTTCCCTCTCACCACAATATGAGTACTCAATCTCAAGACACTTTTTATTTGTTTTTTCTAATTTTATCTTATTTTCGGATGTTTTATATCTTTTATGTCCTTCCACTGTATTTCTTTTTTCATTAATAAAGGGGCTATTGAGACTCAAACTATATATATATGTATCTATATACTTATATATAAATTTATCTATGTTTATATGTATATATAAATTAATAATAATATAATTATAAATACATAGACATATTAATATATGTATATATATAAACTAAAATAAATAATCCTATAAATTACTCTTGTTTTCTTACCTGAGTGATAATTTCAAGCCGTTATATTGTATCTAACCTTAGTTCAAATCTTGGTGGATCCATGGGGGATTAATGGGGGCCATATATGGCCATTCAATAGGCCTTAGTCAGGGATGATTCAAGGGTCATATCTACTTCATAGGATAGAGGTTCATGGCACATGAGCCTTAGCCCAGTTGGTAAGGACTCCGTAAGTGCATCCAAGCGACCAGGGATCAAATCTAGTTGGAGGAAGAATTTCCAGGTACTGTAGCAATACTGTAGCAGGTACTATAGCGGGAAATGTGTAGTATTGTAGCAGGTATTGTAGCGGGGACTGTGAAGTACTATAGCAGGTACTGTAGCGGGGACTGTAGCAGTCACTATTTGGCATTGTAGTAGCTGGGAATATGCCCCCGTTTGGGCCTTCGGGCCACCGATTTGGTCCCTGAGTCCATTAAGGCCTTCAGGCCACCCATGCCTTCAGGTCAGTAAGGACTTAGGGCCACCTCAAGGCCTTCAGGCAACCTTTATGTGCAGATGCAAACCAGACAACCTACAAGGAACAAGCTCTACAAGGCGGATGAGCAAGGAGCTTTCACCACAATAGAAGCTAAACGGATTGCAAGAATGAGAGGGTATGTCACCTGCCATCGGGACAAGCCTGTGCATGCATGGGAATGCCTAGCCGAACAGCCATGCGAAGGTGGAGAGCTGATTTCACAATGAAGATGCTGGGGAGGAGAAGTTCCAAGTAGTTAGTTTGGGTTGTATGTAATGTTTGAAGCCTATAGGCAATGAATTCCTCTAAGGACTACGGTCCATGTAATACTTACACTTATGGGCCTTGTAAGGGTTCCACCTCACCCCTTGAAAGGTGGATTATCAAAAATCAATAAAAAATGAAGGCCTTCGGTCCATTGGAGTATAGGATAGAGGTTCATGGTGTTTTAAATGTCGATTACTAGTGTTGAGGTGGGGCACAATGATGTGGTATTGAGCATGGTGATACTATGAGGGACATAGTGTGATCATTCCTAGGTGATGCAACATGGAGTAGGGGCACCATGATTTATATAGTCCACCCACATATTATATAGGAGGGTTCTACAATCGTGACGTCTAGGTCACAACTCTGGAGCTTAAGTGTGCCATGTCGGGGTGCCACATGCCATGATAGGTTAATGGGGGTTTACCCTTATAAGTAGATTTGTACCTCTATACCTGTGGGTCATGTACTATATAGATCTTGTGGACAAGTAAGGGTTCCCTCTCATCCCATAAAAAGAGATATTATCCTAAAAAACAAAAACATAGGAAAAAACAACATGTATATATTAATTTACATATTAATGATCATTATTTAATAATTCATAATTAATTATAATTATGTTTTTAAATATGTGTTTGTGTGTTTATATGTACGTATATATATATATATATATATATGTTTTCATCCATCCCCAACCTCTCTCTCTGTGTAATATATAATTTTTTAATGTTATATAATATTTTTATATAAGTAATATTATGAATATGATTATATTTAAATTAATATATAAATTATTATGAATATAGTTATTAATTTATATATATAAATATATTAATTTATATTATAATTCCATTTATTAAGTTATTATTAATTATCTGTGATGATAATTTTAAATTTTGTGTTTTTGTAATTAGATTTATGTATGTATCTGTATATTAATATTATATAAATAACATTTATTTTTATTTTGATATAATATAATAATATATGTAATATTAACAATATGTATATATATACACACATGTATAAATTAATATATTAATTAATATATATTTTTGTTATGATGATCAATTTTTTAGTTACTATTAAATAATTATAATTATTTTTCAACTTATGTCTGTTTATATTTATGTATGTGTGTGTATATACATATATAACATAAATAAATTTTATTTTCCTATAAAATCTAGACATGTTTTAAAAAAATGGTAAAAATAAAATTAGAAATGTTTAAAAATATGGCTAAAAAACATGGTTAACATAGCTATGTTTTTAGGAAAACATGAATAAAGTAAAAATATTTTCCATGATTTATGTCATGAATAAAAACATTCCTAAATTAGCCAAGTTTTTTAAAAAATGTTTCTAAATTAAAATTTAAGGTAGGATTATATGTCGTGAAATCCTCAATCAATAAATTTTTCCCCAAAAACAATTCAATATAGCAGTCCCTGGATAGTCTCTTGAGGAGGTTGCAATTTGAGTTGCAAAACTGTCACTTTTTTGTCTGTTTGTTTTCACATGAAATGGAAAAATTGGGGATTAGATTAAAGACTCAAGAATAGAAGATAAATAAAAACTAAAGAGAAAGAAAATTTTCCAATGAGCTAGAAAATTGATAGGAAGTAAAATAAGTTTAAAACCATAATCAAAATAGTTGTTACAGAATAGCTTTAACCTCCGGGACACTCCCCTCTTCCTTGTTTAAAATTACATCCCTGATGAATCTCTCAATGCCAACCCAAAAACCTCTATATAAACCACTTATTTTGAAAGGATATCATATTAAAACCTCAATATGATTGTTTCCCCTCCTATAGAAGTGATCCAATTACTTGAAAGCCTTCAAATAATCAAACCTAATTGAAATCACTATGCTCAATGGCAAGACCTCACCGAAAAAATTTAAATAGTGAAATCGACTATTCTACTTCATAGGTTGGGAAAACATCCAGAACAAACAAGTTGAAAATATATTCATGAAATAAAACAACCATTTTCATCGAATAAATATAAGTTCAAGAGCGATTCAATAGATATTACACATCAAGATCAAAAACTCTGAAGGGAGTGTCCGTCGGTTGTCCTCGTCCGCAACCACTTGGTGCTTAGCCTAGCATCACTTGAGCAGAAAACATCATCTCAATTCCAGAAATAGTGAACACCATATTCATCAAGGCTTCTACAAATCCAACCCCCCTTGAAATTAAAGAAGAAATGGGAAGCTGAGGGGGGGGGGAGGGGTGGAATTTCTTCTGTCCAGATTCTGTCCGCCCGATGTAGCATTTTATTTGGAACCCTCCCTGTCCTAATCAATCTCTGGACCCCTCTAAAAATTTGTTCACATATATATTTTCTGTCTCTCCAACATATTTCATCCGATTTTGAGACGTTTTTCAAAAGGTAGGAATTAATTACTCAGTGTCTCCTGCTCTGGCCATGGGGACTCTTCACCTTCCACTTGTTTGACTCTCTCAAAAGTGTACCATAATGACATAATGTGATCTTTAAACTCATCATGAATGTGCTCCTTGGAGTATTATTTCACTCCCAGTTGGAATTAATGACTTTGGAAACCTTTATCCGATGTTATGCTCCATTGATTGAGGTGGGCTCCATACATCTGAACATACAAACCTTTCCCAAATAATGATTTATTTGGGCCCCTAGATGGATGATTTTGAACTTGTTCTAGTTGAAAAATGTGAAGACAATAATCCGGGGGTGGCTAAAAAAATAATCATTAAAATTGGATCAATATTTAAAAAGATATACTAGAATCTTCAAACTAGTGAAAAAAATGTTAAAAATCCAGAATTAGGGCATTTTCACAATTTAGCTCAAAATACAAAAAAAAATCAAAAAATTATGAAATTTAACATGTGATGACACATTTGTGAGGATTAAATAATTGAAATGTAGATAAAATATATTGAAAATATCAGCTCTATCAAAAATATATTAATTCTTTATGAAAACACGGCTAATTTTCTTTTTTTGAGTGTATTCATATTCAAAGGTGGTTATATCAGTGAATCTCTCGCATCGGTCCACATGTTCTCACACCATTTCATATAGATTTTATACAAGACTCATTGCATTTACGAGTGAATATTTACTCAACATTGAATAAAAAATCCAATTATGTAAATTTTTATTATCAAACTATAACTAATATAATGTTATCTACAAGTTGAGATAAGATCATATACATTCAGATATCGCCATTCATGATGTGTACATGGATTGAATTATGTTGTATGGTCTTCAAACAAATTATGTACACAATTATTAATTATATATTTACATTTTTATTATCTGTTGTAAAAGATACATTTTATTAATTACATATTCATTTTTTGTTATTCCATGTATCATAGATGTCGTATTTCCGGATTTTTCTCATGAGTCTCTCACCTTATTACATGATGATTCACACTGCTGACACAATCATTGTTTATATTATTCTTTTACACATGTTTGATTGTATCATTTTCCATTGAGTTATGAGTTAGTTGACTCCCTTCCTCTCAACCCTGATTCACCTAGTAGGTTTCCATCACCTCATTCTCTCAGGATGACAGGGATACAAGAATTTTATTAAAGGAGATATCATGTACTATATATTGACATTAAGAACATAAATTATTTGTCTTAATCATAAGGGGAAGGTGTGGTGTGCATGAATATATAAAATCAGCAAGATTAGAATCCCTGGTACCACATAAACTCACTATAATATATTATGTAACACGTGAAAGTATACCAAGAAATTATAATTATTGTTTCTCCTTTTCAATAAATATATTATTATTTGTAAATAAATTTATAATATTTATATCTAGGACTATTTTATTACGCACCTCCAACACATCTTTGATCCCATACATGGATTCACATTTGACAAGGGCTATTTTTATAGAGGAGTGATTGATATCAGTCATCCAATGGATGATTTTTATCATGGGATTTTATTTTATGTGTATGATAAAGATTATACCTGAGACAATGTTTCATATAGTAAAAATACATATATGGATGTTCCACAGGATGATGTGTAACATGAGGAGGTTTTCCACCATAATCATCCATATGATCCTCTAGTTCCTAGTGTAGATGAGGTACAACGACATGCTCAACTTAAAGAGGTCCATAATGTTTCTTCAAGTAGTTTTTCTATATACTATCATTATAAAATTATTCTATAGTTATAGATGGATATTGGAGCATAATTTAGTCTATAATTCCCTTGAGATAGGATATAATTACTATACATCATCCATCTTCATACAATGTGGGAGATATTGATGAGGTTCATATGATCATCTAGTGATCATATGCAGTGGATGAAAACACAAAAAACATGAGATCTACCTTCAAAGAATTAACTTGTTTATAATATATAAAATACAATACCTCAAAACTATGAGTTATAGTGGTTTTGAAGTTTCTTTCTTGGAGTGTGTTTGAGTAAGATCATAAGGATTAGTGAACAAAAGCTCTCTTCCTCTAAGGTATTATCCTAGACAATGGATCCAAAATCATATTATGAGGATACTCAAAATATGAAGGTGTTCTATAACCTTCATAGATGAGATAAGAAGATTATAAGGAGGAAGATATTTTATAATATTTTCATACATATCGAATAAACAACACACCCATCATGAGAAGATCTCATCCTCTTATATTACTGAAGCATGTGGTATCTCCTATTCATAACACATTGTATGCATTTATGAAAAATAGGGTGTAGTTCCTTAAAACTATTTAATGAAAAGACATTAATCAATTCATAATGGATTTTAACTAATTAATAAATCATTAAGAAGAAATAAATAATATATATATATATATACTATTTTAATATATATTATATTCATTCCTCGCAAGCATAAATTCATCATATGCATATAAAAGGAACATTATATATAATATATATATATATATATATATATTTATATATATATCTATGTCTCTTATGAAACATTTTCATATGTACATGCATCTTATGAATGTAAATTTTATTTGACATCTAACAATAAACCACTAACACAAAAATCCCAAAAAGTATTTATACAAAACATCATTTCTCTTTGTGAATCCTTCCAAAATCTACTAGGTAGGGGTTTCCATCAAAATCTCTTCATTTTGGGAAAATATATTGTCAAAAAATTTATCCTTATCCCTGGGCCTAACGGTGTGACCCTATGGGTCATAACAGTATTATAAAAAACTATGAAATTCCAATTTCATAGATGTACCCAAAGACCGTCATCTAGAAAGGAATCAGTGCTACTTGAGCTACTATGGGGTCTAGTGTGATCTCAATAAAGTGTATTAATATCTATATGAAAACATGCCCACCAAAATATGTATCATATATATCATATGTACACCTATATAATACATTTACCTTAACATCATGTTACCACTTGACATGGAACATGTCAATCGATTTTTGTCCTATCATCATGTCTTGATTCTCCAAAATAGACTAACCAAGTTAATGAATACAACATAATTAAATCATTTCTGTTATTATAACATAACATGTCACCTATCCATGTAGTTTAACACTTAATATTATGAACAAAAAATCATGTCCATGCATATCCTTAATCTAATAAAATCATGGTACACCGATCCTATCATGTCATACAAGTGTAAAAATCTCATCTTGGTTTCACTCCAACTTATTAAAATATCATTATCATATCCTACCACCCCCATATAATTTGTGCTCATATGTTGACTTTTGTAATTAGTGTGTCAAATAATAAATATTCTTATGCTTGGTATCTTTCAAACCTCAAGTAAGATTGATTGATAATAAGAACACACCTCTATGTATATATTATGATCATATGACCATCCATGAGATATAGATTAGTAGATTGGTCCAAGTAATAAGTCTCTACTTATTAAATCAATAATATATTTTTCATCCTCATATATAAACCTTTGTAATGGATATAAAAATCTATTCAAGAAAACCTTTACATATCATCATAAACCATTACACTCAATAATAATCATTAATTAGGGACAACTAAATGTTTATGCATTGAGGAGATATTTATCTTTTGACCATTCATTTAATGTAAATTTATAACACACATGAATTAATGATTAATGGATATTTCATTTATAATAAATACATGATATGTTTACAACCATTACAAAAAATCTCTTAAAAATTTAACATCCAAACACTCTACACGACTCCCATATTGTTGTTGTATAAATGGTATATGAAAATTAAATACATATTTAATTCATGTCACATCCCTAAATTACCATATGGTAAAATACTTTAAATAACCTCTTAGTGAGTAACATTTATTTAGAAAGAATGTTTGAATAATGGTGATACTTATCAATCACATTCTTGAGGTTCAATTCATTGAACATATATTCAAACCACATTTTTTATAACATCAAATGTCCTAGTGTAATCTTATATTTCCAACTTAAAACTCTTTCTATGTATATCATCATAATCATCCTTGAAACCGATTCCATAAACAATTTTCCTTGAAATATTTTTTAAATTGTTTAACCATTTACATTATCGCATTACTAGTATATCCTATACTCTTTTAGGATAAAGTGATATCTAATTAATTAAGATAACTAATATAAGTCATTAAATTTTTCTTTACCATTAGACATCCTAAATGTATTTTGGATCTTAGGTAAAGAATTATTATAATCATATATTGGTATAATCCTATCATTAACAGTGATATTCACTTTCTCACAGTAACTAAATGAAACTATTTACATTTTTATTTACTATCTCATATTCTACCTCTTTTGGATATAAAGTAATTAATCACATAAAATAAATCTTACAAAATATTTTATTTATAATATTTTAACTTACCAACATTCAAACATACTCCCACTTTCCACTTCAACATTATATTCTCCTTGAAATATATTTGTAAGACACAACACAAACTACATCATGTTTCAGGAAATTAAATTTATTACCTTTTAGTAAGAATATTTGAAAAATAAAATATTATTTCCATATCTCCTATGAAATTCTAGGTGTTTATAGTATTTAATCGAAAAAAAAATTTCATTAAAATACACCACTATTTGGTGGGAATTGAATTCCATCTTATTTTAATAAATATATTGATAAACACTTTATCATACATTTATCCATATATTATTCTCAAAATATGTTATATAATATAGTCAATCATAAATAGTGTTCATATAAATAACCATTTCATGTTTTTCTTAACAACTATTTGTTATCAACCCTTATAATATTAGAGAATTTGGATGCACATACAATTCCTTTAGGTAGATTAATAGGATATTTATAAACATCATTACATTTAATTTTCGTATGTATCATCTATTTATTTAATAATATAAATGAAAACTATAGGCTCTTTCAATTCATCATTTGATTTTGAACTCCTATACATTTACAACAATTGTAAAGTATACATTTTGTATCACAAAAAAATCAAAATAAAATAATAAATTTCTATAAAATCAATACCTAACACAAACATTAAACAATTTTCCCAAAACCCCTTTAGGCATTATAGATAATCCTATCATATATTACCATTAATCCTTCTTGATAAAACCATTAGTGTTCAAATATATTTAACTAGATTCTTGTGGAAATATTATTTGAATTTCAAAGAATTCCTCTTCCACATTAGAAGTTTAACCTCTTTATAATCTCTATATGGTACCATAAAATAGAAATCATATTCTTTTTTCATCTACTCTCAATAGTTTGAGAATATCCATTAAAAGTTTCCTGAAATCATTCATATTTTCAGAGACTTTTCGTAGACTATAATAAAACAAATTCTTTAACATGAATAATTATTATTGGAATTCATTAGTTTATCTAAATATATTCAATCCTATAGAGTTTATGAGACTAGAATTCCTTATTTACACTAGCATATAGTTATTTTCAAACCTTAAATAAAACATTCCATGATTCCATAAGTATCTAGGTTCACTTTTTGAATAATTTAAAAAATAGGTTATTCAGGAAGGAATGTTATAACACATAAAATATTTATATTAGACAATAAATTTTCTTAAGCTACCAAAATTATGAGTTACAATAATATTTTCATTTCAAGGATTAATTTCAAATTTTATTTTGATGAAAAAGATTCATTTATCTATAATATAAATTTTTATCAGATGAATATAATGTCTTACATGTTTTTATTATGGATAATTCATGAATGTTTTCCCACTAAAATTGATGTCCCCATATAACATATCAATTTACTGATACACTATCCACATTTCACTAATCAATGAGTCTACCAAGAATTCCCGTCATCAATTAATTATTTAAGTAGAGAATCCTGAAAATCATAATATTTGTGACCCTTGGATAGTTGAGTTGATAACTCCTTATCCAAATCCATAATATGGATAAACTCAATCGTATTCCTATAGTATCCTTACAGAGGTTTTCCTGGCTATGTGTAACCTAAAATAATCACCACGAATAGACTAAAAAAGACAATCTAAGGGAAAAATACTAGGGATGAACCTACCCAATGATGATCCATCATTTTCTATCACTTTATTTATATACATAAGATAATTCAAGGGCAGTCTACTAAGGTAGAACCTACTCAGTTGAATGATCGATGTCTTAACAAGTGTCATTTTGGAAGTAATGTCACCCTTAGTATTTTAAGGGTTTTCTTTTAAATCATCACCCATTTAATATAAATTATATTCATATTGAATTCATAACTATTAAATCTAATGTTATAATTACATTCTCTTGTTTTATAACTTTTTTCATTCACTCCTTTGATGATTAATTTTGGATTCCCTTTTCCATCCATGAAAAATGAGGTGTTCACAACATATTAATGTGCAACTATTTACACAACCAGGAAGTCTCTGTTAATCTCATAAAAAAGGATGTTAAGCATATTCATACGTATCCCAATGCATTATAATCATAAGTTGCATTAATTATTCATTTAAATGAATAGAGTGATATGTTATTGAAAACATGTATATGAGTAATCCCATAGTTAATGATAACAAACCCTATTCACATTATTAATGTCTCTATTTTTCCTTGTAAAACATTCATGTTTTTTAAAGAATATTTTTGAAGTTAAGAACGAAGTCATAGTAGGGTTCTAGATCCAAGGGAGGATTGTTATTGATATAATAAAAATATTAAATATATTATATCACACACATGTAGTATTTCTTAAATAATCGAATAAATCCCAAACACAGTCTCAGATGGGAAATTTGAGACCACCATTAAATATGGAATACAAGTTTTACCATAGGTGAAACATAATCATCATTGGCGTCATCTATTTTTTAAAAGTACAATAACTGATGAATAATGAATAAATAAATAAATAGTTTTTTATATTAAAATTTCATGACCTACTATATTATAAAATCCAAGTTATAGAAAAACCCTAGGGTTAGTCATATAACCCTAGAATTCATGAGAGGTCCGTGAAGGAGAGTTTGGTGAATTATAGTGGGATCAAGGATTAGAGATTGGTTTTCTATGGAGTCATCATCACCAAAGGAGTTCATAGATCTCACTAATTATAATGATGTAGAACCATTCTTCATCAGTGATTGATATGTAATAAATGTAGTATTTTTATTTTATTTGGATTAATAATGTTTTTATCGCATGTTCAACATGAATCAATCCTCCTAATAATTGATTCATGGGTTCAATGTAGATTTATGATTCGTGGATTTTAAAGATAAAATTACAATTTGATTATTTCTTATTCCTTCATCATTTCCTTAATAATGGATTGAATCCAATCCAAAAAATAGTAGAGTTTCATTCCTCATGTTATTTTATTAGTTAATTTTTCACATTGTGCTTCACACATTTAGCACTGGTATTTCCTTTGGATGGTGGTTAGACAAATACGCGGTAAGTGATCATTAAAAAATTATATTTGGTGAAAAAACTATTTAGTGGACTTGGATTTTTCATCTAATACATGGTTTTTGTGTGTGAAGATGGTGAATGTTTTGGATCAGACTCATCAATTCTTGTTTTATGGTATTTGGTGGTTTTGGAAATGTGGAGTGATGATGAATTATTCTGGAGTAGATTGGTTTTCCTGATTTTATCCACTGAAAATGGTAATGCTCTGTAAATCCTATATCTAATTTTATCAGTTGATTTAGTGGAAAAATAAATGGTGGTAGTGGCATGGGACAGACACATGAATCCTTTTTTATTTTCTTAAAAATCTATACATATATTGCGTGTGGTCCGAAAAACACATTGCATGAAGTACCATGCCTATGGAGGCTAGGGTTTCAGAAAAAATAAAATATCATGCATAATGTGGGATCTAATACAAGTTGTGTGACCCATGACATGTGACTCAACATGTTCCCTTTTGGTACATGATCAAATATATATCCAGTTAAATGAGCATGGTTAGAGTACATAAGAATTTCCTTATAATCAAACATGGGCAGAGTACTTAGACATGTATAGAGTACCCAAAAATATACTGGTACATAGGCAAGGAAAACGTACTTGGGAATGAGACAATGTATTTGGGCACATGATGAAGTAAATGGGTAAATATCGGTTAGAAAATACTCTTAGTGTACTACCAGTATGTTTCGTGTACTCTCTTTAGGATAGTTTATGGCCCTTTTTCTCTTCAGTGTAGAGTAGTATCTCTAGGATGTGTTCCCTCAGCCCATCTATATGAGGGTACAATGAGACATTTATCCTTAGTATAGGATCTGATTCCCTTTGTGATATTAGTATCTAACAGATTTATAGACTCCCTTCAAATGTCCTAGAGTGTGATCCTTTATCATTCTTTTCTTCCCTAGGTGTGTTTTTGGGAATCATATTGACTAATATACATAGGCATTCACTAACCTATCAATTGGATATTCTTGATAGCGTTTGGTATACCCCATAGGACATGGGTTAAATCCCCTATATGTGTATCAATATATTTTCAGTTCTAGTGTGTACTTCTTAATGTCAATTCATAAACAACACAACTTCTCAGGTGAGCTCCATAAGTGTTATCAGACCTATGGAGCGAGTTATCCAAGAAGAGTGTTTCATTGAATCCCTAGTATGGAAGTATGGTTTTGGATTTACCTTGATACTTAGTGTTTATCTTGAATATATATGTCTTATTATTATTATGTATCATGTTCTGATTGACATGACTTTGTGATGATGAGATGACTAATCTCTTGAAGCCTTATAACTGGTGATTTCAAGGTGATCTACTCAGTATTGTCATACTCACCCCCACTAGTGATCTTCCCACACATGTCCTATCTTATGAAGACAATATGTGTTTTGAAAAACTCACAGGAAGGATGATAGAAGGTAGGTCATAGTTAATTTACAAAAATCATGTTTTATACTAGGTGTTTTATTTGACAGAATTCCCCAACTTCAAAGATGGTTGGACTCATTTTATAAATTGTTTGGCTTGTATTTGGACCTTACCATTTCTGGTATTTTATTCATACTTTGATGTGGGATATAGATGTATTCATGTACTATGGTATCAATTTTATTTTACATTTTATAATTTTATATGTATTTCATGATGTATTTGTGTATAGGTACCTCATACTAAGGCCTCCCATGGGTGGGACATGCCAAATTCTTGAGGGTCACTAGCCCCTGGCCTATTGGAAGTGGTATTAGGTTATCACACTCAACTTATCACTTGCATGGAAAGACAGAGTGGTTCTTGTCATAAAAAATGGTATCAAAGATTGATCATCTTAGGAACAGAGTATTGATATTTTATAGGTGTGAGGTTTGGATTGGATAATAAGTTAATAATGTTAAATTTTCTTGAGTTTTTCTCTCAGTTTAGGGAATCTAGTAGTGGTGTGATAGCCAATATATCCATTCACCAGGACTCTCATAACCTACTTATAGACTCGATCAATATAAGAACTTGTTTTAATGATATCATTATTACATGTATCATATACTAATCGGTTGTGGAACCCCCTTACTTGTTACGATTTCTCCCTAGATATACACTTTTATCATCATATGTCTTGTATATTTTTGGATACCTACATGAAAACTTCAAGTTACGATTCCAAAATAGGATGGAAATGATGATACTCATAGAGATGTGTCTTTGATATAGGGTCCTATATAGGTGGTGGTACTTTCTTGTGGTTTTACAGTATTACCACTACCCATCGAGTAGCAGGTCACACCAGTAGTACTGAAAGTTGAGGTGTGTAGTTTGACCACATTTTATTAGATTCAAAGGAAGAAACCCCTATGATTTAGGTGTGATCCATACCCCCAGTAAGATGAGGAATTTAGGGAGGCAGTTATGAGAGTTTACACAATGTTAGTTCACCTCCAGATCAAATGGTGTTCCCAGAGGCTAACCGTCTTCATGGATCCATAGGGAGATAGTGGATTCTGGTGACTCTAACGTATGATGAGGAGACTCTTTCTTTGATAGAGTTAGATATTTTTTTAGATATGATCTCTATACATCAACATTTCCATTAGTTCATATATAGGAGCTTATAGAAACTTATCAGGGAATCATGATAGTAAATGAGTATTCATCAAGGTTCACAAACCTATAATCGTATTCAATTGATATGGTTCGAGATACATTCTATCAAGCATGAACCTTCATGAATTCTACCCCCAAAGATATCAATACTACGGTGATACCTATATTCATTATTATATATACTGGAGTGATCAAATGTGATTTGGTAGTAGAGTGCTTCTTGGAATAGAAGTAACCATCAATTGGAGTAGTAAGTGGGAACCCTTGATATGATACTTTGGATGGTGGTAGATGATGTAAGATATAGGTATATAGGAAATCATGGAATTTCTAGAGACAGTCTCAGGATATTGGGTTTGTAGTTTAGAGATTGTAGGATGGTTTTATCTAGCTGAGGGAGATGTAGTGATACTCTTACAATGGATGGGAACATCTCACTCAACATTTTTTGACCATTACTATAGCTAAAAGAGATATATTCGATAAAAAAACTATAAAACTCTAGTTTCTATAGATGGGAGGTTCACTTTGTGGTAGGTTTTGTGGATGAGTATAAGAGAAGAAGGAGGTGGAAGATAGTTTGATTTGTTTCCACCACCACTCCTAGGTGATCCATGCTAGGCTCATTGAGTACGTGGTCATGGATGAGGACAGTTATAGGAAGTGGTGGCCTATGACCCAAAATCTCCATGTATTATTAGATGTACTATCAATGTATTTTCTACTTTGGATATAGTATTGATAGAAATAGGATCGATCAATTGTTTTATTTATAAATTTCTTGTTCAATATTTAGATAATTTAGTTGAGTCTTTGGATCAACTATTTCATTTGGAGGCTCTAACTAGAGAATATTCAATGATCACCCACTTATGTAAACAATGAGACCCAGATCCTATTGGAGTGATATTAATTTGGGATCTTTTCATGGACATGATGAGGTCTTATGAAGTTATCTTAGGCATGGACTATTTATCCTCTATTTGTTCATATATTGACTATTTCAGATGGAGGATATGGTGTGTCTAGGATGATGGGATGAGGTTTTCCAACACCAGTGAGAAGAAAACCTAAGAAGAGTATTATGGGATCATGCACAAGTAGATACAACTGATTACTCCTCACATGACTAGCATTACACTCAGAGTACTAACTATTATGGGAATTCAACTTCTTACAGTGGTAGTATAGTATAAGGATATCTCCCCTAATGACATACTAGGATTACTCTGGATTGGGAGATTGAATTCCACATATACTTGAACTTAAGGACTACCATGATATAAGCACCAACATATCAGATGGATCTAAAAGATATTTGTAATCTAAAGGTGTGGTTGGAAGAGTTGAAGATGAAGGTCTTTGTAAGGCCCAGTGTGTCACCCTTGACATCCAAAGAATTGTTTTCTAAGAAGGAATATGGTACCATGAGGTTATGTGAGGAATACCATCCTCAAAACCCAGTGAATTTTAAGAATAATTATCTAGTAATGAGGATCAATGAACTCTTAAACCAGTTGAGAGGGGTGAGATAGTTCTCAAAGATTGACCACAAGTTGAGTTATCACAAACTCTATGTTTTTGGGGAAGATATTATGAAGATGACATTCTGATTCCGCTATGTTCACTATTAAAACACGGTGATACACTTAAGTGTGATGAATTCCCCAAAAGTGTTAATGGGACACATGAACCAGATCATTTAGCCTTTCATGGACTGGTTCATGGTGGTATTCATAGATGATATCCTATTATACTCAGTCTTAGATGAAGTTAATGTGAGACACTTTAAAATGGTCTTGGACATAATCTAAGAGCACTAGATTTATTGGAATCTCTCAAAATGTCTATTATGGATTGAAGAGGTCCACTTACTAGGACATTTCATATAAGAAGTGGGTGCATCAGTGGAATTAGTCAATGTTGAGCTTGTGTCAGCAAGGAATCTACCCATGAACCTGATAGATGTTTAGAGATTCCTCGAGTTGGATGATATCTAATAGAGATTTGATACTTATTTTTCTAGGATTCCAGAAATGATGGATAATTTGAACCAAAAGATGAAACCATTCATATGGTTGGAGAGGTTCTAGTAGGCTTTTATAGAGTTTCAATAAAGGTTGAAAAGTTCTCCCATATTGAGACTACTAGAGGAGGGTGTTGATTATGATGTTTTTTGCGATGACTTCATAAATGGGCTTAGATGTATTTTGATATAGAGGCAGCCAGTTTCCTATGGGTATTGGATGCTGAGATCTCGTGATTATACTAAATGGATCATAATGTAGAGATAACATAAATTGTATTCATGCTGATGATGTGTAAACACTACTTTATTGGTGAGCGATTCACCATGTATTCTGACCCAAAGTGTCTGATGTTCATCATATCATAGATGGATCTTAACTTGATGTAGAGGTAGTTTCTAGAGTTCCTCCATGATTGTGACATTGAGATAGTCTATACTACCTAGATGGCTAACATGGTGGTAGATTTTATTAGTAGTATATCAAGTTAAATTTTATTGAACAAGGTGTTATAGGCTCTCCCCCCATTTCAGTTTACCTCATTGGATGGAGATGGTAAAACTTATCTTCAATAGATGGTTATTACCCCTTTTCTTCTATTGAATGTCTGAGAGGATCATCATTCCTATACAGACTCTTAGATCTTACATTTTTATATATTCTCTTGATGTGCACCTGATGGATTTTCTAATGGTGGGGATCACATCATCCTTTTATGAGGATAAACCTTGGTACCAGTGAATATGTGAGTGTTTTTAGGGATATCTACATGAATGAGGAACCTGATAGGTGTGTTTTCCCAGGTGATTTCTCAGGACATTTCAACAGCAGGGTCATTCGGGACATGGTCCACGTAATGAATGGATTGGATGCATAGGCTTCAAAACTGTGGTGAAAATTGATTACTTCAAAGACAAATTTCCTAGTGTGGAGGCTATAAAATCAATCCATTCACATAGATGTCAATATTTAGATGAGGGGAGTGAGTCTGGATTCCAGATTCTAGTGCTACACTACCCCAAGAATTGAATCCACAAGGCATTTATTCTTCCATGGAGAGTGGGATAAGGGGATTTCTACATTTCATGAACAGGGTGCGGGAATTGCAATATAGGGAGAGTCAATCTCCGGGGTTGTTTCTGTCTGGATTTAGGGAACATAGGAAAATTTGTTGGAGGAGAGGGCTTGCAACATGCTCTTTACAACAACTTTTTGTGTACTAAGGGAGACCATAAATAAAGTCAGGGGAGGGCGATGCGGGTCTCAATGATCCACTCAGATTTAGGTTAGACTTATTGTGGCCGAAAAGAGTGTCCTTATTGTCAATAATTCTTCTTCATTGTCTCATAGGAATCCAATTCCAAAGACTATTTTAGAGAATGAAAGGAGAGGTGGAATGATCCAAGGGGAATGGGTTAGATGAAACCCACTAGGATATGGTCCCAAATTAAATGTTTATGGATCCTTCATTTCTGAGGATATGAGAGGTAGAGGCCTGGTTCAAGATGGAAGATGATATGCTATCTACAGGTTTAGTTTCTTTTTTGTTTTAGGTAACTTTTTGGGAGTAGAAGAAAGAGCCTTGGACAGTGGTCTTATTATGTGCATGCTTTTCAACATCAATATATATGAGTTGGAATCTAAATCGAAAGTGCTCGTGAGTTCCATTTAATGGAAAACCAATTTACCTTGGGATTTTATTTATCTAATCAGAATGTTCATAATTATGATAAATAAAGGCATAGAGGTTAAACACACATGGAGAGAAGGAAATTAAAAAGATGACATGTTGGAAATAAAGGAAATCCAAAATTACCCAAATATTTATACTTTTCTAATAGTTATTTTTTTTAGGATT
Organism: Viscum album; assembly: GCA_963277665.1. NCBI lineage: Eukaryota > Viridiplantae > Streptophyta > Magnoliopsida > Santalales > Viscaceae > Viscum > Viscum album. The sequence goes on from OY728128.1 coordinate 695,625,332, forward strand.
TTATGCTTTTTGTTATGGGGGATGAATTTGGTGTTCACCACCTTCATCCCCAGTGATGTGTTTTCTACTTTATTATGTAATAAAATGATAATGATTAGAAATCAATAAGGGGAGGGTTTGAGGGAGTTTAATACACCCCCTTGGTTATACATCCAAGTGTTTCGAAGATATACTATGACCTTTATTTTCAGTTATTTTGTACTAGGATGAATAAGTGTGTAGTAGGGTTCGTTTCTTGATGTATCATGTTTCCATAGGTGAAGATCGAGCCCCAGGTTGTAACGGGGTTGGATTAACCTCTTGAGGTTTTGGAGTGGAAGAGGGATGGTATCACTATGTATTTATTGATGTGGATTCAAGAATGTCTAGAGGGAATGATGATATATTGTTAATTGTATAAGGACTCGTCATATCGATCCAATTTCTAGAAGTCTAAGAGAAGATTTTAGTAGAGAGTGTGAAAATCCATTACATATAAGAGATAGTTTGGAATCACAGATCTCCCTTAATGATCATTTCAGACCATTATTCTTAGTTCACATCATTCTAAATTGGACTTGAGGAGACCTTTAGGAATCAATAACTTTAAATAAATACATTTCATCCCTATACATATGAATAGAATGAGAAGACCATTTAGATTCTGGAGGACATGATTTGGGATTGCATGTTGGAATTTTTATCTAACTTCTAGGATAACCTAACCTTGATGGAGTTCATATATAAAAATATTTATCTCTCCACCATTATAATGAAACCATTCGAGGAATTGTATGAGAGGCCCTATTGGACACCACTATGTCAGACATATCTAGGAGAGTCTACACTCATGGTCTAGGATCTATTTTTTGCAATAATAGTGAATGTTTAGGTAATCCAGGAGTGGATGAGAACTGCCCATATCCATTATAAGTCTTATAAATACCGATTAAATGGCCTTTGGAGTTTGACGATGGATACCATGTTTTCTTGAAGGTTGCACATTGGATAGAATTTTGGAGATTTCTTTAGGGTGGAAAGATATCTCTGAGATTAATTATCTCTTTTCAGATATTGTGTAAGGTAGGTGAGGTACCTTAACTCTTGGCCGTACCACTATAGTTGGATTAGTTACGTGATGTCTTCCATTTTTATCATATGAGGAGGTATATGCATGACCAGTCAGACTTCATCAACTATGGTTAGCTAGAGATCGAAGATAGGGTTACCTTACAAAAGTACCTAGTAGAGATCGAAGATATATAGGAGAATATACTTCGTGGGAAAGTGATTCCATCAACATGTTTCCTATAGAAGCCCAAGAACCTATAAGAGAGAATCTTGGAGCATAAGAACTGTAAGTGATCTTAGTAGCCTCACATGTTTGAGTATTTTTTTTATTTTTGGGATAAAAATCCCTAAGGTGGGGAGAATATAAAGACTCCATCTTTTTCTTATAAAACTTTTAGATATTTTAAAGAATATTTTGGAATCTAGGAACAGAGTCAGCATGGGGTTTTGTGGATCAGTAGGCTCAATATTGATATAATAAAAATATGAAATATATTATATCACATGTTCCCATTTTTTATGAAATAATAGAATAAATACAAAATAGATTCTTGAATAGGAATTCTACGACTACCATTAAATATTGAATGTGGGTTTTATCATAGGCATGACATAGTAATTTTTACATTGATAGTTCTGTTAAAGTGCATTCATAGGTAGACAACGAATAAATAAAAAATACATATTGTTTTGTTATTTAATTGTCATGAACTTCTATAAAATCCCTATTATATCTAATCCATTAGTTTATCCACATAACCCTATTGTTTCTCAGAGGGTCATGGATGAGAGTTTTTCAAATGATAATGAGATCTAGGATTAGAGTTCAATTTTCATATGACTCATCTTCACCAAAGGAGTTCAGGGATCTCACCAAAGATAATCACAAATAATTGTTCTTCATCTTTGATCATTCCAAACTCATGGAAGGGATTTTGGTTTATTTGTATTGATCCTATTTTTATCCCATTTCGTACATGAATTAATCCACATAATAATTGATTTGTGTGTCAAATGATGATTTCTAATTGATGGATTTTATCCCTTGGATTATTTTTTATTTATTCCTTATTTGTTATTAATTATTATAGAAAAAGATTGTGGCTAACCTAAACAATAGATGTGGTTCATTCCTCATGTTTATGTTTTATGAATTCCTCCCATCATTCATTACATGTTTAGTGTAAATATTTTCTTGGTCTGTGGGTTTAACAAATATTTTTCAAGAATTCTTTACAAAACCATTCTTCGGAAGAACATATCAATACTATGGTTCTAGGTTTGGAATCAAAGGCATGGTATTGGTACGTAATAACAACGTAGGACTGGGATAGAGTCAAGAGATTCTTGTTTAATGGATTTGTGTTTTTTAGTGATACATATTGATATCCGATGATTCTTAAGTGGATTAGGTCACCTAAATATGGCCAATGGTGATGATAGGGCTCAGTTGATACCATATTATATTTTGTTGGTTTATTTTGTGGTAGAATAAAATGCAACGGTGTTGTGGATGAGATTCTTGAATCATTATAGAGTTTAGAAAAAATACAAACTCAAATGATGTGTATTTCCCAGAAGGCTTGTCTTATAGTCCCCTAGTTTTAGAAGAAAAAGTTTCAAGAAAAAAATATAACATTCCATGTCGGACCTACCACACATCATGTGACCCATGACTGGAGACTCAATGTGTACCATTAGGTTACATGGGCAAAAACATCACTAGGTACTTGGGAATGACCTAATACTCAGACACTGACAAAGTACTAAGAAATGAATAGAGTTCCTAAGCATGACCAGGTACCAGGAATAGAAAAATTAAATGGGTATGAGAAAATGTATATAGCCATGGGAGAGAGTAAATAGGTAGACCTTGGGTATAAAAGAAACATTGTGTATTACAAGTACACATTTTTTACTTTCTCTAGGGTAGTTTGAGGCCTCCTTTTATTCAACATATACCAATATATCTAGGGTGGGTCCTCTTAGTCTATTCCTATGAGTGTATTGTTAGTAATTTTATTTTAAGCATTAGATATGATCCTTTATGTGGGATTATTCATAGACAGAGTTAGAAAATTCTCCCATGTGGCCCAGAGTGTTATCCTATATCACCATCTTATTCCCTTAGTGGGTTTTTAAGAATATTTCTGACCATTATACTAGGTAAATTGATCCCCTATATAGAAATATATTCCAAATAGGAATTGAAAAACTGCAGAGGACCTAAGATATATCCCTTATATATATATATCATCTGAGTTCTAGTGTATACAACTTCTTAGAAAGGCCCGATGACAATGGATTCTTGGATTAGTGCTATACGTGTTATCATACCCATGGAGTGAGTTAACCCAGATGAGTGTTAGTTTGAGTCCACGAGCTATATCCTAGGCTGAGATTATGGTTATGGAATTTCCTTGAGACTTAGTGTCTATTTTGAGTATATCTGGTTTATTATTATTATGTATCATGTTTCAATTGAAACGTATTTGTGATGATGAGATTAAAAATATCGCGATGCTTTAAATTTGGTTATTTGGGGGGTGTCTTAATTGGTATTGTAATAATCAACCTTGTATGGGATCTACCCACACATTTCAAATCTTATACAGTTGGATGAACATTCAATGGAGTTCTAGGTGGACCAGGAGTAGGTGGAGCACAGTAGAGTTAGAAAGAATTTGGTTTATACTAGGTGTTTCATTTCAGAGATGTCCCATAATTACTGGTAGGTTAGACTCATTTTATTGTTTTGTTGGTATTTTATTTATCCCTTATTCATCTCAGTACTTGAGTCATATTCTGATGTGGTATATAGTTGTATGAATTCATTATGGTAGGAGTTTCATTGTTTTTCTTTTAGCATTGTATGTGTGTTTGGATATATGTGTGTGTGTGTTTATAGGCACCATAGGATAAGGAAACATATTTATTAGATATGACTACTCAGTGTTAGTTTCCATTTCTTGTCCTATATGAGGTGGTATTGGGGTGTCACGCTAAGCTTTTCTCTGGCCAAGTGGGCCTCGGTGGGTCAGGTCATGAAAAATTTCCTAGCCCAGGAAAACCCCCAAGAAAGAAGGTTTTCTAACCCCAAGTACCTCAAGCCAAGGAGACATTACTCAAGAGGGAATTCAATTTATGAAAACTCTAATATCTATATTTCAAAAACTATTCCCAAAAACAATTCTCAAGATCATAAAAACAAATAAATATAGAGGTTAAGTAACTAAGTTTTATTATATCAAACCTATATGGAAGGCTATATCCTAGAAGAAATTTATCAAATAAACAGGCACACACAACATTCATATTTCATAAAAAATTACTAAACACAAATATTAAATAAATTTAACAAATTTATAAACAAATTATTTATTTTCCAAAACATGAGACATTTATAAACTATTCATTAATATGAACTAACTATAAACATATAATAAATCTGTAATAATATAATTTGTTTATTCATTTCAATATTAATCCCTTCATATTTTAAATAAAATAAAATTTATTTGATATTTTATTAATTATAAACATTTTATAATTCAGAATATATTATATAAACATTTTATATTAACAAAATATTTTATATTTTGTAATTTATAAACACTTAATAAATCAAATCTTATGATTTTTTAATAATCCTTTTATTTTTAGATTATATGAAATTCCATTTAATATTTCAAAAGGTATATTACATTAATAACCATTTATATTTTGGAAAAATAATTTATAAAATTTTATTTAATTAATTATAAAAAATTTACAATTAATTAATTAATTTAAAAATTCATTATAAATGAAAATATCCTCAAATTCATTTTATTATTATTTTAAAAAAATTATAAACCATAAAAAACATTTAATATGTGATTTTTATAATCAATTTTCAGTCAACCCGTACATAGATACTCTATTATGTATAAGGGTCTCCTCCCATTATCCCTACATAAATATTCGACATTAGTGTAACTGATTTTTTCTAAATCCTGCATTAATGTAATATATAGATTACCTTAACATGGATCCCTCACCTAAAGGTTGTACCCTTATGAAAACCCATTGCATAAGAGTACTCTAAACATTTTATATGCTGTGTAAAGGTAAAAATGAATGACATTTTTATAGCAGTTGTAATACCATTATGCATAAGGTTAATGTATCAAAACCTTACATAAAAACATCTGTGTATGGGAACTACCATTACAAATGATCCCTTGTGTAAAGGTACTACCCTAACACGTCACCCCTTTCAAAATTTTACTTCCTTTCACAACCCATTGGTGTAAAGGGTTACACTTATGCATTCCTTCTATTTAAGGGTATCCCCTAAGGTAAATGACATATAATCCTTTACATAATTAGTTCACACAAGGGTATAACCATTAGATATCATTTTTGGGTAAGTGTAAATCAAATTTACCTTTACACAACTCACTTAAGGGTGTATAATGCTTCTCTAGTTTATGTAAATTATGTTTCCAATTTTCTTCGAAAAATAGTGATTTAAATAAATCAAAATATTGATGAACCTCCCATAAATACAACTGATGGATTTTTTATGATCATCTAACGATCATATGTAGTAGAAGACAACCCAAAAACATTGGATATCTAACTTCATGAAATTAACGTGTTTATTATCAAAAAAATAGAGTACGTAGAAAATGTAAGTTGTATCAATTTTTATCTTCCAATGATGGGGAGTGTTTGAGAATAATTATAAGGAGAATTGAACAAAACCACCCATCCTATAATAGAGGACACTGGCCAATGGATCTATGATCACTTCAAAAGTGCACCAAATCATTTTTTTTGATTTTTAAAGGCTGGTTTAAGGGATTCTAGAACCCAAACATACAAGCACAAAATAAAAAAAACGTAGATGAATATAACAAAACCAACACAGGATTACACATCAAAAAACCATACTCATCTCCACCTCCCACGATGGATTCATTTTCTCCGGTAGCCTTGGCCGATTTCCATTCTGGTGACCTCCAGTAGCTTTCACTTTGAACCCAACTCCTAAGCTGATCCAGTACTGGATTGTCTAGTGATGTCCTCTTGACCACACTACCCTTATTAAAAGCCATGGTCACCTCACTATCCATCTTAGATGCAGATCAAGTCCGCATCGGCCTTAGAAAGTATGAGTAATCTCTTCTTGGCAGTCTCCTTGGTGTAGTAGACAAATGTCTTTCAATAGTTTCCACTTTCTGATTCCCACTCTGAACAACATCACTGAAAGAACGTCCAACTGGGCCACTCAAATTTTCTTTCCCTTCCCCAAAAAATTCCCTTCCTTTACCGGCTTGCTCCCCCAAACCCGAAACATGACTCCAAGTTTCTGGAGTTTTATTCTTTATCAGAGGCAGTTGTTCACCTTCTTCAAACACATTTTCCACATTTTCAGCAATTGCCTACTTCACACATTCACCAACCTGAAGATCCAATATACTATCAGTTTCCACCAAAGATGAGTTCCCGACCACTGAGTGGTATTCCTCCACTGACAAAACAAAAAGTTCTTGCCCCCTGTTGCCAACCTGTTGAACAACCATAACCTCCTACCATATGATAATAGATTCAATTTCCACACCTGCAATCAGATGACTCTCTGAAACCTCCTCACCATCATCCCCTCCTGAAATACCCTCCTCTTCCAGACCCTCAGTCATCAAACCATCAGACAGACAATCGACCCTGTTACTCAAGGAAAGAAAAGGAGGAGTGAAATGATCCAACCCTATCGACTCATTCGGACCAGCTGAGCAAAATACATTCACTGCAATCAAAACCCTCCCATCCCCAACCTTCCCTACGCCCTTACTAACTAAGGAGCTAGAGGAATCTCCAACCTCCTGCCTTAACCTGTGCAAACTCTCAGAAAACTTCGGGATAGACTTTTGTTTTCCACTCAATGCTCTCGAATCATGATTTCTCTCAAAAAAGACCTTATGAGACCCACCTGCCTTACCATACAAACCCGGACTAGACACACCAGAGCACCTCCCTATAGAAGTAGGAACTGGCGACCTTATAATAGGACCCAACACTCGGCCTGTCTCCAAACGAGTATAATCTTTCATTCTCACAAGAGCGGCAAGCCCTTCGCGACGATTCTCCCTCAACCATGGAGGATGTCCATTTCGACATGCATCCATCGAATGTCCCAGCCTCTTGCATGAATTATAAAACTCAGTCAAATCTTCTTAAAAACTCACTGTCTAAAGCGATACTCTTCCCCAATCGTAATCCAAACAATATCAAACGTTCTGCGAGACGCATCAATTTCAACACACACTCGGGGGTTCAATGGGTGGAAAACTGCCTCAGCATGGATGTCAGAACAAAGAAACAAGCCTACCATATTTCCCAGTAATTGAATAATCGAAGGGTTTTGAAATGGTGAAGGAATATTAGGAAAACATACCCAGACTACGATGGAAGGTGGGTCATGGTTCATATGCAGGTCGAAGGACCAATGGAGGATTAGAAATTGAGATCCCTTGTAGTAGCGAGGAGCTTTCAACCACGCTTGAATGAGATCAGCCTCTATCTCAAAAAAAATCATGATTTGTTTACTGTCAAGTAAGTCGACCACTGCTCATTCCTGGATATCCCAAGAACCGAAAACAAATCGGTCGAAGTCATCCACAGAAGGCCTCTTGTTCTTGAACTGAGCCACAAGGGTGAGATTCAACAAGCTAGAAGATTCCATAAACTCGGATGGAGAAATATGAAGATTCAGCACCACATCGACCAGATCTGGGACCTTAGGGTTTATAGCGATATTCGGGAAAGCTGAGAGAAACTATGGATTGGAGAATGGATGGAAGATCCTTGCTCTACTATGGAACGGTGATTCCCCCTCCCCCACAGAGGGGGGAGGGGACGATGAGGAGGTCGTCGTCATCACCTACAGGGGAGATCCATCGAAGGATCGAGAGTGTCCACCTTCATAAGATGTTGGAAACCATCCAAAAACCAAAATGAGATAAATAAAGTATTTGGAGGAAGAGATTTTAACAAAGTATTATACATATTTTATCATTCATACACCCAGCTGGAGATGATCTCATCCTCTTATATATCCAAATCCTAATGTGTCACCTATTTATAAAGCATTGTATGCATTTTGAAATGTTGGTGTAAAAGTAATTTAATGAATTTAATGAAAAACCTTCAATCCATTCATAATGAATTATAACTTATGAATAATACATTTGGGAGAAATCAATAATATACATCACACAAACACAAACACACACACACACAGAGATATATATATATATATATATATATATTATACTCATATATCTCATGGATACATAAATCCTATGCATATTAAACATATAATATATATAATACCATATTATATATATATGCATCTCCTGCAACATATTCATTTATAAATGCATCTTTTTCATGTACATTTTAGTGCACATCCAAACATGATCTTTAGGGATCAATCATTTTTCTCTTTGGTTGGACATGGTCTGAGTGATGCGGCTTCTGATTCACCATCTATCACACTAGATGATATAGAGGCAGAAGCATGATATTCTATATCAAGGGAGTATATTATAGAACATATAAATAAACACACATGATGTCGATGCATTTTCCTTATGCCTTGTTTTGGAATAGAATTTAAATAAGTTAAATAAATATTATATATATTTCGATTAATAATTTTATTAAATAATGTAACATCTAGGATTTTCCCAAAGTCACATATTTTTTATTTTTTGTTTAAATATCTTGGTTTGGCCCAAATTTTGATTCCCAATTGAGTCAAGGAGGTCTCCGGGGCATATGGGAATCATTCAAAGCCTAGAGCCCCGATTATGGAAGTGGAATCCTGGGTTTCATGGTTAGTAGAAATTGTGTGTCCCAACCCGCATGGTTCCCCTAACCGTGCAGCTGTGGATAGTGGGGTGATGGGTGACACACGATTTTTCAAAAACTGTGTAATCCCATATGCATGGATTTGTCGGATTGAAGCCCCCCCCCCCCCCCCCGTGATAGTGAAATTTCACATGGTTTCCACAATGTTAGTCAAACCGTGCACCTAGCTAGTGGATGGTTCCCCTTGGAGTAGAACAAGGTGCTTGGTTTGGACAACTATGCAGCCGAACAATGCACCCTTGTTTATGTGGGTGAAATCACAATTTTACCCCTCTTTAATATTTTAATATTACTTATTCTCCCCCCACTTTTCCCTATTAGCTAAACCCTCTCCTCCTGCATGATATATCTTTCTCCTCCTTGATAGGGATCAAGATATATCCCTCAACCAGACTAAAAATTTCTTATTATCAGATCCATTGTAAAGCTAGAAGTATGATCGTGAATCCTCCCAATTCTTTTTTGATTTTTTATTCCTCTCTTCTATGCTATCTTAAGGAAATATCATTTTTTCTATTTTTATAGAATATGATGGTTTCATCGATATCTAATATTCTAGATAAAATCAGAGGTTTAGGCTATATGAAGAAAGCACTATTAGTCTAGGGCATGTGGTGTGGGTTATTTACCATTGGTTTGATTCATTATATAAAATTCATTATTGTGTTGTGAGAAAAACCCTTCTGGAGATGCCTCTAACTTGTTTAATAAATTTAATTAAGTTTTTTCCATGTTCGGTATGCCCCTAATGAATGGAGAATCACCCTTTGGTTTGGTTTCCTTGACTCAGGCCCCACCTTTGGGTGTTCCTTTCCTAAATTGACCAGTTTATCTTCCTTACTAGATTTCTAAATCATTGTGAAGGCATATCTTCACCTAATTATAATTTTAAATGACATTAAGGATTTTTTGGGTCAAGTGTTTAGGCCTCCTTACCTCATACCTTATGGATTATTCCAAAATTCACCTTTTGTTCCCATTACAGCTTGAACCAAATGAAATAACTATCATTTTTTTAAATTTTAATAATTACATGTATGATAAATGGTATAGTTTTTCTAACCAAATTATAACCTCTTCTAGTTCCATTGGTGATATAAGGGGTTTCAACTTAAGGACCCCATGGATGGGATAATCATTCCATAGTTAGAATTTGTTAACGTTTTTTAAGCACGCCAGGGGTGACAGTAGATTTCCTTGGGATGGGCTTACCAAGAGTTATTCTTTTTTACATCCATAAAAGTGACACTATTTCCCTTAGGGAGACCCTATTGAAAGGTTCTATGGCAGGATTACTATACCATTCCACGAGAGAGAATCAATACCCTACTTGTGATACTAGGGAAATACTCGAAGGTTAGTTCATGATGTTATCACACCATGTCTAGGGTGACCCTTGGGACCTTATTCTTGGGTCACCTTGGATGGAATACATTGACATAAAACTTTTTCTGAACACTTGGAGTGATACAAAGAATTTATGAATAATTTCTATGGATGATCCAAGGATGAATCCTAATGTTTTTATAAAAAGGAAAATTAAATTATTAGAAAATTGAATTCTTTTAAATAAGAAATTCCCTTTGAAATTAGAACCTTAGGGATGCATTTTCCAAGCTCAATCACAAGCATTGGTATAGTCCATATTCGTATACATTATATCACTCACACCACCTTCAAAATATCCCTTGGATCATACTTACTAGATTAGGATGAAGTAGGTAGACTTGGATGGGTTTCCTATTGGAACTTAGTTTTGTTTATTTATTTATTTATATATATTTCATTAATTAATTATGAAACAATATTTATTTTATATTACATGTGAAGGATTGAGCTAGAAACTATTGGTGGTGGCATATTAGGATTTTATCTCACACAATTCTTGGGCTGCCTTTGGTACCAAAGAGGACATCATGACTATATGTATACATAAAGAGAAGTAGCCAGCTTCCGATGCTTGACTTTTAGCTGTAGGATGGATTATGGGGGCATAACAAAAATTCTATGCTCGAGATTCTATTCATTTATGTTTTTTTGTCATTTGATATTTTCTATAGCATGTAGTATATTATTGTGTCCACTAACCCTTGCATACTTACTTTTTTATAACACAAGTCATGCCCACAACATCACTCTGTATCTGTTTATTTCTCAACTTATTCTTATTATTTATTTATCTTACATGTTTTATTATTAATGTTCATCTTCTATCTATCTAATGATACTGTTTCTGTTATGATGAGTTATTGGTCCGGTCATATGATGTCTTCTTATGCAATTTCTCTTAAACACACACACACATATATATATGATTTTTTTTATTCTTCACTGTAATCAATAAGGGCATAGTCTCACCAAAGAAACACCCTAGTCCCTCACTTCTAGTTGGTATTCTATGGCATTATGAGAGTATTTCTTAATGTCTTGTGGCCCACTGTTATGTGGCACCATTAAGTGGAACCTGATGAGAGATGATACAAAGTGATTTCAAAGGGTTTAGTTTTCCCATGTCATACTTTTTGGGTTTATATAGGATAATATGATATTGAGATTTGGGTATGAGTCTCTTCTTGGAAGTATCTAACACATGTATAGAGGAAACCCAAATTTTATGGCATGGGTAAATTCTATTATTTCTTGCATTGTTATTGTTTCAGGGATTTAACCATTGGGTGAATCACTTGATTTGTGTTATTATTAATGTTTATGTTATTAAGAAGGGTTGTTAGACTTGTCCTGTTGATATGAGGGAACATAAAGGCATGCTTTATTCTAGGCACTCTTGGACTTAAATTTCATGCATTATGTGATTCCATAACTACTTATCAATGTGCATTGCCTATTTTTTGCATTTTATTTCTATTTGTGACTTGTTGTTATGACTTGTAGTGCATTGAATATTATATATTGAAATGTTCCAACTTTCCTTGTAGGATTGAAAAACATAACTGACACTTGAAGTGACTTCCTTGACCTAAAATTACTTTCTTGAATAGGTTAATGAAGACACCTTAAGTAGCCAGTTATGGAATGTTGAGCCACAAATCATCTGTCACATGGGATGGAACTTGTTATGGTTACGATTTAGTATAGACCATATTTCAATTTATAATGTGTATGGGACTTTATAAATTGGAAATGGTGATCCATCAAATTCAACAATTCAATGAAAATTTAAATAAATAAATAAATTTAAAATTAATGCAACATTTAAAATGAAATGGACCTTTATATGGATAATATGAGACTTTATCCTAAACTGAAATTAGTAGTGGAAAATAGGCCGTTTCTCTTATTATCTTTCAATGACATCTTATGTTCACCCAAACCGGGATCATGGAGAAGGATACAGGTTGTAATGTGCCAATATCACGCCTTGTATCCATCCTTTCATTATTTCTTTACTATCTATTATAAATCCCACATGATGAATTAACTTTTATATTATAGTGATAACCCCCATGACGTCCTTGTTTTTTACACAAAGAAAGTGGAGATGAGCACATTCATGAGGTAGAGGCCCTAAGCCCCCCATAATCCATCTTGTACTACCACTTAAGGCACCTCCAATATATCATTCCCTAGGAACCAATTCCTAGTTCCGTTATAGATTCTTATTGTATATGAAGATAGTTAATGGAGCTCCTCAACCTACCCCTACCATGATAGAGCTGACTTGTGTGTTCCAGTTGCAACATCCTTCCACCGTTTTAAGGGATGAAAGGCCCCAGTATACTGAATCGTGGCAAGAAACCTTTTTTTATCTTTGATCATATTAAGAAGCCTCCAGATATGATGTCCAAGATCTTAACCTATATGCTACATGAATCTTTCAAGAATTGGTGGGATGTTCTTACTCAGGCTGGTTAACATTAGGGTATGGTCCAAGCAGACTTCTAGATGGACTTTTTTGAATACTTCTTTCCACATACCTTGATAGAATTACATGCTTGGGAATCATGCACCTTCAGTAAGGTGACATTCTAGTGATGGAATAATCAACTCGCTTCACCGAATTATAGTGTTTTGTACCGATCTTGACCGATGATGAGTAGACTACTATGAGACGATTTGAGGATGGTCTTTAATATTACATCCAATCTCAAGTGAAAATCTTTAGGCTAAATTCAAATTTAGAAATAGTAAACCAGGCCCTCATCACTGAGTGGAACCTAAAGGAATCAAGCAACGTGAAATGAGACAGTTCATCTTCTCGGTAGAGTAGTGGGATATCCATCGTTAGAAAGAGTCATTTTGATGGTACAGGAAGGGGAAATACCATATAGGTGTCATGCACTAACATCTATGTTGTGTGTCTCTATTTTTTCTATCTAGGATATAAAATCCCATGTATATGTGGTGGCCAAATGAGTGTCGGGCTTGTGGAAGGATGGGTCACCTTCAACATTGCTACCATTATTTTCCTATGGTTCCAAGTGAGTTGGATTCTATGCTTGCACCATCCTCTGTTGCAGGATTAGAAGCTTCTCATCAAGTAGGGAGTTGGTCTTCTATAGGCTGTTCAGTCCTAGTAAGCTGTCATGAATACAGAATTCAAGCATTAGCATTTTAGCATCAACAGATTGGACCTACTCAGTCTACTCAAAAAACATCTAAGGTCTGAGGTTAGGGCCACATTTATTCTATAGAACCTATGCTTGAGGATAATATTTCAGGGATATCTTTAATTAGTTGCTATATTGTTGTAGTCTCTACTTTAGTATGTACCTTATTTGATACAAGTGCATCACACTCTTTTCTATCTACCGCATCTATGAGAATTCAAGGCATAATAATAGAGTTCTATAGTGGTTTAATGACTCTTAATAGCCTGTTAGGCATTCAATAAGAAGGTATATGCCAGGTCAATGAGTTCCCCTTGAAATAGGTGTGTAACATTTTTTGTGGAGTTTATTTATCCTAGAGATGAACAATTTTGATGTCATTCTCGACATGTAATGTCTTGTTCCATATCGATCGTATGTGGATTGGTATTTCCATCATGTATCCTTTATATAACCTACAAGAATCATGTATATACATTGGGTGAATGAGATATACACGAAATTCAAGATGGACCCAAGAGAACTAGGCTAGGTTGAGTGATAGCCCATATAGTCAGTATTTTCATGAATGATTAGGGAATGAAGCATATGGAATTCCCTCATGTTGTGGATTGTTTCAAGGATAAATTACCTTATGATTTCTATGGATTATCTTATGAGATATAGGTTGAGTTACCCATAAAAATTATGCTAGGTGTAGTACTTGTGTCTATTCCTCCATATAGGATGGAACCTACAGAGCTTCATGAATTAAAAAAGAAGATAAAAGATCTAGAGGATAAAGGTTTTATCTGACCCATCACATCTCTATGTGGTTCACCTATACTTTTTTCCATGACGAAAGGTAATAACCTTAGATTGTCCATAGATTACTACAGACTGAACCATCTTAAAATGAAGAAAGGGTATCCAATTCCTTATATAGATAACCTATTTGACCAGCTCTGAGGAGAAACCATTTTCTTCCAAATCGATTTGAGGTCAGGCTACCATCAGGCTCAAGTGAGGTAATATGAAATACCATATACAACATTTCATAGCACGTAAGACTTGTACAAATATATGGTTATTCTATTCGTCCTGACAAACACACCGATTGTATTCATGGATATAGTGAATTGGGTTTTCCACCCATATCTTAATTCCTTAGTGGTGGTCTTCATAGACGACTTTGTAGTGTATTCTCGCACAAGAAACAACCATTTCAACTATCTTGAGATCATTCTGAATACACTAATAAAGAACTAGCTCTATTATAAGCTCATTAAATGCCACTTTTGGATCAACAAGGTTCAGTTCATTTTTCATATTATATCTAAGGAAGGTGAATCAATTGACCCAGATATGGTGAGTATTGTGGTTTCCCAGAAGAATCCTAAGAATGTGTTTGATATACATAGATTATTAGAGAAGTATGAATATGATAGATGATTCATCCAAGATTTATCACACATGGAAAATATGAATAAGAGCATAATCATTAATGGAGGGAAATTCAACTGGACTGAAGCCTGCGAGAAAACATTTCAAGAGTTTAATGGTAGACTTAATTCAGCACCAATCCTGATCCTGCCTGAGCTGGGCAGAGGATATACTATTTACTGTGATACTTTTGGAATTAGGATAGGGGTAGTTCTGATATAGGGCGATCAGGTTGTAGTGTATGGGTCCTACGAAATAAGGCCTCATGAGTGAAACTATTCTACACATGACCTCAAAATAGCTATCGTGGTATATGCTCTAATTTGTTGGTGGAACTATCTATTGGGTGAGCGGTTCATCATTTGTATAGATCATAAAGGTCTCAAAAAAATATTTACACAGAGAGAATTGAATATAGGGTATTATGGTTGGGTCAGATACCTGCAATCGTTCGACTTATAGCTTACTTATACACTTGGGAAGGGTGATGCTGTAGCTGATTCCATGAGCCAAAATACTCAGACACAAGCTGTCAAAGAGGTCACTAGTAGGAGGAAGTTGATGAATTTATTTTCTGATATGCACCAATTGGTTCAAGAATACCCAAAAAAACCTTTTTTTGAAGCTCTGGTAGTGACATATTCTATTCTAGATTAGGTCCAGATGCAGAAGTTATCTAATTTTGAGGTCCTAGTTTTGAGGGAGAGCATCACAGGTGAAAACCCACCTCCTAGTTGGGGTTTTTATGGAAAAAAGACATTAATCATTCATGGGAATGTTTTGGGTACCTTCAGATATATGGGAAGAGATTATGAGGGAATATCATTCATTTATTTGAGTATTTCACCCTTGTCTCACCAAGACGTACTGAAACATTTTCCGTTAGTATTGGTGGCCAGGTTTGAAGAGATAGATATAAGGTTTGATCACTCGATGATCCACCTATCAGTAGGTGAAGGCATATAACCAGTGGCCGACTGTACATTTATAGACTCTCTCAATTATTGAGTGGAAATGGGATGACATCATAATTTATTTCATGATCGGATTGTTGAGATCCCCTCAAACTGGTGATGTAGTATGGGTAATCATCGATAGGCTGACCAGGGTTGCACACTTCCTACTACTCTAGGAGACCTTCTATGTTGATGCCATAGGAAGGTTTTATATTTAAAATATAGTGATCCTTTAGAGTGTTACATATTCCATCATAAAAAATAGAGGCACTCAATTTACATCATGGTTCTAGAAATGGTTATAGAATGTACTAGGTTCATAGGTGATCTTGAGTACAACATATCACCTCTAGACTGACAGGTAGTCCAATCTGATGATATAACTATTGGAGGATGTTCTTCAGGCACGTATCCTTGATTTTTCAGGTTCATGGGAAAATCATATACCACTTTTTGATTTTCCCTATAATAATATATTTCTAGAAACAATTTATATAGCCCCATATGAGGCCCTTTTTGGCAGGCCATGTCATTCACCTATGTTCTTGCTAGATATAGGTGAGGCAACTCTCTTAGGTCCTCATCTCATTCAGGTAAATTCAGAGCAACTCCAATTGATTCAGAATCATATGGATATAGTTCAATATGGGAATAAGTCCTATAATGATCTTAATCATTGAACTATAGAGTTTGAGGTGTGACATCAATTTTTTCTTCTTGTATCACCAAGATTAGGTAATAGACAAATTCAGAGACAAGTAATGTTATCACCATGATATGTAGGGCCCTTATAGATAGTGCAAAGAGTTCGGCCGATAACCTATTGGTTACAATTACCTCAGAGGTACCATTCCCTTCATGTATTCTTCCATTTATAATAACTTCAATGATACCATCATGACCTATCTTATTTTTTTGACCCTGAGGATATTGATATAGAGGCGGATGCATCCTTCGAGGAGAATCCGACACATATCATTGATCAGAGCATGATGGCTTTATAAGGCTGGTCAATTCCTCTGGTCTGGGAGGTATGGTAGCAATGACACCTATAAGACCAGACCTATAAGTGGGATGATAATGTATGTGCATAGTGAATGAAACATTTCATAGAATATGCTCTACCACACTTAGTTGAGAAACATGGAGACGAATTGTCTTATGGAGGGGAGGTTGCAATGTACCGACATTTCCCAAAGGTGAGAACCTTTTTTTTCTTTAAATTACTTGGTCCAGACTTAATTTTGATTCCTAATGGATTCAAGGAGGCATCAAGTGTGTTTGGGGTTATTCAGATCCAGAATGAAATTTTTTGGAAGTGGTATAATGAGCTTCACAGTTAGTAGAAACCATTCCACCCAGACCACAGGGTTACCCTAACCGTGAAGTTGCAGATAGTGGGGGTGTTGGGGGTTTCATGGCATTTCTGAAACCATGAGATCATAGATTGATGACCATTTTGGATTTGAAACCCTGTGATAGTGACATTTCCCATTGTTTTTTCATGGTTAGACAAACCGTGTGTTGTGCGGGGTACCCCTTAGAGAAGAACATGGGGCCCGGTTGGCACATGGTTTGACCAACCATACAGCCAAACTATTCACCCCTTCTTGTGTGTGAAAAATTCCCATTTTACCAAAATATAATATTTTAAACTTATTTCTTCTTTCCACCCTACTTTTCTCCAGCTCTTGAATCCTATCCCCCCTCTTGGGATCTCTTTATCCTCCTTGCAAGAGATCAATCTATCTCCCTCAAATGGACTCCAAATCTATTTTTGTTGGATCCAATGGAAATATAGAGTTATATTCTTTAATCCTATAACTTATTTTTTGAGTATCACTTGTTCTATTCTGTGGTATCTTGGTGAAAACTCATTTCCCTATTTTTAGTTCATTTCACGGTTTCTTTTATATATTCCTTTCAAGCTCGAATCAATGGCCGATGATGGATGAAAGAAGCACTATGAGGACAATGTAGGTGGATGAGGTTCATTACCCTTATTTTTTCAATATATAATATTACCTATTGTGCTACTTGCTGAACCCTTCTAGTGAAACCTCTATAATTTTTAATAAATTTAATTAAGTTGTTTTTGATGTTTGGTATATCCATAATGAATGGTAAATCATCCATTGGGTTGGTTTCCTTGACCTATCCCACCCATTTGGGTGTGCCTTTCTAGATGGACTTGTTACTATACCTTCCAATATTACTATAACACCTTGAAGGAATATATTTTCTTAATTATAATTGTAGATGACCTTAAAGAATTGAAGAGAAATGGGTTTAGGCCTCCATGCCTCATGTCTTATGACTTATACTCTAATACACCTTCATTTGTAATTAAATATAGAACCAAATGAAATGAAAATATTTTTTTAAAATGTTAAAAATTCATTTTTGGATAAATGGTATAGTTTTTCTAACCAAATGATACCCTCATCTACTTATGAGGTCGATACAAGTGGTTTTGACTTAAGTACCCCTTGGAGGGGCTCATCATTCCTTATTTAGAATTTGTTACTATTTTGTAAATACTCCATGGGTGACCCTAGATATGCCCACCAGACATATTTAATAAAAGCATGTCACAATGTCTTAGAGATATAGATGGCATTGAGAAGTAGTGTCCTGAAAGATTAACAACCCGATGTTTAAATTAATGGGTTCTAAAAATGAAAAACCTGATTCATTCAAGGTCACCAAACATATTCCTTGCTGCTCCTATCAGTAGTCATAAACCATGATCCAGGTTCGGAATGTTGTGTCACTCAACTAAGAATCATTGCATAATCCTGGATTGATACGCTATGGTAGGGATCCTCTGCAACACACATTGGAGATTTGTGTAGTAAGATGTCCAGATGATAGGTTCTAGGACACACATATCTCTTTTGAGCTTCCCACTCAGTGATTACTATGTGACACCCCAACACATTATCTTTATATTATTCCTCACTATTTTACTAGACCAACTACTTTGATATTCTTGTAGAAGGGAATCACTCTATCCCATATTGAAAAACTATGGGTTTGATTACTATTGATTTGTTCCAGCACACCCATCCCTCTTTGGAGGCTACCCAACGATAAGGCCTTTATGCCTCCATGCTTCACTACTTTCCTAATACATTGATACATTTATTTGAACCCTACATGTCACTAGTTACCCACCCTATAACCCAAATTCCCTGGATGGATTGAACTCCCTATAGATTTTAGGCCTACATCTATGGCCCAAAATACCAATTTGGGTGCATATTTATGATTTTACAATATCTCTACATTACCCACTACAATATTTCTATAGTAATTTTATAAATAATCCACTAACCATATTTTATACAGGGGTTTTTGTGCAAGATGAAATAATTTTTTCCATTAATAACGACCTCATATGAAAATAATCATAAAATTATTATTATATTTTAAAACATCTATAATAATAGTATGATTTATTAAAATTGAAACATTTAATTATAATAGTAATAGATTTTCTTTTTTTTTAATGTTTTTTAAAACATCAATCCCTGTTTTTTTGAATTTTACATTTTTAAAATTGAAATTTTAGACATTTAATATTTATAATGAAAATTTTTAATTGGATCAATTTTTTAATGTTTAAACTTTTTTTGAATGTTTTATATATCAAAGGTTTTGTGTTTTTCCCTTAAATAATTGATACTTTCCATATTTTTTCATGTGAATATATTTCTGATGAAAGCGAAGGTCAAAAACTATTATATATGTGTTGGCATTATTTTTTTTGATATATATATATACATACAAATTTTCAGAATTCAATCAATTAAAAAATTATCAAATTTTATACATAGGTCCAGTTTGACAAGTTCCTTAACTTTATATTCTTTAGATAAATAAAAATAAAATAAATTAAATGGTATTCTATACATAAAATATTACATTAATAAACATAAATTGAATATTTACAAAGACTCATCAATTTAATCAATTAAAATAATGAATCATTGTTGTCATCTAATCAATTAGATCATTTTATGAATTATATTCTAGAAGTGAATATTAGATGATATAAAATTTATTTTAATTGGAATAATCTTTTGTGGGAATTTTATGTTCAATGGTGTTTTAATGAAATGAACACAAATATTGGTAGTATAATTAATGAAAAAAAATAAAATGGTAAATTAGTATAAATGATCAACCATCCTCCTTTAATTGTGAAATATTTAAATAATTTTTAATTTCAAGAACATATGTTTTTAATTTTTTGTATAAAACAACATTAACCATTCATAGCACAAGGATAAGTAAACCTAGTTTAATTTATAAACAAATACTTATCAAATATTTATAATATTAATATTCCGTATTCATATCTCTTTATTTCCATTAGATGATTGATAAATGAATCGTGGAAGGAGAAGTATCTCTGAATTAAATGAGGGGAAATTAATAACCAATGGTCTTACCTAAATAACATAATTTTTCAAGCTTTAATATATGTTTTTCATTAGTACGCATGATTTGATCACCAAATTCTATGTCTCATTATCACTATGTGAATTCTTCATCACTACAAGAATGTAAAGAATTACTTCATAAGAGAAATAAAATACCTATAGTATATAGAGTGCCTTTCCAGAACACATGGATCCTCAAGAGTCATTATGCCTTATGTGTTACTTCCTTCACACTTAGAATTCTATCTACATTTCATTTTACAACTCACTCTATGTAAGAAATTGGATCTTCATTTCAGGTATGGATCTTCATTTCGGGTTGTTTTTTAGGAAAAAGGAAGAAATGGGGTTTATCTAGGTACACAAAGTGTACTTACGAGTACATGCCATGTACCTAGCATGTCGTGAACTGCTGCGTACTGACCATGTAACGACCTAGTACATGGCCATGTGGTGACATGGTATACCACTTAAGTCGGGGGCTAGTTGAGGATAATACACACCATGTTGTTTTAATGAACACCACATGTATTTTTTTTAATTAATATATCATAGTGGGGTCACATATTATGTCTGTAAACATCTTCTTCTCCAAATGGTGTGTATAAGAGAGTGACTGAATGAACAAAGAACTTCGAACCCCTTCTGATTCTCCATCCGAGATCTGATTGAGACACCATTAGGTGTGTTGGAATTCCACAATTGAGTTATCAAAACCCTTAAAGCCTTTCTTCCTGATTCCTACTCTCTTGTGAGTTATTCAGGGTTGGGAGTTTTTCACCATTTGGTAGATCTATGCCGATTTAGGCTAATTCAAGTGCCCATGTTCAAGTATATGAACTATACAACATTGAGGTTGGTGGTTTGTGCCTTTTGTTCTACTGTCTTGGATTATATATGCTTAAAGTGCCACATTCCCATGTTTGGGGAATTTCTTGATTTGGAATTTGACCCTGTTTATCACCTACTATGGTTTATTTAATTGATAATGTGTAGTTTCTTATGCATAAGGTTATATACCTTGTTTATGGGACACCCTTTGGGTGCATTTCCCTTGGTTGTTTATTTATGGTTGTTTGGTCTAGTATGCCTATTAGGCATGTCTTTTTTTCCATACCTTGGTTGATTAGAGTGGAGTTTGATTGATTATATGAAATGCATGTGATAATCTTGTCAATGACTATCCATGTAGAAGTTTTAGATTATATGAGCTGCTTCGATATTAAATGCGCACTATTTTTCCAGTGTACTGTGAGAGCCTTGGTGTAGATGTTTGACCCAGGGGTATTGACCGTGATATCTACCAAATAGGGCATTTATAATTTCCTTATGCTATGTTGAACTAGGGGTATTGACCATGATGGCTACCCAGGAGGTCATTTATAATTTATTGATGCCATGTTGACCCAAGGGTACTGACCGTGAGAGTTTCCTAGGTGGTTATTTTTAAATGATTAGTGATATTTTCGACCAAAGGCATATACTATAAGATCTTCCCAGAGGGTCGTTATTTAATTGCTTGATGCGGTGTTAGACTGAAAAGGGGATAGGCTGTGAGATCTTCCCAAATGTTCTTTTTCTAATGAATTGATGTTATGTCATACTAGAGGGGTTAGACTATGAGAACTTTCTCAAGGGGTTGTCTATGAATAATTATATAATTATGACGAGCCTACAAAGCCAAAGCACAAGCTTGGACTTGGTCTTACATGATAGTGTATATGGTATTTTGAGACATGTGTTTGGTTACATTAAATAGGGGACACAGATCTTAGGATAGATCATGGGGTTACATGATTCAAAGGATTGAATAATTTCTAAATGTAAATTAATGTAGTTGAAAACTATATGATTGTTTACTTTTGGGTACTTCCTAGTTTATTTCCTAATTTTTCCTATTACTCAATAAATGTATTTACTGGACATTTGGTACAAATCTTTGGGTGGTTTTGTAACACCCCGAGATTTTATGAGAATTATTCTTTTTAATTTTTTTTATGTCTTTTGTTTTCTGCTTCTTCAAGATTATCTTGCGCTATACGCAACACCGTATTAGCTTGTAGTATACGCAACACTATTCTTGGCTTGTGATGCACACAATTTCAAGTTCCTTTGAATAAAATTCATTTTTACAAAACACCATGTATAGATTATGATCAATGTATAACTGAACTATATTTTTAGTATGTTATACGCAACACAAAAGGAAGCTTTCCCTACACACAACCCTGACTTGGCTAGCATTACACGCAAGAGCGACCTTCCTCGATAGCGTGTGTTGCATGCAATATCAAATTTCACTAAATGAGATATTATTATAGTATTATTATGAACTAGTCTTTATGAATAATATTAACTACATTTTGAATTCTATAACATTATCATTCATCTTACATATTTTCTAGAACATTTTATGAGAACAAAATACTTTTTTGGGTAAAATAAGTATTTTTAAAAAAATGCAGTTTTGTCGCCTTTTGGTGGAACACCCACATTAAATCCAGTTTTGACATGTTTATAATATCCTTTTGACAAATTAAACTTCTTCCATGGAATCAGGATATAAAAATTTACTTGGGATAAATTTTTGATATTTTTTTGATAAGTTTCATATTTTGATGAATAATAAAAATACGCTAATTTTTAATTAAAAACAACTTTTTTCATACAGATAATTTATATGGTTAAGTTATTATATTGAATGGTTTTAAAGTATAAATAGAATATATTTTTAGCATTTAATGTAATTTAAGTCATTATCATTAATTTTACATTGAATTAATAGGTAAAAACATTTCAATCTTTTGCAATGTTTTAACTTTTGAAACCCATTTTCTCAACAATGAGAATAATTTTAAATTAAATAATGCAACTTCTGTGTTTTGAATTTGGAAAAATCGATTCCATATTTGGAATCAGTAGGTCCAAATTATGTTAATAGGCTAATTTTTATTTTTAGACATTATGAATAGTAACTACGGTAAATTTTATTTACTATAGTTAAAGGTAAATCGAGTAATTAAGGGTAAAAATAATATTATAAAATTACCCTAACACCTACCATAATTTTATTTGATGAATAAAAGTCGACCCATATCACTTAAGGGTATGAATATATTCATTTCATGGAATTTTGACAATAAAAATGATGTAATTATTATTAAAACCGAAGAAAGTGACAACATGTCACTCTCTTATCTTATAAGTGTAATAATTTCTATTTATTGATAAATATCATAAACTTCAAACATAAAAAGTATCCAAAAAGCTAATAAAATTATCTACATATTGTGAATTTATTTATAATTTTTAAGGATAAAATAATTATCATTAATGGTGACACAATAGTGATATAGAAATTATTGTATTGATTGAAATATCAAATTAATGGTTTAAAAGTATTAAAATAAATATTATATGAACTAATTAATGTGACCCATGAATTTTCTAGATGAATATGACTTTTTATGAATCTACTAAATAGTTTTATTTCGAAAATATTTTTGTGTGTGGATTTTATTTAAATTCAAATAAATGAATTGTGTCAAAATTGACACTATTGATATTTTATGAAAATAACATACTGTTAAATTGTTTAAAAATCACAAAAATATTTAAAAATTACAAATTAAAATTTATATGGTCTAAAATGTCATAAAATATCGAATTATGTACAATTAACAACACATAAGTAAGTATTTTTAACCATTTAAAATTTATAACATTATCACCATAAATAAAATTAAATAGATTAAATAAGGATGAATCAAAATGATAAGGTTTAAAATAAAATCAAAACATGTCAAAATTTTATTGGTTGATGAGATTACAACCCTATATTATCTCATATCCGAATTTGAGTCACTTTGGATGTTTTTATGTGGGGTTTGAGTTTATTATAAATTAATATTTTTGAGGATTCCAGAAGTTCCCCTCCCTCTCCTATATAAGGGAACATTCTTCCCTCTCCTCGTCACACCATTTTGAGCCTTCAAGTTCAGAAAAACCCTACCAATTAATTTTATAAACCTCTCTATTAACATTATTGAGATTCTGGTCTTCTCAAAAGACCAACTCTAGTCCCTTAAGAGGAAGTTCAAAGGAGGTGCGTCGAAGAAGAGGTAATCTCTCCTACCAATTCTTTCAAGTTTATTTATTATTATACTTCCTATTATTTTTTTGTTTCATTATAAAGTAATAAAATAATTATTACTCATATACTGATATGTTATTATAAATATACAACAACCATATTTTACCTTCTATCCATCCTACGGAAAACGAAATCACCGCGCGTGCGTACGTACGGAATACCGTCTCCACGCCATGGTGTAATATATTTTTCCACAACCACCTTACTTGGATGGGTATAATGGTGGAAATAATAAATATATATGATTATTATAACATAATACTAATTATTAGATATTATATCATCCAATATAATTCCCTTCAATAATTATGGGAACGATATCATCACTCGTGCGTGCATACGGATTACCGTCCCCACGACGCGATGAGATTCATTCTCCATGATCACCATTCAAGAATGATTATGAAGGATATATAATAAATAATCATGGAAGATATGAAATAATAATGATACTGTATCTTTATACATATATGTTTCATTTACTTAATTCCATTCAATTCAATAAGGAAATAAAAACAGCGTTCATGCGTACGTACATTCTACCGTCTCCATGAACTGTGTATTTCATTTCATTTATCTATCTATTATATATATATACATAATGAAAATATGTGATATATAAATCATGTTTTAAATTATTTAAGTAAGTAAATCATCATATAAGTAATAATAATATCAAGAACAACAAGTCCAAACACGTATGATAAATGAAAATATTTTACCCAAAACGCTGCTTTAACATGGAATTGACAAAAGAACGAGTAATATAAAGTCATTAGTGAATCATATATGATATCATAAACATTATTATGGTTCTGTTACAAGTTAATAATATTTTTAAACACACTATATAGGATTCTTGGACACATATGGATGAAATTGGACATAAGGTAAGGGATAATTATTCCAATCTCATTTTTATCCGAGACTTTTTATTTGTAAGTATTTACTGGGGTTATGTTTATCATCCTTGTCCATGTTTTCTCAAAATGTTTTCATAAAATGTTTACTATTATTCCATGTATGTTTAAAGTCATTTTAACCTTTTTTAACTATTACCACAACATACAGAAGGAATCTTTCTTTTGTTTACCATACGAGGTACTTTTTGACTTTTCTAACAAAAGTAGGAGAAGAATGTTTTTTTAACTTACACAGCATGAACGGATTTTTATGGTTTCATAAATACTTTTCTTTAGGAAGCTTACTATACTATATTTCACTATTATTTTCAATAAAATTATTTTCTTTTAAAATTACATGGAATTTTCTGAAAAGAAAATGATTTCGAAGAAGAAAGGATATTTTCTTCAAGAATTCATTTCAAGTGTTTTATCAAAACTATTTCCCATATAAGATGAAATTGTTTAGTATGATTATTTTTCAAGTATAATGTCTATATTATTTATGTGGTTTGATTTTTCTTATGATGAAATGATATCCATTTATTTTATATGGATTATGTTATGATGGGATGATGTTTATGAAACCCATTTTATTTGATGGGTTATTATGAATGATGTATGTTTATTTTGTGGCACACTTAAGAATGATTTCATTATGAGATGGGTGGGACCTATATCTCCCTCCAATTAATTGGGTAAAGATTTATACCTCATGATATAGACATGTCTTGAATGACAAGTAAAATCCAGTTCAGTAATATAGGGCTGGAACGACAAGTAAACCTGGTTCAGTAATGGACTTTGTCCACTATGATGGTCTTGGCAGAAATGCCTTGGCTACTATGGAAATCATATGACATGCTTAATTGTTTTACATAATTACATGTTTTATTCCCATCCTATTTTATCATGATTGATTTTCCTTTATGATCTATGCCTTACGTACTACCAAGATTTAATTCTCAACTCAAGAGTTTGATGTCTAAACATTATGTTCACATTTTTAAGTTCAAATATATATGGTTTGTTTTGTTTTCTCCATAATTACCCTTACCGAGCATTTTAGATCACCATTTATATGTTTTCTTTTCCCCAGGATAAAAATAAATGTTTAAGGTAAGAAAACAAAATGGGAATATCTTTATGGGAGATGTTGAAGATATTTCACCATGATTAGAAGATTATGTTCCATGTTTCCAAAGACACTAAACTATTACGGTCCTTGGGTGTCTGTTTTTTTTTATATTAAGTATTCCTCAAAAGTAATGTAATGTCTGTGTATGTCAAGGTTTGGGTCTCTATAGTTGGTATTAGAGGAAAAGATTAGTCAAACTTTGGAAACTAGGATGCGAAAACTTTAGTGATATCCCTAAAGATATTTCTAAGGTATGTCTCAAGATATCCCAAAGGTTATGTATAAGTATAGGCTACAGTCCTAGAATTATGTTAACGATCCTTAATAACCTAGGGTGAACCTTATCTGTCATAGATTAAAGAAGGTTTCATAAGTTATACATCCTATACGTGACTTTTTATGATTATATGGTTCCTCATAATTTTAACTGTTTCTTACACGATGGTTTCTGATTTTTGTTAATGGAGGGAACTAGAAGGAATTGGGTTAACATTGAATCCGATGGAAAAATTGGTGACTATGACCAGTAAAATTTCATAATGCCTAGATAAAAAGATATTGTGATTATGCCGAATCAGACATCATGATATATGATTAACAAGGTGAACTGTAGTGGTATTTCTAAGTCATCAAATAAAAGGAAGATGGACTTTTATGCATGTTGTCATGGAGAGGAACATAGAGGAAGGAAGATAAAGCTTTATACATATCAAGAAAAAGGGAAGAGGAACCTTGACGAATACCTCAAATGGAGGAGAAGATGTTATCTGTGTGTGGAAAAGGTTCATAGAGTGACTGACTGTTATGGGGTTCAATGTCTTATCTATGGAGAACATGGGCATTACCCAACTCAATGCCCTGACATAAGAGGTTACTTCTAAATTGAGGAAGGACCTACTCCATGCCAATCATTGAAGAGGATGGATTGAAGGTCATATGTATTGGAATTCAAGAATAATGTTGTTGACGTACTTTTATAGTATATTGAAATATCTATGTATTGGTACATTGTGGTTTTCCATAAGAATATGGTACCGATAGCCATGAAAAGTGATTGAAATATTTTTGGAAAGCAGATGATATGCTCATAATGAAGGGATAAGGGGAAAATAATATGTTTGATAGTATTAATGAGCTCATGATTTATATAAGGAAAAAGTGATATCATGATTTGAGTGTATAGAAAATTTTGGGATTTTAGTATGTGGAAAGAGTTAACTTTTTACAACATTCATGTTTTAACTATGTTTCTATGGTAATTAATGTTTCAATAGAATACATTATTAAGGTATTAACATGTTTGGAATGTGGCCAAAAAGATGTATCTTATGATATATGGCGGATAAATGATGGTATTCACATGCTTGGTAGATGACCTTTCTAGTAGTCGTTTTATTTATACTATGAGATTGGACAGAAGTAATTTCGATAATCCTAAAGGTTGGAATGGATTAAGTTGGGCATCAGATAATATTGTTTAAGGATATAAATTTTTGATATTATTTCTGGAATTTTGTAATAGTATAGTTTTCTAAAAAGGACAACTCGTAGGATGGACAAAAACCCATCGCATCGGACAAGGCTGTGAGAATCGAACCCACAACCGAAGTGTGATAGGCCTTTATTGCCTGTCACTGGCTTACATGAAGTCCCTGGTTAGTAGAAACTAGTTTTATTTTATTAACCATTATAATAGATGAAGTTTAAGTACATTTTTGGAACCATATACGATTAATCTCACCATAGATGGACTTATGTATATTTAATAACTTTTTCTAACCTTATGTTTGAGACAGATGGAATAACATATCATTCTATCACATGATTTGATAATACTTCAAGAATGAAAAATTCAACTTCATTTCTTTAAATAAGAGTTTAAGTGGAAATTGTTCATGTAATGACCAACTATGATATTACATTGAAATCATGTAATTATTTCTCCTTATTTAAAAATTCATCAAAGTTAGGGAAATGATCTTGAAAACAAAAAATGTTGTCCTAGTACTCTCATATTTGATGAATCAGATGGTACCTTAGATCATCACAAATTTATGGCTTTGTGATTGTTGGCTTTTTTATAGCCATGTTCT
The DNA here is from genome assembly GCA_963277665.1 of Viscum album. NCBI lineage: Eukaryota > Viridiplantae > Streptophyta > Magnoliopsida > Santalales > Viscaceae > Viscum > Viscum album. Next base: position 695,653,982 of record OY728128.1, read on the forward strand.
CTACCAATCTTCATCAGAACTTAATGTTCATATTTCTCTTCCATATCCATGTTTTCATCTATGTTATCCTATGTGGAAACCCAACGATGAGTTACTTTGGGTATCTGTTATGTTTCTAATGTTCCTTTTTAAAATGATGTTTTAGTATTCATTTTTACAATGTGGGTTTCTATGAAAGAAACTTTCAAGTAGAAAACTATTTATAACCCCGACGAATTTCAAGGGTGAAATTAATTTTAAGGGGGGTAGAATGTATCACCCTAAGATTTTATGAGAATTATTGTTTTTAATTTCTTTGATTTCTTTTTTTTATTCTTCACCAAGATTATATTGCGCTATACACAACACCATATTAGCTTGTTGTATACACAACACTATTCTTGGATTGTGATGCCCAAAATTTCAAGTTCTTTCGAATAAAATTAATTTTTACACAACACCAAGTATAGATTTTGATCAATGTATAACTAAACTATATTTTGAGTATGTTTTATGCAACACCAAAGGAAGCTTTACCAACACGCAAACCTGACTTGGCTTGCATTACATGCAAGAGCGACCTTCCTCGATAGCGTGTGTTGTACGCAATACCGAATTTCACTAAATGAGATATTATTATAATATTATTATGAACTAACCATTATGAATAGTATTAAATATATTTTGAATTTAATAAAATTATCATTCTTCTTACATATTTTTTAGAACATGTTATGAGAACAAAATAATTTTTTTGGGTCAAATAAGTATATTTCAAAAAATGCAGTTTTACCACATTTCGATGGAACACCCAATTTAAATATAGTATTTTACATGTTTATATGTTAAATTTGAAAAATTAAACTTTTTACATGGAATCAGTATGTAAAAATTTACTTTGGAATTTTTTTTTGATATTTTTCTGATAAGTTTCATATTTTTATTAATAGTAAAAATACACTACATTTTAATTAATTTTTTTTCATCAAGATAATTTATATGGTTAAATTAATATATTGAATGGTTTTAATGTATAAATAGAATATATTTTTACCATTTAATATAATTTAAGTCATTATCATTAATTTTACATTGAATTCATAGGTAAAAACATTTCAATCTTTTGCAATGTTTTAACTTTTAAAACCTGTTTTTCTCAACAGCGGGATTAATTTTAAATTAAATACCACAACTTCTGTGTTTTTAATTTTGAAAAATGGATTCCATATTTGGAATAAGTAGGTCCAAATTATGTTAATAGGATAATTTTTATTTTTAGACATTTTGAATAGTAACTACGGTAAATTTTATTTACTACAGTTAAAGGTAAATCAGGTATTTAAGGGTAAAAATAATATTATAAAATTACCCTAACACCTACAAAAATTTCATTAGATGAATAAAATTCCACCCAAATCACTTAAGAGTCGGAATAGATTCATTTAATGGACTTTTGACCATGAAAATGATGTAATTATTATTAAAACCAAAGAATTTGACAACATGTCAATCTCTTATCTTATAAGTGTAATAATTTTAATTTAGTGATAAACTTCATAAACTTCAAAAATAAATAGTCACCAGAAAGATAATAAGATTATATACATCATGTGAATTTATTTAGAAATTTTAGGGATTAAATAATTATAATTAATGGTGACATAATAGTGATGTAGAAATTATTTTATTGATTGAAATATCAAATAAATGGTTTTAAAAGTATTAAAATAAATATTATATGAACTAATTAATGTTCCCCACGAATTTTTTAGATGAATATGACATGTTATGATTCTATTAAATATTTTTTTTTCAAAAATATATTTTGTTTGGGTTTCATTTAAATTCAAATAAATGAATTGTGTCAAAATTGACACTATTGATATTTTATGATGATAACATATTATTAAATTGTTTAAAATTCAAAAAAATATTTAAAAATTATAAATTAAAATTTATATGGTCTACCATGTCATAAAGTATCAAATTAAGTACAATTAATGACACATAAGTAAGTATTTATAACCATTTAAAATTTATATCATTATTACCATAAATAAAATTAAATAGATTAAATAAGGATAAATCAAAATGACAAGGTTGAAAATAAAATAAAAAAATGTCATAATTTGATTGGTTGATGAGATTAAAACCCTATATTATCTCATTTCCGAATTTGAGTCACTTTGGAAGTTTTTATGTGGGGTTTGAGTTTATTATAAATTAATATTTGTTAGGATTCCAAAAGTACCCTACTCTTCTCCAAGATACGGGAACCTTCTTCCCTCTCCTCATCACACAATTTTGAGCCTTCAAGCTCTGAAAAAACATACCAATTAATCTTCTTAACCTATATAGTTACATTATTGAGGTTATGGTATTCTCAAAATACCAACTCTAGTCCCTTAAGTGGAAGTTCAAAGGAGGTGCGTCGAAGAAGAGGTAATCTCTTCTACCGATTCTTTCATGTTTTTTATTATTATAATTCCTATTATTTATTTTTTTCATTATAAGGTAATAAAATAAGTATTACTAATATACTGATATGTTATTATAAATATTAAAAAACCCTATTTTACCTTCTATCCATCCTACGGAAAATGAAATCACCGTGTGTGCGTACGTATGAAATACCGTCTCCACGCTGTGGTGTAATATGTTTTTCCACAACCACCTTACTTGGATGGGTATAATGGTGGAAATAATAACTATATATGATTATTATAACATAATAATAATTATTATATATTATATCATCCACTCCAATTCCCTTCAATAATTAGGGGAACGATATCATCGCTCATGCGTACGTAGAAATAACCGTTTCCACGACGCGATGAGATTCATTCTCCATGACAACCATTAAAGAATGATTATGAAGTATATATAATAAATAATCACATAAGATATGAAATAATAATTATACTGGATTTATGTACATATATGTTTCATTTACTTAATTCCATTCAATTCAATATGGAAATGAAAACTGCATTCATGTGTACGTACGGTCTACCGTCTCCATGAACGATGTATTTCATTTCATTTATCTATCTATTATATATATATACGGAATATATATGATATATAAATCATGTTTTAGATTATTTAAGTAATTAAATCAGGATATAAGTAATAATAATATCAAGAACAACAAGTCCAAACATGTACGATAAATGAAACGATTTTACCCAAAACACTGCTTTAACATGGAATTGACAAAAGAACGGGTAATATAAAGTCATAAGTGAATCATATATGATATCATAAATATTATTATGGTTCTATTAAAAGTTAATAATATTTTTAAATCTACTATATTGGTGTCTCAGACACATATGGAAGAAATTGGACATGAGGTAAGAGATAATTATTCCAATCTCATTTTTATCCGAGATTGTTTATTCGTAAGTATTTACTGGGGTTATGTTTATCATCCATGTCCACGTTTTCTCAAAATGTTTTCATAAAATTTTTACTATTATTCCATGAATTTTTAAAGTCATTTTTACCCTTTTTTGACTTTTACCACAACATATGGAAGGAATCTTTCTTTTTTTTACCATATGAGGTAATTTTTGACTTTTCCAGCAAAAGTACGAGGAGTATGTTTTTTTAACTTATACGGCATGAACGGATTTTTAAAAGTTTGGTAACACATTTTCTTCATGAAGCTTACTATACTATATTTCATGATTATTTTCAATAAAATAATTTTCCTTTTAAAATGACATGGAATTTTTTGAAAATAAAATTATTTTGAAGAAGAAAGGATATTTTCCTAAAGAATTCATTTCAAGTGTTTTATCAAAACTATTTCCCATCTAAGATGAAATTGTTTAGTATGGTTATGTTTGATGTATAATTTCTCTATTATTTACATGGTTTGATTTTTCTTATGATGAAATGATATCAATTTGTTTTATATGGATTATGTTATGAGGGGATGATGTTTATGAAACCCATTTTATTCGATGGGTTATTATGAATGATGTATGTTTATTTTGTGGCAAACTTAAGAATGATTTAATTATAAGATGGGTGGGACATATATTGTAGAGACCCGAAGCTTATCGTACATGGACATTACATTACTTTTGCGGAATACTTAGTACATAACAAAAACACACACACAAGGATTGTAATAGTTTAGTGTCTTTGGAAACTCGGAACGTAATCTTCTAATCGTGGTGAAAGATCTTCAATATCTCCCATAAATATCTTCCCTTTTTTTTACCTATACACCTTTATTTATATCCTGGGGAAAAGAAAACATAAAAGGGTGAGCTCAAATGCTCAGTAAGGGTAAACAAAAGAAATATCAATCACATCATATACATAAGAACATAGCTTTTTGGAAATCTTAACCTGCAAAAGAGCTCATAATATCATATCATGGGATAAATCATAGAAGTGAAAATGAGATCCCCATAATCATAACATGAAACTTGAAACTTTGTGTCATGCACACATAATCATGGAAAATCATTTCTTGTTAGTCATGACTCATTGCCAAGACTATCTTAGTGGACAAAGTCCCTTTCTGAACCGAGTTCACTCCTCGTTTCAGTCCTGTATCACTGAACCGAAATAACCTTCCGTTCCAGCCATGTCTATCTAATGAGATATAAAATCTTTACCCAATGCATTGGAGGGAGATATAGGTCCCACCCATCTTATAATGAATCCTTTCTTATGTGTTCCACATAATCATAAACCATACATCATAGCGTAACCCATGTAATAAAAATGGGATTCTTAAACAACATGACATCATAAAACAATTCATATAAGGTAAAGGAATTCATAAAAATATTTCCATCACAACATAATCAAATCCATGTAATAATAGGGATAAGAAAAGAACCCTTTATTATCTTAGATGGAAAATAATTTTGATAAAACACTTGAACTCCATTCTTGAGGAAAATATCCGTTCTTTTTCAAAAACATTTTTCCTTTCTTAACATGTCATAAAACATTAAACTAAAAGAAGTTGATTAAAAATAAACTTGAAAACTTGTAAAGGAAGCTTCTTGGAAATAATGTTTTAAAAATCCATTCATGCCGTATGAGTTAAAAAAACATTCTTCGTACTTTTGTCGGAAAAGTCAAAAAGTACCTCGTACGAAAAACGACAAAAGATTCCTTTCATACGTATTACTAAAAACTCACCGAAGGGTAAAAATGGATTTAAACAATTTTAGGTGGATGGAAATAATATTACATATTGAGTAAAAATGGATGTGGATGATAAAATACAACCCAGTAAATACTTACGAATAAACAATCTCGGATAAAAATGAGATTGTGATATTTCCCTTACCTTAGGTCCGACTAGCTTTGTAAGTGTCCGAACCTCCTGTATAATGATTTAAATCATGTTATTGACTTATTACAGAATCATATTCATTGTTATGATATCATATATGGTTCACTTATGACATTATATTACCCGTTCTTTTGTAAATTCCATGTTAAAGAAGCGTTTTGGGTAAAATCGTTTCATTTATCGTAGGTGTTTTGACTTGTTGTTCTTGACATCATTATTACTTATATCATGATTTACTCACTTCCAGAATATAAAATATGATTTATATATCATATATATTCATTATATATATATATATATAATAGGTAGATAAATAAAATGAAAAACACCGTTCATGGAGACGGTAGTCCGTACGTACGCATGAACGCTGTTTTCCTTTCCTTATTGTCTTGAAATGGAAGTATGTAGATGACATACATATGTATATATATACATAAATCCAGTAGCTTTATAATGTCATATATTTCATTATTATTTCTTATATATACATTATAATCATTCTTAAATGGTTTACATGGAGAATGAATCTCATCGCGTCGTGGAGACGGTAGTCCGTACGTACGCACGAGCGATGATATCATTTTTATAAATATTGAATTGAATTGGAGTGGATTATACAATATATCAGAATCAATATGATGTTTTAATAACTATGTATAGTTATTATTTACACCATTATACCCATCCATGTAAGGTGGTGGTGGAAAATAGATTACACCACGGCGTGGAGACGGTATTCCGTACGTACGCACGCGCGGTGATTTCTTTTTCCATAGGATGGATAGATGGTGAAATAGGATTGTTTCATACTTATAATAACATATCAGTATATGAGTGATACTGATGTTATTACTTCATAATTAAACAACCTAATAAGAAGAAGTGGAAGAAGAAATAAAGATGAAAGAATTGGTAACGGTAATTACCTCTTCTTTGAAGTGCCTCTTTGAGACCTCCTCTTAGGGCACTAAAATTGGTCTTTGAGGAAGACCAGAACCTCTAGGATGTTTCTATGGAAGTGGAGAAGAGATTTTGGCAGGGGTTGGCCGAGCTTGAGTGCTCAATTTGGTGTGAGGAGGAGGGGGAGGAGGTGTCCTTTTATAGGGGAGGAGAGGGGCACCTTAGGAATTCTTAAAAATATTAATTTATAATAAATCTAACCCCACTTAAAAACCTCCAACAATGACTCATATTCGAAGCTTAGATGAGATAGGGTTGTAATCTCATCAACCAATCAAATTTAGACATGTTTGGATCTTATTTTAAACCTTATCAATTAGATTTAACTCTAAGTTAAATAATTTAACTTTTACCGTGTCTTTTTGTTTTCTTTCACTATATGGTTAATACACTTACTATAACATGCAAAAAGAACCCCAAATTGTTTATTATTAATATATATATCCTTATCTAAGTCATTTGGCCGAACCTTAGATTTTTAGGAATAAAATAACAATTAATAATATAATATTTGATTTAAAAACTATTTTGTATCAATTTTGACACTATTTGATATATGATTTTTGTGAAAGTCATAACATAATTAAATGTTCGAACCAAGTTGATTAAATCAACATTAATATATCATATTAACCTAGAAAATTAGTGGAATTCATAAAAATTCTCAAATTACATTTATTTTGGTGTTTATAACATCAATTATGTCAATATTTCATAAATAAGATAATTACTGCATCATCTTTGTGTCATAAATTAATTAAATTATTTTATGTCTAAAAATTACAAATAAAATACCATTATGTAGGAAATCTTTTTAGATTTCTAATGAATATTTATAGTCGAATTTATCTTATGTATAACCCCATATTAAAAATGATTTACTTATTAAACTTTGATTTTAACTATTTCAACCCTTCTTTAAATAAATTAATAATAAATGTCCTAATCTAATCCAAGTGGGCCTAAATGGTCATATTTTATTCCTAAGTTTGTTTTTGGTCGAATTAAACTTGTCCAATAGAATTAGGACATGTGTTAGGGTAATATTGATATCATATTTACCCTTAGTTACCCTATTTACTATTAACCGCGGTAAAAATAGTAAAAAGTTATTATTCACCAAAAAATTATTTTTATCTCATTGAACCACATTTTACTTACTGATATCAACCATGTCTGTCGGATTTTTGAAATTCCATTGACAGAAGCGGTAAAATTATGTTTTATGAAAAATTCAGTTTTTTTTAACTACCACTTAGTAGTTTCACTATTCATCAAAAAATGAAGGTTTTCAGAAAAATGCCAAAATTTCATCCTAAGCTATATTTCATATTCCGAATTCAAAAATGAAGTCTATTTTACCAAATTCATAACATAGAAGTTGAATTAATTAATTTTATAATTAAATCCCGCTGTTAAGACAAATAGCGTGTTTTTAAGAAACAATTTCTATCAAAAGATTGATACTTGATTATGTCTGGTTTAAATGTGAAATTACAACCAATGACCAGCATTGAATTAAATTGTAAAAATATATTCTAAATATACTTTAAAACTACTCCAATTAATAATTTATCACTATTAATTATTTCGATTAAAAAAGTTGTTTTTTAATTATAATTTAGTAATTTTCACTATTCATCAGAATATGAAAGTTATCCGAAATGTACCAAAATTTCACCTTAGGCTAAATTCGATACTCCGAATCCAAAAATGAAGTTCATTTTGAAAAATAAGATTTTCAGAATTTTAAAAAGTGGTTATTACTATTCATAACGGCTAGTTTTAATAACATTTTAATAGCATATCGCTGTTTAGTGAAACTCGTTATTGCGTACTACACACGCTATCGAGGAAGGTCGCGATTGCGTGTATGCAAGGCAAGTCAAGGATGCGTGTTGTGCAAGCTCCTTTTGGTGTAGCGTACAATACAAGACATTAGTGAAATAAAAAGAATATTTTTCATAAAATCTCGGGCTGTTACATATATCTCCCTCCAATTCATTGGGTAAATATTTATATCTCATGAGATAGACATGGCAGGAATGACAAGTAAAATCCAGTTTAGTAATAGAGGGCTGGAACAACATGTAAACTCGGTTCAGTAATGGACTTTGTCCACTATGATGGTCTTAGAAACAATTCCTTGGCTATTATGGAAATCATATCATGTGCTTAATTGTTTTCCACAATTACATGTTTTATTCCCATGCTATTTTATCATGATTGATGTTCCTTTATGATCTATGCCTTACGTACTTCCAAGATTTAATTCCCAACTCATGATTTTGATGTTTAAACTTTATGTTCATGTTTTTAAGTTCAAATGTATATGGTTTGTTTTATTTTCCCCATGCTAACCCTTACTAAGACGTTGAGCTCACCCTTTATATGTTTTCTTTTCCCTAGGATATAAAGAAACTATTTAGGTAAGAAAAAAAGGGGAATATCTTTATGGGAGATGTTGAAGATCTTTCACCATGATTAGAATATTATGTTCCATGTTTCCAAAGAAACTAATCTATTACGGTCCTTGGGTGTTAGTTTTTTTATGTATTAAGTATTCCGCAAAAGTAATGTAAATTCCATGTATGTCAAGCTTTGGGTCTCTATAGGTTTCCTATGAGGATTTGTTTCACACTCTATTTGGGTCATGCTTTGGACCCAAACAGATTATATGATTGCAGGTATAGATAAGGAAAATCCTCCTACTTAATCAGGTACTTGATTACTATTGGAGCTGAAGTGAATGGGACCAAATGGGGTTTGAGATGAAATTGGAGTTTACTTTATTTTCTATACTTTGGTTTCTGTTTTTGATTTCAAGCATTGTGACTTGTTTGGATTCATTCATAGTCAAATGTGACATGCATCATTTATATATATGCTCTAGTAATTTTATTATTATCAGTCTTCTGTCATTTAATTCTGTTGTATGGTATTACTGATTCCACTATTGTTTAATATTTTTTTCCACTGTGTATACTCTTCTAATGAGGTCATAGTTTCATCATTATCACACCTTGGCCCTCGCTGCTAGTCGACAACCTCTAGTGTTTGGGGGAATGCACTTGCGGTTAGGTGAACAACCGAGTTTAGGGTACCTTTGGGCGGCACCTAGATCCAGGACATTACAAAGTTGTATCAGAGGAATTTTTTTTCAGTGCCTTACTATTTGGAGACAATAGACTGGTATTTGAAGAAATAGGTAGTTGGAAATAAGCTGTGCTCAAGATTAGATAACCCGTGTACAAGGAAAATGCATGTAACCTCGAATATTGCAATTTTTATGGTTTTACAAATGTTACAATTGATTTGATTTCACCTTTGGGTGATTCATTTGTTTTTTTGCTGTTATTATTGATATAATTGTGGTTATATTGTTGTTTCAACCCGATGAGATGAGGGTATTCCATCTCATGCATCATATAGGCACTTTCTAGATATCATGTATCATGCATTCTTATCATCCCATTTAGGGAGAATTACTGATTCCATGCCTTCGTGAAGATGTTGTGATATATATGCATACTATAATGATAAATTCCATGATATAAATAACATCTATTTTTATAGGGTCTTGGTATATGTAAAGTTTCATTTGGATGGATGCCAAACTTTGGTCCCTGAGGTGTTATGGGCCCTTTTGGATCATAATTTGGTGGATTATGATCGAACATTAATTTAATTTTTTCAAGATATGATATGAATAAGGATGTAAAAATTTGATTTGTAGGGATTATAGGCTCTTACAGATCAGAACATGGCATGCCTTGGAAAATTTTTTAGATTTTGGGGTTTTAGAAGAGTTTCAGAGGGTTATTATCCGGAAAACCTAGAAAACATGTCGTGTGATGTAATAAACACACGCCATGTGTTCTTCTGGACTAGAAGAAATGAATTTTCTTATGTACACGTTGTGTACCATATATACATGCCATGTAGTTGTTGACCGTGTTACTGACTGTGTGAGAAGGGACCTGAGGTTGGTAATATTTTGGTCGAACAAGCTGTGTACTGGGGGTACATTCCATGTTGTAGTTGATCTTCTATCCTTTCATGTGACTAATGATATAGGTGGATGGAACTTATGTGGTACACACCATGTCTAGTGTGTGCACTACATGTAGTGTTATACTAAGAGGGAACCATGTAGTTCTAGCCATTTAGAATATTTTGGGTTAGAGGGATTATTCATGTACATGTCTTGTCTTAGGAGGAAGATGCTATGTGTATGGGGTGTTACACGACCAAGTTGGTAGAGGTACACACCCATGTTAAATGCTTTCAAGAACATGCCGTGTAGTAGTTATACACACAGTGTAACCCAGTTTTGGAAAACATGATTTATTTCCTTCTCTGGTTCCATTATTGTACTTCTTTGTTACAGTCTTTGATAATTTTAAACTGAGGTGTGCACTTGACTGTGTAGATTCATGCCACCAAGGCATCCTACGGTTGTACGCCAGGTACAAAGTGATGATCAGACACCAGAAATGGAAGATTAAGGACAACTAGCAGATCCTCCCATTTTGTTCATCTTGGCACAAATTGTTATACCAGATGTAGGTGCTGATGCACAGTTCCCAGAATGCTTTATTAGGATGATGCAGACCTTTCAGGGAGCACCACATCCGACCCTAACTATGGAAAAGTTTATGTGGGTGTTCCATCAGTAGCAAGAAACCAATTTTTTAGAGTATGGGGGACCATAGGCCAAAGATTCATGGTTGTAGGCCATGATTTCTATCCTAGAGCTTCTAGAGACGCCTCCTGAGAGGAGGGTGAAGCACGCGACTTACATGTTACGTGATTCCGCCAAGAGATGGTGGGATGTCATATCCCAGGTGGGGCATCATCAAGATATGACTTGGGAAGAGTTTTTAGGTCCTTCTATGATTACTTATTCCCCAAGATGTTGATGGCTAACCAAGACCAGAAGTTTGTGCATTTGGAGGAGGGTGCTCTATTTGTGATGGATTATTCTTCTCGCTTTATAGAGCTTCAGTGCTTCACACATATTTTGGGAGGTGATGAGTTATCACTGGCTCAGAAATTTTAGGATAGTCTCAAGTATGAAATCCAAAAATAGGTGAATGTTTTTAGGATGAATTTGGTGACTGATATAATAAACAAGGTGCTAATTAGAAAGAAAAATATGAGGGAGTTTGGAGTTTCGAGCCCGGGTGGTTCAACATATAGGGATGATACTCTTTCAATCGATAGCAAGAATTTCCATAGGGAGTTTACATGTGGTGGTTCTTATATTAGCCGAGATGTTTCTCCATATAGCCAACTGCTGTAATATTAGTGTGGAAAGAGTGGTCACACAAGACCATAGTGAGTGAGAGACCCAATTGATTGTCATTATTGCGGCAAGAAGGGTCATATTCAGTGTTTTTTCTAGATGTTCTCACTATTTTTGAGTGTGTGGGGATCTATAATGACTTCAAATTCAGGAGTAGGGAAACCAGTTTCTCATTAGTTAGGGAACTAGAGTTCATTATGGTCGTCAGACCGAGGAGGTGGTCATGGACACGGTATCCAAATGATAGGTTTTTAGAAATAGCAGGGTAGATTAGAACAGGGTATCTAGGCAGGGTTGCGGGGATGTGATATAGGTCTTACTTTTTCGATAGAATAGTCCCAGCAAGAGAAGGATCCCGAAACCTCTATGGTTGGAGGTACGATTCTAGTCAAATCAGTTTTAAATTCTGATCTTTTTGATATAGCAGCTTCCCATAGTTTTATATATGTTGTCATTGTGGAGATCATTGGGCTCTGTATCTTTATTTCTGATGATGTTATGTCACTAGACACCCCATTGGGGATTGAGATGGATAGTGTACGTATGTGCAAGTAGTTCCCTCTTGAGGTTGGTTGATGTCACTTCTTGTGGGACCTCTATGTCGTAGAGATGAGAGGCTTCGATGTCATTCTCAGAAGGTATTGGTTCATCTCTTTTCAGTCCTTTGTTGACTACTATCATCGTAGGGTGAGTTTCACATCACCATATGGGGGATATTTTTTAAACAAGGATAAATGGGATGTATAAGAGAGAAAAGATGAACGAGAGAATCATGGGTTGGGAGGATTTACAGTCTAGATTGCTAGTTTCTATCTGGATGACCAGAGAACATCACAGATGGACTTTACTCCAGTGGTGGATCATTTCTGAGACGACAATCCAAACTACTTTTCAGGTTTTCCTCTAAAGAAGGAGGTATATTTCTCTATTTATCTTGTTCCATGAGTGAAACTGGTGTCCATTCATCCATATAGGATGGATCAAAAAAAGTTATAGGAGCTTAAGAAGTAGTTAGAGGAGTTGCAGGTGAAGGGTTTCATCTGACCCAATACTTCTCCTCGGGGTTCGCCTGTCCTTTTTGTGATGTAGGCAGATGGTACCCTCAGACATTGTGTGGATTATTGGAAGTTGAACCAATTGATGTTCTAGAATAGATATTCCTTTCCAAGGATTGATGAGCTCTTATATCATCTTTGAGGATCCCATGTGTTCTCTAAGATTGACTTGAGATCCAGTTGTCATCAAGTTGTGCGTTAGACCATCAGTTATAGCTCTTACTGCATTTTATAGTGGGTATGGTCAATAAGAGTATTTGATTATGATGTTCATTCCCATGAATGTACCAAAAATTTCTATGGCACCAATTAACTGAGTATTCAATACTTACTTTGATTATTTTATGGTAGTCTTTGTTGATGATATCTTGTTGTACTATCACACTCGACCTGACCTTGCCTTCCATCTTGAGATCATATTGAGTACACTGAGAGACAATCAGTTATATACTAAGCTCACAAAATGACACTTTTGGATAGATTAGATTCATTTCTTGGGTCATGTAATCTCATATACTGGAGTGTTAGTAGACCCAAACAATGTGAAAGCAGTAGTTTCATGGGAGCAGCCGAAGAACATCTTTGAGGTACAAAGTTTTCTAGGGCTGGCTGGTTTCTACAAAAGATTTATTCAGGACTTTGCAAGATTATCAGTGCCAATGAAATGCTTCCTTAATAAGGGTAAGATGTACTTGTGGACAGATTCTTGTGATTCATCTTTTCATGAGATGAAAGGGAGATTGAATTCAGCATTGATACTGAGTTTTCTATAATTGGGTAAGAGTTGCACCATTTACAGTGATGCATTAGGTAACAGGTTGGGAGAAGTACTTATACGGGGGTAAGGAGGCATTGTGTATGATTCTCTACATTTGAGACCACATGATAGGAAGTATCAAATGCACGATATCATGTTATTCACTGTTGTTCATGATTTTCACTATCGGAGACATTATCTTTTGGGAGAGCCTTTTATGGTATAAACTGACCACAAAGCCTCAAGTATATCTTTACTCAATGAGACCGGAATTTGAGATAGTGAAGGTGGGTTGAGTACCTTTGGTATTTTGACTTTGAGCTTGCCTACAAGCTTGGTAAAGGCAATGCAGTGGATGATACGTTGAGCTAGAGGACTCACATACAGACAGATCAGGAGGCTAGTAGTGAGTGGAAGCTTATGGATATGTTCTCTAAGATGAATTTGGAAGTGCATGACAGAGAGGGGTATACATTTCATTATTCTATAGCTGTTACCTCTACTCTACTTGATCGAGTGCAAATGAGGTAGCTATCAGATTCCGAAGGCTTAGTCTTATGGGAGAGTGTGTTAGGCGATGACAGTACTCCTAGGTGGACCATAAATGAGGATGAGGCTTTGTGTTTTCATGGGCATGTATGGGTGTCAGCAGGAATACGTGAGGACATGTTGTGAAATTTTTGTGCCTCAGTATCGGACATTCATCCTGGTTTCACCAAGATTTATCAATATTTACTTTGTCAATATTGGTGGTCAGGTATGAAGAGAGATATAGTGAGTTTTCTTATGAGATCTTCCACCTGTCAGTAGGTGAAGGTGGGGTATTAGTGACCGATAGAGATATTAAAGCATTTAAACTTTCCGAAGTGTAAGTGTAATGCTGTCATGATTGATTTTGTGACAGGTTTACCGAGGTTACCTCAGGGGAGTGACGTTGTTTGGGTTGTTATCAACTGGATCACAAAGGTTGCAAATTTCTTGCCGATCAAGGAAACATTTAGTGTTTATGAGATTGGATGGCTTTACATCTGATAGATTTTACACTTAAATTGGGTTCTATAATCTATCATTTTATACAGGGACACCATGTTTACTTCTCATGTTTGGTAGGGACTACAGAGGGCTTTAGGTACATAGGTACTTCTGAGTGCAGCTCACCATCCCCAGACATATCGCCAATCCAAGTGCATGATTCATGTTTTGGAGGAAATGCTTTGATCATGTGTCCTAGATTTCAAGGTCTATTGGTAGAGACACATACCACTAGTGGAGTTTTCCTACAATAATATTTTTCAGGAAACAATTTAGATAGAACCGTATGAGCATTTTTATGGTGGGCCATGATGATCATCTCTATGTTGGCTACAAGCCTGAGAGACAACTATGTCGGGACCTCATCTTGTCCAGAAGTACATCGGGAAGGTGGAGTTGATTCAGAAGAGTATGGATACTACACAGTCTCACCATAAATCTTACACTAATCAAAGAAGACGACCTTTGGAGTTCAAGGTCAGAGATCAGGTTTACATACCTGTCACATCGAGGATTCTTCACAAGAGGATTAAAAGATAGGGTAAGCCTTCATTGAGATATTTCAGGCCATTTATGGTTTTGGAGAGAGTCGAGATGGTTTCTTATCAGTTGTAGTTAACTTAGAGGTCCCGAGAAATGCATGAGGTCTTTCATGTTTCTTAGCTATAACATTAAATTTCCAACCCATCTCATGTTTTTCAACATGAGGTGGTTGAGTTGTAGGTGGATGCATTCTTTGAGGAGAACCCTATTCTAATTTTGGATCACAGCATGAAGGTTCTCCATGGACAATATGTTCCTTTGGTATGGGTGCTTTGGTGGAACAACTAAGTACAGGACGAGACTTGGGAGAGGGAGGCCAACATACAATCACAATGCCCGGAGTTGTTCGCAAATTCTTCTTCCCCACCCTTGGAAGGGAAATTCAGGGACAAATATCCTAAAGGGGAGATGTTTTTAAGAACCCAGATCTCCATTTCATGTATGGATCTTGATTTAGGGTTATTTTTTAGGAAAAATTAAGAAATTTTGTTTTTATAAGTACATGTTGTGTACTTCTAAGTACACGCCATGTACCCAGCTTGCCACATACAGTTGCATACTGACCGTGTAAGGGCTGAGTACATGGCCCTGTGGTGACCTATAAGAATTCTTAAGTCAGGGACGGATGGGGATAATGCATGAAATTTATTTTTAATGAACACGCCATTCATTTTTCTTTTTAATTGATATATCGGATCGGGGTCGCGTATTATGTCGGTAAACATCTTCTTCTCCTTGTGATGGAAACAAGAGAGTTAAGGAATGACCAATGAACTTCGAACCCCTCTTGATTCTCCATCAGAGATCCAATTGAGATACAATCTGATGCATTGGAATCTCAGCAGTGAGTTTGCAAAATCTCTAGAGCCTTTCTTCTCAATTTCTCATCTCTTGTGATTTATTCATGGTTGGGCGTTTTTCACATTTTTGTAGATCTACTCCAATTTAGGCCGATTCAATGTACAATGTTCAAGTATATCGATCGTACGACATCATGGTAGGTGGTTTGTGCCTTTTTTTGGGTTTTTTTGGATTATATATGCTTATGTTCTAAATTAAAATGTTTGGTGTGTTGTTTGATTTGAAATTTAACCTTTTTTTATCACCTGTTGTGGTTTATTTAATTGATAAAGGGTAGTTTCTTATGCATAAGTTTATATACCTTGATTATGGGACACCCCATGGGTGAGTTTTCCTTGGATGTTTGATTATGGTTGTTTGGTCTAGGATTCTTGTTAGGATTATCTTATTTTCCATGACATGGTTGATTGGGATGGAGTTTGAATGATTATATGAAATCCATCTGATATGCTTGTGAATGATTATCCATATAGAAGTTTTCGATTACATGAGCTACTTTGATAATATATGCACAATGTTTTTCTAATGGATGGTGGGAGCCTTGGTGTAGATGTTTGATCTAGGGGAATTGACCATGAGAGCTACCCAGGATGTCAATTATAATTACCTTATGCTATACTGACCTATGGGTATGGACCATGAGAGCTACCATGAGGACTTTTATAATTTATTGATGCCATGTTTACCTAGGTGTATTGACTGTGAAAGCTCCCTAGGTGGTCATTTGTAAGTGATTGGTTCTATGTTAGGCCAAATGGGATAAATCATGAGAGATTCCTAGAGGGTCGTTATGTAATTGATTGATGATCTGTTAGACCAAAAAGGGGATAGACCGTGAGAGATTCCCAAAGGTTCATTATCTAATGAATTGATGTTATGATAGACCAAAGGGTTTAGACTATGAGAACATTCCCAAGGGGTCACTTATGAATAATTGTATAATTGTGATGAGGATTCCAAGCCAATGCACAAACATGGAGTCAATATTAATTGATTATTTAGATGGTCTTCTGAGACACCTGTTTGGTTACATTACACAGGGGATACAGATCATTGTCTAGATCTCAGGGTTACATGATTCAGATGATTGAATAATTTTTAAATGTAAATTAATGTAATTAAAAACTGTATGATTTTTTACTTTTGAGTACTTCCTAGTTTATTGCTTCATTTTTCATATTACCTGCTATATATATTTACTGGCAGTTAGGCACATATATTTTGGTGGTTGCAAAATGGGATTTGTCTCACACCCTATTTAGGTTATGCTTTGGACCCAAATATATTATATGATTGTAGGTATAGATAAGGGAATGTGTTCTTCTTCATTAGGTACTTGATTGTTGTTGGAGTTGGAGAGCATGAGACCAAGATGAGGTTTATAATGCTATTGGAGTTTACTTGATTTTCTATAATTTTGATTCTGTATTATATTTCTAGTATTGAGACTTTTTTGGATGATTTCCTAGACACATGTGACATGCATCATTTATATATACGCTCCAGTTGTTCTATTACTATTAGTCATTCACTGTTTACTTCTTTTTTTTGTATTATTACTTCTTCTATTGTTTACTATTTGTTTTTTGTTGTGTATACTCTTCTAATGAGGGTATTGTTTCCCCATTATAACACCTTGGACCTCACTTCTAGTTGGAAGCCTCTGGTGTTTGGGTAAAAGCACTTGAGTTTTTTTGACCAACTGGGTTCGGGGAACCTTTGGGTGGCACCCGAATCCAGGATGCTACACCTGGTCCCTCTTAACCATGAACATCTATCTCATGATACCCATGATCACCTACATCCTACAACATGTCCAGCTCCATGCATCCTAACTCCCAATCTACCAGACTCCTCACCTTAGCCTCCACATCACCATGTATATAGAGGTACATGTTTTTAGGATATTGATAAGGTTTCAGATTTTCACAATGGGACTATTGTGGATCCCAAACCCACCCCGAACCTTCAATAGGTGGAGAAACTTATCTCCAATCACTATCTTGATCTTGGAATTTACATCCTCCACTCAGACCTTCCCACCATTGATGTCACTGAACTCATTATACGCCCCCTGTATCCTCCACTCATCTGTTTCATTCATTGGATGTAACTTTCAGATAGAGGATAATGTTGATGAATATTTTAAAATGGTATACATAATCATAGACATCCCAACTTTATCAAGATGAAAGGCATGATGGTTTATCCTTTCACCCTACCATTCTAGTGTTTCTTCTTTCATTCAATCTCAATGAATTTTCTATTAAAATTCTAAATCCTTGATTCAACCATCTCCCCCCTCCACTGTTCATTTTTTTCATAATTTTTAGTCATACCCAAACCCATATTTCTAATAATCTCATCATTCTTGGTTTGTTAATTTTAGGTTCATTCACACATCTAAGGTACAATATTCCTTATGTTTTTTACACAATACCCAAGTGAATCTCCTTCACACTCTGACGTATTTATCTATTCCAATCATCTATATTCATGTGGATGTTTCTTTATTCAAAATATTTATTTTTCAAATGATAACATGTAGTATTCTGATCACCTATCAAGATATTCGGAATTTTTATTCCATAATACGGTACATAATTTATTTTTTTTTTCTTTTAGTTCACGCATATGATAAATTTAAATTTTTGTGTTTGATCTAATCTAGTCAATATACAGAAAACTATGAAAATGATAGTTTTATTAGGAGTGGTTTGATATTTCCATACCAAAGATTGATATATTACTTCATATTGCATACTAATTAATTTTGAATAAACCTTATACACTTTTGGTATATTGTACACTAATTTATTTTTAAAATTTCTATCATTTTATTTGGGACTTTTTTTCTTTTCCTTGGTTTTATGTTTTTCAAAATTTTATATATTATTTTTCTTATATATATTTATGTTTTTCTATTTTTTTTTATTTTTTTATACGTGTCAAATATCATAACTTCCAATTAACCCACAATGATTTTATATAACTACATCAATTTTTTTTTTTCATTTTCTTTATAATTTTTTTTTGTTCCCATGGTTTTTTATAATTCCTTTTTTGGATTTAAATAATATAGAAGAATAACATTGAAAATATTATAAGGAATATTCTTCTCCTCCCAAAGGTTAATGGATTTTATATTTTTTTTCCTTATGTTCTATTTTGGACAATATATCTATGTAACTTTTAAATATATTAGATTATATTTATAAAAAATATATATATTTTCATCTATTTTCAATTTTATAATCCAACCATTTTTTTTATCATAAAAATACACATCTTCCCTTGATATTTATAGTATACATTTTCCAATAAATTTCTTATTTTTATTACTAAACATTTTATATATCCAATCACTTTTCAATAGAATATTATTTTATAGAAACATTTTATCGTTGTCAATCGTGGGTAATTAAATGGGTTTGTTTTATTTATTATTTTAAATTTTTTATTACATTAAATTATGTAAAAGATCATATTTTTAATTATACATTTATTAAACGAAATATAGGAGCTCACATTTTTGTAATATTTATTATAAATAATATTTAGAGGGCCAATTTTCAGGATTATAAGTTATTTTTAGAATAAGTGGAAAATAAATAATATGGTTGGTGTTAGGTTTGACAAAATTGTGACAATGAGTATCATTATTGACATTCCCTTCCTCCGGGGTATGTGTAGAAATCTCTAATGAAGGCACAATTAAAGGGAGATTCTAAAAACATACCTATTTGGGAAGAGATTAGAAATAGGGAAAGAATTTACTTGTATATAATTTCCTAAAAGATTAATTAATTGAAAAATAATTTTCCTAATTTCTAATTTACCAATATATATTTTATATGTCTACTATAGTTATTTTCTATTTACTTTATTGTTTTATTTTTTCATCAAAATCTTCTACTTGGTCACTTAATTATATTGTTTCTTTCCTTTTGCCCATCTTATATCTTTGGATTTTTCCCCGACACAATTTCATACATAATATAGTCATCTAAATAAAATAGGTTTCATTTTTATACAATAATTTTTAATTAAAATTAAAA
Organism: Viscum album; assembly: GCA_963277665.1. Taxonomy (NCBI): domain Eukaryota; kingdom Viridiplantae; phylum Streptophyta; class Magnoliopsida; order Santalales; family Viscaceae; genus Viscum; species Viscum album. The sequence goes on from OY728128.1 coordinate 695,673,867, forward strand.
TTATAATGTTTCGTTTTGTATTTTCCATAACCATTAAATATAAAATATAGAATATAATGTTTATCAGTAATCATTTTATATAACCAAGTCTTTTTTCAGAGTCTTAAACTTTTTTGGAAAAATATTATCCATTTTTATGATCATTAATTAGGTTTGCTAATTTTTTAACATATATGAAATTGTTATATTATTTAATTATATATAACATCAATTTAATGATTATAGTTTTTTTAAATATACCTCACTTGTATTTAACATTTTATGCAACTAATATTTGTTTGACCTACTTCTAGGTTTTTGAGCACATTTTAGAGGAGTGTAAATAAAAAACATTCCATTATGGTATATTAGAAATGAGTTGAACACAAATAATTAATGGAAGTAGATTCCATCAAGGAGTTTTTCATTAAAACAACTACCAAAAATTTTATCTAAGTCTCTATTAACATGGTATGTTACTCTATGGATTTTTATTTCAACAACTTGTTTTTTTCTTTCATTCATTTTTTCATTTTATTAAATTTCAACCAATAATATTTGAATTTTAATCTAACGAATTGTTAAACAATTGAATTTTAGTTTTCTATCTCACAATCTTATAACATATCTCATGGAATAAAACATTTCAACCATTAGAAATTTTGTTGACACCCACAAAATGATAATCATAAAAATCTATATGGTAAAAATACCCTAAGTATGCGTATTAGTTTCTCCCAAAATAAAATGGAAGAGAAGTTTCACAAAACACTCAGATCACATTACACCCTAAAGTAAACATGGTCAGGTGACCTTAGGAAGGTCATGTTAATGGGCCATTCACAACACATTCCCTATTGGGGAGTACATGAGGCCCCCTTTTGCAAATCCTACATGCTTTTTCAAAGGTTTCCTAGACACTCGATGATCATATAGAGGCTACCAAATGAGTTCCTATGAGTCATGAAACTTTGTAATCGATGAACACCTATAAATCATCCAAAAACCATATAAATTAAAGGTAAGAAATATGTACAAGTCAAAGGTATGACAACCCTATTTTTTATTACACAATTAAACCTAATTTATTACATAAACTTCACTTGATACAACATATAAGATCAATAGGTCTAGTGTCTTTGGGGATTAGGATCATTACATAACAACATTAAACATGAAATACATCATCTTTATTCAAAACGTCCTTTACATGACCACTACATTTTCTCATACTTAGCATTGCATGGGACAACATGAAGACACACATAAGAAAAGGGTAAGCTATAAAGCCTAGTAAGGGAATAATCATGGAATAAAATGAGAAATACAATACATTTTAGACAATAGGAATATCAATAGAGAAAAATAGAAGCATAAACATAAAATCATGATAAATCATGATAATCATAACATGGAAATATGGAAACAACACTTAACGTGGAATTAGCATGAGCCAAGGCTCATTGCACATGAAGCATGAGTAAATCTAAATTGCACATGAAGCATGAGAAAAACCTCATTTCACTTGAATTATATTGATTAAGCACCAATTTCACATGACGTATCATGATATTATACTTTACCCAAGGCATTGGAGTGCTATAAGGGAGCACCCTTCTTAAACATTTCATTTCATGCATAAGTGTGCCACATGGATCATATAACTTGGATTCATAAAACATCATCATTTATTACAAGATAAAGGAATGTGGAATTAATATATTAATATTTATAATCAATAAGTAAATATTCATAAAGGTGAATACCCTTGATAGAGAAATGGGCATGGCATTCACTACACAATGACATTGGCTTGGAAAATTGATGCAATTTCGGCAGCGTAACAACATGACGTAAGAATTCATAAAAAATGTTGATGAGAGAGAAAGGGGTGTATCATCTTATGTACATGAAATGGACAGTAATTTGGTCATTTAAATACATGTCCCAAAAATTGTAATGGAATTTAGATTCATGATACAAAAGAATTGCTTGAATGTAAACGAGGAGAGAAAAATTCCTTTCGGAATTTCAGCATAGTAACGGGTGTACATGAGAGGCATTTAATGAGAGGGAAAGGGGTATACCATAATTCAAACACAAAGAGGTCAGTATGAGGGAGGTGAAAAACCATACCCCAACATTTATAATTGAAATTAGAAGGGCAAAACAATATTAATAAAATTGAACAAAAATGAGAAAGGAAGAAAAACCCTTACTTGGAAGTGTGCTTCCAAAGGCTTGAGAGAGGCTTGAGAGAGGATTATTGGGAGGTTGGGGAACCTTGGGATGATTATATAGAAAGTTTGTCAGAGTTTGGACAAACTCAAAAGGCTATGAGTGAGGAAGAAGTGGGAGCTTGGGTGGGTTTATATAGGAAAGGTAAGGGAATTATTTATTATTTAGGTTTTGGACACCTCACATTAAACTAATCCAAACCACAAACCAGACCATGGTTTTTGCCCATGTTTTTTAGAAAAGGGAATTGTAAAAAAATATTTTATAATTCCAAATTCCGAAATTATTAAAATAATGGGGTTGATTATGTGGAGGTGAGTCACACTCCCAAGGAAAACAATTTAAAAAGACAAGATGTTTAATAAGCCTTGAAGGGTCCATTAATGCTTTGTAAAATAAGTCAAAAAAACCCAAAATCACATTATTTTAATGTTAAAACATATATTGACCGAAATTAAAGCTTATATAATTTTATTAAATCACTATTGGGTCATTATGATGTCATAAAACACATTATATATTTAAACGATATTTAATTTTTACCCAAAAATTTGACTGTCTCAGAAAATTTTGAAAAATTCACCATTGGATAATTTAAATGTCCTAATTCCAAAAATAATATTAATTTTACCTATTTAATTTTCTAAATATATTAATTTTCACTTTTAAAATAAAAACCGACATTTATCGAAAATTCATGGGTTTTGACAAATATGGCGTTCAAACCTTAATAAACATTACAATTTCATTAAAAAAATTATACAATCATTTATTTTTAATAAAAATTTATTTAATAACAATAATAATATTTTATTAAAATATATTTAATTAAAAAATACAATAACTCATCAAAACAGATTTCTTAGTTGAACATTAACTAAAAATATTATTTGGGATATAAAAACTATTTACAAGGTAACAATAATAAAAAGAAAGTATATTAATTATTATATAAAAAAATAATGTACATAACCATAGTGCTAAGGTCTTGTTACATAACCGCTTATAACACCCGCATAAGACTGAAGTGTAAGGTGTGCGATGGTGACAGACTCCTGGGGTGGCTCAGATAACATTGCTCAGGTGGTAATCTCTATCAACTTCCATTTCTCTCATAGGAGGTCCCACTCGAGCTTAACATATTAAAGCTCAAATTGGGTTTGATCAAGAGAGAATCCCAATGAAGTCACCTCCTTTCCGAGCTCTGACAAATGGGCTTCGTATGGGGCACGTCTACTAGAGGAGGCCATCGCTTCCTTTGTCCGAGTAAATTGGATTTGTTAAAGCCTTATATTTATACTAACCATGTGATCACTATTCAATGGCTATATTAGAAACTATCACAATACCTAAAAAAAACCAAATATGTTCACATTTTATATAAACATTTTACAAAAAGAGACATTTAATTAGATCAAGAGGGATTTCCATTAATGAATGTTTGGGTCGTTACAATCTTCCCCCCATAAAAAAATTCACCCTCAAAATCATATTTTCCCACACTAAAACAGATGTGGGTAACTCTGATTCATCATTTCCTCCGATTCCCACGTCGCTTCTTCAAACATGTGGTTTCACCAAAACACCTTGATGAGGAGGATTGTCTTATTTCGTATAACTTTTTCTCTATGATCTAATATCTTCACTGGTTTCTCCTCATAAAAAAGATCATCCTATAACTGTACCACCTCTAAAGAGAGTATATGTGGGGGGTCCAATATGAACTTTATTAAGAGGGATACATGAAATAAATCATGTACCTTGGCCATGGTAGGTGGAAGTGCTAGTAGATAGGCCACAACCCCTACACAATCAAGAATCTTGAAGGGGCCTATGTACCTTGGAATTCACTTCCATTTCATTCCAAACCTCATGACCTTATTACACAGAGATATGCGTAGAAATACCATGTATCCAACTTTAAACTCAAGGTCTCCTCGATGATTATCTATATAACTATTATGTCGACTCTGGGCTATCTTGATATGCTGAAGAATGGTTTTCTCATTCTCTACCATTTCTTCGAACATTTCTGGTCCAAGCAACTAACGCTCACTGACCTCATCAAAACACTCTGGTGTTCTGCACCTTTTCCCATAAAGGGCTTCATATGGTGCCATTTGGATGCTCGATTGGAAACTGTTATTAGAAGAGAACTCGAATAGAGGAAGATGTTGATGCCATCCTCCTTTAAAGTCCATTGAGCATGCTCTCAACATGTCCTCAAATGTTTGAATAGTCCGCTCAAATTGGCCATCAGTTTGAGGATGATAGGCTGTACTGAAGATCAATTTAGTATTCAGATCTTGTTGAAGACTCTTCTAAAACATAGAGGTGAATATTGGATCTCAATCGGACACAATAGATAGTGGTACTCCATTTAGCGTTACCACATCCCTGATATATATCCGGGCCAGTTAATCCAATGAGAAATCCTTCTAAATAGCAATGAAGTGTGTAGCCTTTGTAAGATGATCCACAACAACCCAGATTTCATTTTTGCCTTTGGATGTCTTCGGAAGTCCAGTGACAAAGTCCATGGGGATGTTATCCCATTTCCATTCTGGTATGGGAAATGGTTGCATCATCCCCTTATACTTTTTCCTCTCTGCCTTCACTTGTTGACACACCAGGCACTTTTATGTATATTCATCGATCTACTTATTCATACTATACCACCATCAATGCTCTCGAAGATCTCGATAGATCTTTGTGTTTCCTGGGTGAATTGAGAAATTTGTACTATGTGCATAATCCAAAATTTCCTTCGTCAGCTCCGGACATGATGGAACACATAGTCTTTTCCCAAATCTCACAATTCCTTTTTCATTAACATTAAACTCTGAGGATTTACCTTTTCCGAAAGCTTCCACTTTTTCCAGAATTCCCACATCATCCTTTTGAGCATCCTTTAACATTTAGAAAAGTGAGGGTTAAACAATCATTTGTGAAAGGATTGATAATGTTCCCTTATTTATGATTCCCATTTCCATCTTCATCAAATCTAAGAAGATTGGATCCTTTTCAATTCTCATCAATGATAGAATCATTGGGTCCTTTCTACTTAGGGCATCCACCACCATGTTGACTTTCCCAGGGTGGTAATGGATTGAGCAGTAATAGTCTTTGATCAACTCTAACCATATTCTTTGCAACATGTTCAACCATTTCTATGTGAATATATACTTGAGGTTTTTTAGTCCGTATATATTTCACACTTTTCCCCAAATGGATAATGCCGCCAAATTTTCAAAGCGAAGATCATTGTAGCCAACTTGTGGTCATGTGTTGGATAGTTATGTTCATTAACAATCAATTTCATTGAATCATAGGCAATGAATTTGTCATTTTGCATCAAGACACATCCCAGACCCTTCTTTGACGCATCACTGAATACAACAAAAAGTTCCCCACTTGTGGGTAAAGTGAGTACGGGCTTATTGATAAGCAACCTTTTCAACTCCTTAAATTTTTTTTTCGCATTCATCCCTCCACGAAAACATTACTCCATTCAGAGTTATATTGGTAAGAGGGTTTGAAAATCGTGAGAAATTTCTCACAAATCGCCGATAATATCTAGCTAATCCCAAAAAGCTATGGATATCTGTTACCAATGCTGGCCTCCTCCATCCATCAATTTCATCTGCTTTGAAGGGATCCACAGATATCTCATTGCTTGTGATGATATGGCCCAATAATGAGACCTCCTTCAACCAGAATTCACACTTGATGTACTTTTCATAGAGCTTCTCCTTCCGCAAGGTCTCTAGTACAGTTCTTAGATGCTCCTAATGATCCTCCTTTGTTTTGAAGTATATCAAAATATCATCTATAAATACTACAACAAATATATTGAGGTAATATCTAAATACTCTATTTATCAAGTCCATGAAGATTGCTGGAGAATTAGTGAGTCCGAAAGGCATTACTATGAATTCCTAGTGCCTGTATCTTATACGAAAAGAATTCATGGGAATATCTTCCTTCTTCATCCTTACTTGATAATATCCCGGCCGCAAATCCACCTTGGAGAAGTATTGTGATCCATGAAGCTGGTCAAAAAATTCAACAATTCATGGGAGGGGGCACTTGTTCTTTATCGTGATTTTATTAAGCTCATGATAATCAATGAAAAGGTACATTGACCCATCTTTCTTCTTGTTGAAGAGGACTGGTGCACCCCATGTTGAAGCACTTGGGCATATAAACCCTTTATCCAGATTCTCCTGTAGTTGTTTCTTCAGCTCCTCAAGCTCTACAATATCCATTCAATACAAATTACTGGATATTGGAAACTCCCCAGGTATAAGATCAATTGATAATTCCTCATCTCTTCTAGGAGGAAGACCAGAAAATTCCTCGGGAAACACTTCAGTGAATTCCCTCACAATAAGCATGTCTTCTAGGATGGTTGCCTCCTTAGACTCAATAATCTGAGCTAGATACATGTGCTCATAGGGTAGTAATATCCATGATTGAGATGATGGAGAGAAATAATATTCATCTTCCTCCTTGCACTGGTAAAGAATTAGGGGTCGATTCTCCATATGGAAAGCGATTTCCCTCTCATGAAAATTTATGTTGGCTCTATATAAGGAAATCCAATCCATGCCAAGAATTTCATCAAATTCTGCCAGAAAGAGTATGAAGATATTTTCCAGGAAGTTTAATCCACATATTATGACAGGGGAGGATTTAGATTCATGGGATGCAATGATTTCCCCATTTTCCATACTCAACTATATCTTCACATCCATGATTTTTGGTGGTGTTGGGATTGTTCTACTAAACATTAGAGATATAAAAGAATGCGTAGAACCTGAATCAAAAAGTACATCCGCTATTATTGAATGAATTACTAGCGTATCTGTCACCACTTCGTTGTCGGGGGTCAATTCGGTAGTAGTGATGGAAAAATCTCTCCCTTGTTGCCTTGGAGGTTGTTGGTTGCCTCTGAAAACCCTTGGCTTAGGGAACTGATTCACAAGATGCCCAGGTTCTTTGCAGTTGTAGTAATGAACCACGCGTTGAGGTTCTAATGGAGTGTTCATCTCTTCTATCGTAGCCACAAGTCTTTATTTCCAATAGTTAACAGCTAGGTGTCCTTCTCTTCCGCACCAAAAGCATTTCTTTTTCCCCTTCAGGCAATTTCTAGGGTTCTTCTTTCCGAACCTTTGGCAAGTGGGGTACTGGATCTTCTTAGAACCGTTGGATTTATCCATCAGACCGCCAACATTGTAGTCCACCTTAGGCTTTTTATCCCCATGATACCTCTGAGATTCTCCGATCTCCACTTAAACCTTGAGGGAACATCAGAAAATTTCCTCATAGCTGTCGAAGTCGCGGATCGCCAGCACTTTCTTGAGGCTAGGTTTCATCCCACCATAGAAGTGGTCAACCTTGAATTCGAGTGTAATGACAAATCTGGATGCGTATCCTACAAAACTTATGGAGTTTTCCTCATACGCTCTAACAGATTAGTCATCTTTTTGCTTGAGGGAAATGAATTCCCTTTCCATCTTAAGCCGGAGGGTGTGCAGAAAATATTTATCAAAAAACATCTTACGAAAATCCTTCCATTCCAACGCCTCGATATCCTCCTCAGGCTTCATATTTTTTTATCAATTTCCACCATTGATCAGCTTCACCCTCCATATGATAAGTACCTAGGAGAACCTTCTATTGTTCAGAACATTGAATGATGGAGAAGATCTTTTCAATGGAGTTGATCCATTGTTCAACGATTGAGGGATAAGATGATCCTTTAAAGGTAAGAGGCCTTTGTCTCATGAAGTTATCTATAACGACTTGTTATTTTGTAGGGAGAGTTGAACATTCCTCTTGACCCATGTTTCTATTCAAATCTTGTGTTAGCTGAGAGAGAAGCGTGACAAAGTTCGCAATTCCCGCTCCCATTGGATTGGACATCTCATTAGTACAATCATCACATTGATCATCACATCATTTGTTAGCTAGAGTCCTCCTATTACCAGCCATTGGCTAGAATAAAAGGAGAGTCAGGGGTAACAAATAAATGGTAATCCAAAAACAAAAGCTGATAACTTATAAATAACTTTTATTTCCTTAACATATGAATCTATAGACTTCAATCTATGTTATCCATGATCTACTTTCTAACATATATTCTTAGGGGAATTTTTTTTAATTCCCTTAATAAAGGTTCATACTAAGCTTGTGAATTTACCAAAGAATATCCCCCTGGAGTGTCATAACAAAGAGTGTAGCAAATCCCATTGTTGTGCACCAGTTCCCATTCGAGTCTAGCTCAAAGCGGTGTTTTCGGGTTTTATCCCTAGGATACAGCTGTGCCAGAGACGCCTCTACCTTCTCATATCTGGACAGAGATGTATTTTCTTGATAAACCACTTAATCAATACTCACCAAAACATAGGGATGTTTTCATTATACTTAGTCTTGTCTCTAAGGCTTTTCTATGTTTTTCTAATCCTAATCCCAAAAATAACTAAACCTATCCTCTGATACCAACTATGACAATCGTACTTTTTATTACACAATTAAACATAATTTATTACATAAACTTCACTTGATATAACATAGAATATGAAGAGGTATAGTGTCTTTGGGGCTTAGGTTAATTACATAACAACTTAAAACATGAAATACAACATCTTTATTGAAAACATCCTTTACATTACCCCTACATTCTCTCGTACTTAGCATTGCATGGGATAACACGAGGACATGCATAAGAAAAGGGTGAGATATAAAGCCCAGTAAGGGAATAATCATGAAATAACATGAGGAATACAATACTTGTTAGACAATATGTATATCAATATAGAAAAAGAGAAGCATAAATATAAAGGCATGATAAAGCATGATAATCATAACATGGAAATGTCGAAATAACACTTAACATGGAATTAGCATGAGCCAAGGCTCATTGCACATGGAGCATGAGTGAATCCTAATTTCACATGAAGCACGAGAAAAAACTCATTGCACTTGAATTATCATGATTAAACACCCATTACACAAGAAGTGTCATGATACTATACTTTACCCAATGCATTGGAGTGCTATAAGGGCGCACCCTTTTTAAACATTTCATTTCATGCATAAGTGTGCCACTTGGATCATATAACATGGATGTAAAGACCTGTAAAATTCAAGGAAATTTTGTTCTTAATTTTCTTTGGAATTTTACAAGAATGTAGTTTCTGATGGCACCTGATTCCGAGGTCTGGTGTGCCCGGAATCATTTTCTGAAGTTTGGCTCGGGTACGTTCAGTGAACGAACGAGCGAGTTTTTTTCTAACTTTTGAACCGGTGCTCAGAATCAAATTCCGAGGGCACCGATGGAATCGTAGTGCCGATATTTTCCTAGAAATTCCTTTTTCGGAGTTGCGTTTACTTGGATGTGGTTTTTAATTTTTGGGGTTAAGTTAAGAAATAAAATTAAGTAGTGCGACAACTTTATTTTTATTTCACTTAAAACCACTTAAAGCCACTTAAACTAAGTTGAAGTGGATAGGGTGGAACCCAAAATATCCTACCCTCATGGTAGGATATTTGTGAAGTGGGGCCCACACGAGCCCCACCGTTTCTTTTCCTCTAAGTAACACACCCGCGAAAACCCCTTTTAAATGAAGGTCAACCGGTGCGTTTTCTTAAACTCTTAACGCCCCTATTAATTGGGCAGTTAAGTCATTACCATTAATTCACCGAATTAATGGTTCGTTTCTTAACTTGTTTTTCAAACTTTTGGCATAATAACAAAACAAGACGATCACAAGTTTTTCTTGGGTGCGGATTGTTGAGAGGATTTGGAGAAACTTTATCTTCATCCTCCTTCACGAAGAACGCGAAGAACGCGAAGAATGCCGACCTTCGACAAAAGGTGAAAAAGAACGCTGAACCCTCGGATATCGACGACGCGACGCCCTGTACCGCGACGTCGACGATTCTCCTCCCGCGACGTTCTTCTACGACAATCCTTCCCTCCAACAATCTTCGATCAACACCGATTGAGGTAGGAGATTACGGATCTTTTAGTTTTCCTTTGTGGATTTTATCCTCAACATGGATTTATTTCGTGAAATTAAATCTGTGTGTTTTCTTTAGCCCTCGGAGATCGTCGACGCGACACCGTGTACCGCGACGACGTGACACTCTTCCGCGACGCGACGATCCTCTTCTTCTGCGACGATCAATTCTGTGAAGAACTCTCGTTCGATGACTACGACGAGGTAGGGGTTTTGATTATTTAAATATTTTTGATTTTATACCCGCGACGTTGATTAAAAATTGTTGGGAGACTTTTAAAACCGCTAACGCGGTGGGTGCGGACTAACGAACAAGTCCGAACCCACTTCCCCTTTCATTCTTGGTGTGCGAAACGGCGGACGTCGAAAAAATCAACCGCTCGGGCGATGTAAAGTTCTTGCAGTGAAGGATGGACCCCGGGAGGGATTTTGGAGAAGACGACAAGGATTTTCGACCACCGGAACTTGTCTGGTGGTGCGCGGGGCAGCCCACCGGTGCGCCGCCAGAGGGAGCCGCCGCGGCTAAAGCCGCGGCGGCAGCAGTGCGGTCCCGCGACCATGTGGGACCGGAGGAGCATGAGACGTGGCCGGCTGCCATGTCCGCTGGAAAGGGCGGCCCCACGCGGGGTCACGACTTCTTCACGCGGGGGGCAGTGCACCCCCCGCCCGCGGCTCGGCCGTAACAGCCGCTCAGACCCGCCGGCCGGGCCGGGTCGCGCCCAGGCTGGGCCGGGCCACCCTGGCTGGGCTGGGCCACGCGGACCGGGTCGGTCCGGGCCCAGACCCCCCCATTTTCGGACTTTTTCGGTCTTTTGCGCATAACATGAGCTGCGGGCCTCCGATCGACGCACCGTTAGCAGCGATACGATCCTTGGATCGAGACGGTCATTGCGGTAAATCGCACTCAAGGTTTCGGAGTACTATGGGTTTGGCCGAGTTGGTTCGTACACGAAACCTACCGGGGCCTCAGAGCGGAAACACTCATATCTTGAGCTACGGGCATCCGATTGAGGTGCCGTCAACTTTGTTGGATTACTCTATTTGATACGGATCTTTTGGCATACTCTGCTCGAGGTTTGGACGCAGGTGGAGTACGGTCGGGTTGGTTTTGCCTTAAAAAAACGAATCGGGCCCCTGGGACGAAAAAGCCAATAACTCTCAGACCGGGCGTCCGATTGACGCGTCGTCTTCGACATTGAGTTCCTGTTGTCGATACGGAACTTTTGGATACATCAACTCTGGACTATGTGTCAGTTGATGTATCAGCCTCTCGGCTCGTGGAGCGGACCCTCCCGAATGAGCTTGCTGTGTACGAGAACCCTAGAGCTGGCTGCGTTTGCGACTGAGACGACAGCGACTGTGTAGAGATCCTCAGTGGATTCGACGGTGACGACTACAACACTCAGCGATCCTACGTGGGTCAGTGCTACAGATCCTGTGTGGGTCCGATCCTGTGTGGGTCAGCGCTCAGCGGTCCTGTGTGGGCTAGCGCCTACATATCCTGTGTGGGTCCGATCCTGTGTGGGTCTTTGCGGGGGTTAGTTACCTATCGATCCTGTGTGGATCAGATCATTTGTGGGTCATTGCGGGGGTTAGTTACCTATCGATCCTGTGTGGGTCAGATCCTTTGTGGGTCATTGCGGGGGTTAGTACCTATCGATCCTTTGTGGGTCCGACGACTTAGATGAATCAGTGGCAATACCTGATCATCTCTATTGTCATACAAAGAAGTATACCTGTGTCAGCTGAAACCTGTTTGCTTTACTTTGTGGATTGTGTTGTGCGATCCTGTGTGGATTTACGTTTTGCTTTTCTGTGTGGACTGGGTTGTACTTGGGCTCGGATGTTGGAGCCAAATGAGAATTTGTGACTTAGGTATATGTATGGGCATATAACTAAGTAGTGTCTGATGTTACTTTGTGATTGTATCTTTACTTTGTGGATTATCCTTTGTGGATTCTGGGAGACCTTCGAGGGTCTCGGGGTCCCTACTGAGTAGCTTATTCTCACCCCTGCACGGGCTATGCCCGCACTACGTTGTGTTGGTTGCAGACGACAGACAGTGATGATCGTGGTTGAGGCTTGGAGAGTAGGATGGTACCTGGAGGTGGACCACTGGGCGGGACGTACTCGTAGCGGTAGGCTGGACCCGAGGAGCAGTGGAGGCTATCTGTACCCACCCTTCAGGTTGGAATTCCAGTGGACAGCTCGACGTTGCGGCTTTAATTTTCAGTTGCTGTTTTCCCTTCCATTTGTACCTTACTTTCAGTTTGGGTTTGTATACTGGCCCACTTATTTTTCCGCACATACTGTTGTACTTAGTTTTTACTTAGTGTTTATATCTACTGCTTGCTGGCTCTGTGGTGTTTGTTTACTTTACAAATGCAATTCCTTCCCTTTTTACTGGGATTTACGCCTTGGTGCTAGTCGCCCACCCTCGGCCTATGGAAGGCGGGCTTGGGGTAGTCACAGCATGGGCCCCGAGGACGGGTCGTGACAAATTGGTATCAGAGGAGTTCCGTTCTTCCACAGAACTTGGGACTCTGATCTTTTTCTATGTGAAGCAATAGTGTTAAGCGTATTGGGTGTGGTTATCATTCCAGGGAGTCTAGTGTTGGTGTGGCGGCCGACGTATCCGTACACCAGGACCCTGACTTCTGATTTTCGACTTAATGCATGAAAATATTGATTGAATGTGTGTTTCATGTTTTCATTGTGATTACTTTATGTCAGCTCACCAGGTGTACTGTTTGACCGTGGCGCACCTGTTTCCTTTTTAGGATGGCCCCACGATGACAACCAGCTAGGGTTCCGAGAGTTGAGCGTGAGGACAGCCCACCGAGTGACGAGGCCTCAGTGCAGGGACCTTTGGTAGTTGAGGCACCGACGGTAGCTCTACCCACGGAGCCACCGATGCTACCTTTCCCAGCCGCTGACGATGCACGACACCTTAGTGCACTGCATGAGTTCCAGCGCCAGCGACCGCCCATGTTCCATGGGTAGACGAACCCCCAGGAAGCCGAGGACTGGCTGGATGCAGTGGTGAGAGTTTTCAGGTTAGTGAGGACACTAGCAGACCTCATGGTGATCCTCGCAGCGAGCCTACATCACGCGACAACAGGAAGATGGTGGAGCTTGATGCTCCAGGTGCACGATGAGGCATCTCTCCTCTGGACGAACTTTGAGAGCCTCTTCCGCTCAGAGTTCGTCCCATCCACCCTCCGTTCGGTGCGCATCCAAGAGCTTCTTCAGCTGCGGCAGGGCAGCTTGACAGTCGCCTAGTACTCAGCGAGATTTACTGATCTCTCGCGCTACTCAACAGACATGGTATGGGACCCATTCTTCTGGGCTCGGACCTTTGAGCATGGATTGAGGCATGTGATCAGGGAATCGCTGATCTCCCTCAGCAATCCAACCCAGGCAGGAGTACTGGAGCGAGCCCTTTTGATCGAGAGCTTTCTTGCTGAGACTTCATCTGTGTCGAGACCCACCGCAGGGCGGCAAATGGCAGAGTCTTCTACAGCAGGCAGTCTACGGATGACTCATGGGTCCAGGCAGACCAGACCCTCAGGCAGATGACCTCAGGACACTGGCTCAGCTGTGCGGGGCACACAGCGCGAATCCAGTCTTTCGAGAGGCAGACAGTGCTAAGCATGCGGCGGGAAGGTCCACATGGCTCGTGACTGCCTGACCCGCCGTGCCGAGGAGCAGCAGACAGTTGAGGGGCCACTGAGGAAGAGGCAGAGGGTCGACCGTGGCAGTTCGCAGGGAGTAGGTGGACGAGGTGGAGGAGCTGGCCGAGCAGCAGGTGGTGGGAGATTCTTTGAGGCTCTACCACCACCACCACCAAGATGTCCACCCCGATCACAGGGAGCTGGCGGGCAGAGACAAGCACAACTCCAGGGAGTGGAGGCCTATGACCACGGGGCGCCCGAGATGATTCGAGGTACTATCTGTGTCTATTCCACCCTTGCTGCAGTACTTATAGACACAATATTAAGTCATTCTTTCATAACCATTGCCCTTGTTCGGAGCTCAGAGATTCCGACAGAGTCGTTGGCTTGATCCTTATGGCTAGAGACTCCTACGAGAGCAGACTCGACGATTACGCACTGGTGCCGGCAATGTGAGCTTACTCTAAGAGGCGAGAGCTTCGGCTGGGATCTTCTTGTAGTGGCGTCGAGGCCTTACGATGTCATCTTGGGCATGGATTGGTTATCTACATTCAATGCACATATTGGCTGTTTTAGGCGCAAGGTGTGATGTGTACGCACCGACGGGAGCAGGTTCACCTTCACTGGTGAGAAGGGAGCCTTTGCAGCACAGGATGGACTCTCGCAGAGGAAAGGATAGCCCATCACTAATCAGTTGGATAGCCTCATCCTAGGAGCAGTTGACATACGAAGTCCTGGTTTTCCTTCAGTGGTGGATCAGTATGCGAAAGTTTTCCCCGAAGACGTCCCAGGGCTACCTCCTCGCAGAGAGGTAGAATTTTATATTGACCTATACCCCGAGATAGCCCCGATATCGACTCCAGCGTATCAGATGGCCCCCGATGTGCTTTGAGAGCTACGGGTACAGTTGGAGGACTTGTAGGGCAAGGTATTCATCTGACCCAGTGTTTCACCCTAGGCTTCCCTAATTTTGTTCTCCAAGAAGGTGGACGGTAGCTTGTGACTTTGTGTCGACTATCATCGCCTGAACCAGGTGACAGTGAGGAACAAGTATCCCCTACCAAGGATTAATGACCTCTTCGATCATCTCAAGGGAGCATGGTGGTTCTCAAAGATAGACCTCAGGTCAGGCTATCATGAGCTCAGAGTTCGGGACGAGGACGTGCAGAAGACGACCTTCAGGTGTTGGTATGGCCACTATGAGTTCTTGGTTATGCCATTCGGCGTAACCAATGCTCCATTAGTGTTCATTCCCTCATGAACAGGATCATTCAGCCATACGTCGATCAATTTGTCATGGTCTTCATCGACGACATTTTGATTTACTCGACGACTGAGGAGGAGCACGCCTACCACTTGCGGGTTGTACTAGACACACTCCGAGAGCACCAGTTTTATGGTAATCTCTCGAAGTGCCAGTTATGGATATGTGAGGTCCACTTCTTAGGACACGTCATCTCTGAGGTGGGAGTTGCAGTGGATCCAACGAAGATCGAGGCAGTGAAAGCTAGGGAGTCACCGAGGAGCGTGACGGAGGTGCGGAGTTCCTTGGGACTAGCTGGATACTACCAGAGATTTGTGCCAGACTTCTCTAGAGTTGCGGAACCACTCTCAGATTTGAATAAGAAGGGGAAACCCTTTGTGTGGTCAGACAGATGTCAGCATAGCTTCCAGGAGCTGAGATAGAGATTGACCAGCGCACATATCTTGAGGTTGCATGAGGAGGGAGTAGGGTACGTAGTCTACTGCGATGCATTAGGGACCGGACTCGGATGTGTCCTGATGCAGGAGCGGGCCGTGATCGCCTATGGATCACTTCAGTTGAGGCCGCATGAACAGAACTACACTACCCATGACCTGGAGTTAGCATTAGTGGTCTTCGCTCTGAACACATGGCGACACTACCTGATGGGTGAGCGCTTTACAGTCTTTTCTGACCATCAGAGTCTCAGGTACAACTTCTCTCAGAAGGACCTGAACCTGAGATAGCGGCGATGGCTCGAGTTTCTCCAGGACTATGAATTTGAGAAAGTCTATACTCCTGGGAAGGGGAAAGTAGTAGCCAATGCTCTCAGCAGGAGGACGTGCATTCAACTACTTGAGGAGGCAATAGAGCAGCTAGATGCTTTGAAGATATCCTTCAAGGATAGAGATGGAGCATCCTTCCTTCAGTCACTCACAGTCACTCCTCCACTACTGCAGCGGGTCAGAGAGGCACAGTGTGGGGACGCCGACTGTGAGGCACGACATGCGTAGATATCCTCAGGATAGGCACCTGATGGTTTCTCCTTTGGAGCAGAGCACGCCATCCTTTTCAGGGGACATACCTTGGTACCAGTTTCTTTACGGGAGGAGGTGTTGAGAGAGTTTCACACTTCTCCTTTGGCGGTACATCCTGGAGTGGCGAAGATGTACCAGGACCTCAGACGACAGCACTGGTGGCCAGGCATGAAGAAGGTTGTGGCAGAGTTCGTTTCTCGATGCCTCACCTGCCAGCAGGTAAAGGCAGAGCACCAGGTACCAACAGGCTTGGTACAGCCCTTGGAGGTCCCAGAGTAGAAGTGGGACGGGATATCTATGGACTTCGTGACTGGACTTCCACGCACATCCAGAGGTCACGACTCTATTTGGGTGATTTTCGACCGACTCACCAAGTCGGCTCACTTCTTACCCATCAGAGAGTAGGGCTCAGTGGAGATATTGGGACGTCTCTACGTTCAGGAGATTGTATGGCTTCACAGTGTGCCATCATCCATCGTCTCCGATCGAGATGCTCGCTTTACTTCCCGGCTTTGGAAGGGGTTGCGGGAGGTGTTCGGGACACAGCTACATCTGAGCACCGCCTTTCACCCTCATACGGATGATCAGACAGAGAGGACCATTCAGACTCTCGAGGACATGCTCCGTGCATGTTTCCTCAACTTTGGTCACAGCTGGGAGGACCACCTACCCTTGGTGGAGTTTGCGTACAACAATAGCTACCACTCCACCATCGGGATGGCACCATACGAGGCGTTGTACGACTGACCTTGCAGATCTCCTTTGTGCTGGACAGACCCTAGGGAGTCAGCACTTGTAGGACCAGAGATGGTCCAGGCCACGACAGAGAAGGTCCAGGTCATCCAGGAGCGGATGAGGACAACTCAGAGCCGATAAAAGTCTTATGCTGATAGAAGTCGGAGGCCACTAGAGTTCGAGGATGGAGACAACGTCTTCTTCCGTGTCTCACCTCGACGTGGATTACGGAGATTTGGTCGAGGTGGAAAGTTGTCTCCACGCTTTATAAGACCATTCTGGGTCCTCAGCAGGATTAGCGAGGTGGGTTATCGCCTGGCTCTACCACCTCAGTTGCACCGGGTGCACGACATCTTCCACGTATCTCAGCTGAGGAGATACGTGCACGACCCGTCGCTTATCATTGACCATGGTGAGCTAGACGTTGATGATGGGGTGACTTTTATGGAGGTCCTAGTGAAGATCAAGGATCGACAGGAGCGGGTCCTATGTGGACGGTCGATTCCTCTTGTGCGCATCAGATGGCAGCACAGGAATCTCTAGGAGAGCACTTGGGAGCGGGAGGCTCAGATGCGTGCTCAGTACCCACTTTTGTTTCCCTAGTTCATGATGTATCTTTATGGGGATGTAAAGCCCTGAGGTGGGAGTGATGTAAAGTCCCGTAAAATTCAAGGAATTTTTTTTTATTAATTTTCTTTGGAATTTTACAAGAACACAGTTTCTGACGGCACCTGATTCCGAGGCCCGGTGTGCCCGGAATCATTTTCCGAAGTTTGGCTCGGGTACGTTCAGTGAAAGAACGAGCGGGTTTTTTTTCTAACTTTTGAACCGGTGCTCAGAATAAAATTCCGAGGGCACTGATGGAATCTCCGCGCCGGTATTTTCCTAGAAACTCCTTTTCCAGAGTTGCATTTTCTTGGGTGTAATTTTAATTTTTGGGGTTAAGTTAAGAAATAAAATAAAGTGGTGCGACAAGTCTATTTTTATTTCACTTAAAACCACTTAAAGCCACTTAAACTATGTTGAAGCGGATAGGGTGGAGCCCAAAATATCCTACCCTCTTGGTAGGATATTTGTGAGGTGGGGCCCGCATGATCCCCACTGTTTCTTTTCCTCTAAGTAACGAACCCGCGAAAAACCCTTTTAAATGAAGGTCAACTGGTGCATTTTCTTAAACTCTTAACGCCCTTATTAATTGGACAGTTAAGTCGTTACCATTAATTCACCGAATTAATGGATTGTTTCTTAACTTTTTTTTCAAACTTTTGGCATAATAATAAAATAAGACCATCACAAGTTTTTCTTGGGTGAGGATTGTTGAGAGGATTTGGAGAAACTCTATCTTCATCCTCCTTCGTGAAGAACACGAAGAACGCGAAGAACACGAAGAACGCCGACCTTCGATGAAAGGCGACGAAGAATGAAGAACCCTCAGAGATCGACGACGTGACGCCGTGTACCGCGACGCCGATGATTCTCCTCCCGCGATGTTCTTCTGCGACAATCCTTCCTCGCGACAATCTTCGATCAACACCGATTGAGGTAGGGGATTACAGATATTTTAATTTTCCTTTGTGGATTTTATCCTCAACATGGATTTATTTCGTGAAATTAAATTTGTGTGTTTTCTTTAACCCTCGGAGATCGTCGACGCGACGCCGTGTACCACGACGACGCGATGCTCTTCCGTGACGCGATGATCCTCTTCTTCCATGACAATCAATTCCGCGAAGAACTCTCGTTCGACGACTACGATGAGGTACGGGTTTTGATTCTTTAAATGTTTGTGATTTTATACCCACGACGTTGATAAAAAATTGTTGGGAGACTTTTAAAACCGCTAACGCAGTGGGAGCCGACTAACGAAAAAGTCTGAACCCACCGCCCCTTTCGTTCTTGGTGTGCGAAACGGCGGACGTTGACAAAATCAACCGCTTGGGCGATGTAAAGTTCTTGCAGTGAAGGAAGGATCCCGGGAGGGCTTTTGGCGAAGACGACAAGGATTTCTGACCACCGGAACTTGTCCAGTGGTCCGCGGGGCAGCCCGCTGGCACGCCACGCCGGCTCGGCGGCACAGATGGCAGATGGCGGCGGCGCCCGGCGCGCCGCCGGAGGGAGCCACTGCAGCTGAAGTCGCGGCGGCAGCAGTGCGGTCCCGCGACCGCGTGGGACCGGAGGAGCACGAGACACGGCCGGCTGCCACATCTGCTAGAAAGGGCGGCCCCACGCGGGGCCGCGGCTTCTTCAAGCAGGGGCAGCGCGCCCCCCGCCCACGGCTCGGCCGTAACAGCCGAGTCGACCCGCCGGCCGGGCCGTGCCACCCTGGCTGGGCCGGGCCGTGCGGAATGGGTCGGACCCGGGTTGGGTCGACCCATTTCGGGCCGACCCAGGGGGGTTGGGCCAGTTCGGTCCGGGCCAAGACCCCCCCGTTTTCGGACCTTTTTGGTCTTTTGCTCATAACATGAGCTGCGGGCCTCCGATCGACGCACCGTCAGCAGAAATACAATCCTTGGATCGAGGTGGTCGTTTCGATATATCGCACACAAGGTTTCGGAGTACTTTGGGTTTGGCCGGGTTGGTTCGTACACGAAACCAACCGGGCCCTCAGAGCGGAAATGCTCATATCTTGAGCTACGGACGTCCGATTGACGTGTCATCATCTTTGTTGGATTCATCTATGTAAGACGGATCTTTTGGCATACTCCACCCGAGGTTTGGATGCAGGTGGAGTACGGTCGGGTTGGTTTTGCCTTAAAAAAAACCAACCGGGCCCCTGGGACGAAAAAGCCAATAACTCTCATACCGGGCGTCCGATTGACGCCCCGTCTATGACGTTGAGTTCCTGTTGTCGATACGGAACTTTTGGATACATCAACTCTGGACTATGTGTCAGTTGATGTATCAGCCTCTCGGCTCGTAGAGCGGACCCTCCCGAACGAGCTTGCTATGTGCGGGAACCCTAGAGATGGATGCATTTGTGACTGTGACGACGACGACTGTGTATAGTTCCTCAGTGGATTCGACAACGACGTCTACAACACTCAACGATCCTACGTGGGTCAGTGCTACAGATCATGTGTGGGTCCGATCCTGTGTGGGTCAATGCTCAGCGGTCCTATGTGGGCCAGCGCCTACATATCCTGTGTGGGTCTGATCCTGTGTGGGTCCTTGCAGGGGTTAGTTACCTATCGATCCTGTGTGGGTCAGATCCTTTGTGGGTCATTGCGGGGGTTAGTTACCAATCGATCCTGTGTGGGTCAGATCCTTTTTGGGTCATTGCGGGGGTTAGTTACCTATTGATCCTGTGTGGGTCATTGCGAGGGTTAGTACCTATCGATCCTTTGTGTGTCCGACGACTTAGATGAATCAGTGGCAATACCTGATCATCTCTATCGTCATACAAAGAAGTATACCTGTGTGAGCTGAATCCTGTTTGCTTTCCTTTGTGGATTATGTTGTGCTATCCTGTGTGGATTTACGTTTTGCTTCCCTTTGTTTATTGGGTTGTACTTGGGCTCAGATGTTGGAACCGAACGAGAATTTATGACTTAAGTATATGTATGGGCATATACCTAAGCAGTGTCTGATGTTACTTCGTGATTGTATCTTTTCTTTTGTGGATTATCCTTTGTGGATTCTGGGAGACCTTTGGGGGTCTCGGGGTCCCTACTGAGTAGCTTATACTCACCCCTGCACGGGCTATGCCAGCACTACGTTGTGTTGGTTGCAGAGGACGGACAACACTGATCGTGGTTGAGGCTTGCAGAGTAAGACAGTACCTTGAGGTGGACCACTCGGCGGGACGTACTCGGAGCGGTTGGCTGGACCCGAGGAGCAGTGGAGGCTATCTGTACCCACCCTTCAGGTGGGATTTCCAGTGGACAGCTCGACGTTGCGGCTTTACTTTTCAGTTTCTATTTTCCCTTCCAGTTGTACCTTACTTTTAGTTTTGGTTTGTATACTGGCCCACTTACTTTTCCGCACTTACTGTTGTACTCAGTTTTTACTTAGTGTTTATATCTACTGCTTGCTGGCTCTGTGGTGTTTGTTTACTTTACGAAGGCAATGCCTTCCCTTTTTACCGGGATTTACACCTTACTGCTAGTCTCCAGCCCCTGGCCTATTGAAGGCGGGTTTGGGGTAGTCACAGCACGAGCCTTGAGGACGGGTCATGACAATGGATTCATAAAACATCATCATTTATTCCATGATAAAGGAATGTGGAATTCATATATGAAACTTTATAATCAATAAGTAAATGTTCATAAAGGTGAATTCCCTTGATAGATAAATGGACGTGGTATTCACTACACAATGACATTGGCCTGGAAAATCGATGCAATTTCGGCAGCGTAACGACGTGACGTAAGAATTCATAAAAATGTTTTATGTGAGAGAAAGGGGTGTCTTATCATATGTACATGAAATGGATAGTAAGGGGTCATATAAATACATGTCCCAACAATTGTAATGGAATTTAGATTCATGTCCAAAAGAATTTATTTAATGTAAATGAGGAGAGATAATTTTTTTTTCCGGAATTTTGGCATAGTAACGGGTGTACATGGGAGGTATTTAATGAGAGAGAAAGGGGTCTACCATCTTTCAAAAATAAAGAGGAAAGTATGGGGGAGGTTCAAAACAATACCCCAACATTTATAATTGAAATCAGAAGGGAATAACAATATTAATCAAATTGGACAAAAAATGAGAAAGGAAGAAAAACACTTACTTGGAAGTGTGTTTCCAAAGGCTTGAGAGAGGCTTGAGAGAGGCATCTTGGGAGCTTGGGGAACCTTTGGAGGATTCTAAAGAGAGTAGGGCAGAGTTTGGACGAACTCCAAAGGCTTTGAGTGAAGAGGAAGTGAGATCTTGGGTGGGTTTATATAGGAAAGGTGAGAGAATTTTCTATTATTTAAGTTTGGGACACCTCACATTAAACTAATCCCAACCACAAACCAGCCTATGGTTTTTGCCCACAGTTTTTGGAAAATAATATTGGAAAATAATATTTTATAAGTCCAAAGTCCAAACTTCTTAAAATAATGGGGTTGCTTATGTGGAGGTGAGTCACACTCTCAAGGAAAACAATTTAAAAAGACAAGATGTTTAATAAGTCTTGAAGGGTCTATTAATGATTTTTAAAATAATTCAAACAAACCAAAATCACATTATTTTAATGGTAAAATATATATTTACCGAACATAAAGCTTATAGTATTTTATTACATCACTATTGGGTCATTATGATGTCATAAAAAACATTATATATTTAAACGGTATTTGATTTGTACCCAAAAATTTGACTGTCTCAGAAAATTATGAAAAATTCACCATTGGATAACTTTGATGTCCTAATTCCAGAAATTATATTCATTTTATCTAAATAATTTTCAAAATATGTTAATTTTCACTTCTAAAATAACAACTAACATTTATCGAAAATTCATGGGTTTTGACAAAAATAGCGTTCAAACCATAATAAAAATTACAATTGCATTCATAAAATTATATGATCATTTATTTTTAATAAAAATTATTTTAATAAAAAAATAGTATTTTATTAAAATATTATTTAATTCAAATATCCATTAATTCATCAAAATAGATTTCTTATTTGAATATTAACTAAAAATACTATTTGTGCTTTAGAAACTATTTACAAGGTAACAATAATAAAATGAAAGTATATTAATTATTATATACAAAAATAATGTACATAACCCTAGAGCTAAGGTCTTGTTACATAACCCCTTATAACACCCGCATAGGACCGAAGGGTAAGGTGTGTGATGGTGTCAGGCTCTTGGGGTGGCTCAGATAACATTTCTCAGGTGGTAATATCTATCAACTTCCATTTATCTCATAGTAAGTCCCACTTGAGCTTAACATATTCAAGCTCATCTTGGTCTTGGTCAAGAGCAAATCCCAATGATGCCTCCTCTTTTCTGAGCTCTGACAAATGGGCTTTATATGGGGAATGTCTACTGGATGAGGGCATCACTTCCTTTGTCTGAGTAAATTGGATTTGTTAAAGCCGTATATTTATACTAACCATGTGATCACTGTTCAACGGATATATTAGCAATGGTAACAATTCTTAATATAAAACGAAAGAAGTTGAAATTTTATATAAACATTTTACATAAAGAAAAATTTAATTAGATCAAGAGGGATTTCTATTAATGAAATATTGGGTCATAACAAAAGGCCTTATGGGGCCATATATATTCATACGACGCACCCATGTGGTTCAAAATACCCTACAGAATCCTTGGAGACATGTCCACATTTCCTTTCAAGAGCCCACTAACATGTCACCTTCATTATGTGAAGGGTTTTGGATATTTCCATTCGACTCAGATTCACCACCACCGCCTATAAATACATACAAAACTGTTGTCCATGACAATGTTTATGCATTGACACATGATCCTTAATTGTTCACATGACACATCAGAGGAATGGAGGGTGATTTTCTTCGACAATACCTATAAAGTAGTTTGAAATATACAATTATTGTAAAAAAGAAGGAAATAAAAGGTGAAAATTTGGGAGCTTCTTACAGAGACAAGATATACTAATCATCACATGAAATGAGTTGTGTACCCTGAGCGATAACTGTTTATCGCATAGAGGACCCATCTACATGTTAGATTGATCTCGTGAAGTATCCTCAATAAGAACCCTTTGTCTCCTGGAAGACCACAAACTAGTCATTTTTTATCATATGAAATCCCTTATATGAGCATACTGATCTTGTGAAGTCCCCAATACAAGTTGGATGAATATTTTTGAATCCCCTTGACATGTACACATTTTCATGAGAAATATATTTGATCGTATTGGTTCCAACAAAAATGGAAAATAGGGAATATTCTTACGATCACTAAAAATCATGTGAATCCCCCCGAATGACCCATGATAGGATCATACGAAGTGTGCCACAACAAAGCTATTGAATGAATATAGAACAAATATAAAAGATATTTACCACACAAGGAGGTGTATAACTGGGGTGGTGTGTCATATAAATCCCCTTAGTACAAAAAAGATACATAGGTGGATGGAGCAACGATGCATCCACAATCGATCGTATAAGGAGTATACTTCTTGTAGTGACTGATCATGTGATCGTGAAAGTCTTCAACCTAGTAAAATCTGGGGAATTACTCAAAGGGTGTCACTATATGAATAGGCACTTTATTTGAACACATAAATATCATGTGAATAACTTCACATGACACCGTATGATCATACCACCCAAGTATCCTAAATAACATTGGGATTAAAATAAAAATCCATTTGATTCCCTCTAGACATGTTGCCTAAGATATACAGTGATACCTAGACAAGTTATCTAGGTTTTGCAATGACACAAAGCAATGTCATGCTAGATCAAGTGATTCTCTCCAAACATGTCATCTAAGTCATGTGGTGACCTTCAGATAAGTCATCCAAATAATTCATCACTCTCTAGAAATGTCACTAAGATCACACAACACCCTCCAGAAATGTCATCCAAAACCTTACAATGTCTTATAGACATGTCACCCTAGTTATATGAAAATACTGGGACAAGTCAGATAAGTCTCATGGTGAAAACAATGAATATCATCCTTGATCATGTGATTTCCTCTAGAATAGTCATACATGTCATGTGGAACCCTCTCGATGAGTAATATAGATCACAAGACACCATCTAGACATGTCAACCCAAATCACGTGGCACCCTCTAGACATGCCATCCTAGATCATACAACATTCTCCAGAGGAGGCAGTGAGATCACATGATGTCATTCAGATATATTAGAATCGATCATGATATAGTCTCCATACATGTCATTCATGTTATGAATCTTTATCTTGATAAGTAAATTGGATCATGCGATTATCCTTTGGTATGTCCTCTATACAACCATGTCAAGCCCAGACAACCTTAGATATGTTAGGAAGACAATCAAAATATATTGGACAGCTTGTTAGGACGTGTCAAACGGATATCCTAGGACATGATAAACTTTTCCAGTAGATATAAAATAGAAAACTAAATGTGCATGACATGATCATCAAGGGAAACCTCAGTTCATATTAATTTATTATCTAGGGAAACCTTAGTGTTTAAGCCTTGATCAATGGTATGATATGACTTCCTCCATAGGGCTACCACATTGTGTAAGCCCCGATCAACAAAAATATTAAAACATAAACTCCTTACATAACCAGGATCCATAGGAAACCTTCTTCAAGCTTGATATCTATATTAAACCTTTAAATAAGAATCCACCTCATTGTATGTCCTACTATGTCTTCAATAATCCAACCATCAACACCCAATCTCTCCCCTGGGCTAATCATTATTACTCATCCACCAGTAGACCGAGGATTGATAACTCTGATTCCTTCCATACCTAGGATACCTAGGATGCCTTCTTAAGGATAGAGCTCTATATTAATCACTCAATGGGTTGCCATAGCCTGTAACGCTACATCTGTCTACAATGAGACTGATTAATTTTCATCCCTTATTTCATACACTGACCATGGATCATGTATGATTATGGACTTGAAATGGTCATATAATTCAAATCATGAGTCCCCACCAGTTCGAGAAACCACAATGTATAATACCCAATTAGTGAAATGATATGACCACCCTCATGTAAGGGCATCCACCTTGTGGTAAGTCCCAAGGGCAAGATCGAACTATGATGAATATTATTCCAACTATAGCTAAGATATGTAGAAAACCTCCACGAGGCTCGAACTAAACACTTAGTGCCTTAGTACCCTCATTTATGACCTTTATTCATGTCATTAAACTATATATGTTTAATAAAAAACATGTGCTTTGATTACTGTTATAAATAGGATATGTAGGATGCCTCATAATAGCTCAATCCCATCTTAGGGATACTAATCACCTCCAAGGATGGTGGTAAAATTAGGAGCTTCTAGTTTTATGGATTAAAAATATAATAATATACCCACTAATGGGAAATGGATGAATAACCTCAAATATATAGAGATGGATTCATTAATAGATTCTCCTTAATATATAAATGGATTTAATATATGATCAATTTTTTAGGGTAACCAGTCCTATATCAAGATTACGAAGAGAATATTGAACATATATTAAATCTATAATAGAGTCCCAGTGTAGGAAACAAGTCACCCCAAAATGATGTGATGATCTCAACCTCCCATCATCTTGACCAATGTAGTTCCTCAGTGTCGTTGGTTCTGAAACCCCAATTGAATGTCAACATTTGGAAAGAAGGTTTGTACCCGATAATGGATGTGGTAACCATTGGGTGTTTCTATGGAAGAAAACCATGAATTATAAACTTGAAGTGAATGATTTTTTCAGACATCAAACCATCCCAAAATGAAACCACCACAACATTTTACCCAACAATGAGTGTGATATTCCCCATGAAACAAATTTGGTGAACTCTATGTAAAATCATTTAACTATGACATCTCATTCACTAGATAAAATAAATATATTTCCTCATTCTTGCTAGAACATTTTTACGCCAATATGGGTGATCAACACAAATGTATTTTCCTGAAGAAACAAAAATGGTGAACCTGATGTGAGTATCTCAAATAGAAAAATTATCAATTTTCCAGGTGTTAGGACATTTTTTTAATATCCTATGAAAAAAAGTAGGAATCCCGACATGAAACTTTTGGATGATCCTCTATAGCTAGGGTTATCATGAAATAATTTCATCCTCACTATGAAAAGTTTATGTGAGCATAAAAGCCAGACCTGGAATAAGAAATCACTATTTTATTACCCATGCATATCTGATTGAGCACATATCATGCCTACAATGATACAATTAATGATGACCTTATTCCTTATTAAACTTATTAATGTATATACTTCCCTCATAAACAACACATGAACCAAGATAATCTATTTATCCACTGACCATTATATAAAATCATCTATAGATGCAACCTCCACAGGTCTCACAATTCCTTACACACTCGACACCTCTAGCGTCAGGCGAAAAATTCAAAGGCATGAGAATACCATCAACATGATTTGATCCTGACCCTTGAGGATTAAAATGAGGCTTTCTAAATTCATAAAAATTATGTCCTCATCATCCAAATAAAGATGCAATAAATCCAGTGGTGCTCATTTCCATAACCAACTGCTTTAGAATCTTATTCTCAAAGCATGAAAATCACTGAATTTCGTATCTGATAAATGTGGATAAAGGATTCAACAATAGTTCCCTTCATGTTAATGGTCCACCTGGGAGGGCTCCAAAAAATATTAATCCTGAGATCCATCCCACTTTTAACTTTCAGTCACCCACTGATGGTACCACTCAACACAATTATATCTTGGATACCAAAGCATGTGTAATAAGGAAGACACACCAGGCATGAAAAAATTTAGATTACCATTAGTGGGATATATACAGACTACCAATGATGAATCCCACTGATATATTCTAGTATTATCTAGAATGAAAGCTCATAACCCTACTCACTTGGGAGAAGTCTGCAAGCATATTCCCATAGAAATCATCGGGGAGGCGTATATATCTACCCCAATTCATGTGGTCCATTGTCATATCCTCATGGTCCATTGAGGAAAAAATTGGTCTCATACCACCGTATCAATTGAAGTTATATTACAATATATAGTGGAGAAAGAAAATGTGTACGCTTAAATTCCTACATACACATTGTTGAAGTGCCATTACATTCTAGAAATAGATAATAAACTCTATCAGCATATTCTAACACTAATCCAGAAATAAGGAAATGCACATATTCCCGTCTATACAAACAAGGAAGAACAAAACTCTAATCAATATAAACAAGTGGTTTCTCTATAGAATTCCCATATTCTTTCTCTCATCCATGAGGATTATTGGCATATTTTGGTAATGGATGGGGTAGCAGACCAGAATCATTTCCCCATTCCAACTGGGTCTCAACAAGTGAGAGTGGAACATTTCTTGGGATAGGGGTACATTACTCTCATAAATGACCAGTGACATATTATAAAGGCCCATGATTAGGCTTATATCACCAGTTAAAGTTGGGTATCACCAAGTGGGAGTGGAACATGCCTCGAGACAGAATCATATTCCTTTAAAAAAACCCAAAGGCATACTCCGTATACTAGAGATTGGGCTAATATCCCCATTATAAATGAGGTACACCAAGTGAGAATAGAACATTCCATGAAAGAGGCTCATATTTCTATCAGTGAATACACATAGAATATTCCATTATATTAATGAATCTAGGCTCATATCACTACTTCCACCAGAAAATGACTGCATAAAAATTATTATGTGGAAATATAGGAGGATGATCATACCCCTTATACTATTCTGGAGGTCCATCATATTTTTATGGGGAATTAATATTCAGTTTAGGCTCATAATCTCTTTACAACCAGGGCTTATAAAGTGAGATCCGTATATTTCATAATTAAGGATCATATTCCTATCAAAAATGACCGGAGACATATTCCAAAGGCTCAAGATTAGGCTCACATCCCCATTATGATGGAGTCTCACTTAGAGATAGTGGAAGATGGCTTGGGTTATTCTCATATTCCTATTAGATAAGCTCATTGGAATATTCCATTAGCTTATTTGTAACAGGATCATAATCACATAGCACAATATAATTATCAACATAGTCTAGAGAATTTCATACATTAGGATCATATTATTAAAAATTTCCAAAAGGTTGGTCAAAATATTCCAGTCACAATGAAGAATAAGGCTCATACCCCTTAATTTGTTCAATGCTAGTTTCCATGGGGTTGTTCAAGATACATTCTCAACACCCCAAGGATATTTCAACTCTTCAAATAAATAATAATGTGATCATTACCATTATAGTACCCCTGATTTCAGGTATGTAACCCTTACTTGATGATTTTTATGGTTATAAAGTGTAAGGGTAAAAAATGGTAGATCTTGGTGAACTTTATTTATGTTTTGGGGGAAAATGTAGAGTGCATAGGCACCGCACGGTTAAACTAAACTGTGCAGAAATATTAGTGGAAACTGTGGGGCCTATTCTGGGCTAGGCACTTTTGATGCAGTATCTTAGAAATGGTGTCCACATAGTTAGGGAACCCATGTGAGAAGGCCCTGTAAGGGTTTCCTTAAGATAGTATCTAACACATGGTTATCACACTTTTTGTCAAACTGTGCAGTCTAACCATGCACAGAATCAAATCTAGATCCAATTTTTAAGAGCTCACTCGTTTTTTCATAACTCACTCCTATTTCCCCTTAAACAAACCAAATTTTTATATTTCTCTCTATTTAAGGTTGGGGAACCTCTTCCAAGTGTTTTGGAATAGATCCAGAGCCCTCCCTTGGCGTTTCCAAGCCCGATTCTCATGGTAAGTGATGTTCTTCACCGTTCTTGTCTCGTTTCTTAGATATGCATAGATATATTTCTCCTCTCCTATTTATTTTTCATATATACACATATTAATGGTAGATATATGTTGGGGGATTCTAAATATGATGATATTTGGGTTCACTGATGGTATTAGAAGAGACTTAAGTCCGTTTCAGATAGATTCAACTCGGTTGCCTGAGCATTCTTCATCAGTTATCAGTTTTCATCAAAACCATTGGGTAGGTGGATTATATCTTGACCGATATTTCTATAATTGGTTTTATTAAATTTTCATTGGTTTATTTTAAAGGAATTGATTATTAAAATCATAGAATAAATATTCTCTAGTGATGATTTATGGTTTTGGGTGAAAATGTGTGATCTGTTGGAACCATGGCCATTCTATGAATGAATTGGAGTAAGATTTGTGTTTGATGTCAATACTCATTGGAAGTTCAGAATGTTTTCCAGTAATGTCCTCATACAATTCAAGCAGACAAATTTTTTGAAGGTGGCGTCATTTCCTATTGTTGACCTTATTTTTGGGCCTGAAAATCGAGAAATGGGGAAATGTGTGTTTGGAAAAGGAACTTGTGTACAAAAGGGTAGGTGTGTTTGAAAACTAAGCGCAATGCTTGTTTCAGGATCAGATGGTCAAAAAATGTCAAAGGCATGATCTGCGTGAAATATTGGAGTTGTGCGAGAAAAACATGGATTGTGCACTAAATTGGTTTTGCATGAAATACTGAAAGCATGTTGGTTTTCTTGCGCAAAAGGTGTTTCAGGATCCGAACATCAAAAAATAGAAAAGGAATGAGATGTGTGAAAAAGGTGAAGATGTGCGCAAAAAAATGGTTCCCGCATGAAAAAGGATTGCGCACAGAATGAGAGTTTTTCATGCCACAGCGGGGTTTGCACGTGGTGGTCGGTGATGCCTATAAATAAGAGGTGACCCCCCACATTCGGTGCGGTGGAAGACATAGAAAATATCTGAGTTCTGATGTGCATAAAAGGTGCGCATAAAGGTAGTTTCATGTAATGGTGGAAGTTTCACATAAAAATGGAGGCTGTGTGTAAATCTAGAGGTTGCGCGTAAAACTGGAGGCTTCGTGTAAAACTAGAGGCTGCGCGTGAAACACGACGGTGCGCGTAAAAGTTTTTATTGTGTGAAAAAGGAGAAGATGCGCATAAAAGCTGAGGCTACGTGTAAAAGTGAATGTTGCATGTAAAGGGGTTTGTTGCATGTAATGTTTTCCATGCGGAAAGTAATGATTGCACGAAAAATTGAGATCTTGCATGAAAAAGGTAGGTGTTGCACGCAATCGACAATGTAACCTTTTTGCACATTCTGAATATCTGGTTCAGTGGTTTAGTTCTTTTATGTGCATCAATTCATGACATTGATTCAAGCACTATCTCATGCTAAATAGAGACAAAGACTTCAATGAAAATCTATTGAAGATATCTTCAAGTCGATAAACTGAGTTTGACTTCTCTCAAGGTAGTGAGCTTGGGGGAGTCAAGGGAAGTTATCTAAGGGATGAAATGAGAAATACCTAAACCTTTGTAAAGGTAGTGTGCCTAGCACAAAGTGACTATGACCAAATCTTTTAATCCTTAAACCAGTGAAGATTAGTGGATTTAGTTATGACCGACACACTGTCGGTGTATTCTCCTTGGACATATTCCTTTGCGGTGAACCAAATAAAAGTGTTGTTTCATCTCCATACTATAAATTTTTTGATAGATTTAACAAGTTCCTACCCACATGGGAACATGATTTACAACATTAGAAAGAAAATGTTGACACCTTGATTCACCCCTCCCCTCTCAGGTTGTTCCGGGGTCCTTCATGATCTTGGTGAAATGTTGTGTATAGTGATTTAGTTTTTTGAATTTAATATTGTGATTATAAATTATGGATTTTTTGGAATTGCTAAATGGTTTTACAAAAAATGGGGTTTTCAATAAATATGGTGTTTTATTGAAATATTTTTTCATTCAAATAATTTTGATGGAAATGGTTTTCAATAAAAATGTGTTTTTATTGAAATGGTGTTTTGGCATGATCCTCATGCATATTGGTGTGTGGATTCATATTGTATATATGAGGCATGGTTCAAATAGGACCTTGTGATCGGTTCCAAAAGGGTTAATGGAACATGGGATATAATTACCTTGTGATGGCTTGGTAGATCAACGAGAAACTGCTCATGAGTATGGAAATGTCATCATGTATCATTCTTGGTTGGTTGTGTGGATGTGTGTAATGGATTGGGTATGCCAAAGGAATATTTAGAAATGTTTTTAAATTTTGTTTACTTATATTTCTAGAAAAATAACTTATTGAAAAATTGTTTTCAATTACACTTGTATGATTTTGGTTATAAACGGTTTTGGAAACTTGTTTATAAGTAGTTATAAACTGTTTGAGAAATTTTTTACTATAAAATGTTTTTTGTAGATGTTTTTAACTCTTCTATACTAGTGGTGTGAGTAGGAAAGTCATTGGGGAAAACATACTGAGTGTTATAATCATCCCTTCTTGGGAACATTGGTTCTTTTTTAGATGCTATATTCTAGGGCATGGTCAAAGGTAAAGTATCACATGTTTTTAGCACCACCTCGTGATAATTGTGTTGTTCAAAGATTTTGGAGCTTTGAGCTTGTGGAGAATGGATTCTTGTCGACTTTTGGGAGTGTTTAGTTGTTCTTCCACTTTTTTACATTGATAATTGTTTGTTATTCCAATATTTCACACTTTGGAGTGGGTTTTATATGAATAAATTATTTGTGTTGTCTTTATTTTGTTCATGCATCATATAGTGAATGGTTTGTTTATGGTTTTTTGGTTTAGTGGTTTATTTAATAATGGGTAAATCATTCCCCACTTGAATTTGAAACCCTTCAGCATTTATTTACAACCTTTTTCATCATGTGGATGTCTCTTAAGGCTATGAAATGACTCGTTTTACTTTAAAGACAATGTAAACTAGTGGGTCATTACAAATGGTATCAGCTTGTTTAGTCATTTCCTAACAAGTAGTCATTAGTGTTTTTTGTCTTGGAGTTGAATTCATTCTTGTCTATTCCTTGGGGTTTTGATCTTAGAAAGGAGTGAGATCATCATGAATTTTAATGTAGAGAATAAAAATAAATAGATATCCTTTTTATGATGAACTTCAAGTTACCAAGGAGTTGGGTATATAAGGGTTTTAGAGAAACTTATAGGATCTTGGAATCTCATTATCATGGGTTTAGAAAATTAGACAAGCATGACATGCATTGTAGAGAAACAACTTCCCACTAGAATTGTATATTTCATCTAGAGGAATGATTTATGATTTTTGAAAATGTGTAATTTTTTAAAAAATGTAGAACTTGTTTTAAAAAAGAATGTTTTTTGAAAAGAGGATATTTGGTGTATTTTGAAAATGGTTTGATTTTCAAAATAAAGAATGGATTTTTCACAAATGGTTGAAAGTGGAAAAGATTGTTTTTGGAAAAAAATGTTGTGATAGTTGATGTGATTTAATTTACAATTCTAATGCATTAGTTTCTATGGAGTGAAAATTACTAAGTTGTTGTTTGTTTAGAAATGGCACTCGGTAGGCATCATAGAAACCAACCAGAAAAAGCTGTGGAGAATGTGGTTTCACATAAGACATAGGTGAACCAAGAGCTGGTTCAAAGTACCGTTCAAGAGTTTCATGCCATGGACACAAGGAACCAGGGGGATGATCCAAGGCATGTAGATTATTCCATCCAATTCATGAAGTAGAATCCACCCATATTATGGGGTTATTCTAAACTGAAAAAGGTAAAGGTGTGGTTAAATAGGATGAATCGTATCTTTGATTTCATCAGCACACCATCAGAATATAAAGTCAAGATAACCATGTACTTGCTAGAGGATCATGCATGTTAGTGGTGGGAAAAAGTTCTATAAGATAAATCAGATCATGTCCTTACTTGGAAGGATTATGAGGAATTGTTTAATAATCAATTTTATCCTCACACGTTCAAGATACAGAAGATGAAAAAATTATTTAGCCTAAATAAAGAGAAACTATCTATCACTGAATATGAGACTAAATTGATAAATTTCGTGCACTTTTCACTAAAATCTGTGGTCTGTGCGTCCTTGAAGGCATGCATAATCGAATCAAGGATAAGGTAATAAATTCAACTGAAGATTATGGTGCTCTATATTACTAATTATACAGAGACGGTGAATAGAGAGGTGATGAATGGGTGAGCCATCTCAGGGGCTATGGGAAGAGGAAGTTTAATGATCCCTATTGGAAATGGAGGAAACTCCAATGCTGGGAGAATGAAAAATAGAGACACATATATCCAAGGTTGGACTAGGAATCCGAATCAGACAGTTGGATCAGTAAATATTCCTCCATGACCTACTGGCCAAGAGGGATGCTACCATTGTGGTTCATTTGACCACATAAAGAGGGTGTATAAAATACCATCAAGATCATGTCATAACTGAAAAAATATGGGAAACCTTAAATACTTTTTTCACAGTGCTCTGAAGTCGGGTTCTTGATACACTTCTTAGGTATCGAAAGCATCATATGCTTCGACAAGATGAGTAAAATAGAACTAGAATCGTAAATATAGAAGGGATATCCATAGTGATTCTCGGAATACCATGACTCCTTTTCAAGGTAAATCACAAAAGAAGAATAAATAGAAGTGTGTAGAGATGAAGCAATTATATGGACCAGAGAAGATAATTGTCGATGATAAGGATGAACTATCTATAGTGAGAGTTATGGTTCTTTTGAATTATACCTTTGTGCAGTTTCTGCTTAATATTGGTGAATTTCATTCCTTCATTTCTTTTCATGCTATTGACCTTCTATGTTTAAAACTGGAAATGATGCCTTTTATATTAAAAATGAAAACTTTTATCGGTAAAAGAGAATGTCAAGCCTTTGTGTGTAGAGCTTGTACTATATCTGTTGATGGAGATGGGATGAAATTAGATTTATTGATGTTGGAGATGGATGTCTATGATTTAATCCTGGGTATGGATTGGCTAATAATGTTCAAGGCTCACATTAACTTTTATAGAAAAAAAGTTAGTTCCATAATAGAGGATGGCGTTGAGCCACTCTTCAGAGGAGAAAAGGTTATGAAGGTAAGTGAAATAGGCTTTTTGGAACCACTAGTGGGAATCAAGTCGTATTTATTGGAAGCATTTACTTTGGTGTTAATGGAAGAGATTGAGGAAGATAATTTACCAGTAATTTTGGATCCATTTCCAGATGTCTTTCTTAGGAACTTATCAGGGTTACCACATCTAAGGGAAGTGGAGTTTACAGTTTATGTCCTTCTGGAGAC
Organism: Viscum album; assembly: GCA_963277665.1. Classification (NCBI taxonomy): domain Eukaryota; kingdom Viridiplantae; phylum Streptophyta; class Magnoliopsida; order Santalales; family Viscaceae; genus Viscum; species Viscum album. The sequence goes on from OY728128.1 coordinate 695,708,568, forward strand.
CATTCATATTTCCCTTCCATCATATAGGATGGAACAATTGGAGTTATGGGAATTTAATGTGCAGTTGGAGGAACAAGAAATTATGGGTTTTATTCAGCCGATCACATCTCTGTGGGAAACACCAGTTTTTTTAGAAATAAAGAGGATGGAACTCTTAGGCTATGCATTGATTATCATAATCATATCTAAGTTATGATAAAGAAAAGGTATCCACTTCAACACATTTTTGACATTTTCATTCAATTGAGTGTTTCCTAGTGGTTCACAAAAGTTGACATGCGATCAGGATATTACCAATTATGAGTTTGGAAGGAAGATATTATGTAGACAACCTTCAAAAGTAGATATGGACACTATGAATATGTAGTCATTTATTTGAGTCTAATGAATTCGCCAAAGGTCCTCATGGATTTTATGAATAAGATATTTCAGTGATATCTAGATTCTTTTGTTGTGGTGTTTATAGATGACATATTAGTGTATTCAAAGACAAGGGATGAACATGAGAAACACTTTTAAACAAATTTGGAAATATTGAGAGATCATCATTTGTATTCCAAATTATCTAAGTGTGATTTTTTGATACAATAGGTACACATTCTTGTAAATGTGATTTTGGAAAAATTTGTTTTAGTGGATCCTGAAAAGATAAATGTTGTTATCTCATTGAAACCACCGAAGAATGTCTTTGAGATTTGATGTTTTCTTGATCTAGATTTCTATTAATGATTCTTTGTTTGTGACTTATGGCGACTAGAATCACCAATGATTTCTCTGAAAAATAAGAACGATCTATTAAAATGCACTGAAGAATACCATAGGTCTTTCTAGGAGATGAAATTTCATCTTAAATCAACACCTATCTTGATTTTTCTAGAATCAGGACATGGGTACAGGGTGTACTATGATGCTGTTGGGTCTGGGTTGGGCTGTGTTCTCATGAAATGAGACCATGTTGTGGCTTATAGTTCAAGGAAGCTATGGGTGAATGAGAATAATTAACCAACACACTATTTGTAGTTCCCTACGGCCGTACATGATTTGAATACATAGCATAATTATCTCTTTGGTGATAAATTTAATGTGTTCATTGACCAAAATAACATGCAACACATTTTATCACAACAAGATTTGAATCTAAGAAAATTATATGGATGGATTATCTTTAGATGTTTGAATTTGACTTAATTTATACAATGGGAAAAGGTAATTCGGTGAAAGAAGAATTAATCCAAAATTCATATCCTCAGTTGGAAAAGGATTCTTTAGATATATGTTAGTTGATATCGGTCCTAGACGACATGGATGTGGGATGTGAATATTGAGGTGATATTGTAGTTTTATTTTCAGTTTCAATCAATAATGATTTTGTAAATAGGGTCAAAAAGGAACAAACATCTAATATTAAATTCCTGGTTATAAGTTCAAAATTTAATGGCGGGGAGACATTTTAGGGATGTAAACTTGATGGGTGTTCAGTTTTGTGGTTTAGAGATCATATGGTCGTACCTATGGCTTGTTTGGAGAAACTTTATCATTCTTACCACTATTCGATATGAGTTGTACATCTGAAAATATAAAAGATGTATAAGGCATTAAAGATGAAATTTTGGTGGATAGACATGAAAAGGAAAGTGGCCGAGTTTGTCTCACAATGCTTAACATGTTAGTGGGTTAAAGCAGAGCATTAGTGACCAGCGGGTATGTTGCAGTCTTTACCTATCCCTATATGGAAATGAGAGTAGATATCATTGGATCTTTTTAAAGGTCTCCCATGAACGTTTTAGAAACATGATTCCATATGGGTGATATTGGATCATTTCACAAAGTATTCCCATTTCATTACTATTCATGAAAATTATATAGTTTATAATTTTTCCAAAATCTATATCCAAGAAGTGGTAAAGGGACAATGCATAACTGTTTCGACCGTGTCAGATAGAGATCTGAGTTTCACATCTCATTTTTGGAAATATTTAAAAAAAGCCAGTGGGACTTAGTTGATTATGAGTATGGCATATCATCCTTAGATATAGGTGAAATACAGAAGGATTATACAGACATTGGATGGCATGTTTTGGGATTGTGAAATGGATTTTGGTGGCTCAAGGGAAGAGAATATACCCTTAGTGGATTTATCTTATAATAAAAAGTATCAGGCCTCGATACATATGGCTCAGTTTAAAAAATTGTATGATCTTCCTTGTCGTTATCCACTATGTTGGGTGGAAACAGGGGAGACTTCACTAGTTGAGATGAGCCTTGCCCAAGTGACAATAAAGAAGATTCAGTTTATCAAAAAGTGGATGGAGATAGCTTAGTGTCTTCTAAAATATTATGTGGATCATTGTAAAGGGCCATTTTTATTTTCCGTGAGTGATCATGTGTTTTTTAGGATCTCTCCAAGGCCTATACGTCGTCATTTTGGGAAGCATATCATGTTATCTCTTTGATATATAGGCCCTTTTGAGATACTGGAACATGTTGGGGAGGTGGAATATTGGTAGGCATTACCACCATGGCTCTGTTTGGTGGATATTGTTCTCTATGTATCCCAGTTAAAAAAGTGTTACCCTGATCCTAACCATGTGATCAGATGAAATCATGTTAACCTAGAGCCGAATTCTTCATTGGAACAAATCCCAGTGCAGATTGTGGACAAGAAAGAGAAAATCATTCATGGAATAATCATCAGTTTAGTTTGGTTATTATGGAAACATGGAAATATTCAGGAAGATACTTGGTAACATGAGAAGGAAATTAAAGATCAATGGACAGAACTCTTTCAGGGAATCAATGGTTTTCTATTTTCCTAGGATGGAAAGACCAATGGTAGGGAAAATATAGTACCCCAATTTCTAGTATATATCCCTTAATTGATTATTTTAATGGTTATAAAGTGTAATGGTGAATAATTAGAGAGCCTGGTAAATGTTCATTATGTTTTGTGGGAAAATGGAGAAGCGCACGAGCTTCACACAGTTTGCCTAAACCATGCCGAAATCTTATAGTAGAAACTGTGTGACCTATTCTAGTTTGGGAACTTTTGAGGTATTAGCTTTAGCATAGTTTCCCAATGGTTAGGAAGGCCATTCAAGAAGGCTATCCAAGGGTTTCCTTAAAATAGAAGCTAACACACGATTAGCACATGTTTTTTCTAACTATGCGGTCTAACCGTGCGTAGAGTCAAATATAGATCCTATTTTTAGGATCTCACTAGTTTTTGGAATAACTTACTTTATTTTCCTCCTAAATTTCCCTAATTGGATATTTCTCTCCATTAAAGGTTGGGTATCCTCTCTCATTCATTTTGGAACTAATATAGATCCCTCCCTTGGCGTTTTCAATCCCGATTCTCACAATAAGTGATGTTCTACACCTTTCTTTCTCGTTTCATAGATCTTCTTAGATCTACTTATCCTCTACCCTTTCTTTTTCAGATCTACACATATTATGGGTAGATCTATGTTGGAGAATTCCAAATATGATGATATTTGGGTTCTTTTATGGTAGGATTACAGATCTAAGGCCATTTTCGGATAGATTCAACCCTGTTGTGTGAGAATTCAACATCCATTGTTAGTTTTCATCAAAACCTTTGAGGTTGGTGGCTTCTATCTCGACTCCCCTTGCGAGAATGGATTTCCTTTTTAAAATTGGTTTATTTTAATGTAATTTATTGTGAAAAGAATAGAATAAATAATATCTAGTGAAAATTTATGGTTTTGTGTGAAATTGTGTGATCTTGGTGAATTGATGTGAAAAAATGAATTAGTTTCTTCAATTTAACATGTTGATTTTAAATTAGGGGTTTTCTGGAATTTCTAATCGATTTGATGGAAAATTTTTTCAATAAACTAGAGTTTTTATTGATTTTTTTTGGAATTAAAATGATTTTTATGGAAATGGTTTTCAATAAAAATGTGTTTTTATTGAAAATGTGTTTTGGCATGATCTTGGGGAATATTGGTGTGTGAGTTCATAATGCATAGATGGGGCTTGATTCAAATATGACCTTGTTCTTGGTGATAATGTTTTAATGGAACATGGGATATAATTACCTCATGACGACTTGGTATAATGATGAGAAACCACTCATGAGTATGGAACTTCCATCGCATAGCATGCATGGATGGTTGTGTGCATGTGTGGAATGGATTGGGAATTCCAAAGGAATATTGATAATTGGTTTCAAATATTTGATTAGTTTATTTTTGTATAAAAATAACTTGCTGGAAAATTGGTTCTAATTTAACTTGCATGATTTTTGTTATAAATGGTTTTGGAAACTTGTTTATATGTAGTTATAAACTATTTTGAGAAATTATTTATTATAAACAATTTTATGTAAATTTATCTTACTCTTCAATCCTAGTGTATTGTGTAGGGAAGTCATTGGGAAAATCTTACTGAGTGTTATATTCACTACATATTTGTAACTTTGGTTCTTTTGTAGATTATATATTCAAAGACAAGGGAAAAGGTAAATTATAACATGTTGTTAGAACCACCTCATAATACATGAGATGTTCGGTGATTATGGAGCTTGTAGATTGTGAAGCATAGAGTATTTTGGTATTTTGAGAGTCTTTAGTTATTATTCCACTATTTACATTGATAATTGTTTGGTCTTCCTCTATTTCACACTTTGGAGTAGTTTTTTTATGAATAAATTAGTTGTGTTGTCTTTTTGTTTAATGCATCATTTAGTGAACGATTTGGTTATGGTTTGTTGGTTTAGTGTTTTATTTCTTAATGGGTAAATTGTCCCCCAATTATATTTAAAACCCTTCAAAATTTATTTCCAGCCTTTGGAATCTTGGGGATGTCACTTAAGGTCATTTAATGACTCATTGTACTCTTAAGCCAGTGAGAATTAGCGGGTCATTACAACCATGATAGTCGTGCTCATGGTAATGTGGAGATGGATTGCATGGACTCTACTCCTAATATCCACCATGGTCAAACTCCCCATAGTGATATTTCCCGCAGATAAGGAAATAATCCCCTTTACTAGAAATCTTCATACCAAGATATGCTCAAAAATTAGAAGCCTTCATATAGAGAGGTGCTTGAAACATCGGTGTCAATTGCATATAGTTCCACTTCGACTACCAGTAACACTCCACTTCAGTTAGTAGGAGACGTCGAGAAGTACCTTTTCTGGAATTACTAGATGGAGGCATGTATGCATTATGAATAAGAATCAAACATTGATATATATATAGAGTTATCCAGAAACAACCTCTCCACCATGTTCGGAACCCTTACCAATTCTGAATATGTGATCACAGATGATCTAGAGAAGTAGTGAATTCTTTATCTACACCAAAATATGTGGGAAACTAATCCGTGACTAAAGGATAGGAATCTCCCTTACCTCTTATATGAGGGTCGCCTTTAGACCATCATGATACTCTATTTTTTTCTATACCTAACTGTTTTATCCATGGATCAGGACCAAAAACTATAAATTCACAATGAAAATTTACAATACGCATACCTCCATTAAATCAAAACTCTTTGGAAACTGATCACCAAAGACACACCTTGTATTTTTATTCAAGGATGGGGAAATTATGGATCATTTCACTTCGCCATACCCCTAGAATAGCATATCCCAACATATATAGAATCCTATAATTTATAGTCTCTTGTGAGATTATGGGACTGGGTAATGCAAGAGTTAGCTGACCACTATAATGGAATTACCCTAATTCAATAGTGCGAATAAATCATGAATAGAGGGAAAGGATATCCAACAGGTCTTTGACTTGGGCCCCTCGAAGCAACATGAACCCATTTTAGATACAGAATCCAATTTTCTAGTCATCTCAACAGCTTATCATAGAAACTGATTCTCATCATGGGATACCATTACACCTAGTTCCAACATTCAAATTGCTGGGTGACATCAAATAGGTTGGGATAATAGCTTCCATTGTAGCCATCCAGGAGAGAACCCACCCCCCCGAGTTGAATGAATATCTACCACTATCTCCACCTCTCGAATCATCGTTCCAATAGAGGATTCAAGACATATAATCAGTAGCTAAAAATCAACCCCAACCCACCAGGATTGGGGAATTTATATCTCAATCACTGCCAATAGGTTCACCATCCCCTAAGAGGATCCTGGGGAAATGAATAACGATTCTAGATCAACCCTATCTTGTTGGGATGAGGGAATTTATATCTAAATTTCTATCCTGTTGGGGTGAGGGAATTTATATCTAAATTCTTATCCTTGGAATCATCAAATCCTTGAATAGAATCGTTAAATCCTCAACATCATGATCATCCAATTCCAATTGTGGACCTGGATTGTCCCTAACCCATAAGGCTAGGGTAATATTTATCATCATCACCACTATAGAGAGAATCAATATTCTGTTGGTTGGGAGGTAAATATCGATGGTTGGAATCCCATCTATTTCACCCGTCACATGAAATACTCTTCTATTTAGGGATTATTCAGAAAAAAAGAACCCAAAATCATATAATGTCACTACTCACAGGCCGAGATGAAATGGGAGTATGGTAAAGTAAATAAAACCCTAATGGAGCCATAAGACAAAATGATCCAATAGGGACCAGGGTTTGAGAAATGACCCTAATGCAGGCAGTACAGAAGCATCCTATTGCGTTGAGAGTAATTGGATAACTAAAATTTCCCGATACACCTCTGTGAATCACATAATGGTCAAAACAGTAGATATTGTGGATCAAGATGCGATTGTAGAGGGATGAAATGTTGAAAATATACATCTAGTGGAGGATCTGGATACACCCAATGAGGCTACATGTAACCAGAACCAGAGGAGTCTCCAAAACCAGGAACCTCTAAATATCAAGTTTCCACCTCTATAACAACACTTCCAATGATAAAGGGAAAGGTGTGGATACTTTGAATCATCACCTAGAAGAATCAAAATTCCTTCCATAGAGTAACAATTGGCCCATTATAAGGATGAGATACAAACTATTAGGAAACTCAATGAGGAACTACTTAGTCAAAACATTCCCACTAGGTATCGTCTTTAGCTAGAGAAAAATATTCTCCCTACTAGATCTAATCCACCTGCAAGAATGGAATCTGACCATTAGACCATCTCTGAATAAACAGATTTGGTCTACATAAATGAGAAAGTTGAAAATAATCATGACTTTCCTCTATTTCAGAGTAATTATATCCCTCTCCAAGGTAATAATTCAATCTTCACATGGGTCAAGAATTGGTCGAAGACAAAAAAAGTCCACCTCATCAAGAAACACCCAGTCTATATAGAATAGAAGAGGATCAATGAATATTTCTTCCAAAACTTCTGAATGTAATTGAGTCTCTGACTACTTGAATGGATTCCATGGAAGAGTGATGTGAAATAATGAAGCCTGAGAGAAAGTTATATCTCAAAGGGGTGGATGAAACATTTCTCCAACCCAATTTTATAAATCCTCCATTCTCCACCATTAATAGTGTGGGATACCCTGAACAACATCTCAAGCACTTCATATCCCAATGCGGTCTGATGATGGACCATCAAAATCAATAGGAGGCAACCAAGATGATGTTTCCTTTATAGAGTCTGATTGGGACATCATTAGTTTCGTACAATAGCCTACCCAAAGCATCCATTGTATGATGGGAATACCTTATCCATCAATTAATTTATTAGTTCATCTCTATACTATGGGGGAAAATAATTGTTAACCTAAATAACTGAAAGAAATGGGAAAATGAAAGGATCTATGACTTCATAACCATATTCAAAGGATTAACCTACTCACTTTGCATCCATCTCTCAGAAGAGAAATTGCTAGAACTATGTGATTAAAATATGTTGGATGAGATAAAAAAAACTTTTATCCCAATGAAAAATCTAGGTATATTCTTTGAGTTTAAAAAAATATCATAACTTTTGAAAGACTCCATTTAGTGGACTTGGTCTAAATCTCAAATCATTCCCTCAACACAGGGGAAAAGGATAGACAAGGAAAAAAGTATGTTGTTACACTCAAACTAGTAGAAATTCCCATCTAAGAACCTAAATAGGTCTCAAACCACAAAACACATATTATCAAGGGGAAACAACAACAAAATTACCCTCATCTAGAGGAAAAAAGAGACCAATGTTGCCTAGGGTTTGAGGAACTGATGAATAAAGAAAACTCCATAAGAAATAAACAATTCCCCAGTTACTTCCTTAAAACCATGGGAAACAACTTTCTCAAGTTTCCACAGTCCAGGAATCCTAATGAGGTCAACCTCACTGATCATCCCGACTGCTGCCCTTTTCATAGAAGGTTGGGTTATAACATACATGATTGATTTATATTCAAAGTAATCCTACAAATCAGGGTCGATTTCAAATAGGTGAAGTTGGATAAGTACCTAGAATAACCATTTCCTAGTAAAAATAATAAGGTGATTTGAAAAAAGATTAAGCTAGGAATTGACATACGTTCAATAATTGGATGACTGAAAAGACAGTTTACCAAGCTTGTTCCACATTGAGAGAAAAAATTTGCAGAACCATGACTACTCCATCACCTAGGGAGGTGAAATGAAATATTCCTCCTAAATGTGAACAAGACCATTTAACATAGGAAAATATAGAAGTGGTTGACTCTTATTCAACTCCAACTCGTGTTCTAACTCTTTCAGATTGCTTCCCAGTAATATATGAAGCACATGTAACAACACACCAAATGGAAAACTCATAGGATGAAGATCTCATATTTTGTTATATTAAAGTTACACACATAGGATACCCATTCTACAATAATGAATATTCCTATGAGTATGAGTTCCCCATACTAAACTAGGGTGAAGGAGGTCGGATGCATAAGAAATGAGGATACAAGGGACATCACGATCGTGGTTAAACCTAATATTCGGGTCATGTCCCCACATAGGACATGTATGTATCTCATACCTATGGGAAATTATTCTAGAGGGCTCCATAGAGATATGGAGGTGTCCTAGAACCCTTCAACAATCATCTAATCCTGATCATTTTACAAGACTACTTTGTAGGGGTGTGTTTATCAGATAATTCCAAACAAAGTTGAAGTACGACATGCCCTAAGACACTGGTAAGAGATTCTCCCTTGACCTCTGTAAAATAACCATGCCCATCTACCTAAAATTTCCCCGCTCCTAAACCACATAACTAGAAGCAACCCCATTTTAGGAAGCATCTAACTTTGGCACAAAAGTACAACATTCTAATGTAGCTAGAGGTCCCCCCATCCAATCTCTCAATCCAGGATGCACTTCACCTTTCAAAATAAATCACAGAGGTACTCATTCAAGACCTCCATATCCCACTAGAGTTAAAAAAAATTTATATAGCTGAGGTTTATGGAGTGGAGACCTTTCCATTAGAATCCCACGTGGTCATCTCATTCATAGAGCATGATCAACAAGAGTTCATATAGGGACACATAAAACCCGTATAAGTTTCAGGACAACTCAATAATGTCTATATATAAATGGAGTTGATTGATAATGGTTCTGGAAACAACCTCATCTAAATTCAGACCCTATTACATTTTGGATATAGAGAGGGAGATTTTTCAACCACAAATATAACCATCCAGGCGTACGATAAACATGATAAATATCCTTATTGGAAGATCAAGCTCAAAACTCACTTTGAGGGTCTCACATCTCACACCGAGTTTATGGTTATCTATAAAGACACAGTATAAAATGACTTTCTCAGAAGGCCCTTACTCTATAACCATGTGGTGGTACCTTTAACATTCCATTAGTGATTGAAATTCCTTATTGATGGAAAGATCAACATACTAGATGGCGTAAGTTCCACCTTTGAGACTTGTGAAGCCACATATGATAAGGAAGGTTTCCATAAAAGGGTAAGAAAAAACCAATGATGGATTAAAAGATATAGGTTTTGGACCCCAATATCTTGGGTAACACCTCTATAAATAATTAGAGTATGCTCAACAGTGATTATGTGCTACCCATAAATCTAGTTTAGGTAATAAACCTAATCCTAGATGTCCAAGTCCCCTCTGTCTCTAGTGATAGTGTGAAATAAAATCATCATCATAATCTCTCTGTAATGACTATATCATTAGGGGATACAAATTTATCTTTCCATGGCCTCATTCTTCATGACAGTAACATATATTCCCTTAAATTTATGACTTTACCTAAAAATGCCTCCATAGAATAAAAGAATGGATGAAGAATAGGATGACCTCATGAACTCCCCTCCTACATTTTAGGAAGGTATCTCCACCACCATTGATGAGCTCGGCCTGGTAAATCTATGAACGATGGAAGAACCATGGCTTACACTGGTTAGTGTTCCCATGCCTCCCAAGGTGTAATATATGTATATTGAATTTAAAAAAAACATCAATATGTTTTCTCTTGTAACTTTACATAAATTACCAGACTGAATCCAGATGTGGCTACACACTATCTCTGCTTACCCAATGAACATAGAGGCTTCAAGAAGGTAGCCAAGAGGATGAACCACTCTCATACTACTAATTTATTGGTATAAGTTAGCAAATTGAACAAATATAAAATTGTCTGAGAAGTAAAATAACCAAGATCAATCTCTAAATCATCCCTATCAAGAAGAAGAATTGGAAGATTAGGGTATGAATTGATTTTAGAGACCTTAATCAACACTTCCCAAAGGATGATTTCTTATTACTGATCAAAGATATATTGATTAATTTAACTATTTTTTTCTAAGACTTTTCTTTAATGGATGGGTACTCAGGGTACTATTTGATAAAAATGTCCCATAAAGATCAAGAAGCCACCATCTTCAAATCACCCTAAGGGATCTTTTTCTGTTAGGTCATTTCCTTTGGGTTAAAGAATGTTGAAGTTACTTATTAGTGCTCCATGAATCTTATCTTTAAGCCCATTTTGGGAAGGATTTTTGAATGTTATGTAGATGAACTACTTTTAAAATATAAATAGCGTGGTGATCACTTCATGAATCTTCAAATAATATTTGAACAGTTTCAGTAGCATAGTCTAAAGAGGAATCCACTAAAAGTTTCCTTTGCAGTAACATGTAGGAAGTTCCTTGGATTTTTGTCATGCCTCTATGGCATTGGGGTCGACCCTGAAAAGACTATCACAATAATAGAATTTACAAGCTATTTAAATCTCTAATAACTAAGGGGGTCCAAGGGCGCCTCACCTATATTCAACATTTCATAGCCAACTTGTCTAGAAATTCTCTCCCCATCAACATGCTAATGAATAAGGTAATCACTTATTGATGTCTTATGGACTACCAAGATTCCCTAGGGAGTCTGAAGCAGTTCCTTCAACACCCACGAGTCCTGATTCCACTAATGGAAGGGAAGCCTCTAAACTTATATGTGGTCTCTATGGAATGACTAGTTGGCACTCTCCTCAAATAGAAAAATGATGCGGGCAATGAAAACAGCCACTACTACCTCATCTGAACGATGATGGGTATTGAGACCCGATAATCTACTGTTAAGAAGAGATGCCCTGCACTCATATTTGTAAGAAAGAAGATGAGGAATTACATGAAGAAATAGAAAGTACACCTGGTCTCTCATATTGATATGATCAAGTACATATGTTTTCATCACATTATTACTAGGAATTTGGAATGATGTGTGGTCATTATACAACAATATGAAATTCAGTTCATGTCACATATGTTAGTGAAAGGAAATTCCCTGCTTGAATAACATGTAGTAAATACTGCTCCAAAAATTACACTAGTTGACATAGAACATCTAGATGATGATGTTTTCTATGTCCATGACACTCTCTAAACACGATAGATATATTTTGATAGCATCTTCCGATGAAATATTAGCAAGAGACTTGAAAACCTAAAATTCAATCGTGTTCTCTTAGGGACTGTGTATGTTTCTCTAGATAAAGAAATTTTTCCATAATCTTTCTCACTATCAAAAGGATGAATGAATAATGATGAGGAAAACCAAGACCAAATTACTGGCTTGGAACTAGCCTTATAGGTTCAAAAAGCCTACCTAAATGTCAAAAGGGATTCAGAGCTTGTGATAAAGAAGATCAATGGTGAATTTGACATCTAAAAGGAAGAATATGACCCTCTCCCTAGCTATGTCTAGGGACTAATAGATGTGTTCACTTTTGATCCCATATTGCATCATATTCCCTAATCACAGAATTCTTGTGTTGATGCATTGGATAATGCATCCATAGTCTTGGCCAACCTTGACCAGGAGGAAGCAATCTTCCTTATCACACACTAGAGAATGATCTCATTGATCATATTACATAAAATAGAAGAAACCAATCATGTAAAAAAACCCCATTGTGTGATAAATAGATTCCCACCCCCGAATGGATGATACCCATAATTTGTTACCTCCAAAATGGGTCTCTATTGACAGACCGAGCTGGATGGGAATAGATTTGACACCAAGAAGTTCACTTTACCAATTGTGTTGGTCAAAATTAGAAAGTATCCCTCTATATGAAAGGATTCAATGGAATCCTCCTCATATTCATAGAAGAAATAGAAATTCATTCTATAATGGAAGAATTCCAGGAAGGCTACTAATATGCTCATCTGTATGGGAACAAGATCTCCCACCAAATCAAGAGGCTGGGTTACTACTGGAAAAAATTACATTGGACTATGTGGAATTAAAAAGTAAATTTCATGAATCTTAGATTCATGAAAACTTAACCCATAAACCTTCCAAATTTCTACATACAACTAAATATTCCTTGATGTTTTCCATATGTGGAATGGATGTTTTGGGGCCATATCCCCCAGCAACAACCAGATAGTTCAAGTACATCCTTAATGCTACTAAATTCTTTTCCAAGTGGGAAATGGAGATTCCCCTCAAGTATGATGAGATGAATAATATCATCATCTTCATGAATTCCCTTATCATCACTAGGTTAAGAGTCCCTTACATGATATTGAAAAAAAATGACACAAAATATTGTTCTATGGAGTTGAAGAGATTGTAATAGGATTACAACATAGAGTCCAATCACTCATCCCACTATCACGCATCAAAAAATGGATAAATAGAAGTCTAAAATAATACTCCTTAGAATATATTTTATAATATAGAAAATGAGGAAATAATCCCTACCCAGAAATGATCCTCCATGCTTTGTGGTCCTACCATACCACCACAAATACTACTACAAATGAAAACTCATAATAATTGGTTTATGAATCCCAGGTGGTGTTTTTGATAGAAGTCCAATTTCACTTACTTTGAATAGATAAATATTGAAAACTATCAGCTGATGAGAAATCTGAAAAGCAGTTGAATGAATTAGAGATGCTCGATGATAACATGTTGTGTAAATTTCACAACTTTGTTGTATTTCAGATTTGGATATCACGAGCATTTAATAAAAATGTTTTCATCTAGTTTTTTTAAAAAGGATAATTTTTATTGTCTCTTTGAACCCCAATTATACTAGGAAATAAACCTACAAAGCTATAACCCAAATGGAAAGGTCCTTATATCATACGTAAGGTCTATCACAACGAAGTTCCTCACTAGAGACAATGGATGGGGGACATGTCACACTTCCACCAATGTGGGGTTTCTTAATAAATACTTTTTGTAGCTTCCATCAATAATTTTAGTTGTCTTGAACTCATAAAATTAAACTGTATAGTTTATTTCCAAACCACATGATAATAAATTGTACAAATAAAATCCCGACCTAATGAAGTTAAAATGTATGGAAGATGTGTTTACCACATGAAAATAAATTGTACAAAACATTTCTTGACCACACACCATTAAGTTGTACAGAACATGTCCTGACTACATGATGTTAAACTACAAAGAAAATGTTCTTATCTCATGACATTAAGCTACAAGGAATATGAACTCACCACATAACATTAGAATAAATGGGATGAAACATAATATTGAAAATTCATCGCACATGAGATAGATCTATGTGAAAGAAAAATAAAATTCCCCTATCATTGTGGGATAGTCAGACCCACATAGGGAATCCATTTTTACATGAACTAAGTGTGGCTTGATTATTTACATCACTGAATATGTATTTACACACATACCTTTATTCTCGAGCCTCGTTGCAATATTCCTCTTCTTCCATGTTAAAATAACCTCATCTTTACTACATGATGTTAAATTGAATCAAGGATATCCTTATCAAATGACGTTAAACTACACGATAGATATCCTTAAAACATGATGTAAGTTTGCATGGATCCCAAATATTCCTCCACTTTCACATCGAGTCAAATTCATCTCCACTACCTGACATTAAACTGCATGGCCAATTTCCTCTTTTCATGACACTAAACTATAAAAGCTTCCATAACTACATACAACTTGATTTCCATACCAATTAGATACATAAGGATGTATAGATCCAGTATCTTGACCCATCTACCACATCATACAAAATTAAACTATCGTTTCTCAATTTTACTCCTTTTATTTAGGGAATCCCTTTTCATTCCTTGTTTCTCACATCGAGCACAACTCATGTGAGATTATTAATTTTGGCAGGGGAACCCCCACATGACTGAGACATATCATCTCATGATAGGGTTATCAAAATCCTTGATGAAAGACCCTAAAAGTAACACCACTAGACCTCACCACATAACGTTAAACTTCATATTTTATGTCTCTTGAATGAAATAAAACTACACATTATTGTGGAACTCACCAGAGAGGAGAATTACCCTTGGTGTTGGTCTCCCACCACACCTCCATTATAGAACTACATGTGACGTGATTCTTTCCATACCAGGATACGTAGTGACACCCATACCCCTATTCCTTACCCCAATCATAATATTCCCTTTTCACATCAGGGAGCCTACATCCTTACTACTTGACATTAAATCGCATGGTTCCTCAAGAACTACATGTGGATTGATTCTTATAATCACGAGATATATAGTGATGCCCAAATCACCAATCCCGAGTCCTATTCCAACAATCCATGGGAGCAATTCCCCCATATGCATATGGGTCAAACCTATATAAATAGTTTCATGTTAAAGAACTATGGGTGGCTTGATTCCTTTCCTAATAGGATATATAGTGATGCCTAGATCTCAAATCATGGGTTAGAAACAACAATGAATGGGGAAAATTACCCTCTTTTCATACATTTCAAACCTATGTAGAGAGATTCCTATTTAAGAATAATGTGTGACTTTATTCCTTCCATGATATTACATATAGTGATGCTATTATCTCCCATCCTGGGTTCATCCACAACATATTAAGTGATATAAATTCACCTATAAGTACATATTTGATGGACCTATACCGTAAATTTCCTAGATTCATGACATGAAACTGCATGAGAAAACCAACATATACATATTTTTGAAGAGGTTTGATTCATAAAAACTCATTTTTCCTATACACGAATCTAATATATGTATAGATTATTGGAACACACGAAAAATATATGCATGAAAGGCCCATACATTTGTCCATCCACCAATAAGTCTATTCATGGATATAAGATACTCCCCACATCTAAATCCCCCTTGATCAATGCAATGTTTCTTCAAGGATATCTTACAAAACATTCATGTAGGTCCCAACATCCTTACTGCACAACATTAAACTGCAAGAAAAGGTAAATGTATTTACCACATGAAGTTAAACAAAAAGGAAAATATCTAGATCACATGAAATTAAAACTTCATCACAAATAAATCCCCACTCCATGATTTTATAATGTACAGGCCATCACCCTTCATTAATCCTTATCAAAGGACCAGAAGAGCTTGACCTTAGTCAACAAGAGTATAATGAGCTTCTTTTATATTTAATCCCCTCAAACTAGAAGTCACACTTCATGTATTTAGTACCTCATGATTCCAAAAAACATTCATGGCCCCTAGAAAGGAAAAGATATCTATCTATTTAACCTTACAATCGATGAATAAGGGATCATACCTACAAATTAGAGACATATTGTCCCTATTTGAAGGTATTTTTGATTCTTGTGATATCTACGTCACCACATAAGAACTCAACACCAAAGGATATTTTGGGCCATCCCTGGTATGATTGTACCATATCATTTCTCATGGCATAAAGAACACAAAACCAGATTAAAAACCTTTTAAAATTCATGTGGAAATATGTTGGAGTAATCTTGATCCTGGGTATCCTAATTGGGATCTTGCATAGAATTTCCCTCATATCAGGTGTGTGTGAAAAAAAAAATTAAACTAAACACACCTTTTCCATATTAGTATGACCCTAAATTCATTGCATAAATCATTTTTCATAACATATTATGTGAGTGATAGTAGTAAGAGACCATGAGTTGATAACCATGAATCAAGAGAAAATAACATTTTTTTATTGAATAATGTATATATGTTCCCAAAGAATGTGTCACATTCATAAGTATAGAAAATTATTTACCTTGTAAACTCTTACAGAGAATAAAATCATCACATAGTAGAAAGAGTCCCATGATTGATTGGGTTCACCCACTATTCCCTTCACAATTTAATGGATTGGGTTTAATTCCTAGCACATTTCACGCCATATCATGAAATATAATGTTTTAATGTAATGGAAGAAATCATTCTGGATCATTACATTGTGAGTTTTGGGTGTTTGGATCCCTGTAATGGGTTTTATGGAGGGATATATAGATATGGAGTCATATATGAAACTGTAAGCTATGATTCACAGCATGAATCACCAATTAACGCCATTTATTTTTTTTAAATGGAGGATTCATAGCTTATTATGGAATTTATACTATGAATGATTGCTATCTGGAAATTTTATTCACATCCATAGTGATAGTAGTGGATTTGTTGGGGATTCTATCTTTAAATGATTAATAACATGAGAGTATATACTCCTGGCACGAAATTCCTCTGAGTTTATTATATAGAGAAACTTGTATTTTTGGTGGATGTGAACCACAAAATGTTCATAATGCGATACAAACATTCGAACCATAGAAGGGATGATATTTAGGATATTTATAAATCCATGGAAACCATAATATTAACAATTCTCTTATAATTATTATAAGTCATTAGGAAATTCATAGTCGATTTGGGGATCACTAAAAACCTCTAATATTTGGAATTATCCCTCATCTTCGTGAGATTTTATATCTGTGAATTTGGGTGATTCCTTCATATATTCCTCTATAAGTTATTAATTATTTATTTATATATTTCAAAAAAACTATTTTTGTTGGAGTTCATGATTTTTTGGGCTTGTATTTTGATAATACACCAATGTATTTCAGGTTGATTTGACGATCTTTTATGTGGTTGTTTCCCCACAGTTATCCTCTCTTTCTTTAGCTTGAAAAACGAATCAAGAAAATTCCTTTGAGGTTGGGAATTTATTTTCTCATCATTTTATTTGTATTTAAGGTTTCATCATGCATTTTATTTACTTTGGGTAGGAGGTATGAACTCTCATAACCAATATAGACAATCGAAATGATGAAATTGGAAGGGAATGT
This sequence comes from Viscum album, assembly GCA_963277665.1. Lineage (NCBI taxonomy): Eukaryota > Viridiplantae > Streptophyta > Magnoliopsida > Santalales > Viscaceae > Viscum > Viscum album. Next base: position 695,726,086 of record OY728128.1, read on the forward strand.
TAGGATGTACATGTGGTTACCAATTTTCTTGATATTTATAAAGATGTTTCATTTTATATGGAGGTTTCTTGATAGAGTTTTGTTAATAGTGTAATGAGTTTTAAATACATAACCACGGTCATGGATAATTAATTCATTGGTGAAAATTTAAACTAATAAGAAAATGAATAAATGTAGGTGGATAATTATTAAATTAAAAATGAAGAATAAAAATCTGTTTGTTTCCTAATTTATGAGATTATTGTGTTTGGTTATTATTCACTAACGGAAATTCATGGTGGAATGATATTAGTAGTGTTCTGATGATGGTTACATTGGTGTTTCTTATATTAAACCATATGTGTGGGAATGTATGAGATTATTAACTACCTATATTTTATTATGTCTTCATATAGAACCTACCCTGGATAGGTTAGATGATTTAAAAACAAATACCCTTAGGGGTTTTTTTCTGTAATAGATAAGATAGATGGGATATAGAATTCTAAATACCCTATATCACCTTCTATCCCATTAACAACAGATTCTGCTGATGCTGGCAGTGGATGATGTGATATATTATGGCTGTCATGCACTATAGGGGTTGGGAACATGGTTTATTACTTATGCATTAATAATAACATGTTTCCACGGTCATGTTATATGATATGTGTGGTTAGTTCTGTGGTATGTGATAGGTGGTTGGTTCAATGATACTTGACATATAGTTTGTATTGTCAATTTTGGACATAGAAGGGATATGAGTAAAATATGTTTTAACATTGTTGGAGAGAAATAATCCTTTAGTAAACTAGTTACATAGTGATTTTATCTACATTATTATGATAATAATTTACTAAACATGGATGTTTTATTTGGTGAGAGAGCCTTGGTGAGGCTGGAGGAACTACTTGACATGTGTAGGTGTTAGTTTTTTCTATTGGTTTTTCACTGGGGTATTAGTACAGTCTTTCCAATTTCTCTCATGAATATTTTGGAATTATCCTATTGAGTATATATGTTATGATAACCCAGATATATAAACATATTTTCATTTTCTCAATAGGACTTTGGTGATTGAGCTGGATAGTAAAAGAATGGAGCTTTGGTTGTTGCATTTGCTACCACAATATTTTCTTTTGTTATTGTCTTATACTTAGAGATATTTGTATTTGTTTTATATTGTTGCATTGTGGGATATTTCTTGTATTGGATTTTTTATTATTTTATCTTATGGTGTATTGGTTTTTGAACTTTTATTATACTCTAGGGATATTAGAGGGTAATTCCTCCCATTATGTGTTCTTGTACCATCAACATTAGTCATCAACTATGGGATTATATGAGATAGGACTCGATGATCGCTATTTGTTTTAAATTTTTTCTTATTAGAGGTACTAGTGGGGGGTTGTTATTGAGTGGTATGAAAGGTGTTAGTCAATATATGAGGTAGATTTTAGAGTTAGTAACTGGTGATAACTTAAAGGGTTCATAAGGAAATAGTATTTTCAAACATCGTATATGATGAAAATATTGGAGACAAGTAAAGAAATAGATTTTCGACCCCGCTATGATTTGACATGATAAAATATTCTTTTTTAATTTTCAATGTAATGTGATGTTACATGAAATATAGAGATATAACAATGGTACATGGAATATATTTTACTGAGTTTTGTTTTAAAGGGCTTGTTTTGATAATGAATAAGTGAATTAATTATATAAATATAAATAAATATATTGGTACAATAATTTGGTGATCCTACCATATTTTTATAGATACCAGTCTATCATTGACCAAATGTGGTTGAATTTATGGAGGTTTTTCTAGATAAAACCATTGTTTTTTGGAGGGTTGATCCCAATCATAAGCATATGAATAGGTAAAATATGTTACAAACAATTGAACAACATATTCTAGTGAAATATGGGGGTAACATCTATTATTTAGTGATGGAGCGATGATTGGATTATTTTAGTATCAATTTCAATTTGATTTTTTCTTGATCTTAGTATCATGATCCCCTTGAATTTATCTATTTTTCGGGATTAGTTTATTGTTGGTGGATTTGGTATCTCATGGAGAAAAAGAAGAATAATGTATTATGGGTTAATATTAGATATGAGTTCATGGGTTAGTACTTATTAATGATGAATAAGAAATCAAATAGGTAAAATTTACATCCTTTTAGAAGGGGTGTATGATACTTAAGGAATCAAGGAATATGTTTAGGGATCATATTCTATTTTCCCATGATTTTTTTCTAGATGAGGATATAATATAATACTTATTGGAGGAAGCATTTTTCTATTACATTATTCTTTGGTCACTCCATTTACATTATCAATATAATTGTTGGTGAAAAAGAAGGATGATTTGATGGAGAGAGTGCATGAGAGTTCTAGAAAACCCCTATTTGAGAGTCAATAAGGACCTTTGTGGATTAGTGAATCATGTGCAAGGATTGGTATGATGATCCTTCTGGTGTTCTTATTAGTATGGAAACAACTCAAATTGTAAGAATCATGTTTCTCAAGGGATGGTAGTTACCATGCATTTATCTGTAGATATCCTATTTTTCCATTTAATTTGATATTCATGGTCACTGTTAGTTAGAGTGTTCATCAGCCATAGTGAGTCAATATAGATCAGGTGATCATTCCCCATTATAAAATTTTCAACATTTATCCCTAAGGAATTATCATTACGATTTCTTGATTATGTTCATTAGCTTGTTTAGTAGGCTTATTCTCATCAATGAGGCAGTGTTGTTTACATTTTGTTACCATGGGATTCTCCTTGGAATCAAGGACCCATTCCCGGGTATAGATTTGGAGGACATCCTTTATGAGGTAGTGGAGCAAGTTGAGTCTAGATATAGGTGTTAGAGGCATTGGTGTTAGAGGGGTAGTGGTTGTTTGAGGTAAAATTAGTTTATATTATATATCAGTTTATATATTGTTTGAATTTAAAGATTCACATTCCATTAATATGCCCATTGTGGTCCAAGAATAAAATCTGGATGTAGAGAGGCTTTCTATACCCCTAGTATTATCCATGTCAGTCAGAGGTCAGACTACTGTGTTTGATGTGTGTTAGGGATGTGGGATAATTATAGAGAAACATCATTCTTTAAGAGATTTATTTATTTTGCAGATAAAACTCTATGATATCATTTCTGGTATAGATTGGTTATATTTACATCACATGATGGATGAATATTTCCCAATTATAATTGAGTTATTTTATGTGCAAGGATGAACTAGGGTTTCTCTAGTAAGATAGGTTCACAAGTGATAAGAAATTAGAGAACATTATTTTATTGATGTTTGAGTAATTGATAGTGTCAGTGAGAATTTAGATGGTGGGGAACCCCAATATTATTTTACATTTTCTAAATTTCTTCCATGGAGAGGATGTGAAACTACCCTATCTTTTCAATGTCGATTTTACAATAGAAATTCATTTAGGTGTTACAATGATTTTGATGGACCCTTATTGGATGGAACCCCCAGTGTTACTGGAGTTGAGACACTATATTGATGACAAGTTGAATAATGTCTTTAATAGATATGGTGTATCACTGTAGGGATCCCTAGTTTTTTTAAGAAGAATGATGCTAGTATGATATTGTATGTAGACTATCGAAGGCTAAATTGGGTGATGATTAAGGGATTTTTCCATCTTTCAAAAACTCAATATCTTTTTAACTAGTTGAGGACAATAATCCAATTTCCTAATATCAATCTATAGTTTGGATATCATCACATGGGGGTGAAATGGCTAGATATTTTAATGAATTATTTTTGGTTCTAGTATGGACACTTAGTGTACATAGTCATGGAATTGAATGTCAGGAATTAACCAAATATATTCATGGGGCTTATTAACACAATATTTTATGGGTTTTTATGTGTTCATAGTTGTGATCATTGAAAACATTATCATAAAATCATGATAAGGGAAGGAGCATATTGAGAAATTGAAGATAATTTTGTAGAATCTTTAACCCCATCACCTATATGGTAAATTTTACATATGTATGTTCTAGAAATGACTATTTCATTTTCCTGGGAATGCGGTGTCCTATCAGGTATGAGTAGTGGATCCATAAATAGTTGAGGAAGTTGTTTCACGAAAGACACCAAAGAATGTGTTAATGGTCTATATATTTCTTATTATTATGACTTTTTATAGAAGGGTTTTGTTTTCCACTTAGATTATAGCCCCATTAATGAACCTTACCCAAATGTATTATTATTTAATTTGTATTTATATATTCCAAGTAGCATTCGGCAATGATAATGAATAGTTTCCTAGAGCCAAATTTTATTGGGAGGCCAAGGAGGGTGTACTGTTTGAGGTGTTCTGTGATGCTTCCCACAGAGGGTTAGGATGTCCATTAATGTTTAAATGGTAAGTGATATCCTATGGGTCCATGTAGTTATGTTTGTATGAGAATTATTAAACTACCCATGATATGGATATGAGAGGAATGGTGTATTCCCTTATGTTATGGAGACATTAACTCATTGGGTGAATGCTTTGTAGTATTCATGTATCATAAAATTATAGGTTATTTTTTTATCCTTGTGTGGTCTGAATATGTGATAGTTGATGTGGATAGAGTTTCATCAGGACTATGATATTCAGATCTACTATAAACTAAGAAAGTAAAATTTCATGGTAGATGTGTTGAAATGAATGTTGGGAGAAGTTATTCAAGAATTTGAGGATTCATTGTGGGAAATGGATGAGTTAGAATTTTTACATACTAGGTAAACAAATTTTATGATAATGGGTACCTATTTAATATGAAGTTATTGACAACTTTTTTTATACATGTCGAGGAATCTCAGTGGGAAGACTCTTAGGTTTAAGAGATTTGTGACTAGATCATTCATGGGGATGCCAATATGAGATGGTTAGAGGATCACCAATATCAACTTATATTCTAGGGAAGGATTTTTTATGAGTGGAGATACATGAGGGAGTTCACCATGAGTTTCATTGACCAACCTAGGTAATTCACTATAATGTGTCTATAATGTATCCTCAATTGATGGTGCAGTTTTGGTAGCCAAGGATGAAGAGGTTTGTAGTGATGTTCAGGGAACGATGTGTAGTCTGATAGTAGGTGATGGTAGAAAATCATGTACTTGCAGATATTCTATATACTTTATATATCTTCAAGTGGATGTGGTAGGAAAACATGATGTCTTTTATCACTAGGATACCATAACATATAGTCATATATGATTCTATATCAATGATCGTGGACCGATTGATAAAATTATCTCACTTTATAATAATATCGGAATCAAGGATGATGAATTTTATTCGGAGATAGTATATGGATGATGCAATAACCATTTATAGATCCCTACGGACCATAATTTTTTAGTAATACTTTTTTTTACTTCATGATTCTGGTAGGGATTTCAGCACACCTATGGATCTCAGTTCCACCCAAGGACTACATTTCACCCCTATAAAGACGAGAAGATGGAGTAGACAATCTAAAAGCTGGATGTTTTGTTGTAGGTATTCATCAAGGAATTTGGTTCATTTTTTAGGAAGCACATACCTTTGGTTGATATTTTTTACAACAGTTTTTACAACCAATTCATTGGTATTCACCTAATCAAGGTTTCACATGAGTGGTCATGTTGATCCCCATTGAGCTAAATTGATATTTTATAGGTAATAGTTTTTAGTCCTGACATAGTGTAGAGAATGAAAAGGAATATATAGGAGGTTTCTGAGAGGTTAAAGGCATCGTAGGACTACACAAAAGGATCATTCTGATCTATGGGGGAGGCATTTGGATTTTGTTGTCAAAGACTATGTTTTCTGGAAGGGTCCCCCCTGACACAGTCAGCAGAGAATTAGTCAGGGAAGCAAGATGTCACGCATGTTTATTAGATTTTTCAAGGTGTTGGAGAAAATCAGTGAGGCAGATTATCAGTTGATGCTACCATTGTATTTGTATGGAGTTTATGATGTCTTCCACACATTTTAACTCCACCGGTATCTTCATGATGATTCCCATCTCATCTAATTAGTGGATTATAATATTGTTGGCAATGTAAAATTTATAGAATGACCAATCATGATTCAAGACCAAAAAAGGAAGGTGATACAAGGGCATTTTCCCCCTTGGTTCATGTTCTGTGGAGTCATGGGGGTTTGGAGGAGAGTACATGGGAGGAAAAATCACAGTTGTGAACATAGTACCTAGAGTTGTTTGTTCACTAATGTTTTGGGAAATTTGATGATAAATTTTTGTGTTGGTTTTTTGACTTTTTGAAATTATGTTTTGGTATCATGTTTCTATGTTTTGAGATGTGTCTTCATCATTGTTTAGTGGGTATTCTCATGTGGGAGTGTTGTAATATTTTTACATTTGGAGATAACTTTCCTTATTGTGATTTTTTTAATTATTGAGGATAATTTTTTTTAAAATTAATCTAATTTTATTACCAAGTACCTTACATCCAATTAAATTGTGAGTTTTGGGAATTGTGATCCTTAAAAAAATTATTTAATTAAAGGGAATTGGGAGTTGTAGTTAAATAAATAAATACAGGTCATCATTCAAGCCATGAATCACTGATTCAAAATCTATAATGTTTCTTATGGTGGGTTCATAACTTCTTCTAGAATTTTTTATCGATATAATTCAATGTATGCAATATTTTTAATGTTATGAATGTTATAGTTGGTGGTTTATTGGTTATGTATTGAATAGTTTCATTTTATGAATGGATAAAATCATGAAATGAAAATTTTATGAGTGTATTGGATTGAGAACCATATTTTTCTTGATGATTTGAACTAGGTGAGGTTCATGATATGAACCCACCACTCATTCCCTGAATAGGATTATTTACATACCATATATAAAAACCAGTGTCCCTATTATCTCCCTCTGTCTCTTATCATTAGTCTAAATGTTTATTAAAACCCTAGGATATATTGGGATCCCTAACAACCTATGATATTTGGAATTTATCCTTGGAAATAGAAGAAGATATACAGATGATTTTGGTTGAGTCCATTCTCTCTTAATCTGTTTTATATTATTTGTTATTTAGAGGTTTCACAAAAAAGTTTGTTTTTTTAGTTTAGGGTTAGTTGGAAAACAATTTATATGATACATAACTATGTTTTATAATTTTTGGACCCTTTGTTTTGATGGGGCCCCATGATTTATCCTCTCTTAATTTTTATTGCATATATAATTGGAAAGTTTCCTTTGAGGAATAGTCATTTATCATTGGAAAACATCATCTACATCAGGAAAACTGGTAACCAAATTCACATCACACCATCCCCTTCAAATTTCATTAGTTTGTTTTTTATCTATACGATGCTAGTTCATATAAATAACCCAATGAAAAAAAACAAGATAATCACACAAAATAACATAAAAGGGAGAGAACATGGTCTCCTTGGGGTTTTTATTATAGTTATGGATTTATTTTGTAATAAAATTTAAACTGTTAGGTTATTAATTCTAGCAAATGAAATAACTAAATTCATATACCAATTTTATGCTTAAATTGTCATTTGTATCTTGATGGCCTTGATTTTTTGTTTCCTGGTGTCCTTGGTTGTGTGCTTCTTGGTGAACATGGTTGTTTTTAGTTTGGTGGTAGTTTTTTTGACTCATTGACATTTTTTTCATTACATTGATTTGTTGGTTTACTGATAGTGGTTTGGTAGAAATCTAATAATATTCATAAAGATAAATATCATTATGGATAAAGAATTTATTGGTGTGAATCTAAAATAGTAACCAAATGAATATATTTTGGTCAATAATTTTTTAATTAAAAATACTAAATTGAACTTGGTTTGTGTCCCCCTTTTTATGACTATCTATTTTATTTGTTCTTCATTAGAGTTAGTTCATGGTGGTGAGATATTATTAGTGTTATTGAGATAGTTACAACAATGATTCTTTTGTTAATCCATATGTGGGGGATTGGGTAAGATTATCATATACGTATACATTATTGTTTTTTCTTATGAATACCAACTAAAATTTCTAGCATGACTGACTCATAGTGATCCTACGGGGTGTTTCTTCTTAATATATAAACTAGTGAAGATACAAATTGATAACAATCCACATTCCCCTACTCTATCATTACCAACAACTTCTAGAGATATTGATTGTGGTTGATGAGATATATGGTTGGGGACATAAAAAATTGTGGGTGGGTATAGGGTTAATTTCATCCACATTCATGATACACTACTTCATTGGTTACATGATATGATATGTGACATTGGTGTTATAATATTTGATATATAGTTGGTGGAACAAGACATGATTGAGTGTGAATCTGTCATTAATGGATTCAGAATGGATTTGAGGAAAGGATGTCATCACCTTTGGTAAGAGTGGAAAACCAATGGGAAAGTGGTTTTAGGGTTACATTATTAACATTCTCATGATATTACCTTACTACTCTTTGATGGATTATTTTAGTTGGAAATTGGTTGTAGTTTCTACAACTTTATTTTCTTTATGTATTTTTTTTTCATTGGAGAAGTTTTTGTATATTTTAAATTCATGATTTTTGTTAGATTTTTTCTATGGGATTTTGGATTATTATTATTATTAAAGTATATTGGATTGGTTGGTAGTTTTATGTTAGGATCCTTGGATATTAGAGGTAAATTCCTCCCATTAGGATTTTTTTTGTATCGTGGGCGCTAGTGAACAGCCTAGGGACTATTATAGATAGGAATTGGGGTAAGCTTCTTCTCTTTAATGCTTTATTAGGACGTGTACCAATGGTGTAGAGGCATGAAATTTAAACAATTCATTGAGGTGATATATAATTTTTGTCTCACCTATAAAATAATAAAAACCACACAAATGTGCCTCACATTTAAAGAAAACATTATCGAATATATCATAGCATAATTAACCCTTTGGAAAATAGTGATTTTGAAGAGGGATCCAACAATACACAATCACAACACATCTATAGTAAGAATTTGGATAGTGTAATTATTTAATATTCCCAATGATTAATATATAATTTTATTTTGTGTTGGAATAGTTAAAAAACATTTTTATTAAAGATTTATGAAATAAATTTGAAAAAAAATTATTTAATTTTTAGTGTTATAATGACCTTCATTCCAAATGAAATATTTTATAAAAAATAAGAATATAATTTAATTTTGAAAAACATGAAAAAATTTACTTCAATATTTTTTTGAAAATATACTATGGAAGGGAAATTCATTCATTTGGAATGTGTTAAATATAGATACACATTTCTATGTAATAAAGAAAGTCAATGAAATTAGAAAATGACCATTATAGAAAACATTAAAAATAGCTTCCATTAATTATTTAGTAATAAAAGTAAAGAACAATTAAAAATGAATTTATTAAATAATATATGGAAGAAGAAATAAATTTATGAATCATGGTCAAAAAAATAATCATGGAGGACAATGATTGCTAATGAAATCTAACATATAAGGCTATATTTACTTACAAGTATCATTTTTCATTAATTAAATACCAAAATAGGTGAAATGGTTGAAATATAGGTAAAACCATGATAGAAATATATAATAATAAAATGCATGATATTTTAGATATAAATAAAATATCATATTCTGAAATAGTAATTTAAAAAAAATATAATCCTGATTTTAAAGCCAAATTAGAAAAAGAAAACTTTAAAGTTTTGGTAATATTTGAATCAAAATTCCATAACATATATCATTTGATATGAAACATTAAATAACTTGGTCAAAAAGTTAACTATGATAAATTATAAAAAAATAGGTTATATATATGCTATATAAGTGAAAATATGTTCATTATAAAACACATGTCACAAATAAGGGAATCTGTGACGAAAAAAATACTTTTTATTAAGGAATGATCTATAAATCCATAAGGGAGGAATGGTGACTATAAATCCATTATAAATATAATTAAAAGTTTTATTTAAACATACATGTACTTGAATTTGAGTCATATAATAGAAAATATTAAATAGAAGAACATTACATGAAATAATGGATACTCGGAAAGAAAACCCTTACCTTGAATCTTGACTCACCCCATACATCATATAACCACCTAAATAATAAAATTATATAAAATATTTACTTGAATAAAAAAATTACATATTAAATTATTTATTATTATTCTTATAAATTCATTCATTATAATGTTTCATTCATTTACTAATTTGGTATAGTTTATTCGGTTGTTTTGAGTTCATTCAACTCATAATCTCCAAAACAACTTCTGTATGTTTATAATGGTCTAATTCACTTTAAAATGGTAATATATACTCCAAAAGTTTCATAGTATTATATAATAAAATTTAAAAAATAAAATAACTAAATTAAGGTATTAAATAGTTTCTATTTAAATAATCATCCTTGATAATCATTTTTTTGATGGTTAAAATTGATTTTGGCTGTTTACTTTTAATTTCATTATTAAAACTGATATGTTACCATTAAATGATAATAATCATGAAATTAAATTAAGATTTATTTTATATTCAATCATGAAATCAATTTATAGTAATACCCATTACATTTGTATGTTCATGACAACATAATTGTCCACATAGGCAGTGTAATGCCTCCATGATGGGTGACCCTTTTCAAATGAGTTTAAAAAAAGAATACCCAATAAATACATGTGATTTATAAAAAGTCTAAATTATAATTAATATATAATTTTAGTGTTAATATTAATGAAAAAAAATTTAGATAAAAGAGTGGGAGGAGAATTGGAACCAAGTGACATAATTTCTAAATCCTATATTTTGATTTAGTAACAGTTTATGAAAAAGAGTTTAGTGAGTGGTAATAAATGATCTCTAAAAATTTATAGATAAATAGATTTAAAATATTATGATAACATAATCCTGATATTAAAATAATCTGATATGTAAAATATTTTTATGTTATTGAATCATACATCATAAAGGAGAAATAGGCTTGGAAGCCCTTACCTTTCTCCTCGAACCACCTCCATCTAATTGAGTCCATTATATAAAATAATTTTGGAATGGAAATAGACTTATGAAAGTAGAATGTAATATTTATAGAATTATTTGGGAGGATTTTAGAAATAAAACTTAACATTATTTTTGTTTTTAAATTGTTAGGATGAGTCCCCTTCTATAAGAAAAACTCAATAATGTTTTCGCAAATATTTAGACTTTTAGGGTAAATAATGAAATTTTAAAATGAAAATTAGATCATAAATAGACAATAGAGGATATTAAAAACCATTTTAAAACTCTAATTTACTAAATATATGTTTTTATTAATTTTTATTAATTATAAATATAGTTTAACATAAAATACCATTTAATGTCATTAGATGGTTATTATTGTAATTTGACTTTAAAACTATAAAAATATTTATAAAATTCATGAACTAATATTTATATAATTTATTATGTATACAAAATAATAGTGCAAACAAATAATTAATTTAAGACTTATAACTTTAAATATTTTAAATTCATTTATTTGACATTTCTTCTTCATTACACAAGTGCAAAATCAACACATCATAAGAATTTGGGATTGTATAATATTATTTAATATTAAAAATTAATTTATTATAAAAATATATTTTATTATGAATATTTATAATAATATAATACAATTAATAACATAATATATACATATTTACAACATGGTATATTTTTTATGATAATAATTTTTACTTTTCTTACCAAGAGCAAGAACTTGGTAAGGATTTTGAGAATTAACATGTTATATAATTATAAAAAATAAATAAATACATGTTAAAAAATTTTCTATCCATTATATATAAAATATATTCCTAGAATAAATTAATCTATGGTTAAATAATATCTCATTGAAACTAATTTTTACTTTTCTAATGCTACAGAAGCCCTATATGAAAACTAATAAATGTTTTCATATTTATCATGAAATAAAATTTATTTATATTAATTGAGTAATATTTATACTATTTTTTGATTATATTATCATGTAATATTAGATATATAGGTTTAATAAATTCTAATGCCTTATTTATATCATGATAACATTATAAATTATATAATATTCATAGAAACTATATTTTTTAACTATTAACAAAAATATAGACTTGCATAGATAAATACAAAAAATACACCCTGATCTAACTATTAAATGATGAAGCCCAAAATTAATTCAATTTTATCAAATTTTTATTATAAAATTTAGTATTTTAACTTTTAAATTATACCTTTAAGTACATGGGAAAATATTTAATTAGAATTAAAACTATTTGTTTCTAAAATGAAAAAGATTATTCATGTTTTATAACATGATAAAATTATTTACAAGATTTTCATAAAAATAAATTTCACTATAAATAAATTTAATTTACATTAATTTCCATATTTTAAAATATCCAATAGTTTAATATGAAATCAAATTATGTTATAAAAATTAATTTATCCTTTAAATAAAACATTTATTACCAGATGAAATTGAAAAATTAATTTTAAATGTATAATGTATATCAAATTGATTGTATAACATTATTTAAGACATGACATAATCATTTATATATATATATAATTAATATATAAATTTAAAATTATTTATATTAATAAACTATAAATATGATATATTATTAAAAAAATTGTGTTATCATAAATGATCAAGAATGTACTTCCAAATGAGTGACACATGGAATACATCATGTACTTGAGATAGTTGGGGGGGGGGGGGGCGGGTAGTGCTAGTTGATAGGAAACAAAATCAATTAAATCAAGTATATGAATGTTTCCAATGTATGATGGAATTATCTTTACCTTCTTCACAAAACTCATGACTCTCTTCCTAGTAGATATTCAAATAACACTTTATATCTTACTTAAATCCCTAGGTCTCATTAATGATTATAAACACAACTCTTATACTGACTCTTTGTTTCAATAATGTGTTAATGAATGGATTTGACCTTACATTACATTTATTTAACTAATACAGGTCCTAATATCATACACTCCCCAATATTATCCTAGCATGTTAGAGTGATACATTACATATCATAGAGGTCTTCATAAGGAGTCATATGAATTCATGAGTGGAAACAAATGTTATATGAGAACATGAATAGTGTAATATGTTTATCCCTATATTAATGATGGTATATAATTCTCATATCATATCAACAAGTTTATAGATAGTCTATTTATTCTGATCATTGTTTTAGTGGTGATAAGGCAATAAAAGTTTATTTTCTTGTTCATGGATTATCGAATAATCTTCAAGGACTTTGAGGTGAACCTAAAATATCGATTAGATATAGTTGATCTTGGTGTTCTATATTATCTCACCATTACAATTATGTATCAAATGAAAATTTTTTCAAGTGAGAAATAATCATATATATTAAGGATCCAAGGAATATCTATAGAAATATAAACTATAACCCACAAGGTATTCTTTATTTGGATTATTTTAAATGGGTAAAGGGAAAATCTGTAGCGATGTTCTATTTGTTCAAGGTTGTTATGGGAAATGGTTTCATAATCCACATGGATTTTTTACAATCTGTATTTTCTTTATTTTAAACCAATCATTTTGATGTATATTTAGAAATCTCTCAATTTATATTATTCCACCATATGTTCTGATGGATATCTTAATACAACACAGTTCTTCTTGGGTGGATAGGGAACATTATTCTATGAGAATAATCTAATATCTAATTGTATTATTGGAGAATATTATGATATACATAATTATATTTCAAATCATACAATTCCAGATTTATCGATATTTTTCATTATAAATTTCCACTTATTTATTTCATTTGACTTCTTTTCTATCTCTACATTATCCCTCTGATATCTATTAATATTCTCAAGGATATATTGTTATGTATTTTTTTTAAGTAAGGTATGATGTTTTCTCTTACTTTATAATTATCATTTTCATCCTTTTTATTCCTATTAAGATTGGATCCTTCTTAATCATCATCATGGATATGGTCATATAATAATTTTTACATTGATAATCTGTCACTTTATTCCGCTTTCTAGGATGTTAATAGATTTAGATTTTGTATTCTATATTTATTTTTTACCATTTTATTTGTGCATGTTGTTCTCCTTTTGTGTGAATATATACATATGAATTTTATTATTTGTATATATGTCACAATAATTTCTATAAGTATAATTCCAAAAAATATTAAATGAAAAAGTACATTAAGAAACTCAAGATCACGAGTCAAATATTTTTTCACAAGAACATTAAAATTTATTGAGGTATAGGTCATCACATTATTATTCTATATGAATTCAAAACTGAAACCATTCTTTGATGCATCTCTGCATATAATCAATCATTCCTCAATTGGGGGTATTTTATTATTGTTGTAGTAAATAACCTAATATTTAATTCCATAATGTTATCTTCACATTATTTAGTCCAAAAAACCATTAATATGTTTTCTATTAACATGGTTAGTAGGTTTAACAATCATGATATATTTCTCACAATCCATTGATAGTGCGCAACCAATCTTTCTAAACCTACACTATCTATTATTGATGTATGTCTCATCCATTTTTTTATTTTTTTCCTTTATTGGGTCAATATATATCTCATTTATTATGATAATATTCAAAAATAATTTAAATTACTCCATCCATAAGTGATGTTTATTATAATTTACATATAAATACTCCTTTCACAAAGTCATTGACATAATAAATAAATTCACTTCAATATTTTACATTATTTTGGAGTATATGTGAATATCATATAAAAATATTATAATTTTTTTAAGGTAACCTATAAATAAATCATTCATTAAGTCTATGATGTTTGTTGAATCATTGATGTGTCCAAATGGAATAATTATGAATTTATAGTGTATTTATCTAATCTGAAAGGATATCATTGGAATATCCTCCTTCACCACATTCAATTGATTATATCCCATTTAAAGATCCATTTTTTGGGAGATAATTATTCCCAAAAATTCGGTTGAATAATTCACCATTCCATGGAAGAGGTTAAATCTTAATTATCACGTTTTTTATGCTTATGATAATCAATATAGTGACACATTGACCAATCTTTATTTATAGTAAAGGGTACTGGGACCCCTAATGTTTTAGTATCTCCATAAACACATTCATTTCAATTGGGGCCATTATATAGAAACTCTTTAAGATAGGAAAAGATATAGTTATAATTTCCATAGAGAACTCAATATCATGATATGGATGAAGTATGGACACCTCTTTTGGAATAAATTTTCATATTCCCTTATAATGGGAATGTACTTAAGAGTAATCATTTCTATATTCTTAATAATTTTTTCTAGATAAGATATCCTATAAGTAAATAATATTTATTTCTGTGAAAGAGTTTAAAAGGGAGATTCTTAATTCTCCCTACACCTGTATAGAATCAGTGGATGGTTTTGGATATGGAAACAAATTTATATCTCTCATATATTAATACTATATTTATATAGAGAAAACCAATCCATGATCTGTATAACATAGAATTACTACAAATGAATCATAAACATATTTTATTGGATATTTATCATAGAAATTCTCTATATGTAGAAGTTATAGACTTAGGATGTAATTATTTAGACACTTGTTTTTACTGAAACCAATATTTAAGTGTTCAAGTAGTATAATAAGAATATTTATAACAAACTTTCATGATATCAAAGAATGTGTCAAAATGGAATAAAATAAGTCATTATTTATTGTTTATTGAATGGAATTTGAGCTTATCACCATTTAATTTTCATGATCAACCTATGTATTAGTGAAAACAGAAACTTTTTTGAGGTCCCTTGTCTTTAGATGATATTATTTTCCATTGTCATAAATGAACCATATATTGGCACATTTACTGGTAGATTTTCCATGTTTCTTATAGTTTAAACATTGATCCATGGATATAGGATTTATTGTAACCATAATTTCATCCATAATATTTATTGTATTTTTCATAACCCTTTGACATTCATTATATTAATACCCTTATTTTACACACTTGAAACATCCTCTCATTATTTTAAATAAATTTCACGATTATTGTTCCCACACTTTTGACATATGGTAAGTTGAATATTGTTCCATCCATATGATTTATTACTAAAAACACATGAGTAAATATTTATTCTAATCATTTTATCTTTAACCCAATAGGAACATTGAGAATAACTGATTTCATCTCAATATTAATAGAACATAAAACTATTTATTCATCACTATGAATTTACAAAATAGATAATTTTTTTCAAATTCATCGATATAGTTCACATTCCTTGAAACCGTGAGAATTTTTTCTTATAAGAAGCTACTGATTAATCCTCCATTTGTTTCACCCCAAGAATTTTTATCTCTATTTTACTACTAGGTGAGTAAGGAAAATAATATTTAAAAAAAATATTTTTTAATTAGACACATTACCTCAATCTAATTTCATATTTATACTTAGTATTCTTTATTAGTTTCCACCACTAATCAACTTCCCCTTATAAGTGATATTGGACCAATATAATTTTCTCTTGTTCATAGCATTGGAGGATATAAAGTATCTTCTCAATGGAACTAATTCATCACACAATGATTTGAGTATTAGAAGATACATAAAAATAGGGAGGTATTTTTCCACAAATGACACATCTATAACTCATTATATCTTGGTATATAGAGAGTGTGTCACATGTCCCATGTTATTATTCATAAGAAAAGTTATTCAAGCAATAAATACTATTTGATTCTTGATCCCCACAAATATCATTTTATGTATCTTAAATAGAAATAATTAAATTTACTTTTAAATTGATACTTGTAACATTACCCCTTATTTTATGTAATTTTTTAAAATAAGGAAAGTTAGGTATGGGAATACTCTAATTTTAAGAATAAAAATAAATGTAATGAAATTAGAAAGTTTAACTCAAAAATTAGTTCTATATCCAAACTTGTGGCTTTCTTTGTTTTAATTAATGCAATTCATGGTATATTTATTATTCGGTTCTCCAACCTAAAATCCAAAAGTTATTATAATGGTACCAAATATAATTACCCACATCTCATACACATAAAATAAGAATATTTTTAACAAAAAATATTTTGAAATAATTCTAAAAATCTTGAGTTCGAGTGTCACTTGGTGATTTTCATAAAAAAAAATTAAAAACAAATAACATTATCATTTTCATGATCCCATACATCTAAAGGTATGCCTCCAAGGATAGTATAAAAGGAATAGATATAATTACACCCAAGTCCCTCCTCCCATAGGTCTTAGGTTGATGAGAATCCTTGGGGGAAAAAGAATTTAAAATCATGGAGGCATTACCTTCTATATAATATATGACTATGTGATAGGATAAGTAAAACACAAATAAAATATCCCACATAATATAAATATAATCCCAAACCATACCACAATTTCTAAACAATGTCAAAATGTTAAAATAAATTCTACAAGAAAATAATAAAATACAAGTCATATGGTAGAGACTCAACAATATCTCTAAAAAAAATAGTAATATGAAGATCATCCCTCAAAAGCCTAAAACAATATGAAAAATAATTATCATAATTATTGTGAGAATAATATGTAATCTCAATAAAATCACACCCATTGTTCAATTACACATTTGAAAAGAGAAAACTAATTCCCCAGTGAAAAAACCACAGAACCAACATGCTCCTAAATAAGAAAACTATCCAATTATAGCACCATGATTACACACTCACCAAATCACACATCCAATATTTTATCATATTAATAATAATATAAAATAAACAAACCCCATAACCACTTACCCACCCATTTTACTCTCTCACACCCCAAATGAAAAGGTCTAGTGGTCATATCCCCTCCATACATTTCACATCACATATCCATTCATCTCAAATGTGGGTAAGGATGCCTCCCCACCTTTTCCAACCACTCATAGAGTTTAACATTCAGTGATATCAGTATTCGTAATCAAATATCATCCTTATCGCATCACATCACAACCACATCATGTAACCATGGAAGTAGTCTATCATGAATTTTCAGGCTATTAACATTGTGTTCTCCTCTAACCATACATGAACCCCAACACATATCACAGCCTCTTCACCACTGGTTAATCTCATTCACCGAAAGGTATCATCCCTGGATATTCTTTAACAGAAACCTATATCATCACTGAGTAGTCTTGAACACTAACCCACATCATCACATTTTATGATGGAATATTGGGGAATAGGGGTCTCTAGCCATCTGTATCCCCCCCAACCTGGATGTTAGGGAAAATACCAAATACCCAAAACCATTGGTAATTGGCCATCTTATCCAAATTGGGTGGGGGGGGGGGTGTAAAAATAACATAAAATACATGATGGATAAAAAAACCAATGGTTTAACATTATATTTTCTAGTATGCTCTTCTATACCACCACTGCACAACACGATATCTTCCACAACTATTTTCACCAGTATTGTATCCCACCAAACAACCACCACACATATCCAAAAAAATTCCACCTTCAATTACATGTGGAAACATTTTTGAGTTTTCAATAAATCAAATTTACCAATCCATTCCATTTTACATTGACATAACCCATTAAATTATTATTTATTTTATTTTAGATGACAACCACCCAATAACCAATCCCATTAAAATATTCATTTATAAACCTATGTATTTTCATTTTTAGTTTTACAATTTATTCCATCACTAATCAGGAAACTAACGCCAACACACCACACACAAAAAATTCCCTATCTAACATCCAAATTTACTAAAACACCACATTTTCCTATCCATCTCACCAAAACCCGACCATACCACCATAACAACTATTGTGCATCACAACAACCACACATACTATTCCAAAAACCCATTTCTTCATATCCCAAAACATACCACATCCCATCCATCCATCTCTATCACTATACAATATCCCAAATCACACAAGGAAAAAAAATAAGAACATGCACATTAAAAAACACATATTTTCTTTCGCAATATAGATTCAAAAGGGTATTTTTTTTAATTTACATCATTACATTAAATGATTATTTTTAAAAAAATTTAACCTTACATGGGATACTAATTAATTATCCATATATAAGTGATTATCCTTTTCATTAGATATGGTATAAAATAATTGAAAAAATAAGGGTCGCACATAATATCAAGTACCACAAAAAAGGATACCAACAACTTTGATTTTCATGGTAACATGAATTTATAATCTCATTAGAAATAAAATCAAAAGTGCTAAAACATTCTATTTCATCCCATCTACATCAATTTTAGATTAATCCAATTTATAATATTCATTAATCTGACCCTTAGATTATATCTAAAGGAAGGAAGACACATGAAATCAAAACACAAGCACAAAAATAGGGAGAGAATGAGGATCACCTAGCTTAATAAATATTTTTAAATCACCACGCACCATGGGGTGAGGGAGAAATAGTCAGAAAATGAAAACCTTATGAGTAAACCCTAATTAAACATAAACCATGATGAGGTTCATTAAACTCATCGCTATAAACCCACCCTAAACAAATAATCATCACCACATCGAATTCCCATTGAGGAACCCATGAAATCTAGGAAGAAAAGAGGTTTCAACCTCTATCAATTACCTAAGATAATCCTTTATAAACAAATGATAAAAAAAGAAGGAATGGGGATGAAAGATCCTCTAAAATTTAGTTGAGTTTTCCCATGGATTGAGTAAAATGATACAAAAATAAAAGAATTTAGGTGATCCCTAATATTTATATAAAGGATTGAACCTGGCTCACTCATGTCATTAAACAAAAAGTCACATTGTTAGTTTTCATGAGTACCTCCAATTAAATCTATGAATCATATTTAGTACTTGAAATCCTCAAACTCTAACTTTATGAATGACCAAATTTTTTTATGTAGATTTATCCCTTAATTATTTGACATCATGAATTACACTTTTAGGATGTGAGCCTATTAAGAAGAAAACCCTCATCAAATGTTTTGAGCCCTAAATTTCCAGCTTCCATGCATCAAAAAATGTGTCATCTAGTGATATAATTTTCACACTCTGAACCACCCCTATAGAATAATTGTTGCTATAATATCTATCAAACTCTCTATGAGCCTCCTCTGAACACCCCATAACCAAAACCACTAATGTAACAGGTTGAGAAGGAACAAAATATTACATTTGATACCTCATAAATTATTCAGATTCTTGATAATAAAAACAAAATGAGAAAGGAAAGGTAAGTGACCAAACAACTATCTAGTGAGATACCTCCTAGGGGCCTCATTACACCCAAACACTACCCCCCAAAGAAACAAATCAATCCAAGTGAAAATGCATGAAAATCACCCAACACAACCACATCACCATCTCACTATCCTAAATCCTCACTTATTACATGTAACCATTCACACATCCACTATAAACATTAGGATATATTAAGACAACTATGACTTCAAATGCCACACAAAACTAACCTAAGGACATAAATCAGGGAAATGCACCATCTATATCAAGTTATTGTATTCTTTGGGTGACATTGGATTTCCCACATAGTTTTAATACATGTATTAAATATAAAAAATCATGATTAGTAAGGGGTTATTCCCAATTCATATGCTTGAATCCACAACATATTCATTAATAAGGGAAAAAGAACATCTCATAAACCAGCAAGGTTTAAATGTAAAATTTTTAAGGTAAAAAACATGAAAAAATTAAAATATTGTAATGGTACTGGAACGGAATTTCAGTCCCATACTCATATGTACACTCCTCTAGGCCACAATTTCAAAACATTACACAATCTAATGGGATAGTTCATTCATAAAATATATTCCCTCAATGATCTTGAATCTCTAATAGTCTCTCTAGGAAGATCACATCGTCATTAATAACAAAATATTCAAATTTAATAATGTGGAAATCCTCATAAAAATAATGAAAATGTTGGGAAACAAAGTATAGGTAATGAATCCAATGAATCTGTGGTTGGAGTTCCGATTGATACTTCACCACACCAAAATTTCCAAACATCTTAAAAGTTCTATCAAATCATGGAGAAATATTATTCCTTTTCCAAACATCTACTAAATCTATTAAGGGGAGACTCTCCAGAAAAAAGTTATCCAACCTAAAAATTTTGGGGCCTATACATTTGATCAACATGGTCATTATGATGTTTTTATTATACTATTATCTACTCTCAAACATCTTGATTTTCTCATTCATCCTCTACACTATGTCAAAGCCTTGATATGGTGACTCCCTAACCTCCAAGAATGATAGATAATGGAAGAAATTCCAATAAAACTATTAAATTAAATCATTTCAAATAGATTAGTGGTATTAATTGTTATTGGAAAACTCAACCTGAGGCAGGTTCCTTTCCCATGCTCCTATAATGTCTAAGATGAAAGACTGAAACATATGCACTAGTGTAGGGATTTTCTGATCCATCTATCCAACTATCCAATTCTAAAAAGTATTTCTAAGTAAAAACATAGTGCCTCCTAAATAATACAATCCCCTATTATTCTTCAAGGTAAAATGGAGATCCCTATTATATATTTTGGACCTCGATACCCCATGAAACCTAACCACATTATCCACATACCTTCTGTCCTGACTAAACCTAATGGGGACTTCCTAGCCAGTGATGAGACAAGTGTGACAACCCCAATCTAACCTCAATGATTCTAGGGGATAGAGACCAATATTGAGTAGGCATATCACACACATGGGATGCCTTATCCAATTATACCTTATGCATGTGCATGAATCCATCTCTATGCAACACTGAAAAGACAATAAAACCACTTATACCAAAATGATTATATATATATATATATATATATATATCTTATTAACAATGTTTAATAAAATTACTAAAATACTGAAATGTTAAAAATAATATCCCACCAAAAATGATAAGTGTCCCATATTCTTAGATGGAGGGGACTGATGTCAAATTCATACATTGGTACACACCCCTGTCAATCCATCTATATATGTTACACCTTATCTGGTTCCTCCTAGGACTCCATATAAAGACATACCATATTCATAATACACGACATGTTTAGGAAGATCCCATGATGGGGTGACTATAATAATTCCGTATAGGTACCCCAAATAATGCAAAATAAAAGGGAGCAGGTGAAATGAAACAATCCTCTTGACCCATAGCTGGAGGGTACAAAAACACAAGTGATAGAGAACCTGAATCTCTATCTCCATTGCTCAGCTACACAAGCCTAATCAAATGATATCCACATTGAATTCTAATTAATAAATAATACATAACTACAAGGAATACCATAATAATCTAGATATTATTTTATTATAGAAAAAGTATCGTGGTCTCAACCATGCAGCCTGCCACAATATTTTAATTGAGGCTCAAAGATCATGCCTGTTCGAGAGTACTTACTCCATGAGATATGAAATCATAGATGGAATTTATATGAGATATATTAGTCATTTATTATATCTTTAACATCCCTAATGGATCTTTTTTGAGATATCTCACTCATCAGGTATCACTAAGCTGATGGCACATCTTAATTATCCCTGATGGCGTACATCTGAGATGACATTCTCTTTGGGTCTTTCCCTAAAGAAATTCATGATGGTAACCAATGGATTATAACAATATACTAAGGGATTTAACCAATGTCTCATGGGGAACTCCACAAACCCTACTAAAAACCTAATTATTTAAAAACATAGATAGGGGATCACACTCTAGACTACTTAGGGACACCACATAACCAATTAGGAACTCTGAAGATCATAACGCTTAGACAGGGGATCACACCTATGTCATTTGGGTAATATCACAAACCCTAACAAGACTCATAAACATGATGAGTCTATATGGTATTACACACAGGATCACTAAGGGATTCCAAAAAACAAATATGGAACTTTCCACCAAGTAGGAAATCATATGTACGATGATATATCAAACCCTAGTACAACCGCCCACTTGGAAGGGGATCATAGACAAGATGATACCAAAAAAATACTGGGAAACCTAACAGATATATTATTTCACAACTATGTATAATGGACATGATGATACAAAAAATCCCACCTAGAGAAGACAAAATTTTTGAGGATACCACCCTGGCCTCCCAGAGGTTTACAAAGAGTATATCTGAACTTATCCTAAAGAGGGGATCCTAATCTGGAACTTAGGAAATAATTCCACAATATAACATCATAGTAATGGAAAAAGGGACTGACTAAACTAATATTATTCCAAAATACACTAAAAGAAGCACCACTCTAGAGTGACATCATGTTTCATCCCTAATGCCAAAGCCATGGACACCATCTTATTTTATGTGGAAAACTACTCAGTATTAGCTACATGGAGGCCTCTATATATGTCCAAAATATGGATATATATGACGCATAAATATTTGAGGGGGGTACATGGTGTGTACCCACCATACAAAGTGTACCTATTAAAACCAGCCCATGACCATGTCCCCTCTCAACACTCAGCATGTATTAGGAGAGGACATGGAATATACCCCTTGTCACATGGCATATGACCTCATTCAATCCCCTAGGAGTGTTCTCTCCCATACATGGCCTGATTTTCCATTTCACTGTACATGGAGTGTTTCATTGATATGTGGGATGTTCTTCTCGGCCCAGTCCAATTGTGTGTCTATATCCTTGGTCGTGTACCTAGCCTATGTATACCCGAGTTATGGCCATGTATTTCTACATAAACATATCCCCTTACCTGGAATTCATACCCATTTTCATAGTCTTATGACTTAGGATCACACTATTGAATATACCCATAGTACACATTGTATAGTCCCAAAATATAATATTCCATGAATGGGAATAACACATGCATTTTACTCCTTCACTACATGCCATGTGATTGTGATTTCAAAATTAGAAATCTTTACAAGACTCCCAAAATCATTGATTTCCACTTGAATCCCCGAGATCAACCCCCCAGGATCAATTAAATTTTTAATGGGGCCCTAAAACTAAAAAAAATGAATTAAGGGGGATTGAAACATAAATATCATAAATCCACATATGATAGGGAAAAACACAAATGCTTCGGGTCCCAATCCACACCCTGCATCCACCGCACCACAACTAGAGAGTGATCACCACCAAGAAAGTAGTTTAGTTGTTCCTCCTCTCCCATGTTCGTCCTCAGGTCCTCCATTACACAAGGGGGATCCTCTCTCTACTATTTTATGCATAAGGGAAAAATAGGGGGAGTGGATTTTCGATTTATTAATTAAATTATATTTAATTACTAAACCTCCATTGTCTAAATTCATGCCACTAGTCTCCTCTAACCAGGAGATCAATATCGAAAAATGTTATGTCACACCTATGGTAAAATCCATGTTTTGAACTCAACCACTATAATAGACTTATGATTCAATACTCTGATCATGAGATATTCCTCATTTCGAAAAAAACTAAATATGCATTGTAACCCCCCCACAATTTCAAATAGTACTTATATTTTAATTAACTATTTATTTTGAAGGATTTTTAATTAATACCTTTATGAAAGTAAATTATTTTGGGCAATAAAAATATGTTTTTATTCAAGATTATAAAATATTACTTTTACTGAAATATTATTTTCATTAAATAAATGTATTTTTAATAAGTTAAAATATATTATTTATTTTAAAATATATTCTAATATACAATTTTGTGAATATATTATTAGTTTTAAATAAAAATATTTTGTTTCAAAAATATAAACAAATATTATTTAATGTGGTATTAATTTTTTAAAAATTAATTTTTAATATTAATATATTTACTTGATTTGTTTCATTTAAATATATATTTTTAATACTCATTTAAAAAAAAAATATAAAATGATGATATTTTACAAGTATATATTGAAATGAAAATATTTATGACACTAAATTTGCCATTATTTTGACATAAATATAATCTGACAAATATAATCTATATTAATATTTTAATGCTAATTATAATTATACTAATGATAATAATAATTATAATTAATGGTAAGGCATTTCTGAAAGGAATTATTATTAATTTATAAAAATAAAATATTTTATAAGTATATAATAATTTATTTATTAAAAAAAAGCACTTCATATGTATATGCTAAAATAAAACGTGATGTTTATCAACAAAAAAATGAAAATACAAAAAGTAAAAAAAATGTTATATATAAAAACGTGATTTGATTAATAAAATTAACTTTTTTTTAATAAATAATTATGTAATAATATGTTGTTATATTAATTATGAATTGAAAAAAATATAATATAATAATATATCATTGTAGTGGTAGTGATGACATGATAAAAAATTCAAACAAGTGAGATAAGAAAATATAAAGAGAGAAACGTGAGATAGAAGGAAAGAAAAAAATTTGAGTTAAAAAAATAGATAAAAAACATGGAATTATTTTTACTTTAAAAAAATTCTAAAGGAAATTAATGAAAAAATGAAACAAAACAAATGATAATAAAAAATAATGATAGATGTTTTTTTTAAAAATAACGTGAAAGGACAAAAGAAGAGAAGAAATAATATATATACATATATACAACAGTTCAATTGTTGATGTAACTGACACATAATAGAATAAGATATAAATATAAGTAACAACTCACAAAATTTTTTTATATACAATATAATAATAATAAAAATAACATATTTGGGAAAAAACGAGACTCATGTTTTTTTGTTAGCGCAGGTTTTTATTGGGTCATTATTTTGTTTTAAAAAAATTATTATAAAACATAACTCAGCTTCTCTAGAAAGCTTAAGGAGTCCACAATTTTTATAAATATGAAGAAACCTTCTTCCAAGGTCAGAAGACATAATCAACGCCACTCTTTTGATAAGCAAGATGGATATTTCCTCTCCACTTCGTTCTCCACTAGCATGTAAGGGAATTTTATTATTTTCATTTGTTTTTGAAAACCTATTTGTATATACAAACTATATATATAGGTATATATTTGTGTAAAACTATATATTCCAAGTCCGAATTACACATATGATAAGTCTTCTTGTTGTAAATAATATTCCCCTCAAATCTTATAGTTGTAAGGGTTTTATGTTTTCAAACTACATACATACATGTGTGTATATATATGTATATATATACATATATATGGACACATATACATGCATAAAAATATGAACACATTAAGTGGAGTTATTTTTTCTCATTTAATTCAAAGATATAAATGGTATTTATCAACTAACAAACTAGTGTTTAAAGATTTATGTATGAATAATTTCCTAAATTCACCTTGTTTACATAATTGCATGTGATAATTGTTCTTATTTTATGTATAGTTATGGGTCAAGTTATTATTTCATGTGTGAACTCACATATGCATCTCTTAGAATGTCATGTATGAACAATTATGGCCATAATCTATCTCATGTGAGCCATTTCAAGCATTATGAAATCTTGCACGCACTTAAACCCATGTTTAATGAAATTACAGTTTTCTAATAAAAGTGTGTTTTGTTTTCCAAGTTTGGGTTTCTCCCTAATATGATTTTAAAACCTTTTGAGGAAATGGTGTTGACATGAAGGAGATGTTTTTCTTTTTAATAAAATAATATTATGTAAGTATTTTTGAAATGATTTTGGGTAAGAAATAATAAAGGTAGGTCCATGGGAAAATGATTTCAAAATTGGCACTAGTGGGTTTCATGACGTTATGGGGAGTGAAACCATAAGTCTTAGTGAATACAAGTGGTCGTATGTATAGATTTTAATAATGGTCTGGCAAGTATTATTTATGACCCACTGAAACTTAATAATTTTAAAAGATAATTCCCAACATCTCTCAAACATAATTACTTTTTGAAATACCATTTTCCTATATAAATATTCATTTATTTGTGAAAATCTGTTTTAAATATTTATATTTATTTCAAGGGGTGCTTTAGGAAATTTATTAGTTGTTTTGAAACCTTTTACTGTACATTTTACTCTCACCCTATAAATTATAAACACTTTTCAGGTTTAACATGCTTGTTGTGTTGAAACTCTATCGTGGAAGCAACACGCTGAAGAATAATTGTTTACAATTTGTATATTTTTGTTGTAATGTAATTTATGTATCTAATTTTACAGAACCTATACCATAAAAGGTCCTCTTTTGTATTTAACGTTGTGTATTTAATCATGTCTCTCTAAAAAAAACATTACACAACATTTGTAATGGCTGAAACCTAGTTTTCGGTTTGAGAATTTATAATTGGTATGAGAGGAATGGTCTAGATAATTTTAGAAAATTACAACAAAATCAATAATTTTGAATACGTCTTCTGTGTAAAATTATTTTCACTGTGTATACGAATGGATTGAGAGGATGCAATTCTTCTGAGGGGGGGATAATGTAACACCCCAATAATTTCTAATACTACTTATATTTTATTTAAATATATGTTTTGAATGATTTTTAATTAATACCATTATGAAAATAAATTATTTTGTGTAATCAAAACAAGTTTTTATTCAAGATTATAAAATATTACATTTAGTGAAATATTATTTTCATTAAATAAATGTTTTTTAATAAGTTAAAATATATTATTTATTTTAAAATATGTTTTAATATATAATTTTTTGAATATTTTATTAGTTTGAAATAAAAATATTTTGATTTAAAAATATAAACAAATATTAATTAATGAGGTATGAATTTAAAAAATAATAATTTTTAATATAAATATATTTACTTGATTTGTTACTTTTAAATATAAATTTTAATTAATCCAACTATTTTAAAATATAAAATGATGATATTTTACATGTATATAACGAAATAAATATATTTATGACACTAATTTTACCATTATTTTGAAAAATCTTACAAATATAATTTGTATTAATATTTTAATTGTAATTATAATTATACTAATCATAATAACAATTATAATTAATGGAAGACATTTTTAAAGGGAATTATTATTACTTTATAAAAATAAAATATTTTATAAGTATTTAATAATTTATTTTTTTTGAAAACACACTTCATATGTATATACTAAAATAAAACGTGATGTTTATCAACAAAGAAAATGAATATCAAAAAGTAAAAAAAAATGCAATATATAAAAACGTGATTTGATTTAAAAAAAGTTACATGTTTTTTTAATAAAGAATTATGTAATAATAAAATGTTATATTAATTATGACTTGAGAAAGAATATATTATATAATAATATATCATTGTAGTTGTGATGATGACATGACAAAAAAGTCAAACAAGTGAGATAAGAAAATATAATAAGAGAAACATGAGATAGAAGGAATGAAAAAAATGTCAGTTAAAAAAATAGATAAAAAACATGGAATGATGTTTACATTAAAATAAATTCTAAATAAAATTAATTAAAAAAAGAATCAAAACTAATGATGATAAAAAATGTTAGATGTTTAAAAAAAATAATGTGAATGGCCAAAAGAAGAGAAGAAATAATATATATATATATACAATAGTTCAATAATTGATGTAACTAATACATAATAGAATAAGATATAAATATAAGTAACAACTCGCCATTTTTTATATACAATATAATAATAATAAAAACTACATATTTAGGAAAAAATGAGACTTATGTTTTTGTTTTGTTGGCGTAGGGTTTTATTGGGTCATTGTTTTGTTTTAAAAAAAATATTGTAAAACATAACTCTGCTTCTCTTAAAAGCTTAAGAAGTCCACAATTTTTATAAATATGGAGAAACCTTTCTCCATGGTCATAATACATAATCCAGACCACTCTTTTTCTATGAAAGTAGGATATTTCCTCTCCACTTCGTTCTCCACTAGAAAGTAAGGGAATTTTATTATTTTCATTTTTTTTGAAAACCTTTATGTATATACAAGATATATATATGTATATCTTTGTGTAAAACTATATATTCATAGTCCGAATTACAAATATGATATGTCTGATTGTGGTAAATAATTTTCACCTCATATCTTATGGTTACAAGGGTTTCATGTTTTCAAACTACATACATACATGTGTGTATGTATATGTATATATATACATATATATGTACACATATACATGCATTCAAATATGAACACATTATGTGGATTTGTTTTTTCTCATTTACTTAAAATATATAAATGGTATTTACCAACTACCAAACTAGTGTTTAAAGATTTATGTATGAATAATATCCTAAATTCACCTTGTTTACATAATTTCATGCGATAATTGTTATTATTTTATGTGTAGTTATGGGTCAAGTTATTATTTCATGTGTGAAATTGCATCTGCATCTCTTAGCATGTCATGCAGGAATAGGTATGGCCATCATCTAGCTCATGTGAGGCATTTCAAGCATTATGCAATCCTGCATGCACTGAAACCCATGTGTAATGAAATTACGATTTTCAAATAAAAGTGTGTTTTTTCGAAGTATGGGATTCTCCATAAAATGATTTTAAAACCTTTTGAGGAAGTGGTGATGACATGGGGGATATTTTTTTCTTTCGAATAAAATAATATTATGTAAGTATTTTGGAAATGATTTTGGGTAAGAAAAAAAAAGGAAGGTCCATGGGAAAATGTTTTCAGAATTAGCACTAGTGGGTTTTGTGACGTTATGGGGCATGAACCCATAATTCTAAGTGAATACTAGTGGCCATATGTATGGATTTTAATAATGGTCTTCCAAGTATTCATTATGACCCACAAAAACATAATAATTTCAAAGGAGAATTCCCAACATCATTCAAACATAATTATTTTGTGAAATACCATTTTCCTATCTATATATTCAAGTATTTTTGAAAATATGATTTAAATATTTATATTTATTTCAAGGGGTGCTTTAACAAATTTATCGGTTGTTTTAAAACCCCTTACTAGGAATTTTATGCTCACCCGACGAATTCTAAACACTTTTGAGGTTTAGCATACTTGCTACGTTGAAACTCCGTTGTGGAAGCAACATGCTGAAAAATCATTATTTTCAATTTGTATATTTTTGTTGTAATGTAATTTATGCATCTAATTTTCCAGAACCTAGACTAGAAAAGGTCTTCTATTATATTTAACGCTTAGTATTTAATCATTTCTCTTTTTAGAAAACATTGCACAACATTTGTAATGTATGAAACCCGGTTTCGGGTTTGGGACTTTATATACATGATATAAAATATTTAATATTTTTAATATCATCATACATAGTATTTTTGGGCACTTGAATACTGTGCCTACTTAATGCCTGGGTTCATAAATATTCCTTAAAATATTCAAAAGACTTATATAGAAAAACAATAGTCACCGCAATATCCACCAATTAATATATTTTCCTCCCAAAAATTAAAATACTAGGTACAAGGGGAAAATGATCTCTCAACTAACTCTCCCACACTAGGGATCTCCTTATAGGGTTTTTGTAGATTAAACAAACAAAAACCTTGGGAAAAAATTTCCCACCACTGGGTACCTCAAAAATGAAACTCCAAACCCAAAACCATGATCAAACCAGGTCAACTTTTTTCAATGGGGCCTAAACATGTCTTCTTCACTATTATTGGTGGAAAAACACCAATCACCTAGTATAATTGTGATCATAGTGTATAGTGGTACACCACCTCACTAAACAGACATAGATATAAGAAAATGGGTCTAAGAATGCTTTAATTATCCTACTAAACTAGATAACTCTCCATAACCCATGACAATTTGAGATATGTAAAAACAAAATATCTCCTTGATGTTCTCCAATATATACTATCATCATTCCATAATCGATTCATGTTTTGTCCTGATAGTCATAATATTTCCCTGGATGAACCACACCCTTAATATCCATAACGAATACCAAATGTAGACCACAAGTTCTATCTAATGATGGTTCTGACTAGTATAACAAGGGCCTATAGGGCCTCCTAAACCTGTCCACAAATGGTTCTATATTGATGGTGAAGAAAAATATACCTAACAAAAATATGATAAAAAATCATGTTCTACAAAACCCAAAAAAATTATTCTACTTCGAACAACCAGCCCTCACAAGGGTGTACTACTAATAGAAATCAACCTCCTCAGTATCTAATCTCACAGTAATACTAGTTTCATCGTAAATCCTTGGATTGTCTATGTAATCCCCACTATTAAAAAATTCACCAAGAACATGTCCAATGCATATCCATCCCTGAAATATCTTGCAAAAAATATCATACCTTTTACTCCCTTCTTCCCTAAAAAATAAGAGGGGTAACCACCAAATACTGGAGATATGTCACATAATCCTCCCCTAAGTGTTTCAACTATAAATGGGTTAACTACCCAATTACACATATAAACAATATATGATAGAAACCTCATTTTTAGCATCTTATATTATGTACTCACCCTTGGGTGGTAGTCATGCTAGCAAGACCCAATCCTCTTCTGGGTATACTATCACTCTCATGTCTATGTAGAAATTTCATAAGAATTGAAACTTCCAAATCCGAACCTATCTCTATGATATCTCCCCAAGAAATGGGCACTCTTAAAGTAGGTCTATAATTCATCCTAAAGATTCTTGCATGAAACTCTGATGCTGAGATCATGAGGGCACCAATAAAGAAGACTCCCAAGAACTGATAAAAAAGAGTGAAGGACCCGATCTATATATCACTCACATATCTCTAAGCTATACAAATTTCTTCCCAAGAGTAAAAAATAGGACTTACTAATACTTATATATGAAAACTAAAACTACACAATATAACATGAAGTTCTACAAGATTCAACTGTTATACTGATGAAAATATTGATCCAGTCATTGTGTGAAAATCTATGCAGATGTCTAACTCTTGGTGGGGTTATAAACCTAGTACATCCTTGGGAAGACTTTCTCAACCCTGCCTCCATTGTATAGAAATAAAATATCATAGCATCAACTACTCCATTGTTCATACTATCAATCTTTATCCATCCTCACATGAAATCTTTCTGCTCTTCATGGAATCACTCCTCAATAAAGAAGGAAAACTCCATTCCACCAGCCAAAACACTGCCACCTCCACTAAAAGTAACCATCCAATCCTGGATGGAAGAAAACCAATCAAAATTGAGGAAAAAATCATAGGGTATCACTATTCCACTAATGAAAATTTTTATGTAAGGTTATCCCTCCACTAGAGTTTGGCCAACCTACATATATGAATGAATGACTGAAGATCCTATTAGCTTGTTCCTCTATGCATATGTCTTAAAAAATACATAAGTTGTTTCACTCGACATCAAACAAGGGTTACAATTAGGGAAGATTGAAATATAACTATATATAACTATAGCTTGGGATGTAAGGTCACAAGTACCTCCTAAAAAAGCTCTCAATCCTGTAGGGTAAAATCCCCTTCGAGATGAAGCTCGTCATTTACATTTCCTAACTATATACAATAACTAGAGCTTTCTCTTATACCTCCATACCAACTACCTCATACACACAAGTCAATGGAAGTCATACACCACACGTTGACACTATCCTCTATGGGGTTCACTATATATACCACAAAATTTTTAACCACATAACCAGAACACATCTTAGTGGTGAACATTCCCTATTTCTTGTAAGTCTAATGATAGTTAAAACATACCCAAGAAATGAGTCTTACAATTCCTCACATAACCCTAGATAATCATCGAGCATGAATTGTAAAGATAATGGTATCTCACACTTGAAAATAATAATTCTACCAAAAATTATAAGGGATACAGATTGTACCCATAATCATCCTTAGAGCCTCCAACTCATATGTCTTCATGGAATGAAACTATCCTCATCCTCATATTATAGCTTCCTAATCTTGGATCAGACCAGCTGGGGGTGGTGTTAGTAACTGACAATTTTTTCCCAGATCATTCTTCTCTACCCGATCCTCTTCCTTGTCGACCTTCATGTGGAAATCCATGCTCTAACACTACCACTACCATGGTGGGCAACCGATTATCTCCCTCTCAGCAACACGATACGTTAGACAATCTCATTAATGATGTCCTCACCTATCAAAATTGAAAAAAACCTCTCTCATAGCCAAGTGAATCGGCATGGTATCCCTAAGATGTGGAACCTCCATCTTGGAATCTTCTGATGAAGTGTCTCTCATTCCTAGAACCCTTATCCTGCTGTTGGATACCAGATGTCGAGGTCTCTTCTATATTTTTCCAATAACCAATAGTTGTAGATTTCTATGCGATAAATATCTCAACTACCAAGGCATACTCAATCACTCATGTATAGGTGGGGATGCATATATATATATATATATATATATATCACTTAAGCCCTTATATTCCAACATAATCCCTACTCAAAGGACCATTCTTGAATAAAATACCATGAACCATATCTGAATAGTAACTCAGGAGGTCGGTGAACCTCTCCGAATACTCTACCATGGTTATTATACATACTAATGTTGTAAATGATCCTAGAAATTCCATTATCACAATATGACTTGAAAATAATCCTCCCTAATTAGCTACTCAAAATATATTCTATTTAGAATCATCTCATAATGGGTTTTGATAACTAGAATCCAACATCTCCCAATAGATCCTGGAAGAAGAATTGTTGATTTCGACCACGATAAGATATGTAGGTGTTATCACAAGTTGAAAAGAACACATTCCTACCTCAATCTAGTCATCATATTCCAAGGGGTTAATCTCACCTTAATACATGGAATGTATATGCCTCTGAAACACATGTAGTTCACTCATCCTATGCATATCCTTGAATGGAACCACCATCACTAACTACTGCTTAATAGGTGGTGGCTCGACTGGAAAATCACCCAGAGGTACCATCATTGGTATAGAAACCTAAAAGAAAACATCATAACTTGGAGGATCATCATCACAATCCCATGGTGGGACCCTAGATAGATATCATCATGGTGGAATCCTAAAATAGAATCTAGATTCCCCATGTTCAAAGAGTTTATCTTGGGTGCAGACTTAAAAATGAAATGGAAACCACAACCTATTCCTATATGTTCCATGTCCCAGTGTTTCTCCACAAGTATAGGCTACATGTTCTGAGTAAAAACGTAGGTTATTAGAGTCTCTGTGAATGGATACATTGGCCACCACACCAACATTCAAGTACAATTACTAAAAGAAAAAATCAATACATTTTAACATTGTAGCCATAAATCCCAAAACAAGGAAAAACAATAGACAACTCTTATCTTTGATCTTAGGGAAGGACCTCCATTGATATAAAAATGTCACGACCTGACCCATCGGGCCCCACCGGGATAGCAATGGGATGAGTTTAACTATCCCAATCCCACCTCCAATTGGAAATGTGTTGATAATCAGTGTTGAGTAGGAATATCATACACATTGGAGGCCTTAGACTGTGAAACCGATATACAAGAACTCACATCCATCTCCATGTGATAGTGAAAGGATAAAAAATAACAAATAACAAAATGAATTCATACATCAATCCCATAATCATAGAATC
Organism: Viscum album; assembly: GCA_963277665.1. Taxonomy (NCBI): domain Eukaryota; kingdom Viridiplantae; phylum Streptophyta; class Magnoliopsida; order Santalales; family Viscaceae; genus Viscum; species Viscum album. The sequence continues at coordinate 695,760,644 of OY728128.1, forward strand.
AAAAAAGTACTGAAATCATGAAAATGGGGAAATAAAATACCACAAACAACTAATAGAATATTCAAACACACTTATTATGATGGGAATTCTATTATGTGAAACCACTAGTATACACCTCAGTCTATATAGATTTCTATGATCTACTCGATCTAGGTCCTCCTAGGACTCCATTGATAACCATGTCATCTTTATAATAGATGACATTTTTAGGAATACCCTATGAAGAGGTTGGTATGAAAATTCCCAATACTTAACCCAAAAACCACAAATAAAAGGGATAAACTAAATGAAAATAGTCTGATTGGCCCATAACCAGAGGGTATAGAATCTCAAGAAGGAGATAAAATGAATCTCCATCAACTCAAATCATTTGTACAATACTATTTAGTACATCTTCAAATGGTATTAAAATTATTATATGAGACATAATTTCAAGGAATACTAGAGTAATCCAGATATACACCTCTTAAAATCCATGTCTCATAGTCTCCACCATACAACTTGCAAGAGGATTATACTAGAGACTCAATGATCTCACTAGTCTTGGAGTACTCACTCCATAATCCCTAATATCCCAGATTAAACTCATTTGAGATATATCACTCATCATGTATAGATATACCAATCCTAATGTCACTATTCCAAGAGATCTCATTAATCGAGTATCAATAAACCAATGCAAAATCCCCACCATCCTAGATAGATCACATTATAGAGAGAGTGCTCATCAGGAATTTCCATAAATAAAGTCTTGATGACACTTAGGGGACCATAATACTCTTCTAGGGGATTTCACCAATTTCTCATGGGGGATTCCACTAACATTATGAGACCTAATTAAATCTAAAAACCTAGATAAATGATGGCACCCAAGATAGCTGGGGTACACCATGATACCATCATGAGACTTTTTAGATCATAATGGATAGATAAGGGGTCATATACAAGTCATCTAGGTGATGCCTCAAACCCTAAAGAGACCCAGAATACTAATACACATATAGGAGATCACATTCAGGACCACTAGGGGATATAGAAAAACCAATATAAAACTATCCTCTAATTAATAGATCCTATGTACCATGATATTGTAAACCATACTAAAACTACCTAATATGAAAGGGATCATATTAATGATGGTCCCAAAACACTTCTAGGATAACTTGTTAGATTTTGGATCACCAACATATATATAACGTTTATGAATATACCACATGTCCTACATCAAAAAGATGATACAATATAGGATCCCACCCTGGCCTCCTAGAGGGATACATAAAAAATATCTGAACTAATCCTGTACAGTGGATAACAATCTTCTAATAAGGATGTAATTATTCACTTTACCCTAATAAGAATTTTCCCAGGGAACTCACTCAACTGATACTAGTCCATAAAATTATAAAAAAAGTGGGTTACTAGTGTCACATCACTATGCACCCTAACACCAAAACCATGTCCAAAAGCATGTTTAAAACCAAAAAATACTAAAGATAGGATACTCGTGGGCCTCCATCCATGTACTAATGATGATCATGTAAAATAGAGAAAAATATGAGTGGATTACATGGACTATAACATATGTACATAATGTTTCTCTCAAAAAATACCCCTGGACATGTCCCCTCTCATTTCTCTACATTTATAATCAGAATACAAGTCATATAACTCATGTAACATGGTGTGTGAACTTATAAGAACACCTGAGAATTTCCTCACCTGCACACGACCTAGATTTAAATTTCACCGTACATGGGGTATACCCTTGGTATATGGAGTCTACACCTAATTCAAGGCATTTTCCTCTTGGATCGACCCAAGCCTGTGTCCATTCATGTTCTTGTCTACCTGTCCCATGTACACTCGGGATTTGGTTGTTTACATCCACATAGACAAGTACCATTACATGGAATTCATTCCTATGTCCTTAAATGTATGGACTTGGATAACTACATGGTGTGTAACCTCAATACACGACATGTCATCCCAAAATACAATCTTCTTTGATGGGGAAGAACACAAAACATGTGGTCCGGAACTACATGCTCTGTGATCAGGGGTGTTGAATAAGAAATCCCTACAAGCCTCCTAAAACCACCAATTTTCACTTAAAACCCATAGACCAACTCCTAGTAGATATTTAGATGTTTTAATAGGGTTATAAATGATTAAAAAATCACATAAATGGAGATTGATATGTGAATCTCAAAAAATCACATACCTCATGGTGAAACACTGAATCTTTGTGTCAAGGTTCATGCCTTGAGGCCAATGTGCCATGAATGGTGAATGATCACTATCACTAATGGGGTTTGGAAATGAATCCTCTATTTAGTTCCTACTTAGGCTATCCCTAATGCAAGGGAAATCCAACCTATCCTCTTTCATGTGTGATAATAAACAGTGGGAGGGGATTTTAGGTTGATTAATTAATTTATTTAATTAATAATCCTATATCATTTAATTCCCAACCATCGGTAGCCTCCAACTGAGAGAACAATGCGGAAAATTTTTATGTCATTATTAGGAAAAAACTTGGGTTCTTTACTGAACCACATTCCTATATTTACGATCTAAGAATCTGATTGAGATTTAGTCTTCATTTGTAGAAAATAATTCTCTTGATTGATATAAAATATTTAATATTTTTAATATCACCACCCCGAGGCTCTCCATGCCCCAAATTCCTACACTAATATAGTGCATAGATTTATAAATATTCCTAAAAATATTCAAAATTATTACATAGAATGAATAGAGTTGCTACTCAACCTCACCAAAACATCCCCAACACCTGATTTATAGGTATATAGAAAATGAGCTGACATGATCAGTTGTTCCATATTGTCCCAAACTACATCACATAATCCCTATGATCAGTGTAGTCCATTGATTAAATACATCTTTATATCATCCCATTTCTACTCATAGACATGTAAGTACTATAATAAACCTACAAGGACATGGTGTTCTGTTTTCACCTGCTAAAAAACTATACACTTCACCTCGAAATCATCCATTGATCATTTCATCCCAAGTCGTGAAAAATTTCTCCTTAGGACAAAATGTATCATAGTCACACTAGGATGGACTGCTAAGTGTGAGATGTGAAACTCATGGATAAATCCCTAGAACAATTCTAATACAAAAAATATCCTCCATATAAACATCATTTTTTTCTAACCACCCCATAAAAAACCCTCTAGAGAATCATCATAGACAACCTAATCATGCATCACTTCTAGTTATGAGTCTCCCCACTAAGTCTCTTTCACCCACTATATCAATGGTGATTCCATGGAAACATGATAAATACAAATTTGGTCACCTCTCTCCCCCATGTCAAGATGAAACACAACACGATCCTCTACCCCTTTCCAAACCTCTATAAACTCCCAAACCATGTTTCCTAGGGAATTCTAACTTGATGCATTAGTAATAACATTCCACATTACTAGGGTATAAGAGATCCAAAAAAAATAATCCCAGTGAAACAACATAGATCCACACTAATATAAATTTATATCACACTTAGAGACAACATATTTTTGGTTATTTTAGTCCTTATAAACCAAAAGAACTCACGTATGGGGTAATTCTACAATAGTTTCAACATAAAAAAATATCCACCAATTTCTAATAATAAGTGGCATAGTTACACTCAGGGAGGAATAACCTCCAAGTATGATAAGATATCAACACTATCTTATACATCATAACACATCCCAACCCCAAACATGATGTGTCACAGATAATATCAAATATTACACCCTCATCAGAAAATCAATGCAATAAGGAACTAATAAACCTATCCTTCAGTTAAATGAATGCTTCCTAGAATTGGTTAGTATATTAAAATGAATGATCCTTCCCAGTCAAAGCCATCAACATGGATATAATTATAGAGTGTTTGGAAAAAAACCTGTGATAATATCATATAACCCTAATGAAGCTGTGAAACTATTCCACATTCTTGGTGTCTACCCTTGAAGAAGACAACTCATTCCTTAATGGTTACACAACAACACCATGTTAAGATACCACAATCCCCTAAAAAGTCACCTCCCATATCCATAACATAAACTAAGATAGGTTTCCATTTTTCTTGTTGTCCAAAAAGGACATATAAGATAGATTTGAGATGATTGGAATGCTCGATCTAGGAATTTGAGTAGATCAATATAACATCAATGTACATGATTGTGAAATAGTCCATAAACTCATGGAATATAGAGTTTATGATCCCCATGATCACAATTGGTGCATTTTTGAAATTGAATGACATGACTATGAAATCAAATTTCACATAACTTCACCTAAAGGAAGTCTTAGAAATATCATCATCCTTTATCCTCATCTGGTGATATCATGAGTGAATTGAAATATTAAAAAACCAACTGAATCTCATCATTATTTTAAAAATTTAGTTAATGATATTAATGGGGTAATATTTCTTGAATTTTATCTAATTCAGCCACCAATAGTATATGGAAAACATCTGATTACTATCATCCCTATTGAAGAATAAAACCATTTCTACCAAAGGTGACAAACTCAATTGGAAGAATCACATATGCATCTGATCATCTACCCATATCCTCAACTCACACATCTCCATAGGAAAAATTCTACAAGAAGCCACTGAAATTAGAGATGTTTCTAGTTGTTACTATTTCCAAAAATCAATTTTATGTCAAGGGTAAAGTTCTATAACATTATCATGGAATTCATATAGAAACTCCTCCAAAAAGCCATAAACATCCTCTTTATAGGATTTCACTGAAATCTCCACTGAATGAGATAAAAAGTCTTTACATTCCTTCCACCCCGGAAAAAACTCATCTCACAAACAAAAAACAATCACTGGTCCTCCACATTGGTAAATGAAACACACATGTTGAATTATTCAATGATTACATGCATAGAATAAAGCCAGTCCATGCTCAGGATAAAATTTTGTGTTGGTATCTACTATAGAAAAAATCTCCCATTGACTGGTGCTACCCCATCCGGAGTCTACATTCCCAAAAGACATGAAACAATGATTCATTACCTTCTATATGAGTTTCTAATACCAAGGGAATAGTATGTATCTACACATGCAATCCCATAGTAAAGACTAATGTAAGAGAACCAAAGTAGTGTCTGACACCTGAATATGATAAGGCACACAAGAGGTTGATTTTAAACTAATCGTACATCAGATATCATATGACCCTACATGCACCATAACCTCTATTGAAAGAATATTTCCATAGAGCGATCCTATTAATTTATATTTATATACTCCACTATAATGTTCTGGACTAGTTCCTTAAAGAAGAGGATGATCACAATGCTTCCCCATACTAACTTCATTTTCTCTCAACTGCTGAATAAGCATTGGCGGTCTCTATTGATGAAACTACCTTGGAGGAAACTAGAGATAAGAATAGTAATATTCACCAATATATAAATTTCCTCACTAAACTATTATACACTTGGAATAGAAGTGTCCACCACCCTTGAAGAAAATAAAAGAAAAAAATGATGCCCTCATTAGCTTCTTGGGATCTTGTTAGCCTAGGGTTTCTTGTAAAGGTCTACCATGGTCGGTTTCCCACTAGTTAAAAACCCTAATGGCTAATAATATATGATTAATTTACTGAAGTAATAAATATAATGATTCCATGATTTCCACTATCTCTAGGATCACCTATACAGGAAATCATTTACATGATAAGAAATGTATCATTTTATACCTCCACATACATAGAACAAAATAACATGTTCCCCACTTACCTAATCATTTGGTGAAATGCCTCCTCCATAGGTCATTCTCATGACTCCTTATCTATAAAGACATCAGGGGAAAAGTGTAGGATTTCCTTGAACTTGAACCCAAGATCCCACACACTATGAATCCCCTGCTTTAGGCAAAACTGTTCTAAATTTTTTGATGCCTTTATATTCAGTAATAGGATTTCAATGTGGAACTTCTTCAAAAGGTATGACCAAAACACATATGTCTCTTTTAGGTCACCAATATTCAACATCGACCAATGAAACATATCTCATTGCATCTTAATAACTTCTAAAAAACCCTAAACTCATCCTGAGATCTTATCAATCTAAAAATGATCTTACGATTCTCTAACAAGCCCTTGGTCTCCAGATCCTAGGGGATCCCATTGTACATTCCCAAACTTTGCTACTGAAAGTCATGTAAGGCCCTCCACCATACCTCACACTCCTCTATAAGGTTGATACTTTTAGGTTGAACTATATTTTCCTATATAACCACTGCATTCTGATCTAGTCAGGGAGAAATAGCATAATCCAATCCTAGAAACCAAGGATACACCTTAAACCCAATAAAATTTAATTTTTTGAAGTATCATTCAATAAATATCATTTCAATTTCCTAGAATCACTAATTGGTAACATGAATTTAATCAAGAATGACACATGTTCCTCTCCTACCTTTATATCTTATAAATGATACTGCATCACTTTTTCATTCAATATGATTATATTCCTTTCATCATATCTTGTGAGACACTAATATCCCCTGTCCTAGATGGTCAACATAGACTGTGTGATGCACCAAGATAAATTGTCACTATTTCCCTACAAAACCATAAAATCCCCATAGTTCTTAACTCCAAACTACCTCCTATATCTTTACCTAAACCATTAATACCAGTCTATAGTGACTCATTCCTTAAAAGGTACCCCTTAAGCTATTAGTGAAGAAATAATGCTAATGACCCCCAAGTCCCTCCTCTAGTAGAACCCTGGTTGGAGAAAAGCACATATGGTATAAAAATATCACATATGGGACACATAAATCTCTATATAATATTAGATCATAAGAGTGGATAAATAAAACACATTGTAACTTTATCATATAATATTAAAAAAAATAAAAACCATTCCAAAAATCCATGAACAATATTAATAAATAAAAAAACTCTATGTAAATACTAAACAATAAGTCATATTATAGAGACTCAAAAAACAGATAAAAAACCATCTATTGTAATTTCCTTATCCATACCTAAAATCCTTCAAAAAATATGAATTTTTTATATACATAGGTATATAATAATATATATAACAATTAGGATTATACCCAAGGACTCAAGTAAACAAGTAAAATTTGAATAAAAATGAACCAGTAAAAAAAGACAAGTACCAATATGTAGCTAAAGAGGCCAACTACATAAATCACACATCCAATATAGTGATATAATATTAAGAACATAAATAAAAGGAACCTTTGAACTACATCCCCTCTTATTTTCTTCTCTATCACCACAACATCAAGCATCTTTTGCACTCATCCCTTCAAAACCTATCATGTTACATATATAGTAATCTTTGATGTGGGTTGAGACTCATCAATATCTAGCATAATTTATCATAAAATCTCATCCTTATAACACCACATAAAACCACATCATGTAACTAGTTCTTTAGGGTTCCATGAACATGATGTACATAAACACCATTCCCTTCCTAAAACATGAATAACCCCCATAATATACAACATCCTTATCACCATTAGGTAATCTGCAATAATAACCTAATTCATCATTGGTTAAAATAAAACACCAACCCATATTATAATTTCCATTGACAGAAGAGCATGGAATATGGGGTATATATTTATCTATATCACAAAGAACTTGGATGTTTGGGAAAACACTTTAATCCCAAAATATTTTGGCATTGGTGAGGTTATCCAACATTGATGGGAAAAACATTTAAATAACATAAAATATATGATATATAGATAAAAAACAATAGTCAACATATGGGTTAGCATAAATTTAACTATAATTACCTACAACACAACCACTACAACACACAACAACCATCATAACTACTGTAACCACTATATGCATCACATTACACAACCACTATAGATAACATCATATTTTTCCCCATCAATTATTGGTTCCACCATTTTTGAGATTTCAATAAATCACATTTACAAATATATTCCATTTTATATAAAAAAACCATTCATTTATCATTTAATCAATTTAATCTAATTACCAAACACCAATTCATCTCATTCATAAATTCTGTGCCCCACCCATACCTTTTCATTTAGAACATTAGAGTTTATTTTATAGATAATATTTAAATGAACATAACCACAACACACATAAAAACACACCCTTATCACATATTTATTTTCCAAAATATAATGTACGGAAGACCATCTTACGAGAACATAACTACATCACTATAATAGCCATTCATCAAAACTCCCACACATCATAACCACTACACATCCTATGCCAAAAAAACACTTGATTCAATGTTTAAATCACAACATATCATAGTTGATAACCACAATCAATTCATAAAAACCAACATCATGAAATGAAATAAAGAAATAAAATCCACTCACAGTAGCACATCTTGTCTTCCATAGTTCATATTCCATAAGGGATTTATTTACTTTACTTCATTACTCAGAATGTGTATTTTCAAACAATTTAAAATTTCTATGGAAAAGAAATTCATTAAGCATATATAAATGATTATAAATTTAGTTTAGGGTTCAATATAATAATAAACAAGGAAAGGGTTACACATCTTATCAACTATAACACATGAAAGGGTCCCATCAACTATTATTTTCCATAATGAAAATAAGAAAGTATAATCTCATTAGAGATAACATAAAAAATGGTAGAACATGCATTTTCTCACCATCCAAATCATTTTCAGTTTAAGTTAATTTGTTATATTATTTAATCCCCCATTAATATATAAATAATGGAAGGAATAATCATGAAATATAGAGACCCAAGCATTTTACAAATATTATTACATGATTTTTTAAAATTAAAAATCCATTAATTATAAGATGATGATCGCGAGGACTAGTTTCATTGGAATACTGGGTTTATAATAAAACAAATTGAGACTAAAATATATTTATTTTATTTTATTCTCTAAAATGGTCTGTTAAATCATTTCAATCTACTAAACTGCATGAGATAACATGGAGAATAGATAGACAAAATGGCTAAACTAGAAAATAGAATATGAAAATAAACATGATAAGGAAGCATATTTTTTTTTGTTAAAGATATAACATGATATCATAAAATTGATGGATCAATAGTAATCAAATGGATTCATAACATAAAGAACCTGATATAATATGAACATGGAATCAAATGAATTGTGGTAGAAATATATAACATGATACAAAAACTAGTCAAGGATAAATATATAGGTAATATCACATGGTGGAAATAGTCCCTTAATGTATTATGATTACTCTCTAATCCCATACATCACACCTCATGAGACTAAATATTTAATTTGTTCATTGGAGTACTATCTTGTCCCAATCATTATAAGATGTTCATGATTATCTGTTCTACAAAAACATGTTTCATAAAGAATAATCATAATAAATACTGGTGAAAATAAAATTGGTTGCCTAATCTTTTCTCATATCATAATTAGAAGAAATTTAATAATGAATGCATTTGAGTGATGAATGTAATTCATGAATTACACCATAAAAATAAGGGAGAATAATATAGCTATATATTTTTTAGACATATATACATAATTAAAAATAATTCCAGAATATAAAAGGATTTTTTCATTGATGAAAATGTATTTAAAATATTATAATGGAATAATTCTTTATGAAAAACACATTTCACTTTAAAAAACTTCTTCAAAATATAAAAAAATCACCAAGTATTATCAAAATAAATTTCATTAAAATAAATATAGAATAATGTAAGAAAATATTCCAAAAAACAATTGGTTAGGAATGAGGGTCATGTTTTTACATGCTATATATTTGAAAAAATATTTTATCTGTAAAGTTTAAAAAAGGTTAAAAAGGCATCTCATTTGAAAAATGAATATACTATTCCATTAAAATAATTTCATAAAACCAAAAAGTGGTTAATTTTTATTTAATAAATCAGTTCTATAATTTTAAAAAATTCATGAATTTGTTTTGTAAAATATGGATATAGAAAAAAAGATTTTTGATCGAAGAGGAAAATGAAGTCAGCTTTTCTTAAAAACTCATTCTCAATAATTTTAAGTACCAAATAGTAGAAATTATTAATATTAAAATAAAATTTAATGAAAATTTTGAGGAAAATAATATTAAATTGTTTTTTAGAAAATGATCATATAATTTACCCTAATGGAAATTCAAGAATAAATAACCCTAGTGTAAATTATTTTGAAACATAACACTTACCACTTGGTAAATTTTGAGTCATAACTCCCCTAAATGATGTAAAATAATTATAATTTTAAATATAATGAATTATGAAGTATTAATGATATAATATGTAATGGTTTATTTTATAAAACATTAAAAATAATTTAGGTGCATAAGAGAACATTTTTCTCAAAGTAGGATGTTTTGAGATGAAACACTAACCTTGAGTCTAGGATTTATCGCATATGTATTTTATCTCCCATATAGTAAACTTATTTAGATTATTTATTTTATTAGGAAAATTTTGAAATTTTAATACCTTATAATTAAACTATTTTATTCAGTTATTTTAATGACATTTTTAATTACTTATTCAGTTACATCCATGTAGGTTGTTTTGAGGTTGCTCAGTTCGTAACTACAAAATGGAATCTGTGTGTAGATCATGGTCAAATTGGTTTTCGTTATGTCATATATAGAATAATAATCACGAAATAATAATCATTTTATACATAAGTAAAAAATCTAAAACCATCCATAAAATATGGTTATGAAAAATAAACTATGTTACAATCATTGAGACAGTAAGCTATACATATACAAGTCTAATGTTTCCATTTTTGAACGATCATGATGGAATAAAGGTTAGTATGATCAAATTTTTATATAATAATAATTATATCATAAATATTATATTATTTATTTCAATACAATTACATATATTATTCACGTTATGTGTTAGTAACAAATAAAACACATCGATTAATGAGGAGGTAGTCTGACGTACACATGAACGACATTATCATTTTTCCATAAATGGTCAGGTAAGAAGTTATATGATGTATAAAATTTATATAATGATTGAAATTTCATAAATTTCATTTAAAAATATTAAATCCCTCACCACATATAGCGGTAAGATGAAATGATGGAAACCGATTTATATCGGTTTGTGAGGTTGTAGTCCACCATACACAAGAACAATGGTTTCATTTCCCATTTCATTTAAGAGGATATGGATAAATATTATTCCATAAACATAGTAAAATATCATAATATATTATATATTAGTGATATTATATTCTAATTTTTAATGTATAATTTATTTTTCAAAAATAAGAAACAAAAAAGAAGGAGGTCGATGAAGACAATTTTCTTTGTTTAGAAGCACATCCTTTGGATATCTTATTAAGGACTCTAATATTGGTATTTTGAGAAGACAATATGGTCTAGAATGTGTAAAAAGATGTTGCGGAGATTTTTTTTTCATGATTGGGTCAATAAAAATGGATTTAGTGATGTGAAGATGTTGGGAGAGGGGTTTTCCTTTTATAATTGAGGATGAGTGATAATTTTTAAATTCCCAAAAATATTCAATAATGGGATGTCATCTCATGAAAAGTGCCTAAAAATATGAAAAATAAAGGAGTGTAGGATTAAAAATGAAGATACAAACATAAAAAACTAAAAACAAACATGTTATCCACTTTTCCTCTTTTGTTACCAACTTTTCCATTTTAAATTTCTTTACCACTGTAACAAGTTTTTTTACTGTTTTTTACTATTCATTACGATAAAAAATTAAATTAAAGTAGTTATATAATAAAAATCATAATGATTCAAAATATGGAATAATTTTTTTCAAATTAAATTCATAAAATTTGAATAATTTAATTTAAAATAAAAGCCAAAAGCATGACAAAAAAGTGGTTTCCCAAAAAAAGAATTTTTGAAGCGAAAAATGATTTTACCTCAACTATATGCCTAGTAATATTACTTTTGTGAATTTAAATTTATAAGGGTATATGTATAATAGAAAATATTAATTTCTATAATTTATCATTAGGTTTTATTATAATTAATTAAAATGGGGATGCATTATGCACTTTCAAATAGTTATTAGAAAAAATGCGTTTTGAGCCTATGAATTAACTTATACAGAAATCTTGTTTAAATATGATTTGAATGAAATTAATTAGATTAAATAAAAGTAAATAATAATTATTTTAATTGGAAAAAAAATTATAATGTTAATGTTAATTTTTAAATCACTTAATTTATTTGAAATAATTGACAATTTTACAAAAAATTGTATTTTATACTCTTCACTAGAAAATCAATATTTTTTGGAAAGTCTAAAATATTATCCCTATGAAAATTTTTAAATGATTATTTTATAAATTATGTATATTTTAAAAAATATAATTTATAAAAGTTCAATAAATTAATTATAATATATTTTTCACAAAAATCAATTAAAATCATGTTTGAGGGAAAAATATTTTTTACCAAATAAAATATTGTTATTTAATGTTGAGTGCCTATTAAGAATTTATCAATAAATATATATTGGAATTATATGTATATTTCATAAATAATTTGATACTATTCATAAAAACCAATTTTAATGTCTTCTTTAAATCCATCATGTTTATATAATAATATTTAAATATTATATAATAGCTCGTTTAAACTCAATGTTTCAGGTTTAATACATTATTAAACATTTAATTATTTTAAAATTTTAGGGTATTAAAGTCTACCCACATAATGAAATCTCATTCTTTAAATTTTAAATAGTTCCCAACAATCAAGGGTTTCACATTATATGGTTCCCCTACAGAAAAACCACATCATTAAAAGTGGTAATAAAACATCCTATGAAAAGAGGGAAAGGTAATATGAAATTTATATCGAATAACACATAACTGTGTTTCCAAGTAGGAGAAAATTGATGGGAAGTGAACATATAGAAATGGTATAAAATTGTAAATAATTATGGAGAGTGATAGATAACATCGATCTATACAAAATGAACTATTAAGAAGGCATGAATGACCATAAAAAAATTTATGATGTGTTAAAAGATCTTTGATTAATCTAATATGAATGTAATAAAATAAAAATTTTATATAAATATATTTTTCCTAGATTTAATGGGTTATTTTAATATTAATATAGATTAAACCATAAAATATACTTTATATAAACATAATTTCATACTTTTGTTGTTCTTAGATCACTTTAAACATCACCCCTTACTCTAGGGAATGCATATCCAATATGAATTATTTATGCCAGAAGCAGAAAAATAAAATTTTATAGGTTCACTAGATCCATAAAATTGTAATAATATATTCTTTCTATTTTTTAAAAAAAAATAGAAAACAAAAAGTATGATAACTATCAAAATAAATATGAATATATTAATATCCAAAATTCATCAAAAAAATAAAAGGTGTAACATAAATCATTCCCTAAATAAATAACCAAATATCCCAAATAATCTCAATAAACTCAACATGAAATATAGTATTAACCTCTTGGATATATTGTAATATTAAAAAAATTATCTAAAACACATAACAAAATTCATCCCAAATAATCCATTACCTTATAAGTAAAGTCTATATACATATCACATCCCAATAGAAAATTCTTCAAAACATCATTAATAACCTCAAAATCATAAAAATTATGAATTACATGATCCTATTATATGTTTTAAAAAATAAATATAATATTTATACACCAAATTATTTAAAGAGAAATAACATCACACTAACCAGTACCTCACGTTGGCTAGTGGTCTATGCAACACCCTTATCGCCCTTTGGTTGTGAGTTAACACCCTAGGGACTTGTTGTAGGTGATGGGTTTTCACCATCTATGGAGGACCTCCCTTTTCTAAAGAAGTATTTATTTAATTCCAATAAGATCCCCAGAAATATTATGAACAAACTCAAAATAACATTAATCATAAAATCAGTTTTTAACCACTAATGTATTCTATAATATTAAGTTTTTTCCACAAAAAAATATTAATTGACTATAATTACCTCAATATCAAGTTTATATCAAAGATTATCTTCTACTAAATCATGGGTTTTTCCATAAAATATCACTTTAAAATTAAATAAAAATTCAAGGAAATTAGTGAAATTCATCATTTTCTTGTAAATCCTTACAGAAAAACATCTGTAGACCATCCTTATATGTTTCACGATTCTTATATCTACAATAACATTACCAAAAACACTTTCACAACATGATTCTTGAATTTAAAAAACCAAAACACTTCAATCATCTGATATCAATGATAAAAATAACATTTTACCTTAGGAATTAATCCTTGAATTAAGTAATGAATTACATAATAAACATGTTCCCCACATTTATAACATTTAAATGTTAGTGGCTGCTTTCGTTGAACATTATTTCCCTGTATTTTATTAAACGAACTCCTAATTTTTCTTAGGAAATTAGATGTTTTTTGGACACCATTACAATATATAGATCATATTCTAGTTGCTTTATGTGATGTTTCATGGTGAGTCTTCCCATATTTTTTACATGTAGAAATTTGAATCTTCATTTTTGTATCACCACTAAAAAATAAACTAGAAAAATGTGACATCCTTATCCTCATAAAGTATTTAGAAATTAAACCATATTACAATTGATAATCAAAATTTGATATAGATCATTTGGAATTATCCCAATGAGGTTAATTACCACTCCCAATAGGCAATTCATATCATTATGTAAATGATTATATTTTCCATCAATTTTTTTGGAATTATTTTTCCTATTTCTCAGCATTAACTAAAAAAATAAAAGAAAACAAGATAAGAATATATTATCATTCAAAAGGGGAATCATATAAACCTATATTTTATATCTAACAAATGATAAGTATATCCTTACTTACGAGTCTCTATGTTTAAATCTATGTTATATGAATAAATAATTCATATTAGGTTTTCTAACATAATAATTTGTTTAATTACACTAATGGTTCATAAAGAGTCTTTAAATTTACAATGTTTATCCCCTCGGAGTGTCAAACTAGGTGTGAATAAAGGACCATTTTCATTCACCCATTTATGATTTAGTGCTCCTCAATGTTCTTTTTTCAAGGTTATTACCTCTAGGTACAACTATTCTTGATCCATATCTAATTATAGTATACATATGGGGATGTAATTTCCTTGATCCCACTCATTCTATACCTCACAAAAAATCCATGATATTTTGTTACACATGGTCTTTTCTTTATTCATATCAAATGGATTATCAATAAATTATTCTAGGATGAACCCCCAAAAATAGAAATACGTTTCTCTGTTACCATCTATAGTGACCCAATCCTTTTAGGCATATTATTAAATTATTTTTTTAATATAAAGATCCATTATTTATAACCCAAAGATCATGGGGCCTAGTGTCTTTGGAAGACAGAGTTCATAACACATCAAAGTGAGACTAAAATGAAACCTTATTATTTTGTTAAACACAATGAGCCCCAAAATCCTTTTTATCTCCTAAAATTAATGGCATAATATATGAAATATATAAATAAATAGAGTGATCTAGAAAAAATAGTAAAGGAATAAACATGATAAGAAAGCATAACTTGTGAGTTAAAGGTAATACATGAAATAATAAAAGTGAAGGATAAATAGTAATGAAATTGGAGAATAACATAATGAACTCAATATCATAAGATTGTGGAATCAAAAAAATGTGGCAGCAATATATAACATGACATAAACACGAGTAAAGGATAAATTCTGATAAAATATGACATGGTGGAAAATTACCATAATGGACTAGGTTTACTCCCTAATAGAATAAATGTTTTCTCATGAGATTAAACCATTACCCAATTAACAATAGTGATATCTAGAAGCACCCATCATAACATGTCCCTGATTATGTGTTTTATAAAATTGAAACCATTCATAAGGTGTGAATATAATAATTACCCCTAAAAATAAAGTGGGATTAAAAATTATGTCTCATATCAAAGCCATTTGAGGGATTAAAAAAGACTTGTATTACCCCATAAAAGTAAGGAATAATAATGTAGATATATATATGAGAGACATATATGAATAATTTATAATAAATACTCAAAATAAATGGTTTTCTTCATTGATGACAAATCTTTCTAAAATTACATTGAATATTTCTTGAAAAAAATACTCTTTTCACTTTGAAACGAATTATTTAAAATAAAAAACCATAAAGATACTATAAAAAACTTTATTTAAAAATAAATATGGAAACTTAAAATAGAATATTTGATGATTTGATTGGTCATGATGGTGGGTAATTCCATACATGTCATATAATATAGAGATAATATTTCTCACATTATTGAAAAATAGATAAAAAGTAAATAATTCAAAAAATAAAAAAACATTCTATTAAAAATATTTTCTAAAAGGTTAAAAATGGGTCATTTTTTTAATAGTTTTTTTTATAATGTTAAAAACATTCATGGAAAAATGGTTAGAAAACACATATATGGAATGAAACCATATTTTGATCGAAGAGAAAAATAAAGTCATATTTTCTAAAAAACATTTTCTCTATAATTTTAAGTATCAAAGAGAGGAAAACAGTACTATTACATGAAAATTTCTTGAATTACCAAATGAGAATAAAATAAACGTGTTTTATTTTACAATTATAAAATAGATTTCTATAATGGAAGTTAAAGCATAAATAATATTGAATAAAATGATATTGAAACAGAACACTTACTGCTAAGAAAATTTTGAATCATAACTCCCACAATTGAAGTAAATGAATTTCATCTTAAAATGTTCTGAATTATGTAGTATAAATGAAATAATAAGTAAATTTAAATTATATAAACTATTTAAAACAAATACTATTCCTAAAATAACATGTGTCTCAAAGAACTATATTTTGAGACAACACACTTACCTCGAGTCCAGACTTTGTCCTGTATGTATTTTAAATATTGTATAATAAAATTATAAAAATTTTCTTTTAATTAAGAAACATTAATAGGTTTATACCCTTATAATTAATCCATTTACATTATTTATTTTAATAAAATATTTTCATACTTATTCAGTTATGTCTACCTCAGGTTGTTTGGGGACTCTAAGTTCATAATTTTAAAATGGTATCTTTGTGTTGACCATATTCATAGGGATTATTATTTGATAATATACAGAATAAAAATTATGAAATAAATATTAAATTTTTTCATAATTTATAATTTCTAAACTATCCGTGAAATATGGTTATGAAAAATGAACTATGTTACCGTCACATAGATGTCAAGTTGAACGTACACATGTGTAACTTTTCTATTTTTCAAAAATCATGATGGAATAAAGGTAAATATTATTTTTCCACTAAAAATTATAATTATATTAAAAAATATCATATAATATCTCAAAATACTCTTATATATACCATCCATGTGATGCAGTAATAAAAACACATCACATAGTTTCTTGAGGTGGTAGTTTTTCCTACACACAAAAAATAATAATATTTACATTGATGGTAAGGTAAGAATTTATATGATATATTAATTTTATAGATTGATTAATATTTCATTATTATAATATAAAATAATTAAATCTATCATCAAAAACATTTTTGAGATGAGATTATAGAAAACGAATTACATCAGTTTGTGGGGAGTTAGTCTGATGTACACAAGAATGATGGTTTTGTTTCACATCTGATAGAAGATGATATGGATAAATATTATTACATAAAAATAACAAAATATTAGTATATAGAATTTATTTGTGTTTTTTATATTTTAATTTATAAGATATAATTGATCATAGAAATATATGGATTTTAAAAAAAGAGCTCGATGAAGACGATTACATTCCCTTAGAAGAACCACAATGTGATATATTATTAAGGACCATATGGTTGGTATTTTATAAAGAAAACAAGATCAAGAATGTGCAAAGGATTTTAGGTAGATATATTATAAGGGGTTATCGAAAAAAATGGCTTGATATGTCTAAATAATTTAAGGGACAGGTGCCATTTTATAATTTAGGAGGACTATCATTTTTGTGAATACCACAAACTATTGAATAATCAAAAGTAATTATCAATCCAAGTGCCTTAAAAAATGAAGAGTTATAGTAGTGAAGTATTGGTAAATAAGATACTGATTTAACCCAAAAAATAAGAATATTTTTTTAAACTTTTTATCTCATTTCCATCAATGGGTACTCATTTTTTTCATTTTAATTTTGTCTACCTTGATAACTAGTTTTTACTATTCTTGCTAAACATAATTACCTTAAAATAAAGTTGAAATTATTGTATAATATAAATTTTTTTGATTAAAAATATTTATTTCATTTTATCAATTGAAATTCATAGATTTTATATAATTTAATTTAAAATAAAACCCATAAGCTTGATGGAAATACATTTTTTCGAAAAATGAAATTTTCAAATAAAATATGATTTTTCATTAATTATATGACTAATGATATTCATTAGGTAAATTTAAATTCATAATTTTATATATTTAATATATATATTTTATTTAAATAATTCTATGTTATTTTTTATGTCTATTAATTAAAATGGAGAATCATTATGCACTTTAAAACTATTTTCAAGAATATGTGTTTTAATCCTAAGAATAAAATTATACTAAAATCCAATATAAAGATTATTTAAATGTAATTAACTGTATTAAATATAACTAAATAATAGTTGTTTTAAATTTAAATATAATTAAAATAATAATGGGACTTTCAAATCACTTTATTTATTAGAAAGAAATGACAGTTTTATAAAAATCGTTATTTTTCACTATTCACTAAAAATCTATATGTTCTGAAAAACTGAAAATTTAACCACATGTAAATTATGATATGATTATTTCAAAAATTATTTTTCTTTTATAAAATAACTTTTCTAAAATTATATAAATTTAATAAAATATTTCGTAGAAAGAAACAGTAAAAAGCATTTTTGAGGGAAATATATTTTTTATAGAATAAAATGTATTTATTAATATTTAAATTATTATTGATAATTTATTAATAAATTCATAGATTAATTGTATGAATATTTAATAGTAAATTTATATTATTCATACCTCAAGTTTTAACATCTAGTTTAAATTAGTCATATTTATATAATAATATTTTAAAATTATATCATGGTTCGATTAAACTCGATGTTGTGTGTTGAATACGCTATCAAACAAAGAATTATTTTAAAATATCATAGAGTTATATAAAATGAAAATACATACACATAAATAGGTAGATAATTAGGATCTCCTTTCATAAGGAAACGTTTTGAATCATTGTGGACCATAGTGTGAAGGAGAAACAACCAGAAAACTACAGTTGAATAAGGAATACCTAATTCAACTGGAATCACATCAAGGTTCATCAAAATATTAGTCCAAAACACATTCCAAATAATGAAACATCACCAAAAGGAATTAAAAATTACAAACTGGGGAAAAAATGGTGAAAATGGTATTTAATCACCTTAGATTTCCAAGGATCATAATCTTCAATCCAATTATCAATGTTTTTGGAATAGGGCTGAAAGATCCTCAAAAAATGACTAGGATTTTCACAATTTCTAAGATATATGATAGATAAATAAAATAATTTTAGAGATCAGTAAAATTTATAGAAAATATAGACATCAAATCATTCCTTACATGAAAGAAATATTGACACCCTATGTTTTTTAGGCCCACAAATTAATGATGTGAAACAGAATCATTCCATGAAATCCTCGAAATTAAAAAACCCTAAAATATATACTAATTTTCAATGTACTCTATCGAAAAATTAATTTAAATAATGAATTGATCTTTCATATTGTGTGTCTCTTATGTACAGAATCCTCATAAGATGTTCTGAGATGTGAATCGAAGGCCTCCAAGATTCGAACAACCTATCATGTTGTGAACTACCTTTCATTTCGTCAACCACATTCTAGTACATAATTATAGATCCAAAATCCATATAACCCTCCATGAGCCTCTTCTTAAGAGCTCAAAATCAAAAATAATTATCACATGATATGAGAAGGAAGATACCATTATAAAAATTTGTTTTCCTCTTTGTATTATTCCCCTAGATCACTTCACACTTTTTCGATTGATTGGGATACTTTGGAGACATAAATAAATTGAATGGATGATCTAAAAATCATAATGAAGGATAAAAAGGAAATAATATTAAGTTATGAATCTTCTAAAAAATAGATATATCAAGAAACATAATAATAAAATCATATAACAAGGAAAAATAATCATATCATGGGGATATGACATAAAAATATAATGAATCATAGTTATATGAACATAATTCAAAGCTCATTATTGAGATATCATATCATAGTGTGGTAGGATCACTGCCCATGATTTATACCGAATATCTCATGTCATATGATAATAACCATTTTATTAGGGTGTTTTATAATTCTAGGACAACGAGTTGCATAAAAACCTGAAAATTAACATGTGTTCTATAACGAATCAAATCATATATAACTCATAATGATGATAAAACACTTGATATGTAAATAATTTTCATAATCATGTCTCAAAGAATAATAAAATGATATATTAAAAATTTTTCTCATAAAAAAGGGATTATGGAATTTTGGAAATTTATAGCTAAATATATAATTATAGTTCAGGAATATAGAGCTCAAGTGATGTAAACAATAGTATGGGGGTGTTGAACTAGGTGTATAAATAAACCCATTAAATTATTCTCTACAGAACAAATATCAAACCATTATAAAATATAATAGAATATTATTTTCCGCAAAACTAAACAATAAACTAGAATATTTTTCCATAAAATAATGTGTATTTTTTGAAATCACATATTATAAAAGTAATTAAAATATTTACACTTGAATAAAATAAAAAATAAAAAAATTTCCCCTTTAACGAGTTTTTTTAAAAAAGATATTGAGAAGGGAACTTAAAAAACATGAATATTCATATAAAATATATAGATAATAAAATAGGTAAATATTTTGGAAATATATATATATATATATCCTAAAACAATAATATATAAATAAAATACAGATAGAGAGAGATAAAGAAGAAGAGGGGGAAATACCAAAATGACAGAGTGTGAGCAAATGAAACCCCATAACATGATTCATGATTCATCTTTATAGTTGTGACTAAACTCATATATAATAAAATTAAATTTATTAAAAATTTATTTCAGAACTATAAATGTGTTTCTTTAAATTATTATTATTATTTTATGATTAATATAATCATTTTAATAATACAATATGATTATTTCCATCATCTTGGGGATGTTTGTTTCAAGATTCCAAGATCATATTGGTTTTTTATAACAATAAATATTCTAGTTAAATTAATTGATAACACTAAAAGTGTAAAGATATTGATTTCATTACCTTATATAAGTTCAAATGGTTTTAAATAGTAAAATTAATTCCCTTGTAATAATTGATAAATTATTTTGAGTGTTATTGTGTAATGGTGAATTGATTTAGGTGGTTTTACATTCCTGATGAAATTAAAATTTTATATTTAGCATCATGAATTTTACCAATTATAGTATTTGAATCATAATAGAATATAATTATAATATAGTTATATAAAAATAAAACTATATATTATAACAAACTATGAGGGTTATTATAGTTGTTTTCAAAAAATATTCATATAGGTGGTTAAAACGAATAAGATTGGATGTTTGTTAAATAAATAAAATACTAGGATCATTATATGGTTTTATCATTCATATTATAAAATTATAATATCATTTATTTTTTATATGGAAAATTATTATAAAATTTATGAAGGGGAAGTATATGGTCAACCCCTATCCCAATATATTAAGTCCCCTAAAGGGTTTTGTTTTGATGTGAAAAAAACTCACCAACAAGGACTAGAGTTGTATGGGAGAAACTTGAGATGAAAATTTTAATTATAAGATTCTTAATATTTTAAGAGAGTCATGGTTTTCCGGGAGTGGTATTTATAATAGGGGGAGAGTGTTTTATGAATAAAATATTAAATAAATCATTCTTTTTTATCAATACAAGCAATATAAATAATTCTTGTGACTTTGTATTCTAATTTTTTTATGTGTACAGAGTTAAAGATTGATTACATCATCTATAATTCAATTATTAAATTATTTAACTTAGAATTTAAAATAATATAATTTATTATATTTTAAAATTAAACTCATTATTTATCTGTTTATAAAAATTAAAAATACATTCCATTATATACAGTCCATGGGTTGATTATGAAAATTAAATAAATTTTTTTGAAATAAATTTCTGATTAGGATAATTTTAATTCTTAATTATTATATAAATATTGTTTTTTGGTTAAATAGTTAAAAATTCCATTTTAATAATTTTTTTCACATATACTGATATATTTTTACATTCATTTTTATAAAAAAAATGTGGATCAAAAATGAAATTTTTAGGTTTTTTTAAAATTAAATTGGAACACCCTTTTAATAATCTCAAATTTTCATTTGGGTTGGGGGACCAACCAACCACAGTCATAGAAAAACCTAACTAACCTATGCTTTTATGAGGTAAATGACCCACTTATGAAGGTCACTACAAGTTATCGCATGTGCGTCGGGTTCACTTTTGTGCATTATTTCTTTTATATACCCCCTTTCCATACTAGTGTCTACTATGGTCCCACCCCATATAATTCCATTGAGTTATTATTTCATAAAATTTATAAAATTTTGTTAACTTATTTATGTATCATTAATAATTATTTATAATGTTAATTCATTATTTAACGTAATAGTTAATATATTATTTCAATGGTTTGGTAACAATTCTAATGGTCATATTAAAATTTTAATGATAATATTTCCAATGAAAATATCTACCATTAATAATGGTCATAAAAGAATTATACATATTATATATATATATTAAATCCTTAATTAATAATTCATTATAATTTCTTATCTTGTTTTTTATCTATATATTTAGAAATTTACAATATAATATTTAATATTTTATTTATAGTTTTGTTCCCATCAGTGACAGTTTTAGAAGAATGCAATGCACTATAATTCAAAAATCTATTTTAATTACATTTATCTATTTTTTTCTTTATATTATTTTTAATGTAATAGATTGCATAAATTTTATGCAATATTTTATGCTAATAGAATTAAATAGTATTCGTTTTTTATGGGGTACATGTTACTTATTTATGCACACATATATTTTGAAGATAATTTACTATATAATATTCTTGTTTATTAAAAAATATACATTAGTTAAGTAGATAATGAACTTGAATTTTAATTTAATGATGTGCCTATAAATATTCTTGACACTAGAGATAATGTGTTGAGAAATTAGATAACTCAACTATGGAATATATTTTAGGGGAATGAAAAATTTGGATAAAGTAATATGGGAGCCTATAAAAACCTATGACTCATTCAAATACAATTACTTGTTTTTTATTATACTTATCCCAAAAATAAAACCCATAAATCTAAATTCCTAGTGAATTTGAGATATTAGATACATAAAACATCAATCAAAAAATAAAAAAAATATTTATTTAAATATAAATAGTGTGATAAAAAACTCTTTGAGATTATATAACTAAATTGGATACCTTGAGGATTTAGATAATGAAATGGGGGATCTCTAAACCCAAGTAAGGGAAGAAACATGATCATAAAGTACCGCATATTGGTCAAGAGGAATAAAATGATATCATGAATGTGGGGGATCATATATATAATAACATGGAAGAATGGAATAATCAAAATGACATCATATGATAATGGAATCATAATAATTTAAAAATAAAATATAACCTGAAATCATATTCATATGTCAAGGATCATAGCTAGGATAATAGAACAGAGTGTTCTAAGATTATTGCTCGTGCACCATACATAGTATCTAATGAGATGAAAACATTACGCATTGCATTATGGGGGTGTATAATTCAAGTATCCTCCATGGAATCATTATATTATATTTTCAATGTGTTCCAAATAATGAAATCATATTTAATCTATAATAATAATTGAAAACCCCACCATAATGAAATGGGTAACATAATCTTTTATTAATGCATAAACAGAAGATATATCATAAATATTACAAAGAAAATAATGGATTAATACTTCATGGATTTTCATATTTGAATAAAGAACAATAATACATAAATATATAGTTCATGTAATGGGAAAACTTATTAAAATAGTTTTTGGAAAATTAGTAATATTGAATAAATTCTTAAGATATGTTTTACGAAAGGAGTAACGAACCATTAGAGAATGTAAACACACAATGATTCACTCAAAAAATGAATCAAAATATTTCTCCAGAAAATAATGTATATTTTTAGAAATTATATAAGAGTAAATAACTGACTGGGGTGGAATATTAAATTAATCACGAATTATAGAAGTTCCCTTTAATCGATATTTTTTAAAAGAAGGTATTGGAAAGGGAACCTAAAAAACATTTATATCCTCAAAAAATAAATGTAAAATAAATTAAGTATATATTTAAGGAATATATTTACATAATTAAAAAATGAATACTTTATTAAAAGACATATAATGATAGGTGAACTGACTAAAAGAATAACTCAAAAGAAAATCTGGTGTTTTTAAGTTCCATTAACCCGGGTTCTGACATCCATGGTCTGTGCATTTATCATCCTAAAAAAAAATTAAATTTACGAAATACTTGAATCAATACAATTGCCATATATATTTTATTTATTATTTATTATTTTATATTTATTTATGATCATTTTATCAGGAAATTATGTTCATGTTTAGCACCCTAAGGATGTTCATTTCATGGTTTGGATGTCATAACATTTTCTTCATAATAATGGATGTTCTCATGAAAGAAGTCCAACAATAAATTTTTTTGGAGGTATGGAGTCATTATAATTTTTTAATTTTAAATTCCTTCAGATATCCCTATATTTTCTGATATAGGTCTAGATTATTGAGAAAAAAAATTATCATTTAATGGTTTATTCATTTTGGTGTTTTTTGACCATGATGAATATAATTGATTTCATTAAATCATTATTTTTATTTAACTATTAAAGAATATGAAATGAAATGAAATATAATTATAAATAAAATATATGAAAATAAAATGATTATTATAATCATACGTGAAGGGAAGTGATGAAAAATGAAAAAATTCGTCTAGGGAGGTAGTTCATTGAACCTAATATATACAGTGTTTGGATTTTAAAATAAATTAGTGGAAGATAGATAATGATGATAGATAAGGTTTATAAAAAAAAATTATTGATATTTTAGTTTTATTCTGATACTTGTTTCATTATATTATGATTTTTAGAATATATTTTGAGGAGGTAGGTGAAGAAATGTTTTTAAAAGAGCTTAGTGGAGATGGTTTCTACTTCAGTCAGTTTTCCTTCATTGAAACACCACATGTACCAAGGGAATGGTATTTTAATGAGACCATAACCACTATAACATGACTAAGATACATGAGGAGGTATTTGGTCATAGTTATTAAAATTTTCGGGACTTATTGGTTGAAGAGAGATAGTGAGGAGGAGGGTGGATTTTATCAGAGGAGGAGAGGAGTGATTTTTAATAAAATTTCATTAATTATTATTTTGATTCAATATTACCAATAGTGATTAATATTAGGACTATAAGAAGCAATTTTTTCATATGATACTGATATAATAGTTTATTACATTATCCTAGGTAAAATTAATCAATTATTTATCATCTAATGTAAAATATTGTATTTTTTTATATTTCACTATTCACCAAAAATCTAACTTTTCATAATAATAAAAATATCAAACTAATATAATTTTTACATTTTAATTCGAAAAATGGCATCACATTTATTAAAAAGATCATAAATATGAGAAATCATAGTTTTAATGGGAATCATTTTAATTTTAAAAAATATAGATGTTTATGGTATAATTAAATTTCTGATCCTTGGAAAAATTAGTTATGAATTCAAAAAACGTTTTATTCTTTATAGAAAAATAAAAATTATGGTTTAATTTTTTTATAAAAATGAAATTTTTAGTCAATTTTTTTAATTTATCAGAAGTATTTATTTACGAAAATATTAAACCAATATGTTTTCCCATGAATACAATTATTTTTTCTTATTGACAAATATTAATTTCTTCAAATTTTAATCTTTTATTACCATTTTCATATTTATATGTAATTACATAACAAAATAACATTTTATTATTCTAATGGTCGGGTTAACCGTTTTGTTACAATTTATAATGGTGGGGTTACTATTTCATCTACCATATTTCCAACAGTCATATTTCCAGAGGTCATAATTGTTTTATACTTCCTATAAAACCCACATAATTCCTTCAATCATAATTTAATTAAATTCCTTACTGGGTTCTATAATATTCATCATCATTATGTCGATTTCATTAAAAATGTTTCATTTCATTTTTATAGTATTGTTCATGAGTTTGATTATTTTTGAAGACCAAGATCATGTAATATTCCCTATTTTAGTTATTTTATTTTTCAAGGTTTATTGTCCCATTGTGTTACATTCAATTTTATTAAGTAAATTGATTCTGTAAATTAGTCACTTTATAAAAATGTGTTGTTGTTTTTTATTGTGTGGTGTATTTTTTATTTACAACAGAAAAATTATAAATATGAAACATGTTTCTTTAGATAGAAAATTACATATATAAATCTCAAGTTCGTTACATTCTTCCACAAATTTGAAATTTCAACCTTGAAATTGTATTATATACCTTAAAATGTAATAGATGAGGGTACATATTATTCATTTCTTCCATAGCCTCCCATTTTACTTATTAATACTTATGGATTATCAAAGGTACATTGAGAGGGTGATTTTCTTTGTTTAATATAAAATTGTCTCTATGGTCTAAGATCTTCACAAAAAACTCCTCATAATATAGATCATACTCCACCTACTCTAGCTCTAGATTTAGTTCATGTGAGGGATCTAGAAGGAATTTCATCAAGAGGGATACCTGGGACAAAACATGCTCCTAGATAGGATTTATTAATGTTATAGTAGATATACCACAAATCCAATGTGAAAAAAATCACATATGAGTCAGTGTATCTAAGACATAGATTTTCCTACATAAAAAAATTCATGAATATCTTCAAGGGAGACAATAGAAGGAACACATTATCTCTAAATTCAAACTCTAGGACCCATTAATGATTGAACCATATATATTCTATGGACTCTAGGATGAATCAGAGTGTTATTAAATAGATTTGACCTTTTCTGTAATTTACTTAACATGTTTGGGTCCAAATTTGTTACAATATTCAAATTCCATAAAGATTTTTGGGGGTCTAAACTACTATAAAATTGAAATTTATAGCCATATTTTTAGAAGTGGGTTTTAAAAATTATTTTAAATTCCACTATTTAATATTTTTAGTATCAATTTTCTTTAAAATAACCCTAAATCCTTAGAAAAAATTAAATTTTATTATTTGTTTAATTTTTGTGATGGTTTGTTAAAACAACCACTAATTCTTGTATTTAGTAGCAATTCTGTTATAAACACCCATTAAATGTATTATTTGTTTTTAAAAAAAATATAATAAAAAAATTTATTTATACATATGATTATATATATAAATATTAAAAAAATAATAAAAAAGTAATTAACTATATATCATTATTAACTATTGTGTATTTATTATTAATTGTTTAAGAGAATTTTAAATCATATATCATCATTAAATGACCATAAATTTTGGTATGGATGTTTGTTTATACTCCATGACCCATCATGTCAAAACATAAGAAAATAAATATGATGAATTAAAGTGATATTTTAGAAACACGTAATAAAAAAAAAAATCCATTACAATTTTCAGAGAAGAAGAAAACCAAACATCAACTTCAAACAATAATAATATTTGATCAAAGTGTCTGTTTAGGATATATGAGATGTGAAATTTAATATTATTATGATCTCTATATTCTATAGAATGAGGGTACGTTGGTCCTTATTCTTTATCAGAAAAAAGTTCCAAAAGGCCTATAATGATGACTATTTATTTGGGATTCTCCGATTTTTGAACTTTTTATAAAAATTCAACTTCTTATAAGAGGGTTTTCTTATTCATGACATGACTTTTAACAATTTTATTCTACAGTTTTACATACCTAAATATATTATAATGTTGTAATTTTAGTGTTCTTCTTTCATTTGATGATTTATTATTCATTATATATATGTGTGTCTCTATGTCTACATATCTATGAATATTTTTTTTATAATTTATAAATATTTATCATTATTTATTAATAATTATACATATTTAATAATATTTATATGTATTTATTTATATTTTTATACAATTATATATAATTATATTTATTTATAATAATATATATTTTCATATTTTATGTGGGTATATATTTATATGTATATATATATTAATTTGTATTCATGTATAGATATATTTATTTATATTCACATGTGTTTATATATATATATATGTATTTATATACAATTATATCTAATTATATATATGTTTGCTTTTATACTTATTTATGTATATTTAGTTAATGTATATGTTTTTATTGATATTTATGGATATTTATATTTATATATGTTAATTTATATATATATATAGATTATGTTGGTATATATATATAAATTTGTCTCTCTGCTATTTTTTATATGCATTTATGTAAATTTGTTTACATTTATTGGTTTTTATAAGATATATGTATATACATAACTGCATTTAAATAAATTTGTGTGTAATTATATTTATATATTATATATTTATGCATAATTTATTATTAATTAATTTATATAAAGTATACTTATAGTGTATATATCATTTATTTATCATTTCTTATTTATTTAATAATAAGATCTTATTTAGTAATTATTATTTATTTACCTTTCATTATTTGTTAATCATTCATTAAAATATTGTTCCCCATTCAATTATTTATTATTTATTATTTATTATTTATTAACATATTATTAATATTTATTAATTATATAGTATTTATTTTTTATTTAGTATATAATATTTATTTATTTTTAGGTATTTATTATGTAATTATTATTTTCTATTATATATTTATTTATATTATATATTTATTATTTTTAACATTCTTTTATTATTTATTTATTATTATTTATTAATAATTATTTACTATCTATTTATAACATATTTATTATTCATTTTTTATAAATTATTTATTAAATTTTATTTATTTGTAAACTGTTATTTCATAATATTTTTTTATTTATTTACTATTATTTATTGTTTATTAAATATTTAGTTTTTAGTAATTTATTTATTCATTATTCTTGATTTATTATTAATTATTTTTTATATTTTAGAATTTTTTATTTATTATTCAATTTTTATTTAATATTTAATATTTAATATTTTTTATATATTTTATATTATATATAATATATAATATATGTATATATAATGTATTTATTATTTATTTAAATTCATTAATTTATAATTTAATATTTATTATTTATAAATAAAAACAAATACATATTTGTAGTTTATTTACATATATTTATATGTATTTATATATGTATATTAAAGCCTATTTAGTCACCACATGAAGAGGTATATCGGGTGTTAATGTCCTTTGAAAAAGACCATGAGGTAGAGAGCTCAAATCTCACTACACACATGTTTATACCCAATTTCTACATGAGAATATTCATAAATAAATAAATAAATAATTGAGTAAATAAATATAAGATAATGACTAAAGAATAAAGAATAACAAATAAACAAAAAAATAAATACAGAGATAATTAAAAATTATAGAAAAATGAAAAATATACAAAAAAACAAAACCGTAGTGAAAAAACCACTCCAAATTTATTAAACACACAAATAAAAATAATGGTTTCTATAAAGTATATTAATTCAATTAGGGAGCATTTAAAATACCTCTAAATAAAGAAACATTGCTACTGAATTTAGTTTTTATCATAGTAAAAGTTCTTTGGATGAGGGCAAGGATAGTGCAGAGCAAGGCTATTCTTAACCCCCCCCCCCAAATTTATTAGAAAAAGAGACACAACAGACAAGGGAGGGGAGGGGTCAATCGATGACAACCAAAAGCCCTTAACAAACCCCAAAAAAGTAAACCCTCAAAAAGAAAACTACCCAGTCAACATCACCACCAAAGTCGGAAACAGAAACAGAAGCCACACCAAAAGGATCACCCTCTTCACCATATTCAAAATCCGCATCATCAAATCAGGAGTAAGAGTCATCCCATCCTGACTCGAATTCCTCATTAATATTGAGGAGCATCAGGTGCTCCTCCCTGCATTTTTCTTGTTCTAGGGAGCATTGTTTCTCCTGTTTATTAACTTTAACTTTTAGTTTTACCACCTTTGATGATGCCCGGGTAGCCATGAGTATAGGTAGAGTGAAGTAATCTCGCTTCATCATCTTCTTTTAGGGGGCCAAGGTGGAACCTTTCACGTTTTTGGAATCATTTGAACGTTTCACCACCTCCGTGCCTTGCAAGACAACACAGCTTAACTCAGTTTTCATACCCATGGTCTGCTTCCACTGACCAAATAGTTTGCATCCATCCACAGCTTATTCCTACCCCTCTACCTGCCCCTTTCCAGACCGCTCCCCCTGCACTTTATCATCACCCGTGGGTTTCAACCCTTGCACACATGAAACACCTACTACAACACAAGTATTCCAGGCACCTCTCTCATACACAACCAAGGCAGTTTGATCAAGCATTCGGATGGAAACTGCCTTATCCTGCAGATCTCTGTAAGTGATTTGGGATCCAACCCCAAGCAGCAACCCCACAACCAAATCACATGCCTCATCGCGATGCTCAACCATCTCCCCTTGCTCAGACGCCTCCCCTTGCTCAGCCGCCTCCCCCTGCTCCTGACCAGACTGAGCCACATCTCTCGGCTCTGCTCCTCCATCTGACTCAATCACCTTCCCTTTCACAGAATCTCCCCACTGCTCAGCCACCTATTCATTCTTATTCCCTACCCCCCTCTCATCCACCTATTCCTTCCCATCCACAAAACATGGCTCACCACTAGTTGCTCCATCAAGAACCTCCCTAAGAGAATTCACATTAAGGTCAGGAATCCTATATCCAGCCACACCCTCAATGCCTTCCTCCCCAACTTCCACATTGATCTCTGCTAGCAGAACCTGCACTCGATCATCCTTATTGTGACCACATCCCAATGCCCACACAACATCTTTAACCACACTGCCATCATGTAACCCATTCCTGTCATTGACAATAGGGACCCCCCCTATACAGGCACCTCTCCTTGTGCTTCAATCTTCCCATGATCCTCCGCATCCTCATGTGCCACGACATCACCCTCTATCTCCATAGACAGAAGACACTCAAACCTATTGTACAAGGACGTTTCACACTGGACATGTAGCTTCCTCTTTCTAGGTTGCACAGTATTAATGCTATCAACTGATTTCACTAACACTATATTATCATCTCCATCACTACTTATGCTCTTAAAATTCTTCGAACCTAATGCACCTACCCATGCCTCCTCCTTACCACCACACCATCTTAAATCATCTCTCAACCGTGAATTTTTTTTCCTAATCTTTGGATGGGGAAGCACAAACTTAAAATCTTGGAAAGGCACCTCTATCCCCCCACTAGGGTCTCGCTTCCTTCGCTAATCCCCCTAATCCAGATTCAAAATAGCAGATCCCCTTGAGCCTCTCCTACAGACCCAACCTTCATGACCAAGATGCCAGTAAGAGGAATAGAAATCAACCCAGGTCTCGTAAATCACTGGTTGCCTCCATCGGAGATCCTCACTCCTTGGATGAGGGATTTACAAGGATCTAGATGAATGATCGAGTGGAATCTATTTTTGTTTTAGAAATATAAAAAGGATGATATTAATACCATAATCCTTTGAAAACCATAGATAAAGATCTCAACATATCCTCAGGTGTTTGGATAGTTCTTTTAGATTGTCCATTGATCTAGGAGTGGTAGGTTTCACTGATGTTCAACTCAATATTCATGGCATGTGGAAGTCTTTTACTGAACTTTGAGGTAAACCTAAAATCTTGATTAGATAAAATGAATTATGATATTCCATTAAACCCCACCACTTATCTTATCTATGTCTTCGAAAGTTTATTATCTGAGAAGTCCACATGAAGGGAATTAGAGTGATCAATCTTTGAAATATAACTCACTATAACCCATATGGAAATACTTCCTATAGATTTTTTTGGAACACCCATGTCAAAATATGAGGGGTTGTTCTACTATTTACAAATTGGTTTGGAAATGGTTGTATCATGCCCTTCGTATTTTCCCATACCCCTTCAATTGTTTTCATAACATGTTCTTTGATGTATATTCAGAAATATCCTTTACCATATAATCCCACTAGAAGAACTCACAGAGACCTCTATACTTCTTTCTTCTCCCAGGGTGGATAGAGAATGTTTAGCTGTGAAAATCATCTAATAGATCATTCTTTATCTCATGCAATGACTATACATAGAATTGTGTAACAAATATCACAACTATATAATTTTTTAACTCTATTTCTCTGCCACTTTTTATTGTATCCACCTATTACTACTATGTTTGATTGAGGGATTATGTTACTATTTTTTTCTTTAATTTTTTTTGAATATTACAAATACCTTAAATTTTTTAGAGACATCAGATGATTAAATTGTGTAATTATAATTCCTAATATCTCTGTTAAATCACATTTTTGTTTTTTCATTATGTTTTTTAGTGTTTATAATGATATTTAATAACTTATAGTGTTTTATGTTCTACTATTTTTGAGACGTTTTCTGAATTTTCACATGGGAAAAAATCACATGAAATATAATTAAAGTAATATGAAACTGTTTCTTAAGGTCATGTGAATCTTTTTGTCAAAAACAATATGATTTGAAGATCTAAAAGTCATATTATTCTTTTTAAATTTATAAATAATTTATTTCAATTTCATTCAATTTAATCAAATTCATATGAAATTTTTGGAGTCATTTTAAATGAATTTGAATCAATGTGAAATGGTTTTCAAAGTAACACAGACTGAATTTTCAAAAAATATATGATCATAGATTTATTTGTCGCATCCTTGTAATTAATTGTTTTCATTATTACGTATAATAAAAATATATAATACACATAAATAAAAATCATATTTATTCATTTATAGCTCATTCTTATACTAAATTGTGGAATAATTTTTATAAGTGTAAATGATGTTTATGCTATAAAACCACCCTTACTGTGTGATAATACTTGCAATGTTTTAATTATTAAATGATTTTAATTATTACTTGAACTCAACCTCACAAATATTTCATGCCTATAGATGTTACTTTATTTCAATATCATTACACGATTATCTGTTTTCTTGTATCATTGATATTTTTTATTCACTACAGGATTTTATGAATTTTTATCTATGATTTTAATTTCAAAAATAGTCATGACTTCTAAATAATGATATTCAATTTGTTTTTTGAATTATCATAAAAGTATTATTATAGGAAGAGTATTTCAAACTATATGTCATATTTGAAAGATTTCATAACTATAATATTATCATTTTTATTTTTTTTTCCAATTATGGTTAGTCTGGATTTATTTTCACAAAACACCCACCTCTGCCTCAAAATAAATTGTTTATTAGAAAAATAATTCGTGGAAAAAATTGTGAAACCATATGTTCAACAAGAAATATTATTCTATAGTAGATACTAAAATTATTAAAAACCAGCTTAAAACTACTAGACACAACCTCCTTAAATGTTTTCAATTCCAATATGGTACCTATTTATCTAGTTCAACTTTGATAGTCTCTTAGAATTGAGAAGAATGAGTATCCCATGATTGCAAGAACACCTATACAGAGATATTCTTATCATTAAAGCCTCTGGTCATAATTAAATATTGTTTTTCGATCCAATCACCCTACTTCTTGTTTGTGTCCACTTGGATTAGTCTCCTATTCATCCTTTCCATATCCTCATTAGAAGAATAAATGATAAATACATATTCCATCATCTCTTCCTCAGAGTGCATGAGAATATCCCATAAATTCTCTATGGTTTCAGCATCAACAAATTGTTGCTGGTCAACCGAGATCGCCAAAGGAGTTTTAACAATGCCAACCTTCTAACCTAGTATGCCCTTATGTCCCTCCTTGGAGATAAGAGCCAAATGCAAGAATGCATCCTTCCCTACTCCCAAATTCCTTCCCTCCCTGTGAGAGGTTGAGTCCAAAAGAGAGCTCTCCTTCATCCCATCGCTAGATGCAGAAGATTTTCAATCCTGAAAAAGTAGTATTCTTCCTCATCATACTAGAAATAGATTCCAAACCATGTAACATAGAAGGTTACCCATATTTAACCTTAGATACATTGCACTTTGTCTTACCTGAAGATTTGGTTACAATTTTATTTTGAGTATTCAAGTAATCCTTTTGAGGTATTAGTTTTTCCCCTCCTGGGGAACCATAAGGTTTCTAGTCAAGAGAATCTATTGTTTACCTTTCCTTGAGCTACTTTGGACCAAAGCCTCTTGCTCATAGTCCGAAAATAACTGGGAGACCCCATCAAGGTCACTTTCCTCATCCTCATCCAAAATCCTTTTGACCTACTTGCACTTCCGTCTTGGAATAGTGGTTTTTCTTCCCTTTGGAACCACATTTTCCATTCCTTCCTCATTCAGAGTCAAGAAGTGGTTATGCATCAAAATAGGCATTGAAACGACACATTAAAAATTAACCCTTCATCTTAGAGAGAGACTGTCTCATTCACCATATAGGTATACTTCTCTTTGAGAACCCTAACATCAGCCTGAGAAACAGTACTATCATGATATGAGATTTTATCATTCAACATACCATGGAAACTTCCTCCATTCATAACGGTCTCAGAAAAATAGGAAAAAATCATAGGGAATGGACATCCCAAGATCGGATCTTCCATATTGGGAGCACCCATATCACACAATAGTCTTGAAAAAACATCCTTAACTCTAGGATCCTTAGAACTCAACTTAACAGTTTGATTGAAAAGGGGATGATCCAAATCCTCCTCATCTTTCCCACCCCTACACCCCCAACAATAGAAAGTGGCCAAATAACTTATGATATTTCATGAAAATAAAATTGGACCACGATTCAAAAACAACCCTCTGCTTATACCAAGACTCTTTACAATTTGAGATCTATACCCAATCAATTGTAGGTTTGGAAACATCCATATCCACACATATACATGGAAAAAATAGGGGACTCACCACGTTGGTTCTATTATCCATGCATAAAAAATATCCTATCAAGTTCGCTAACATATGTATAATTGATGGATTCTAAAAAGTTAGGGGGGGTTTGGGGAGACATACCCATATCCCCATCTATGGAGAGTCACACATCATATAAAGATCGTATGACCATAAAAATAGAATGAAATTATATTCCTAGAATATGTGTGGAGATGAAGACCATGCATAAATAAAATCAAGTTACGTGGTGAATAAGATCATAATATGGCACCAATCAAGGAGGTTGACAATCAACAGATTGCACAAACCCCAATCACTAGTGATGAAGCGATCATGAACA
The DNA here is from genome assembly GCA_963277665.1 of Viscum album. Classification (NCBI taxonomy): domain Eukaryota; kingdom Viridiplantae; phylum Streptophyta; class Magnoliopsida; order Santalales; family Viscaceae; genus Viscum; species Viscum album. Next base: position 695,796,355 of record OY728128.1, read on the forward strand.
TCCCCCGAAGGGAGATAGTGAAGGAAATGTGCAAACATGGTCATATTTAACATGAACAAGGCCTCCATGAACTTCTCCATCAAAATAGTAAGATGAGGGTATCCATGGAATAGATCGAACAGTTTTGGGAAAAGATCGATCATAGGGAAGGGTGGTAGAAGATTTGGGTTAGAGAAGGGGATGAAGGTAGGGGGATGAGCGATAGAGGGTGGAGAAGGGAGTCCCCCCTTATATGGGGGGGGGGGCATGATGACCAACTTCACTTTCTAGGGCATCGCGTTGCATAGAAGCGGGGATGAGGATGAGTCATTACAAGTCCCCTTTTCAAAAAACAAACACATGATGAAGATTATGAGGATATTGTTATAGCCATTGGATATTATTCTTAAATAGATGTTGAAGATATCAACCAATTTGAAATAGATAAATAATATTAGATTCAATTACTTTTCTAATAATGTTATAAGAAATTATATATAAAAAAATTCTTCATAAATTTCCATTTCAATTTAATAAGGCTTACCAGTTCGCCAAAAACCTCAAAATTCATCCTCATCATTTGATGGATGAATATTATAGTTTTTGAAAACTTTTTTCTATTTTTTAAACATTTTATTCATTCTATATTTATTTTATTACTGTGTTGTGTTTTTATCATAGAGTTATAACCTGGATCACAAACGGTTGTTCCTCCACTCAAAAATATTGTTTTGGTTATGGTAACTTTATGACGAAACTAGATCACACATGTTTTTATTTAACCTGAGAAAATAATAGATTAGTGATGCTTCTTAAAAATACATGGGTTCTTCATGTTCACATAAAAGGATGTTTTTAGGTTGTTTATATTTCTTTTTATAAGGCTGCATGCTTTCGTTGATACCACTACCCTCAATATAACATCCCATACATCCAATTATTTTTTTTTAAAAATTGTAATTTACAAATTATGAATATAAATTCTTTATCAATTTATTCATTTTTTCTATAATCATTATCTCAATTTTTTTATTATATATTTTTCCACAAAAATGTAATTTTATTTAATAAAATATTTATTTGGTTAATGGTATCCCACTATCCAGGATATGGCCAATCACATCAGAAATGTCTAAGGGGATCAAATCCATGACTAAAAGTATATGGGGGTGCAGTTCCAACCACATTCTAATATGCTTTCATGGTTTCAATTTTTATTCATTTTAGTATCACAATTTATATATTAATGTTTAATTTATTTTTATTTATAGTTTCATATGTAAATTTATTTTTAGTTTTATATCTATATCAACATTGTAGTTAATTCATTATAATATAATGGTTTACATAGTATGATACATGGTTTGAAAGTCGTAATATTGTAACATATTAAATTTATTGCAATAAAACTTTTTTCTAAAACATATGATTAATGGTTAAATATAATTATTTATAGTAAAAAAATATTTTCCATTAATTTTTAATTACATTATAACCAATGGAATTATTTGATGGTATTTTATCATATTCCAAGTAAATATTTTATTAGATAGTAATGTCCCATTAAAACATTATGTAGTATTTTATAATAAGGCAATATTATAAAATTTTTATTTAATTTATTTAGAAATGTGACTCCTATTATTAATATTGTCATATTATCAAAAAATAGTTATAAGGTTTTGATAATGTGGTTTCTTTAGACATGTAAAAATGACATTGACATATAATTCTGATCAAAATGTTTATTATTTTTTACACGATTGTTTTTTCTAGAAATTTTTTTTGAAAGATAAATATCATTTGATTTGACGGGGAGAGAGAAAAAGAAACCTCTTGAGAGTGCGCCCTCAAGAGAAGGAGAAAGAAACCCAAATATATATCATCAATTCCTTGATGATTATCATCCCTGTAAGTGATCAATAGTTTCATGAAGTCCATGTGGATTCAAAGACAATGGTGCACATTGAGTTGAAGAGATATAAACATTTAGGTTTCTAAAAGATATCAGTTTTGAAGGAAGTGGTACATATCCTTTATTTTCATTTACATTTTGTATTTTTTGGAATAATTATCAAGCATAAACCTTTAATTTTTTTCCTATTAAATTATATAGAATCTATTGGATTTGTTGGATTTTATGTTGGTATAAGGAAATATATGAACATGGTTCCCCACTTTTATTCAGAAAATGATTACTACCATATATGTTTCAAAGTTTATTGATCCTTAAATGGTTTCCTTGTGAAAGTATTGAAATATTTCCAAGACTTCAACACATTTTTATGCCCCAAATAGCTCATATCGGGTTATAATTTCCTAGTTTTTCACTTTATTTATTTATGATATATTCTATATTTTCAATTTTTAGTTTAATTAGGAAACCTATGAGATTAGGGTCAATAATAAAAACTCTTTCACGGATTTCCATCGAGTTTTTCTTTGTAGAACTCGATATATCTCAACCTATGCCACCCCTATTATGGACTCAAAATGCTGTCTCAGTATTTTTATAGGAGGTTTTCTTTAAAACCCATTGATTTTATTATAGTAAAATCATAATTACCATAAACTACTCAAAGGTATTTGTAAGTAGGCCTCACCTTGCATGACCCCATATAATAAATAAATCAATGTGGGTTGAAAAGGGTGAGTAGAAGGGGATGGATATTTCTACCTTCGGAACCCCAAGGGACCTTGTTGATGAGGATATAAATAATGATATGTCTATCATTTTTAATCCTTTGATATCTATTGGACCATTATATCAAATTTATATTGTTTTACATGATTCCTACCCTATCAATGAGGATATGTAAGATCTTAAATGACTTTATAAATCTACCCTTGATCCCATGAGTTTTCTTCAACCCATCCAAGAGGAGGACTGAGATGTCCACACTGATTCTTGTGAATATATACATGATGTTATTGATAAATCTTATAATATTGGAGATGCTTACTTGAAGTTGAGTGATAGTAATGGAAAAAACCATTTTTTGACTCAGATGGATTCATTAATCTACATCCAAGGAATACTGATAAATGTAGATATTATTCTAATCTTGAGAGAATAATTATAACTCAATCTTTATGGGACTCTATGAATGTAAAAATAGATATTCCCTCATGGCCCGTGGATATGTATAATCTTACCTAATTATATTGTAAAGATAATATTGATTATTTTTTAAAGCTTAATAATTGGACCTATGTTTTTAATAAAGGACATAAGGAATTAAGAGAGCCTTAATTACTCAATTCATCTGTTGTGGTTAAGTTGAAATCATCTACCGACATTGGCGGTTATAATGTTAAATATGTTAAACTTGAGGTGAAGAATTAACCTAAGGTTACATATTACATAGGGGATAAAAATAACTCTTGAATTGAAAAAAAATCAATCATGTTAAATAAATACAAGGATGATGAAATCACTACATAATTTTAATTTCAAATCAGAAGTTGGATGTTCACCAAGATGAAGGAAGAATTTTAAAAAATCTATATTTTAATATGAGTTAACTTACATGTATTTGATTATATTATTGTTTTTCAATGTTAGAAGTTATATTCCACTGAATTATTCAATATCAGTTCTATGGAGTTTGAATTAATTCATGTTTACAATTCTTTGGTCGTAATGATAATTTTTAATTAACATATTTTCACTTTCACTGAGGATATTCAATCAAGTGTTATGCCTTTAGTGGATAAGTATGAAATTTGTGCTACATTTTATGATGTATTGTTTATATTATTTGTGTATATGAGAGAAATATGTTGTTCAATCTGGATGATGAGGGATAATGAAAGTAAGGATCCTTTTGCTGACTAGAAAAGAGTATAGTCACTGTTGTTGGACATGGCTGGCTGAAGATTGGATACACCTCATCAATCATTGTTTGACTCTATAAGGAGTGATTGGTTTCATTGTCAATGAGATGATTTTTTGATTGTATTTTTCAACCATGATGTTGAAACAAGATTCTAATCAAAATGATTTTTGATTTTGGGTGAAGATGTATTTTTTACTCAGATAATCAATATAATCTGGTTCATGGACCTCATTACTCTTGTTTATTTTTCTTAGGGAGGTCACCGAATCACACGGTGTACATTTTAAGTGGATATCTTCATTGGATGAAGTGATTTCTAGGAAAATGGAAAATTGTATTCGGACAAGTTAGATGTAATGTGTGACTTCATTTATGATTTTACGTCACTTTAATTTATATTTTAGTATTCCTTTAATGTTGTAAGCATGTTACTCATCATCCATGCATTCTATCTTTATTTTTAGTTAATAAATTTATTTGGGACATTAATTGGGTGACCAATTCATGTCTCATACTATTTTTCAGATAAATGCCACATAATTAAGAGAATAATTTCTTAAAAATATATGTTTTATATCTATTAATAGATAACTACAAATTATATAATTAATTAGAGATAAAAAATAAAAAAATAAGAAAATAATCATAATAAATGAAATATTTTTTAGTTTATATACAATATTTTTCCATGTATTATATATTTTTATTTTAAACCTAAATTCCAAAATTTTATAATTTAAACATGATAATAAAAATTTCATTTTTGTAACCAAGACATCAAAATTAGGTTATCATGAAATTTTGAGAGTTCTCTAAAATATTTTACTTTTATCTGAATAAAATAAATAGTTTTTTGTTTTGGTATATTTTATGGCATAAATTTTAAAGAATAATTACGTAATAATAAATATTAATTTTTTTAAAACTTATTTTTTTTAAATAATTTTTTTTTCTTAAAATATTTGAAACAATTTTTAAAAATCAATAATTAAATACTAATGTCTAAAATAATCATTATGACATTTACAATGCCTTTGTAATAAATAATGTAATCATTTTATGCTAATATCGACATATATATAATAGGAATCCAGTTATGAAAATTAAATAAGTTAAAACCATGATATTAATTTCATAAACAATGATCCAAACTCTTGAGTGTTCCACTGAAAATTAATTTTCTAAAACCAAAAAATTCTAATAATTATATTTGAAAATTACACATTTTCAACATTTTTCTATAAATACCAACATATATAACCCATTTCATTCAGTCCCAATATCATTATCATGTCCTTATATCCCTTAACCTCTCATTTTTTCATTTAGTCAATCCCTAAATCTCTGCATGAATAACACCTCTAATTTTATGAAGCATTACTTAAGTTGAGGGTGATCACTCCACCTATTTCGTTTTCAATTATAATTATTTTTTATAATATCATTTATGATATTTTTCTTATACATTATTTTTAATAAATTTATTTTATTATAATACATTTAATATATTTTTAATTATATATTACTTATTCCCACTCAATATTGATTTTTCATAATCTGTTATAACATCAAAGTATGGGTATCCAAATCCTCATCCATTTTTTTCAATTGAAATCTTTATTTATAATTTCAATTAAAATTATTAGACATTATAATCATTATTTTTATATATTTTCAATGATATATTAATTATTCCAACTCATTATATCATTTTACTAATCCATTATTATGTTGAAGGAAAGGTCCCTAAACTCTTCTCTTTAAATAATTATGTTATTATATTCAATTTTTTTTTATTTCAATGTAAAAAAAATTTAAGACTCATTTATAAAAATTCCACATTATATTTTAGATGAGTGATCCCCATTCCATATCATTATAATATAATCATAAGCATTTAAAATTCTCAAACATTCCCATATCTATAATACCATCCAAATAATCAGAAAAGTATATAAGTTGTGGTGTATTATTAATTACATCCCTATCTTGATATGAGAATGTGGTTCCAGATTTGACATAGATCCACCTTAGTGTAACTACCGAAAAAAATTCTCATTGAGTATCAACTCTATCTTCACTAGAAACATGGTGAGTGGGTCTAAGTGTACAAAAATGAATATAAACTCTAGGTAATTTGTTATGGTTGATTTAAATTCTCTTTACCAACCATAAAAAAATGATATGTTTATATTACTATAAGGATTTATTCATAAATTATTTGGTCTCCCACTATTTGAAATACATTATTCTAACTTCCTGATATCATTGAAAAACCAATTTCATTAAAGTTTTAGATAACTGCATATCCACATTCTTCACTAGAAATGGTTACTTATTTGAAAATTTTAAATCCCTAGTTACTCCTTAAATTTTTACTGGTAAATGATATTATTGAGATTTTTAATCCATTATTATATATATAGAAATTGTGTAAGATAAGCCTCATTGAGTATTTAATGTAACTATTACAATATTATTCATTCTTGAAAATTATTCAATATCCATATAATATTCGATGAAATGCATTAGTCTTTTATATAATAGGTTGGTCCTAAAACTATATTTTCACTTAGTGAACTAGTAGGCCTCATGAGCTAAGTAATATAGGGTAATAGTAATGTCCTTTACCTTTATTTACGATATGTTGGACAAAGGTATCATAAATATGGTTATAATTTATGATATTATTCATTCATAACATTTTCATAACTGTGAGATTTTTTATTTAAATACATATTTTTATTATTTTCATGTTATCATTTGATATATTATGTTTATATATTACTTTTTATGGGCTATTTTGTTTCCTTTATTCCTTCCATATTTTTATTTCTTTCTTGTCATATGGTTGATTATTCTATACACTACCCCTTAACATTCCTCTAAGAACACCCCTTTATATTTTTTTCCATATACCGAGGAAACCATGACTATTATTCCATGTTAAATAACTACTTTGAAGGAGAGATAAACAGATTTTCTATTATTCAGTTGATGTATCTTATGTTATCAATATAATTTAAATTTCAATAATCTATTATGTTCCTAAGACTACTATACTAATGGATCCTATGTGTTGTGATCTATGTGTATAGTAACATTGTAATAAAATATCCACCAACTTTTAGTTATAGGATTGGGGTTGTTATTGTTGATATCAAATAATGTTTTATAGAAACATTAAGAACCTGATTTTGAATAAAATATTTTAGGAACATAACCCTATAGAAATCCCGTAAGATATTGTAAAAATATTTCTATAATACATGACATGAATATACAATAAATGGATATGAAAAATATATTATATTTCATAATTCATATTTCTTTTCATATAAAAATTAAATAAATGTCATTGTTTGAAAAATGAATTTAAGGAGAACCATGTTAACATCCTCCATCAATTAATGGATTTATCTCCTAGAAAAATGAATAATGATAGCGTTATAGTGGAGTAGATTATTAATATATTTGGGTTTTTTAATATGTATAGGAAAAACATTCTTTCCAACATTGAATAAATTATTTTATCTCATCGTGGATTAATAATGTTGGATCACTTCATGAATCAGTCACCTGAAACATTAAATAGTTCTAATTATCCATCAAATAACTAGAGAGGTTAGGTTGTTATCCATTGGAGAGGATATTTTATGAGTTTTGATACCATCATGGGTTAATAATATTTAGTATTATCATATGTCTAAAGTAAAAGATATTGTTTTAATGTTTAGTATAATGTTATACTTTGAACACTCTCAAACCTTTGTTTTGAAAATGATAACAGATACTGTGTTTTACAAACATTATATTTCCCATGGATTTATAATGTTTTTATAGAAAAAAATTATTTTTTATAGAAATAGAAATCTTTTATAATCAGTTAAATTTTCATAATCAGACACTCATTGTAATCATATGATACATTATAATTAGAAGGACCGTTAATTTCCACACCAGAATGATAATTTTATATTTCATTAAACAATATTTTTATAATCTCAAATGTACAAAGTATAACTAAGTATAAATAAACAATGTTCCAATATTTTTTACTAAATATACAATCATTGGTTGGAGTTAGATATATTATCAAGAATAAACTTTGTAAAAACTATCAAGTGATGCTTTTCATAAAAATATTAATATATATCATATAAGATAAAAAAGTTTTACACTATCATATGAGTGTTTTTACAGCATTGGGATGATGTTACCCAAACTACAATTAGATGAAGTCCATATAGAACATTATAAGTGAAGGAAGAATTTGGTCGAAGCTGTTGAAACCAACTTCAATAATCACAGAAGAGGACCATTACAACTTTACTTATAAATAGTAGTTCATTCAAGGAGGGATTAAATATTTTTTACAACTCAATTAATTTATATATTTTTATAGCTTTTTGAAACATATTTTTTTTAGAACACTCATTGAAATATTTATAGACTTTTCAATTTTAAGGCATCTATGTGAGGATTTTAAATTCCTTAGAAAATTTTATATGATTGTATTCACTGTGTTCGATCTGGTTTGATCAAGTTATTTTTTGGATAATAAGACTAGGATATATATGATCTTTCTGATTGAGGAATTCCTAGGATATTAATATAGAGTTTTTTCGATAATCTTGATCAAGGATTTTATTACATTAATAAAGACAAATATTTACCATTTAGATAAAACTATAGATACATAATTTCTAGTTTATAAAATTCCCTTACAATTATGGTAAAAGTGTGGTTTATTTTTTTATAAATCTGCTATAGTTTTGTTCTTTCTAAAATTATAATGTGTTATAGTGCTTGTATATTTATGTTTTATTTCTAGTGTGAAAATTTATATAAAAGTTCTAATTATTCTAAACTATTTTAAACATTGATAATCAAAAAAACCTATTTATCTGATATATAATATCTGAGTATCAAATGAAGGGTCTATTTGATTAATATATATATAGAAAGAATAAATTAGTAATTTAATTTTATAGACTATAATTCACCCCATATTTTATTCATTTTCATAGTCTTATGATCCTACATTTTGAATCAGATGTGGTTCTACATCAATAACATGTAATATTTAGTTATAATAATAACATTTATATTCAATAATGTTTCTATGATTAATTTTATTTGTTTAAAAAGATTGTTATAAAAAAATTTATATTAACATTTATTTTTTGAAAGTGATTTCTTTTATCAAGATTACAGGTTTGAATGTTGGAACTCTTGAGAAAAAGACTCCTAAAGGATGACCAATTTTTATTGTGTTTATTATAAATATTAGAGATATCATATAAAAATACTTAATATAAATAATTGTATAATTTTTTTTTATTCTGATAAAAAGTTATCATATTTTTGAATAATAACTTTCAACTTTTACTAATCACGAGAAGTAAGTGTATCAAATAATTTATAGGGTGAAAATTACTTTATTGAGTTATATTACTTGAAATATCTATAGTCAGATATCATCATGTAAATCTAATAATCATATGTATAAAAATATTAAGATAACTAACTTTGGAACATCCAATGTTATTTAAACTAGAAGAGCTATGCTGAGAGTAGACAATAATAATTTTCATTTATCACCTAGATAATCTATTTTCAAGATCTATCAGAAGTTCATGATGATTTTTAATAGATTAAAATCTCTTAGTGATAAATATATTACTGATGAAATTCTGGTTAATAAGATCATTGTGATTATGCCTGGGAAATGGGAATCTAAGAGAATATAACTTACTGATATGAAGAAAATTACAATGTTGAACATATAATATATAATTATAAATCTCATGAATTTTGAGGGTAGATTGAAGATATATGTTCAATAGAAGAATAAATGGTGTAAAAGTTTCTTCTACATCATATTTTTTCAACGTGGTTTAGTTTGCAGAATAATACTGTAAATATTATAATAAGATAAAAGATATAGTTGACGCTGAAATTATTTCATCTGAATTAAGTCATAACAAATTTTCCCAACTGGCCTAGTGAGAGAGTGAATATTATGGTTGGAAATAAGGATTTTATAAATTGGTATATAAAGAATTAAATGTGTGAAATGAGAAAAAAGGATATTTTTTAAAATGATATGTTATGAGTGTAACAATTTTCATCACATTAGAAAATATTTAACAAGAAAAAAATAAAAGAAAATAAGGTTATAAATTATGATATAAAATATACCATGTACTACATGTATAAAATAATGAAAAGTTTGAATACTTCCGACATAGAGTGAAAGTGTAGGAGAAAATTCATCAGTTAATTATTCAAATAGTGATTGTGATAGTTGAAATAATATTGGTCTTCTAGAAGAAATTTTTATTAACAACTACCTCTATATAGCCATGTTATCTACAATATCCTTAACCAACCTTACATTGAATTCAAATTACCTTGGTTGAGAAAATGAAAATAATTTTATACCTCAAAAATATGGAATCTACTTCATCAAAACTATATAATACCTTACCTGTCATTCAATAAGTATATCTTTTGAAAGCCTTTCATAAAAACCAAAGTTGAATGTTTATCAAATAACATGAAAGTAAAAAAGAATATTTTTCAAAATTAAACATGAGAATTTAAAAACATACTACTGAAATTTCAAATATTTATAATGAATTATAAGAATCTAATTTATAAAAATAAAATAATTTCAATGAATTGGAGAAATAAAAATCCACTATAACCAATGATAATAATGATTTGTCAATTATTTTAAACTTTATAATTTCGATTTTAGATAAATTACACTAAAAATTTAATTTTTTAAAGGAAATTTTTGATAACATGTATCAAAAAAGAAAACCTTGTAGGAATGTTTCAATAATAGGTATTATAAACATAAAACAAAATTTTAAAAATATATATTTTTCAATAAAAAGGGAACTCTTTTTTAGAAAGTGTCAAAGTGGTGGACATTTGAAGAGGAATTTATCTTTAAATAAAGTGAAATCCTTTAGATTTCAGAAGGTCTATTTTTCTAAATAATTAAAAAAAGCAATTTATTATTTTTTGATAGATATGGATGTCTAAGTTACATTTGTCTAAAAATGTATGTCTCTATCAATTTTTATACCAAAACTGATATTTTATCAATTTCATTAAGATAATAAGAGTAGTAATAGAGATTAAACATGGTACAATGATACTGAGTGTTCCTATCATATAATATTAAATAAATAATTCTTATTTAATATTATTAATATTAAAGGTGTAAAATTTAGTGTTTTAAAAATTCGCAGGGATAATTTATTGGTATGGGTAATATCAATCTTCTTAGAAAATCCTTAATTTTGATGTTTTTTGTTGGTTGCATGACATAACCAGAACATTATTAGAATAAGTCAATAATTCGTTTTGGGTTATCATATGAGCTTTAGGAATGACAAATATCATATTAATTGTTTATAAGATAAATTTATTCTTTCTAATGATAGGAATGATAATATAAAAATATTAACTTAGAATACATTAGGATCCAAGATCTACCATGCCCCGGTACAATGGAAGATCAATATTGGTTGAGACATAGATGTTTAGGAAACTATATTGTATGAAACCTAGCTAAAATTTCTAAAAAAATGTCTATTTATAGATCTATTATATCTTATGTTATCCTTTTTAGTTTAGAATGAAACATAAGTCATGTATTAAATATATTAATGATTTTTTTGAATTTTGGTGCTTTACAGTTAGTTCACAGGGACATATTTGGTCCAATAAAAATTGGGAGTAAATGTAAAAAATATAATGTATATGTTTTATTTGATGACTACACTAGAAACACTTTTGTTTATTTTTTATAAAAAAATTTGGATGCCCTTATCTGTTTTATAAATTTTGTTGCATGTGTTAAAAATGAGAAAAAACTATTATTGGTAACTATTTGTAGTGATCACGGTAGAGAGTTTTAAAAATAGGGACTTGAAGCTTTTTTGAGTAAAAACGTTATGATACATAATTTATAATATTAAATAAATCCCTAAGAAAATGGTTTAGTTGAATTAGGAATTATAACTCTTAAGGATGTTTCATGATCCAAGTTGATTAAATACTAAATTTCTAAACATTTTTGAACTGAGGCAGTTAGTAGTATAAAAATCCTTCTAAGTTGTAGACTAGAAGAAATAAAAAATATTATTATTTCAATTTTTGTGATGCAATGTATTCATCTTGTATACTATAGAAAATTTACATAAATTTTCCCCAAAATCCCATGAAGTAATTTTTCTAATTTATTCCACAACATCAGAGTGTTATAAAGTTTTTAATAAAAACATAATTACTATTGAGGGATCAGTACATGATAAATTTTAGGAAACATCATTTTTTTAAACAACATAAAATCAAGGATTCATTATTTATTTCAAAAGTTGATTTTCAACCCATGTTGGAAATTTATTCTCTTGATATAATAACTAAAGGAACATTTTTATTAGTTCCACATCAACATTAAATAAAACCTATTTTTGAATATTTTTTTTAGAAAACAATAAAATTAGTAAATCCTTATGAACCATCATAGTGATAATATCATTAGTGATGCAGATCAACCTGTTAGAACATTGAATACATTAAGAATGATTTTTTAAATTTTTGAAATTTATCTAAATTCAAAACATAGATTCTTCATGAGGCTTTATGTGATTATGATTTTATAAAATATATACATGTTAAACTTAATGAATTTTATAGAATAAATTTTTAATTTATTTGAATGACCTAAGGATTATCCAATAATTGGTGTAAAATATGTTTATTGAAATAATTGTGATCAAAATTGATTCACAGTTAGAAATCAGGATATAATTTCTATTAAAGGTAATAATAAAAAATGAAGGAATATCCTAAAAATAAAATATTTATCTGGTAGTTATACCTTAATATCTTAATATACTTTTAGCATATAAAATATGCCAAAATTTTACTCCTTTTCAATTGGATGTGAAGTTTGATTTTGTTAATAGATATGTAAAAGGGGAAGTTTTTGAAGAAAACCCAGCTATTTATGGAAACCAAAAATCTATATACCATGTTTTTATCCATAATAAGGAACATTATGGGCTAAAAAATCCCTTATATCCTATTATGATATATTAAATTAAAAAACAATTCTTTTAGGTGGATTTAGATCCTAGTTTTGTTTATTAAAATAGTGTTTTATGATACCATCATTTATAAAAGTTATTTCAATGACATACTTTATTTCCCAAATATATAATATATTATAGATCTATTTGAAAATCTTATGAAACCTGATTTTGAGAAGAGAATTATGGGTGAACATACTTATTTTCTTAGTTTTATAATATAGAAAAACTACAAGGAACATTTATCTCTCAACATTAGTATATAATAGACGTTCTTAAAATGATTGGATATAAAAATAATAAAAGTATAATTACTCTGATCAAAACCCCAAATTCATTAGATCTTGATGAATCTCAGAAACTAATAGATAATTGTTTTGAATAATTATCAGTAGTTTACTATAAATAATAGGTTGTTGTCAAGACTAAATGATTACAATATTCTGATGTGTAAGATTTCAAGAAAATCATAATGAATCTCATGTTAAATCTATAAAATGATTTATTTTCATCTTATGGTAACTATGGACCATGGATTATTTTATTCATCTAGAAATTATTTTGAACTTAATTTTTTCATATTATTACTTCAGTGATTGTAAAATGGATAGAAAAAGAACCTCTGTAACATTTCATTTACTATGAGAAACTTTAGTATGTTGGAATTGTAAGAAACAAAATTCTATAGAAATTTCCACTGGTGACACATAATATGTTGTAGTTGGATGTTTTTCTTTTAAAGTGTCATGGATTTAAGACACCCTCACTGATTTTGGGTTGAGATTTATTGAAAATAAATTTTTTGATAACATAAGGTCCATAGATTTATGTAAAAACTAAGCACATTACTAACAAGATAAACAAATAGATATAATACAAATATTTCTTTTGGACCATTCAAAAAAAATGATAAGTTATATTAAAATTCACCAAAACTCAAAAAAAGTCTTGATGTAATTATAAAAAAACTACATTTTTATTGATTTTATTAGATTAAACAGATTCTAGTAATTTCTAATATAAAATTTTCATTCCTACATATTTCTTTGTTAAAAAATCTCATTACAGTAATAAATGCTTATACAAATGTGGATTATACACTATTTTTTAATTTTACTAATTTTTAGTTTTCATAATTTTTTAGTTGTTTGTAATTTATAGTTTTCATATTTTTTTGGAATTCTTAAATTTTTTTAATTTTTTTAAAATTTTTCTAAAATCATTCTCTTTCTATAAAAATTAATTTTCTAAAAAATTGTGTTTTTGAAATTATAGTTTTCTTAAATTTCATAAAATAATTCTTGATAAAGAATTAGTTAGAAATATTTCAGATAAAAAAAATTGATATTTAAAAATTGGATGAAAATTTACCTAACAAAATTTCCCATATAAGGTTTTAATTTTATGTCAAGAGGAAATTTATAATCTTCGTTATTTACACTCTTTGGTTAATTTTTATTTTTTTTGGTTTAACAAATTATAATGTTTTATAAATTTCAATTTTTTATAAAACTTTATGTTTATTAATTTCATAGATAAATTAATTTGAAAAGATTCGTAGAAACCCAACAAAAATTCTAGAATATATAAAACATATTTAAATAAAAAATATAATTCATCGGATCTAGAAAATAATTCATTGCGAGTTATTGTTTCATAAAAATTCAAAGGGTCTCCCCACTAAGACCTATATATTAGTGTGTGGGATTCCAATCATCCTCTAATGTTTCTCCTCTACTACCATCTCTCACCACCTGACTTCTTATCTATATGATAATTTTGGATTCATCCATTCAAGAATCTTCTATCCATTTAAGAAAGATATAATATTCTAAATATTTTTCAATAAGATAAGTTTTAAAATAGTGTTTGATAAAAAAGTATTGGTTCGAAAATATTGAATCGTTTCTAAAGAATTTATTATTATTATTAAAGGATGGGAAGATATTTTTGTTGAAATGTAATATTTCGATATTTATTATTTGTTATTAGTAAGTGAGTTTTATTCTTCTATATTTTTCATTGAAGAAAATGGGATGAATGTAATTAATTTTATCTTATTTGAATATTATAATAGGGTATGTATCCAAAATTTCGAAGACTAGGTTGGAGTTCCATTAGATGATGAGGCAAGTATTATTACCCACATGTTTTGTAGATAAGTTTGAATGTTTTTAGAAGTTAAGGGAAAACCTCTCTATTTTGTCCTTATGAAAATGTAAGTAATATTTATCATCCTTCACTGGATGCAATGGTATTTTTAGTATAGAAGAAATGTTATCTTATCCCATGGAAGAGGGATAGAGACACTCTAAAGGTTAAAAATATATATGTTTTAGATTGGCTATTAAACATGTGAATATTAAATTAGGTGAAGTTTTGTAATTTATCTAATTATGATGCAAATAAAATAACTCCATTGTTTAATATTATTATTTTTCTCTGTTTTCTAAATAGATTGTTGTGGAATTTTATTAATGTCAAAAAGATCGTGAATTTCGAAATTTATATAAGGGAGAATGTTTTATTTTCATTGGTTAAAAAACTAAATATAATGAAGTTGGTTTATGTTCTAAAGAATAATAAGTTTCTTGATAAATTGGATAAGGTTGTTTCTCAACAATAAATAGGAATATTGAAAGACAATTTTCAAGAAAAAAATATATTTTGTATGTTATCTTCTGTGTCCAAAAAATAAATAACTAACATAGTAGGATAAAGATTTAAAATAGTTAATAAAGAAGAATGAAAAAAATAAGCTAATGGATCTATGTTTTCTTCTTGATAATAAATATTACTTAACTCTAATATAACATACTTACAAAAAACTAATGTAAGAGGAAAAGATGAGGTGGTTGAAGAAGTGGCTAGATGAGGATAAAATTGTGAAAAGTATAATAAATGGTGTTGGGCAAGCAAATGGATATTTGAATGTTTTTATAGTGATAAAACTCCTTATTTACTCCATTATATATATTTCTGTTGATATAACCACTATTTGGTCCTTAGATAGTGCCTCTTTCGATTGCTACATAGTTTGTTCCATTATAAGGAGTGGACATTGGATCTTCATAATTTTCTTAATACATTGAGGATGGAAAAAATATTTGAATATTCGAAGAAAATTATATAGATAAACAAGATTAATAAGATAAAGATTAAAATGATTTAATTAATTATGGAAAATAAAAGTTGATAAGTGATGATAATTATTTAAATATTTAGAACGAGTGTTACAAGAAGAAGGGAGAAAAGAAGAGGAACGTTACTATGAATCTACCTTTTTTTCTTTTAATTATTATAAAATGATGATTCTGTTGTATATAAAAGAAAAAAAATCAAAAGAAGAAGAATAATATCAATATTTTCACACCAAGTATTTGGAAAACCCATGTCTTATATGAATTTTGATGTGGTATAAGTTTTATATTAAGAAAAAGAGAAGAGAATGAAGGGAAAAATAAAATCATCTAAATATTATGATCTAATTATTTCACCTGATTCAACTAATTTACCTAAAAGTGATTATCTATGATGGTTGGGGATTATATTTTCATACTTTAATGAATTATTAATGAAATTTGAATAATAAATTAATTACAAATAAAACATTGAATCCATATTTAAAAAAATCAGGGAATATTGGATGTTTTTGAAAAATTATAATGATTTCAAACAACTTATAGAGATAGTTGTTCAAAATGATGTAAATTTAAAATATTTAAATGATAGTTCTAAGGAAAAAAAGACAAGGTTAATTAAAATTTTGATATGGTTATAACAAATTGATGGAGATATCAAGTATCATGATGATCATACAGATGGTTTTAACAAATGTTCTTTTGATATTAAAATCTACTTTCAATAAATATCTTCTGAATTTTTGGAATAAAAGTAGTTTACATATATTATTAAGAATTAATGTAATTAAAAAAGAATAAACCTCATAATATTGAAATTTAATTATATATTTTTAAATAATAAGTGATAAAGATCAATGTTGAGAATAGAAAAATGTAGTTTCTTGAAGAATATATATTGTGGTAGATGTTTGAAAACATGACGTTTATTGTGATACCAGAGTCTATTACATAGAGTAAGTATTCATTTATTTTTTCAAATAAATTCAAAATGAATTTAGGAAAATTTAATTCAACATGAAGAAGTTACAAAATAAAAAGTGATTTTATATTTTTCTGAACTCTTGATGATTATTTTAATAATAAAACCAATATTGAAACAATGGTTCATTGTATATTTATTTGTATAATTTGGAATAAATTTTTTAAATATTTATTAGTGGAATGTTAATTCTATAATTTGTATGAATACATATTTATACTAAATTGGTTTATAAAATTATTTATATTTTACTTTTTCGGTACACTTTCTACCTCACATTTTTTTTAAATCACAAAGGGGATAAATTTGAGAAAAGAACCCATATTAAAAAAGATGATAAATCCTAAAGTTCTATCTTATCAATTCTAAAAATTGTGTTAAAATAAGGGGGATAAATATAGATATATGGAGAAAATAAATATTTTATAAGAATTGTTTTATGAAGAATAAATGAAGACTATTGTTCTTAAATGTGTATTTAAAAAATGGAATGTAAAATTTTCAAAATATATTTATTTAAGGGTTTTGTTTTATGGTTTTAAAGAGGGGAGATTTTTTCTTAAAAATTTATAATATCAACACTTTCAATCCTATTATTTTTGAAATCAAAATTCCGTTTCTAAAATAAATTTTTTTATTAAATTTATTCTTCCCAATGTGTTAGAAAATTTTTCTGAAAAAAATATTTTTAAAGGACATAGAACACTTTTTAAAGTATATGATTTTTTATAACCTCATGAACTTAATAATCATATTTTACTATATAATAAAAATATTACATTATTTATATATCATACATATGATTTCATAATATTCAACTAAATTTTTTATAATTAATAACATAAAATATATAATTAAGTCTCATAGGATGAAGTTCCACTTTATTAACCGGCCATATATTCATCAGATAGAGGACCGAATACTCTCTGAACGAAACATTTTAAAAACTATCAAACGTTGACTTTTTTATTTTTACAAATTATTAAAATATGTTCTATCAGACAAAAAAGTTTAATTTTTTAGACATAAGATTTTATATAATTTTTAGGATTCTACCAAATCGACCATTAGAAGATGACTGTACCAAAAATTCCACATTATGGAAGAGTTCATCTAAAGAAGTTGCAACCAACTTTTGGAATCATGGAATATGACTATTATAAATTTTTGTATAAATAGAGTTGCATTTGAGGAATATGGGGATTATTTTTTTCAATATAATCGATATGGGGATTCTTTTTAGTATTTTGTAAAATATATAATCTTGTAAAATAATTCTAATATTTAGAGATTTTTATATTTTAAGGAATACTTATGAGGATTGTAAATTACATAAATATTTTTTCATGATTGTATTCATTGTGTATGATTGGGTTTGATAATGGTATTTTGTGGATATTATGTACGAGTTTTATCCATTCTTGATGATCGATGGCTTCTGAGGATAGTAAGACATCATTATTTTGATAATATTGACTGAGTGATTTGTTACATTAAGAAAGAAAAACCCTTACTATTTGTTTGAAACAATTTATACAAAATTTAAGCGGTATAGAATTCATTTTAACTGAATTTAAAAGTGTGGTTTATATATTTATAATTTTTTATTATAACATTATAATGTTTTACTATTATTATATTTTAAAATTTTATTTCCACTGTTGAATTGAATTAAAATGTTTTAGATATTCTAATCCTTTTATACTCAGGTAATCAATTGAATTTTCTATCTGATATACAAACTCTGAGAATAAAATGAATGGTTTTTACAATTAACCTACACAATGAGGGAAATTTTTTTATACTTTTATGTTTATAAACCACAATTAAACACCAATCATGTATCCATTTATGCACTCTTATGATACTACATTTAGGTTATTTTGTTATTAATACAATTCTTGGTATTTTGTGATATTTTATTGAATTTTATGTTGAATACCTACTTATTGTAAAGATAACCCATTCGGGTGGTATGTGATTTGATTTTAGGAAAATTATTGTTAATTGGGATAATGATTTAATTGTTTTTGGGAATTTTTGAGGAGTAGTATAGATATCATTGTGGATTGGAAAGTGATTTGGTGACAATGTAAATGTGGATATTTTTTAGAAGATAATCATTTTTTGGGGAGTATATATTATTAAGGTATATAATTATTGTCATATAATGGTTAAGTTGACTTCTTAAAGGATATTATTCCTTATATTTTGGAATTATAATTTATTGAGAAATATCATGGAAAATTATATTTTATTTGTTTAATTAGATTAAGTTATTAGTAGGATGAAAATGATGGAATCCTATATTGAAATTAAATATCTATGGTTTTATGTATTAGGATCGAATGTTTAATGGGTTGAAATTATAGTGTCAAAAAATATAAAACTTCTGATTTATTTTTTAATATTAATATTTTCATCAATTATCATCATAACCATTCAGTTTTTGGTAAATGGTTGGAAAAAAAAGATAATTATAATAGAGCTATATAATGTATGGCTTATTTCCAACTAAGGAAATATATTTGGAAAAATGATGTGATGAACAAAACTCAAAATATGCATATTGTGAGGAAAAAAGTTAGTTTCCTAGTAATACCCAACACAATGAAATGTATCATTTGCAAATATGTCCCCTTATATGGAAATATAAATAATACCATTGTTGATTTTAAATGGAAAATTAAATTAATATTTCAATGACGAAACTTATTTGAGGGTGTTGAATGTAACATCCCAAATTAAATTATAAATAAATTTCAATTATTTCACTATATTTATCACCCATGTTTTTCATTTATATATTATTCATGTATTATGTAATATCATTTATTGAAAAAAAAATTTACTAGAAAAAGAGCATCTCACAAGTCAGGAGATAACCTGTCATGTTTGGAAATGCCACGTGGCTCAAACCCATGATCAGAAGGGACCGTGGGTACAACAACTACCAATAGAATAATTATTGTACTAAATTAATTTTCGATTCATTTTATGTATAATTATACCCATTTTTCTATATCAATGATTCATTTTTTTAAATATATAGTTTTAAAAATTAATTACCTTTTAGTTTAATTTTCATATAAGAACTTTAATTATGTTATTAAAATGGAATGGTTAATATAGATTGATAAATGATTTCAAATTCATAATGTTTTAAAACATTGTAATTAATTTCATATAACATTTCATGAAAAAACATATTGTTAATGGTTAAATAAAAATTTTATAGTAAAACAATATTTAACTATGTATTTTTAATTTCCTTATAACCCATGTAATTAATAAATGGTTTTTATTATATTTTATTTACATATTATATTAGTAGAAAATATCCTTTTAAAATGATGTATTTTTTTTAAAATAATATAACTTTATTAAAAATATATTATTACTATTTTTTATTGTGACTCCTATTATTAAGTGTCTTATTCTATCATAATACTTATAATGTTTTGATAATGATATTTTTTAGAAAACTAAAATTTCACTGATATATAATTTTGATCATAGTGTATAAAACTTATTACTGTAACATTGTTTTCACTATAATGTGTTTAAAATATAAATTCTACACAATTAGAAGAATAATTTTATAAAAAATATATGGTTTATAATAATACATAATTAATTATGTATCACATAATAAATATAATATAATAACGAATAAAAATTTAACTAGTCAGAATAATAGAAATTGATAGGATTCTCAATAAATTGATTTCCCATGTACAATATGACTTTATTTATGAACAAAATTTTTAAATTTCAGAATTTTAATTTAACAACGGCAAATTTATTTTTTCCAATCACCACATCGAAATTTCGATAGGGTGAAATTTTGATAGTTTTCAAAAATGATTTAGTTTTCAAAGAATAGTAAAAATAAAGTCTGCCATTTTTTATAGGTTGAATGAATTATTAATTAAGTTATAATTATGTAATAATTATAATTTCATTTTTCACTACATGAATATGTTTTGGGATTTTTATGTATTAAAATCATTTTCTATAAGAAATAATGAAATTCCAATGTCTAAAAAGAAAATAATAAATTTGAAAAATTATTTTTAATGACTAATGGGTTTTTATGGTATAATTAATCTATATATTTGGAATTATGTTCTATAATTAAAATAAGTCAAAAATAATTTTATCAATGTTATAAAATATGACCCAAAACCATGGGTGGCCCATTGAAAATTTATTTTCTAAAATACATAATTCCAAAGGCTATATTTGAACTAAAATAATCAATTCTCCTAATTTTTCTATAAATACACACTACTAAACCCATTTCGTTCACTTTAATGCTTATTATCACCTTAATCCATCTATTATACTATCATTGAGTTAATAAACATACCCTAAATTCTCTAAATGAATAACCACTCTATGTTTTGGAAGTAATATGTAAGTTAAGGGTTATAACTCCTCATTCTTCTTAAATTAAAATAATTTTGGTATAACATCATTTATGTTATCTTCATTATATATTCTGGACTATAATTTTTTGTTATTATCATCCATTTAATATATTTTCACTGAGAGAATATTTATTCCCTCTTATTATAACGTAATTTAAATAAGTTATTATACCGATGTAAGGGTTTCCCAATCACAGTCTTTCCTTTTAAATTGTAATCCTTTTGTTAAAATTCCTATTAAAATTATTTTTCATATAATACCATGCTTCTAATTCTGAGGTATCATTATCTATTTGATATATTTTTATTGAGAAATTACATAATCTATCTCATTATAACCATTTCTTAAGCTATTAATATGTCCAAGAAAGCATCCATAACCTCTTCTCTTTCTATAATTGTGTTTTTATATTAAATTCCATTTCATTTAATTGTGAAATGTTATTATGCCTTATTTCTAAAAATTCATTAATATATTTTCAATCATATATCACCATTTATTATTGTTATACTACAATATCAAACTATTATAATTCTTAATGATCCTCATATCCATAATAACATCACATATTCTATTAAAGTACAAAGTATGTGTTTTCTTAGTAATTACAACCCTATATAGATAATGTAATGTTGTAAAACTAAGGAAAATGTGCACCTTTTTTTAACCCCTTGAAAAATTTTAATTGAGTTTCAACTCTATCTTTACATGGTGTATGAATAGTATGCTTAACATTACACACCTGGATAGTCACTCCCATAGTAATTATTATGGATGATTCAACTAATCTTTACCAACTATATTTAAGGATATAGTTATATTTCTTTGATTATTATCCATAATTTCATTAGTCTCCCACCATTTAAAATATATCTATTATAATTCTGAAAATAATTGATAATACTATTTTTTATATAGTACAAATCAATTATAAATCAGTATTCTTTAATTGAAAAGAATACTTATTTGAACATTGTAAATCCCTAGATACTCCTTATATATTTCAATAAAATTCACCAAGATATCCTTATTAATTCATTAAAAGGGAAAAAATATTTTCGTAACTATGTAATCTAGTATTCTATAAGGGTAAATCTTTTATGCCAATACCCATTGATTTATTATTCTAATTATTCTTATGTTGTTTAGTCTTAGACATTATTCCATAGCAATTTTTTATAAGATTGAATGATTTGGAATTTTATGTTATTAGGGGGGTATGAATTTATAAACTCCCTCATTACGCTATTAGGTTTCATGAGATTACTAATATAGGGTAATGGGATCATCCTTACCCTTTATATAAGATGATTTTCAGAAGGCCTCAGTGATATTTTTATAAGGTCAGACAATATGCATTTTTAAAATTTCTATCACAATGAAATTAGATATGAATATACATAAATTTATTTATTTTCATTTTATATTTGTAGATATTATGATCATAATTTATTTATTTTACATTATTGGAATTTCTTATTCCATCTATATTTAAATATTAAATGATTATTCTATGATATATTCTACTATACTCTCCACTTTCTGAGAATTTTTGGCCACCCCATTACTTTTTTTCCATAATCCCCCAGGAAACTAGGAATCCTACTATATGTGACATATGTACATTCAAGAATAAATAAATAAATAAAGAATCATGTATTCAGTTGATGTCTGTTTAGTTTTCAATATAATGTAATGTTTATTAAAGTATCTAGTTTCTAAGACTGCTAAACATTAAGATCACCAACATTGTGATCTATATAAAGAACAAAATTATCATAAAATAATGATCATATCTGGGATCTTAGAGTTAGGGAAATGTATTCAATGAGTTAGAGAGTTTCTAAATGGTAAATGCATGATCTCTTAACCTAAAATTATATAAAATTCTTTTTGTTATTATTATTTTCCCCTTCTTTATCAGCTTGAATACTACACCTACACTATACTTGTTTTAACAAATACACTATCATGTTAATAATATAAATTAAATTAATAACTTTTTAATTATTCTAAAACTTCTATTTCCTTTACAAATAGACTATCCTTCCATCTCAATCAGGGAATACAAATTGATGTTAGATCTTTACATTTACTGTATAACTATTTTTTCATATTTAATCGTCCTCACACTTAATATGTGTTATCACTAATTTTTATCTATTGTATTTTTTACTTGTATTTTTATTATTATCTATTTTTAAGATAACTTTTTATCTATTCTTCTAACAAGAACAAATCTAATATCTTTATTACCATTATGTAAAGTTATGAAATTGAGTTTTCAAATAATCTAATTCGCCCACCCACTTCAATTGAAGGGGTTATAGATATTTTAAGGATTAAATAGAGGTATTTAGGAAAAATATTTCTATTAAATATTGGTCTGATATGGTCTGACCATATAAATTAACCAATTCCAAAATTTATTCTTTAACTGGTAATTAATCTTATAAAAAAATTTAAACTATAATGTTATGAATTTTATTTATGTAAAAGTGTTTACTACCATATTTCATTTTTTGAAACTACTAATAACATCTTTATGAATTTTAAAATAACTCATCAAGGAAATGAGAAACAATTGAGAACAAAGTTATATATTCATATATTTGAGTTTAAAGACCTTATAGTGATTGAATTTGAAGTTTTTTCTTAATATGTATAAAATATTTGAAATTTGTTTTGATATGTATAAAATATTTTAAAAATATTTTACACTATTCTTAGCCTAAGAGAAACCATGAAGAATGATGTTATTATTGAAAGGAAACATCAAAATTTACCTCAAAATTTTCATTTCAAAATGATATAAACTGAAAAAAAACATACATATTTACTATTTTTACCATGAATAAACTCATTGGATCTATAATTCAATATGAACTTGAGAAGATGAATAATTATTAATAATTTTATGAAAAAATATGGGAGTTTCTTCCAATCATTTAAACATATTTCTTTTGACTCTTGAAGAAAAATACTTGTTCAACTAGTTACAAAACATGATAAAAATTAAATCTTGTTGATAATTACATGAATGGTCTCATGAAAAAGAGACAAAATTATATAGATTGATGGTATAATAGGTAAATGAATAATTTTATGAGAAAAGGAAATACTATTAAATATACTGATGATTCTAATTTAACTTATTATGAGTGGGGATGGAAAAGAGACATTAAGTCACACTATAATAATCAAAAGCATAATGTGAATGATGAGAACTATAAGAATAAAGAAAATAAATCTTTTAGTGGTGATTGGAGTTTCATAGAAGAATTGGATTCTAGTGTGAAATATGGATGTTTGAAACAAACTAGTAACCTTGCATTAACAGAAATAAAATTTCAAGTAACATACTAACCTACTCACTTAAATTATAAAAGTTAGTTTAATGAATCTACTATAGTGGTTGTTAATATTTTTATAATAGATAACTTTGGTAAATAAAAAATAAAATATACGGATCAATTTTATTCATTTGGTTCTCAGTTTTATTATAAATAATCATTAAATAATGAGTTAAATTATATTTTTGATAAATTAGAAGAGAAAATTTAAAATTATATTATGTATAAGAAGTTATCATATGATTATTATTTTAGAAAATAAGAAACTAGTTATTGAAAATATTGAGTTAAAATATAGTATTTATAACATATTTAGTGAAAAGGATAAATTTAGGGTTATGAATAACAACATTTATATAATAGAAAAAGAGAATAACTATTTTAAAAATCATTCTACAAGTAATACAAAAAAAATATGGGATGATTTGGATATTATTCAAATGGAAAAATAAAAATATTAAGGTAATGTTTTATGATTAAAAGGAGAATTATCTAAATTGTGTAATGTATGTAAAAGTCATGGTGATGTTATGAGATTATAAAGGATAACCAAAAATATGAAGAAGGTGAACTGTACTAATTTTGATGGTAGATGTATTGGTATGAAACTTCAGACCAATTGAATTGTTGGAATTATAGTGGTGGAGGTATCTGGGGGATGTTCCAAAGAGTTTAGGAGTAGGAGGTGGAGTGTATAATGAAAATTCGCTAATGGAGTCCTACATCATGGTTTTCATGTCATATGGAGGGCATGTAACACCCAATTATTTTTGTGAAATATTATATTTCAGTTAAATTTAATCTCTGTGATATTTTTCATTACACAAAACAATAATTTTTACCGAGTATAGCTTTAGTTTTACACAACACCGAGTTTAGCGTGTTTTGTAGAAATTTATTTAAAAATTCTATGTAAATAATCGATAATTGTTTAGTAAAGTAATTATACTCAACAAAAAAGATATTTTCTTCAAAAGTTATTTTTTACATATTTTTTTTGTGAAAATATTATAAAAACTTTATATATATTTTAGAAAATATATTTTATGAAAGGAATGTAATTTTTTAAAACAATATAAAAAAGTAATTCATTGAGAAATATTGGGGTTTTAAGGAAAATATTGATTTTTTAGTGAATATGTAAAAATATAGATTTTTAAAACTATTATTTATTTTAAATAAAATAAATAATTTAAATTTAAAATTATTTTTTAAAGTAACATAAGTGTTATTTAGTTATATTTAATCCATATAAGTACTTTTTAATCAAATTTATTTAGGGATTTAGTAAAGTTTCTTTTAGGATTTATAAGAGGGTTTTTTAATTCTAAAAACTATTTTAAAGTGCATATTGTTTCTCAATTTTGACTATTTAAAATAATACTTAATGAGGATTGATTTTAAATGAAATTTAAAGATTATATATCAAAAAAATATAATTTAAATTCATATATTCATTATTTTTATACGTTGAGTTAACATAAAATATTCTTCTTCTTGAAAAATACACTTCTTGAGAACCTGTTTTTTATTGAGTCTGTGGGTTTTGTTTTATATATATTTTAAATTTAAAAAATTTCATTTGAAGAAAATAAATTTCATTTTTTAAATCATAATTTCAAAAGAATGTTAAGGTTAATATTTGGAAATATTCCCAAAGGATTAGTTTTTTTAATCATAGTGAAAATTCTGAATTTTAATTGAATGATGGATTTTTATATAAATTATTTATAAAGATTAATTATATTTTTAATTTTATTTAAAAAAAAGTTCCATTATAAATACATTCTTCCAATTTGGGTCATTCTAATCAATTTTATAATGAACCTTGATATAAAAACTTTGTAATCGTTTGAATATTTAAATTCAAAAACTCAATTTCTCCTCCCATCTATGGGATTAATTTTAAATTAAATTTCTCCACTTATGTGAATGGAATTTGGAAAAATGGATTACATATTTTTAATAAATATTATTTTTTTATCTAACAATGGTAACTTAAATTTTTATCAAAATTAATAGAAAAAACTGTAAATAATTATTTACTGTGGTTAATGTAAAAATGGGTTTACTAGAGGTTAAACTAAAAAATATGAGTAAAAATTGTCATAGTTATCCAAAAATCATTGTATAGATATAGTTAGACCTTCCCACTTAAATTAAAAATAATCTTACATTATTAGATTATTTTCACAAGAAACTAAAATGGGTGGAATTCTTTCATTCAAAAAAATTAAAAGTGTTCCGCTCAACTCACTTATAAAAAGGCCACCCACTCTCCCCTCTTCTTTAAACCTTATGACAACTTTAGATTGGATAATACCATAAATATTAATATCCCAAATTCCTTACCCTTAAAGTATATGACTTAGGTTTTCATAATTACAATGAAAGATGGATTTTGGTGAAAACCTAAGGATGATACCAAAAGAAAAGATAACATTCATCAACATGCAATTTTGTTTTACTTTTTATTCCACATAATTCAATTAGTATTATAAAATAACCATAAAATAACTTAATTATCATAAATATACTGAATTTTTTTTTGAGTTAAGTTCATTACCTAAAACCATCTAAACTTCCATCAAATGGGTTACAAAATCATCATTCGTGGGTATAACAAACTATCCCCTCATGAACCAATGTCATTCATTTTTCCATTGTCTCATCTCACTGTTTAACATAATGATTGTTCTATTATTTATATATTATATATATGACATTATTATCTTTATTCAACAATTATATCACACATTACTTTAGTATTTCTTTTTTTGAATATGATAACATTGCATCAGTGAATGGTAGGCTACCACCTCATAAAGAGATGTGATTCGTTCACGTATTACATGGAAGGTATTATATACGAGTTTAATAAATATACGTTATTTATATGACATAAAAATTATTATATAATTTTTATTATATCATTAATATCTTTCTTCTTTAAATCATACCATAAAATGGGAACATCATTAATGTGTATGTATAACCTACTATCTCCATAAATAATGTATTTCATTTTCCATCACTAAATTTTCTAGATTACATGAAATAAATATATATTGATTATATATGATATCTATATAATAGATAAAATTATTAATCTAATGAAATTATGATTAGTTTAGTAGGACCTAAAATAAAATATGAAAATAGATACGCGGAACAAAGCAATTATTTCAAAAAATGTGACATTAACATGGAATTATTAATAAAATGATAATAAAAGGTTATAAAAAAACATATACGGTATGTTATATATAAAAATTTTGATGTAATATATTTATAATAAATGTATACTTAGTATATGGGAGGATTGGATGCATACAACGGAAGTGAATACATAAAGTAAGGAATTCATGTCTCACTTTTTATTTTCTATGAGACGTAAGACATATTCACCACATGTTTCCTTTAAATAGTGTATCTAATACCCATGAATGTATTTTACGATTATTATAAAAAACAACATGATTATATACATATCAATTTGATTATATCTCTTTAATGGGGTTTATAGTTTCAAAATTACCTAAGCAGTAAGTGATTTTGGTCTCAATTTTCCTTGATTGAGTCATATGTTATGTTATACACATATCTTCTTTTATGAGGTGCATATACTGCCACTTTGACATGTTATATCCCAAATTAAAGTATTTTAATTATATTATATGTTTTATTTAATGTTATTATTTCATATTCATTATGATAAAATGTTCCGAATTAGTAATATTTTATGTTACAATCTCATCATTTGTCTGGATTGTTTATGATTATAATTCTAATAATGAAATCAGAAGATCTATCACTAAAGAAACACATAAATTTTATTCTCCTCTAGTTATTCATGATATTTTAAATTAATATTACCATTTTTAAATTATTTAGTACTTAATATGATTTAGTAAATGTTTTCTAAAAATTCCATCAATGTTTTCCTCTTCAGAAAAAAATCAATTTTCTTGAAAAACCATGCTTTCTAAAAATGTTTTAAAAAATGTTTTATTATCTTAGAATTATTTTTAAAACAAATTTTTACACATGTATTTATTTTTAAGATATTTTTTGAAATTAATCATATTTTTTTAATCCCAACACCTCCCTTTTGGCTTTTACCAAAAATGTGAACAGAACATTTGTTTTATTATTTATGGCATGAGAAAAGATTCTCATCATCTTGAAAATTATTTTATTTTAAGATTCCTTTATAAAATTTCAATTCTATTTTAAAATAAAAATTTTTTCGAAGTTTTTTATTTTTGAAATTTTTTATCAATGCATAAAGGATATTTTCCTATATAATTGATTTAATTTACTGATCGGAATCATTTTCCATCTAAGATGACATTTTTTGACGTTACTTATGACTTATTGGGGGATGTGATCTATTTGTACCATTATTATTTTTTATCTTAATGGTTTATGATAAAAATATTTTTATATAGCCATTTTATCTTCCACAGGGTGTACCATGATTAAATAATTATGAAGCCCATCTTTTTTCAGGGGTTATGCTATGATGAAATATTTCATGAAACCCACTTATTTTAATGGTTAATGATATGATGCATATTTTATGAAGATGTGGATCATATATGTATGATTTGCATTATGTGATGGGTGGGACCTATATATCACTATAATTCATTATGTAATTATAAATGTTCTATGACATCATGAGGTACATAGGTGGTTAGCCTATGCACGAAAATGAGGGTACACATGTGGTTACCAAAGCACAAAAAGGATGGTATAAGGGTGGTTAGGACAAGATTGAAATATGGTACATTGGAGTTTATCCCAAACCCATAGAATGTACGTGGGTGGTTATCCCAAGACTAAAATGTTATGAATGTCTTTGTGGGAATCCTTAACATTAGATTTTATATGCTTATGTTTATTCCACAAAACTATGTCTTATGAAAATGTTATACTCTCATGGATTGTGTTATTTGATTTTCTAAGTATTCATGTCTTATGAACTTCCAATCCTTATTCCATAAATCATGTTTATTATCTACGAAGAGTTTGGAATAAAATTCATAAGATATGTTCATTATCATATAACCATATGTTTATCTTATGTTTTTTATGATCATTTATTGTTATCTCTTATCTTTAAACTTACATAATATTTCAGATTTCCATTTCATTTGTTTCAATTCCCCATGTTATGAAAAATGGTTTTATATAGGGTATGTATATAGAGACTACTAAATGAGAAGTTATTTGTGGGAAACATTGAAGATATTTCACCAAATTAGAATATTTTGTTCTAAGTTTACAAAGTCACTAAAATATTACATTTCTGAGGTCTGTGTTTTTGAAATGTAAGAAAAATTAATCTAAAAATATTTAATATATCTATATGATAATACTAGGATTCTACAGTTAGTATTAGATGAAATGTTTAGTTATTATTTTGAAACTAAGATAACAAAACATTAGTGAATCCCTAGAGATATTAATAAGGATATGTCTCAGGATATCTCCAAGGATAAGTCTAAGGATGAGTCAAAGCACGGGAAAATGTCCAAGAATTTTAGTAATGGATAAAGAGAGTGGTTTCTCAGAAAATAAATACCTTTATGGATTATATAAGTGGATGTGGATTTGGAACAAATATAACTTGTTTTAATAACCCCACAACGAACATAGTGAGATAGACTCAATCTTCACATTTTTCTTAACAACTGGGCTTACAGAACACCATGTTTAAAACTACTAGGGGATATGATTTTGAAATTCACAAACACATTGTGAAAGATCATGATGGATTTAAATTGATGATGACTATGAATAAAATAGGATAATCCTATGGTATAATAATTTAAAATCTAAATATCATCATTTAGACAGACTATATGTGATTTTTATGATTATTTGGTTTCCACTAATGATTAGCATTGACCATAATATGATTTTTGGTTTTAGTCAATGGAGGGAACTAGAAGTAATGTGGTTAACAATTAATTTGATGAAGGATTTTATAATTACTAGAAAAATGGGATGATGACTAGAGTAAATGATATTATGATTTTTCTGAATCATTTTTCACTAAACGTGGTTAAAAATTCTTTTCCTAAAAAACTCTCCCACTCACCAAGTAGAGGAGAAAATATTTTTTTGTGAGTTCAAGTAGTGGAGACTGCGGGAGAAAGAAGATTTAGTTTCTTACGTGTCTAGAATGTTTGAAGAATCCCAAAATTGGATTTCTTATAGGAACAATTACATGTTTTAACAATGTAAAATAAGGAAAAAAAGTATGTAACATCAAAATAAAAAAAAAGAAAATTTCATTTAATAAAATAGATTAGAATAATAGTCTCCCTAGGTTATCATTGACTGTTGAATGTTTCAAATGTAGGAGAAATGAGAATTGTAAAAATTATTGTCCAAAATAGAAATATCATGAAGAAAAGTATCTTATTTTTATGGTAATTGTTATGAAGAGGCTAAAAATCATATATGAAAAAAATAAGTGTAATAGAATAAGTCAATGAATCTTGGCTAATGGTATATTAATAATTTGGAATTATCGATGTATATATGGACTGAAATTTGATGACTCATACTTTTATCAGTGTTATTTTGGTTATTAAGTATATAAATCACTAAGAATTTTTTCACATTAATTTTTCATTAATAAGTTTCAATAATATGTTAAATAGTAATAATGGAATATAAAAGTGATTCAATGTAAATATGATTTTATGACTATGGAAATGTGACCCTTAATATGTCCCTGATGTTGAGAAAATGGTGTTTATTTCAGATAAACGTATTATTGATATGGATAAAGAAAATTTAATATTATTGATTCTTAGAAACGAGAAAGTATTTTTTGAAAAAGTTGTTTATTTTACAATCGATGGAGTTTAGAGAACTTTTGGATATGTGAAATATGTTAGGAAAATTATGGTTTTATTCAATGAATGAGGAATAATATATTTTTCATTGAGTTTTTATATAGATTTTGGTTATTAAAAAGCATCAGGAGAAGTTATAAATAATCAATACATATAATTTTCATGTGACTATTTAGGGTTTCTAATAGTATTTGTAAGATTAATGTTGATCTTGGTAAATTAAGTAACATTATTTATAAATTTTGAATTTTGGATGGGTTATAAGGTTAAACATTTATATAATGGTTTATATTTAACTTTCAATGGGTGTTATAAATTAATAAATTCTTTCATCATAGGAATATTTATTCATAACTTGTGTTAACCATTTTTTTATGATGACAACTAAAGACAAAATGATTGAGTTATGATTCAATTTTTGGGGTCTTATGATCCTTTAGTTCTTCAAGAATAAAAAATTATCCTCAATTTATTTGAGTTGGAGATGATGAGGAAATTGATCAAGAAATGACCAATAAGTGAAAACATACCCATGGAATATAAGGATATCACATTAGTACATTTTCATATATTCAACATTTAGAAGATAATTGAATTCATGAATATTAGAAAAGGGTTCTTAAATTAGAATATTGTCATGTCATCATAGTTTTTGAATATGACAATGAAAATTTTCTCACCTAGTTGTCTTATGGATTTTTTTTAGTAAATCTCTCTATCTCACCCACTATATTTTTATCAATGTTATCTATCACTCTCAATTGGTTTTTGGGTGTTAGTTTTCTCTTCAATGTCCATGTTTTCTCTTCCCACCTCTATTGTATTATTTGGAATCTTAATATGTTTTATTTCAAATAACCATAACACATACCATTATATTTTCCAGGAATGTGTTTTATTAAATATTTTATGATTTGGGTTTCTATGTAATAATTTTACATAGATAAACCATTTATGATTGAGATAATTTTCTTTGTAAAAATTTATTTTAATGTGGGTTGAATGTAACACCCCTAGATTTTGTAAAATAAAATTTTTCAAATTTTTTTTTTCAATTTTCACATTAAATAGAATTATTATTTTAAATTATATTAGATTAAATACTATGTATATATTGGGTTATACCAAAACATATTTTGTCTTTCATTATATGAAAAAATGATAGTGTGAATGATATGCGACCCCGAGCTTTAGCAAACCATGGAATATTGTTATCTAAAATATGAACATTATAACTTATCTATAAAATAGGTTTGTATGAATAGTATAAACTAAATAATTAAATATACATATAATTTTCCGAATTAATATAAATTTATTTATTAATTCATAATAAATAATCAATCAATTTCTATAAAAGTAAATATATTCAACAAAAATATGTTTTCTTCAAAAAAAATTTAATTTATTTTAAGAGAAAATTTTATATTTAATGTATGGGGATTTTATAAATTTTATTTCATATAATTATAATATTTTTTGAGATCAACATATCAAAATTAACTCATGGTGAATTTTAGGGCATTTTCAGAAAATATTGAATTTTCAGTGAATATTGAAAAATAAATATTTTTGTAACAAAATTTTATATTTTCTATAAATTACATAATTTAAATTCCATATTATGCTTTAAATTATAATATTTTTTATTTATTTATATATAATATAATTAATTTCATTTTAATCAACATTATATTTGATTTTTTATAAGTTTATTTTCGGGTTTAAAAGACAATTTTTCTGAGAATTATTTTAAAATGTAAAATGTTTATCTATTTTAATTAATTATAATAACCTCTAGTGGGTAATGTTTTAAATGAAATATATATTATATATCAAAATAGTTTAATTAAAATTTATAAAATGACTATTATTATACAAATACTTAAAATAAAATCATCTGGTGTTTGAATAATAAACATCTAGAAAACCTTTTTTATCACGTATGTTGGTTTTGATTTAAATTTTATTTTATTAAATTTTAATAAAACATATTTGAAAAACTAAATTTAATTGTTGAAATTATAATTTCAAAATTATATTAGTTTTAATTATTATAATATTCAATTAAGATTTATTTTTTGATGGATAGTGAATAATATTGAATTTTAATTGAAAACTAACTTTTTTGTTAAATTAATTATAAATATAAATTATATATTAAATTGATTTGAAAGTAAAATTTGATCACTTATTCATAAATTAAAACAATTTAGGTCATTTCAATCAATTATAATATTAAATTTAGTATAAACAGTTTGCAAACATTTGTATATTTTCTCTTTAAAAACCATCTTTCTCATTGCATCAACATGATTAATTTGAAACTAAAATTTTCCATTTATTCGAATGGAATTTGGAAAAATTTATTACATATTTTTAATAATAATAATTTTTATTATATAATATAGTGAACTTAATTTTTAACTTAAATGAAAAGTAAAAACATAAACTAATTATTTAACTTGGTTAATTTAAAAATTTGTTTCACTACGGGAAAAAGGGCATTTGCGACGGGATTATTTGCCCGTCGCAAATAAGTAGCCTTTTGCGACGGGACAGCTTTCCCCGTCGCAAAAGGACTGGCGCGGTTTGCGCGCCAAATCGCGGGAAACTTATTTGCGACGGGGGAATATTCCCGTCGCAAATAACCGGCGGCGGTAAAAGGTATTTGCGACGGGTATATTCCCCCGTCGCAAATAGTATGTCGGCAGATGCTTATTTGCGACGGGACCCGTCGCAAATAACTATTTACCGGTTGACCGTAATAAATGTTGTCTAAGGTATTTGCGACGGGCACCGTCGCAAATAATACTATTTGCGATGGGATACCCGTCGCAAATGGGCCCGTCACAAATAATCTAACCTATAAATACCCCCATCCGTTTTTTTCATTTCATTCTCATTCCTTATCTTCTCCTTGTCTCAAGATTATATTTCTAGAGTTGAGTTTTTCTCCAGTTTAATTTTTTTCTCCGGAACTGATATTAAAGTTTTGAAGAACGATTAGAGCAGATCAATTTTCATGGTATTTATGTTCATTTTAATTTTTTATTTATTTTTAATTTTTTATTAGTTTCAATTATTATTAATTAGTTGTAATTTAATTATGTTTACATTGTTTTATTACTTAATAAATTTAAATTATTAGTATTGTTTATAGTTAATGGTAATTAGGAATAATTAGTAATAATTCTTAATAATTAAGAATAAATATTAATAATTAGTAATAAATACCAATAATTAGGTAATAACATTATTACATTATTACATTATTAGTTTATTTTATTATTAATATTAAAATAATATAATTTTTTATATATATACAATTCTTTTTTCATCTGTGTGTTTGCTGTCTTCACATGTATTATTTGTATGTGGAGAGAGAAAACGCACAGATGAAAGGAGAATTGTATATAAATTAGAAAATTATATTATTTTAATATTAATAATAAAATATATTAATAATGTTATTATTTGTAATTATTGGTAATTATTTCTAATTATTGATAATTATTCATTTAATTACTAATAATTAGGAACAATTATCAATAATTATCAATAATTAAGAATAATTAGTAATAATTAGTAATAATTACCAATAATTAGTAATAATTACCAATAAGTAGTAATAATTACCAATAATTAGTAATAATTACCAATAAGTAGTAATAATTACCAATAATTAGTAATAATTACCAATAATTTGGAATAATTACCAATAATTAACAATAATTAGTAATAATTATCAATAATTACCAATAATTAATAATAATTAGTAATAATTAGTAATAATTAGTAATAATTAGTAATAATTTGTAATAATTAGTAATAATTAGGAATAATTAGGAATAATTAGGAATAATTAGTAATAATTAGGAATAATTAGGAATAATTAGGAATAATTAGGAATAATTAGGAATAATTAGGAATAATTAGGAATAATTAGGAATAATTAGGAATAATTTGTAATAATTAGTAATAATTAGGAATAATTAGGAATAATTAGGAATAATTAGTAATAATTAGGAATAATTAGGAATAATTAGGAATAATTAGGAATAATTAGGAATAATTAGGAATAATTAGGAATAATTAGGAATAATTAGGAATAATTAAGAATAATTAGGAATAATTAGTAATAATTAGTAATAATTAGTAATAAATAGTAATAAATAGTAATAAATAGGAATAATTAGTAATAATTAGTAATAATTAGTAATAAATAGTAATAAATAGTAATAATTAGTAATAAATAGTAATAAATAGTAATAAATAGTAATAATTAGTAATAATTAATAATAATTAGTAATAATTAGTAATAATTAGTAATAATGAGTAATAATTAGTAATAATAAGTAATAATTAGTAATAATTAGTAATAATTAGTAATAATTAGTACTAATTAGTACTAATTAGGACTAATAGGAATAATTAGGAATAATTACCAATAATTACCAATAATTACCAATAATTACCAATAATTACCAATAATTACCAATAATTACCAATAATTACCAATAATTAGGAAAAATTACCAATAATTAGGAAAAATTAGTATTAATTAGGAATAATTAGTATTAATTAGGAATAATTAGTATTAATTACCAATAATTAGTAATAATTAGTATTAATTACCAATAATTAGTATTAATTACCAATAATTAGTATTAATTACCAATAATTAGTAATAATTAGCAATAATTAGTTATAATTAGCAATAATTAGGAATAATTAGCAATAATTAGTACTAATTAGGAATAATTAGTACTAATTAGTACTAATTAGGAATAATTACCATTAATTAGCAATAATTACCAACAATTACCAATAATTACCAATAATTACCAATAATTACCAATAATTACCAATAATTACCAATAATTACCAATAATTACCAATAATTACCAATAATTTCCAATAATTTCCAATAATTACCAATAATTACCAATAATTACCAATAATTACCAATAATTACCAATAATTACCAATAATTACCAATAATTACCAATAATTACCAATAATTACCAATAATTACCAATAATTACCAATAATTACCAATAATTACCAATAATTACCAATAATTACCAATAATTACCAATAATTACCAATAATTATCAATAATTAGTAAAAATTACCAATAATTAGGAATAATTAGTATTAATTAGGAATAATTAGTATTAATTAGGAATAATTAGTATTAATTACCAATAATTAGTATTAATTACCAATAATCAGTATTAATTACCAATAATTAGCAATAATTAGTAATAATTAGCAATAATTAGTAATAATTAGCAATAATTAGTAATAATTAGCAATAATTAGTAATAATTAGCAATAATTAGTAATAATTAGCAATAATTAGTAATAATTAGCAATAATTAGGAATAATTACCAATAATTAGGTATAATTACCAATAATTAGTAATAATTAGCAATAATTAGGAATAATTACCAATAATTAGTAATAATTACCAATAATTAGTAATAATTACCAATAATTAGTAATAATTACCAATAATTAGTAATAATTACAAATAATTACTAATAATTACCAATAATTAGTAATAATTACCAATAATTAGTAATAATTACCAATAATTAGTAATAATTAGGAGTAATTAGGAATAATTAAGAGTAATTAGGAATAATTAGGAGTAATTAGGAATAATTAGGAGTAATTAGGAATAATTAGAGATTGTATTTATGTTATAAAATTTGTGAAATCAAAATATTTTTTTTTTCTATTCGTAGTTTCTGTCTCATTATAAAATATTAATAATATTATATTTTTAAATAACAATATTAATATGAATAATAATACTATTTATATTTTATAATATTAAATTTTATATATATATTAAAATTTTATAATATTATAATTTAATTATATTTTTTGTAACACTTGAATTATTTTAATATTTGAATGTAAAATAATTCTATTATTTTTATATTAATTAAAATAACTTATTAATATTTTTTTTTTATTTTTAAATTATAATTCTATTGTTATCTATTAATTAAAATAATTTATTAATAATTTATTATTTTTATTTGTGAATTATAATTATATTATTATATTAATTAAAATAATTTATTAATAATTTATTTTTTTATTTTTTTTATAGTATTTGCGACGGGATACTATGCCCGTCGAAAATACTAGTATTATTAATAGTTGTTTATTTTTTTTAAAAAAAAGTATTTACGACGGGATACTATGCCCGTCGCAAATACTAGTATTATTAATAGTTTTTTATTTTTTTTAAAAAATAGTTTTTGCAACGGTACCGTCGCAAAAGGTATTTGCGATGGGTCCCGTCGCAAAATCTATTTTAAAAGTTTTTTTTACAAAAATACAGAATACTATTTGCGACGGGGAGAATGACCGTCGCAAAAAAAGGCTTTAGCGACGGGCCCGTCGCAAATAAGTGTAGTTGCGACGGCGTTTTCAGCAATGGGCTATTTGCGACGGGCCCCCGTCGCAACAAGCCATTTGCGACGGGATCCCGTCGCAAATGCCCCGTCGCAAATACTTGTTTTTCTAGTTGTGTTTACATAGGTGTTAAACTAAACAAATAAGGGTAAAAATGACCCAAAAGGTGTCCAAGAATCATTTTATGGCCATATTACGATATTATACCTTCAATTTTCAAGAAATTTACTTAATTTAAGTCTTGGAAATGATAAAAAAACATGGGTTAAATTCATTCTTTAAAAAAAATAGGTGTTACACTCACCTCACTTATAAAAGTCCACCCTCTCTACCCTCTTCTTCACATGTTCTAACCCATAAGTTAGTAAAATAATTTAACAAATCACATCAAAAATTCCTTAATCTCACACTATAATATTTATTTTGTGAATAAATCCCACCATGGAAGGATTTTGGTGCAAACCTAAGGAGGATACCCGAAGAAGAGGTAACGTTCATCAACGAGTGTTTTTTGTTTTAATTATTCCCCCGCATATACCAATTAAAATTATACCATGATAATATAATAAAATAAATATCTTAAATTTATTTATATGTTTTTATGTTAAGTTCATTACCTACAACTATCTCTACGTCCATTAAATGGGTTTCGAAATCATCATTCGTCGGTACGTCTGACTACCACCTTATGAACCGATGTCATTCATTTTTCTATTTCTACCTATCATGATCGAAACTAAGGTTGGTTTTATTTTTTATCTATAAAATTCATGATATTATTATTATTTAATTATTATATCACATAAACCTTAATTATTTCTATTTTTTGGGATTATGATAACTTCACTCGTGTGTACGGTGGACTACCACCTCACAAGTGATATGATGCATTCATGTTTTACATGGAAGGTATTAAGGATGAGTTTATTGAAAATATGTGATATATATGACATAAAAATTATTCTATAATTTTAATATATCATTTAACTTTTTTTCTTTCAATCCAACAAGTAAATGGAAATTGCATTCATGCGTACGTACGACCTACCATCTCTACAAGAAATCTATTTAATTTTCCTTCAAAACTTTTTATGGATTAATCTAAATAAATATATACTTATCATATATAGTATTTATATCATGTTTAAATTTTTGGATATTATGAAATCATGATCAAATTAAAATTAAAAAGATCAAAAATCAAAACTTATACAAAAAAATAAAGCCTTTATTAACCAAAATGTATCTTTAACTTGGAATTATTAATAAATGGGTAATAAATTACCATAAGAAAAATCATATATGGTATTATATAAATAAAAATTGTTCAATAAGGGATATATAATAAATTTAAATTTATTATACATGATGTATGGATGTGTACGATAGAATTCAAGAATTATGGTTTGAGATTTATGTCTCACTTTTTATTTTATATGAGACACAAGTCATATTCACCACATGATTCTATCATGTGGTGTATATAATAAACATTAATTTATTATATGATTATAGTCATCAATATTATGTAGATTTAAATATCCATTTTATTATCCTTATTTCACGTGTCTTATAGTTTCAATGATGCCAAAGTGGTAATGTATTTTTAACTCAACTTTCCTTCTTTGAGAAAAATGTTATGTTATGAACCTATATTCTTTTATGAGGTGTATATAATTCCCATAGTAAATGTTACACCATTAATATAATTATTTTAAGTCTATTATATTTTTTATTT
This sequence comes from Viscum album, assembly GCA_963277665.1. NCBI lineage: Eukaryota > Viridiplantae > Streptophyta > Magnoliopsida > Santalales > Viscaceae > Viscum > Viscum album. The sequence continues at coordinate 695,836,250 of OY728128.1, forward strand.
AATGTTATTATTTCATGGGAATTATGATATAAATTTACCAATGTAGCAAGAGTTTATGTTATCATGTCATCATTTCTGAGATTGTTTATGATTATACATAAAATGAGGAAATAATATGATCTATCAATCAAAAAATAAATAATTTTATTATAATATGGTTATTTATGGTATTTTTAAGTAATACATCAATTTTCAACTATTTTTTATTTATGATTATTTAGAAAATGGTTTTATGAAAACCGTTCTTTATTTATTTCTTCTATTGAAAAATTGAATTTCTTTCAAAATAATTTTAAAAAACATGGAAAATGATTTATTAATCCACAATTATATTTTTTAAAAACACCCCTTGTTTGACTTTTAATTTTTTTGTGAAAGGAATCTTCATTTTTTTTCCAAATAGTGCCTATTTGGATTTCACCAAAAATTTTAAAGGAAGCTTTTTTTAATGTGTATGGAATGAATAAAACATACCTTAATCAAGAATATTATATTCATTGAATGTTATTTTATATGTTTTGAAGGTTATTTTCAAATAAAAATATTTTCAATATTTTTTATGTTTTAATATGTTTTTTAATAAGAATTGCAATTTTCAATATGAATTATTTTAAATGAATGGTCAAAATAATCTTCCATCTAAGATGACATCTATTGACGATACCTTTTACTTTCTAAGGATATGGTCCAAGGATAACATTATTATTCATTATTTGAATGTTTTGTGATGGAAATATGTTTATGAAAACCCTTTCACTTATATAGGTCATACCATGATGAAATGATTGTGAAACTCGTATCTTTTATATTGGTTAAGATACAATGAAATGTATTATGAATCTCTTTTTTATGGGGATACAATTTGATGAATGTTTTATGATATTATGGAAAAAATATTTTTGTTTTTTAATATATTATAGGCCATACCTATATCCTCCTCCAATTAAACGATTAATGATAAATGTCTTATGAGTTCAAATGACACAAAAGGGGTTAGTAGAAGACTAAAAATAAGGGTTCATAGGTGGTTAGACCAAGCCTGAAAAAGAGGGTATATTCTTAGTTACCTAAAACCAATAAGTGGTTACATGTGAGTTCTTCACAAGATTAAAGTAGGTACATGATAGGATATCCAAACCAAACATGTTTTGAATGTTTTAGTGGGAAGCCTTTGCGTAAGATTTTCTATAATTCTATGTATGATAAAAAATAATGTATTATGCCAATTTTATTCTCTCATGGATCATGTTATTTGATTTTCATATGATTAAAGTCTTATTAACTTCCAATATTTATTTCATGACTCATGTTTATGATCATTTATGGGTTGGGTATGAAATTCAAAAGTTATGTTCAACATCATGAACCCCTATGATTTTGTTATGTTTTCTTACGATAATAGATTATTATATCTTATGTTTACCCTTATTAAGAACTTGAGGTCACCCTTTATCATGTTTCCTTTCACAAGAATATGAATAAATGTTTCTTATAGGGTATGTTTATGAAGTGTTATAAAGGGAAAGATCCTTTTGGTAAGTATTAGAGATATTTCACTAGATTAGATGATTGTGTTCCTAGTTTCAAAAGGAACTAAAATATTTTAGTCCTCTAGAATGTGTTTATGTTATTTAATTAATATTAATATAAAATGATTTAAGTTCCATGTGTTAGAATATAAAGTTTCTATGTAGCCACTATGACATGGAGAGCTCAACAACATTATAGAGGGTCTTAGAGGAGGTGTTTGTCATTTTAAACCATTGGATAGAGTCTCCACCCTAGGGCCAATTAGAGTTGGGACTCAGTGGCCATTATTTTTCTTACTTCTTTACAATCCAATGAGGGTTACCATTGTATGTAGGGGGTCATTATAGAGTGGTATTATAGCCTTTGGTTTTAAGATAGTGTGGAGGGTGGAGTTAAGAATAGTGAATCCTTCATGTGTTCATAAGTTAATGATTTTAGTTGATCATAGTGTGTTACATAGGCTAGGGGTGTCCATCTTCAGAAATGGTATTTTAGCCCCCATGATCTGATTCAAGGATAGTATGCCTAAAAATGAGTAAGTCAGCTGGTGGTTCTTTCATTACAGATACCTAGGCGTGGTATATGAATCAGGATTTACCTACATTATTGATTTAAATAGAGATTTTTGTGAAGGATAAAATGATTTAAATAAATTAAATAATTATTAATGTTTGGTCCATTTTTATAGGCTTTATAAATATGTGTTCCCCTTTCAGTTTTGGATCTTGGTCATTCTATGCACGTGGTTTCATTAGTGGAGGTATATCAGGATGATCCAATTGATCATGAGAGGGTTGATCTATTAATTTTGGTTCATCAGGTAGATCCAAATGATCATGAGAGGGTTGATTTGGTTGAGGAGTATTATCAGTGGTACAAAAAATTGTGTTCCTTTTTATATAAGGAATTTTTTAAGTACAACTAACTCATTTTTTGATATGTAGATAGAGAGATGGTCATTGGAGCTAGAGATTACCTTCTGTTTGATTTAGACACGAGTAGAGTACTTTTTCTCATTGGTAGTGTGTCCAATGATAGGAGCTATTATTCAGTGGAAGTTGTTGTGTCTTGGTGAGTGTAGGGAGGAATATGTTTCTTTGGTTGAATATCAAATAGAGTTCTTAGTAGAGTTCCTATATTAGATCCTGATTGTTGTAAAGAGACATTTTTTTATTTCTCTTCAGTAGGGGAGCATGTTTTCGTGGGTCCTTAGGATCAATTTTAAGAAACATTTTCATTTATCTCCTAATCTTTTTTTGATGAGGAGTCTAAAGTGTGACAACAATAGGAGGTACCCCATCCTTCTATCTAGTATATTATCACTACCATTACATTGAAAATGTTTTTGGAGGTACATAAGAATAATGCAGTGATAAATCAAATTTTTTTAGCATATAAGGGATCCATAAAGGTTCTTAAAGGAGTAAGGTTTTGAGTGGAAGGTATCATGATCTAGGTCCATCGATGTTTTGAATCATGGGGAGTCTCCCACAACAAATTCCATTTTGGAATTCTATGTCTAGTGGTTTCTATGATTTTACAGGTTCCTTTTACAATTATTTTTTTATATGGAGGCTATGAAAATCATCATAATTAGTTCCCCATGGTTCTTGGATCAATTTATATTGTAGATGGTCCAGTTAGTCCTCATCCATTGAACCAGCCACGAGTGAGGCTATTTCCGCAGCAGGGGTGGTAGTCTTATACTCTATTGAGGAGAGATGAAGTAGGAAGTGGTTGAACTCGGGATATTATTTATGTTTATAGCCATAATCCTAGGCAAGGTCATAGATGTTTTCATGAGAAATGAGGTATATGATTTGTGCATGGTCAGTTACACATAGAAGAGGTGGATACACAATAGATTCTATAAATCATTATAGGTTTGGTTATGATATCACATAACCTTGTTTATGTATTACTTTATTTAAAATCTTTACACTACTTTATAAAAATCTTTCTATTCTATTATTTTGGATTATACTGACAATAAATTCTCTTTCCCCTGGTGTTGATTATTCCAGTCAAAGGCTAGAGTAGATTTGATGTCTGATGGGGGTGCAGACTGATAATAGGGCCAAACCAGTCATGTGGGTTTCTCTTTATTCATCCGATGTAGCTATAAGATTGCATCCTTAGAATAAACTAGGTGTATCCTACTCATAGTATTATATATTTTTTCTATAGGAGTGTCACATTCTCAAATGTAGATATCCATCACAGGGTTTTCATTAGTGAGAATAGTTGGAGGATGGGTAGTAGATGTGTGGATACCCTTAAATCTATGATGATTCAAATTTCCATTAAATTAGTGGATTCGAGGATGGTGGATGTTCCCAGAGTTTTTAGATATTTTCTGGATGTTTTCCCAAGAAGATTGTGATGCTACCTCCTCAATGTGATATTTTTATTTTGTTAAATTTCCTTCCAATAGATTCTGTGATTTTTAGGGATCCTTATCAGATGAAACCTTTTTAGTTGTGTGATTTGAGGATTCATATTTGTTATATAATGTGAAATGGTTTTATCTAGGCTAGCGTGTCCCCATTGTGTGCCCTAGTATTTTTCTCCAAGAATATAGATGGTAGTACGAATTTCTGTATAAACTACAGTATGATTAATCAGGTGACAATAAAAAATCATTACCCTATTCCAAGGATTGATAATATTTTTAAATAGTCGAGGGGAGATGGTTGGTTTTCTAAGATCAATCAATTATTAGTCTGTCACCAGTTCTTGGTGATAGAGGATAATATTATTAATCATACAAATAGATGTCGGTATGGGAACTTCGAGTTCAGGGTGACTTTGTTCAGTGTCATGTAATCACCATTAGTGTTCTTGGGGATCTTAAAATCTATGTTTTGTGAATTCATAGACAAGTTAATAGTTGTTTTCATCAATGAAAAATGTATATAGTCTAATATTTATGAGGGGTATACCAGTAAACACAAAACAATCTTGAATATTTTTCAATTCCATAGGTTCTATAGAAATTTGTATCTGTGTATGATTTGGATAGAATAGTTTCATTACCTTAGGGATGTGGTGTCCCATCATAAAATATCCCTAGACCCATCAATGAATGAAGTAGTTATTTAAATGGAAACCCTTTGGAATGTGGCATAGGTTCATAGTTTCCATGGCCATAAAGGATATTAATGGTGGTTCATATCTTTTTTATTAGGGGTTGTGACCCTATTGATAGTATGGAATAGGAAGGACTATACTATTATCTCATGTGTTCAGTGTTATTTAATGTTTTACTACATGATGTGAAAATTGTTTAATGCTGTGTTGCTCAATTTTTCAGAGGCGGGGGTGATGTTTGAGGGTTTTTTAATGATTAATATATGAAATTTGAGATGAATATTGATGCATAAAATAGTGGTTATCTCTTATCAGTGTATGATGTTAGGTCCCCAAGAGCATTACTATGCCACACATGATCTGGAGCTAGCAATAGTTTTGTTTTGGATGAAGATGTAGATACATTAACTTTATTGGTGTTGCTTTGTGGTATTCATAGATAATAATTTCTTGAGGAATATAATTTTTTTGCATGATATTAATCTATAAAAGGTGGAGGTTTCTCATATAGGAGACTCAGTGGATAATTTGATTCACTATCATGTTGAGCATGGTGATTCTCTTGAGGGATGGTCAAATGATGGTCATAATCATATGTTGTTTCAAGGGTGAATGTTCATTTCAGGATCGATGTGAGAGGGTGGATTTGATGAGTTTGAAAAATCACATTCTTAGTTACAGCTATTATAATATACAATTTAAAGAGTCTTGAATACCTATTTTTGGTGTCCTGGGATGAAACATGTGGTAATGGAGTTCATGGATCAGTAATTGGTTCAAAATTAGGTAAAAACTGGACACCAGGTTCTTAGATGTTTGTTTCATACCTTAAACGAACCTATGTGGAAATTATATGGCATATTGATTTAGGTTTTTTAGAAGGTCACACTATTCTAAGGGATATTATGATTCTATCTTGGTAATCGTGGACTAGTTGAGGAAATCAACTCTCTTCCTAAGAACTAAGGAGTTCAGCGATGTAGATGTTTTGGCAAGGAGGTGTGTGTTTGAGATCATGTTACTATAAGGAGTTTAAATTTCCATATTGTTATATTATGATGATAATATTACATCATGATTGTAGAGGGATTTTCATAATTATTTTTGAAATCATTTACACCTTAATAGTTTTTCCACCTTCAAAGGGATGGATATAAGAAGTAGAGTATCCACACACTGGAGGAAATATTTTAAGTGTGTATCTTGTAATTTAGTGAGTCATTGGTAAATCAAATAAAATTATTTTATCTTTTAGATTACAACAAATATCAACCATGCTTTGTAATTACCTTGTTTTAGGCTTTGCATGGGTGTCTATGTTTTTATCCATTTTGTTGGCGTGAGGTTAGGGAGTAGTCATTTATTGGTTTTGATGATGTGAAAAACATGAAAGAGAAGTTATAGGGATTTCATTAGTGGTTTAAATAATAATTTGACTAGAATAAATATAATTTCAATCATAGATGGAGGTCCTTGAAGTTTGTTGTAGGAGAACAGATGTTTCCATAGGTTTCTCCTCATCATGGGCAGTGAAGGTTTGAAAGTTTGAGTAATCTGTTTCCCTAGTTTTTGGGATTTTAAAGGTATTAGGGAACATTAGGGAGGTTTATTAATATGTTGAATTCCAACCATGACCATACTAGACTCACAATGTCTCCCATGTCTTTTTTATCTGTCGATATATTCAAAATGACTCCCGTGTCATTGATTGGGTAGTGTTGGTTATTGAGGAGAATCAACATTGTTGTAGAAACAATTAGAGATCATGGATCATATGGAGAATGTTATTTTTAGATAAAATATTCCTTTTTCTGTGAGATATAGAGGCATGGTGTTCTATAGGAGAGTACATGGGAGCATGAGGTGCATATGTGTTCCAATTACACATGGTTGTTTTATGTTTTTTATGTTTTGTTTTCCTTGATGATGTGAAGTTTGGATTTTTTTGGTTAAGAAATACATTTTTCCTTGATATGTCAGGTGTGAATAATGCTTTAATTATATGGAAAGGGGAAAAACTATCTCTTAATACAAAAAAATATATTGAGATATTATTAAAACCATGATTATGAGTCAATAATTCCCAAATAAGATAATATCTTGACATGGTAGATGGAATTTCATGACCTTTGTTATTAGGGCCCTATTTTTTCTTGGTTATTTTAATAGTTAGTTTAGGATGTTTATATGTTTGGATGGTTGTGTGTATTGTTATATTAAAGGGACATGTTTTGAGTATTGTATGAAATAGTGTGGTGAAATGATGGTTATTTAGATAGTTGTATGACAAAAGAGGGTTGGGGATAGTGTGGTGGTGTAGCTATGTGAGGTGTTTTTAGATTTTTTAAATTTGGTTTGTGTGGTTTAATGGTGGTTGTGTTTAGTTTTAATGAGATACTTGATTGGAATCCCATGGGATAGATGTTTGGAATTATTTACCTCTTTAATTTCTTGGTTAGTTTTGATTTTTGAGGGAAATAATAGTTTTTGACGTATATGATGTAATGGTATATACCTATTGGCCCATTAAATTACAGTAATCCTAGTTGTGGAGGTGTTTGGGGATGTTCTGAGAAGTTAGGGAGTATGTGGCAGAGTGAATCTAGAAAATTAGCTAAGGTAGTCCTATGGAATAGTGCATGTGGTTCTGATGTAAGGAGTGATGCAGTGGCATGAAGAGGATGGCTATATTATATAGTGGGATAAGTGGAGGATTTTAATGGTTATGAGATTTTAGGGGACGATACACCATGCAGCTTTTCTATGACATATCATCTTTATCAACAGTTGAGAGTTATGGAGTGGAGATATTTGAATTTTCATGGAGTCCCATCGGTGAATTTTTTATACCACATTCATTTTCGAGGTTCCTTTACCCAGGATATGGGCTGCAGTGTAGCCCCATTCCCTAGTGTCAGGTTATGCGGCATGGTTCCCATGGATATATTTTAGTCCCTTCTCTTATTTTACCAAATCTATTGAATGAGGATAACCCAAAACATTAGATCCTATTTGACCAAAACCACTTCAAGATAGTATTTTTCACTACACCATGGTCCTCCGTATTTTTAGTAATTCTATGGTGTAGTGAAGGGGCCTACACCGTGGTCAAATGTGTTACAGACCACCTATAAACCTAAATCCCATTGAATTCCTTTATTCTTCTTATTTTTCTCAAATGTTTTGGGTGTCCAATTTTTATCCATTAGAGTTATTTTAACCCATAATTCTTATATTTCAACCACATCCATGAAATATTAATTTTTGGAAGTTTTAGGTATGTTTTATCCAATACCCCTATATATTTTCATTTAGTTCTTTAGTTTGAGAAGGGTTCTATCATTGAATCATTGAATTTACTATTTTATTGGTAATGGAATAACCTATATTAATGCATACTTCGATGGAAAATGTGTTGACCTTCATTTTGGTTCTATACATATGTCTTCATAGCATTCCAACCATCAGAAATGGTTTAGAAATATTTATTTGAGGTCGGGGATCCTTCATTTCACATCTAGTTGTATCATGTGGGAGGGTTTGTGCTCTTGTTATCTTTTGGGAAGATAGTATGCACTAGCCTCATAAAGTTAAGGAATTAGTTTAACTGAAATTTAATGGGGAATGGGAGAGAAACACATTATTTATAGATTTTTTATTGTTTTATATAGATATTTTAGAATCTTGATGCCTTACATAAAATTATACATGTTAGGGGATTTTTTCAATATGGTTGATGAGTTTTTTGAACCCTATGGTGATTTTTTTGGTATCATAAAAAATGGAATTGTCTAACCACTTATATATTGTTAATAATATGTTTCCCCTAGAATTTCAGTTTGTGTAAGAATTCCCTTGAAAATAAAAGTGAAATGTGATGTGAATCCTCTTGTTTAAATATAAAATAATACATATGATTTATGTGAAGTAGTTGTGATGTGTGATGGTGAAGTGTGGATGTGATGTTATGTGGATGTGGTTGGTAGTTTTGTGGGTGTGCAAAGAGGATGTGATGGTGAATGTATTTATAGTTGTGAATAGTTTAAATATGGGGCTTATTGGCATGAGAAAGGTTGGTGGATCTTTTATGTAGTGTGTTATGCTAGTATCCATAGTAGAAATGTAATAACATGAAAATATTGAATTGAAATTGTTGGGATATATTGTCATGGGTTTAATCATAAAATAATGAAATGGTTTTTAAATTGGGAAATCTGAAAAAATGGTTTTACAGGGAAAGAATCATGGTTTTTGTCTTGTGGCTTCTTCGTGTGATGTCGTTCATTTATAGTTGAAAGTGAATGTTTAGATTCTTTTGAGGTTTACTGGTGATGTTTTGGGAATATTGGTATTATTTTTGGGACCCATGGGTTGGTCTTCAGTGAGGTAATGTATATATATACCTTGTATATTACTTTTTATTTCAAGATTTACCCCACCAATATCAAGGACTATGTTCCCAATAATAAATGTCTTGGGGGAGTTTTTTCCAACATTATGATGGTTAGAATATATGGATGGAAATTTATTTTCCCTCACTCTCTCTTTCAGGAAACACTAACATGTATAATGTGTGATGGCCATAAGTTGAATGTTTATAGTTTTGATATATGATGTCTTTCTAAGATGAATTATAATGGTGTTCATGCGTGGTAGGAGGCTGGAATAAGGCCATTTTCCTTCATTTTCATGATACCCTACAACCTTGTTTATGTGGTTGTGGATGATTTGTGTTGGCCCATGTGTCTTCAGGTGATATGTTGTATGATGTGTTGGCTAATGTGTCTTTAGGCATGATGTGATGTGATAGACCAACTGCCTTTGGGAGATATGTGATGGGATGTGTTGGACTAGGTAGATTTTGGGAGATATGGGATGTTATGGACAAGGAGTCTATAGAAATCATGTTATACAAAAGATATGGGAGTTCTATATCATACAGAATTTTGGTATGAGAGAAAACAATCTATGGTAAAGTGGTGCGAGGAACCTTTTTATCAATATTCTTCTTATTATGATACTATAAATTTCTGTTTTATTTTGTGAGTGTGTCATGGTGAGGATAGGATTGGTTAGTTGACCGATTTTGGTGCTTTTGGTTTTGCTATTTTCTCACTGGTGCATTACTATTTTTTACTATTATAAACGAATGACCAAAGTTCTGATCTAACTGAGTATAATTGTGTGATCATATTATGTATGTTAAAACTATTTTAAGGTTTCTAGGAGGTTATTTTGGATCATATTGTACATTAGTAGCATATAATTTTTACTATTTTTATGTTGTTGCCTAAAATATAGCTTTCTGGGTATTTATTTGGAGACTTTTATTTGTATTTATTTACTTTATACATGCATGAAGGGATGTTTTTGTCTTAATTTGGTAGTATATCATGGAGTTTATTGATATTTTATATCCTATCTCCTAATAATATATTTTTATATATGGTAATTATTCCAATATATGAGATTTTTATACCCTTAGTACTAGTTTCTATCACGTGACCCACATGGAGGGAAGAGGTCATGAAACATGATTACTTTTGATTTATAAGAAAAAATATTTAACAAGATAAACTGTGGAATGTGATCTGTAACATGCTTTATATGTGTCAGATTTCATCATTATGCTTTGATTTTATCTTTACCAGGTATTAAGAATATTATTTATACTGAGGATTCTATGTTGAAATCAATTTTCAATGGTGAAGAACATATCATTATACAATATGTTTCCCAAAAATATATTTTTTAAATCCAACCAGAACTATGTTGGTATGAATTCCCAACTATGTATTTTTATCGGAAAATAAGCATACCCATTCATATATGAATATTCTGATAGGTTTTTAAATAGGAAAATTGTTATTCTATCCTGACCAGTGAGCATGTATTCAAAAGTTATATTTCTAGTTTACTGAGAAAAACATACCAAGTTGTTACTTTTTAATTCTTTTTTAATCCACTTTTAATTCATTTAATATCATTTATTTTTTTACATATATCAATGTTTTATCTAGAAATTGTTTGAAATCTATAATAATTTCTTATGTTAAATAAAAAATGATAGATTTGATTCAATAGTAATTCATATATTTGAGTTTAAGAATTTGTAAAATATGAGTTCAAATTTCAATATCCTTATTCAAATTTAGTTATATTTTTTCACTTTGTACTTAACTTTATTAATATTTTAAATCTATCTAATGTGTGCTGAAATATTCTATAATTATAATTTTTTAAAACTCATTTGGTATATTTTTTAGTTTTAAAGAAGTTATTTTTTTGAACTTAGGGGATATTTATTATTTAAGAAATTTTGTAATTTGATCCTTATTTTTTTAATAATTTTCTATATAGAAATTATTATTTTACTAGGAGTAGTTTTCTATGTTAAAAAATAGGTATATCCATTATATTTTTAGGAATAAAATATTTTGTTTTGTTTTTGATAAATATAGAAAAGGGGGATATTTTTTTTAATTTATCAAAAAAAATTGTTATTTATTTTATTTCCATAAATGAGGGTGATTGTTAGTGCCAGGTTTAATTTTTTGGGGTTTTCAGTATTTGTGTTTGAATACTTTCTTTGAATATTACCAATACACCACCATTTTGACAAATACATTACATTTTTAAATTGAGTATTTATAATTTATCACAACTTTATCAAATTATATATTGGTTGTTCTCTAGGAAATCAAGTGTTAATAATGGATTATATATAAATATAATGTTTTTTGAGATAAATGATTTTTTGATGATTTCTATATTTTATTAATAGAAAAATTTATGAAAAAAATAATTTTAAAATCATACTAAACTATTTTTCAAGGACATACAAAACTATTTCTCAAATAAAAAAAACAAACTTCTCAAAGTCATATGATTTTTAATGTCATGTGAAATTAATTATAAATTCGTATAATTTCATTAATGTCATATAAAAATTTTAATTTCAAAGAAATCCAATATGAAGTAATACTAAATGGATTTAAAATTCATATGAACTATGTTTTCAAAATTTATATGATTTTTTATTTCATTGTCTCAAACTTACAATTAACTAGATTTATCCTTACACATAACTATAATAATGATTTAATGGAATTATAATCATGTTTATGTGGTAATATATCATTAATATAATGAATAGTGATATGTTTATTCTATATATAATTGAGGCTTATAGCATAAAACCATTATTATAGTAAAATCATCCTTACACCATTTTCATGAATACCTATTTTTTATGTTTACCTGAAATCATCCTTACAGACATTCCATCCTTGTAGATATTCATTTCTTATGGTAAAATCAAAATCAAGGTTGGATGATTTTTAATTTGGATTAATAATGTTTTTATTGCATTTTAAAAATGAATAAATCCTTATAGCAATTGATTTTTGGGTTGAATGTTGATTTATTATTCATGGATTTTAACCATTGAATTATTATTATTTTATTACTGATTTCTTCACCAATCCCATAATAATGGATTGAGGCCAATACAAACAATAGTATAGTTCCATTCATTGTGTAATATTTTTATTCATTTCTCTCATATTTCTTCACACGTTCAGTACTACCATTTCTTTTGGCTAGTGTTTAGACAAATACTTGGTAACTGATCATTACACTAATGTTATTTGGTGAAAAAAACTGATTTAGTGGGCTTGGTTTTAGCTTTGATGATGTGGTTTTAGTTTGTGGTGATGGTGGTTCATTGGGATCAAACTGATATATTCTTGAATTATGTTATTTGGTGTTTTGGCATTGTGGATCGATGATGGGTCATTCTCGAGTGGATTGTTTTTTGATATTCCATCCATTGGAAATGGTAATGATCTATTAATCGAAGATTTTATTTTATTAGTTGATTTAGTGGTAAAATAAATGGAGGCATTATCATGGGAGAGACACATGAATGTTTTTGGATTTTCTTATAAATCTATACAAATACAGCCTGTAGTCCAAAAAATACATTCCATGTAGTAAATTTCTTATGGAAGTAGTGGTTTTAGAAAAAAGAATATATCATGCATTGTGTGGGATCTACCACATGTTGTGTGACCCATGAAATGTGACTCAGAATGTTCCCATGGGGTACATGAGCACATACAAAGCCAGTTAAATGAGAATGGTCAGAGTGTACGAGCATTTCCTTGTACTCAAACATGGACAGAGTACGCAGACATGGATAGAGTACCCATAAATATGTTGATACATATGCATGTTAAAAGTAATTGGGAATGATCCAATGTACATGGGAACATGATGAAGTACATGTGGAAATATAGGGTAGAAAACACTCTTAGTGTACTACCAGTATGTGGAATGTACTCGCATTAGGATAGTTTATGGACCTTGTTCTCTTCAGTGTAGACTAGTATATTCAGGGTCTGTCCCCTCAGCCTATCCCTATAAGGCTGAAAAGAGAAATTACTTCCTTAGAATAGGATATGAACCCCTATATGGGATTAACATATAATTGAGTTACATGATCCCTTCAAATATCCGAGAGTGTGATACTTTATCATTCTTTTCTTCCTTAGGTGGATTTTTAGGAATCCTCATGACTAATATACCATAGAGTTAAATCACATACATAATGGGATATTCTAGATAGGGTTTAGTATACACCATAGGCCATGAGTGAGATCCCGTATATGTGTCTCAATATATTTTTATTTCTAGTGTGAACTTATTAATGTCAATTCCTGAAGAAAAGAACTTCTCAGATGATCTCTAAATGTGTTATCGAACCTATGGAGTGAGTTATCCCAGAAGGTTGTTTCATTGAATCGTAGAGAATGACCCTAGTCTAGAAGTATGCTTTTGGATTTACCTTGATACTTAGCGTTTATGTTGAATATATATGGGTTATTATTGTTTTGTATCATGATCTAATTGACATGGATTTTTTTATGATGAGTTGACAACACATTTGAAGCCTTATAATTGGTGATTTCTTGGTGTTCTACTGGGCATTGTTATAATCACACCCACTAGTGATCTTCCCACACATGCCCTATCTTGTGAAGAAAATATGTCTTTTTACAATGTCCTAGGTATGATAATAACAGGTAGATCATAGTCAATATAGAAAAAACTTGTTTTATACTAGGTGTTTCATTTAACAGCATTCACCTCATTTGGTTGGACTTATTTTATAATTTTTTTGGCATGTATTTGGACCTTATCATTTTTAGTATTTGATTCATACTTTGATCCGGGATGTAGATGTATGCATGTATTTTGGTGTTAATTTTATTGCATATTTTAGAATTTTATAAAGGTTTTTGAAGATATGTTTGTTTACAGGAACCTCAAACTGAGGCCTCCCATGGGTGAGACAAGCCTAATTCTTACTCGTTATTGTATGTCAGATTGGTTTATCACACTCATATTATCACTGGCTTGGAAACCCATAATGGTTATGGTCATAACAAAATGTAAACAAATGAGGATCATATTAGGATGAGAGTATATATATTTTCTAGATGTGAGGTTTGGTTTGGGTAACAAGTTAATAATGTTAAAATATCTTGAGGTCGACTGTTAGTTTAGGGAATCTAGTGTGGGTGTGATAGCCAATATATCCATTCACTAGGACTCTGATAACCTTCTTATAGACTCAGTCAATATAAGAACATGTTTTAATGAAAACATTGGTAGATGTATCATATATGAATCAGTTGTGAAGTCCATTTACTTCTAATGATTTCTCCCAAGATATACACTTTGATCATTATATTCCTTTTCTATTTTAGGATGCCTCCATGAAAACTTCATGTTAGGGTTCCACAATATGATGAAAATTATGATCATACTAGAGATGTGGCTTTGATATAGGTTCCTATATAGGAGGTGGTACCTTCATCTGGTTTTCCAGTTTTACCACTACCCATCGAGTAGCAGGTCACACCGGCAGTAATGATAGATGAGGGATGTAGGCTGAGAATTGTTGATGATATTCAAAACAAGAAACATCTAATGTTTTGGTGTGATCCAGACATCCAATAAGTTGAGAACTATATAGAGGTATTTGAGAGAGTTTCCACCATGTTAGTTCACCTCCAAATCATATGGTGTTCTCATAGGCTAACCTTATTCATGGCTTCATAGGAAGATAGTGGAGTCTTGTGACTCTAACGTATGACAAGGACACTCTTTCTTGGATAAAGTTATAGAATTTTCTTAGATAGCAGATCTACCCATACTAATTTTCATTTGTTCATATCTAGAATATTATAGATATTTATCAGGGAATTATGATAGTAAATGTGTATTCATCGAGGTTCACTAACCTATAATGGTATTCTTGAATTCCACCCACATAGATATCCAGACTACTGTGATACCTACTTTCATTACTATATATACTCGTGTTATCATATCAGATTTAGTAGTTGATTTCTTCATAGAAGACAAGTCACCAATAATTCGTGCAGTTAGTGGGAACACTCAAGATGATACTTCATTTGGTTGTAGGTGATGTCAAACATAGGGATCTAGGAACGATTGAAACTTCTAGAGATGGTCTTAGGATTTTGGTTCTATTGTTAATGGATTTCAGGATGGTTTTAGCTAGCCGAGGGAGAGGCAGTTCTACTCTTACAACAGATGGGGGCATCACACATACAATTTTATGACCCACACTATAACTGATAGGGATATTGTTGATAGAAAACATCGAAAAAGATAACTTCTAGAGTTGGTAGGTTCTCTGGGTGGTAGGATTAGTGGATGAGTAGAAGAGAAGGAGGAGGCATCAGATAGTTTGAGTTATTTCCACCACCACTTAGAGGTGATATATGCAAAAATCAATGAATAGGTGGTCAAGGATGAGGACAACTATAGGAAGTGGAGTCTAATGACCTAAAATCTCCATGGATTATTAGTGTTACGATCTATGTATTTTCTACTTTGGCTACAAAATTTATAGGCATAAGATCGCTCAATTCATTTCTTGCTACATCCCTTGTTCAGTATCTAGAGAATTCAATTGAGTCTTTGTATGAACCATTTAATTTGGAGACTCTAACTAAAGAAAACCCAATGATCACCCACTTATGCTAATAATGTGACCAAACTCTTACAGGAGAGATATTACTTTGGGATATTTTCATGGATATGATGAGGTCTTATGATCTTATCTTAGGTATGGACTATCTATCATCCATTCATTCAGATGTTGAATTTTTCAGGTGGAGGTTGTGGTGTGTCTAAGATGATTAGAGGAGGTTTTCCTAAATCAGTGAGAAGGAACCCCAATAAGAGTTGGATGTAATCATGAACAAGCTGATACAAGTGATTAATAATCACATGAATTGTATTACACTCATATTAGTATCTCCCATATGAATTCAACTTCGTATAGTGTTATAAATGTATAAATATATCTTCCCTAATGACATACCAGGATTACCTCCAAATTGGGAGACTAAATTCCACACAGACATGAACCATATTACTACCAAGATATTAGCACCATAATATCAGATGGATCCCAAAGAAATTAATAATCTAAAGGTGTGGTTGGAAGAGTTTAATATGAAGGGATTTGTAAGACCCAGTGTGTCACCCTTTACATCCAAAGTATTGTTTTCTAAGAAGGAAGATGGGAGAACGAGATTATGTGTGGAATACCATCACCTAAACCAAGGGATTATGAAGAATATGTATCCACTAATCAGGATCAATGACCTCTTAAACTAGTTGAGAGGGGTGGAATAGTTCTCAATGATTGGCCAAAAGTGAGTTATCGACAACTCTGAGTTCGTGAGGAGGATATAAAGAAGAAGAAATTATTATGACACAACATTCACTATTAAAACAAGGTGATGCACTTAGGTGTGATGAATTCCCCAAAAGTGTTCATGGGAATCATGAACTAGATCATTCATCCATTCATGTACTGTTTCATTGTGGTCTTCATTGATGATATCCTAGTATACTTCATGTTAGAGGAATAGAATGAGAGACACTTTAGGATGCTCCTGAACATACTCTGAGATCACTAGATTTATGGGAATCACACTAAATATCTATTATGGATTTAAGAGGTACACTTAATAAGACATGTCTTCTCAAAAGTGGATCCAACAGTGGAACAAGTAAAGGTTGAGCCAGTGTGAGCATGGAATCTACCCAAGAGCATGATACAAGTGTAGATCTTCATTGGGTTGGATAATAACTAATAGTGATTTCAAACTGATTACAATAGGATTGCAGAAACCATGGATACTTTTAACGAAAAGTGGAACCATTTATATGGGTGAAGAGGATCCAGTAGGATTTTCTAGAAATTCAGTAATTGTTGAAATGTGTTTCCATATTGAGACTACCAGTGTAAGATGTTGGGTATGAAGTTTTTTTGTGATGCATTTGAAAATGGGCTTGGATATCTTCAGATTTAGAGGTAGTCAGTTTCCTATGGTTATTGGAAGATGATAATCCATTATCATAACTACATGAACCATGATCTATAGCTACCCAAAATCGTCTTCAGGTTGAAGCTGTTTAAAAACTTTTTTCTGGGTTAGAATTTCACCATGTATTCTGACCAAAAGATGCTGATGTACACCATCTCGTAGATGGATCTCAACTTCAGACAGAGGTAGTGTATTGAGTTCTTCTTGGATTATGACACTAAGATAGTCTATAATACTAGTAAGGGTAACATGGTGGTATATTTTATTAGTAGTATATCATGTTCAATGTTATTGAACAAGGTGTTACAATCTCTTCCCCCATTGCAGCTATCCTCACTAGATGAAGATGGTAAAACGGATCTACAGTAGATTGGTATTACAACTTTGATTCTATAGAATTTTTGAGAGTATCAACTTGGATACATAGACTCTGAGATCTTATATGTTTATATATTCTCTTGATGAGCACCTGATGGATTTTCCAATGGTGGGGATCATTTCATCCTTTTTCATGAATGGACCATGGTCCCAGTGAGTGAATAAGAGGAGGTTTTGATGGAGTTTAATACATCCCACATAGTGGTATATCTGTGCTTGTAAACTATGTAATAGGACCTTCAGTGTCAATTCTATTATCCTGGGATGAATAAGTTTGTATCATTGTTTGTCTCTTGATGTATTATGTTTCTATAGGTGAAAGATCAATCCTAAGGTTCCTACACGTTTGGATTTACCACTTGAGGTGTTGGAGTGGAAGTGGGATGGTATCTCCATGTATTTATTGGTGGGTATAAATGAATTTATAGAGGGATTGATTCAATATTATTGATTTTAAATTGACTCACCATGTCGATCAACTTTATAGAAATACTAGAGAAGAGTTTAGTAGAGAGTGTGGGAATCCATTACACATAAAAGATAACCTGGATTCACAGAGCTCCCTTAATGATCATTTCAGACCATAATTATCAATTCACATAATTATTATGAATTGAAATTAAGTATAACTTTGGGAATCAGTTTCTTTCAAGAAATAAATTACACCCCATACTTATAGGCAGATTTAGAAGACCATTTAGATTCTAGAGGACATTCTTTGGGTTTGCATGTTGGAATTTGGATGTAACTTCAAGGATCACCTACCCTTGATGGATTTCAAATACAAAAATAGTTACAACTCCACCATTGGAATGAATCCATTATAGGAATTTTATGGGAGGTCCTACAGGTCCCCACTATGTCGAACATATCTAGGGGAGTCTGCACTCATGGTCCAAGAGCTAGTATGTACGATAATAGTGAATTTTTGGGTCATCTAGGAGTAGACGAGAACTGAGTAGATCCATTATAAGATTTATTAATAGAGATTATAAAGTCATTTGATTTTCAATGATGGTGACCATGTATTTATAAAGGTATCACATGGGATAGGATTGTGATGATTTCTATAGTGTGTAAAGATATCTCTATGATTTATTAGCTTTTTTGAGATATTGTGTATATTTTGTGAGGAGCCTTAACTCTTAGGCCTACCACTACATTTGTACTGGATACACAATGTCTTCCATTTTATCTTATAATAGAAGGTATATACATGACAAGTTGGATTACATAAACTATGGTTAGCTAAACATTGAAGATAAAGATTCCATAAAAAATAACCTGGTAGAGATCGAGGATCTATAGGAGAAGATCCATCACAGGGGAGTGATTCCATCAACATGTGTCCTATGGAAGCATAGGAATATGTAGTAGAGCACATAGGAGTGGAAAACCCATAAGATGTCTTAGTACCCTCACATGTTTGATTATTTTTTTATTTTTGGGATGAAAATTCTTGAGGTGGGGTTAATATATTGACTCCATCAGTTTCTTACAAAACTTTTCAATATTTTAAATAATATTTTGGAAGATGGGAACTGAGTCAGGATGGGGTTATAGGCCTCAGTGGGATTGATATTTATATAATAAAAATATTAAATATATTATATCACATGTGCACATATTTTATGAAATAATGGAATAAATCTAAAATATAGTCTCGAATAGGAAGTATATGATTTCCATTAAATCATTAATGTGGGTTCTATCCTTGGAATGATATATTATTTTTCAGCATTGAGTGTTATGTTAAAATGAATTCATAGGTGGATAATGAATAAATAAATAAAGAAATATTTTTTTTATTTAATTTTCATGAACTAATATGCTTATAAAAAATCCAAATTATATCCAAACCATATGTTTAGCCACATTAACCTAGTGTTTTTGGAAGGGTAATGGATGATAGTTTTTTAAATTACAACAAGATCAAGTATTAGAGATATGTTTCCCTATAAATCGTCTTCACCAATAGAATTCATAGATCCCACCAATGATGATGGTATAGAATTGTTCATCATATAAAATTGATCCAAACTCATGGAAGGTAAATTTTTTTATATGGATTAACCCTATTTTTATCCCATTTAATTCCTTAATCATCCCTTTTAATAATTAATGTGTGGGTCAAATGATGATTTATAATTGATGGATTTTATCCCTTGGATTATTATTTGTTTATTACATATTTATTATTAATTAACATTGAAACGGATTATGGATAACCCAAAATATAGTTGTGGTTCATTCCTCATGTTTATGTTTTAAGAATTCCTCCCATAGTTCTTCACAGGTTCGGTGGTGACATTTTATTTGTTCGGTGGTTTGAAATTTTTTTTGCAAGAAATCATTTGAAACCAATTATTTAGAAAAACATATCAAAAATATGGGTTTGGTTTTGTAATCAATTACATGTTCATGGTATGTGATGACAATATAATATTGGGATAGGATTAAGAGATTCTTGTTTCATGGTTTTGGTGTTTTGGTGATATGGAGTGATAAAAGATGATTCTAGAGAAGATTAGGTGGATAGAATATGTCCAATGGATATGATAGGGCTCGATCAATCCCATATTTTATTTTATTTGTTTTTTTGTGGTAGAATCAAATGAAAAAATGGTGTAGATGAGATTCTTGAAGCGTTCTAGATATTCTAAAATATACAAACTCAAATTATGTGTAGTTCAGAAAAGTGATGTTGTGTAGTCCCGTGGTTGTAGTAGCTAGGGTTTTAGGGAAAAAATATCCCATGCCATTTGGGACCTAACACACATCGTGGGACCCCTGAATGACTACTCATAATGTACACTTAGCTTACAAGGAAAAAAGCATCACTAGGTACATGGGCATGACAAAAGTACATGGAAAATACAAAAGTACATAGGTATGGCCCAATACTTAGACACTGATAGAGTACTAAAAAAATTACCAGAGTACCCAAACATGACCAGGTACCAGGCATGGCCAAAGTACATGGGAATGTGAAAAAATACACATTCATGGGATGAAGTTCACAGGTAGACCCAGGGTATAAAAGACACATTATGTACTACAAGTACACATTGTGTACTTTATCTAGGGCAGTTTGAGGCCCTAATTATCTTCAATATTTACCAATATCTCTATGGTGGGTCCTCATAGTCTATACTTATGATTATATTGTTAGAAATTGCACTATGAGCATAATATATGATCCCTGATGTGGGATTATTCATAGATAGAGTTAGATAATCCTACCATGTGTCCCAAAGTGTTATCCTATATCATTATCTTATTCACATGGTGGGTTTTTAGGAATATTAATGACTAATATACCAGGGAATTATATCCCTTACATATAAAGCTATTCCAGAGCAAATTTTATAAACCCTATAGAACCTAAGAGAGGTCCCCTATATATATATTAATATCTTCAGAGTTCTAGTGTATACATATTCTTGGAAATGCTTAGTGATACTGAATTCTTGGATGAGTTTTACATGCGTCATCACACCCATGGAGTGAGTTCTCCTGGATGAGTGTTAATTTGAATGCTTGATCTAGATCCTCAGCTAAGAGTATGGTTATGGATTTAACTTGAGACTTACGCTTTATTTTGTGTATATCTAGGTTATTATTATTAAGTATTATGTTTGGATTGACATGTATTTGTGACGATGAGAGTAAAAATAACTCGATTCCTTAAATTTGGTTATTTAGTGGTTTCTTAATGGGTATTGTTACACTCACCCTTGTAAGGGATATTACCACACAAGTTATATATTATACTATAGGATGAACATTCAATGGAGTCTTAGGTGGAATAAGAGAAGGTATAGAATAGTAGAGTTAGAAAGAGTTTGGTTTATACTAGGTATTTCATTTGAGAGAATTCCACTCATTCCTAGCAGGTTGGACTCATTTTATTGTTTTTTGGTATTGTATTTAGACATTATTCCTTCCAATACTAGTATCATACTCTGATGTTGGATGAATATATATCCACTCATTATATAAAGTGTTGTATTTTTTCATTTAGTATTGTATGGGTGTTTGGATATGTGTGTCTGTAGGTACATTAGGATAAGGAAACACATTAGTGAGATATGCCTACTCAGTGCTAGTTTTGCAGCCCTTTTCCTATTAAAGGGGGGATTGGGGTGTCATGCTATGCTTATCTATAGACAAGTGGGAATTGGTGGGTTAGTTCATGAAAACATTCCAATCCAAGGAAAATTCCCAAGAAAGTAGGCGGTCAAACCCCATGTACCTCCATCTAGGGAGACAATACTCATGAGGAAATTCAATTGATGAAACTTCTAATATCTATTTTCACAAACTATTCACAAAAAATACTCTAAAGATTATAAAAAAAATAAAAAAAATGTTAAGGAACTCAATTATATTATATCAACCCTATATTCAAGGAATTATCCAAGATAAAATTTATCAAATAAACATGCACACAGAACATTCATATTTCATAAAAAAATTACTAAACATGAATATTAATTAATTTTAAAAAATTTATAAAAAACTTATTTATTTTCAAAAACATGAGACATTTCTAAAATACACATAAATAAAATCTAATAATAAAAATTTTAAAAATTTCTAATAATATAAACATCTTTATATTCATTTCATTAAGAATCCCTTCATATTTTATATAAAATTTAATTTATGTGATATTTTATTAATTATAAACATATTATAATTCAAAATATATTATATAAATAATTTAGGTTACATAGATATCATATATTTTATATTTTATAAACACTTTATAAATAAACACTTATGATTTTTATAGTCTTCTTATATCTAGATCATACAGAATTCCACTGAATTTTTCGAAAGGTATATTGCATTATTAACAATTTATATTTGGGAATAATAATTCATAAATATTTTATTTAATTATTGAGGAACAATTTATAATTAACTAATTAATTTATAGAATCTTTATAATTTAAAATATCCTCAAATTTGTTTTATTATGAATTTTAAAAATATAATTAATCATAAAAACTATTTAATATGTGACCTTTTAAACAATTTTCTATTAACCATTACATAGATCTTATATTATGTATGTGGGTCTCCTCCTATAACAACCTCACTTTTTATTACACGCTTAGACATGATTTATTACATAAAACCCTCAATTTATACAACATATAAGGTTGAGTGGTCTAGTTTCTTTAGTGCTTAAGAACATTACATAATGACTTAGAACCTGAAACACAACATATTTATTGAAAACTTCCATTAAATGACCACTACATTCCCCCATACTTAGCATTGAATGCAAGAACCAAAGGATATGCATAAGAAAAGGGTGAGATATAAAGAAAAGTATGGGAGTAAAAAAGGAATAACATAGAGAATACAGTATATGTTAAGAAGTATGAATATCAACAAACTAAAAAACAAAAGTTAACATAAAGGTAAGACATAGCATGAATATCATAACATGGAAATGTGGAAACAACACTTAACATGGAATTAGAATGAGCTAAGGATCATTGAACATGGATCATTAGTAAACCCTCATTGAACATGAATTATCATTAGTAAACTCTCATTGATGTTGACGTATCATGATACTAATCTTTTCTGAATGCATTGGAGTGCTATTCGGGCACACCCTTCTTAAACATTTCATTTCATGCATAAGTGCACCACATGGATCATACAACATGGAATCATTCATCATCATTTATTACAAGATAAAGGGATGTGGAATAATTACATTAAGATCTATAATAAATAAGCAAATTTGAATAAAGGTTAACACCCATGATAGAGAAATGGGCATGGTATTCACTACACAATGACATTGTCTTGGGAAATCGGTGAAATTTCGGCAGTGGAATGAAATGACATAAGAATTCATAAAAATGGTTGATGAGAGATAAAGGGGTGTCTCATAATATATACATGAAATTGACTGTAAGGGGGTCATATGGATACATGTCCCAACATAGGTAATAGATTTTAGATTCATAATATATAATAATTTCTTGAATGTAAATGAAGAGAGATAAATTCCATATGGAATTTTGACATGGTAACAGGTATACATGGAAGGCACAAATGAGAGAAAAATGGGTCTCTCATAATTCAAACATAAAGAGGAAAATATAAGGGAGATGTGGAATGATATTGTAACATTTATAATTGAAAATAAAAGGGCATAACAATATTAAGAAACATGGATATAATGAGAAAGGAAGGAATACCTTACTTGGAAGTGTGATCCCAAAAGCCTGGGAGAGGCTTGAGGGAGGCTTCTTGGGAGATTGGGGAACCTTGGGAGGATTCTAGAGAGATGAGGGAAGATTTTTGACGAACTAAAAAGGCTTTTACTGAAGAGTAAGTGGGAGATTGGGTGGCTTTATATAGGAAATAAGAGGGAATTATTTATTATTTAGGTTTGAGACACCACACATTAAACTAATCAAAGCAACAAACCTGCCCAGGGTTTTTTCCCATGGTTTTCTCCAATGTGTATTGGGAAAAACTATTTTATAATTCCAATATTATAAATTCTTAAAATAATAGGATTTCTAACGTGGATATGAGTCACACTCTCAAGGAAATAAATTTTTAATGCTAAAATGTTTTATAAGTATTGGAGGGTCCACTAAGGCTTTGTAAAATAAATAAAACAATCCTAAAATCACATTATTGTAATGTTAAAACATATTTTTTCCTATCATAATATTTATATTTTTTTATTATATCACTATTTTCTCATTATGATGTCATAAAACACATTATATATTTAAACGGTATTAAATTTTTACCCAAAAATTTGACTATCTCAGAAAATAATGAAAAATTCTCTGTTGGATAATTTCAACATCCTAATTCCAAAAAAAATATTAATTTTATCTAAATTATTTTCTAAATATGTTAATTTTTTCTTTTAAATTAAAAACCGACATTTATCGAAAATTCATGGTTTTTAACAATAACAGCTTTCAAACCTTAATAAAAATTACAATTATATTCATAAAAATTATATGATCATTTTTAATTAATAAAAATTATTCTAATAATAATTATATTTTATGAAAATATTATTTATTTAAAAAATACATTAATTATTCAAAAATAGATTTCTTAGTTGAATATTAACTAAAAAAATACAAATTTGGATTTAAAAACTATTTACAAAGTAACAATAACCAAATGAATGTATGTTATTTATTATATAAAAAATGAATTCAAATAATCATAGTGCTAAGGTCTTGTTACATAACCCCTTATAACACCGACATAAGGCTGAAGGGTAAGGTGTGTGATGGTGACATGCTCTTGGGGTGGCTTGGATGACATCAATCGGGTGGTAATCTCTATCAACTTCCACCTCTCTCGTAGGCAGTTTAGTTTGAGAATAACATGTTGAATCTCATCTTGGGCTTGGTCAAGAGGTAAGCCCAATGATTTAAACTCCTTTCCAAGCTTTGACAAATGGGCTTCACACAGGGCACGTCTACTAGTTGAGGCCATCACTTTGTCTAAGTTTATTGGATTTGTTAAAGACCTGTATTTATATTAATCATGTGAACACTATTAAATGACTATATTAGAAATGGTAACAATTCATAATGGTATTTTTAAATCTAAAAACATAAAACCAAGGAAGTGTATATTTTATATAACCATTTTACACAATGATACATTTAATTAGATCAAGAGGAATTTACATTAATAAATATTTGGGTCATTACAATCTTCCCCCTTAAGAAATTTATCCCTCAAAAGTTTCTTTCCCCCCAAAAAAATAGATGTGGGTAACTCTGCTTCATCACTTCCTCTAATTCCCACATTTCCTCTTCAAACTTTTGGTTTCACCACAACACCTTGATGATGAGAATTTTCTTATTTTATATAACTTTTTCTCTATGATCTAATACATTCACTTGTTACTCCTTGTAAGAAATATCATCCTCTAACTGTACTACTTCTGAATAGAGTACATGTGAAGGGTCAGGTATTTACTTTCTTAAGAGGGATACATGAAAGAGATCATGTACTTTGGCCTTGGTGGGTGGAAGTGCTAGTTGATAGGACACAACCCTGACAGGATCAAGAATCTCAAAGGGGCCGATGTACCGAGGACTTAAATTCCTTTTCTTTACAATCCTCATGACCTTATTCCACAGAGATATGCATAGAAATACCATGTCTCCAACTTTGAACTCAAGGTATCGTCAACAGTTATCGACATAACTCTTATTTCGACTTTGGGATGCCTTTATATGCTGCTGAATGGATTTCACCTTCTCCACCATTTGTTTGACCACTTCAGGTCATAGCCTTTTATTCTCACCTACTTCACCCGAAAATTCCAATGTTCTGCACCTTTTCCCATAAATGGATTCATATGGTGCCATTCAAATTCTTGAGTGGAAACCGTTATTGTAAGATAATTGAACCAATGGAAGATGTTGGTTCCATCCTCCTTTGAATTCCATAGAACATGATCTTAACATATATTTCAGTGTTTGAATAGTTCTCTCGGATTGACCATCATTTTGAGGATGATAGGCCATACTGAAGTTTAGTTCAGTGCTTATAACATGTTAGATACTTTTTCAAAACATCAAGGTGAATCTAGGATCACGAATAGATAAAATAGATAGTGGTACTCCATGTTGCCTTACCACTTCCTTGATGTAAATCTATTCAAGTTGATCCCTTGATAAGTCATCTCGAATCATGACAAAGTGATATGTCTTCGTAAGATGAACTAAAATGACCCATATAGCATTGTTTCCTCTGGATGTCTTTATAAGTCCAGTGAGAAAGTCCATGGTATTGTTGTCCCACATCCATGTTGGTATGGGTAGTGGTTTCATCATACCCTTATACGTTTTCCACTTAGCCATCACTTGCTGACATTAGAGACACTTTGATGTATATTCAGAAATATCCCTTTTCATATTGTTCCACCAAATGTTTTCTTGGAGATATCAATACATCTTTGTGCTCACTGGGTGAATAGAGAAGTTTGATCTATGTGCATCATTCAGAATATCCTTCTTTATCTCTGGATCATATGGTACACATAATTGTGACCCAAATCTCACAATTCCATCCTTGTTGACCACAAACTCTAAGGATTTCCCATTTTCGATAGCTTCCACCTTATTTATAATTTAAACATTCTTTCTTTGAGCATCCTTTATTTTCTCCATGAGGGATGTTTGAGAAATCATTTGAGAGATGATTGATGATGTTACTCCCTTAATTATTCTCATGTCCATCCTTTGAAAATCTAAGAAGATTGGATCCTTTTTTATTCTCATCATTGATGAATATTCATAATCCTTTCTACTTAGATCATCTTCAACCTATTTCGCTTTCCCAGGGTGGTAATGGAACGAGCAGTCATACTCTTTGATGAGTATATCCAAAATTTTTGGCGCATATTATGTTTTTTTGTGTGAATATATATTTGAGGCTCTTTTGATTAATACATATCTCACACTTCTCCCCATATAGATAATGTCACCTGATTCTCAATGTGAAGATCACTGCAGCCGACTATAGATCATACATGGGATATTTTTGCTCATGGATTTTTATTAGCCTTGAGTCATAAGCTATCACTTTATCATTTTGCATCAACACACAAACCAGGACCTTCTTCTAAGTATCACTGAATACCACAAAAATTTCTCCACTTGTGGGTAAAGTGTGCACAGGATCAATGATAAGCCTCCTTTTCAAATCCTTGAAGCTCTCTTCGCATTTATCACTCCAAGAAAATATTACTTCCTTCCAAGTTATCTTAGTAAGATGGTTGGAAAATCGTGAGAGATTTCTCACAAATCAGAGATATATATGTAGCTAAACCCAAGATGCTACGGATATCCGTTACCGATGTTGGCCTTGGACAACCCTCAATTGTAGTTGTCTTAGAGAGATCCATAGATATCTCATTCCTTGTGAGGATTTGACCCAAGAATGAGACCTCATTCAACCAGAACACACACTTTCTATAATTTTCATTGATCTTATCCTTCTTCAAGGTCTCTTGTACAGTTCTTAGATGCTTATCATGGTCTTCCATAGTTTTATAGTATATTAGAATTTCACTTATATAGAATACCACAAATTTGTCGAGGTAATCCTTAATGACTCTATTAATCAAGTCCATGAAGATTTCTAGAGAATTAGTGAGTCCTAAAGGTGTTACTATAAATTTATTATGCCCGTATCTTGTACGAAAAGCAGTCTTGGGGATATCTTCCTTCTTCACCCTTACATGATAATATACCGACCACAAATCCACCTTAGAGAATTATTATGCTTCACACATCTGACCGAACAAGTCATCAATTCATGGAAGGGGATACTTGTTCTTTATCTTCATTTTTTTGAGATTGCGATAATCAATGCAAAGGTGTATTGACCCATCCTTCTTCTTGACCAAGAGGATTGGTGCACCCCATGGTGAAGCACTTGGGAATATAAACCCTTTATCCAGATTATCCTATAGTTCCTTCTTCTACTACTCAAGCTCAAAAATAGTCATTCTAT
Source organism: Viscum album (assembly GCA_963277665.1). NCBI lineage: Eukaryota > Viridiplantae > Streptophyta > Magnoliopsida > Santalales > Viscaceae > Viscum > Viscum album. Next base: position 695,864,230 of record OY728128.1, read on the forward strand.
ATAGAGACTTGAATATTTGCAATGCCCTAGGTATAAGGTTAATTGAGAATTCAACATCTCTTCTAGGAGGAAGACCAAAAAATTACTCAGGAAACACTTCAGTGAAATCTGTCACAATAGGCATGTCTTCAAGGATGGTTTCCTTCTCAGACTCAATCATCTGAGCTAGATACGCATGCTCATAGGGCAGTAATATCCACACGTGAGATGATGGTGCTAAAAAAGATTCATCTTCCCCCTTTCACTTGTATAGAATAGGGGGTCGATTCTCTATGTGGAGAGTGATTTCCCTCCCACGGAAGTTTATGTTGGATCTATATAAGTAAATACAATCCATGCTGAGAATTTAATCAAATTCCACCAGAGGGAGTATGACATGGTTCACTAAGAAGTTAAATCTATAAATTATAATAGGGGTGGAGTTATATTCATGGGATGCAATGATTTCCTCATTTTCCATACTCACCGAAATCGTTGCTTCCATGATTTGTGGTGGTATTGGGATTGTTCTACAAAACATTCAGGATACAAAAGAATTTATAGATCCAGAATCAAAATGTAAATTCACTATTTTTGGATAAATAACTAGTGTACCTGTCACCACTTCATTGTCGGGGTTCACTTCGGCGGTAGTGATGGAAAAAGCTCACCCTTTCTACCTTGGAGGTTGTTGGTTACCTCCGAAAACCCCAGGCATAGGGAACTTATTTTCAAGGTGCCATGGTTCATTGCAGTTGAAGCAATGAACAACACGTTGAGATTCAAACATAGACTTCTTCTCCTCTATCACAACCATGGGTTTTTCTTGTCGGTAGTTAACGGCTAGGTGACCTTCTCTTCCACACCTAAGGAATTTCTTCATCTCCTTCAAAAAATTTCCAGGGTACTTCTTTCTGCACCTTTGGAAAGTGGGGTGCTATATTTTATTAGCACCATTAGATTTATCCATCAGACATCCATAATTGAAGTCCACCTTATGCATATTATCCCCATGATATCCTTGAGATTCTTTGATCTCCATTTTGACCTTGAGGGCACATCATACAATTTTTTTATTGTTGTTGAAGTCACGGATTGCCAGGGATTTCCACAGGCTAGGTTTCATCCCAACAAAGAAGTTGTAAACCTTGAATTAGGGGGTAATGAAAAAAGATGAAGGATTATTGTGAAAGCATTGTGATGTTTGGCTCTTATTCTCCAATGATTCATCGACTTTTTTTCTTCAGTGAATGGAAGTCCCTTTCCATCATTAGTCGAAGGGTGCGTGGAAAATATTTATCGAAAACAATCATCTGGGAATCCTTCCATTCCAAAACCTCAATCTCATCATCAAGCTTCGTATTTTTATATTAAATTCCACCATTGATCAGCTTCACCCTCCATATGATAAGAAGCGAGAAGAACCTTTTCTTGTTTGGAACATTGAAGGACGAAGAATATATTTTCAATCGAGTTGATCCATTGTTTGGAAATTGAGGGATCAAATGATCCATTAAAAGTAGGAGGCCTTTGTCTCATTAAGGTATCGATAGATACTTGTTCTTTATTAGGGGTGGCTGAACGTTCTTCTTGACCCATGTTTATATTCAAATCTTGAGTTAATTGATAGATTATTGTGACAAAGTTCGCGATTTGTGTTCCCATCAGATTGGGCATCTCATCAGAATAGTCACCACATTGATCTTCGCATCAGTTGTTAGCCCGAGTCCTCCTATTACCGAACATTGGATGGAATAAAAGGAAAGTAAGGGGTAACACATAAAGGGTAATCCAAGTAGAAAATAGATGGCTTATACATAAATTTTATTTCCTTAACTTATGAATCTATAGGCTTCAATATAATTTATCCATGATCTACTTTATAATATATATTCATAGGGGATTTTTTTATTCAATTAATAATGGTTCATACTAAGCTTGTGAATTTACCGAATCATATCCCCTAGGAGTGTCATAACCATGAGTGTATCAAGGCCTGTTGTTGTGTACCAGGATACCCTAGGTCTAGCCCGAAACACATTGTCAAAGTTTTCACTCCATGGTATATCTATCCAAGAGCCGCCACTACATGCTCATATCCAGACATGGATACATTTTCATGATAAACCACTTACCCAGTACTCACAAAAAATTAGGGTTGTTTTTATTATACATAGTCTTATCCCAAAGGATTTCACAAGGGTTTTCTAATCCTAATCCCAAAAATAACTTAACCTCCCTTTAATACCAACTATAATAACCTTGATTTTAATTACACACTTAGACATGATTTATTACATAAAACCCTCACTTGATACAATAAATATGATTTATAGTTCTAGTTTATTTGGGTATTAAAAACATTACATAACGACTTAAGACATGAAATATAAGAGCTTTTTTGAAGACCTATTTTACATGACCACTACATCCCCTCGTGCTTATCATTTCATGGGATAATTTGAGGACATGAATAAGAAAAGGGTGAGATATAAACCCCAATAAATTAGTTAAAAAGGCATAACATGAAGAATAAAATAAATTTTAGTTAGTAGGAATATCAACGGAGCATAAAAAAAATATGAACATAAAGGCAAGATATAACATTATTATCATAACATGGAAATGTGGCAACAACACTTAACAGAGAATTAGCATGAGCCAAGGCTCATTGCATAGTGAGATTGATTAAAAACTCATTGAACATGAATTATCATGAGTAAATCATCATTTCACTTGATGTATCATGATACTAATCTTTACCCAATGCATTGGAGCGCTTTCAGGACACACCCTTCTTAAACATTTCCTTTCATGCATAAGTGTGCCACATGGATCATACAACATTGAATCATTCATCATCCTTTATTACATGATAAAGGGATGTGGAGTACATACATGAGTATTTATAATTAATAAGTATATTTTCATAAAGGTTAATATACTTGATAGAGAAATGGGCACAGTTTTCACTGCACAATGACATTGGCTTTAGAAATCGATGCAATTTCGACAGTAGAATAGTGTGACATAAGAATTCATAAAAATGGTTGATGAGAGAGAAAAAGGTGTCTAATCATATATACATGAAATTTATAGTAAGGGGATCATATGGATATATTTCCCAACATAGTTAATGGATTTTATATTAATAATAAAAAATAGTTACTAGAATGTGAATGAGGAGAGATAAATTCCTTACGGAATTTCGGCATGGTAACAGGAATACATGGAAGGCACTAATGAGAGAGAAAGGGGTCTCTCATCATTCAAAAATAAAGAGGAAAATATATAGGAGGTTCTAAATTATATCCTAATATTTATAATTGGGAATAAAATGGAATGACAATATTATGAAACTTGGATAAAATGGGAAAGGAAGGAATCCCTTATTTGGAAGTGTGATCCCAAAGGCTTGGGAGAGGCTTGAGAAAGGCTTATTGGGAGCTTGGGGTGAATTGGGAGGATTCTAGAGATATGAGGTCAGATGTTGGACTAACTCCAAAGGCTCTTAGCGAAGAGTAAGTGGGATGTTTGGTGGGTTAATATAGGAAATGAGAGGGAATTATTTATTATTTAGGTTTGGGACACTGAAAATTAAACTAATTAAAACCACAAACAAGCCCTTATTTTTTCCAATGGGGAGTGGAAAACAATATTTTATAAGACCAATATCTGAACTTCTTAAAATAATAGGTTTGCTTATGTAGAGGTGAGTCTTACTCTCAAGGAAATCATTTTAAAAATCTAAAATGTTTTATAAGTCTTGGAGGGTCTATTAAGGCTTTGTAAAACAAATAAAAAAAAACCTAAAATCACATTATTTTAATGGTAAAACATATATTGGATGAAATTTATGTTTATAGTATTTTATTACATCACTATTGGGTCATTATGATGTAATAAAACACATTATATATTTAAAAAGTATTTAATCTGTACCCAAAAATTCGACTGTCTCAGAAAAGTATGAAAAATTCACTGTTGGATAATTTTTTTGTTTTAATTCCAAAAATAATATTAATTTTATCCAAATAATTTTCTTAATATGTTAATTTTATCTTTTAAAATAAAATCTGACATTTATTGAAAATTCATGGGGTTTGACAAAAACAATTTTCAAACATTAATAAAAATTACAATTGTATTCATAAAAATTATATGATCATTTATACTTAATAAAAAGTAATTTAATAATAATAATAAAATTTTAATAAAATATTTTTTAATTGAAAAATCCATTAATTTACCAAAAATATATTTCTTTAGTTGAATATTAACTAAAAATACTAATTGTGCTTTAAAAACTATTTATAAAGTAACAATAATAAAATGAATGTACATTTTTTTTATTTAAAAAATAATTCCCATAATCATAATTAAAAGGTATTGTTAAATAACCCCTTATAACACCCACATAAGACCTAAGAATAAGGTCTATGATGGTGATAGACTCTTGGGGTGGCTCAGATAACATCACTCGGGTGGTAATCTCTATCAACTTCCACTTCTCCCATAGGCGGTTTTGTTCAAGCTTAACATATTGAAGATCAGAGTGGGATTAGTCAAGAGAGAATCCCAATGACGCCACCTCCTTTTCAATCTCTATAAAATAGGATTCGTACGGGGAATGTCTATTGGATGATGCCATCACATCCTTTTTCTGAGTAAATTGGATTTGTTAAAGCCCTATATTTATACTAATCATATGATCACTGATCAACAGCTATATTAGCAACGGTAACAATTCATAACGGTGTTTTGAAATCCAAAAACAGAAAACCATGGAAGTGCATATTTTATATAACCATTTTACCTAATAAGACAGTTAATTAGATCAAGAGGAATTTCTATTAATAAAAGTTTGGGTCGTTACACCTCCCACATTCATACATGGACATTTGGCCTAAGTGTTACGGATTTCTTCTAAATTCTGCATAAATGAAATGTGTAGATTTTCGTAACACAGATCACTGACATAAAGGTATTACCCTTACGCAACTCCTTTGCATAAGGGTACTCTCAACATTTCATATGTTGTATAAAGGTAAACATTAGTGGAATTTTTATAGAAACTGTAATACCTTTATACATAAGGCTAATTTATCAGACCCTTACCTAAAAACATCTGTGTACAGGTACAACCATTACACAAAATTCCTTTTGTAAGGGTTTTACCCTAACACATCACCCCTTTCATAAGTGTACTACCATTCAAAAACCATTTATGTAAATGGTTACTCTTATGCAGACCTTCAGATTATGGGTGTCTTCTAAGGTAAAAGGCATATAAGACAATACATAATCAGTTCACATAAGTTAATGAAATTTACATATCCTTCTCAGGTAAGTGTGAATCATATTTTTCTCTACACAACTCACTTAAGGGTCTTTAATGCTTCCCCATTTTTTGAAAATGATTTTTTCCTATAGATACCATTGATGGAGTTTTTGGGATCATCAAATGATCACATGTATTATAAGACAACAAAAAAAACATAGGAGATATTACATCAATAAATAAATGTGTTTATTATCCAAAAAAATAGTGTACTTAGAAAATGTAAGTTGTAGAAATTTTGATCATCCTATGATGAGGCATGTTTGATAAAGATTATGAGGGGTATTGAAAAAAAGAACCCATACTCTATGAGAGTACATTGGCCAACGGATATATGATTACATCATGAGGATACCCTAAATCCTAAGGCATTCTAGAACCTACTAAAATGATATAAATAGAGTTTCAGAGGAAGAGAGTTTAACAAAGAATTATACACATCATATCATTCACACACCCAACTAATGATGATGTCATCCTCTTATATATCTGAATACGAATTCATCGCATATTCATAAAGCATCGTATGCATTTTGGAATGTTGGGTTAAAAGTCATTTAATGAATTTAATCAAAAAGATTTAATATATTCATAATGAATTTTCACTTATGGATAAACCATTTGGGAGAAATAAATAATATACAACACAAACACAAACACAAACACACACAAACACACATATATATTATATTCATGGATCTCATGCATACATTCATCCTATGCATATTAAAAATATACTATATTTAATTTAATATTATATATATGTGTGTGTGTCTCATGAAACATATTCATTCGTAAATTAATCTTTTTAATGTAAATTTTAGAGAACATTCTACAATGATCTCTAGGAAATAATAATTTTCCTCTTATGTTGGACAAGGTATGACTGATGAGGGTTCTAATCAACCAATCTATCACAGAAGATGATGTTGAGGAAAAAGAAAATGATTTTATATTGAGGGAGAATATTCGAGAACATATATATTAACACACATGATGTGGATGAATTTTCCATATTCCTATATATGGAATTTAATTTTTATCTGTTAAATATGTATTATAAGTATTTAACTTAATAATTTTATTAACTAATGTATCATCCTGGATTTTCCAAAAGGAAAATTTTGTTTGTTTTTAGTTTAAATGTCTTGGTTTGACTCTACTTTTGATGCCCAATGGAGTTATGGAGGTCTTGGGTGCGTATGAGGATCATTTGAATCCCTGATTTTAGAAGAGGTATCCTAAGTCGCACGATTACTAGATACCATGTGGCCTAGCCAACATGGTTCCCCTAACAGTGTGGTTTCAAATAGTGGGGTTCTGGGTGCCGCACGATTTTTCTACAACCATGTAATCCCATATTCATTACTGTGTAGGAATGTAGGCCCCCATGACCATGGAATTTTACATGGTTTGCACACAGATAGACAAACCGTGAACCTAGCTAGTAGAAGGAGCCCCATGCAGTAGATCATGGAACACTATTTATCCAATCATGTAGCCAAACTGTGTTCCCCTACCTATATGGGAGAAATTAAAATTTTACCCCTCTTTAATATTTTAAGCATATTTCTTCCCCCCACCCAAATTTTTTCCAGTGGCTGGCCCCCCTCCTCCTACATGAGTGATTTTTTCTCCTTCCTACTAGGGATGAAGATATCTCTCTCAACCAGACTCCAAATCTCTTAATGATAGATCAATTGTAATGCTAGAGGTAAGATCTTGTATCCTTGACCTTTTTTTTGATTTTATCTTTCTCCCTTCTATACAATCTCACTGCAATATCAGTTTCCCTATTTTCAAGGCATTTGATGGTTTCTTCGATATCTTTTATTCTATCTAAAATAAAAGGCTGAGGCTAGGTGATGGAAGCACTACGAGGATAAGGAATGTGGTATAAGTTCTTTTCCACTGGTTTGATTCATTATATAAAATGCACCATTGTGACGTGAGCTAGACCATCCTAGAAACACCTCTAATATGTTTAATAAATTTAATTATGTAGTTTTATGTGTTTGATATGACCCTAATAAAGGGAAAATCACACTTTGGTTTGGTTTTGGTGACTCTAGACACCCCATTGGGTGTTCCTTGCCTAAATGGACCACTTTATCTACCTTCCTAGCTTGCTAAATCACCATAAAGGAATCTCTTGGAATAATTATAATTTTTGAAATCCTTAACAATTTGATGGGCAAGGAGTTTAGGCCTCCTTACCTCATGCATTATATCTTATTACCTTATGCACCTTATGTTTTAATTACAGGTTGAACAAAATGAAATCTCTATTTTTGTTTAAAATGACAAAAATTCCTTGTATGATAAGTGGTATAGTTTCTCTAACCTAATAATTCCCTTGTATTCATCCAATTGAGATATAAGGGGTTTTGACTTATGGAACCGATGAACGAGATATTCTTGCCTTAGATTGAATTTGTTAATGTTTTTTAAACACACCAGGGGTGACACTAGCTATGCCTGGGATGGGAATTCCATGATTTTTCCTTTTTACCTATAGACATGTGAAACTGGTTCCCTAGGGGAGACCCCATGGATGAGCTCGATGCCATGCTGGTTGTACCATTCCATGAGAGAGACTTAGGCCCCTATATGTTGTACTAGGGACATACTCAAAGGATAGTTCATAATGTTACCACACCATGTATGTAGTGACACTGGGTACCTTATTCTTGGGTCACCTTGTATGGACTCCCATAACATCATACCTATGATGAGCCCCTAGAGTGATACATATAATTTTTTAAGAATTAACATGGACAAGACTAGGGTGACTCCTAATGTTTTAAAAAACATGTTAATTGAATTGAAAGGTAAGTAAATAATTTTAAATAAGAAATTACGTTTGAATTGGGACCATATGGATATGTATGCCAAGACCAATCACAATCTTGAGGATAGTCTGTATTCTTATAAATCATATCTCTCACATTACTTTCACATGATCCCTTAGTTCAAACTCACTGGTTAGGACAAAGCAGGTAGACTTGGAAAGGCATCCTATTAGAACCCAATCTATTTTATTTATTTATGTATTTTTATCTTGAAAAAAAAAATTAGGGAAGACTATTTATTTTATACTATACAAGATGGATTATGCCATAAACCATTAGTGGTGGCCAATTGGGATATTATCTTACACCCTTCTTAGGGTTTATTTGGTACCCAAGAAGACTTCAAGACTAGAGGTTTAAATAACGGGAAGCATCTATCTTTCTATGCTTTATTTTTAGATCTACGATGGAGTATAGGGCATCACATAGAGCCTATGCATGTGATGCTAGTCATGTAAGTTTATTGTCTTTTCATATAATGTATAGCATGTAGTATATACTTTATCCACTGACCCCTATATGAATACATTTTTATTGAATATTTCATGCCATCAAAACCACTTTTTATCTCTTTGTTTATTAGATTATTATTTTTTTATTTTTCTTACATGTTTTATTATTACTATTCTACTTCTCTCTGTCTGATGATATTATTTCCTCTACGATGAGTTACTGGTCCGGTCATATAGTGTATTCTTCTACTGTTTCTGTTATATATATGTGTGTATTTTTTATTTATGTTCTCTACTCTATTAAATGAGGTAATAGTCTCCACAGGGACACACAATGGGCCCTATCTGCTTGTCAGTATCCTTTGGAATTCGAGGAGGCACTCTTGAGGTGTTGGGGACCACTATCTTGGGGAAACATTAAGTGAACCCTAAAGTGAGAAGCTAAAAAGCGGTATCAAAGGGTTTTATTTTCCTTTTTTATAATTTTTGTGTTTATATAGAAGATTAGGATATTGAGATTTTGTTATGAGCCTATTCCTAGGAGTAGCTGACCCATGTATAGGGGAAACCCAAATTGTCTTGCATGGGTAAATTCTATTATTTCATGCATTATTACCATTTTAGGGATTTCACCATTGGATGAACCACTTGATTTGTTTTTCTATTAATGTTTATGTTGTTAAGATAGTTTTTTAGATTTTTTCGGATGATATGAGGGAACATCAAATCATACATCATACTAGGAACTCTAGGACTTAAATGCCATGAATTATTCCATTCCATATCTACTTATCAACATTCATTTCCTGTTTTCATGTGATTGTTGTCTATGACTTATTGTTATGCCTTACAGTGCATTGATTGTTATATATTGAAATTTTCCATCTTTCCTTATAGGATTAAAAAACATAACTAACACTTAATGTTTCTACCTTAACTGAAAAATGTTTTCGTAAATAGGTTAAAGAAGTCACCTTATATAGTTGGTTATAGAACCTTGAACCTTAGACCATCTGTTGAATGGGATATAACAAGTTATGGTTAGGATTAAATGGAGGCCATATTTCAATTTATATAGTGTATGAGCCCTTATTGATTGGGAATGATGATCCATATAATTTAAACATTCATGGAAAATCCAAATGCATAAATAAATTTAAAATGAATGTAGAATTTTAAATGAAATGAACATTAATATGGATAATATGAGACTTTTTCTTGACCTGACCATATTAGTCAAAAATAGGTTGTGTCTATAATGATCTTTCTTTGACCTCTTCTGTACACCCAAAATTGTATCTTGTTGTAGGATAAGGGTTGTAATGTGCCTATAAGAAGGCCTTGTACCCACCCTTTATTTATTTCTTTCCTATCTATTATAAATACTACCTATGGAATGCACATGAAAATTATAGAGCTATTACACAATGACGTCCTCGTGTTGTACCCAAAGAAAGAGGTGATGTGAATACTCTTGAGGTGGTGGCCCTAAGACACCCATAATACCTCTTGTACTACCACCTGAGGCACCTCTAGTAGATCCTTCCCTAGGAATTGATGCAATTTTCCACGATAGCTTATTCTATTTCACGAATATAGTTCAAGGAGATCCTCAACATTCCCCTACCATGGTAGAGATAACTAGTGAGTTATATTAGTAGTACCCTCCCACCTTTCTAGGTGATGACATTCCCCAGTATACTAAATAGTGGCTAGAGACCATTTTGATTAGCATTGTTTATATCGTGAAGCCTCCAGAGATTACGGTCAAGCTCTTAACCAATATGCCATGTGAATCCACCACGAATTGGTGGGATGTTCTTACTCAGACTGGCCAACATCAGGGTATGGTCTGGTAAGAATTTTAGATAGAAATCGTTGACTACTTCTTTCCACAAACCTTGAGAATAGATCATGCTTTGGAATTTATTGACCTTCAAAAAGGTGAAATGTAAGTGATGGAATATTCAACTCTCTTCATTGAATTATAGTGTTTTCCAGAGACCTTGACTGGTGATGGGCTAATAACTACGATTTGGTTCAAGTATGGTCTTGCATATGGCCTCCACTCATAGGTGAACATCTTTTGGAAACCCACCTTTTTAGAAATAGTAAACCAGATCTTCATAACTGAGTGGAACCTGAGGGAATAAGTGATGTGATATGGGATAGTTCTGCTCCTAGGTAGAGTATAGGGTTATCTTGTGGTGGGAAGAGGTGTTTTGATGGTACATTCATGGGAAATAATATCTAGGTGGAATTCACTAATATCTATGTGGTGTGTCACTAGTTTGGTAGTCTATGACATAAAATCCCAAGTATATGTGGAAACAGAACGAGTGTCGGTCTTTTGAAAGGATGGGTTACCTCCAATATTTCTACTGATCTTTTCATGTAGTTAAAAGTTCGTTGGGTTATGTGCTAGCACCACCTTCTGGTGTAGGATTAGACACATCTCATCAAGTATGGATTGGGTCTTCTACAGGCTGTTCAGGATGTGAAAGCAGCAATTAATGAGGCATTCATTATTTATCATTTTAGAATCAGTAGAGTGGACCAACTCAGGTTACTCAAGCAGCATCACAGTGTCATGGTTCAAGATACATTTATTTTACAGAAACTATGCTTGAGGAGAATATTTCAGTGCTATATAAAGTTAGATCCACTATTATGGTATCCTCTACTTTAGTATCTACCTTATTTCATATAGGTGCATCAAACTCTTTTCTATATACTATAACTATGAGAATTATAGGCTTAATAATAGTTTTATCTAGTGGTTTGATGACTCTTTATACACTGTTATGAGTTCAAGTAGAAGGTATATGCCGGTTCAAGTAATTCCCCTTGAAATAGGTGGGTACTATTTTTGGTGAAGTTTATTAATCCTAGAGAGGAATGGGTTTGATGTCATTTTTGATATGGAATGACTTGTTCCTTATAGATACCTGGTGGATTCATATTTCCAACAGGTATCCATTAAAAAACATAAGGAAAACACATATATCTATAGGGTGAATGAGATATCCAGTCAAGTAAATCTAGAACCAAAAGCACTGGGCTAGGAAGAGTCATTTCCCATATAGTCAGTCCTTTCATGAACGATTAGGGAATGAAGATTGTTGAATTCCCTCATGTTATGAATCATTTTAGGGACATATTCTCTAATGATTTCTATAGACTACCTTATGAGAGATTTTTTATGTTCACCATCAAGCATGTGTCCATTCATCCATATAGCATGGAACCTATAGAACCTCAAGAACTCAAAAAGAACCTGGAATATCTAAAGGCTAAGGGTTTTATTCAACCCATCACATCTCCATGTAGTTTACCTATAATTTTTCCAAGAAGGAATACATTACCCTTAGATTATGCATAGATTACTTCTAACTGAACCAGCTTACAATGAATAAACAATATCAAATTCCACATATGGAAAAGTTCTTGGAACATATTTAAGGAAAAATGTGTTCTTCAAGATAAATATCAGGTTAGGCTACCATCAGGATAATGTGATGAAATCCGTCATACCAAGTACAATGTTTCAGAGTTGGTATGACTTGTTGGAATATATGGTTATTCTTTTTTTTCATAAAAACATGCTAATAGTCTTCATGGATATTGTGAATTGGGTTTTACACCTGTATCTTGATTCCTTAGTGGTGGTCTTCATTGATGACTTATTAGTGTAATATCACTCCAAAAACGACCATTCTAACTATCTTTAGATCTTTCAGAGTAAATTTAGATAGAACCAGCTATATTAGATGCAAAAAAATTCCAATTTTGGACCAAAAAGTTTCACTTATTTGTTCATATCATATCTCAGGAAGGTGTATCAGTTGATGCTGAGAAGGTGAGTGTTGTGTATTCCTTGGATGATTCAAAGAATGTGTTTGATATACACAACTTATTAGGGATGGATAATTATTACAGACGATTCATCCATGATTTATCACTCCTGGAAACAATTCTTAAGAGCTTAAAATAATAATGGTGTGAAATTAAACTGGACTAAATCATGTGAGACAACAGTTCAAGAGTTAAATGAATTACTAAAATTATCACCAAACTTGATCATGTCTGATCTGGGTAGAAGCTATAGTATTTAGTTTGATTGTTTAAGAATCAGAATAGGGGTATTTTGAATATAGGTTGATCAGGTTGCAGTGTATTTTTCCTTCCCAATAAGGACTCATGAGTGATACTATCCTACACATGACCTCTAACTAGTTGTCGTGGTCTATGATCTATGTTGTTGTAGGTAGTATCTATTGGGTGACCGGTTCATCATTTGTACGAATCATAAAAGTCTCAAAAATATATTTACCAAAAAGACTTGAATATGAGGTAGTACGGGTGGGTAGAATACCTACAATTGTTCGACATTGATCTTGCTTATACACCTTAGAAAGGTAATGTTGTGGATGATGCCTTCAGCCAAAAGGATTAGACACAAGCCATTAAAAGGGCCAATTGTGAGTGGTAGTTGATTACATTGTTTTATGAGATGGATCTAGTGGTTCAATAATATCATGAAAAACCATTTTTAGAAACATTTTTAATGACATATTCCCTTATAGAGCAGGTCCAGATGCTGATTTTATCTAATTCCAAGGGCCTAGTTTTGAGGGAGAGCATCACAATTGAATAACCACCTCATGGTTGGGTTTTTGATGGAAAAAAGACCTTACTCATTCGTGGGCATGTTTTGGGTGCCTTCAGATATATGGGAAGAGATGATGAGGGAATCTCATGCCTGTATTTGGTCATTTCACCCTTGTCTCACCTAGATTTACTGAGACATCTGTTGCCAGTATTGGTGGGTGGTTATAAAGAGACATATTACATGTTTTATCACTCGATTATCCACCTATCAATAAGTGAAGGTAGAGCACCAGTGGACTACTATAATTATATAGACTCTCTCCATTCCTGAATGAAAATGGGATGAAATCACAATATATTTCATGATAGGCTTGTTGAGATCTCCTAGAGCCGGTGAGTAGTATAGATAATCATATATAAGATAACCAGGGTTTCACACTTCCAACCGATATGGGATACCTCCTCTGTTGATGAGATCAGAATTATTTATATCTATAAAATTGTATGCCTTTAGGGTGTAACATATTTTATTGTAAAAGATATAGGCACTCATTTTACTTCACAGTTCTAGAAAGGGTTACATAAGGTACTAGGTTCATAGGTGATATTTAATACAATATATCACCCTTAGACCGAAGGGAAGTTCGAGATGATGATATAGGTGTTGGAGTATATGGTTCAGGCATGTATCCTAGATTTGGGGGGTGCACGGGAAAAGCATATACCACCTTTTTAGTTTTATTATAACAATATACTTTAGGCAACAATTAAGATGTCTCTGTATAAAGCACTTTTTTGTAGGCCATTTTAACACCCCAAAGATTTAAAAATAAATTTAATATTTAATACATGAAACACTAAGTCTCTACAAAACAACACTTTGTTATAAAGTAGCCAATAAATTTAATTTTACCACTTTTGTGATTTGAATTTCAAAAATCTGATATACTTGGTTGCATTTAGTGTGATTTTTGGAGTCTTGTAGAATCATCTGAATTATTGGTGAATAGTAATGTACCCTTATGTATAGTAATGTACCCTTATGAATAGTAATAAACCTCTATGAATATTAACCTCACCAATGGATGTATAAAAAAAGCACATTAAAAATGAAATAGAGCATTTCATAAATTATTGTTTAAGTATTGGTATTTTTGTGAGTGATAAATATTTAATTACTGTTTTAAATTAAAAAGTAGATTAAAAATTCATTTTTATAAATATGTTCCTAAATAAATATTTTTCTCCAATAGATTTGGGATAATTTTTTGAGGCCTTGGTTAAAATTTTAAATTATTACAAAATCAGTTTTAAATTTAAAATCTGTATTTTTTAGTTAAATAATGATTTTATTTAAAAATTAAATTTCACAAATTTAGAAAACTATTTTTATAAAATGGAAGTCATTTTTGGATTCTAAATGATGATAAATGGTTATGGGAATTTTTTCGAGATTTATCAAAAATAGTAAAATTTTATGTAAATAATAAAATACGAAAATTTATGATAAATAATAAATACATGATTTATTGAGTCATAAGCGATGTAAAGATGATTTAAGACCACTTCTTTAGAACCCACATGAACATATTACTATTTTTTATCATAATAATAAATATTATTTCTTGTCTTGAGAAAAGTAATAAATTAATGATTATGATATTCAAAAATTACTCCTCTCCTCCACTATAAATACCACCCCTCCTTACATATTCTTCTCACTCCACTAAATCCTTGTGCCCTATTGAAATTATACAAAAATATCATCCCAAGATCCCTCCCACGTCCAGAATCCCTTTTTCCCATAAAAATACCAAATCCTCTCCCCTAAAAAGGAACTCAAGGAATATTAATTCCAGAGGTAAATTTCTCATTTAAATTCTTTTACTTTCTCTTCAAGTTCCATTGTTTTATTCTATATCCTAACATCTCATCATCCATATGTCAGGAAAACTATAGTACCTTACATGTAATTTAATTATTTTATTATTATGTTTAAGTTATTATCATCTCTTATTTACCCCTATATTATTCTAGTAGTAAAAAACACTATCCGAGATGTGCTAATTTACAATATTCAAGGAGAATTGGTTATCAATTTATATTACCATCTTCAATTCTAGTCATGAAACCATTATTATGGTTGAACCAGACTATAATATATGTCTTATTTTTCATATATGGTTTAGGAATCTTACTTTACCCATGGTTTTTATTTTTAATGAAAAATGAGTTTGATGTGTTCAAAAACAGCTATCTAACACAAACCGATATCATTAAATAATTACATAATAATTCATCTTAAATCCGTGTAACCAAATGAAATTTATAACCAATCAACCTCAAATATTTTCACTAGTAACATATAACTTCAATTTTTTTAAAACCATCCCAATTTTACACTATTTAGCATTCATGTATATAAGTATACCGATCATGAAACAAACGTACATGAACAATGAAACTGAACCTATTAACCCATGAAAAAGACCATGAATGAATGAAATATGGTTATAATAAATCATTTAAATTAATATGAGGTTATGGAATTATTAATTAATGATCCTAAATTTGAATATTCATAAAATTGATATCAAGTTGAGAACACCTTCGAACTTAAGGTAAGGGTTTCTTCATCTGAATTCCATTTTTGTGAGATATTACATATTCACTACTACTAATTGTGTATGGTGTATTTATACTTCCAATTTATGTTTCATATCATTAATAAAATTATTTTCATGATATTAAATTTATAATTTTATGATTATTAATTTTGGGGAATATGATTCAATTGATTATAAAATTTTAAGTATGTTCTACCCAAACCTCCATTTTCATTCGGGTTGCTCTTATTCTCTATTCACCTCAATGAAATTATTTTTTCCTATTTACTCATCATAAATAATTTTTTAATACTCATTATATGTGTACTAATAATAATCCTTCTTTATTTTATGAGGATTTACATGTTTTAAAAGAATATTTCAAAAAATAGTTCTGAAATGCATGCCCAATTCAAGGAACTTCTCGAATTATTACCTATTTTGAAGTTCACTCTATAATCTATTTAAATCCTTATTAATATTTTTAAAATAACATGTTTTAACATAAAAAAAATTTCTTTCATTTCTGGTTTTATGAAATCAAACAAGCCATTGCGCTTTAAAATCCTTTCAAATTGTCCTTAAACAACACTACAATTTTTAATTTATAAAGATTCGTTAAAAAAATATTTGTAAATAATTTCACCTCAATAAGGGTATATATATGCCTCAAATATAATTTCAATGATGCACCCTTTTATTTTTTGGGATATAAATGTTTACAGTCTTATATCATGAAAAATATAAAAGATTTTCCATAAGAACTCTTCTTTCAAAAGTAAAAAGAATTTTTCTCATCTCACATTAACTTTTATGAGATATATTCCTTGTTCACCACTTATTTATTTATTGTGGTGTATATAATCCAATTTTTTTACCACATAAAGATTCTTCTTATTCTCATGATATTCTAAGGGATTGTGATTTTAATATTTCAAGGGGTATGTGACACTTTGGAATGTTTAAGGATCATTTTCTCAAGGATTTTTCAATGGTCTCATTTATAAGTATCTTCATTTATGTCAACATACTTTGTTGAATCTTGTAATTCATTGAGGTTAAACTTATATGATATCATCCAACTTTTTTTATTGAATGGTTTAATATTAATTTGACTGTGGATATGCTATCTTGAAACCATTGACTGTATTACTCTAAAAGGTTAGTGTTTGTGTTTAATGATTGGGAAATGTTATTTACATCTCATATTATTGTTTAAATATGAATGTGTATGTTGTTTATGTTGATCCACCTTCATATGATGAATTAATTGGACTTAGTATGTGATAGTTAGGGCATTTTATAGCCCCTCAGTGCATTAGTAGGTCTCATGAGAAAAACTCTAGTATTGGCATGAGACCTTGAGAGTATTATTATTTATAGTCTTGGCATGAGGCCTTGACGGTATGGTTATGGTGTCCTGAATTATGCATTCCACAATTATAAATCTAGTTATCGATAGTTCATGTGGTTATTTGACTAGTATAATACCCATGCTTATGTTTTATTATTGAATTATTTATTCATCTCTAATTCCATCCATATTATGTTCATGTTTATTTTTAATGACATATGTACTTTTGTTTATTGACCTTACCTTATTATTTCTCTTTCCACAATATTTCATACCCTTACTTATCATTCAAGATCACCCCTTTTATTTTGTTTCATTTTTCTCCTGGATGGGAAGAGGTGTATTATGAATTAAATAAAGCGATAAAGTTTGAGTTGTGGATGTTCCCAATAAAAATTTTATGTTGTATTACTATTCAAGTTGTATTGTGGAACATATGTATATATATTGTTTCCCAATATACTATACTACATGGTACTTCGGGATGTATATTAATTGTTTATATGCCAACATAATAAAATAGGGCACTGGATCTAGGTAACCGGGGTTGGGTCCTAATAGTTGGTATCAAAAGAAGTTTTGTAGAAAACATGGAAACTAGATTTTGAAAACATAGAAAAGGGGAAAAAATAAGATAGACATTGAGGATAAATATACAAGGACATTATATAATTTTGGTAATGAATATATTATTTGGATATTCCTAGAAAATAAATCATTGTTTGGATACTACAAGGGGATGTGGTTCTGGCACATATGTAGCTAGGAGTGACAACTCTGACGAGGTATTTCAGGATTGACATGGGGTAATCTAGTACATGAAAACAAGACTTAATGCACACATGGTTTGAAAATATTAGGGGATATGCCTAGGATACGCCACTTTTCCGATATAAGACATTTTGAAGGATTTATTCCCCTAAAGTATCTAAAGTACATGGTTCTATGATTTTTGATTCCTAAATTTATGTCATTTAATATAACATGTTTACATTTATATTGAGTTCAAAATGTTATAAAAAAATTTTGTATATGGAATTGATTAAAAATAGCACCTATAAGAAGGAACAAGAACTTCAATAATTCACATGATGTAAAGTGTAAGAAGGTTCATATCTCTTATGGTCTTAAGCAATAATTTTCAAGTAAGATAGTCACTAATGTATAATCGTCATATGAGGTGATAATATCATGTGTAAACAAGTAATATAAATAACTCTCTGAGTCCTATGTATTTTAAGGGAAATAAGAGAAGAAGAGGGTGATATAAGAAAGAATGGATAAAGGGAAGAGTAAAAAGGGTAGTTTTCCAACATGTGGTACTTTTTGAAGGAAAAACCCTAGAGCCTGGTTAAAATAAAAAGGAGTATACAAAAATTTTGTAGAAAAGGGCCATAATGTTAATTATTTTTAGGGTAAGAAAATGGTTTTCAATGTACAGTGCTTCAACTGCAAGGAAATGGGACACTATGCGAATCAATGCCCCAAGAATCAAAGGAATATGACCCAAATGATGTTAATAGATAATTATCAAGTCCTGATACTACTGCAAAAGAAGTGTAATAATTAATATTCCCCATCTATAATTATATAATTTTAATTTGTTATCAGCAATGTACTGGTTATAAGAATTATTGAATATATGAGAATTATACTGCATTACTATTTCATTAAAAATTTGAGGATGTATGATTATTGATTATAATGATAAGTCATTTAGTAGAATGTTAATATCATGGGAATGTATACGTATGAGGGATAGAAAACCCTAAATATATTCCTAATTATTAAGATAATGGTGAAGAAATGATTGATTTGGATAAGTACTCACTACCTCAAAATAAATTATTGACTTTTCTAAAAGTAATCTAAGAAATCATTGATAGAGTTTACAACATTTATGGATATTGGGAATACAAATAATTGCATGTTTAAGGATGAGTACATTTTTCCAATATGATTTTATTTTAATTTGAGTCATTACCATATTTCAAAAGGAAACACGAAGAAGATATTCACATGGTTGGAATGTGAAAATTTAGGGCTTCTTCAGGTTGATTAAACAAAAATAAGGCAGCAGATGCATTGAGAAAGATGGATCATGAAGTTATAAATAAAATGAGTATTTTTAAGGATCCAGTGTACATGGATCTAGCAAGGATGGATATGGGAATGATTCTAAAGAGTTGGATCATGATCTTTTGAAATGTTAATATATTTATAATTTTTTTTATGTTGATCATTGTATGAGTATTTAGAGTTTAATGTCACCACATGATGCAACCTGTGATAAGGGATGAAATATAGATAGTTCAAAGAACAAAAATGATAAGATTGTTTTTATTAAATCAAAATGTATATTTATACTCTTATAGAGTGTAATGATTTCTCAAATCTAGGAAAATAGTCTTTAATAATTTTTTTTTCTTTTATAATTTTTTTCATAACTGTAGTTTATGGTTTTATGGTAACGATATTTAATCTGATCATGTTATTTTTTAATTTCCATCAGAACGTAATAGTTTGAATATTCTTCAATGATTAAGTTATTTAATTAGAATGTGTATTTTTGGAGTAACTGATGAATTTACCATTACCACTTATTAAGAGGATATTTTAACAATATTTCTAATGTGGGTTTCCCACAAGGTAATTTCAAGTATCAACCATTAGCTTTCGAAATTCAATTTCCAAATTTTGAGGATGAAATTTTTGTAAGGAGGGGACAATATAACACTAAAATTATTTACAAATAAAATTAATATTGAATTCATGAAACATAGTGTCTCTTCAAAAAAATATTGTTATAATCGAGCCAATAAAAATAAATTTTCCACTTCAGAGATTGAAATTTTGAAATTATGACATACACAGTTGATTTTTGTGTGAATTTGGGAGTCTAATAGAATCACCATAATTTGTGGTGAATATTAACACATACTTTTGAATAGTAATTTAAACTTATGAATAATATTATACAAGTATGAATAGTATCCTCACCCATGGATGTATAAGTAAAATTTGGGCACATTATAAAATAAATAGATCATTTTATAAATTAATGTTCAAGTATAGGTATTATTATCAGTGATAAATATTTAATTACAATTTGAAATTAAGAAATTTATTTTAAATTTATTTTCATAAAATATTTTCCTAAATAAAAAAATTTTCTAATGATTTGGGATAATTATATGAGGCCTTAGTTAAATTTTTAAAGTATTACGAAATCAGTTTTAAATTTCAAATTTGTATTCTTCAATAAAATAATGATTATATTTAAAAATAAAATTTAATATATTACGGTACATATTTTGGTAAAATGGAATTCATTTTTGGATTCAAAACCCCAAGTAATGGTTATGTTAAATTTTTGGGATTTTTCTAAAATACTTCAATTTTTGGTGAATAGTAAAATACTATAATTTACGATTAATTACAAATTCCTGATTTATTGAGTCATAGGTGATGTAAGGATGATGTAAGAAAACTTTTTTCCAACACACCTAAAAACATTACATTTATTGGTCACAATAATGAAAACTATTTCTGGTCTTCAGCTAAATAATAAAATAATGATTAAGATATTAAAAAATTAATCATTTCCTCCACTATAAATACCACCCCTCATTATCTCTTCATTTCACTCCTCTCAATCCTTCTGCCTTGTGTAAATTCTACGAAAATCTCCTCCCAAGATCCTCCCCACGTCCAAAATCCATTTGTCTCATGAAAGGACCAAATCTTCTCACCTAAAGTGGCTCTCAAGGATGATTTATTCAAGAGGTAAATTAATCTTTTCAATTCTCTTACTTTAGTTTCAAGTTCCTTTATTTTCATTTCCATCCTCACCTCTCCTCATTCATATGTTATGATAACTCCAGTAACTTACATGTAATTTAATGTTGTTATTATGACTTAATAATTTATTATCATCTCTCTTTTACCCTTCTTTCATGCTAGTAGTAAAAAATACCATCTGAGATGTGCTAATTTACCCCATTTAAGGACGATGGGTTTTCAATTTGTATTACCATATTAAATTCTGGTCATGATACCATTATTATGGTTGAATCAGAATATAATATATGTATTATTTATCATCTATGTTTCTATAATATTTTTTATACATGGTTATGATTTATAAAGAACAATGAGTTCATTTTGGTCAAAAATCACTAATTAACCCAAACAGTATTCATTAAATAATTTATATAAAGATTCATCTTAACTACAAGTAACAAAATTAAATTTAAAACCATGTAACCATATATATGTTCAATAATAACTTATAACTCCAATTCTGGACAACCATCTTTATTTTTCTAGTATACTTCATTCATGTATATAAGTATACCGATCATGAAACTAACAGACCCAAACAATGAAATTTAACCTCTTAAACAATCAAATAGGCCATGAACAAACATAATAAGGTTATAAATAATCAATTTATTGAAGATAATTTTATTTAATTATTAATTAATAAACCAAAATTTGATTATTCTAGTCATTATGATCAAGAAGAGAACACCATCAGACTTAAGGTAAAGGTTTCTTCACCTCACTTTCATTTTTATGAGATATTCCATATTCACTACTACTACTTATGTGTGATTTATGTATACACTCCATTTATTTTTAATATCAATAATCTATTTACCTTCATGATATTAAATGTATAATTTTATGATTACTAATTTTGGGTTATACGATTAAATTGATTTAAAAGTTTTAAGTATTTTCTACCAAATCCTCTATTTTCAATCGGGTTGCTCTTATTATATACTCACCTCAATTAAAATATTATTTATTCCTATTTAAACCTCATAAAATTGTGATAATGTTCTATATATATATGTACCAATAATAATACTTTTTTATTTTATGCGGAGTTACTTGTTTTAAAAGAATCTTTCAAAAACTTGTTTAGAAATGAATGCCCGAATCATGGAACTTCATGAATTGTTACATATTTTCAATTTCACTCTATAATATGTTTCAATCCATATATATATTTCTAAAATAACACCTTTTAACTTAAAAATATATATTTGTTTTTCATTTCTGGTTTTATGAAATCAAACATGCCTTTGTGCTTTAAAATCCTTTAATATAATCCTTAAACCGCACTAAAATGTTTTATTTATAAGGCTTATTTAAAAATATTTTTTTAAATTATTTGACCCCAATAAGACATTATTTAAGCCTAAAATATAATTTCAGTGACATTTCCTTGTATTTTTTGGGATATACATGGTTAAAATCGGATTTCATTATAAATACAAATGATTATCCAAAATAACTCTTGCTTCCAAAGTAAAAAAGGATTTTTATCATATCACATTCACTTTTATGAGATATATTACTTGTTCATCACTTATTTATTTATTGTGGTGTATGTAATATCTTTTGGTATATCATATCAAGACTCTTATTATTATCATGATATTCAGAAGATATTATTATTTGAGTGTTTCAAGGTGGTATGGGACACTTAGGAATGTTTAATGATTGTTTCCACAAGGAGTTTTCAATGGTCTCATTAAAAAGAATCTTCATCTATTTATAAATCCTTTGTTAAAACTTGTAATTTATTGATGTTTATATCCTATTATATGATCCACCATGTTTTATTGAATGGTTTATGATTATTTTGACTATGGATGTGTATCTTGGAACCATTCACTGTATTACTCTGAATGGTTAGTGTTTATTTTTAGTGATTGTGGAATGTTAGATGCATTTCATAAGTTAATTTAAATATGAATGTGTATGTTGTTTATGTTAATCCATATTCATATTAGGAATCCATTGGACATAGTAATAGTCACAAGGGTCCATCTATATCCCCTCGGTGAATTGGTAGGTCTCATGAGACAAACTGTGGTCTTGGAACGAAACCTTGATAGTATGATTATTTACGGTCATGGAATGACACATTGATTACATGGTCATGATGTCATGCATTATGCATTACCTTATTATGAATCTAGGTACTAAATGTTCATGTGGTTATTCTACTCATAGAATACCAATGATTATGTTTTATTATGGAATTATTTATTCATCTCTAATAGCTACCATATTATGTTCATGTTTATTTTTAATGGAATGTGTACTTTTATTTATTCACCTTGACTTATTATTTATTCTTATACTATATTGAATACCATTACTAAGCATTCAATATCACCCCTTTCTTTTGTTTTATTTTTACTCAAGATGTGAAGATATGTATTATGAAAGAATTGTCGGGATAATCAAAGAGTTGTGGTTATTCCCAATAAATATTTTACGTTGTATTCCTTTTAATTTTGAAATGTTTAACTTATGTATGTATATTGTTTCCTAATATACTAAACTACTTGGTCCTTCAGGATGC
Source organism: Viscum album (assembly GCA_963277665.1). NCBI lineage: Eukaryota > Viridiplantae > Streptophyta > Magnoliopsida > Santalales > Viscaceae > Viscum > Viscum album. The sequence continues at coordinate 695,887,810 of OY728128.1, forward strand.
ATATTCATTGTTTATATTCCAATGTAATAAAATAAGGCACCAAATCTGGGAAACTGGGGTAAAGTCCTTATAGTTGGTATCAAAGTAATTTTAGTATAAAACATTGAAACTGGATTTGGAAAATGTAGATTAGGAAAAAACCCTAAGATATAACTTGAGGATAGATGTAAAAGAACATCCAATAATTTTGGTAAGGAATAGATTATTGAGATCTTATTATAAAATAGATCCCTATCTAGATACTAAAATTGGACGTGGTTCTGGCACACATGTACCTAGGAGTGACAACTTCTACAAGGTGTTTTGGGCTTGAAATATTTTAACCTAGTACATGAAAATAGGCCATAATATGACATTTTTTAGACACTCACATGTGAAATTTTTAGTATAATTCACATTTTCGTTACAAGCCATTATGAAGGATTTATGCACCTATATTATCCGAATTATATGGTTCTAGGATTTTTGATGCATAAATTTATTTTATGTTCTATACCATGGTTATGGTTATATAGATTTCATAATTTTATAATCTAATTTAGTATATGGAATTTGTTAGAAATTTCTCCTATCAAAATAAATGAGAAATTCACCAGTTCACGTGATGCAAAGAGTGAGAAGGATCAAATATCTTATGGTCTTAAGCCATCATTTTGAAGGAAGATATTCTCAAAAGTATCCTCATAATATGAAGAGTTAATATCATGTGTTAACAAGGTACATAAATAATTCTCTTAGTCTTTTGTCTTTGAAGGGAAGCAATAGAAGATGAGGGTTGCAGTGAAAAGAATCGATAATGGGAAGAAGAAAAAGGGTAGTTTTCCCACAGGTGGTACTTGTGGAAGAAAAAACACCAAAGAATGCTTAAAAGGAAAAGGAGTCGATTATATGTGTGGGTAAAAGGGACACACATTTAATTATTTCAAGGGTATGAAAATGGTTTTAAATGTATAATGCTTCAACTACAAGGAAATGGGACACTATGCAAATCAATGTCTGAAGCATCAAAGCAATATGCCGTAAATGATATTACTAGATAATGATCATGTCCCGATACTACCATAGATGAAGTGGAATGATTAATATGCCTCATTGATAATCTTGTAATTTAAATATTTTATCTGAAATGTATAGGTTATAATAATTATAAAATATATAAGGATTGTACTGCAGAACTATTTCATTAAGAAATTGACATCTTATGATGAATTATACGAAGTATATGTGACTTAGAAGAATGTTAATATCACGGGAAAGTATATGGATTTGGGAAATAAAACCCTAAATATATTCTAGATGATTAAGATAATTATGATTAAATGATTGATTTGGATAAGCACTAACTACCTCAAAACTGATTATTGACTTGTCTACAAGTGGTCTATGTGAACATTAATGGAGTTTACAATAATTATAGATATATGTGATATATCTAATATAATGTTTAAGGATGATTATGTGTTTTAAATATGGTTATATGGTAATTTGAGTTGTTAACATATTTCAAGATGATACATGATGAAGATATTCACATATTATTAATGGGAATATTTAGTGATTCTTCATGTTGATTAAAGGCAAATAAGGTATCATATGCATTGAGCATGATAGACCACAATGTTCTAAACAAAATGAGGATTTACAAGGACCCTATGTACATGGATATAGAAAGAATGGATTTGTTAATGATTATAATGTGTTGTTTCATGGTCTTTTGGAAAGATAAAGAATTTATGAAATGGTTCAAGTTGATCATTGTATGATTATTTAGAGTTTAATGTCACGACACAATCAAACATGTGCTAATAGATGGAGTTTAGATAGTTCAAGGCACAAACAAAGGATAAGATTGTGTTATGAAATTGACATGTATATTTATACTCATATACAATGGAATAATTCCTCAACTTTAGAAATATATACTTAAATAAGAAATTTTTCCTTTTATCATTTTTATTCATAACTATAGTTTATGGTTTTGTGGTAATGTTATTTTATCTGAGCATGTTCACTTTCAATTTCCATCAAAACATCATATTTTGATTATTCTTCCACGACCATGTTATTCAAATAGAAAGTGTACTTTTTGTAGTAATCTATTCATTTACCTTTTTCTCTTATTAAGAGAATATTTTAACCATATTTCAGATGTGGGTTTCCCATAAGGGAATTTTCAATTATCATCCATTAACTTTCAAAATTTAATTTCACAATTTCATGGAAGAAATTTTTTTAAGGTGGGACAATGTAACACCCCAAAGTTTTGAAAATAAATTTAATATTGAATGTATGAAACCCTAAGTCTCTAAAAACAATAATTTTTTATAACTGTGCTAATAAACATAATTTTTCCACTTCTGTTATTTAAATTTCATAAATCTGACATAAATAGTTGCATTTGAAGCTATTTTTAGAGTCTCATTGAATCACCTTATTTTTGGTGAATTGTAACTTACCCTTATAAATATTAATGTACTCTTATAAATAGTAATTTACCATTACAAATAGTATCCTCACCCATGGATGTATAAATAAAATTTAGGCACATTATAAATGTAATTAAATAATTTATAAATAATTGTTTATGTATTTTTATTTTTTTGAGTGATAAATATTTAATTAATTTTTAAATTAATAAATATATTTAAAAATAATTTTTATAAAATATTTTCCTATATAAATATTTTTTGCGCAATGATTTTGGGATTATTTTATGAGGCCTCGGTTAATTTTTCTAATAATTACAAAATATGTTTTAAATTTAAAATCAAAATTTTTCAATGAAATAATTATTTTATTTTAAAATTAAATTTCACATATTTAGAAAATTAGTTTTTTATAATGGAACACATTTTTAGACTCCACACACCATGAAATGGTTATGATGACTTTTTGGGATTTTTCTATAATACTTCAATTTTAGATGAATAGTAAAATATGATAATTTAAGATATATACTAAATTCATGATTTATTCTATCATTGGTGATGTAAAGAAGATTTAAGAACACTTGTTTAGAACTCACATGAACATATGAATATTCTTTGTCACAAGAATCAATACTATTTCTATTCATGACCAAAATAATTAAATAATGACCATGATATTCCAAAATCACTCCTCTCCTCCACCATAAATACCGCACCTCCTTATCTCTTCTACTCACTTCTATATAGAGATATTCTTTGTCTAAATTCTACCAAAATATCCTCCCAAGATCCCCCACACTAATATTATCCCTTTCTCTCTTAAAAACACAAAATCCTATCCCCAAAAGGGACTGTCAAGGGAGATTATTTCAAGAGGTAAATTCCCCTTTTCATTTCTCTTACTTTATTATCAAGTTCCTTTGTTTTATTTTCCATCAGCACATATTATCATCTATATTTAATAAAAAAATATATTACCTTACATGTAATTTAATTTTTTTTATGATGATTTAAAATGTTATTATCATATCTCTTTTACCCATCTATTATGCTGGTAGTAAAAAACATCATCCAATATGTTCTAATTTACTACATTAATGGAATATTGGTTTTCAATTTCTATTTCCCCATTTAATTCAGGTCATGATACCATTATTATGGTTGAACTTGAATATAATATATTTACTTTGTCTCAAATATGGTTCGGTAATATTTTTTACATGTGGTTTTGATTTATAAAGCAAAATGAGTTTGTTGTGTTCAAAAACTGCTAATTTACCAAAACTGTTATCGTTAAATAATTTATATAATGATTCATCTTCACTACAAGTAAAAAAAATGTCATTTAAAACAATTTAACAATATTTATTTTCATTAATAACATATAACTTCAAATCTGTACAACCTTCTTCATTTTACACTATTCATCATTCATGTATATAAGTATGCCGATCATGAATCAAACGGACCCGGACAATGAAATTGAACATCTTAACCCATAAAAAGTCCATGAATTAACTTAATAAGGATATAATAAATATATTAAATTATATTAGGTTGTATAATTATTAATTAATGATCCTAAATTTGATTATTCATGTCATTAAGATCAAGTTGAGAACACTTTTGGACCTAAGATAAGGGTTCCTTCATCTCACTTTTATTTTTGTGAGATATTCCTTATTCATTACTACTACTTGTGTATGGTGTATGTATACTTCCCAATAATGTTTCATATCATTAATATATTTATTTTTATTATATTAAATGTATCATTTTTCTATTATAAATTTTTGGGAACACGATTCAAATGATTACAATGTTTTATGTTTTTTCAACACGAACCTCCATTTTCATGTGGGTTTCTCTTATTCTCTAATAACCTAATTTAAATTATTTTTTATTCCTATATAATTATCATAAATCATATGTTAATTATATATATATGTTTACAAATCATAATCTTCCTTTATTTTATGAGGATTTACATGTTTTAAAATAATCTTTCAAAAAAAAGTTTCGCAATGCATGCTTGTATCATAGAACTTCTCCAAATATTACCTATTTTAAATTTCACTATATAATATATTTTAATATATTTTAATCTTTATAAAATCACACATTCTAACATAAAAAATATATTTTGGTTCATTTTTGGTTTTGTGAAAGAAAACATGACTTCGGGCTTTAAAATCTTTTAATATTTTCCTTAAACTCCACTTAAATGTTATATTTCTAAAACTTCTTTAAAAACTATTTTTAAATGATTTAACATCAATAAAACATTATTTAAGCCTAAAATACAATTTCAATTATCATTAATTTTACCTTTTGTGATATAAATTTTTACAATCTGATTTCATTACATATACAAACGAATTTTCAAAATACCTCTTCTTTCCAAAGTAAAAAAGGATTTTTCTCATATCACATTAAATTTTATGAGATAAATTATTTATTAAACAATTATTTATTTCTTGTTGTGTATGTGATACCCATTGTTATATCATATCACCAGTCTCTGTATTGTCATTATAAAATAAAGGATTACAATTTGATTGTTTCAAGGTGGTATGGGACACTTTGGAATGTTTCTGGATTATTTCGTCACAAACTTTCAATGGTCTCATTTAAAAGTTTCTTCATATATGTAAACATAATTTGATAAATCTTGTACTTGATTTATATTTATCTCTTATGATATCATCCACCTTTTTTTATTTAATGGTTTATGATTAGTTTGAATGTAGATGTGTTATTGTGAAACAATTCATTGTATTACTCTGATGGGATAGAATTTATCTTTAATGTTTGGGGAATTGTATTTATATTTAATATATTAGTATAAATATGAATATGTTTATTGTGTATGTTGATCCCCATTGATACTAGTAATGAATTTGAATTAGAAATTGTCAGGTGGGCTCACTATAGCCCCTCGGTGCATCGGTAGGTCTGATGACACAAACTATGGTCTTGGCACTAGCCCTTGAACGTATGATTATTTATGGTCTTAGGATGATGCCTTGATGGCGAGGTTATGATGTTTTTTATTATGAAATCACTCATTATGAATCTAGTTATATAAATTTCATGTAGTTATTTGACTTGTTTAATAACCGTGATTACGTTTTATTATGGAATTATTTATTCATCTCAAATTCTTGTAATATAATGTTTATGTTTATTTTTAATGGATTATGTATGTTTATTTATTCCCCTTTCTTTATTATTTATGCTTCCGCTGTATTTCATAAACTTGAGGAGAATTCAAGATCACCCATTTTCTTATGTTTTATTTTCCACAAGATTCAAAGAAGCGTGTTATGAATGAATTGTAGGGATAATTTTAGAGTTGTAGATTTTCCCAATAAAACTTTTATGTTGTATTACCTTCATGTTGTAATGTTAAACTTCATGTACGTATCTTTGTTACAAATATACTAATCTACATGGTCCTTCGGGATGCATATTCCTTGTTTATATGCTAATGTAATAAAATAAAGAACTGGATCCAGGAAAATAGGGTCAGGACGTTACAGTTGGAATCGAAGGAAGTTTAGTAGAAAACTTGGTAATTGGATTTAGAACATGTATATTGGGAAACAAAACCCTAAGATAGACCATGGGGAGAAATTTTCAAGATCATCCTACAATTTTGGTATGGAATAAATTGTTCGGATCTTTCAAGAAAATATATCTCTGTCTGGATACTACAACTGGACATGGTTCCAGCACAAATGTACCTAGAAGTGATAACTCCAACAAGGGTTTTCAAGCTTGAACTGGGGTAACCTGGTACATGAAAATGATCCTTTCCATGCACATAATCTGTCACTCTATGGGGATATGCATAGTATAATAAACATTTTCATTACAAGCCATTATGAAGAATTTATGACCCTATAGTATCCAAAGAATATGGTTCTAGGATTTGTGATGCATAAATTTATTTTATGTACTATACCATGTTTAGGGTTTTGTAGAGTTAAAAATTTTATGATCTAATTAATTATATGCAATTGAGTAGAAATGTATCTTAGTAGATGGAATGCGAAGTTCAATAATTCACATGATGTAAAGAGTAAGAAGGATCATATATCTTATGGCCTTAAGAGATTGTTTTTAAGGAATATAGTATCCAATGTATCCTCATCATATGAGGAGATAATATCATGTGTTAACAATGTATATTAAAAAATCTTTGAGTCTAATGTATTTGAAGGGAAGAAAGACAAGAAGAGGGAGGTAGAGGAAAAAATGGATAATGGGAAGAATAAAAATGGTAATTTTCCGACATGAGGTACTTGTGGAAGGAAACAATCCAAATCCTGCGTAAAAGGAAAATAATTATGTTACAAGTCTGGAGAAAAGAGCCACAATGTTCATGATTTCAAGGGTAAGAAAATGGTTTTCAATTTAATGTGATTAAACTACATGGAAATGGGACACTATGTAAATCAATTTCCCATGCATCAAAAGAATATTCCCCAAATGATATTATTGGATAATGATCGAGTAGTGATACTACCATAGATGAAGTGGAAAGATTAATATGTCTCATAGATAATAACTTAATTTAAATATTTTATCCGCAATTTACTGGTTATAAGAATAATTTAATATTTGATGATTGTATTACACTACTATTTTATTTTTAATTTGAGGGCGTATGATGAATTTTGCCAAGAATAAGTGAGTTAGTGAAAAGTCAATATCTTGGGAAAGTATATGGATGGGGTAACTGAACCATAAATATATTTCTAATGATTATCATAATAATGAATAAATGATTGAATTGGATAATTAATCACTACCAAGAAATTGATTATTGACTTGTCTATAAGTGGTATATTCAATCATTTACAGTGTTTATAACATTTATGGATAAAAGGAATATATCTAGTAGAATGTGTAAGGATGGGTGCATTTTTCCAATATGGTTTTATGGTAATTTGAGTTATTACAATACTTCAAGAGGATACATGATTATGATATTCACGTGTTTGGAATTTCAACATTTAGGGATGGTTCTTGTTGATTAAAAGAAAATAAGGTAACAGATGCATTGAGCAGGGTGGATCATGGAGTTTAAACAAAATGAATATTTCCAAGGACCCCATGTACATGGATCTAGAAAGGGTGGATATGGGAGTGATTCTACAGTGTTGGATCATGATCTTTTAGAATATTGAACAATTTATGAAATGGTTTAAGTTTACCATTGTATGATGATTTAGAGTTTAATATCACCACATGAGGCAACCTGTGCAAAGAGATGAAGTATAGACAGTTAAAAGCACAAAAAAGGATAAGGTTATGTTTATTATATCGAAATGTATATTTATACTCTTATAGAATGGATTAATTCATCAACTCTAGGAAAAGGGTCTTAAACAATTTTTTTGCTTTTATCAATTTTTTTCATAACTGTAGTTTATGGTTTTTTGGCAATGATCTGTCATCTGATCATGTTCTCTTTCACTTTCTATCAAAACATGATAGTTTTATTATTCTCCCATGACCATGTTATCCAATTATAATGTGTATTTTTTATTAACCGATGCATTTATTTGTCCAACTTATTAATAGGATATTTTAACTATATTTAGAATTTGGGTTCCCCATTAGGGAATTTTCAAGTATCAACCATTCACAATGGAAATTAAATTAAAAAAATTATAGGACGAAATTTTTGTAAGGTGGGGAGAATTTAACAACCCAAATATTTAAAAATTAATTTAATATTGAATGCACAAAACAATAATTCTCTATATAATAACACTTTTTAATAACTGATCCAATAAACATAATTTTTCCTCTTCTATGATTTGAATTTTAAAATTATGATATACACGGTTGCATTGAGGGTGATTTTTGGAGTCTGATAGAATCAAATTAATTTTTAATGAATAGTAACTTACCTTTTGAATTGTAATGTACTATTATGAATCATAATATACCATTATAGAATAGTAACATCGCCAATGTATGTATAAAAAAAATTTAGGCACATTATAAAATAAATAAAACATTTTATAAATTATTGTTTAAGTATTGGTATTTTTGTGAGTGATAAATATTTAATTAAAAATTTAAATTAATACATGGATTTTAAATTTATTTTCATAAAATATGTTCCTAAACAAATATTTTTTTGTCAAATGATTCTTGGATAAATTTATGAGTCCTTAGTTAATTTTTTTTTTAATTATTACAAAAGCAGTTTTAAATTAAAAATCTATATTTTTCAATTGAATAATGATTTTATTTAAAAATTAAATTTCATATAATTAGTAAATTGTTTTGATAAAATGGAATTCATTTTTTGATTCTACACATCAGAAAATGTTTACGGTGAACTTTAGGGATTTTTCTAAAATACTTCAGTTTTATATGAATAGTAAAATAATATAATTCTTGATAAATACTAAATACATGATTTATTGAGTCATAGATTATGTAAGGTATATGTAATACCACTTGGTTAATACTCACAAGCACTTATTACTATTATTGGTCAGAAGAGTCAATACTATTGTAGGTCTTGAACAAAATAATAAATTAAGGATTAAGATATTAAAAAATTACTCATTTCTTCCACTATAAATAACACCCCTTCTTATTTATCCTTTTCACCACTCTCAAGTCTTGTTCCTTATCTAAATTATGCCCAAATATCCTCCCAAGAACCTCCCCTAGGTCCATAATCCCTTGTTATCATAAAAATCCAAATACTCTCCCCAAAAGAGGCTCTCAAGGAAGATTAATTCAAGAGGTAAAATTATCTTTTCGATTCTTTTACTTTCTTTTCAAGATCCCTTGTTATCTTTTCTATAATCACCCATATACATACAAATGATATGAAAACTCTATTACCTTAAAAGTATTGTAATTTTTTTTAATAATGATGGAATAATTTTTTATAATATTCCCCCTACTTTTATGCTACTAGTGAAAAGCACCATCCGAGATGTAATAATTTACCATATTCAAGGATAATGGATATTAAATTTCTATTACCATATTCACTTATGGTCATGACACCATTATAATGGCCTAAACAGACTATAATATATGTGTTATTTCTCATATAGGGTTATTTAATCTTTTTGAACACATGTTTTTTATTTATAACGATAAATGAGTTCACTTTGTTCAAAAATAGCTAATTAACGCAAACAGTTATCATTAAATAATTTATATAAGGATTCATCTTCACTCCAATAAACCAAATGAAATTTATAACCATGCAGCCTTATTTATGTTCACTAATAACATATAACTTCAATTCTGGTAATCCATTCTAATTTAACACTATTCTCTGTTCATGTATATAAGTAAACCGATCATGAAACAAACAGACCCAAACAATGAAATTGATCCTCTTAACCCATCAAAAAGTACATTAATTAACATAATAATGTTATAATAAATTAATTAAATTAATATTAGGATATTTAATTATTAATTAATAAATCTAAACTTGATTACACAGGTCATTAAGATCAAGTGGATAGAACCTTCAGACTTAATGTTAGGGTTTCTTCTTCTCACTTCCATTTTTGTGAGATATTCTATATTCATTATTACTACTTGTGTATGGTTTATGTATACTTACCATTAATGTTTAATATCATTAATATCTTTATTTTAATGACATTCAATGTATCATTTTATTATTATCAATTTTGGGGCATACGATTCAATTGATTACAAAATTTTAACTATTTTCTACCTTAACCTCTATTTACATTTGGGTTGCTCTTATTCTGTACTCACCTAAATGAAATTCTTATTTATTACTATTTACTCCTCATAAATTTTGATTGAATGTTATATATATGTTTACCAATCATAATACTTTATTATTTTATGGGTAGTTATATGTTTTAAAATAATCATTCAAAACATTGTTCTAAAAAACATATCTGATTCATAGAAATTCTCGAATTCTTAACTATTTTGATGTTCAATGTATAAAATGTTTGAATCCAAATTTATCTTTCTAAAAACAAAAAAATTTACTTAAATTTTTTTTTTTGGTTTATTTCTGGTTTTATGAAAGCAAACATGCCTTTGTGCTTTAAAATATTTTAATGTTTTCCTTAAACCTCACTAAAATGTTTTATTTCTAAAGCTTATTTAAAAACCATTTTTAAATGATGTCACCTAAATAAGACACTATTTAGGACTCAAATTTAGTTTTAGTTACATTAAAATTTATTTTATAGGATATAAATTTTTACAATCTGATTCCATGACAAATACAAATGATTTTCCAAAAGAACTTTTCTTTCCAATGTAAGAAAGGATTTATCTCATCTCACATTAACTTTTATGAGATATATTCCTTGTTCACCACTTATTTTTATCTTGTGTTTTATGTACATCCATTTGGTATATCATATCACGGATCTCATTATTCTCATTATATTCTAATGGATTATGATTTGAATGTTTCTTGGTGGTATGGGACACTTTGGAATATTTAAGGATTATTTCCTCAAGGATATTTAAATGGACTCATTTAAAATTATATTCATCTATGTCAACATACATTGTTGAATATTTTACTTCATTAATGCTTATCTCCAATGATATCATCAACCATGTTTTATTGATTATTTTATGATTATTTTGTCTATGGATGCGAAATCTTGAATCCATTCACCATATTAATTAGAAGGGTTAGTGTTTATATTTAATGATTGTGGAATATTATTTACATTTCATATGATAGTTTATATATGAATGTGTATGTTGTTTATGTCGATCCCCATTCATTTGAATAATGCATTGGACTTTGTAACTATCAGGTGTGGCCTTCTACAGCCCCTCAGTGCATTGGTAGGTCTAGTTATACAAACTACAGTCTTGGAACGAGGCCTTCACTGTACGATTATTTATAGTCTTGGAACCAAGCCTTGATAGTATGGTTATAATATCTCTCATTATGAAGCTTTTTATTGAAATTTCATGCGGTTATTTTACTATTAGGATATGCATGATTTTGTTTTATTGTGGAATTATTTATTCATATTTAATTCCATCAATATTATGTTCAAGAATATTTTTAATGGAATGTGTACTTTTTGTTATTCACCTTGCCTTATTATTAATACTTCCGATGTATTTCATATCCTTACTAAGAATTCAATAGAACCCCTTTTATTATGTTTTATTTGTCCCCGGGATGTGAAGTGGTGTGTTGTGAATGAATTTTAGGGATAAACATAGAGTTTTCTATGTTCCAAATAAAACATTTATGTTGTATTATTTTTAATGTTGTAATGTTGAAATTATGTATGTATATTGTTCCAAAAGATACTAAACTACTCGGTCATTCTGGATGAATATTCTTTGTTTATATTCCCATTTAATAAAATAAGGCACTATCTCTAGGGACAAGGGGTTAGGTCTTTATAGCCATGTCATTCACCTCTGTGCTGGCTAGAGGTAGGTGAGAAACACTACTATATCCTCATATTGTTCAGGAGACTTAAAATCATGTCCAGTTGATTTAGAAGGGTATGGATATAGTTCAGTCTAGGCATAGGTCATATACTGATATTATCCACTGATTTCTTGAGTTTGAGGTGGAAAATTGACTTTTTCTTCTAGTATCCCCAAGATAGGGTCACAGACAAATTAGGAGATAGGTAAAGTTATTACCTTGATTTTTCAGGCCCTTCGAGATATTGTAAAGAGTCCGGTCAATGTCTTACCGATTGTAGTTACCTCATAGGTACTATTCCATGAACATAATATTCCATGTCTCGTAACATTGATTCTACCATCCTGACATATCTCATTCATTTGACCATGAGGATATTAATATATAGGTGGATGCATCCTTTGAGGAGAATCTGACACGTATCATTGCTCGGAGCATAAAGGCTCTACAGGGTTGGTCCATTCCTCTAGTATTGGTTCTATGGTAGAACAGAAATATAAAATATGAGACCTAGGAGTGGTTGGTTGATGTACATGAACAATGGTTAGATATTTTCTCAAAAGACTCTCTACCACCCTCATAAGGGATTCTCAGGGACAAGTTGTCTAATAGAAGGGAGGTTGCAATGTCTTGACTTTTCCCAAAGGTAACAACCACTTGTTTCTAACTTAAATTACTTGGTTCAGCCTTAATTATTATGGATAATAGTTTCAAGGAGGTATCAGGTGTGTTTGGTGCGTATTCAGATCTTGAAGACCTGATTTTAGAAGAGGAAAATTGAACCACACGGTTAGTAGATTCTGTGCTGCCCATCCCACAAGGTTACCCTAATTGTGTGATTCCAAATAGTGGGTTTCTAGGGGATACATAGTTTCATGGAAACCATGAAACCCCAAAAGAATAAACATGAAGGATTTCAAACCCCACTGATAGTGGCATTTCTCATGGTTTGTGCATAGTTAGACAAATGGTGCAATGTGCGGGGTTCCCCTTGCAGTAGACCATGGTGCCAAGTTGGTGCATGGTTTGAAAAACTGTGCATCCAAACTATGCACCCCTTCTTGTGGGGATAAAATTTACCTTTTACCCCTATTTAATTTTAAAAAATTATTTCTTCTTTCCTACCCACTTTAATTCAGTAGCTAAACCCTCTCCTCCCTCTTGGAATCCCTTTCTCCTCATTACAAGGGATCAAGCTATCTCCCTCAAATGGACTCCAAATCTATTGTCGTTTGATACATTAGAAAGATCGAGGTATGTTATTCAATCCTATAATATATTTTCTTGAGTTTTAATTCTTATATGTTGTGATATCTCATTTAAATATCATTTCCCTAGTTTTAGGAAATTTTATGTCTTCTTTGATATCTTTCATTCCAGCTCAAATCAGTAACCAATATTTGAGGAAAGATGCACTATGAGGCAAATGCAGGTTGATGAAGTTCTTCCACCATGTTGTTTTTCTCTATATAACATGATCTGTTGTGTTGTGAGTTGAACCCTTCCATTGAATGCGGTAATTTTTTTAATATATTTAATTAAGTTGTTTTCCATGTTTGATATGACCATAATGAATAGTGAATCACCCATTAGGTTGGTTTCCTTAACCCAGTACACCCCTTTGGGCATGACTTGATAGATAAACCAATTTATCTATCTTCCTAGATTTCTAAATCACCTTTATGGAATCTCTTGTCATAATTATAATTGTTGATGAACTTAAGGATTTGATGGACTAAGTGTTTTGGACTCCTTGCCTCATTTCATATGCCTTATGCCCTAATTCACCTCATTTTGTAATTAAATATTGATCCAAATGAAATGGATATCATTGTTTAAAATGTTAAAAATTCATTTTCTTATAAAAGTTATGGTTTTTCTAACCAAATCACACCCTCTTCGTGTTCTGAAAGTGATACAAGGGGTTCAGACTTAAGGACCCCTTGGACGGGCTCATCGTTCCTTAGTTATAATTTTTTAATGTTTTGTAAAAATTCTAGGTGTGACACAAGATATGCTGAGGATTGGATCATTGAATATTAGTTATTTTTATCTCTATTTTAGTGACACCAGTTTCATATGGGAGACCTTGTGTACGGCCTTGATGGCTTAGTGTTTATATCATGCCATAAGAGAGACTTGGGCCCCTTCATTGGATACCATAGATAGACACAAATGTTAATCCATGCAATTATCAAAACACACCTAGAGTGAATCTTGGGATCTTATTCTTGGGTCAACTTAAGAGAAATCCCATGACAATAGACTTATGATTATCCCCTAGATCAATACATGGAATTCTCATAGAATTTCCATGGATGGACCTAGGGTTACTCCTAATGTTTTTATAAGAAGGTTAATTGAATTAAATGGTAAGTGAATGATTTTAAATAATAAACACCCTTTGAAATTTTAACCTTTGGGATGTTTCATCCAAGACCAACCACAATATTGGGGACAATCCATATCCATATACATTATATCGCTCACAATACCTTTTCAGTATCCCATGGTTCAGATTCACCGGCTTTGGCCAAAGTAGGTAGACTTGGATGAGATTTCTATTGGAACCCGGCCTGGTTTATTTATTTCTTTCTTACATTTATTAATTATGGCACACAATTCATTTTATATTTCATGAGATACATTGTGAAAAACACCATTAATGGTGGCCTACTGTGATTTTATCTCACACCCTACATGGGATGCCTTTGGTACCAAAGAAGACTTCATGACTATATATATTGATAAAAGGAAGGGAGTACCTTAAAATGATTGATTTTTATCTCTAGGATGGAGTATGGTGTTAGAGGACCGAGCCTATTCTTGAGATGCTAGTCATATTAGTTTTTGGGTTTTTGGCATTTTGTATAGAAGGTGGTATATGGATGTATCCTCTAAACCCCACACACTTACATCTGTAGAGTACATCTCATGACACGATCATCACATTGTATATATTTTTTTCTTAGCTTCGGCTTATTGTTTATTTAACTTCTATGTTTTATTTTTACTATTTCAATGCTCTCTATATGATGATATTTTTTCTGATATGCTGGGTTACTGGTCCGATCATATAGTGTCTTATTATAAAATTTCTCTTATATGTATATATTTTTTATGTG
This sequence comes from Viscum album, assembly GCA_963277665.1. Lineage (NCBI taxonomy): Eukaryota > Viridiplantae > Streptophyta > Magnoliopsida > Santalales > Viscaceae > Viscum > Viscum album. The sequence continues at coordinate 695,902,821 of OY728128.1, forward strand.
CTACACTTTTATTAATGAGAGAATAGTCTCAGCACAAACACACTCCAACCCCCCTGGTAGTCAGAAGCCTGTGGTGTTCATGGAGGCACACTTGAGGTCTTTTGGTCCACCATCTCAGAGAAATGTTAAGTAAGAGCCATGGTGGGATGATACAACTAATATATATATATATATATAGAAAATTTATTTAAAAAAACTTATTAAAAAGTTAACTAAGATACATAAACCATGATCACATTTCCTATGGGGTGTGGGGGGTCTGTGAACAACATTCACACTTCCTTTTTTTAGTGATGAAGAGTTATCATAGTTCTCGATTATGGGAACATGAATTAAAAAATATTAAAAATCCTATCTCACATTTAAACAAAAAACATCCTACAAAATAACCTATTGTATAACACCATTATAAATCATCACAAAATTTTATTAGAAGTAATTTTTTTACACATCATTAAATCGAAATTTAATTTTTATTAATATAAAAATAATAATAATAATCATTATTAACATCCGTAATTAAGAATGAATTTTATCACTATAAATATTTGATAACCTTATTTATTCTTTTATTCGCACTTATAATTCACTATACAATAGTTAATTTATACAAATTAATAAACACAATTTATTTATTATAGATATAAGGCATTATTAGTAACCAAAAAACACACACCCATATATCATAGTTGGTCAAGATTCCTCCCTCAAAAAATGAATTAAAAGATTCCAATAGACATATTTAATACAAACATTGCACAATTTCATAGACATATTGAGGGCAATAAATTTTAGTGTCCTAAAGTCTTAACAATCTGATGTTTGAAAAAATCATTTCTAGAAATGAGAAACCTAATTCATTCCTGGTCACCAAACTTATGACTAATTTCCCCTATCATTAGTAATTAGATAATGTTTTATGTCTCACTAAGAATCATTTCATAATGCTGGTTCGATACCCCATGGTAGAGTACCCTAGTAACACACATTAGAGATCTATGTAGTAAGAGGTCCAGATATTAAGTTCATACACACACATCTATATTTTGAGCTTCCCACTCAGTGACTCCAATGCGACACCACAATTCATTGTCAATATATTATTCCTCACCATTTGACTAGTCCCACTACTTCGATATTCATGTTTTATGGCATCAATCTATCCCACATTGAACAAAATGGGCATGATGACTATTGATTTTTTCCAGCACACCCATCCCTATTTGGAGGCTACCCAATGATAATGCCTTTATCCCACTATGCTGCATCAATTCACTAATACACTGGTATATTTATTTGCACCCTCCGTGTCATTAGTTACCCACATTCTGTAACATCCCATGTAAATAAAGAATAAAACATTTTCATATTTATTAATATTTTCGAATTAAATATTAATTTTACTTTAAATGGGTTGCTATGTTTGATAGCGTACCCGATACGCAACAAAGAGTTTCTTTGAAATCTTACGTTGCACACTAGTAATAAAATAATATTATTTTAAATGGTAGTTAACACGTAGCCATTGTATTGGAAGGAATTAATAAAAATAACTAAAATATGATTATATATGTTTGTTAAATGTTTTTACATTTATCCAATAAAGTATAAAGGCTTAAAATAAGAAAATAATTCAATTTTAGGCATATATACTCTAATTTTCACTAAAGGTCCACTTATCGCCTTTTTATGGCGAACCATCATTAAATATAGTTTTGGTCACACTTATATATTCTATTGGACCAAATAAAATTCTTCATTAGAATCGGGACATCAAATTTTACTGTGTGTAAATTTTTGGTATATTTCCGATAAAGTTCATTTTTTAATGAATAGTGAAAAATGTTGTATTTTAATTCAAAACCTATTTTTAATCTAATATTATTATATGATTAGATTATCTTTTGAATTGGTTTTAAAGATAAGTTAGAATATATTTTTACCATTTAATCCAATAGTGGTCGTTGGAATTTAATCCACTTTGAAATTTGACTTAAACTAGTGTCCATCTTTTGATATATATTGTTTCATAAAAACACACTATTTGTTCTGACAGCGGGAATTAATTATTAAATTAATTAATGTAACTTATATGTTTTGAATTTTGTGAAATAGACATCATTATCGAATTTGGAATATCAAATATAGCTTAGGGTGATGTTTTGGTATTTTTCTGAAAAACTTCAATTTTTGATGAATAGTGAAACCACTATGTGGTACTTAAAAAACTGATTTTTCATTTAAATGAAATTTTACCACCTTTGTGTTTTGAATTTCAAAAATCCGACATACATGGTTGTCAATAGGAAGTAAAATGTGGATCAATGGGATTAAAATAATTTTTTGGTGAATAGTAACTTTTAAGTTTATTAATCGCGATTAGAGGTGATTAGTGTAGTTTAAGGTAAAAAAATGTTTTAATAATATGAAATGACCTTGACACATGTCCTACCCTTATTGGTTGTGTCATGGCCGACCAAGAGAATCCATGGGTCAACTTGGGGACCCCATTGAGCCACTTTGGTAGGAAAATTACATTAATAACTATTTATTTAAATTTAAAATAATAATGTCACAAACATCAGTTATTTTACTAAAACAATTCTTAAATGGGGTTATACAAGTCAGAATTTTGACTATAAATATTCATTAGAAAGATAAAAATATTTACTACATCATTATATTTTTTTTATAATTTTTAGACGTTAAATAAATAAAATTATTTATGACACCATGATGATGCAGCGATTACCTCATTATTTAACGATTTAAATAAAATGAAAAGACAATGTGAAATATAAGAAATAAACATGAAAAAACCTATTGTATGGGTGGATTTGGAACTCTTATCACCTTATCCTCTAAATATATAATTTTGGGAACCTTTTTATCTGAAAATCATTTTATAATAAAGTATCTTTTCCTAACTTTCCAAGAGTGCCCCTCCTCTCCTCTTATAAAAGGCCCCCACCTCTACCTCCTTTCCCACACCTCTCAAGCCTTTGGTTCGGCCAAGAACTGATATTTTGTCTCTACAAGTCTCTCTCTTACTATTTGAAGCCTCACTTTGGGAAGAAGTCTTCCCAAGGAAGTTTTTAGATCAAATTAAAAAGATTTACCCGTTTTAAAGGTAGTGTTTTCTCTTGTGTTCTAATCTTTTATTTGGCTTCTCCAACCCCCTAAACTCTTTTTATTCATTTATTTTGTAACAAATAAAGTATCTTCAATAAACTAGGATGTTGTTATAAGAAGCATTCGAGCTACACTTACACACACCTACATCTAATGGTTAAAGAACATACTGTTTCTATGGATGACAAATTTCTGCTTCACGAAACGATGATTGTTCAATATTCTTCTAACACCTTCAAAGGTGGCCATTAAGATGTCACTATATTTATATGTAATATATAATATGTTTATTTCTTCCTTAAGCTGTTGTATTTTTCATTTATGGCATACCTTTATTGCTTCCATTATGGGTATACGTGATATCTTCATTTTAGGAAGTGCGGACTACCGCCCCCTCAAAGTGATTTGATTCGTTAATTCCATATGTGGGACGTATAAAGGAAAGATTTAAAGTTATTATATATGATTTATGTTAAGTCTAAATGATGAATATAATTATGGAATTAAAATATAAATACCTCTCATTTAGTTTTAATTCCATTAAAATAACATAGAAATGAAAGTAGCGTTCATTCGTACGTACGACTTACCATCTCCATGAACGGTGCATTTCATTTCTTAACTATAAATGATTATGTAATATTATAATTAGATTTATATACTAGATATATATTATATATATGATATTCAAATCATGTATATCATTCTGGATATAATGAATCTTTGACCACACGTACAACATGTAATTGTAAGAAGTCCACTTTCGACTTAAGAACCAAATATCAACAAAGCAAACATTATTAACTTAAATGATTACATAATGTTTATAACATGGAAATAAGTGATATAAAAGGAATATTGAACATGAAAAGGTTCTTAAGCAAGTAGAAATTAACTCAAGTTTATTATTCAGGACGTTAAAGAACGATCGAGTCAAGTCGGAGCTGAGGTAAGGGACTTCGTCTCAATCTCAATTCATTGAGGCATATTTCATTTTATACAGAACTATCTTTTATACAGTGTATAAAACCCTTTGACTTGTAGTTTTATACAAAAGGAATATTTTTCTACGAAGTGTTTTACTAAATGAAAAAAAGGAATTTTTCTTTTAACGTACGCGGTGACAATGACTTTTTCCACTGTCGTGAGTATTATTTGGTCTTTGGCTTCCTCAACAAGCCGTGATGTTTTTTAAAATGAAATAAATACCATATACTCTTTTATGTATTTTGATTTTGAAAATGGTCTTTATAATGGATTTTTATGTCAATATATTTAAGTGATATATTGTGATCAAAGTGTGGAAATGTTTTCTTTCCATTATATTTGTTTTATGTCTTTTGATTTTATAATGCTACTTGGACATTTTACGGGTGGTTACGTGATAAACCATATGACGGGTGGTGCCGTGAATACCGGGACAGGTGGTTACGTTATAACCTCCAATGCATTGGGTATGGAGGTCGGTCGTATGGCTATTCTATTAAGTGATATGTGTGGAAGTCGACCGTATGTTTATTCCATTTATGTATGTTTATATCCCAAGTTACCTATATATGTTATGTGATCTTTATATGGGTTTTATGGTAATCTTTTGGTTACAAAAGGGAAAGTAATGATATTTTATTTCAGTGAAGAGTTTTTACTACTTCATAAAGGTGAAAAGTATTACTTTGATAAATTATACTTGTTTTACTTGTTGTTTTGAAAAACTAACAGTTTTCCTTAATTGTGTATCCATTACTGAGATTTTTAAGCTCATCCCGTGTTTTTTTGAAATGTTTTTCACAGGTCAAGGGAAAGGTACATGATATGATGATAGTGTCAAGGAAGTGTCAAGATAGAATCCATGTTTTATTTTAAATATGTTTCCGTTGATGGGAAAAATGAATACTATCTTTTATTTAACCACTTTGTTTAAATGTGGAATGTAATTCATGTTTTATGATCTAATTCTCTAAAACTATAAACCTGAAAATATCCTCAACGTGTATTCTTGAAGTAACTCAAGATTAAGTGATGTTTAAGGCTGGGGCCTTATAGTTGGTATCAATGGTCGGTTTATACAACTTTAGGAGTTAGAAAATTGTTAATTTATAAATTAATTTATGGTATTATTGAAATGATATAGAATTTAAAGATTACCATGTTGCTTCACCTAAGATATTTCTGTGTTCAGAATGGTTTTACGCAGAGGAAACAAAGCAGCTATGTTGGGATGACATCTGGAGGAACACAACCTTCCAAATCAGCAACCCGAGATGGTTGGAATTGGAACAGAACAGTTTGTTGCCGTGATGGCATAGTTGACTCAGGCTATAAATGGTGGTGGTATACATGCACAAGATCATCCAGATCAACCACAGAGGAACATGTCAGTGGTGGAACATTTCATGAGGCAACATCCACTATCATTCAGAGGATCATCTGACCCTGTGCTAGCTGAAGGGTGGATTAAACCACTGGAGAAGATTTTTTATGTCATGGGGTGTTCAGAACATCAAAAGGTTAGTCTTTCTGTTTACCATTTTGAAGGTGAAGCTAATCAGTGGTGGTCGATGGTGAAAAATATCAGGGATACTGATGAGATTGATGGTCTTCACTGGGATGAATTCAAAGGTATGTTTCTTGAGAAATAGTTTCCTATGGTGGTTCATCTTAGGATTAAGAAACAATTTCTAGAATTGAGGTAGGAGGATGACTCAGTGGCTTCTTATGAAGAAAATTTCACTCGACTGGCAAGTTATTCTCAAAATGTCATAAGAGATATTGATAGTAAAATCAACCATTTTTACTCAGGGTTAAAGCCAAAGTATCGAAGGGCTTTAGCTTTTCGTGAGTTAAAAAGTTATGAAAAACTCGTTCGATGTGCGGAGAAGGTGGAAATGGAGTTTGCCGATGATCAGGTGTTCTTTGAAAAACAACATAATAAGAGGTCCAGTTGGAAGAAAAAGGGGAAGAATTCATCAAATAAGCAAGGAGGTAAGAAAACCAAATATCCATCCTGTGAGAAGTGTGGTAAAATGCATCCTGGATATTTTTTATCCAAGTCTGGAAAGTGCATTAGATGTGGTAAGTCTGGTCATATTGCTCATAACTGTAAGGAAGATGATCAAGTGGGCAATGAAAATTCAGTAGTAAGATGTTTTAATTGTAATGAAATGGGTCATTATGAAAATGAGTGTCTAACGAAGAACTCAACTGAGGGAAAGCTGCCAGACTACAAGTAGAAAGGGGTGGTGAAATCCTTTGCAACTACTTCAGCAGATGTTGGGCCATCGAATGAAGTAGTATCAGGTACACTGTTTGTTTGTTCAGATTATGCCAGTGTGTTGTTTTATTCGGGGTCTACACATTCTTTCATCTCTGAAAAGTTTTCTAGTAAAATGGGAATACCATCTCAAGAAATGACTCCTGAACTTTTGGTAAAAACACCTGGGGGAAATGTTGAGGCAAAAAGAATTTATATGAATCTTTCTATCCTTATCTATGGAAAGAAACTACTTGAAAACCTTATTTTTTTACCTCTAGTAGAGTTTGATGTTACCCTGGGTATGGATTGGCTCTCTATTTACCATGCTAAGATTGACTGCAGAGCTAAAATGGTTTCTTTTCAGAAAGATTTTCAGTTTGTGTACAAGAATGAACCCTTGCTTTTGATAACATATCATGAAGTTGAGAAACTAGTAAAAGATGGAAATGAATGTTACCTTGCACATATTGTTGAAAATAAAGGAACTGTTCAGATTAATAATGTGCTAGTGGTAAATGAGTATCTTGATGTTTTTCCTAATGAGTTTCCTGGTGTAACACCCCGAGCTTCCACGATACGCTTCTCATTTAATAATGCAATAGCTTACATTGTACGCAACTTCGAGTTCTAACACACCACGACTAATCAAAGTAGTTGTTATGAATAGTAATAACAACTTTTTAAATTTATAGAAATTTTATATTTCAAAATGGAACTCATTTTTTTATTCCTAATATTGAAATTATCCTATGTTGAATTTTTTGTAATTTTCTGAGAACTTACAAATTTTTATGAACAGTGAAAAATACTTAAACAACTTTTTTAATTAAAATAATTTATAGTGATAAGTTATACTATTGAGTGGTTTTAAAGTACAATTAGAATATATTTTTACATTTTTATCCAATGGTGGTCATTAGAATTAATTTAACATTGAAATTGGACATAAACAATTGCCAAACTTTTGATATAAATTGTTTCTTAAAAACACGCTATTGTTGTGACAGAGGAAATTAATTATAAAATTAATTAATGCAACTTATATGTTTGGAATTTTTTAAAATAGACATCATTTTTGAATTCAGAATATCAATTATATCTTAGGGTGAAATTTTGGCATTGTTCTGAAAAACATCAATTTTTGATGAATAGTGAAACCACTAAGTGGTAGTTAAATAACTGATTTTTCGTTTAAATGAAATATTACCAATTCTGTGATTTGATTTTCAAAAATCCGACATACATGGTTGTCATTAAGAAGTAAAATGTGGTTCAATGAGATTAAAATAATTTTTGGTGAATAGTAACTTTTAAGTTCTTAATCACGATTAGAGGTAATTATTGTAGTTTAAGGTAAAAATAATGTTTTAATAATATGAGATGAGCTTGACACATGTCCTACCCTCATTGGATGTGCCATGGCCGACCAAGAAAATCCATGGGTCAACTTGAGGACCCCATGGAGCCACTTTAGTTGGAAAATGACATAGATACCATTTATTTAATGTTAAAGTAAAAAATGACACAAACATGAAATGTTTTACTAAAACAATTTTTACATGGGGTTATACAAGTCATATTTTTGACTATAAATAGTCATTGGAAAGCTAAAAAGATTTAATACATCATAGTATTTTTTTTATAATTTTTATACATGAAATAAATTAAATTATTTATGACATCATTATGATGCAGCGATGACCTCATTATTTAACGATTTTAATAAAATGAAAAGATAAGGTACAATCCAAGGCTTAAACTTGTCCAAAGACTATTGGATGAGTAGATTTAGAACCCTTATCATCTTATCCTCGAATTATATAAGTGTGTGACCTCTAAAATCCGAAACTCATTTTATAATAAAGTGACTTTTCTTTACTTTCCAAGAGTGCCCCTCCTCTCCACTTATAAAAGGCCCCCACCTCTACCACCTCATTCACACTTTCAAGCCATTTGGCTCGGCCAACCTCTGCCCAAATACTCTCCCAACTTCCCCCTCTTACTCCTAGAAGCCTCACTTTGGGAATAACGCTTCCCAAGGAAGCCTTTGGCTCAAATCAAAAAGAGTTACCCGATTTTGAGGTAATGTCTTCTCTAATGTTGTTTTGTTTTATTTTTCTTCTCCAACCCCCTAAAATCTTTTTATTAATTTCTTTTGTAACATCACCAGTATCCTCAATATACTAGGATGTTTTTATAATAAGTATTAGAGCTACACTTACACACACCTACATCTAATGGTTAAAGAACATACGGTTTCTGTGGATGGTGAATTTCTGCCTCACGAAATGATGATTGTTCAACACTCATATAACACCTTAAAAGGTGGCCATTAAGATGTCACTATATTTATATATGATATATAATATGTTTATGTTTTACTTTTTCTTCTGTATTTCTCATTTATGTCATACTTTATGATTTCCATTATGGGTAAAATGCGATAATTTCATTTTAGGAAGTGCGGACTACCGCCATCTCAAAGTGATTTGAATCGTTAATGCCATATGTGGGATGTATACAGGATGGAGTAAATGGTATTATACACTATATTATACTGGAATTATATTATACATTTATATAATTATGATTTCATTCCATTAAATACGAAATAGAAATGAAAGTAGCGTTCATGCGTATGTACGGCTTACCGTCTCCATGAACGGTGCATTTCATTTCTTACCTCTAAATGTTATGTAATATTATAAATGAATGTATATACTGGATATATATGATATATATGACATCTAAATCAATAATATAATTCTGTAGATAATGGATATTCTACCACATAAACAACTTGTAATTATAAGAAGTTTATTGTTGACTCAAGTACCAAAGATCGACAAAACGACCGTTATTAACTTAAATAATTACATGATGTTCATAACATTGTAATAAGTGATATAAAAAGGATAATGAAATTGAAAATGGTTCTTAATAATGTATATATTAACTCTAGTTTATTATTCTGAAGGTTAAAGAACGGTTGAGTCAAGTCAGACACGAGGTAAGGGAATTTCTTAACCCAACTTCCATTCTTTGGGTTAATCTCCTACTTTCAAATTATGTCATGATATTATTATGTCCTATCTTGTATTTTTACATTATTTATGTGTACTTATAGTTAATACACATAATAGACCTACTTTATAAAAAAAATGTTATTTTTAAGGACTTCGTCTCAATCCCCTTTCATTGAGGCATATTTGGTTTTATACACAGCTTTCTTTTATACAGTGTATAAACCCCTTTGACTTTTACGTTTATTCAAAAGGAATCTTTTTTATATGAAGCGTTTTGCTAAACGACAAAAGGGAATGTTTTTATTTCCGTACTTATACGGCGACAACGACTTCTCCGCCGCCGTGACCATTATTTGAGTTTCGGCTTCCTCTACAAGCCATCATTTTTTTAATGAAAAATAAATACAAAGTTTTAACTTCCTTTTATTTTGGTATTGAAAATGGTTTTGAAAGCGTTTTTATTATATCAATGTGTTGTATTGATATCTTGTGATTGAAATATAGAAATGTTATGTTTCCTTTATGCATGTTTTATGTGATACGATTATGTTATGGTTTATGATATGTTTAAACCTATTCATATGAGGAATGTATTGGACTTAATAAGTTACGGGTGGAGCCCGCTATAGCTCCTCGATGCATCGGTAGGTCTCATGAGACAACTAGACGTGGAATTGGCTGAGGCCCTTTCCCAATTTGATTTATGGTTTTGGCCGAGGCATTAATAATTTTAGACTTCTTGGCCGAGGCCTTGACAAAATGTTTTAGAATGTCTGGCATTATGCATTCCATCATTATGAAAGTGGTTATTGATATTGCATGTGATTATTCGACCAGTAGAATATCCATGTGAATAAGTAAATGGCATTATCTCATTTTACTTTTGCCATGTTATGTTGAAGTTCATGTTTAAAAGGCTTTTGTTTTATTTATACATTGCCTTAATTGTTAATGTTTATTTATGAAAACTTCCGCAATATTGTTATCCTTACTGAGCATCTGAGCTCACCCCTTTAAATGTTTTAATATTTTTCCAGGATGTGAAGAGGTATTTTATGAATGACCTGTAGGGATATTCAGAAAGGGATATGAGTGTGGACTATGAAGACCATGTTATTGTTGTTTGTTTACTTTTTGATGTAATGAAAGACTTGTGAATGTATCTAGTGTTTCCAAGGCTACTAAACTAATCGGTCTTTCGAGACTTGATCTTTTGTGATCATGCCAATGTTATGAAGTAATGCACCGACTCTAGGTAGCTGGGGTCGGAGTGTTACAGTTGGTATCAGAGGCAGTTTAGTACTAAACTTGGAAGCTAGATTTAGATAAACTCTGATTAGAGCACATAGCCCAAAGATAGACTTTGAGGATTAGTATAGAAGAACTTCCTAGAATTTTGGTATTGTAGAGATGTTGTGAGTTTTCCGAGCAATACATCCCTGTCTGGATACGAGCAGGTAGAGGCGGATCTGGCATAGATGTACCTAGGGGTAAAACCCGAAAACACCGCTTTGAGCTAGACTCGAACAGGAACTGGTGAACGACAACGGGCCTTGCTGCACTCTTGGTTACGACACTCCCGGGGGATATGCTTAGGATAATTCTCATTTTCTTTACAAACCACTATGAAGGGTTATGAGTATATACTTTATCAAAGAAAAAATTTCTTTTTATGATTATGGATTATATCCATAAATAGTTCAATTTATGTAAAGTGTTTTACAAATATGGAATTATGTATTTTAATTCATAAACTAATCTAGTTTATGCCATTGTATAGAAATGGAGACTAGTGGAAGGAATGGAAACTGTATCAATTCCCGAACTCCGTGTAGGGATTGACCTCCTACTCAAGATAATTATTGTAGATCTGGAGATACAACTGGTGCTGATCAACTTATTACCATACTGGGACAAATCACTCAGGTTATGAATAATAACCTTACTCGTATGGAGCACCCTGATCCGCAACGTGGAGGATCAATGTTAGACCGCTTCATGAGGCAAAAAACACCAACATTTAATGGGGGTACAAATCCATTAGTAACTGACTAATGGATAAACTCCTTAGAGAAAATATTCCACGCCTTGGGGAGTAGTGAAAGGGAAAAGGTTATCATGGCAGTTTACCGCCTCACTAGAGATGCCGATCAGTGGAGGTCGCTGATTCAAAACACAAAGGAAGATGATGACGTATCAAATATGGAATGGAGGGAGTTCAAAGATATTTTCTTAGAAAAATACTTTCCTCGTGACCATCGAGCAGATATGGAAAGGCAATTTCTGAGTCTGAGGCAGAAGGAGGATGAGAATGTCGCAAAGTATGAGGCCAACTTTACAAGGTTAGCAAGGTATGCTGCAGGTTATATACGTAACCCAAGAGGTAAGATTGATCGTTTATTTGATGGGTTAAAACCATTTCTCCGTCAAGCATTAGTATCACAATCGTTCTCAACATACGAAGATATTGTCTCGTGTGCTATCAAGACAGAAAAGGAATTCTCTAAGTCTTATGACAACAAAGTAAAGAAAGAGAAGAAGAGAACGGTGGAACAAGAGACAGATAAAGGGAAAAAGGGAAAGAAGGATTTTCCATTATGTGATAATTGTGGGAAGAATCACCCTGGTACTTGCCTAAAAGGAATGGGAGTTTGTAATAAATGTGGAGAAAAGGGTCACCAGGCTCGTGATTGCAAGGGAAAGATAGAGGCTATCAAAGTTGAATGCTACAATTGTAGAGAAATGGGTCATTATGCAAATGAATGTCCTAAGCGTCAGGGAAACTTACCTCAGAAAAGGCCAAGTGATCAAGGACAATCTTATGCTGTTACTACAGTTGAAGCAGAATAATTAATGTATTGGTGCTTTTGGACTCATGGATTATATTCTGGTTATTAGAATAATGTGATATATATATAAGGATTGTACTGCAGTACTTGTTGATTTCAGTAAGGTTTTAATATGATGAAGGTAATTATATTTTTAGTATGTGACAGTAAGAGAAACTTTACTTTGTTTGGGGAATCTGATAAATTGATTTTGGAATTAAGAGACCTTTTAGAGAAAGTCTGGACAGAGGTATTTTGGATAACTATAAAGGTTGGAGTGGATTAAGTTGATCTTTGGATAGTATTGTTTAAGGTTAAAAAATTTATGAAGATTATTTTTGGAATATTATGATACTACAGTTTTAGGAAAAGGACAACCTGCAGGGTGGGGCATAACCCATCGCGTCGGACAAAGCTGTAGGAATCGAACCCACAATCATAGTGCGACAGGCCTTTATTTCCTACCACTAGCCTACAAGAAGTCCCTGGTTATTACAAAATAATTTTACTAATCTAAATGGTATGTGTTAACATTTGGAACCTTATACAATTAGGATAAGTATAATATTTTTGAGTTCTATTATCTTTTTGAGTGAATGATGAGTTGAAGGTTGTAACTCTAATTGTCAAGAATAAATATATATATACCTATCTCTTATTCAATGAATAAATTAATTCTTAAACTTTAGTAAAGGGATATTAAAACAAAAAAATGTGTTATCCTAATACCTTATGTATTGTTGAACTGATGATATTTTAAATCAACATAGATTGAAGGCTTTGAGGCCCATAATTTGACAGTTGATTGTGATTGATGACCTCAATCACTCCCTACAAATATTTTCGTTTTTCCTCCAATTATATGTCTCTAATTGCCACCAATGTTCTCCTAATCGAGATCATAATTGGGTGGTGACTTTTTCACTTCCCTTTCCCTCTTATTAAGGCTAAATTTTATTAATCTTATTTCCGATGTGGGTTTTCCACAAAGGTATTTTCTATTTTCAACCTTTTATTTTCAATGAAAAATTTCAAATTGCGAGGATGCAATTTATTGAAGGAGGGGAGAATGTAACACCCCGAGCTTCCACGATACGCTTCTCATTTAATAATGCAATAGCTTGCATTGTATGCAACTTCGAGTTCTAACACATCGCGACTAATCAAATTAGCCGTTATGAATAGTAATAATCACTTTTTAAATTTATAGAAATTTTATATTTCAAAATGGAATTCATTTTTTTTAATCCTAATATTGAAATTAGCCAATGTTGAATTTTTTGTAATTTTCTGAGAACTTACAAATTTTTATGAATAGTGAAAAATACTTAAAACAACTTTTTTAATCAAAATAATTTATAGTGATAAGTTATACTATTGAGTGGTTTTAAAGTATAATTAGAATATATTTTTACCATTTTATCCAATGGTGGTCATTATAATTAATTTAACATTGAAATTGGACATAAACAATTGCCAAACTTTTGATATAAATTATTTCTTAAAAACACGCTATTGTTGTGACATCGGGAATTAATTATAAAATTAATTAATGCAACTTATATGTTTTAAATTTTGTAAAATAGAAATCATTTTTGAATTCGGAATATCAATTATATCTTAGGGTGAAATTTTGGCATTGTTCTGAAAAACTTCAATGTTTGATGAATAGTGAAACCACTAAGTAGTAATTAAATAACTGATTTTTCGTTTAAATGAAATATTACCACTTCTGTGATTTGATTTTCAAAAATCCGACATAAATGGTTGTCATTAAGAAGTAAAATGTGGTTCAATGAGATTAAAATAATTTTGGGTGAATAGTAACTTTTAAGTTCTTAATCACGATTAGAGGTAATTATTGTAGTTTAAGGTAAAAATAATGTTTTAATAATATGAGATGAGCTTGACACATGTCCTACCCTCATTGGATGTTCCATGGCCGACCAAGAAAATCCATGGGTCAACTTGGGGACCCTATGGAGCCACATTAGTTGGAAAATGACATAAATACCTTTTATTTAATGTTAAAGTAAAAAATGACACAAACATGAAATGTTTTACTAAAACAATTTTTACATGGGTTATACAAGTCATTTTTTGACTATAAATATTCATTGGAAAGATAAAAATATTTCATACATCATAGTATTTTTTTTTATAATTTTTAGACTTTAAATAAATTAAATTATTTACGACATCATTATGATCCAGCGATGACCTCATTATTTAACGATTTTAATAAAATGAAAAGATAAGGTACAATCCAAGGCATACACTTGTCCAAAAACTATTGGATGAGTAGAGTTCGAACCCTTATCATCTTATCCTTGAATTATATAAGTGTGGGACCTCTAAAATCCGAAAATCATTTTATAATAAAGTGACTTTTCTTTACTTTCCAAGAGTGCCCCTCCTCTCCACTTATAAAAGGCCCCCACCTCTACCACCTCATTCACACTTTCAAGCCATTTTGATCGGCCAAACTCTGCCCAAATAATCTCCCAACTTCCCCCTCTTACTCCTAGAATCCTCAATTTGGGCAGAACTCTTCCCAAGGAAGCCTTTGGCTCAAATCAAAAAGAGTTACCCGATTTTGAGGTAATGCCTTCTCTAATGTTGTTTTGTTTTATTTTTCTTCTCCAACCCCCTAAACTCTTTTTATTAATTTCTTTTGTAACAAAACCAGTATCCTAAATATACTACGATTTTGTTATAAGAATTATTCGAGCTACATTTACACACACCTACATCTAATGGTTAAAGAACATACGGTTTCTGTGGATGGCGAATTTCTGCCTCACGAAATGATTATTGTTCAACACTCATATAACACCTTAAAAGGTGGCCATTAAGATGTCACTATATTTATATATGATATATAATATGTTAATTTTTTACTTATTCTTATGTATTTCTCATTTATGGTATACTTTATGATTTCCATTATGGGTAAAACGCGATAATTTCATTTTAGGAAGTGCTGACTACCGCCCCCTCAAAGTGATTTGAATCGTTAATGCCATATGTGGGATGTATAAAGGATGGAGTAAATGGTATTATACACTATATTATACTGGAATTATATTATACATTTATATCATTATGATTTCATTCCACTAAATACGAAATAGAAATGAAAGTAGCGTCCATGCGTACGTACGGCTTACCGTCTCCATGAACGGTGCATTTCATTTCTTACCTCTAAATGTTACATAATATTATAAATGAATGTATATAATGGATATATATGATATATATGACATATAAATCAATAATATAATTCGGGAGATAATGGATATTCTACCACATAAACAACTTGTAATTATAAGAAGTTTATTGTTGACTCAAGTACCAAAGATCAACAAAACGACCGTTATTAACTTAAATAATTACTTAATGTTCATAACATTGTAATAAGTGATATAAAAATGACAATGAAATTGAAAATGGTTCTTAATAAGGTATATATTAACTCTAGTTTATAATTCAGGAGGTTAAAGAACGGTTGAGTCAAGTCAGACACAAGGTAAGGGAATTTCTTAACCCAACTTCCATTCTTTGGCTTAATCTCCTACTTTCAAATTATGTCATGATATTATTATGTCCTATCTTGTATTTTTACATTATTTATGTGTACTTATAGTGAATACACATAATAGAACTACTTTATAAAAAAATGATCTTTTTAAGGACTTCGTCTCAATCCCCTTTCATTGAGGAATATTTGGTTTTATACATAGCTTTCTTTTATACGGTGTATAAACCCCTTTGACTTTTACGTTTATTCAAAAGGAATATTTTTTATACAAAGCGTTTTGCTAAACGACAAAAGGGAATATTTTTCTTTCTGTACTTATGCGGCGACAACGACTTCTCCGCCGCCGTGACCATTATTTGAGTTTCGGCTTCCTCTACAAGCTATCATTTTTTTAAATGAAAAATAAATACAAAGTTTTAACTTCCTTTTATTTTGGTATTGAAAATGGTTTTGAATGCATTTTTTATTATATCAATCTGTCGTATTGATATCTTGTGATTGAAATGTGGAAATTTTATGTTTCCTTTATCCGTGTTTTATGTGATACGATTATGTTATCGTTTATGATATGTTTAAACCTATTCATATGAGGAATGTATTGGACTTAATAAGTGACGAGTGGAGCCCGCTATAGGACCTCGATGCATCGGTAGGTCTCATGAGACAACTAGACGTGGAATTGGCCGAGGCCCTTTCCCAATTTGATTTATGGTTTTTGCCGAGGCCTTAATCATTTTAGACGTCCTGGCCGAGGCCTTGACCAAATATTTCAGAATGTCTGGCATTATGCATTCCATCATTATAAAAGTGGTTATTGATATTGCATGTGATTATTCTACCAGTAGAATATCCATGTTAATAAGTAAATGGCATTATCTCATTTTACTTTTGCCATGTTATGTTGAAGTTCATGTTTAAAAGGCTTTTGTTTTATTTATACATTGCTTTAATTGTTAATGTTTATTTATGAAAGCTTCCGCAATATTGTTATCCTTACTGAGCATCTGAGCTCACCCCGTTCAATGTTTTAATATTTTTCCAGGATGTGAAGAGGTATTTTATGAATGACCTGCATGGATAGTCAGAAAGGGATATGAGTGTGGACTATGAAGACCATGTTATTGTAGTTTGTTTACTATTTGATGTAATGAAAGACATATGAATGTATCTAGTGTTTCCAAGGCTACTAAACTAATCGGTCTTTCGAGACTTGATCTTTTGTGATCATGCCAATGTTACGAAGTAATGCACCGACTCTGGGTAGCTGGGGTCGGGGTGTTACACCTTGTATTATTCATGATCGGGATGTTGAATTTATAGTTGACTTAGTTCCTGGTTCTAAGCCAATTTCAAAACCCCCTTATCGAATGGCTCAAGTTGAACTTTTAGAGTTAAAGAAGCAATTGCAGGAGTTATTAGATAAAGGTTTCATTCGACCTAGCACATCACCATGGGGTGCTCCTGTCTTGTTTGTTAAAAATAAATATGGTTCAATGAGACTTTTCATTGATTATAGAGCCTTGAATAATATTACTGTTAAGAACAAGTATCCTTTGCCTCATATCGATGATTTGTTTAATCAGCTCCAGGGAGCTCGGTATTTTTCGAAGATTGACATGAGGTCGGGGTACCATCAGTTGAAAGTAAAAGAAGAAGACGTTACGAAGGCTGTGTTCTGTACTAGATATGGCCATTATGAATTTGTAGTTATGCCTTTTGGGTTAACCAATGCACCTGCTGTATTCATGGACCTTATGAATAGAATTTTCCATGAGTTCTTGGATAATTTTGTGGTTTTTTTCTTTGATGATACTTTGGTGTTTTCTAAAAGTGAAGAAGAGCATGAAAGTCATTTAAGGGTTATCTTGAAAACCTTAAAAGAAAAGAAACTATATGGAAAATTTAGCAAGTGTGAGTTTTGGTTACAACAAATTTCTTTCCTGGGTCACATTGTTTCAAAAGATGGAATAACTGTTGATCCTTCTAAAACAAAAGTTGTTGAAGAATGGCCAAGACCCACAAATGTAACCGAAATCCATAGTTTCCATGGTTTGGAAGGTTACTACCGAAGGTTTGTTGAAAATTTTTCACGATTATCTAGTCTAATGACTAAGCTAACTCAGAAGGGTTTTAAGTTTATCTGGACAAAAGAATGTGATGATTGTTTTTAGGAGTTGAAAAGAAGATTGGTGAATGCTCCAGTTTTGGAACTTCCTTCCAGGAATGGTGAGTTTGTTATCTACAGTGATGCTTCATTGAAAGGAATTGGTTGTGTCCTTATGCAGAATGATCAGGTAATTGCTTATGCTTCATGTTAGTTGAAAACTCATGAGGTAAACTACCCTACACATGACGTGGAATTAGCTGCTATTGTTTTTTCTTAAAAATTTGGAGGCATCATTTGTATGGAGTAAAGTGTGAAATATATACCGATCACAAAAGTTTAAAGTATATATTCACTCAGAAATAATTGAACATGAGACAGAGGAGATGGCTAGAATTAATCAAGGATTATGATTGTACAATTCATTACCATCCAGGGAAAGTAAATAAAGTGGATGATGCTTTGAGTCGAAAATGTAATGCTTCATTAACCATGCTATGTTCGGAACAAGATCCTTTGGTTTTTGATTTGATGAACTTTGGAATGGAAGTTGTTTGTGCAGGAAGTCCTTCTGTTTTGTTTCAGGTATTAGTGAAATCTTCTCTATCAGACAGAATTAAGCAAGCACAGAATCAAGACAGTGAATTGCAGAAAAAGGTAGAGCTGGTTCAGAAGGGTAAGTTTCCTGAATTCAACATTTATAATGATTGTGTTTTGAGATTTGGGAATAGATTGTGTGTGCCTTGTGATTCACAGTTGAAGAGAGAGTTGTTATGTGAAGCTCATAGTTCTCCGTTTTCAGTTCATCCTGGCAGTACTAAGATGTACAGAGATCTGCAAGAGTATTACTGGTGGGATGGAATGAAAAGAGATATTGCGGATTTTACTGTGAAGTGTTTGACTTGTCAGCAAGTTAAAGCAGAGCGGCAGTTACCGAAAGGGATGTTGCAACCTTTACAAGTACCAAAGTGGAAATGGGAGAATATATCAATAGACTTCGTTGTGGGATTATCGAAGACACCTCGAGGTAATAATGCAATCTGGGTTATTGTTGATCGCTTGACTAAATCTGCTCATTTCCTAGCCATACGAGATACTTTTTCCCTAGATCAACTTTCTTGTTGGTATCTTAAAGAGATATTCAGGTTACATGGAGTTCCCCTCTCCATTGTGTCCGATCGTGATCCCAGGTTTACTTCTATCTTTTGAAAAGGCCTTTAGAAGTCATGGGGTACTAGATTAAATTTTAGTACAGCTTTTCATCCGCAATCAGATGGGCAGTCCGAACGAACAATTCAGACATTAGAGGATATACTACGTGCTTATTCGATGGATTATCAGGGAAGTTGGGACCAACATCATTCTTTGGTTGAGTTTTCTTTTAATAATAGTTTTCATTCCAGTATACATATGGCACCATTTGAGACATTATATCGGAAGCGGTGTCGAACTCCAGCTTTTTGGGATGAAGTGGGTGAAAGGAAGCTGATGGGACCAGAATTGGTAGAAGAGATGGCAGAAAAAGTTCAGTTGATTCAGAAGCACATTAGAATAGCACAGAGCAGGCAGAAGAGTTATGCGGATAACTGGAGGAAGGATCTATCTTTCGAGGTAGGTGATCATGTTTTTCTCAAATTTTCACCGTGGAAAAGTGTGATGCGATTTGGTAAGAAAGTAAAGCTGAGTCCAAGGTTCATTGGACCATATGAAATTCTGGAGAAAGTTGGATCAGTTGGTTACCGAGTGGCTTTACCTCCGAGTTTATCTCAGGTACACAATGTTTTTCATGTTTCGATGATGAGAAAGTATATGCCAGATCCATCTCATGTTTTGAGCCCAGAGGTAGTTCAGTTGGAAGAGAATCTCTCTTATGAAGAATAGTCAGTCCAGATTTTTGACCGAAGAGAGAAAGTGTTGCAAAATAAGGTAATTCACCAAGTAATGGATTTGTGAAAAAACCATATGGTTGAAGAGGCAACATGGGAATTTGAAAATGCTATGAGGGATAAATACCCCCACTTATTTTGATAAATGAATAAAATTGCGAGGATGAAATTCCCAAAAGGGGGGAAGGATGAAACATTCCAGGTAAATAAATAATAAAACATTTTCATATTTATTAATATTTGCGAATTAAATATCAATTTTACTTTAAAGGGGTTTCTATGTTTGATAGTGTACCTGATATGCAACAAAGAGTTTCTTTGAAATCTTACGTTGTACACAAGTAATAAAATAATATTATTTTAAATTGTAGTTAAAACGTAGTCGTTGTATTGTAAGGAATAAATATAAATAACTAAAATATGATTATATATGTTTTTTAAATGTTTTTACATTTATCCAATAAAGGATAAAGGCTTAAAATAAGAAAAGAATTTAATTTTAGGCATATATACTCTAATTTTCACTAAAGGTCCACTTATCGCCTTTTGATGGAGAACGGTCATTAAATATAGTTTCTGTCACTCTTATATATTATATTGGACCCAATAAAATTATTCTTTAGAATCGGGACATCAAATTTTACTTTGTGTAATTTTTTTGTATTTTTCCGATAATGTTCGTTTTTTAATGAATAGTGAAAATGTTTTATTTTAATTCAAAACCTCTTTTTAATCTAATTTGTTTATATGGTTAGATTATCTTTTTAATTGGTTTTAAAGAAAAATTAGAATATATTTTTACCATTTAATCCTATAGTGGTCGTTGGAATTACTTCCAATTTGAAATTGGACTTAAACTAGTGTCAATCTTTTGATACATATTGTTTCATAAAAACACGCTATTTGTTCTGACAACGAGAATTAATTATTAAATTAATTAATGTAACTTATATTTTTTGAATTTTCTGAAATAGACATCATTTTCAAATTCGGTATATCAAATATAGCTTAGGGTGAAGTTTTGGTATTTTTCTGAAAAACTTCAATTTTTGATGAATAGTGAAACCACTAAGTGGTACTTAAAAAACTGATTTTTCGTTTAAATGAAATTTTACAACCCCTGTGTTTTTAATTTCAAAAATCCGACATAAATGGTTTTCATTAGGAAGTAAAATGTGGTTCAATGGGATTAAAATAATTTTTTTTGGTGAATAGTAACTTTTAAGTTTATTAATCGCGATTAGAGGTAATTAGTGTAGTTTAAGGTAAAAATAATGTTTTAATAATATGAAATGACCTTAGAACATGTCCTACTCTTACTGGATTTTTCATGGCCGACCACAACAATCCATGGGTCAACATGGGGACCCCATGAAGCCACTTTGGTAGGAAAATGACATTAATAACTTTTTATTTAAAGTTAAAATAAAAATGTCACAAACATGTGTTGTTTTACTAAAATAATTCTTAAATGGGGTTATACAAGTCATATTTTTGACTATAAATATTCATTATAAAGATAAAACTATTTCCTACATCATTAATATTTTTTATAATTTTTAGACATTAAATAAATTAAATTATTTACGACACCATGATGATGTAATGATTACCTCATTATTTAACAATTTAAATAAAATGAAAAGATAATGTGAAATATAAGACCTACACATGTCAAAAACCTATTGTATGGGTGGATTTTGAAATATTATCACCTTATCCTCTAAATATATAATTGTGGGACCCTTTTTATCTGAAAATCATTTTATAATAAAGTATCTTTTCATAACATTCCAATAGTTCCCCTCCTCTCCTCTTATAAAAGGCCCCCACCTATACCTCCTTACCCACACCTCTCAAGCCTTTAATTCGGACAACCTATTATCTTTTGGTCTCTCCACATCCCTCTCTTACCACTTGAAGCCTCACATTGGGCAGAAGTCTTCCCAAGGAAGCCTTTCAGCTCAAATCAAAAAGAGTTACCCATTTTAAAGGTAGTGTTTTCTCTTGTGTTCTTATGTTTTATTTTGCTTCTCCAACCCCCTAAACTATTTTTATTCATTTATTTTGTAAAAACTACAGTATATTCAATATAAAAGGATGTTTTTATAGGAATAATTCGAATTACACTTACACACACCTACATCTAATGGTTAAAGAACATACTGTTTCTTTGGATGGTGAATTTCTGCCTCACGAAACGATGATTGTTCAATATTATTCTAACACCTTAAAAGGTGGCCATTAAGATGTCACTATATTTATATATGATATATGATATGTTTATGTTTTCCTTAAGCTTTGGTTTTTTTCATTTATGTCATACCTTTATGGCTTACATTATGGGTATACGTGATATCTTCATTTTAGGAAGTGCGGACTACCACCCCCTCAAAGTGATTCGATTCGTTAATTTCATATGTGGGACATATAAAGGATGGATTTAAAGTTATTATAGATGATTTATGTTAAATCTAAATGATGAATATAATTCTGGAATTAAAATATACATGCCTCTCATTTAGTTTTAATTCCATTAATATGACATAGAAATGAAAGTAGCGTTCTTGCGTACGTACGGCTTACCGTCTCCATGAATGGTGCATTTCATTTCTTACCTATAAATGATTATGTAATATTATAATTACATGTATATTCTGTATATATATGATATATATGATATCCAAATCATGAATATCATTCTGGATATAATGAACCTTTGACCACACGAACAACATGTAATTGTAAGAAGTCCACTTTCGACTTAAGAACCAAATATCAACAAAACAAACATTATTAATTTAAATGATTATATAATGTTCATAACATGGAAATAAGTGATATAAAAGTAATAATAAACTTTAAAAAGGTTCTTAAGCAAGTATAAATTAACTCAAGTCTATTATTCAGGATGTTAAAGAATAATCGAGTCAAGTCGGACCCGAGGTAAGGGACTTCGTCTCAATCTCCTTTCATTGAGGCATATTTCTTTTTATACACAACTATCTTTTATACGGTGTATAAAACCCTTTGAATTTTACTTTTATACAAAAGGAATCGTTTTCTACAAATCATTTTACTAAACAAAAAAAAAGGAATGTTTCTTTTAACGTACGCGGTGACAATGACCTTTTCCGCTGCCGCGAGTATTATTTGGTCTTTGGCTTCCTCAACAAGTCGTGATGTTTTTTAATATGAAATAAATACCATATACTCTTTTATGTATTTTGGTATTGAAAATGTTTTTTATAATGGATTTGTTATGTCAATCAATTTAAGTGATATATTGTGATCAAAGTGTGGAAATGTTTTCTTTCCATTATATTTGTTTTATGACTTTTGATTTTATAATGGTACTTGGACATTTGATGGGTGGTTACGTGATAAATCATATGACGGGTGGTATGGTGAATACCAGGACGGGTGGTTACGTTATAACCTCCAATGCATTGGGTATGGAAGTCGGCTGTATGGCTATTCCATTTAGTGAGATGTGTGGAAGTCGACCGTATGGTTATTCCATTTAAGTATGTTTATGTCCCAAGTTACCTATATATGTTATGTGATCTTTATATGGGTTTTATGGTAATATTTTGGTTAAAAAAGGGTAAGTAATGATCTTTTATTTTAGTGAAGAGTTTTTACTACTTCATAAAGGTGAAAAGTATTACTTTGAAAAAGTATAAATGGTTTACTTGTTGTTTTGAAAAACTAACAGTTTCATTCATTGTGTATCCCTTACTGATCTTTTTATTCTCATCCCAAGTTTTTTTGAAATGTTTTACATAGGTCAAGGGAAAGGTACATGATATGATGATAGTTTCAAGGAACTGTCAAGATATAATCCATGTTTTATTTTAAATATGTTTCTGTTGATGGGAAAAATGAATACTATCTTTTATGTAACCACTTTGTTTAAATGTGGAATGCAAAGCATGTTTTATGATCTAATTATCTAAAACTATAAACCTAAAAAGATCCTCAACGTGTATTCTTGAAGTTACTCAAGATTAAGTGATGTTTAAGGCGGGGGCCTTATATATTCCCTGGCCAAGAGGCCCTGTGAACCAAATTCACTGGATGGATTGAAGGCCCTGCATATCATAGGACTAAATATGTGGCTTCAAATATAATTTTGCATACATATTTATGATATTATAATTTCTATACATTACATACTGCAATATTTCTATTGTAATTTTATAAATAATCCCCATACTGATTTTATAATGGGTTTTTTGTGCAAGATGACATAATTTTTACCATCAGGAACCACCTCATCTAAAAATAATCGTACAATTATTATTATATTTTTAAACATCTATAATAACAGTATGAATGATTAAAATTGAAATATTTAATTATCATTATAATAAAAATGTTTATTTGTATTGTTTTTTAAAACATCAAACCATTTTTTTGAATTATTCATTTATGAAATTGAAATGGCAGACGTTTAATATTAGTAATCAAATTGTTTAGTTAGATTATTTTTTTAACATTTAACCTATTTTCTGAGAGGATT
Organism: Viscum album; assembly: GCA_963277665.1. Lineage (NCBI taxonomy): Eukaryota > Viridiplantae > Streptophyta > Magnoliopsida > Santalales > Viscaceae > Viscum > Viscum album. The sequence continues at coordinate 695,927,116 of OY728128.1, forward strand.
TTAGATTATATGTTTTGAGTTTTTTCTTAAATCATTAGAACATTCCATATTTTTTCATGTGAATAATTTTTTGAGGAAAGGGTAGGTCAACAACTATTACATATGTATTTTCACTACTCTTTGATATATATATATATACAAATGTTTAAAATTTGATTTATTAAAAAAATTTCAAAATTTTATATATAGATTCGGTTTGAAAAATTATTTAACATTATATTAGTTAGAGAAAGAAATAAAATAGTATTCTATATATAAACTATTACATTCATAAACATCAACCAACTAGTTATAAAGACTCATCGATTCAATCAATGAAAAGATTGCATCATTGGATTCATCTCATCAAGAAGATCATTTTAAGATGTATATTTTCTATGTAAATCTAACATGATTTAAAAATGAATATTTAATTGTATTAATCTTATATAGGAATTTGATGTTTCATGGTGTTTTCATGAAATAACCACAAATATTGGAAGTATAATTAATGAAAAAACATAAAATGGTACATTAGTATAAATGATCTAAAACTCTTTAAATTGTGAAATATTTAAAATAATTTCAATTTTAAGAACATATGTTTGTGATATTTTATAAAAAAAAACATTAATCATTTATTGTATGAGGATAAATAAACAATGTTTAAATCATAAAAAATACTTATCAAATATTTAGAATATTAATATTACATATTTCTATCACTTTATTGCCATGATATGATTGATAATTAAACCATTGAAGATGGAGTATACATGAATTAAATGAGGGGAAATGAATAATCAACATTATTACCTTAATAACATAATTTTTGAATCTTTAATATATGTTTTTCATTGGTTTGCCTGATTTGTTTACCACAATTCTCTATCTCATTATCACTATGTGAATTATTTATAACTCTAAGAAGGTGAAGAATTATTCATTAAGAGAAATACAGTATCCATACTATATAGAGATCCTTTTTAGGACACATGGATCCTTAAGAGCCATCCACCCTTACATGTTACCTCTATAAGAGATAGACATATATTTCCATTTAATCTTCCCACTAACTAGATCCATATTAACCATGAAGACCTCTCTCATGATACCCATGATCTCCTTCAGCCTCTAACATATCCGACTCAATGCTTCGAACTATAAATATAATAGACTCTTCACCTTAGCCTCCATATTTTCATGTACATACTAGTACATGTTTTTAGGATATTTATAAAGATTCATATTTCCACAATGGGACTATTGTGGATACCAAATCCCACCACTCACCTTCAATAGGTGGAGAAACATCTCTCTATTAATTTTCTTGTTCTTGGAATCTATGCCCTCTAATTAGACCTACCCCCCATTGATGTCGGTGAACTCATAGTACACCCCATATATCCTTACCTCATCTCTACCATTCCTTATATTTAGCTTTCAGATAGAGGATAAGGTTTCTAAATAATTTAAAATAGTTTACATCATCATAGACATACTCAATTTATTATAATGAAAGACATGATGGTTTATACTTTCCCTTACCATTCTAGTGTTTATTCCTCCATTCAATCTGACTGAATTTTCTATTAAAATCCTAAATCATCGATTCACCCATCTGCCTCTACAACTGTTCATTTTTTCATCATTTTTTGGTTATCCCAAAACTCTTATTTGTCATCATTTCATAATTCTTCGTTTATTAATTTTATGTTCATTCACCCCTATCAGTTACGACATTCCTTTAGTTGTTCACACAATACCCAGGTGAATCTCTTTCACACTAAAACATATTTATCTATTTCAATCATATATTTTAATAATGTTGTTTTTTGATTCAAAATTTTTATTTTTTAAATCATAATAAGTATTATTCTTATCACATTTCACAATATTAAGAATTTTTTTTGCTAATATGGAACATAATGTATTTTTTATTTTCTTTTAGTTCATCCATATGTTAAATTTAAATTTTTTTATATGAACTAATCTAGTCCATCTATAGAAAACTATGAAGAAGAGTGTTGAATGGGGATTGGTTTGATATGGCCAAGCCCAGGATTAATATATTACTATATATTGTAAAATAATTTATTTTATTTAAACCTTATACATTTTTATTATATTGCGGACCAATTTATTTTTATAATTCCTCTCTTTTTACTTCGAATTTTTAGTCTTTTAGTTTGGTTCATTTTGGTACAATATTTTAATATTTTTTTAAAGCTATATGTTCTTTCCCAATTTTTTTATACATGAAAAATTTCTTAACTTCCAATTAACCCACACATATTTTATATAAATACTGTAATTGTTTTTCATTTTCTTTATAATTGATTTTTTGTTCACATGGTTTTTTCTCAATTAATTTTTTATTTAAATAATGGAGAAGATTAATATTGAAAAAACTATAAAAAATATTATTCTACTCAAAAAGGTTATTGGATTTTATAATTTTACTCCTATGTTCTATTTTGGATAATATATCCACGTATATTTTAAATATATTGGATTATATTTAGAAACATTATTCATATTTTAATGTATTTTTAATTTTTTAATCCAAACATTTATTTTTATCATAAAAATACACATATTACCTTGAAATTATTGGTATTAATTTTCCAATGAATTTTTTATTTTTATCAATAAACATATAATATAGGCATGAACTTTTCCAAAGAATTCAATTTTATAGAAACATTTTATCAATTTCAATCATGAGTAATTAAATTGGTTTTACAATATCTTAGTTTAAATTCCTATTCTATTAAATTATATAAAAATCAAAATTTTAATTATAGATTCTTTAAACAAAACATACGAGCTCAAAATTATGTAATATTTTGTATAACTAAAATTTATGGGTGCCTATTTTCATGTTTAGAAGATATTTTTATAGTGGAAAATAAATAATATTGTTGGTATTGGGTTTGACCCAATTTTGGTATTGATTTTCATTATAGACATGAACTTCCTCATGTGTAGGTTTTGAATCTCTAATTAAGGCCCCATTAAAGGGATATTCTAAAAACATACCCATCTGGGGAGAGATTAGAAATAGGGAAATAATTTACTTGTATATAATTACCTGAAAGATTAATTAATTGAAAAATAATTTTCCTAATTTCTAATTTACCCATAGATATTTTATATGAATACTTTAATTGTTTTATATTTACTTTGTTGTTTTATTTTTACATCAAAATCTTCAGGTTAGTCACATAAGTATATTATTACATTCTTTTTGACCATCTTATGTGTTTGGATATTTTCTTGACACAATTTTTATACATAATTTGGCCATATAAATAAAATGGGTTTATTTTTATACAATAATTTTGAATTAAAATTAAAATTATAACGTATCATTTTGAATTTTAATTAAACATTAAATAGGATATACATAATCAAATGTTTTATCAGTAATCATTTTATATAGGAAAGTCTTCTCTCTGTGTTTTAATTTTTTTATAAAAATATTATCTATTTCTATCCTCATTAATTACTTGTTCTTATTTGTTATCATAAATGAAATTATTATATTAATTAATTATATAAAACATAACTTTGGTGATTATAGTTTTTTAAATAAACATCACTTGTACTTAAAATTTTATGCAACTAATATTTGTTTGACAAACTCTTATGTTTTTCAGAACATTTTAATGTGGTGTAAAATAAAAAAATTCCATTATGGTATGTTGGAAATGACTTGAACCCAAATAATTGAAGAATATTGATTTCACCATGGAGTTTTTAATTAATCCAACTATGAAAATATTTATTTATGTCACTATTCACATGGTATCCTACTCCATGGATTTTTTTTCAATAACTTGTTTTTTCATTCATTTACTTTTTAATTTTATTTAATTTCGACCAATCATATTTTAATTTTAATCAATCCAATTTTGAAAACATTTAATTTTATTTTGATATCATATACTCTTCTAACATATCTCATGGCATCAAACATTTCAACCAGTAAACATTTTTTTGACACTCACAAAATGAAAATCAGAAAATCTACAAGGGAAAAATAACCTCTGTGTTGTTTTTAGTTTCTCCCAAAAGAAAATTAAGATAAGGTTTGCAAAACACTCGGATCAAATTAAATCATAAGGGAAACAAGATCAAGTGGCCATAGGAAGGCCATGTGAATGGGTCATTCCTAGTGCATGCCCTATTGGGGAGCACAAGGGGACCCTTTTTGGAAATCCTACAAGCTTTTTAAAAGGTTTCCAAGACACTCAATGATCATATTGAGGCTACCAAATGAGTTCCTCTGAGTCACAAGACATTCCAATCGGAAAAAACATAAAAATTAGTGGAATACATTATAAAATAAAGGGAAAAATATATAGAAGACAAATGCCTTATGCAGTCATATATATCCTTGTGATGCACCCATGTGGTTCACAATAAACTACATAAGACTTGGAAAAATGTCCACATTGCCATGATAGATCCCACTAACATGTCACATTCATTATGTGAATGGTTTTTGATATGTCCAATCGACTCAGCATAACCCTGACTACCTCCAAATACAAATAGAAGGGTTGTACATGACAATTCTTTTGCATTTCCACATGACCCTTCATTGGTCACACGACACATCAATGTCATGGAGGGTGATTTTCATCGATAATACCTATATAGCAGTGCGAAATCTACAAATATTGTTAAAAAATAAGGAAATAACAGGGGAAATATGTGAGCTTCTTATGGAGAGAAGATATACTGATCATCACATGAAATGGGTTGTGTACTCCAAGATATCACCATTGATACCATGGAGGCCCCATCGACATGTCATCTTGATCTCTTGAGGGATCCTTGATAAGAAACCTTTTCCTCATGGAAGACCCTAGACAAGTCATTTTTGGTCTTCTGAAAGGCCTTCCATGGGCATCCTGATCTTGTAAAGGCCCCTATACATGTCGGATAGATATTTTTTAATCCCCTTGACATATACACATGGTTAAGAGAAATCTATTTGATCAACATGGGTCCAAACAAATATAAAAGATGGAACAAACATATAGTCACAAAAAATCATGTGACGCCCCCCGAATGACCCAAGATAGGATCATGTAATGTGTGTAACACCAATTCTCTCAACTGAATCCAAAAAAATCTACAAGATATGCATCACACAAGTATGTGTATAAATGGGGTGGGGATGCCTATAAATCCCCCCGGTATAAAAATGAGAGAATGGTGGACAGAGAAATGATGTATCTGTGATTGATCTTATATGGAGTGGAGTTCTTAGAGTAACTAATCATGTGATCGTGAAAGTCTTCCACCAGGTAAAATCTGGACAATTACTCAAATGGTTGCACTATTCTCATAGGTTCTTCATGTGATCACATAATGATCACTTGATGAACTTATGGCGTGTTGGATGGATTATGTGAAGGACATCCCACATGCTGGCTAGGTCACACAAAACCTAAAATAAGATAACACTAGACAAAACTCAAGAATATATGCAATAAAATTATGGAATAAATATTAAAATGTGGCATAATTATGTGAATAACATATATGATGGTTCACATACACTTATCAAGGCTCAAACAGATCATGAAACTTCATGAGGACATGCCTCTCAAATCATGTGAGGCTCCCTTAACATACTATATAGATCATGTGATGTTCCTTGGAAATGTTTTATCAAGTCATATGATACCCTCTGGTCATACCACCAATTATAGTGACGCCCTTTGGGATTTCTATCCAAAAACATAGAATTTCCTCCATTCATGTTTTGCATGTTATACGATGATACCAAGACAATTTAGCAACGTTTTGCGGTGACACCAATGAAAGTCAACCTGGATCATGTGATGTCCTCCAAACATATCCTTTAGGTCATGTGGTTCCCTTTATACAAGTCATAAAAATCATGCAACACTCTCCAGGCATGTCATCCAGATCACACGACACCCTCTATAAATGTCATCCAAAACCTTATTATGTCATCCAGACATTCCATATAAGTTATACAATGATATTGGGTTAATTAATCTAAATATCTTGGTGACAACAAGGGATGTCATGATAGATCATGTTATGTCCTCTAGACATTTCATCCAAGTCATCAGGAACCCTATGGATGAGTTAGTCAGATCATGTGGCACCATCCAAACATGTCACCCCAAATTATGTGGCAATCTCCAGACATATCATCCCAGATCATGAAACATCCTCAAGAGGACACGTTGAGATCTCATGATGTCATTCAAAAATTTAAAAATTGGTAATGATATGGTATCCATAAATTTCATTCTAGTTATGAAGATTCCACTAGACAAGTCAATTGGATTGTGTGATTGTCCTTGGGTATGTGTTCTATGCAACCAAGACATGCCCATGCATCCTCATATATGTTATGTGTATAATCTGAACATATTGGACAGGTAGTAAAGATGTTTGAAACTGATACATTAGGACATGATAACATTTTCTAGTGGATATATAGGGGAAACCTCAATGTTTAATCCTTGATTATCTAGGAAAAACTTAGTGCGTAATGCCCTATCAGCCAGGGAAGCCTTACTGTGTAAGCCCCAATAAAAGGAAGGATATGAATTACCCCATAGGGAAACGCCAATGTGTAAGCCCCAATAAAGTAAACTATGAGAACTCTAATTAATTACATAATCTGGATTTAAAGGAAACCTTCCTCAGACATGAGCTTCATATTAAAAAATTAAATTGGAATCCACCTCAGTGTATGTCCTATTATGTCTTCAACATTCCAACCATCATCACCCAATCTCTCCCATGTGGTGATCATTATTACTCATCCACCAAAAGACCAAGGATTCAACTGAACTATGAGAACTCTAATTCTTTCTATACCTAGGATATATAGGTTTCCTTCCTAAGGCTCAAGATCTATATTAAACAGTCAATGGGTTTTCCCTGTATGTAATGACATATGCATCTTCAGTGAGACAAATTACTTACCGTACCTTGTTTCCTACACTAACCATGGATCACATAGAATCATGGACTTGTAATTGTAATATCCTTCACATCCTGAGTATCCAACAGTCAAGGAAACCACAATTTATAATACCCAATCAGTATAATGATATTACTACCCCCATATAAGGGAATCCATCTTGGATTATGTCCCAAGGGTGTGATCAAACTATGATGACTTTGATTCCTACTAAATCCAGGATATGTAGGAAATCTCCCTAATGCTACAGATAAATACATGGTGCCTAGGTACCCTCATTTATGTCCTTTCTAAATGAAATTAAACTAGACGGGTTTAAAAAACTACATGGGTTTTGATTTTTGTTATAATCAGGATATGTAGGATTCCTTATAAATGATCAATCCAATATTCGGGATACCAATCACCTCCTAGGATAGTAGATATCTCAGATGTTTCTAGTAATACAATGTCAACACATAAGAAGCTACCCATTAATGGGAAATGTATTAATAACCTCAGATACAAAGAGATGGATTCATTAATAGATTCCTCTTTATAAATAAATGGATTTAACATATGTTCATTTTGGTAGGTTAACCAATCCTATATAAAGATTAGGAAGATAATATAGAACATATATTAAATCTATAATAGATTTTTAGAGTAGGTAACAATTCCCCCAAAAATGGTGTGATGATCTCGACCTCCCATCCTCTTGAACAATGTTAGTTCAATAGTTTTGTTAGGTCTAAAATCCCAATTAAATGTCAACCTTTTGAAAGAAGGTTTGTACCCGGTTGTGGATGTGGGAACCCTTGGGAGTTTCTATTGAAGATAAGAATGATTGGTAAAGATGATGTGAATGTTTTTACAGACATCAAACCCTCCCATAATCAAACTGTCAAACCATTTTACATAACAATGCGTGTGATATTCCCCCTGAAACAAAGATTGTTAACTCGATGTAAAATCATTTAACTATGAAATATAATTAATAATATAAAATGGATATACTACCTCATTCTATCTAGTCCATTCTTCCAAAAATATGGGGGATCAAGGGAAATTTATTTTCTTGAAGAAACTAAAATGGTGAACCCAACATGAATCTACAAAATAGAAAAATGGTCGGTTTACCATGTGTTAGGCCATTTTTTGCATATCCTATGAAAAAGTAGGAAACATGTCATGAATATTATGGATGATCCTCTATATATTGGGTTCTCATGAAATAATTTCATCTTCACTATGACATGTTCATGTGAGCAGAATAGCCAGAATAGGAAAAAGAAAGGACAATTTTATTACCCATGAATAACTGATTGAGCACATACCATTCTTACGATGATTAATTATTGGTGACCTTGTTCTCTATTTAATTTGTGACTGCATATAATTCTCTCACAAACAATACCTGACCCAAGATAATGCCTTTATCGATTGACCATTCTATAAAATCATCTGTGGATGAACCCCCCACGGGTCTCAGAATGCCTCACAGACCTAATAGCTATAGAGTCAGGTGGAAAATGAAAATGTATAAGAATACCATCGATATGGTATGATCCTAAACCATAAGGATTCCCATGGGAAATTCTAAATTCGGAAACAATAAGTCATCATCGTCCAAAGAAAGATGCAATAAAGCCAGTTGTTCTCATTAGCCCAACCAATTGCTTCAGAATCTTATCATGAGAGCACACAAATCACTACATTTAGTATATCATGAGTGTGGATCATGAAGTCATCTATGGATCTCTTCTAGTTCAATGGTTTCCTAGGAGTGCTCTGGTAGACCTTCATCATGAGCTCTATCCCACCACTACCTTTTAGTCACCTGCTAAGGGTACCACAAAAAAATTTTATACCTTTGATACCAATGTATGAGTAATAAGGAAGACACATCAGGCATGAAAAAATTGGATACCCATTAGTGGGAAATATATCGACTCCCCTTGATAAAGCACGTTGGTATATTCTGGTGGCAACATGAAAGTAACCTCACATCCCTACTCACTTGGAATATGTTTGTGGGATTATTACCACAGAAATAATAGGGGAGGTGCATATCTCTACCCTAGTTCATGATGTCTATTGGCATATCCTAGAAGAACATTAATGAAGAAGTTGGGAACATATCCCCATATCAATTGAAGATTTATTCCAATATATAGCACAAAAAAAAAATTATATGCTTACATTTTGACACAAACATTTTTAAAGTGCCATTACATTCTAGAAATAGCTAAAGAACAATGTCAGCGTATTCTAACCCTAATAAAAATATAGGGAAAACACATATTACCATATCTAAAAAAAATGTATCACAACACTCTGATCAGTATGAACAAGTGGTTACTCTAGGTAATTCATATATTCTTTCTCTCATCTAGGAGGATTATTGGATTATATTGATAATTGATGAGTCACTAGACTGGGCTCATATTCCCATTCCAATTGAGTCTCACCATGTGAGAGTGGCACATGCCTTGGGATAGAGGCATATTACAATCAAAAAAGACCATAGTCATATTCAAAACTTAATAGAATAGGCTCATATCCCCCGTTCTAGTTGGGGCTATCAAAGTGAGAGTGGAACATTCCTTGAGACATGCTCATATTCCTATTAAAAAATATTAAAGGCATACTCCAAAGGCATAAAATTTTGCTCATATCTCCATTATAACTGAGGCTCAAAAAGTGATAATGGAACATGAATTAAGAGAGGCACATATTTTTATCATTGAATATACCTAGAATATTCTAATAGGTCACATAATAAAGGCTCATATCACTACTTCCACTAGTGAATAATTTCATCAAAATTATTATGAGGGTATATAGGAGGATGCTCAAACCCCTTATCCCATTATGGAGGTCCACCATATTTTGATGGAAAATTCATATTCATATTTGGCTCAATATGTCATTACAACTATGTATCATCAATTGAGAGTGGTGTATTCCTTAAAAATGAGCATATTCCAATTAGAAATGAATGGAAACATATTCCAAAGGCCCAAGATTAAGCTCATATCCCCATTCTGATTGAGGATCACTTAGAGAGAGTGGAACGTGCCTTTTGTTAGGCTCGTATTCCTATTAGATAATCTCATCGGAATATTCCAGTAGCTTAAGGGAAGTAGGATCATACTCACATAACACCATATAGTTATCAACATAGTCTAGAAACCATCATACAGAAGACTCATATTCCTGAACAATTCAAAAATTGTAGGTCTGATTATTCTAGTCACAATGTAGAGGGAGGCCCATATACCTAATTTCATTAATTCCAGTGTCCTTGAGGTTGTTTGGGATATATTTTCAACACCCCAAGGATCTTACAACACTTCAAATTAATCATAAGGTGATCATTACCATGATATTCCTCCACATGGTAATGTATTGATGGATAACATGGATTCTACTCCGGATATTCACTACGGTAAACCTCCCCATGGTGATATCTAACTTGAACAAGAAAATACTCCACTTTCCTAGAAATATCCATATCAGGAGGTTCCCCAAACTCAGACTCCTTAATATAGAGAGATGCTCAAAACATCAGGGTCAATTACTTTTATTCCTCTTTGACTACCAGTAACACTCCACCTCGGTCAGTAGAAGTCCCCGAGAAGCATGTTTTGTGGAATTACTAGATAGAGGCATATGAGTATGATGAATAAGAATCAAATATTGATATATATATATATATAGAGAGAGAGAGAGAGGGAGAGAGAGAGAAGAAGATAGAAAGATATTTGGAAACAACATCTCCACCATGTTCTGAACCCTTTCCACTTCTGACTATGACATTCTAGATGAGCAACAGAAGTAGTGCATTCTTTATATATGGAAAAATATGTGGGAAACTCATCAATGACAAAAGTATTGACACCTTCCATACCTAAGATATGGGGGCCACCTTCAGACCATCAATATACATTATTTTCACCTAGACTTGGAAATTATCTCCAAATCCTGAGACCCAAAACTAGAAATTAATTATGAAAATATACAACAACCTTACCTCCATTACAACATGAATATTTGGAAATTGATCACCAAATCCACATCATGTATCTATATTCAAGGACGTGGAAAGTATGGATAATTTCAGTTCAACATGCCCCTAGAATAGTATATCCCCTTATATACAGAATCATTCAATGTCATAGCCTCTTGTGAGATCAATGGACTAGGTAATGCAAGAGCTAACTGGACACTATAATGGAATTCCCCTGATTTAGTAGTGTCAAAAAATCAAGAATAGAGGGAGAGGATATCAAAAAAGTCTTTGAACTAGGCCCCTATAAGAAACATGAACCCATTTTAGACATGGAATCCAAACTTTTAGTCAACTCAACTACTTACCATAGATATTTACTCTCATCATGGGCTGCTATTTCACCCAGATCCTACATGATCATAGCTGCAAAACATCAAACTGGTTGTGATTATAGTTTCCATAGTATCCATCTAGGAGAGAACCCACCCCCTTGAATCTAGTGAATATATACCACTGCCTCCACTTATCAGATCCTCAATCTGCTAGAGGATTTAGGACTTATAACCAACAACTAAAAAAGCCCTGACCCACTGGGATGGGGGAATTTATATCCCAACCGTCGTTACTAGGTTCATCATCCTCCAAGAATATCCTAGGGATATCAATAATAATTATACATCAACCCCATCCTGATGGTATGGGGTAATTTATATCTCAATTACACTCCTAAGAATCATCAAATCCTTGAATAGAATAATTTTATCGTGAACATCATGATCAGAAAACTACAGTTATTTCCTTGAATAGTCCCCAACCCATAAGGCTAGGGGAATTTTTATCATCATCACCACCATAGAGAGAATCAACCTTATCTAGGTTGGGAGGTAAATATCGATGGTTAGAATCCCATCCATTTCACCATCACATGAAATTTTTTTCTATTTGAGGTCTATTCAAAAAATAAGACCCAAAAATACTATAATGTCACTACTCATAGGTAAATATGGAAGGAGAGTACTATAAAAGCAATCAAACCCTACTAGGGTTGAAATCATTAAAGGTACAACATGGACAAGGGTTTGAGAAATAACCCTAATGCGGGTTGAATAAATGCATCCTATTGTATTGAGAGTAATTGGACAACTAAAATTTACCCAATACACCTCTGTGAATGACATAATGTTAAACACAACAGATAATGTGGATCAAGACATAGTTGTAGAGGGAAGCAATGTGGAAAATATACCTCAATAAGAGGATCTGGATACAACCACTGAGGATATATGTAACCAAAACCAAAGGAGTCTCCAAATCCTGGAACCTCCAAATATCGAGCTTCAACCTCTATGGCAGAAAACTATGAATTATAAAGGCAAAAGTGTGGATACTTCCTAATCCTTACCTAGAAGAATCAAAACTCCTTCCACAGATTAACAATTGGCCCAATATGAGAATGAGATACAAACTGTTATGCAACCCAATGCGGAGCTAATTAGGTGCAACATTCCCACTGGGTATCATCATCAGGAGGAGTTAAATAATATCCCTCACAGATTTAATACACCTGAAAGAATGAAATTTGACCGTCAGAGCATATCCGGATACAAGAATTCAGTCTACACAAATGAGGAAGTCAAAAATAATCATGACATTTGTCCATTTTAAATACAATATCACCCTCTATAATGTGATAATTAAGTCTTCACATTGATAAAGAATCAGTGGGAGACAAAAAAGATTCAATCTAATCAATCCTCAACCCATATGAATCTTTGAGATTTTGTCCCAAAATTATCTGAATGATGGGTACCACCACACCAAATAGAGACCTCATCTGATGAAGAGATCATATTTGGTTTTATTAATGTGATACAAATGGAATACCCCTTCTCCAAGGATAAATATGAATCCTTATATGAGTTCTCTATACCTAACTAGGGAATAGGATGCATGATGCATAGGAAACCAGGATAAAAGGGACATCACAAGCATAGTCAAACAGAATATTAGGGTCATGTCCCAATAGTGGACATATATGTAGCTGAGACCAATTGGAAAAAAATATAGATAGCTTCACAGAGGCATGGAGGTGTCCTAAAACCCTTCAAAGATCATCTGGGCACGGTCGTCTTACAAAAATTCTTAGCGGGGGTGTATTTTCAGATAATTCCAAACATAGTGGATGGTTGGAAGAACTTCTAAAAATTCGACAATTAGCGATGCCATTAGAGGTCGCTCATGGCCTATAGAGACTACTCAGTAACCACCAATGGTGGTACCTTTAGGACCGTCCCAGTAGGCCTACAGCAACCGCCAAAGGCAGTCGCTGAAGGAGGCCAAAAATCTGGCCTACAGCGACTTCCAGTGGCAGTCGTTGTCCTGATCCTCGGCTGAGATACAGTGACAGCCAATGGAAATAGAAGTTCTGATGCTCGTCTGAGCTATACCGACCGCCAATGGTGGTCACTATCCTGGAGAATTTTTTTAATTTTTTTTTTGCAGTTCCCAATCAACAAAAACATGGTAAAAATCATACAAAAACGATTCCAAACAGCATAAACATCAAGATCATCTTAAAAAACTAAATGAAAGACATGCATCAATGATCCAAATAGGTCCAATCCATTTCAATCTTCTAATTTAATAAACCTACAATAAGATACAAAAAAACTAAACAAAACAAATGTAATTTAAAAATATGTATTTCTTTAATATATAAATAATAAAATTAAATATGACATAAAATTATGGGTGCTATAATAATTTAAAACCCCCAATTTAAATTTTTTGATCATTTTATGATGGTTTTTTTCTTGTTTTGGAGTATTTTGTTTAGCTTATAGAAGAGTTTTGTGCTCTAGAAAGGAATGCTCTCAGCCCACACTGTGTAAAACTGTTATAACAAATATTCAGTCATACCGCACACACCACACTTACGATTGGTGTTTCATATGCTCGTACATGTCACGAATACTATTCCTATTTTTTTCATGTGATTTCAAGTCATTATGAGCAGGTTTGCTGTGAATTCGACCGTTACACATTGTTTTGGTGTTTTATGACTCTAAAAATGAGTTTTCAGTCACTGCTATCAAATGACACCTCTGATTGATATTCCATCTGCCTGACTATTTCAAAATTTATACCACGGTTGTTGTCATATGATTTCATGGCATTCTGAGGTCATTCTGCTCGTTTTGACCACCCAACGCCCCCTTTTAGAGTGCGTCAAACTGTTAAAAAAACATCCATTCCTACCATGCACACCGCATGTCCCATTGACGTGTCGTCTGCTCCTACATGTCAAAAATAGTATTCTTATTGTTTTTGTGTGATTTCAAGTCATTCTGAGAATGTTTTATCTGAATTTGACCGTCACACGTAGTTTTGGCATTTTATGACTCTGGAAATGTATTTCTGGTCATCGCGGTCAAACAACACCTCCGATTGATGTGATTCCTACCCGAACATTTCACAATTCACACCACGGTTGTTATCGTATGATTTCATGGCATTCTGAGGTAAGTCGGCTGGTTTTGACCACCCAACACGCCATTTAGAGCACGCTGAACTGTTCAAAACAACATATTAAGTTATACCGCACTCATCATACGTCTGATTGACAAGTCGTTTTCTCCAACATGTCCCGAATAGTATTCCTATTGTTTTCATGTGATTTCGAGTCATTCTGATCATGTTTACTCTTAATTCGACCGTTACACATCGTGTGGACATTTTATGACTTCGAAAATGCGTTTCCAGTCTATGTGTTCAAAAGACACCTCCGATTGACGTACCGTATGCCCGACCATTTCACAATTCACACCACGGTTTTTTTCGTATGATTTCATGGAATTTTGAGGTTGTTCAGCTGGTTTTTACCACTAAACACGCCCTTTTAGAACGCGCCAGACAGTTAAAAAAAAATATTTGGTCGTACTGGACACACCGCATGTCCGATTGACGTGTCGTCTGTTCCTACATGTCAAAAATACTATTACTATTGTTTTCGTGTGATTTCAAGTCATTCTGAGCACATTTGCTATGAATTCGACCTTTACATGTCGTTTTGGTGTTTTATGACTCTGGAAATGTGTTTCCGGTCACCGTGGTCAAACGACACCTCTGATTGACAAGACGTCTACCCAACCATTTAATAATTCACACCATGGTTATTGTTGTATGATTTCATGGCATTATGAGGTCGTTCAGCTGATTTTGACCACCCAACGCGCCATTTTAGAGAGCGTCAAACTATTTAAAAAAATATTCGGTCATACAACGCACACCGCACGTCTGATTGATGTGTCGTCTTCTCCTACATGTCATGAATAGTATTTCTATTGTTTTTGTGTGATTTCAAGTTATTATGAGCAAGTTTTCTCTGAATTCTACTGTTACACGTTGTTTTGGTGTTTTATGACTCTCGAAATGCGTTTCCGATCACCACGGTCAAAGAACACCTCCGATTGAGGTGTCGTCTACCCGAACATTTCACAATTCACATCATGGTTGTTTTCGTATGATTTCATGGTATTTTGAGGTTGTTCGACTGGTTTTGACCACCCAACGCTCCCTTTTAGAGCGTGCCGAACTGTTCAAAACAGCATATTCGGTCGTACCACGCACACCGCATGTCCGATTGACATGACGTATCCTCCTATATGTCATGAATAGTATTCATATTGTTTTTTTGTGATTCTAAGTCATTATGAGCACATTTTCTATGAATTCTACCATTACAAATCATTTTGGCGTTTTATGACTCCAGAAATGCGTTTCCAGTCATCGTGGTCAAATGAAACCTTAGATTGACGTGCCGTCTGCCCAAGCATTACAAAATTCACACCCCGGTTGTTTCCATATGATTTCATGGCATTCCGAGGTAGTTCGGCTGGTTTTGACCACCCAACGCGCCCTTTTAGAGCGCACCGAACTGTTAAATAAAATATTCAGTCGTACCACACACACCGCACGTCCGATTGATGTGTCATGCTCCTACAATTAACGAAAACTATTCTAATTGTTTTCGTCTGATTTCAAGTCATTCAGAGCAAGTTTTCTGTGAATTCGACCGTTACATGCCGTTTTTGTGTTTTATGACTCCGGAAATGTGTTTCCGGTCACCGCGATCAAATGAAACCTCCGATTGACTTTTCGTCTACTCGACCATTTCAAAATTCACACCAAGGTTGTTATCCTATGATTTCATGGCATTCCATTGTCGTTCGGCTGGTTTTGACCACCCAATGCGCCCTTTTAGAGCACACCAAACTGTTAAAGAAAATATTTCATCGTACCACGCACACCGCATGTCCGATTAATGAGTCGTCTACTACTACATGTCATGTATACTATTACTATTGTTTTTGTGTGATTTCAAGTCATTCTGAGAAAGTTTTCTCTAAATTCGACCGTTACAAGTCGTTTTGGTGTTTTATGACTCCAGAAATGTGTTTCCAGTCACCGCGGTGAAACAATACCTCCAATTTACGTGTCGTCTGCCCGACCATTTCAAAATTCACACCAAGTTTGTTTTCATAATATTTCATGACATTCCGTGGTCATTTGGCTGGTTTTGACCACCCAACACACCCTTTTAGAGTGCTCTGAACTGTTCAAAACAGCATATTTGGTCGTACCGCGCACACCGCATGTCCGATTGATGTTTTGTCTCCTACTACATGTTAGGAATAGTATTCATATTATTTTCATGTAATTTCAAGTAATTGTGAGCAAGTTTTCTTTGAATTTGACCATTACATGTCATTTTGGCGTTTTTTGACTCTAGAAAAGCGTTTTCGGTCACCGCAGTCAAACGACACCGCTGATTGATGTCACGTCTGCCCTATTATTTCAAAATTCACACAACGGTTGTTGTCCTATGATTTCATGGAATTCCGAGGTCGTTTGGCTGGTTTTGACCTCTCAATGAGCCCTTTTAGAGCGAGCCGAACTTTTCAAAATAGCATATTCGATCGTACCGTGCACACCGCACGTCTGATTGATGTGTCGTATTCTTCTACATGTCACGAATAATATTGATATTGTTTTCGTGGGATTTTGTGTCATTCTTAGCACATTTTCTCTAAATTCGATTGTTACATGTCCTTTTGGCATTTTATGACTCCAGAAATGCGTTTCTGATCACCGCGGTCAAATGACACCTCTGATTTATGCACTGTCTACCCGACCATTACAAAATTCACACCACGGTTATTTTAATATTATTTAACGGCATTCCGAGGTCATTCGGCTGGTTTTGACCACCCAATGCGCCCTTTTAGAGGGCACCAAATTGTTCGAAACAGCATATTCGGTCGTGCTGCGCACATCACACATCCAATTGAAATTTCTTCTCTTCTTACATGTTGCAAATAATATTCCTATTGTTTTCATGTGATTTCAAGTCATTATGAGCACGTTTTCTCTGAATTCAACTTTTACACGTCATTTTGGAGTTTTATGACTCCGAAAATGTGTTTCTGGTCATTGCGGTCAAACGACACCTCTGATTGACATACCATCTTCCTAAGCATTTAAAAATTCACACCATGGTGGTTATCGTATGATTTCATGGCATTCTAAGGTAGTTCGACTCGTTTTCACCACCCAACTAACCCTTATAGAGCACGCTGAACTGTTGAAAACCGCATACTCGGTCGTACCGTGCACATCACATGTCCTATTGATGTTATATCTTCTCCTACATGTCACAAATAATATTACTATTGTTTTCGTGTGATTTCAAGTTATTATGAGCTTGCTTTCTCCGAATTCGACCGTTACATGTCGTTTTGGCATTTTATGACCCCGAAAATGTATTTCTGGTCACCATGGTCAAACGAAACCTCCTATTGATATTCCTTCTACTCGACCATTTCAAAATTCACACCACGGTTTTTGTCAAGTGATTTCATGGCATTCTGAGGTCGTTCCGCTAGTTTTGACCACCCAATATGCCCTTTTAGAGCGCACTGAATTGTTCAAAACAACATATTCGTTTGTACCATGCACACCGCACGTCCAATTGAAATTTTGTCTCCACATACATGTCATAAATAATATTCCTATTGTTTTTTTTGTGATTTCAAGTCATTCTGATCACGTTTTCTCTGAATTCGACCATTACATGTCGTTTTGGCGTTTTGTGACTCCGAAAATGCATTTCCAGTCACCACAGTCAAACAGAAGCTCTGATTGATGTGTCGTCTGCATGAAAATTTCACAATTCATACCATAGTTGTTTTCGTATGATTTCATGGTATTATGAGGTCATTCGGCTGGTTTTGACCACCCAACACACCCTTTTAGTGTGCACCAAACTGTTAAAAAAATATTCGGTCATATCGCTCACACTGCACATCTGATTGATGTTCCGTCTCCTCCTACCTATCACAAATACAATTACTATTGTTCTCATGTTATTTCAAGTTATTCTGAGCACTTTTTCTCTATATTCAACCGTTACACGTCGTTTTGGCGTTTTATGACTCCAGAAATGAGTTTCCAGTCATCGTAGTCAAATGGATCCTCCGATTGACATGCCGTTTATCCGACCATTTCAAAATTCACTCCATGATTTTTTTCTGTATGATTTAATGGCATCCCAAGGACATTCGACTAATTTTGACTACCCAACGCCCCCTTTTAGAGCGTGCCAAACTGTTCAAAACATCATATTCGGTCATACCATGCACACTGCACATCCTATTGACATTCTGTCTCCTCCTAGATGTCAAGAATAATATTAATATTGTTTTTGTGTGATTTCATGTCATTCTGGGCACGTTTTATCTGAATTCGACCATTACACTTCATTTTGGCGCATTTGAAAAGAATGTGTGGGGGTGATCAAAACCGCCCGAACGACCTTGGAATGCCATCAAATTGGACAACAATAAAGGGAGAGTGAATTTTGAAAAGGTCAAGTATAAGTCATGTCAATCGGAGGTGTTTTTTGACTGCGGTGACCGGAATCACCCGACGTGTGTCGTAAATTGCCAAAACATGCGGTTAAAGGTCCAATGCATAACGAATGACATCAACATGAAATGAAAACACAGGAAACCATCCTAATAATTATTCTTCAGGTGTACAATGAGACAACACATCATTCGGCCATTAAGTTTTTGCGGAATGGCTGAATATGTCTTTTTTAGGTGTTTTCCACGCTTGAAATGCATATGTGGGGGGGGGGGAGGGGGTTATCCGGTGGGGGGAGGATAATGACTAATTGGCCTAATGGACAATTGGCCTAACGACGTAACGATCAATTATCCTAATGTCCTAATGGTCAATTTTCCTAATAACCCAATGTCAAATTGTCCCATTTACCAATTCACCTAATGCCCCAATGCCCTAATGGAATAATGGCCTAACAAACAATTGGAATAATGGCTTGTTGTCTAGTTGTACAATTGGAATAATGGCATAATGGCCAATTGGAAATTTGTCCTACATCCAATTGGACAATTGGCCAACTGGCCAATTTCCCTAATGGTCTAACAGTCTAATGAAAAATTTCCCTAATGAACTAATAGTCAATTGTCCTAATGAACTCAGAGGTGCAGGGGGGGCTGTCTGGGGTGGGCCAGGGGCCTACATATAGTGAACCTGAGCTCAATCACCAAAAACAAGTTCCATGGTTTCTATTAAAAATCACATGGTTTTTTCAAAACTATCCACAAAACATGAAATTGAAAACATTAAAGAATAAAATGAACTAAAAATATCCAAATCATTAATCAGTTTCATGGTTACTTCTAAATTCGTGAAAACAAACATTGCATGAGGCCAAAAAAGACATGATACCCCCAAATCTAAAAAAAATCTCACTAGGAACCCAAACTAAACATCAATAACAACCCCACAAATAAAAAAAGAATCATACCTCATAAATATGATGCGTCATGCGTGGTCAAGACTACTACCTCCATCTAGTGGGCCAGGGGCCTACAACAAATAAAAATTATGAAGATTTTCATGAAAACAATAATAGAAATTAAATAAGAAATACAGTATAAACCTGCGTCGTATGATCCCATACACCATCACCTGGATTCATATATTTCTGCAGTGCTCTAACCTCAGCGATCAATTGAGAATTTACCATCTCATAAGGGCGCAACTGTGCCACGAAATCTGACAATTGCTGCAACATCTGAGCAATTGCAGGACCAACAACCGCAGTGTGTGATACTACAAAATGAGGAATCCATGTTCCATAGGTGAAACTGTATTCATGCCCGTCCTGACCAATAATGTGATGGAAGATCTCATCCCTTCACATGGGAAGCTGTCACTGGTCCTCTGGAAGCTGTTCTAACTTAGGTCCAAATTGATCCTGTGAAATGTTTAAATATATATACATATTTATGTTAATATACAGATTTATGTAAGTATTAGTTATGATTACAAGCACTTACTATCATTTCTACAACCTCTGAGTCATTTCGATCACGAGTCGTCATCCACACTGACATTTTATCTGTCGGTGCACCTTTCTCCTATAACTGTATATGAATAGAATATGAACACAAAACCATATTAATAAATAAATTAAAAAATGAATAATAAATACCTCATTTTGGATCTGAGACATGTGACGAGTCCCGAGCCTGTGAGGTGGTCCCTGCAATGCTCGATTTTCATAATGGCGTGCTGACACCTCCTACATTCAATTAATTCAAATTTCAAACAAATAAAACATTCTTGAAAATATATATACCAACATAAATATAAAAACTGAAACACCCTCAGTAGACCAATATGCAACTAAGTCATGCCACTATGCCAAGAGGGCACCTCTCAGGACTTTTTCCAAAATGTCAGGGGCTCCCACATTTGGTACCCAGTGGTCCCTTTTGACTTTTACATTATAATCTTTCCACATCTTACAGCATTTTCTCATACACACAGGTCGAAACTCATTAGGGTATACTTTAAAATTTTGCTATTAATGAAAAAAATCACATATGTTAGTATTTTTTATATATAGGGAAGAAAGTAAAATGGTCTTCTTACCTAAACCTCCCTCCAAAGATGATCTAATGGGTTCTAATGGATAGAAGCCTAGTCACGTGAGGTCAATCGAAATCGATGTGGTTCACGTATGATATGACCCAGCTGACAAAAACATTTAGGGGCATTCAATCCCATAGGATGAAATATCTCATCAAAGGAAACATCAAACGTCGTGTCGGAATTCCAGGATAAAATTCCACGACCAGAGCCTCACTTGCGAGAGGAAGAAGCAGTCGAGTCTGATCCTGTTGAAAACAATTTTATATATAATTTGATAGATGTTATAAATATATTTTTGCGTGTGTGTGTTTATTAATTACATAAAAAATAAAAAATGACATTCAAACATACCTCAACCCTGAGATGTAGATGGATCAGATGGATGATGTGGATCTACTGCCTCTTCCCCTGACTTGCCTGCAGTCATAGAAAACATTAGTAAGGGGACTATCCAAAGTTTACAAAAGACAAATTTGATTGTTTTAAAGAAAATCCAACATGTATAGTTGTTAATCAAACAAAAAGGGATTGAATAATTATTTGTGAATGGATTTTAAAAAATCCTAGAGTTAAAATGATTGATATACAAATTATGTACAAAACCAATCAATGCATAGCCAAATTTCAGATTGAATTAATAAAAATTCATGCAGCACATGAACCAAATGAGGAATACCTCAATGGGAAGATACACTGACAATAACACAAAGATACCAAAAGGTAAATCACCCTAAATATTTATAAATGAATAAACATCCAAAAGAGAGGATTAAAACTTACAAGGATTTATAAAATGAGTAGATAACTTAAGATATCCTAGGCCATTCAATACTGAATAGCGGGAAAACAATTATACCTTTAATTAAGAATGAAAGTCGACCGTTTCTCCTTCAATGGCCACTCTTACCAAATAAATATCTTATTCAAGTTGAACTACGGTATGTTGATCAAGCTGTTGGGAAACAAACAGAATAGTCTAGGGTTCATCTTGTTCAAATAAAAACACTCCTCTCCAGGACATTTTAACAACAACTTTCCAACTTGGATTCAAAGGCAATGTAATGAAGAATACTCATTTTTCTTGTGATGTGAAAATGAAAGGTTCATTATCAACTCGTTCATTTCTGTATAACATATAGTTAAAATTCACCAATGAAAACTGATATTGACTGACTTTACATCCATGCACTTGATCAACCCAATTACACTTTAACAATATGTACTTCAACCCGTGTGCATATAAGACTTCAATGATGTCTATCAATTGACCATAGTAATAACTAGAATTGACAAATGGACAACCGATTCCACTGTTTTGTATTTCTAGTTTGTTGTCAACATCTTTAATGTGAGATCGAAAACCAATAGCATATATAGATTTATAATGAAAAACCGTTATAGATGGACCCTCAGCCACTTGGATAAATTCTTCAGTTAGCGTGGGGTCCCCTAACTCCCTCATCTTATGAACCTACATTGTTCATAGAATTCAATAATGATTAATGCAAAAAGAAATTAGTATAATACTTCACTCATAATGAAAATCAATTTATATATACATAATCCTTGAACCAATCATGAAATGACGCATAATGAGATTGTTTAATTTGATAATCAGTTTCATGATACATCTCTGCTTTCATCTCATTAATGTGTTTCCTACAAATGATAACGTGATGTTTAAATGGTCAACTTATGTAAAAAAACATGTAAAATTTAAACAATAAATGTGATAAGACACTTACTGCATTAATGGTGAAACTGATGGAGTATTGAACAAGATATATCAATGCGCTTGTATCCACTCTATGTTGTATATATCAAATATGGTTCTTTCTCCAACTGGACCTTCATGAATCTGAGAGGGATTATCAAATTTTGTTTCAACATCCGTAAGATATTCTGCACAAAAATTAGTACACTCATCCATCAAATAACCATTGTCTATTGATTCCTCAGGAAGAGATCTGTTGCGTACAAATCATTTCAATTTACGCAAATACCACTCAATAGGACACATCCACATGAGTTGCACTAGACCAACATCCATTAATTCATTAGTTAGGTTCACTATCAAGTGGGACATAACATCAAAAAATGAGG
This sequence comes from Viscum album, assembly GCA_963277665.1. Classification (NCBI taxonomy): domain Eukaryota; kingdom Viridiplantae; phylum Streptophyta; class Magnoliopsida; order Santalales; family Viscaceae; genus Viscum; species Viscum album. Next base: position 695,950,203 of record OY728128.1, read on the forward strand.
GCGGAAATAGTTTCTCAAAGTGACAAAGCGTAACTACAATCCGGTCCTGAAAATTTTTTAAATCACTCATTTGTTGATTTCTTAAACAAATCTGTCTAAAAAATTTACTCATCTCAATCAATGACTGAACAAAATTGGGGGATAAACAATCACAAATTGGTATTGGAATCAACAGCTGATGTAGTATGTGATTTTTATGACTTTTCAACCCTTGCAATGTCCTACTCGTTAGATTCACACACTTTGAAATATTAGAAGAGTAACCATCAGGCACCTTAAGAATCTTCAAAATGGAAAACAATGTATCTTTCTCCTTTTTAGTCATCATATACTGTGCAACATGCATATATTCCTTGTTTACCTCAGCTAACTGTAAATGCAACTGTTTCCTTAAACCCATTACTTCCAAATCATGACATGCATTAATATGGTCCTTTAATTTTCCACTGACACCTAAAATGGTCCACAATATGTTATCACAAACATTTTTTTCAATGTGCTTGACTTCCAAATTATGCCTTAGCATGTTAGTTTTCCAATATGGAAGACTATAAAAAATACTTTTCTTTTTCTAATTGTGACTTCACTGCCTACCTGCAGCACATATATTACGTAATGGAAGAGCCACCAAATCCTGAATTTCATATACCATGCGAATGTTTTCTTCCTCAATCTAGGATAACATTTCGACTCCTATCATGATCTTTGATGCTGGGATGAACTCTCTAGAACCATCATATGCCACTTTGTCCTTTCTGAAGCTATGTTGAGGGGGAGAAAATGTCTATGACCCATGCATGCCCATTTTTTGGAATGTTTAAGGCATATAGATTTTTTTAATTTTATTGAAACATGGGAAAGACAATTCCACTTTCGTACTCCAACCTGATGAATTTACATAAGCCAAGAATTCATTGATTGTCCAATATAATGTAGCCTGTAGTTTGAACAATTCATTTTTTTCACAGTCATAAGTCATCACACCATCACCCCAAAATTCATTCAACTCATCAATCAATGGCTGAAGGTAAACATCAATCTTATCCCCCAGACTTCTAGGTCCATCAATAAGAGTGGAATGTAATATAAATTGTTGCTTCATACAAAGCCACAGAGGAAGATTATACGGAACAAACACCACGGGCCATGTGATTTGAGTTTCACCAACCATAGACTTGAATGGATTAAAACCATATGCTACCAACCCCAATCAGACATTACAATCATCTTTATAAATGTTGGGATGTTTCTTATCAAAATTCTTCCATGCATGAGAGTCTGGAAGTTGGGTTAACATATCACTTTCATGAATTCTTTTTGCATGCCATCTCATTAAATTAGATACTTTCAATGACATAGAAAATATTTTCAGCCTCGGTTTAAGGAGAAAGTAACACATTTGCTTCACGACAATCAGTTTCCCCTGTATCGCAATATGACTTCCATGAGTCTGATTTCCCCTATTCTCTTTCTACCTGGAAGCACCACAAACCGTACAAATATCCAAATGGGTAGTTTACTTTCTAAACAACATACAGTTGTTTGCATAAGCATCTATGGTCTTATATGTAAAACCTAAGTTCTCTATCAACTTATGAGCATGGTAATACGACTCCGGAATCCTAGTGTTGATAAGAATAACCTTTTTCAATAAGACAAACAACATGTCAAATGATGTGTCTGACCACCAATTTAAAGTCTTCAAACGCAACAACTCCACGATAAATGACAATTTATAGTAATAAGTACATCCATGATATAATTCTGTTTTTGCTTCATCAAGTGATTCATAAAACCTCCTTGAATCAAGATCTTCCCTAGAGTAATGATTTATCTCACCGGTCACAATATTCTGGATGTAAATGACTTCAGGATCCAACCCACATACTATTTCAGTAAGCATTTCATGCATTGGATCATTCATCCTTGCATCAACATCCATCTGAACTGCATCAGTATTTTGACAATGAACATATTATTCTCTATGATGAGTCCAAATATTATAATTTTTCAGAAATACATTAAAGAATAGGTTCTCCCTTACAGTATCTCATTTTAATTGATATCTATTAGCACATTTTCTACAAGGAAAACAAATATAGTCACTTTAAAATCTTCTAGTGAAGTCAATAAACGACATAATTCCAGTGAAATATTCTCTAGACGTTCAATTTAGAAGATCAATCCAACTCTTATTCATAATAATATCTTCATAACAAACATTTTCAAAAGACTTATTACACGAATTTTTCATATCAAATATATTTAAAATAAATACTAACCAATTGATTGTGGACCATTGATAAAATAATAAAATTATATATCAGAATAATAAACAAAACAATAGATAATGGAATGTAAGTGAAAGCCCATGTTATGTCATACCTAATTGTGCTACAAACCTGGAAGGGAGGGGATCTAAAGGCAGTTCTGCGGGGGAGAGGAGAGGTAGTGGAGGAGAGCCGAAGCCGGAGATGGTGCAGCAAGTGAGGGGAAGGGTGGTGGTGGTAGTGATGAGCCGGAGGAGAGGAGGTGGTGAGTTGGCGACGGTGCAATGAGGGTGGGAAGAAGAGGGAGGGGATAGAGGACAACGGGGAGCTGGAGTGGATAGGAGGCAGTGGTGAGGGGACGAGCAGCGGCCATGTGGGGAGGGAGGGGACCAGGCGGCAGCGGTGCAGAGAGGGAGGGGTACGAAGAGGGAGGTGGCGGGGGATAGCGGGGAGCCGGATCGACGGGAGGTGAGGGGACGGGGGATGAGCCACAAAGGGGTGGAGGGCGGAGGGCAGAGGGCGTAGGGCCGAGGGCTGAGGGGAAGAGGGAAGAGAGGGTAGAGGGTGGAGGGTGGAGGGAAGAGGGTGAAGGGCGGAGGGCAGAGGACTGATGGAAAAGGAGGCAGAGGTCGAAGGGGGCGGAGGGCGGAGGGTGGAGGGTGGAGAGGGGACGAGGAGGGAGGGGTGGAGGGAGGTGAGGGGATGGGTGGATAGGGAGAAGGATGGAGGGCGACGAGGGACAGGAGGTGGCGATCAAGGGACGCAGGTAGGGTTTCACGAGGGGAGGGGGAAAGGGGTGCCACAAATTTTTTTTTAAAACCCAGCGACCGCCAGAGGCGGTCGACCATGTCAGGGGGCTCCAAAGCCCATTTCTATAGTAGTGTAACAGTCTAAGCCATTGGCAAGAGATTCTCCCTCGACCTCTTCACATGAACCATGCTGGTATACCTCAAATTTCCCCACTCATAATCCACAAAATTAGAAGAAACCCCATCTCTCGAAGTGATGAACTTTGTAACAAAAGTATAACATTCTAATTTAGCTTGAGGTTATCCCATCCAATATCATATTTCTAGATGTGATTCATCATTCAAAATAATTCATGGAGGTACTCATTTAATCCCTCCATAGACAGCATGAGTTCAAAATAGATGTTGATGTAGCCGAGGATTATTGAGTGGAGAACATGCCATTAAAATGCCCTTTTTCCATATCATTCATAAATCATCATAAACTAGAGGTAATCTAGGGACACATCAAACGACTATATGTTTCAGGATAACTGAATAATGTCAACATTTAATGGGAATTTATTGTTAATTGTTCTTGGATCAACCTCATCCCAATTCGGACCGTCATACATTTGGGATATAGAGGGGGAGATTTATCAAACACAAATATAACCATCCAGGAATATAATAAGCATGGGGAAATACCTCTCTAGATGATCAAGGTCAAAATTAAGTTTGAGGATCCCACATATCACACCATGTTTATGGTTATCCAGCAATGAACTACATACAATGTCCTCCTCAAAAGGCCTTAGATCCACAACCATGTGGTGATACCTTCAACATTCCATCAATGATTGTAATTCCCAATTTATGGAAAGATCAACATACTACATAGTGATAGTTCCCCCTTCGAGACTTGTGAAACCACATATTCTAAGGCAGGATTCAATAAGAGGGAATAAAAACAAAAATGGTGGATGAAAATATATAGGTGGTAGCACCCAATGGCTTGAGTACCTCCTCTATAATTTCCCAGTGTATACACAACGATGATGATGTGCTACCTATAAATCTATTTAAGGTACTAAACCTGATCCTAGTTTTCCAAGACCCTTCTGTATCCAGTGATAGTGTGAAAGAAAATAATCTTCAAAATCTCTCTACAATCACTCAAGAATTAGGGGATAAAATGTATCTTCCCATTAACTCTTTCTACCTGATAATCATATATATTCCCTCAGATGTATAACTTTAGCTGAAAATGCCTCCACATAATAAAAAGTGGAAGAATAGGAGGATGATCTAATGGAAACCCCTCTAGAATTTTCGAAAGGTATCTCAACCGCCCTTTATGAGATCAGGCTAGTAAATAAATGAATGAATGAAGACCCATGGCATGAATTTGTTAGTTATGCCTAGACTCTCGAGGAGTAAGAGATGTATATTGAATTTCTAAAGAATCATCGATATTTGTTTCTCTTGGAACTATATAGAAATTCCCATACTGAGTCCAAATTTGGCTACGCACTATATCGGCTTACACGATGAACATCAAGGATTCAAGCTGGTAGCCATGAAGATGAACCCCTCACATACTACAAATTTAGAGGTGGAAGTTAACAAATTGATAAAATATAAAATTTTATGAGAAGTGAAATACCCAATATGGCTCTCCAAATCATCCATATCAAGAGGAAGAATAGGAATATTAGGGTCTGAATTGATTTTAGAGACCTTCATCAACACTTCCCAAAGGATGATTTCCCTTACTGATCAAGGATCTATTGATCAATCTAACTATTTTCTTTTAAGAAAATTCCTTCATGGATGGGTACTCAAAGTAATATTAGATAAAAATGTCCTGTAAAGTAGAAGAATCCACCACCTTTAGAGCACCCGAGGGGATCTTTTTATATTAGGCCATTTATTTTGGGTTAAAGAATGATGGAGCTACTTATTAGTGCTCCATGAATAATATCTTTAGTTCCTTTTTGGGAAGGATTGTTGAATATTATGTCAACTACCTAGTGTTAAAATATCAATAGTAAGGTGGTCACTTCCTGAATCTTCAATCAATCTTTGGAATGATGCATTAACACAACTTAAATATGAATGCACTGAAATATACCTTTAGGATAACATCAAGGAATATCCATGGCTTTTTGGAATTCCACTGTGTCATTGAGGTTGATCCTGAAAACACTAGATCAATATTATAATTTCAACCCCATTGAAATATCTATTAACTAAGGGGGATCTAAGGGAGCCTTGACTATATTCAAAATTTTAAAGACAACCCTACCAAAAAATCTCCCCCCTTCAATATGCTAATGAATAATGATATCACCTATTAATGGGATAGGGACTACCAAGAATCCTTAGGGAGTATAAAGAAGTTCCCAATACACCTACCAGTCTTGATTACATAGATGTAAGGGAAGCCACTCATCCTATATGTCCTCTATATGTAATGATCACTTAGAAATTCCCCAAATAGAGAAATTATTTGGGGAATTAAAAAAATCACTACTACCTCATTCACACAATTCTAGGTACTGAGAGCCAATATTCTATTATTGAGAAGAACTTCCTTCCACTCATATTTGAAGTGAAAAAAATGAGTCATTACATGTAGAACCAACAAGTAAACATGGTCTCTCACATTGATATTCTCAAGTAAATACTTGTTCATCCCATGATTACTAGGAATTTGGCATGATGGGTGGTCATTCTGCAACAATATGAAATTTAGTTCATGTCACATATGTTAGTGAAAGGGAAGGCCAGGGTTGATTAAATTGCAGTAATTACTACTCCAAAATTTACACTAGTAGACACCAAACATCTTGAAAATGATGTTTTCTATTCACATAACACTCTCCAAACATGATAGATATATTTTGATGGAATCTCCCAAAGTCATATCAGTATGAGACTTGAAAACATGAAACTCAATCAAGTTGTCTTAGAGATTGTGTATGTTTCTCTAGAAAAATAAATTTTATCATAATATTTCTCACAACCCAAAGGCTGAAAAAATAATGCAGCAGAATACCAAGCCCTCATTAGTGGCTTGAAACTAACCAAATATCTTCTAATACCCTACATAAATGTGAAATGGGATTTAGAGCTAGTGATAAATGAGATTAATGGTGAATTTTTCATCAAAAAAAAGAACCTGACCCTCTCTCTAACTATGTCTGGGGACTAATGGAAGAGTTCCATTTTGAGCCCATGCTACATCATATTCCCCAATCATAGAATTTTCATGCTGATGCATTGTCTAATGCATCCACAGTCTTGGATGACCTTCATCAAGAATAATAAATCTTCCCCATAAAACACTCGAGGATGATCTCATCGATCATATTCTATGAAATAGAAGAAACAAATCATGTCAAAACCACACAATAGTGTGATAAACCAATGGCCACCCCTGAATGGATGATTACAATAATTGGTTACCTCCAAAATGGAACACTCTTGATAGACTGAGTAGGAAGGTAATATATTCTTCACCGATCAGTTTATTATACCCTTTGTGATGGTCCAAATGATAAAATACCCCTCTACATGAAAGGATTCAGTGCAATCCTCTACAGAAACATAGAAGAAAGAGAAATTCCAACTGTAATGGGAGAGGTCCTTGAAGGATACTAAAATTCTCATCAATCTGGGAACAAGATCTTCCACCAAATCAAGAGGCTGGGTTATTACTAAAAAAATGATATAGGACTACGTGGAATTCAAAAAAAAATTAATGAATCCTAGATTCATGAAAACTTCATCCATAAAACCCCAAAATTTCTACATACAACTAAATATTCTAAGATATTTTTCATTGGAGGAATATATTTGTTGGGCCATATCCCCCAACCACAACCAAGCAGCTCAAGTACATCCTTAATGATACCAAATTATTATTGTAGTGGGATATGGTGATTCCCCTCAAGTACGATGAGATGAATAATATCAAAATATTCATGAATTAACTTATCATCACTAGGTTCAGAGTCCCTTACATGATATTGATAGACAATGATACCAAATTTGGTTCTATGGTGTTGAAGAGATTTTAACAGGATTAAAACATAGAGTCCAATCACTCATACCGCTATCATGTATCAAAAAATGGATTGATATATGTCTTAAATAAGAATACTTATAATATACTCTATAATATGGAAAATAAGGATAAGAATCCCTATTTGGACCTGATCATCCATGAATTATGGTCCTACCATACCACCAAACATACTGCTACATGATAAACCTCATAATGATTGGTGTGTGAAAGCAAGGTGGTGTTTCTCATAGAAGTCCAATTACACTCGCTTGGAATAGATAACTATAGACCCCTCAACTAATTAAAAATCTCAAAAGCAGTTGCATGAATTGGAGTGTCTCGATGAGAACATGTTTTGTACATTTCATAACATTGATGTATGTCAAAATTAGATCTAACGAGACTTTAATAAAAAGGTTTTCCACCAGTTGTTCCATCAAGGATAATATTTATTTGCTTTAGGAGCCCCAATTATACCATGAAATAAACCTCAAATTCTAGAAACCAAATTGGAAGGTACTTATATCATACATAAGGCCTATAAGAATAGGGTTACACACTGGAGAAAATGGATGGAGAACGCATCACACCCCCACCAATATGAGGTTTATAATTAAATAAGGTGTGTATCTTCCATCATTAATTTTATTCATCTTGAACTCATAACATTAAATTGTATAGTTTATTTCCTAATCACATGATAATAAACTATATAGAACAAATCCTGAACTAATGAAGTTAGTCTTTAGGGAAGATGTCCAGAACACATGACAATAAATTGTATGAAACATGTCTTGACCACATGGACTTAAACTTCATAGAACATGTCCTGACTGAAAGATGTTAAATTGCATGGAAAATTTCCTTACCTAATAACATTATGATACGTGGAATATATACTCAATACAATATGTTAAACTACATAAGAGGGAAAATAATACTGAATATTCATCGCACATGATCTATATCTATGTGAAAGAAAAATGAAATTCTCCTATCATGGTGGGAGAGTCAGACCCCTATAGGGAATCCATTCTTCCATGAACTAAGTGGGGCTTGATTTTTTCCATCACAGAAGATATAGTTACAACCATAATTTTATCCTTGTGCCCAGATGAAATATTCCACTTCTTACATGTTAAAGTACCCTCTACCGTACTACATGATGTTAAACTACAAGACATATGTACTTACCACATTATATTAAACTGCATGATAGATATCTTTAGCACATGATAGAATCTTTAATAGATATCTAATATTCCTTCTCTTTTACATCGAGTCACCTTCATCCCCACTACATAACATTAAACTACATGTCCAATTTTATCTTCACATGACACTAAACTATACAAGTTTCCATAACTACATACAACTTGATTCTCATACCAATGAGACACATAGTGATTCTTAGATACTATATCATTCCCCATCAACCACATCATAAAAAATTACCCTAATGTTTCTCAAATTTCCTCCATGAATTTAGGGCAACATTTTTCATTCCTTGTTTCTCACACAAAGCACAACTCATGTGAGAATAGGAATTGTGGTAGGGGAACCCCCACATGACTGATACATATCATCTCATGACATGGTTATCGTGGTCCTTGATGAAAGACCTTAAAAGGAACACCAGAAGACCTCACCAAATGATGTGAAACTGCATAATTTATGACTCTTGAACGATTTAAAATTACGCATTATAATAGAACTCAACAGTGTGGAACATTACCCTTGGTGTCATTCTCCCACAACACCTCAATTCTAGAATACACATTACTTGATTCTGTCCATCACAGAATATAGATTGATACCCATACCCTTATTCCTAGCCCTAATCATCATATTCCCTTTTCACATCAAGGAGCCTACATCCATGCTGCCAGATGTTAAATCGATTCATTCCTCAAGAACTCCATGTTTATTGATTCTTGACATCACAAGATATATAGTGATGACTAGATCCCCAATAACGAGTCTTAATATAACAATAAATGGGATAAATTCTCCCATATGAATTTGGGTCTAACCTCCCTAGGGAGTTTCATGTTCAAGAAATTTGTGTGGCTTGATTCCATTCATAACATGAAACGTAGTGATGCCCGGATCTCCAATTCTAGGTCTAGATACAATAATGAATGTGGAAAATTCCACCCATTGATTACTAGACAATATTTTGTAGAGATTTTCTTGTTGAATATTTATTTGTGGCTTGATTCTGGTCATGATATTATACATAGAGTTTCTACGATCTCTCGTCCTGGGTTCAACCCCAACATATGAAATGATATAAATGCACCAATAACTAAATATGTGATGGAACGATACCGTAAATGATATAGATTCATTACACTAAACTAAAAAATAAAACAACATATATATATATATTACTGAAGAGGTTCGATTCATATAATCTCATTTTATCTACACATGAGTCAAATCTATGTATGGCTTATCCATGCACATGATAAATCTAAGAAAGAAAGGCCCATAAATATAGAAATCCAACAATAATCATGTTCAGGGATATAAGATACTCCCAAAATCTAAACTTCCCTTGACTAATGTAATTTTTCTTCAACGATATCTTACAAAACTTTCAGGTCGGTCCCCACATCCTTACGGAAAAATGTTAAATTGAAGGGGAAGGAAAATGCCTTTACCACATGTTGTTAAACTACACAGAAAATGTACTGGTCACATGAAATTAAAAATTCATTACAAATACATTCCCAATACATGATGTTATAATGTAAAATCTATCACCCATCACTATTCATTATCAAAGGACCAGAAGAGATTGACCCCGATCAACCATAGTATAGGGTGATTCTTCCATCTTTAAGCCCCTCAACCTATAAGTTGCACTTCTTGTATTGAGTGCCTCATCTCACTAAAAAACATTCATGGCCCTTAGAAAAGAAAAGATATCTCTATTTTTGACCTTACTATCGATGCATAAGGTCTCATACCTACTAGTCAGAGACATCTTGGCCCTATATGAATGGATTTATGATTCTTGTGTTCCCAAAATCACTACGGAGGAACTAAACACCTTAGGATTTTATGGGACATCCCTGATATGATAGTACCATATCATTACAAATTCCCTAAGGAACTCCACCTAGGATTTTACACATTTTCATCTTCCTCATAGAAATATTTTATAGTACTCTAGAACTTGGGTATCCTAATTGGGTATCCTAATTGGGTTCTTGCATAGAATTTACATCATATTAGGTCTATGTGCATCACAAATTTAAACTAACCACACCATGGTAAAATATGCATGAACCTAAATTATAGCATTTGATGGTCCATATTGAAAGACCTTAAATTGACAGTGAAGCATACCAAAAACATATCAGGTGGAAAACCTGAAAATGGTGTCATGATTAAAAATCAAGTCTTCGATCACTAAAATATTCATATCCAATGTTTCAGAAAAAGTTGTGGTGTAAATAAACAAGGAATAAATATCATATGGTATATATTTTGGCCATAGTAAAAGTGGAACCATGCTTGATGACCCCCCTCGTCTAGGAAAAAGTCAGAGTAAAGGTTTGTCACATCTTCTAACTATAATAATGTGTTCATTAGGAAGTAATACATCTTTTAGGGTGTTTGAGGTCTTTAGTAAAATAATTTCCTCCACAAATCTCACTTCATTATTTGAGCACCTCGGGTCATACCACCTTCCATGACCTTTGAAAAAAGATAATCAACTTTGAGGGACCCTTTGTTGGACTATGAATGTTTGCCTATGGATATGAAATATATTCATATGGACGTAAACTAAATATGTTATTACATTTTAAAAATGGATTTCTGATTCTTATGATCCTGATGTCACTATAGTAGAACCCAACACCTGAGGGTGTTCTGGGCCATTGCTGACAAGATTGTCCCACACCTTCCTGATAACTTGAGCACTCTAGATCATGATTTAAAATCTACATAACAAGACTACTCAAGAATATTCAACATCATTTACATTATGTTACTATGTGTTGTACCCTTTCTCATAGAGGGGATAAATAAATCCATTAATAGACCTCCTAATGGATCAAACCCGATGAATCAAATCCAAATAGCATAGGGCCTAAGATTCCTAACCTAAAGATAAACTACTGGAGGGTGATATATCCATTCATATATAGTCCTTTTATCCATACCCCACTACAATTCCCAGATGTTTGAGTATTCCCAATTCCTTAATGGACCTTGGATAATAATGGGGATCTACATTACTTGACGATGCGGGTAAGATATATGGAATCATGCATAATGTATTTGAACCACTAATTAGAGGCATCCTCTCCTTATAGAAAATAACTCTAATCCTTGTGGGTATACCTTAACATCATCATAACCCAACACCTGAGGGGGTTCTGAACCATTACTGGAAAGATTTTATCATACAATACTCATAAATTCATGCTCCTGGTAACATGATTTACATAAACAATAATCCCACTATCTAGATGTATGCTAGATTCTCTATATTTTCTCTATCTTCCCATAAAATCTACAAAATTTTCCCTGGACCTTGGAAAAAAGTGCAGACACCTTTTTTGTCCATGATACCGATGCATAAGGTATTTATCCTACCAACCAAAGTATTATTATTATTATAGGAAAGAAACTCATATCTACATGAGCCTTGGAAACCCCACAACAAAACTCATAACCTTAGTAATTATTTGGGTCTTCCCTATAATGTATGAACCATATTCGATATTAATCATTCACATTCTAGGATGAATAATTTAAACAAAATGGAATCTCAAAGGACAATTCAAAATTCCCTAAAATAAAATAAGAGAAGGTTTGATCTATAATAACCTATAATACATCAGTAGAAAGACTAATCTTAATGACCATAATCTATAGTAACATAAGGATCGATCGAGATGATCGTAGACTATAACAACAAAAGGTCTGAGCTAAAAGAGCCTAAACTAAAACAAAAACTATTTGAGCCAAAAGACCCTAAAATACATCAAATGATGGCCTAATCCAAAATTCTGTAAAATAAAACAATATATGGTCCGATATAATATACCTTAAACTATAGAAATAGAAGCTCCGAGCTACAAAAACATAAAGTAAAACACAACAATGATCCAGTTTGAAAAAACACGAAAAGGTCACAATAACTATCAGGAAGAAACCCATAAGAAGTGATAAAAAAACTATTTTATTGAATATGTTTTTGATAATAAATGATATAATTTCCTCACATTGTGTTAAATATGTTAAATTAGAAAGTATTTGGGATTAGATAATTCATTTGAATATTTGATGAAAATTCCATTTTTACCCTTTATAGTTCACTGTAGTATTTCAAAGAAACATAATTTTATATTTATTATTTGAATTTGAAATTTTGTTAATGTGTTCCTAACCTAATTATCTAAAACCTTTATTTTGGAAACTAGAACTAAAGAGTGCATTTGGTTGTTGCAAATGGTCCATGATGTCAAAGTTGGGCTAGACTCACCAGAATGGAGAAGCTTTTGTATTTCGTCCATAACTCCTTAATATGGGCTTCCATTGAGACCAAGTTTTTATAGGAGATAGAGGACCCCTATCCTCACATATGAGCATTATGGAAGGCCGGAAAAGTCACACGTTTGTGTGGTAAAATGGGCGGTGAAAGTTGGCATAAAATATTTGGCCGAGATTCCCCATTCACACTTGAAACCACTTTGAACCTAGCCTCCCCACCACTCTATAAATTGGTGTTTTTATCATTTAGAGGGGTGGGGACGTGAATTGGGAAGTTTAGTGAAGAGTAGATATGGATACACTCCAATTCTCCAACCATTTAAATAAGGGTATCTCTTGAAGCAAGGATCCCTTCGACGAAGCCTTCTTCTTCTCCTTCATGTTGTAATGATTTTGTTTGTGTAATAAACTTCTTTGTTATTCTATTATTTCTTCTCTTTTGTTATGTTTTATTTAAATTTATTATTCTCTTAATCTTCCTATTTGGTATGTAATTCTTGAGTAGGATCATTATTGGGTTATACCCATTATAAACCATTGCAAATGCAATTCGCTTCTACGACGATTACTCCACCCATGGAAGAGTAGTTCCTTTTAGTAATCGATAAACCTCTATCCTTCTTCATTAATTTAATTTGAATAAATGAGCTAATATAATTCACTAAACATGATCCATTAACTGTGTTTTCAAATTAGAAGAAACTAAGTATGCAATTTAACAATTAATACAAAACTCGTGAGGTCTAGATTTTGTGTAAATTGTGAGAGCGCGATCTTAATCGGTAATACAAGACCACACGAGATAAATTTGTAGAGTTAAAATATAATCCCTATAAACAATTCATCCTCATATATAGAATGGATATGTTCTATAATTAACCACTGACCATAATCTATCCTTATAACAACAATCAAAGCAGGGTGTTGTGATTGTGTGTTCTGAAGCTAGCCTAGGGTTTATTTAATTTCATCTTTGTGGTTAAGTTAACTCTCATAGGGTTCAAGGGATAACAAATTAGGGGAACATAATTAAGTGGATATTGATTTAAATGATAATGATTAATAATTGAATGAAGAGGTAGAGTTAGATCGATTACGCCATGTAAAATAGATTTCTAAAAAACATTATCTTGTTATGTCATTTTAATCAAAATTCATTTCAAAACTAAAAACAAAAAAAAATCAATCTTCTTCCAGCAAACTTCTTCATGTTTTATAAACGATAAAGAACCACCCCCATCCTTTCAAGTAGTGTTTTTATTCTCTTTTATTTTATCTCTGTAATACCTCTAAAAAGTTGTTTTAATTCACTTCCTACTTGAGAGACGACCTTGGTTAGCCACTTTGTTGCACCAAAGTACCTCAAAATCACACTAATCATTTGAGGGCACCCACGACAGTGTTGTTTCAAATTGGTGTCGTTTCCGGGGAGGCAAGTGATTTATTAAACCATTTAGTGGTATTTATTTTATTTTTCATTTTATTATTTTGTTCACCTCTCTCTTTCATCTTTCCCCTTTCTCAAGTTTTCATTTTTTTTCATCCTCTTCTTTTCTTTTTGGTCCATCAACTCAAACTTCTCATTTTTATTTTTCTATGGTCCACTTTATTTAATTTCATTTTAATATGATTTATGACATTAACTAATCCTGAAGATCTCTTAGATCTTGACCCTGAGATTGAACGTAGCCTTAGGGCTCGAATAAGACATTCTCAGTCTACGGGATGTTTCAATATTCAACCAGTTGGTGAATTCCTCTCTTCTGGAAACATTGATATTGGAAGCAATTCAAATTCAAACATAAAATAGGAACCAATGGCTGGAAATAATGGAAATGAACTTAATATAACCATTCGAGAATTGGTTTTAGTATATATTAACTATCAACCAAATTGAATTGCATACACGAATCTTGAATCAGAATTTGAATTAAAATCTGGATTAATTCACCTTCTTCCAAAATTTCATGGCTTATCTGGTGAGGATCCAAACAAACACCTTAAATAATTTAATGTGGTTTTCTCAACCCTTAAACTAATAAATGTTTCTAAAGATCAAATCAAATTAAGAGCATTCCCATTATAACTTGATGGAGCTGCGAAAGATTGAATGTATTATTTACAACCCGGGGATGTAACATGTTAGAATGATTTAAAACGTCTTTTCTTGTAGATATTTTTTCCAGCATCGAGGACCAATTCCATTCGTAATGAGATATCAGGGATCAATCAAGCGCAAGGGGAGTCAATGTATGAGTACTGGGAGCGATTCAAGAAGTTGTGCACAAGATGTCCGCATCACCAAATCAGTGAGTAACTACTCATCCAATACTTCTACAAAGGACTCACACCCATAGAGAGGAGCATGGTGGATGTCGCAGTAGGATGGGCATTGGTGGAAAAGACACCAATAGCCGCACGTGCATTGATCGACAAGATGGCCCAACAACTCCCAACAATTTGGTGATAGAGGTACACCACATGTCAGGGGAGTACATCAGGTAAGTCCTTCTTCTCTTGAAAGTCATTTGATTGATACAAAGCTGGAAGAATTGACCGCTATGGTGAGGCAGATTTCTTTGGCTCAAAAGACATCCCAACCCACTCTTTCAAGGCCTTGTGGAATTTTCACTGAGAAAAGCCATCCAAATGACTGTTGCCCACAACTACAAGAGACATAGGATTGTGCAACAGTATTCCCAAGGAGACCATTTCAGCAGAAACAACAACCATATCCCCAAAAAAAGTTTGATTCATTTGCTCCAACATACAACCAAGGGTTGAAGGATCAACTGGACATGAGGTATGGCTTTGGACAACAACAAAGGCCACCCTTTCAACAAAACATCCATCAGCCTCCACCTTACCAGTAGGGATTCCAACAACCCCAAAGGAGATTTGAATCTCAAGCATCATCAAACCAACAACAAGGGAATCCCCCACCAAAGGGAGATTCTAATACAGATGATCTTTTGATGAAAATTGTTCTTAACAAACGGAATGAGCTAAAAAGTCAAGGTTCAGAGCTGAGGGAGTTGAAGACTCAAATGAGCCAGATTGGCACCACCCTCCATGAACTTGTAAGTAAGAATTCAAGAAATCTACCTTACCAACCCACTCCAAATACAAAGAGTAATGTTAGTTCCATCACATTGAGAAGTAGAAAGAAAATGAACGATACATCTGTACCTACCATTCCACCGGGATTCACCTCAACTCCAGAGAAGCCGCATTCCACACCAACTGATGAGAAATCCAAGGAGAAAGATAAAGGTAAGAAGAAGATTGATGATGTTTCTCATAAACCCCTTCCTTTTCCAAATAGGGTTGTTCAAACCAAAAATATGGCTGAAGAAGTAATGAAAAAGGAGGTTTTGGACACATTCAAGCGTGTGGAGATCAACATTCCTCTACTTGAAGCCATTAAGAAAATTCCAAGGTATGAAAAATTCTTAAAAGGACATTGTACCAATCGAAGAGGGATCAAGGGAAAAGAGAGGATCAACCTTGGAAGGAATGTCTCAGCACTCATTACACCAACTCTAGCAATTCAAACAAAGTTCAAGGATCCCGGGACATTCACCATCCCATGTATCATAGGGGAGTGGCACTTCTTTGATGCTCTTGGTGATTTAAAAGCATCAATAAATTTTATGCCTCACTCTATATTCTCTTCTTTACAGGTTGGTGAGTTGAAGCCGACGAGAGTAGTGTTGAAGTTGGCGAATAGAGCTATGGCATATCCAGCGGGAGTTCTTGAGGATGTACTTGTTTGGGTAAGAGACATGATCTTTCCAGCAGATTTCTATGTTCTTAACATGGAGGATGATAAGGTAAATTCTCATTACCCCATTATCTTAGGTAGGCCCTTCCTCAAAACTGAAAAAACTATCATAAATGTCAATGAGGGTACACTTTCCATGGAATTTGGGGATGAAGCTGTGATATTTAATGTTATGGATTCCATGAAGTACCCCTCAGAGGATCATTCTGCATTTGTTACCTCACATTTTGCACCACCAAGTAAAAACACCATGGAATTATATTGTCCTATGCTTAGGGAGATTATGAGTATTGGTTCTAGTTTTATGTCTAAGAGTACTTCCACACCCGTTTCAATGGAACATGACTCTCTAAGATTTGATTTTGAAATGGAATCATATTCTGATTTTGATCATATGAACTCTGATTATGACATGACTATAGAGTATGGTGATGGATTCGATGCTTTATTCTCGGATTTTGATGATGTATATTCTGATAATGATGCTCTTTGTGCACATATTTCAGTTACTTCTATGTCTCCATCCATACTACACCCTCCTTCATTAGAACTCAAGCCATTTCCACAAAATCTGAAATACTCATACTTGTTGAGAGGTGAGAGATTACCTATTATCCTTGTTAACAATCTCCCTTTTGAATATGAAGAAAATATTTTGAATATTTTGAGGGAGAATATCAGTGAGATTGGGTGGACCTTGGCTGACATATCAGGTATTAGCCCCTCCATTTGCATGAATAGGATTCTCTTGGAGGATGGGGAAAAACTGGTGAGACAACCACAAAGGAGACTCAATACCACCCTCCTAGAAGTTGTTAAAAAAGAAGTTGAGATATTTCTCGAGGCTGGTATAATCTTCCCTATTTCAGATTCTCAGTGGGTAAGTCCTATTCAGGTTGTGCCTAAGAAAAGTGGTGTTACTGTTGTTAAAAATGAGAAAGATGAGTTAGTTCTAATGAGGGTACAAAATATTTGGCATGTGTGTACTGATTATAGGAAACTAAATCTTTCCACTCGTAAAGACCATTTCCCCCTCCCATTTATTAATTAGATGCTTGAGAGACTAGCTGGGAAGACACACTATTGTTTCTTGGATGGATTTTCTGGCTATTTTCAGGTTCCCATAGCAGTAGAGGACCAGGAGAAGATGACATTCACCTACCCATTCGGTACCTTTTCATACTGAAGGATGCCATTTGGACTTTTCAATGCCCCGGGTACCTTACAGAGATGCATGGTGAGTATTTTGTCAGATTTCATTAAGACCTACATGGAGGTATTTATGGATGATTTTACAGTTTATGGGTCCTCATTTGATGAATGTATTTCTAGTTTGGGTGATGTGTTGCGTCATTGTATTTAGAAGAATCTAGTCTTAAATTTTGAAAAATGTCATTTCATGGTCGTAAAGGGATTTGTCTAAGGTCATATAGTCTCACAACATGGCATTAAAGATGATAAATCTAAGGTAGACATTATTTCATCCCTCCCATATCCTACATGTGTGCGTGATGTTCGATCATTTCTTGGACATGCTGTATTTTATCGACGCTTCATCAGAGATTTTAGTAAGATCGCTCTACCCTTATCTCGATTGCTTCAAAAAGATATTGACTTAAATTTTGATGATTCATGAAGGGTATCATTTTATGAGATGATGAAGTGTCTGAACACTCCACCAATCATACAGCCCTCATGGTGGGACCTTCCATTTGAACTTGTGTGTGATGGCTACAACTTCGCGGTTGGAGCTGTCTTATCTTAGAGGGTGGAGGGACGTTCACATGTGATCGCCTATGCATCGAGGACACTGGATTCATCCCAATAAAATTACACAACCATGGAAAAGGAGTTTCATGCTATCATATTTGATTTAGATAAATTCCTTTCATATTTATTGCGCTCTAAAGTAGTTGTTTTTTCTGACCATGTAGCTTTGAGGTACCTCCTGAAGAATCCAGATGCAATGCCATGACTT
This sequence comes from Viscum album, assembly GCA_963277665.1. Classification (NCBI taxonomy): domain Eukaryota; kingdom Viridiplantae; phylum Streptophyta; class Magnoliopsida; order Santalales; family Viscaceae; genus Viscum; species Viscum album. Next base: position 695,968,549 of record OY728128.1, read on the forward strand.
ATCCGTTGGATGATCCTTCTTCAAGAGTTTGACCTTGAGAAAAAGTAAAAGAAGGGTTTAGAGAATTTGGTGGCAGACCACATGATTAGGCTTACTCACACACTAGAGGATGATACCTTGGACCAGGTACCACTTCAGGACACTTTCCCCGATGATCATATTTATCCCATCTCAGGTACGTATCCTTGGTATGCAGATTTAGTTAAATACATTGTTTCCTCTGAAATCCCTTCAAATTTAAAGAAACATCAAGTCCAAAAATTAAAAAGTGAGTCTAGGTTTTATGTGTGGGATGATCCTTACCTCTGGCGCATGTGTAGTGACCAAGTCAGTAGGAGGTGTGTTATCGATCATGAGTTTGAGCCTGTTTTGCATTTCTGTCATACACTTGCTTGTGGTGGACACTTTGGACCCCAACGGACAACTAGGAAAGTTTTGGACTCTGGATTATATTGTCCTAGCTTATTCCATGATGCCCATATGTTTGGTAATTCATGCTCTCGTTGCCAAAAAACTGAGAACATTTCTAGGAGACATGAGATCCCCCAACAACCCATACTATTCTATGAGATTTTGGATGTATGTGGCATTGATTTTACGGGTCATTTTCCAAGTTCATATGGTTTCTTGTATATTTTGGTTACTGTTGACTATGTGAGTAAATGGGTGGAGGTGAAGACCACCAGTACTGATGATTCTCATGTTGTAGTGGATTTTTCCAAGGCTCAAATTTTCTACAGGTTTGGAGTACCAGAGGCCATCATCAGTGACCAAGTGACACACTTTTTCAATTGGAATTTTGCTTCCCTCCTTCGAATGTATGGGGTGACACACAAAACATCAACACCATACCACCCCCAAACAAATGGCCAGGATGTGGTTTCAAATCGTGAGTTGAAACAAACCTTGGAGTAAACTGTGCTGCCAAATAGGAAAGATTGGACCAAGCACTTGGATGATGCATTATGGGCTTATAGGACAGCATACAAGACACCCATTGGTATGTCCTTATTTTAGATTGTTTTTTGTAAATCATGTCATCTCCCTGTGGATGTTGAGCATCGGGCTTATTGGGCTATAAAAAAAATGCAACATGGATTTGGCCCAAGCTGGAATCCAAAGGAAGATGCAAATTCAAGAGCTTGAGGAGATTCGATTGTCTTCGTATGAGAACTCAAGGCTCTACAAGGAAAGATCAAAATCATCTCATTATAGAATGATCCAACAAAGGGAGTTTCATCTTGGAGATAAAGTCATTCTCTATAGTTCATGATTGAAGCTGATGCCTGGTAAGTTGCGTTCCAGATGGTTAGGTCCTTATATTTTATCTAATGTTTTTCCTTATGGTGCAGTGGAGATCACACAGGAGGACACTGGAAGGAGCTTTATAGTCAATTGGAAATGTTTGAAGAGATACAGTGGGGGACTTCCTACTAATGTAGTGGATTTTATAACACTACATTCCCCCATCATCACTTGAGCATATCAAGCTGTTCCTAACCCTTTCACTTTTATATTAATTGTCCTATTTAAAAATTATGCATTTCATGTTCATATATCATCTCATGGGTTTACATTGAGGACAATGAAATATTTTAAGTGTGGGGGAGGGAACCTTTTAGTTAGTAATTTAAATTGTTTTCCTATTTAAAAAAAACCAAAAAAAATTTGTTTGTTTTCAAAATTTTGTGTTTTTATTTTAAAATTTTCTGTGTGTTCTTGAAACTTTTGAGCTGAAATGATTCTCATCACCATTTTTAAATCCATATTAATAAGTGAAAAAATATACCCCTTGAAACAAATATTAAATGAATGCTGAAATGACTTTGTTTCAAGTTCAAATATTTAGTAATTTCATTAAAAGTACGCTGAATTTTAAATCCCATGCCACATCTCACTATCTTTATATTTGAAATCACATTCCTGTGAGTCTTATGAACCATTATTTTCATATTCTTTACATTCACCTCACTTCTTGAGAGAACCAAACCATGATTGATTTAACCATAATTTTATCTATTCCTGTCAAAACTTGAGGGTTTTAGGTACTTATGTTTAAATGATTGAGGCATTTGGTTGGTATTAAAGCCCCTATTTCAAAGAATCCTTTTTTTATAATGGCATACCTTGAATATTTAATCCTTGTAGCCCTTAGAAGTCATGAACAACCTATTAGATTAGCCACATTACAAGCCAACCTTCTGTATCCAACCAACTATTGAAGTCAAATTGCATAATCTAGTTGAGCTTAATTGTGCGGGAAGCTATCTTGTGTTGTGCTACCACATTCTGTGATACTTTGGGTGAAAAATTAAATTTTGAAGAGATGTGTTTTCTGTTGAAGAAAATCATTATATTGAAATCTTTGCCTTTTATGGTGCTTTCATGACAAGTGAAGCTGTGCCTTTTATGGAGCTTCTAATTGAGGTAGAAAGTTGTGCCTATCTAGGGATTTCAAGAAAATCATGTTTGAGAAGATTGACAGTTTTGTTGCTGAATTGATGAATGGTGAAAACCTACCATGAATTTTCATGATGATGGAGCTGAATTGATACTATGGAGATTAATGAGGAGACCATATTTAAGTGAAAATTAGATTAATGCAATTTTTCTTCAAAAAGAGTCAAGCCCTCCTTATTCAGCCTCATATTTTTTCACATCTAAATCCTACCAACCGAAAGCCACAGAACAACCCTGAAAATTCCTCATGATAAACATACGTCCTTGAATCAAATTGGGTGGAGATATAGAAATTTATAAAGACTATGGTTACCCTTGTATGAGTTTGGATGATAAAGACATTGAAAAATATTGACATTTGTGTGATAAGAGAAGATTCAAGTGAGGTAAGTGTTTTGGGAACAGGAGAATAAATAAAGTGGAAATATATTGAATGATATAAATGAATAACTTGAAATAATGGTATTTTAATGAGGCATTATATATATTTTTTCTTGGTGTGTAATTGTTTGATCTCAATGATATGTGTCTTAAAATTGGTTTTGATTTGATATTGATGTTTACTAGATATGGGGTTTTGCTCAGGAGTCCAAAAGGGTAAGTGTGAGAGAGTTGATAAAACACTATGTTATTAAATATTTTATTGATAATAAATGATATAATTTCCTCACATTGTGTTTAATATGTTTAATTAGAATGTATTTGGGAGTAGATCATTCATTTGAATATTTGATGAAAATTCCAGTTTTACCCTTTATAGTTTACTGTAGTATTTCAACGATAAATATTTTTATATTTATTATTTGAATTTGAACTTTTGTAAAAGAGTTCCCAACTTAATTATATACAACTTTTATTCATGACACTAGAGATAAAGAGTGAATTTGGTTATTGAAAATGGGCAACAAAGTAAAAGTTGGGATGTACTCCCCAGAATAGAAAAGCTTTTGTATTTTGTCCATAACTCCATCATATGGGCTTCCATTGGGCCCCAATTTTCAGAGGAGATAGATGACCCATATCCGCACATATGATACTTATTGAAGGCCAGCCAAGTCACGCGTTTGTGTGGTCAAATGGGCGGTGCAATTTGGAATAAAATATTTAGTCGAGATTCCCCATTCACACTTGAAACCACTTTGAACATAGCCTCCCGACCACTCTATAAATTGGTGTTTTTATCATTTGGAAGAGTGGAGACGTGAATTGAGAAGTTTAGGACAGAGGAGAAGTGGATACACTCCAATTATCCAACCATTTCAATAAGGGTAGCTCTTGAAGCAAGGATCCCTTCGACGAAGCCTTCTTCTTCTCCTTCATGTTGTAATGATTTTGTTTATGTAATAAACTTTTCTGTTCATCTTTTATTTCTCCTTTTTTTCTTATGTTTTATTTAAATTTCTTCTTCTCTTAATATTCCTATTTGGTCTGGAATTCTTGAGTAGAAGCGTTATTGGGTTATACCATTATAAACCTTTGCAAATGCAATTTTCTTCTACGATGATTACGCCACCAATGGAAGAGTATTTCCTTTTAGTAATTGATCAACCTCTATACTTCTTCATTAATTTATTTTGAATCAATGAGATAATTTAATTCACTAAACATGATCCATTAATTTTGTTTTAAAATTAGAAGAAACTAAGAAATCAATTGAACAATTAATACAAAACACGCGAGGTCGAGATTTTGTGTAAATTGTGAGAGCGCGATCTTAATCGGTAATACAAGACCACACGGGATAAATTTGTAGAGTTAAATTATAATCCATAAACAAAATTAATCCTCATTTCTAGAATGGATATGTTCTCTAATTAACCACTGACCATAAGCTATCCTTAGAACAACAATCAAAGCAGGGTGTTGTGATTGCATGTTCCGAAGCTAGCCTAGGGTTTAAGTAATTTCATCTTTGTGGTTAAGTTAACTCTCGTAGGGTTCAAGGGATAAAAAATTAGGGGATAATAATTAAGGTTATATTGATTTAAATGATAATTATTAATAAGTGAATGAAGAGGTAGAGTTATATCGATTACGCCTTTAAAAATAGATTTCTAAAAAAACATTATCTTGTTGTGTCATTTTAATCGAAATTCATTTCAAAACATAAAACAAAAAAAATACAATATTATTCCAGAAAACTTCTTCAAGTTTTATAAACGATAAACAACCACCCCATACTTTCAAGTAGTGTTTTTATTCTCTTTTATTTTATTTCTATAAAACCTCTAAAAAGTTGTTTTAATTCACTTCCTCCTTGAGAGATGACCTTGGTCAGCCACTCTGCTGCACCAAAGTACCCCAAAATCACACTAATCATTTGAGGGTGCCCACAACATAGCTCTTTCAAGAAGGTTTCCTGATAAAAATAAAAGTCCAAGTCTACTAATTCGTCCCCTATACGATGATTATGAAAAAAATTACGGTAATATAAATACAAAGAGCTAATGATTGTAATGGACATTTTATTGCCCTAGAATAAATCCATCTATGTTGGCTATGTCTATCGACTTTATCTAAATATAGAGAAATCTATGAAATACCAACAGTCCCCCAGAAGATCAAACATTTCCCAATACACAGATTGGTGATAACCTAAAGACCTAGAAAATGATTTGCATTCCTCATAACTGGGCCCTTATCCCCTTTGACGTCATTTCCAGGGGGGTTTGTTGAGTCCTACCAAACGGGAATAAAAAAACTATAACGGATAAAATAACAGAAGTATGGGTATTATATTCTCCTAAAAACAATGTAAGAGAAGGTATCCAAAAAACATAGATCTCATAAACCCTTAAAGGAGATACAATCACATGACCTTCATAAGTTCGTGAGAAAAATTTTATGTGTAGTGAAGGAATTACTGGAGATCACATAAGGTCCCTTTTTGGCAAGTCTCTTTGATTTTTTAGAGGAGTCCAAGATTCTAACTGATCATGTGGAGGCTTCAAGATGAGTCCCTCCGTGTCACATGAGTTTTCAATCAATAAATTCGTAACAATCATCCAAAATCCTTATAAAATAATGTGTAAAACATATAAAAGGAAGAAGGCTTATGTGGTCATAAATATTAATAAAATGCACCCATGAGGTTTAGAATACACCATGGAAGCACTGGATACATGTACACCTTTCTACGTAGGAGCTCATTGAGAAATCAGCTTCATTATGCATAGTGATTTGGACATGTCCATTTGACTTTGCATCACCACGACTGGCTCCAAAGACAAACATGAGGGTTTTCCATGATAATAATCATGAGCCTCCATAAGACCCTTTATTGGTCACATGATACATCACATGGATGGAGGGATATTGTCTTCTACAACATCCATATATCCACATGAAATTCCCAACCTTTATAAAATAAAGAAGGAAATAAAATCGAAAATGAAAATAGCTTCTTGTGGAGTTAAGATACATTAATCATCACATGAAATGGGTTTTTCACCATAGTAACTCACCATTGAATCCATGGAGTCCCCATAAACATATCAATATCAACTCACAAAGGCTCCTTGACAAGAAACATTTGTCTCATAGAAGACACAAAAAAAGTCATCTTTGATCATGTGAAATCCCTTCCATTGGAATCCTTATCTCATTAAGGACCCCAGACATGTTGGACTGTTCTTTTGGAAGCCCCTTGAAATTTCTATATGGACAAGAGAAATCCCTTAGATCATATTGGTTATAGTAAAAATGTAAAATCAATAACATTCTTACGGTTGCTAAAAATCATGAGATTCCCCCCGAATGTCCTGCAACCAAATCATGTGAAGCACACAACATGAAAACCCTCTAACAACTCTAGCTCAAATCTATGAGATACAAAACACACATTTAATCTTTGAACTGGTGTCGATATGCCTATAAATCCCCCTAGGAAAATAAAGATACAAAGTCGAATGGAGCAACGACACATCCACAATCGATCACATACAGAGGATACATCTTAAATTGAGTGATCTTGTGATCTTGAAATTAATATTCTAGGTAAAATATGGGGAATGAATAAAAGGGATACACATCATTTATTGGAACATAATGTGATCACAAAGATGATTCAAATAACATTTGATGTGTCATACAGATTATGTGAAGGATATCCCACCTATTGGATAGGTCCTACGAAACCTGAAATAATCTCTCACTAGAAAAATATGAGGTATACATGAAATAAAAGGATATAATAAATAACAAAATATGGGATAATTACGTGAGGAATATATAGGATAATCCGTGTATGATATCATGAATCATCTAGATCATGTGACAACCCCGAGACATGCCGCTCAAATCAAGTGACCCTCCCTTTACATACCATTTGGATCATGTGATGTCCCTTAGAAATTTTAAATCAAGTCACATGATTCCCTCTAAAAATACCACCCAAGTCTTGCGTAGAACTTTAGGCTTTCGAGCCGAAATCATATGATGTCATCCAGACATGTTTCCCACATTATACAGAAATACCCAGACAAGTCAGGTGGGTCTCATGGTGACACAATGGCATCCAATCCTCAATTTTATGGTTTCTTATTAACATGTCTTCCATGTCATGTGGAACCATATAAACATGTCAGCCAGATCACATATCACTTACCAAACATGCCAACAAGATTATGAAGAAACTCCAGATAAGCCATCCAATACCTTGTGATAACCTCCATAAATTTTTCTCAAGTTATATGGTGATATCGAGAAAAGTCAGCGAGGTCTCATAGTGACACCAAGTCATTTCATGATAGATTATTTGATGTCCCCCAAAAATGTCGTCTGGGCCATGTGGCAGCCACCAGATGAGTCATCAAGATCACGTGACACCCTCCCCACACTTGTCATCCTAAATCATGTGGCACTCTCCACTCATGTCAGTCCAGATCATGTGACATTATCTAGATTATGCATCATGATCTTGTGATATACACCAAATATTTTAGCATCGATCATATGATGGTCTCCAGACAAGTTATTCACTTGGTGTGACATCTTTCAGACAAGCCAACTAAATAATGAGATTGCCTTTGAGAATGTCTGCTATGAAACCTGGACATTCGTAGACATCATCATTCAAGTAAGGCAAATAATCAAAAAATATTAGATAGGTAGTCAATACATGTCAAACAAGAATATGGGGACTTGATAACCTTATCAATTGTATATAAAAGGGAAACCTCAATGTGTAAGTCCCAATCAAATAAAGGAACCTCTATGTTTAACCCATGATCAATCAGGGAAACCCCAGTGTGTATGCCCCAATTAGACAAGGAAACCTCGATGTTTAAGCCCCGATCAGTTTCATGATTTGACTTCCCCCAATAGAAAAATCCCAGTGTGTATGACTCGATCAACTCAACTTTGATAACTCTAATTCCTTCCATATCATGGTTACTTAGAACACCGTCCTAAAGCCTGAAATCTATATCAATCACTCAAATGGGTATTCATATCAGTGTAAGTCCTTTCATGTCTTTAAAATTCCAACCATCGAGACCCAATCTCTTCAACAGACTGATTATAATTCCTCATCCCCCAGCAAACTGGGGAGTCAATTGAACTAGGAGAACATTGGTTCCTTCCATACCCAAAATATATTGGAATCCTTTATAAGGGCCAAGATCTATATTAAAAACTAAATGGTTTGTCCTAGTATGTATGGCCTATATTTATCTATAGTGAGACTAATTACATGATATCCCTTTTAACCTACACCGAGAATGGATCATGTAGGACTAGGGGCTTGAAAGGGCAATATCATTATCATCATGAGTCTCTAATAGAAAGGTAAACCTCAGTGTACAATACTCAATCACTAGAAGGATATAATTACCCCAATATTAGGTAATCCACCTCTGGGTAAGTCCCAAGGGCTTGATCAAATATTGATGAATCAGATTCCTACTATACCCAGGATACATAGGATGACTTCTTGAGGCTCGAGCTAAATACATGGTGATGATGTTCCGTCATTTATTTCCTTTATGAATGAAAATAAATGGCATAGGTTTAACGAACTATCTAGGTTTTTTTCCATGTTATAAATAGGATATACATGACATTTTATAATGTCTTAATCCCATATTTGGGATACTAATCGACTCCTTGGATGATGATAAACTCTAGAGTTCTTGGTTATATGGCTTCAATATATAAACATCTACCCACTAATGGGAAATGGATAAATAACCTTGTATACTTACATATGGATTCACTAATAGATTTCCCTTTGTATATAAAATGATTTAAAATTTGATCATTTCTGGGGTAACAAGTCCTATATCAGGATTCAAAAGAGATTATCGAACATATCTAAATTCTATAAGAGAGTCCCATTTTAAGACAAAATTCCCCCAAATGTGTATTATGAGCCTAACTACCCATATTATCAAAAAATGTGAGGTACTATGTTTTGTTTGGTCTGAAACCACAATTGAGTGCCTGCCTTTGGAAAGCAGGTATCTACCTGGTTATGGATTTGGGAAACATTGTGAGTTTCCGTGGAATATAATAATGAATGGTAGAGACAAAATGAATTATTGTACATACATCAAAATCCCCCAAAATCAAACCAAAAAACAATTTTCCCCCAACCACGTGTGTTATCATTCCCACAAATCAATGATAGTGAACCCGACATAAAATAATTTTACAATTGGATCTCCTTTACAAGATTTAAAGGATAGACTTCCCAATTGTCTTCATTCCATTTTTTACCACAATATCGGTGATCAACACAAATGAATCTTCATAAAGAAACACATTCATATCATTATTCTTTTCCAAATATAAATTTATTTTTTTAGAATGTAGATACTACATCCAATCCAATTGGATAGGGGAAATACTAACATATTATTTTGTTTTTATAGGTAATCCTCTATATTATATAATTAGGAAGACTACAATATTGAGAAGTATAATGAATATTCTTCTATTCCCAATCGTTAGTAGATTTTTTAATTTTCTTCCCTACGTTCTTTTAAAAAAAAAACATATCATTGTATCTTTTTAAACATTTATATTATCTTAATAAAAATATTTTTTATTTTCATCTATATCCAATGTTTTAATATATCTATTTAAAATTATCATAAAAATACACATGTGATCTTGAGGTTGGAGGTAATCATCTTCCAATTCATTTCATATTCTATCACCAAAACATTTTATATAGACATGAATTTTTCTAATGATTATTATTTTTTATCTTCAATTTGTGGATTTATATCATGAATAATGATTTGGGTTTGTTTTAAATATTTTATAAAATTGTAAAGATATTATATTATATATAATATAAAATTTTCAATTATAATTTCATTAAATAAAACAAACAATCTCACTTGAATTTAATATTCTATATGAATATACATTATGGGGTTTATTTTCTGGTTTATATAAACTTTTTAGTAGTGGAAAATAAGTACTATAGTTTGTATGAGGTCTTCCAAAATTGTGGTAATGATTGTCATTAATAATATTCCCTTCATCCTAGGTATGTGTTCAAATCTTAGACAAAGGTCCAATTAAAGGAAGTGTCTAAAAAGACACCCATTAAGGAAAATATTGGAAACAAGGTAATAATTTAGTTTCATTGATAAACATGAAATATTAAACAATTAAATGTTAGTTTTTATAATTTCTAATTTACCAATAGTAATTTTTGTGGATGATTTAATTGTTTTCCATTTCCTTTATATTTTCATTTTTTTCATAATAATTTTCTCCCTAGTCACTTAAGAATATTTGGGCTTGCCTTTTGTCTATCTTATGTGTTTTGACATTTCTTCTACACACTGTCAAACATAATATAGTTTTATTATCAAAATATTTTTCTTTTTTCCAAGAATTATTAATTAAAATTAAAATTTCAATGTTCCATTTTATGAGTGCATTAAAAATTAATGAAAAAATATAGAATAAATTGTTTTATGATCAATCATTTTATATACCGATGATATTTTCATGAGGTTTTAAATTTCTTGAAAAATATTATCTATTTCAATCACCAATAATTACGTGTTCTTATTTTTTATTATATGTAAAATTATTATATTATTTCATTATACACATGAAATTTTTTATAATTATAGGTATTATTAAATCATTCATCTTAAATTATATTTATTAGTTTATGTAACTAATATTTGTTAGACATGTTGGTTGGTTTTCAATATATTAATGGAAGTAGTGGAAGAGATAAAATTTATATCCTTTATGTTGGAAATGAGATGAAAAATTATTTTCATGAATATAGAGTCAACCAAGTATTTTTTCACTAAACGAAGAACTCAAATTTTTATCTAATTACCTATGCATAAGGTATGTTACTCTAAAGTGGATGTTTATTTCATTAACATAAAATGTTTTTTTGTTTTATTCTGATTCTAATTCAATTAAATTATTACCAATAAAATTTTTATTTTAATAATACTAGTTATAAAACCAATGAATGCAACATTTATATCTTATAATATAACAATATATCTTTATGCAACAATAATTTATTCCATAAATCATTAATATCATTATTCTTATATAAATATCTATTTAATTTTTTGATTATACTACTAGCACATCCCATTAAATTGTATAGGGGAAATATTATTTCATTTCTTTAGGATATCATTTAAATTGTAAAACTTCGTGATTTATTTCAACCTTACATAATTGAATGTATTCCCTATAATGATTACAAAAACTTCCATGTACCATTTGATACAAATTTTGAATAATTTTTCATATCTGAATTGTATTATTTTATGAAATGTATATGTTTTCATATTTTAATTGCGTATTTTCCTTTAAAATGGTGAATATCATTAAATAAATTCTGATTTTATCTCTCTTTGGGTTACTAGTATAAAATTTTATTTAATTTTATTTCAAAATAAATTTTATGCATTGTGGAATTTTTGTAAACATTGTTTACATTAGATACCACAGTCATGGATAATTGTGGTCAGTTATAGTTAATAAGAGTGATTTTATAATATTAAACCTATTCTGAATTATAGTTCCAATGTTTATAGAGAGGATTGTTATTTCATATCTCTTTGAGTGGCTGGTTTGAACTCCTTTTTATTTCTCCATCAGTGTTTACATTATAAGTCAATTTGTGTATGATTTTTTCTATTTTACAGTTTCATCATGTTCCATGTAATTTATTAAATAATGATCATTATATTTTTTTATTAAATTACAATTTACTAATCTAAACAATAAATATTTTCATCAACTATGATGGTTAAAAAATATATGATCAATTATTTGTTTAATGAAATTAAAAAAACAATTTTATTTTTGTTTTATCATCTCATTATCTAGTTTTTTGTGGCATCTTTTTATTCATCCCTATATTATTTATTGTTCTAAAATGAATTATATATGTTATTGATATATATGTTATTATTTTATTTTTTCAAATATTTTCTAATTGTTTAATATTTTTCTTATTATTTTTTCTTGTTAGGTCTAAAAGGGGAGAAGGAAATATAAATTGAAAGGGAATTACAAGGACTTAATATGGGTTCTATTTGAATATATTATTTATAAATAAATTTATCAATCACTATTATATTAATCTATTTATATATCATTATGAGATTGATATTTTTTTATTTAATTATGACGTGTGTCTTTATGTGATTTTCAAGAACTTTTCATTTTTCCATGATTGGGAAATATTTTCTTACCCAATTGAAATTGGTTTTAGGTATAAGTCATAGATTGGATATATTGTAGGAGGGTGTGTTATCTAGGTAGTGTACCATGACTAAATTTAATCATTAATGAAATTATTTGATGTTGTTGATGAATTCATATTTTTTCATCATTATTAAATTAGTAATCTTTAAGGATTTTGTTTTTTAATATTCTTTAATAAACATGATAGAATATCTCTTGATTTATCATAGTAAACTAATTGATAATATTACTATTCATGTCACTCCAAAATGATGAAGGATGGAGATTTTTATTATACAAGTCATAGTTTTATGCTCTCTTTAGTGAATTATTTTGATAGTATTTAGTTTAAAATCTCTACACATACTTTTAGTTCAATATTGATTTGAATATACTGTATTTTTATAATTTTTATCTCCTAAATATATTATACCTAATCATGTAATTTTTCCACATTTTTGAAGAATAGTTACTATCATATGGTTTCATTTAATAGAGATCTAATTCAAATTTAAACCGTTGCTTGTGGCTAACATTACTCACTATTTGTTATAGAATCCTCTACCTCCTATAATTATGTTACGATATGAATTTTTTGATTAAATTTTATATGTTTTTTATTTGAAAATACTTCAATCATGATTAATGATTCTAGTGACCTGATTTCCAATATCATTATTCCCAATCTACATAAAACTTGATATTATTTTCACATCAGATGTTGTTATTGACATCTATTTTATTAATCTAGTTTGAACATTACTATTTCCCTAATCAAGGAATGTAGACATGTTATATTGAACATGTGGAATCCCCTTGACATATCCATATAATTAGGAGAAATCCCTTTGATCGACTTGGGTCCAATAAAAATGGAAAAGGTGGAATATTCTTGCAGTCACTAAAAATCATGAGACCCCCTCCCCCCCAAATGACCCATGAAAGGATCATGAAATGCGCATAACCCCAAATACATCCAATAAATCCATCCCAAATCAATGATATATGATCTAGACATTGGGGTATAGAATTGGGGTGGCAAGGCATTTAAACCCCCCACTCAACACAAAAAATTGACCCAAGAAGACGAAGTAATGACATATCTAATATCAATTGCATACATCGTAAAGTTATCAGTGTGACTAATCATGAGATCATTGTAGTATTCTTCTAGGTATAAACTGTGGAATGACTCAAAGGGTTTCACAACATTTATAGGCACTTCATGTGATCAGTTAAAGATCACATGAAGAACATTGAGTGTGTCAATTGGGCCATGCCAATCCTAAATTATGCTGAAACTAGAAAATCCTAAGGAATATATGCAATAAATGGCTATAATAAAGAGTAAAATATGGGATAATTATGAGAAGAATATATTTGATGATATTTTTTTACCTTTCATGACTCATCTAGATTGCGAGATAGCACCTAGATACACCACTCAAATACTTTGACCCTCCCTTATCATACTATTTGGATCATGAGACATCCCTTGGAAATGTTCAAGAAAGTCACATGACACCCTCTGGGAATAAGACCCATGTCTTGCGAAGCACCATAGTATTTCCCTCCAAAACCATGCGATTTCTTCTAGTCATGTCACCCAAATTATGCAGCGATACTAGAAAAAGTCATCTTGGAATCATAGTGACACCGATGCATGTAATCCTAGATCATGCGATGTCCTCCAAACATGTCAACTAGGTAACGTGGCACCATCCATAAATGTCATCCAAATCATAGAACACTCTCCAGACATGTCATCCAGATCACCTGGTACTCTCCCAACATGTCATCCAAAACCTTGTGATGTTCTCGACACATGTCTCCCAAGCTATGGAGTGATAACAAGACAAGTTATATAGGTCTCACGGTGACACCAAGCCAGGTATGAATAGATCATTTTATGTCCTCCATAAATGTCATCCATGTCATGTGGTGCCCTTACGATGATTCAAACATATCATACGACACCCTCCAAACATATCATCCTAGATATAGTGGCACTCTCCAATCATTTCAACCTAGATCATGCGATGTCATCCAGACGAGGCATATAGATATCATGATTTCCACCAGTTATGTCATTATAGATTATGTGATGGACTCCATAAATTCCATTCATATTATGCGATGTACTCAAGAAATGTCAACTGGATCATGTTATTTTCTTTGGGAATCAACTCTATACAACCAGGACATTCCCATACATCCATAGACATGTCAGACAGACAATTAGAACTTATTGGAAAGGTAGTCAAGGTGTGTCGAACATGAATCATGGGACATGATGAGATTTTCTAGTGGATATACTAGTGAAAACTTAGTTTCTAATCTCCAATCATCTAGAAAAACCTTAGTGTGTAAGCCTTGATCATCTAGGTTAACCTCAGTGGGTATGCCCAGTTAAACCAGAAAAACCTCAACATTTAATTCTCAATCATCTAGGGAAACCTCAGTGTGTAACCTCGATCAATGGCTTGTTATGAATTCCTCCATAGGGAAACCCCAGTGTATAAGCCCTGATCAACTGAACTATAAGAAATTTGATTCCTTCCACAACCAAGATACATATGATACCTTTATAAATCCTAATATCTATATTAAACACTCAAATGGGAATCCACCATAGTGTATGTCAAGCCATATCTTCGACATTCCAACAATCGGGACCCAATATCTCTGATGGGATGATTATTGTTCTACATCTTGCTACAGAACAAAGAGTCAAATGAGATATGATAACCTTGATTGTTTCTATACCTAGGATATTCATGAAACTTTACTAAGGCACAAGATCTATATTAAAGACTCAAGGGTTTGTCCCAACATGTAAGTCCTATATTGATCTGTAGTGAGACCAATTACATGATATCAAATGTTTTAGACATTGATAATGTATCACATAGTCTTAGAGACATTCAATGGTCATATAATTATAAAAAAATTTCTCATTCAGTAAGGGAAACCTCACTGTGGAATCCTTGATTTGTGGTCTGATATGACTGCCCCCTTATAAGTACATCAATCCCGGGGTAAGTCACATGGGTGTGATATAACTGTGGGGAATTTGATTCCTGCTATAGATAGGATACATAGGATTCCTCCTGGAGTATTGCGTTAAATAATTGGTGCCTCCATACTCTCATTTACTTCCTTTCTAAATGAAATAAAACTTCATGGGTTTAATGAACTATGTGGGTTTTGATTCATGTTAAAAATAGGATACATAAGACACCTCATAAAAGCCCAATTCCATCCTTGAGATATTAATTCCCTCCCTGGATGGTGGTAAACTCTAGAGTTCTGGGTTATACATCCTAAAAAAATAATTAGCTACCATCTAATGGGAAATGGATGATAAAAGTTATATACAGACATATCAATTCACTAATAGATTCCCCTTTTTAAATAAACTGATTTTACCTATGAATATTTTGTTAGGGTAACCAGTCCCATATCGGGATAATGAGGAGATTCTAAAAATATCTTAAATCTATAAGAGTGTCCTCAAGTAGTACAAATTTCTGCAAAAGGGTATTATTATCCCAACCTACCATCCTCCCGACCAATGTGAGTTCATAAGTATTGTTGGTCCAAAAACTCCTATTGATTTCCTGCCTTTGGAAAGTTGGTCTGTACCCAGTTATGAATGTGGAAACTGTTAGGTTTTTCTATATACTATAAGAGTTAATGGTAAACCCAATGTTAATGATTGTGTAAACATCAAAATCCCAAAAATAAATCCTTCATACCATTTTTCTCCAACCATGTGTATTATCTTCCCCACAAAATAAATATGGTGAACCCGACATAAAATCATTAAATAATGACACATCCTTTAAAAGATTAAAAGGTTATACCACCTAGTTCTCAATACACTATTTTGTTCTTTCATTATGAGTGATCAACAAAAATTAATTTTCTTAATGAAACTCATTCATATCACTTTTACTTTCCCAATATCAATTTATTTAATTTATTATGTACATACTGCATCTCATCAAATTTCATAAGGGAAATACTATCTTATTATTTTGTTTTTACAGAAACTCTACTAAATTATATAATAGAGAATACGAAAATTGAAAGATGTCAAAAAATATTCTTATCCTTCCAATGGGTTGCGGATTTTTTAATTATTTTTCCTATCTATTATTTTAAAAAATGTATCATTATATCTTTCTAATCATTTATATTAACTTAATAAAAATGGTTTTTTTCATCTATATATAATCTTGTAATCTATCCGTTTTAATTTATATCAAAAATACACATGTTCTCTTTAGGCTGGAGGTAATCATTTTCCATGTAATTTCTTATTTTTAACACCCAAAAATTTTATATGGCCATTAATGTTTTTAGTTATTATTAATTTTTTGTAATAATTTATGGATTTATATCATCACCAAATATATGGTTTTTTTGAAAATTTTAAGATATTAATGTATATAAAAGATAATTTTTTCAATTATAATTTCAATAATAAAAAAAAGCTCACTTTCATGTAATATCTTGTGTAATTAATACTTATAGGGATTATTTACAGGTTTACAATAACTTTTTATATGTAGTAGAAAATAAATAGTATAGTTATTATTAGGTTTTCCAAAACTTTAGTAATGATTTTCATTACTAACATTCCCTTCATCCTAGGAATTTATTCAAATCTTAGATGAAGGACCAATTAAAGGAAGAGTCTGAAAACATATAGATTGAGGAAAATATAAAAAACAAGTTAATAATTTACTTGCATCGAATATATAAAATCTTAAATAATTGAAACATAGATTTTTTAATTTCTAATTTATGCATTTTTATTTTTATAAATTAATAATTTTTTATTAATTTCATATATAGTTTCATTTTTTCATTAAAATTTACTTCTTAGTCACTTAATAATATTGGGGCTTGACTTTTGAGAATATTATGGTATTTTATATTCCCTCTACACATTATCAAACATAATATATTTTTATTAACAATTTTTTCTTTTTATCCTAGAATTTTTAGTTAAAACTACAATTTCAATGCTTTGTTATGTATGTATATTGAAAACTATAGGCAAAATATACTGTAAATTATTTTATCCACATTTATTTTATATACCCAAAACATTTTTGAGACCTTAATTTTTTAGAAAAATATTATGTATTTGTATCACATGTAATTAGGGGTTCTTTTTTATTATCTTATATGAAATGGTTATATTATTTCGTCATATTGAAAATAAATTTTATAATTATAATTTTTTTTAAATTTTCAAAATAACATAGATTTAAAATTTTAAATTTTCATCCTAACATAGATTTAAAATTTTAAATAATTGCTATTTGTTAGACCTACTGGAAGGTTTTAAATTAATTTTTGAATGTAATCGAAAATAAAAAAGTAATAGCCTGGTTTGTTGGAAATGGGATGAACACAAATTATTCAGGAAAAAATATTAGGCAAAAGATTTTTTTCATTTATCCAACAACAAAAATTTCTTTGAAGTGCCTATGTTCAATGTATGTTACTCCGCCATGGATTTATATTTCATTAAGATACTATGTTTTTCTCTTTTATTCCAAATTTCATTTTATTAAATTTCCACCATTCATATTGTCATTTAAATATTTATATTTATGAAACCATTGAATAGATATATGATATCTTGTACCCTTCCAATATATATTGAATCATCAAAACCTTTCTTGTATCAATCATTTATATCATTATTTGTTTAAAAATGTCAATTTAATTTTTTGATTCAATTTCCAACACATCCTATGAAATTACATAGGGAAAATACTATCTAATTAATTTTTTAAGAGGAACTATAAATTTTATAACTACATGACATAATACTACAATACACAACTGAATGTATTATCTATAATGAATACATTAACCACTATGTACCATTTGATATAATGTTTGTATAATTTCTCATATCTGAATTGTATACTTTTATAAAATGTATAAATTTTAATAATTTAATTTTGTATTATTATCTAAAATTGTGAATGTCATTAAAGAAATTCCAATTTTCTATATCTTTATGTTACTTGAATTAATTTTTATTTTATTTTATTTCAACATAAATTTTATGTTTTGTGGACTTTTGTAAACATGTTTACATTAGTTTCCACAATCATGGATAAATATGGTTGGTTGTGGATACAATGTTTTTTATAATATTGAAATTTTTTTCAAATATAGTTTTTATATTCTATGAGAATAATTTTATTTCATATCTATTTGAGATTCTGGTATGAACTCATTTTCATTCGTAAATATTTTTTTACATTATGAGTCAATTTGATTATGATTTTTTCTCTTTAACAATTACATTATGTGTAACGCCCCGACCCCAGCTACCCAGAGTCGGTGCATTACTTCGTAACATTGGCATGATCACAAAAGATCAAGTCTCGAAAGACCGATTAGTTTAGTAGCCTTGGAAACACTAGATACATTCATAAGTCTTTCATTACATCAAAAAGTGAAAAACTACAATAACAAAGTCTCCATAGTCCACACTCATATCCTCTTCTGACTATCCCTGTAGGTCATTCATAAAATACTTCTTCACATCCTGGAAAATATTAAAACATTGAAAGGGGTGAGCTCAGATGCTCAGTAAGGATAACAATAATGCGGAAGCTTTCATAAATAATCATTAACAATTAAGGCAATGTATAAATAAAACAAAAGCCTTTTAAACATGAACTTCAACATAATATGGGAAATGTAAAATGAGATAATGCCATTCACTTCTTCACATGGATATTCTACTGGTCGAATAATCACATGCAATAACAATAACCACTTTCATAATGATGGAATGCATAATGCCAGACTATCATAACCACATAGCCAAGGCCTCGTGCCAAGACTACAAATAAGATTTTGTCAAGGCCTTGTGCCAAGACACTAGTTTGTCTCATGAGACCTGCCGATGCATCGAGGAGCTATAGCGGGCTCCACCCGTCACTTATTAAGTCCAATGCATTCCTCATATGAATAGGTTTAAACATATCTTAAACCATAACATAATTGTATCACATAAAACATGCATAAAGGAAACATAACATTTCCACATTTCAATCACAAGATATCAATACAGCACATTGATATAATAAAAATTCTTTCAAAAACCATTTTCAATACCAAAATAAAAGAAAGTTAAAACTTTGTATTTATTTTTCATTAAAAAAAGATGGCTTATAGAGGAAGCCGAAACTCAAATAACGGTCACGACGGCGGAGTAGTCGTTGTCGCCGCATAAGTACGGAAAGAAAAACATTCCCTTTTTGTCGTTTAGTAAAATGCTTCGTATAAAAAAGATTCCTTTTGAATAAACATGAAAGTCAAAGGGGTTTATACACCGTATAAAAGAAAGTTGTGTATAAAGCCAAATATGCCTCAATGAAAGGAGATTGAGACAAAGTCCTTAAAAAGATCATTTTTAAAATAAAATAGATCTATTATGTGTATTCACTATAGGTACACATAAAGAAAGTAAAAATACAAAATAGGACATAATAATATCATGACATAATTTGAAAGTAGGAGATTAACCCAAAGAATGGAAGTTGGGTTAAGAAGTTCCCTTACCTTGTGTCCGACTTGACCCGACCGTTCTTTAAACTCCTGAATAATAAACTTTAGTTAATCTCTACTTGATTATGAGTCTTTTCCAAGTTCATTATTGCTTTTATACCATGTTATGAACATCATGTAATCATTTAAGTTAATAATGTTCATTTTGTCGGTATTTGGTTCTTAAGTCAAAAATAGGCTTCTTACACTTACATGTTGTTAATTTGGTCAAAGGTTCATTATATCCAGAATGGTATTCATGATGTAGATATCATATATGTCATATATATCCAGTACATACATTCATTTATAATATTACATCACATTTAGAGGTAAGAAATGAAATGCACCGTTCATGGAGACGGTAAGCCGTACGTACGCATGAACGCTACTTCCATTTCTATTTCATATTTTCTGGAATGGAATCATAATGATATAAGAGTATATTATAATTCCAGTATAATAACATATATAATATCATTAACTTTATCCTTCACACATCCCACATATGGTATTAACGAATCAAATCACTTTCAGGGGGCGGTAGTCCGCGCTTCCTAAAATGAAGATATCTTGTTTTACCCATAATGGAAACCATAAAGGTATGCCCAAAATGAAAAAAAACAGAAGCTTAAGGAAAACATAAACATATTATATATCATATATAAAAATAGTGACATCATAATGGCCACCTTTGAAGGTGTTAAATGAGTTTTGAACAATCATCGTTTCGGGAGGCAGAATTTCTCCATCCACGGAAACCTTATGTTCTTTAACCATTTGATGTAGTTGTGTGGAAGTGTAGCTCAAATAAATCTTATAACAACATCCTAGTATATTGAAGATACTGGTGTTGTTACAAAAGAAGTAAATAAAAAGAGTTTATGGGGTTGGAGAAGCAAAATAAAACAAAAGAACATGAGAGAATGAATTACCTTAAAAAGTGTAACTCCTTTTGAGTTGAGCCTAAAGGCTTCCTTTGAAAGGATTCTGCCCAAAGGGAATCCTCTAGGATGAGGAGAGGGATGTGGAGAGAGCAAATGGGCAGGGGTTGGCCGAGCCAATGGCTTGAAGAGTGTGTGAAATGAGGTAGAGGTGGGGGCCTTTTATAAGAGGAGAGGAGGGGCACTTTTGGAAAGTAAAGGAACATTACATTATTTGAAAATGTGTTTCGGTTTTAAAAGGTCCCACATTGATAGAATTCGTGGATAAGGTGATAAGGCATCGAAATCCACTCATCCAATTGGTTTTGGCCATGTGTAGTTCATAGATTTTATATTATCTTTCCATTTTATTTAAATCGTCAAATAATGATGTCATCGCTGCATCATTATTATGTCATAAATAATTAAATTTATTTAATGTCTAAAAATTATAAAAAAAATACTATGATATAGGAAATCTTTTTATCTTTCCAATGACTATTTATAATCAAAATTTGGACTTGTATAACCCTACTTAAAAATTGTTTTCGTAAAACATATTATGTTTGTGTCATTTTCACTTTAACATTAAATAAAAAGTAATTTATGTTATTTCCCAACAAAAGTGGATCCATGGGGTACCCAAGTTAGGCCATGGCTTGTCTTGGTCGGCCATGACTCAACCAATGAGGTTGGGACATGTGTCTAGGTCATTTCATATTATTAAAGTATTATTTATACCTTAAACTACACTAATTACCTCTAATCGCGATTAAGAACTTAAAAGTTACTATTCACCAAAAAATTATTTTGATCTCATTGAACCACATTTTACTTCTTAATGACAACCATGTATGTCGGATTTTTGAAAATCAAATCACAGAAGTGGTAATATTTCATTTAAACGAAAAATCAGTTATTTAACTACCACTTAGTGGTTTCACTATTCATCAAAAATTGAAGTTTTTCAGAACAATGCCAAAATTTCACCCTAAGCTATAATTGATATTACGAATTCAAAAATGATGTCTATTTTACAAAATTCCAAACATATTAGTTTCATTAATTAATTTTATAATTAATTCCCGCTGTCACAACAAATAGCGTGTTTTTAAGAAACAATTTATATCAAAAGATTGGCAATTGTTTATGTCCAATTTCAATGTTAAATTAATTCTAATGACCACCATTGGATAAAATGGTAAAAATATATTCTAATTATACTCTAAAACCCCTCAATAGTATAATTTATCACTATGAATTATTTTGATTAAAAAAGTTGTTTTTAAGTATTTTTCACTATTCATAAAAATTTTGAAGTCCTCAGAAAATTACAAAAAATTCAACATAGGCTAATTTCAATATTAGGAATACAAAAATGAAGTCCATTTTGAAATATAAAATTTATATAATTTTAAAAAGTGGTTATTACTATTCATAACGGCTATTTTGATTAGTTGTGGTGTGTTAGAACTCGAAGTTGCGTACAATGCAAGCTTTTGCATTATTGAATGAGAAGCGTATCGTGGAAGCTCGGGGTGTTACATTCTCCCCTCCTTTAATAAATTGCGTCCTCGCAATTTGAAATTTTTCTTGGAAAATAAAAGGTTGAAAAGAGAAAATACCTTTGAGGAAAACCCACATCGGAAATAAGGTTAATAAATATATAACATTAAAAGAAAGCAGGATAAGTACAAAGGTCACCCGATATAGCCCATTCTAGGATTATATGAAAATATGGATATGGAGGAGAAACAAACCATCAAGGTCTGATGGAGAGTTATAGAAAACAGGATTAGGAGAAAGTTTAACCACAAGAAAATCACAAACTTGTGATTGGTTAAACGGTCATTGAATCCCCAGTTGGAAAAGTTAACCGTCAACATTTTTGTTTTAAGTTACCTTTTATAATGTTGAGGAATTTATTTAAGAGATTTACTAAGAACGTAAGGGAATATACATACTTATTATGTATACTTTCATTCGTTAATAAATTTTTACCACAAACCCAACTTTTACTCCAAATGGTAACGGAACTCAAAAATATTCTATTTATCCTAATTGTATAAGGTTCAAAATGTTAACACATACCATTTAGATTAGTAAATCTATTTTGTAATAACCAGGGACTTCCTGTAGGCTAGTGGTAGGAAATAAAGGCCTGTCGCACTATGGTTGTGGGTTCGATTCCTGCAGCTTTGTCCGACGCGACGGGTTATGCCCCACCCTGCAGGTTGTCCTTTTCCTAAAACTATAGTATTATAATATTCCAAAAATAATCTTCAGAAATGATTTAACCTTAAACAATACTATCCAAAGTTCAACTTAATCCATTCCAACCTTTATAGTTATCCAAAATACTTCTGTCCAACTCACAGTCCAAATTTTATAAGGAATGTAAACATAATGAAGATCCTTTTTTCCATGTGAACACCTTCATCATGTATTCTTTTTAAACATACTGAATTACCATGATCCCTTATTCCTTATAGAATACTAGATATACTCCTTCTATCCAAAAATGTATACAAATCATCAATCAGTTTCAAGGAAGTTAAGAATATCCAATATAATTTATCCAAATCAATCACGTCTTATTCCAAAATCACTATCTCGGTATCAGAACCATATTATGGTTTATCTTTCTCTCAACCATATATTTTCCAAAAATTTAACCAACTGTGGAGTCACTTTTCTTGGTTCCACACAATCTCAAGTCCTTGATGAAATAGTACTGCAGTACAATCCTTATTTACTCCATAATTATTATAACCAGTACATCATTGATACAACACTCAAATTACAAAATTCTTTAATAACAACATAAGAACTCTAATCATTACTCCTCATCTGTGGTAGTATCATAACTTGATTATTATCCAATAACATCATTTGGGGAATACTCTGATGATTTGGACATTGGTTTGCGTAGTGTCCCCAATCCTTGCAGAAGAAGCATTGTACATTTGAAACCATTTTCTTACCCTTGCAGTCACGCACTTTGTGTCCTTTTTCTCTACACTTATAACAAACTCCCATTCCCTTTAGGCAAGTTCCATGATGTTTCTTCCCACAATTACCACATATTGGAAAATTCTTCTTTCCCCTTATCCCTTTATCCATCATTCTCTCTTCCATCCCTTTCGTCTCTTGCTTCGTTTCAAAGCCATAGGACTCAGAGAATTCCTTACTTATCTTATTGACACATGATACTATTTCTTCATATGTTGAAAACACATGGGAGATTATTTCCCTTCTAAATGTTGGCTTAATACCGTGAAAGATATGATCCTTCTTACGCTTTGGATCATACGTATTGCTGGAGTTCACATTCCTTCCACTGGGCACCATTTCTATACAATGGCATAAAATAGGTTAGTTTATGAATCAAAATACATAATTCCATACTTGTAAAACACTTTACATAAATTGAACTATTTATGGATATAATCATAAAAAGAAAAGTTTTCTTTGAGGGAGTATATACTCATAACCCTTCATAGTGGTTTGTAAATAAAATGAGAATTTTCCTAAGCATATCCCCCGGGAGTGTCGTAACCAAGAGTGCAGCAAGGCCCGTTGTCGTGCACCAGTTCCCGTTCGAGTCTAGCTCAAAGCGGTGTTTTCGGGTTTTACCCCTAGGTACATCTGTGCCAGAGCCGCCTCTACCTGCTCGTATCCAGACAGGGATGTATTGCTCGGGAAACTCATAACATCTCTATAATACCAAAATTCTAGGAAGTTATTCTATACTAATCCTCAAAGTTCATCTTAGTTCTATGTGCTCTAATCAGAGTTTATCTAAATCTAGCTTCCAAGGTTAGTACTAAACTGCCTCTGATACCAACTGTAACGCCCCGACCCCAGCTACCCAGAGTCGGTGCATTACTTCGTAACATTGGCATGATCACAAAAGATCAAGTCTCGAAAGACCGATTAGTTTAGTAGCCTTGGAAACACTAGATACATTCATAAGTCTTTCATTACATCAAAAAGTGAAAAACTACAATAACAAAGTCTCCATAGTCCACACTCATATCCTCTTCTGACTATCCCTGTAGGTCATTCATAAAATACTTCTTCACATCCTGGAAAATATTAAAACATTGAAAGGGGTGAGCTCAGATGCTCAGTAAGGATAACAATAATGCGGAAGCTTTCATAAATAATCATTAACAATTAAGGCAATGTATAAATAAAACAAAAGCCTTTTAAACATGAACTTCAACATAATATGGGAAATGTAAAATGAGATAATGCCATTCACTTCTTCACATGGATATTCTACTGGTCGAATAATCACATGCAATAACAATAACCACTTTCATAATGATGGAATGCATAATGCCAGACTATCATAACCACATAGCCAAGGCCTCGTGCCAAGACTACAAATAAGATTTTGTCAAGGCCTTGTGCCAAGACACTAGTTTGTCTCATGAGACCTGCCGATGCATCGAGGAGCTATAGCGGGCTCCACCCGTCACTTATTAAGTCCAATGCATTCCTCATATGAATAGGTTTAAACATATCATAAACCATAACATAATTGTATCACATAAAACATGCATAAAGGAAACATAACATTTCCACATTTCAATCACAAGATATCAATACAGCACATTGATATAATAAAAATTCTTTCAAAAACCATTTTCAATACCAAAATAAAAGAAAGTTAAAACTTTGTATTTATTTTTCATTAAAAAAAGATGGCTTATAGAGGAAGCCGAAACTCAAATAACGGTCACGACGGCGGAGTAGTCGTTGTCGCCGCATAAGTACGGAAAGAAAAACATTCCCTTTTTGTCGTTTAGTAAAATGCTTCGTATAAAAAAGATTCCTTTTGAATAAACATGAAAGTCAAAGGGGTTTATACACCGTATAAAAGAAAGTTGTGTATAAAGCCAAATATGCCTCAATGAAAGGAGATTGAGACAAAGTCCTTAAAAAGATCATTTTTAAAATAAAATAGATCTATTATGTGTATTCACTATAGGTACACATAAAGAAAGTAAAAATACAAAATAGGACATAATAATATCATGACATAATTTGAAAGTAGGAGATTAACCCAAAGAATGGAAGTTGGGTTAAGAAGTTCCCTTACCTTGTGTCCGACTTGACCCGACCGTTCTTTAAACTCCTGAATAATAAACTTTAGTTAATCTCTACTTGATTATGAGTCTTTTCCAAGTTCATTATTGCTTTTATACCATGTTATGAACATCATGTAATCATTTAAGTTAATAATGTTCATTTTGTCGGTATTTGGTTCTTAAGTCAAAAATAGGCTTCTTACACTTACATGTTGTTAATTTGGTCAAAGGTTCATTATATCCAGAATGGTATTCATGATGTAGATATCATATATGTCATATATATCCAGTACATACATTCATTTATAATATTACATCACATTTAGAGGTAAGAAATGAAATGCACCGTTCATGGAGACGGTAAGCCGTACGTACGCATGAACGCTACTTCCATTTCTATTTCATATTTTCTGGAATGGAATCATAATGATATAAGAGTATATTATAATTCCAGTATAATAACATATATAATATCATTAACTTTATCCTTCACACATCCCACATATGGTATTAACGAATCAAATCACTTTCAGGGGGCGGTAGTCCGCGCTTCCTAAAATGAAGATATCGTGTTTTACCCATAATGGAAACCATAAAGGTATGCCCAAAATGAAAAAAAAAACAGAAGCTTAAGGAAAACATAAACATATTATATATCATATATAAAAATAGTGACATCATAATGGCCACCTTTGAAGGTGTTAAATGAGTTTTGAACAATCATCGTTTCGGGAGGCAGAATTTCGCCATCCACGGAAACCTTATGTTCTTTAACCATTTGATGTAGTTGTGTGGACGTGTAGCTCAAATAAATCTTATAACAACATCCTAGTATATTGAAGATACTGGTTTTGTTACAAAAGAAGTAAATAAAAAGAGTTTATGGGGTTGGAGAAGCAAAATAAAACAAAAGAACATGAGAGAATGAATTACCTTAAAAAGTGTAACTCCTTTTGAGTTGAGCCTAAAGGCTTCCTTTGAAAGGATTCTGCCCAAAGGGAATCCTCTAGGATGAGGAGAGGGATGTGGAGAGAGCAAATGGGCAGGGGTTGGCCGAGCCAATGGCTTGAAGAGTGTGTGAAATGAGGTAGAGGTGGGGGCCTTTTATAAGAGGAGAGGAGGGGCACTTTTGGAAAGTAAAGGAACATTACATTATTTGAAAATGTGTTTCGGTTTTAAAAGGTCCCACATTGATAGAATTCGTGGATAAGGTGATAAGGCATCGAAATCCACTCATCCAATTGGTTTTGGCCATGTGTAGTTCATAGATTTTATATTATCTTTCCATTTTATTTAAATCGTCAAATAATGATGTCATCGCTGCATCATTATTATGTCATAAATAATTAAATTTATTTAATGTCTAAAAATTATAAAAAAAATACTATGATATAGGAAATCTTTTTATCTTTCCAATGACTATTTATAATCAAAATTTGGACTTGTATAACCCTACTTAAAAATTGTTTTCGTAAAACATATTATGTTTGTGTCATTTTCACTTTAACATTAAATAAAAAGTAATTTATGTTATTTCCCAACAAAAGTGGATCCATGGGGTCCCCAAGTTAGGCCATGGCTTGTCTTGGTCGGCCATGACTCAACCAATGAGGTTGGGACATGTGTCTAGGTCATTTCATATTATTAAAGTATTATTTATACCTTAAACTACACTAATTACCTCTAATCGCGATTAAGAACTTAAAAGTTACTATTCACCAAAAAATTATTTTGATCTCATTGAACCACATTTTACTTCTTAATGACAACCATGTATGTCGGATTTTTGAAAATCAAATCACAGAAGTGGTAATATTTCATTTAAACGAAAAATCAGTTATTTAACTACCACTTAGTGGTTTCACTATTCATCAAAAATTGAAGTTTTTCAGAACAATGCCAAAATTTCACCCTAAGCTATAATTGATATTACGAATTCAAAAATGATGTCTATTTTACAAAATTCCAAACATATTAGTTTCATTAATTAATTTTATAATTAATTCCCGCTGTCACAACAAATAGCGTGTTTTTAAGAAACAATTTATATCAAAAGAATGGCAATTGTTTATGTCCAATTTCAATGTTAAATTAATTCTAATGACCACCATTGGATAAAATGGTAAAAATATATTCTAATTATACTCTAAAACCCCTCAATAGTATAATTTATCACTATGAATTATTTTGATTAAAAAAGTTGTTTTAAGTATTTTTCACTATTCATAAAAATTTTGAAGTCCTCAGAAAATTACAAAAAATTCAACATAGGCTAATTTCAATATTAGGAATACAAAAATGAAGTCCATTTTGAAATATAAAATTTATATAATTTTAAAAAGTGGTTATTACTATTCATAACGGCTATTTTGATTAGTTGTGGTGTGTTAGAACTCGAAGTTGCGTACAATGCAAGCTTTTGCATTATTGAATGAGAAGCGTATCGTGGAAGCTCGGGGTGTTACATTATGCATCATAGAATTTATTAAATAATTATCTTTCTATTATTTTATTTATAAATTTAATGTTTACTATCTTGAACTATATATATATTTGTCATGAACAATGATTTGAGAATATATGGTCACTGATTTCATTAATGAAAATCAAAAAAGCATTTTATTTTTGTTTGATCATATCATTCACTAGTTCATGTGTAATTTTTTTATTATTCCCAATGTTTTCTATTCTTGTAAAATGAATTATATATGTTATTGATATATATTCTATTATTTTAGTTTTTTTTATATTTTATAATTATTTAACCCGATTAATGTTATAAGTTTTTTATTGTTCTTATGGGGGACAATGAAATATTAATTAAAAGGATGTTACTAAAATTGAGTATGGTTTCTATTTGTTTATATTATTTAGAAATAAAATTTTCACTAACTCTTATATTAATATATTTATTGATCACTGTGATCTCGATATATTGTAGGGGGATGTGTTATCGGGGTAGTGTTCCATGACTAAATTCATTCGTTAATGAATTTATTAGATGTTGTTGATGAGTTGATATTTTTGTATTCATTATTCAATTATTAATTATTTAGGGTTTTTTATATTAATATTATTTAATTGATAGGATATAGGATCTATTTATTTATTGTTGTGAAATAATTAATAGTATTACAGTTTAGGTCACTCAAAAATAATGTAGCACGAAGATCATTATTATCAAAGATAGTGTTTTCATCTCTCTGTAATGTATTCTTTGGATAGTATTTAGAAAAAAATATCTACAATGAATTTTAGTCTAATGTAGATAAGAAATTCCCATATTTTTACAATTGTTATATCCTAAATATAGTAAACCTAATCATGTAATTTTTCAACAATTTTAGAAAATTGTGACTATATTATGGTTTCAGGTAATAGAGATCTGAATCAAATTTAAATAGTAGTATCTGGCTATCATTACTCTCTATTTTTATTGATTAATATCCCTACTGTTATTATGATACAATATTATTTTTTGATTAATTTTATAGGTTTTATATTTTAAAATATTTCAATCACGATTGAAATTTCAAGGAACATGATTTACAATCTCATTATTCCTAAGCCACATAAAACTACTTATGCCTTCCACATGAGATATTTTGGTCGAGATCTATCTCATTATGCTAGTTTTAACATATCTCTTTCCTTACCAGTGAGTTATATGACATATTTTATTTTGATAATTTCATGAATCAAGGATTGATTGGGTTCACATGGAGAGTCACGTCCATCCTAAACTCAAGAAGAGGGTGTAAATTAGAGATGTCATACATGAAACTAAAATATTGTTCCAATATTTCTTACTATTATAATCAGGTTATTCATTTAGTATCATATACATATAGTTTTTCTTATAAAAGTACTATATTTATAAATTGCACAATTTTAATCAAAATGTAATTTAAATATGATCTTTGATTATTTTATGCATAAAATTATATCAAAGTAGTTAAACATTTATTTATAAAATATTAATATATTGAATCAATTTTTATAAATTTCTACATATACACTATACTGTATCAAAAATTACATTACATATCACCAATTCCACTTAAAAATTCTCAGAATATGAAAGAATATTAATAAAAATTATTCAATAACTCTTATAACAGAATTTATACAGTGCACAAACATTCAATACAGTCATATAATTACAGTATGTAGAACAATTAAAAAAACGGAAAAGTATTATTTATATTATTTTTAAAATTTTAGTTAGTAAAACTATTATATGAAATTACATGATTACGAAATAGCATGTATTCCTATTCTAAACCATGAAACATTTTAATCAATTAGTGAAATTACAATTTTATTTAATAGGAATTTTATCATTCATTTTATATTGTAACATCCTGGATCCGGGTACCACACAATGGGTGCCCCGAACCTGGTTGGTCACATGACCTCAAGCGCATTTCCCTAAATGCCAGAGGCTGCCGACTAGCAGCGAGGGCCTAGGTCTGATAGTGGGGAAACTATGCCCTCATTTGTCAAAGTGTAGCGCAGCGGAAAAATATAAACATACCCAAAAGTGGAAGCAGTAAGAAATATAAAGCTTAAAGGACAATGGTTCTGAAGGAAAAGATAACCAACATCCAGACATATATGGTGATGCAATATGTACTATTTCTAAGAAAGTAGTCAAAGTTGGATACACTACAATCAAATACAATACAACACAAAGTACAGCGAAACAAAACAAAATAGTGCAATAGGAACTCAGTAGTATCACAAGCCTAAGCTCGGTCCCATGCTCCCCACACTCCTCTACAATAATAAATTACATGTATAGGGACTCTTTCCCTTATCAACACCTTCAAAAATATAATCTATTTGGGCCCAAGACATGACCCAAATAGGGTGTGAGAAATAAATCCCAGTAGGAAACAACCAAAGGCCTATGCCCAACTGACAGTGAAAATATGCAACAGTTGTGTGTAATAAAGAAATGCAGTAAGCTAGGAATTACTCAAAAAATGATACTCCTATCAGTTCCATTTCCATTTAATTATTATTTAAAAATTCAATATAATTGAATTATATGTTCCAGAGACCCGGACTCGGTGGACAATTTCTTATACAGTTCCACAAAACAAACTACAACAGGCTATCTATCAATAGAAGGTAATAACAATACCAAGCATGTTCTTTAGCTTGGCAGGTATAACATAAGGAAACACCACAGTGAATATTCAAGTGAACATTTCCCATAGGCTAAACAATACCTTGCCATCAGGCTAATCAGAACCTTGTCCTCAGGCGTACCAAATATTTCCCTCAGGCATAGAATCTACTAACCTCAGGCATATGAAACATTGCCCTCAGGAGAATCAATACCTTGCCCTCAGGTGAATCAATACCTTTCCCTTAGGTGAATCAGTACCTTTCCCTCAGGCGAAACAAAGCACTAATCTCAGGCTAAGAAAAAAACTACCCTTAGGCTAAGTAAGTAACCAGGCCAAGCCCAATTCATAAGCAAGTAATAAATATGTTTCCTCTCAAGAAAAATAAAAACATATTATCATTAAGGCATACCCATGGGTATCCTGGCCGAACGGCTAAATAAGGGGAACACACCCTCGGGGTGGACCTAGATGAAGGAAACGATCCCAAACAACATTTTATACATGTTCATTAGATTATCTATGCAATTATAGATATCTTAACTACTAAGGTGTCAGCCATATGACACCCCATACATGGGCGCGTAGCACAAAGGTACAAAAAATCAACTCAAAAGTTGGAAATAAACACTTGACCACCTAGCTCGATCTCCTCTGATCGATATATGTGAATGATGCCTCCCAAATCAACCAAGAATTATGTAGATCTGGGATAAAGGTTCACCCGTTCAAACTCACATAACTTCCCCTCAAGAAATAATTGGAAGGAGAGACACAAGAAGAGAGAATAACTCACCAGCGCAGTTCAAACGAGATCGAAATTGAAGGAATCATAGTCCCGATGTGCGGTCAGGAGCTCTTCTAAGATCTGACCTTCTCTCCCACGACTCTTAGGCATTCTAAGCTTCCTCTGTCGAAAGAGGAGGCTGCTGCCTCTTTTTAATGAAAAAACATAACTACACGATGTGTACTCTCAAGTACACGGTGTGTACTCTCAAGTACATGGCGTGCACTTTCATTTTAATTGTTCACTAGAAGAAACTCTCCACCGCATTACTGTTAATCTTCTGACTGATTACACAGTGTGTAATTCTCAGTACACAGTGTGTACTGTCATTCTGCTGGTGGCTACTCCCACTGCTTTACTGGTCACCTGTAGACTGATTACACGACATGTATATACTAAGTACATGGTCTCTAGTTATTTTTGACACCCATCATCCTAATAGGATTACACTCCCTATATTATCATCTCACATGGCCAAAGTACACGTCGTGTCGAAAATTACACAGCGTGTACCCCTAAATTTTGGGATTTTTCCTAAATTTTCCTTATTTTCTCAAAAACACGTAAGGAAAAGGTAAATAAGAAACCCATACCTCAAGAATAATAACAGAGTTCTTACAAACTTTCCCCCTTAATGAAATTCATCCCTGAATTTCTCTTCCAAGGGTGGTGAAGCTAAATATGAGAACAACTCTGGACTTGGAGCATGAACGTCGGTCTCCCACTCCCAGGTTTAGTCCGGCACTTGGCCATGCTGCCATATCACCCATATGAGAGGAACTGACCGACCTCGTAGAACCTTCATGCTCCCATCAACAATACGAATTAGATGCTCCTTAAAGGATGCATCAACCTGAAGCTCAAACTCCCCAGGCTGAAAAAAGTGAGATGAGTCTGAGTGATAATGGCACAACTGAGATACGTGGAAGATGTCATGCATGGACTAGGGCCTCTAAGGTAATTGAAACCAATAGGCAACCGGCCTAACTCTTTTTCAGAATCTCAAATAGCCCCACATACCTCGGTTAAAGTTTACCATGTCTCCTAATACATGTGTTTCCCAATCTCGGTGAAACACACAAGAAAACCTAGTTCCTAACCACAAACTCAGCAGGTCATCTACAACGTTCAGCATAGGACTTTTGATGAGACTGTGCAGTAGCCATCCACTTCTATATCAACTGGACCTTCTATGAAGTCTCCTAAATGAGACATGGTCCTAGTAAAGCTACATCACCTACCTCCAACCCGAAAAAGGGTGATCAGTATGGCCTACCATATAAAGCCTCTTAAGGTGACATATCAATAGTTTCTTGAAATCTATTATTGTAGGTAAACTTGACCAGGGGTCTGTGCTTCTCCCAAGATACCCCAAAGTCTAGGACACATGCACACAACATGTCATCCAACACTGGTATCATATGCTATGACTGGCCATCGGTCTGTGGCTGGTAAGCTGTGCTCAGAAGCACCTATATACCGAGTGCCCTCTGAAATCTCTTCTAGAAACGAGAAATAAAATGGGTGTCCCTATCTGAGACTATAGAATGAGGGACCCCATGAAGACGTACTACCTCTTGGATATACAACTTCTCAAGCTCGTTAACACCAAATGTCTCCTTGATCGGAAAAAAGTGAGCTACCTTCGTAAGTCTGTCGACATCAACATGTATGGCATCATTGCCTCGAGGTAACCTCAGTGACCCGGTCATGAAGACCATCGCGACATCATCCCATTTCCACTCTAGAATGTTAAACTGTTGTAATAGTCAAGCTGGCCTCTGATGCTCCGCCTTCACCTACAGATAGGTGGAACATCTTGTAACAAAACTAGCTACCTCTATTTTCATACCCGGCCACCAATATAGATGTATCAAGTCACGATATATTTTGGTAACTCCGAGATTCACTTCCCAAGTTGAAGCATGAAATTCCCACATAAACTCCTTGCGTATATCCCCTGGAACCCACACTCGTCCATGGATACACTGTTCCTCATCATCGCCTATCTTACAACCAGGAGGAGGGTCCTCACTTGACACCGACTCCCATAGGACTAGGCCTTCTGAATCTGATAGGTGTATCATCATCACTATATCCAGGAGTGTAGAAGTCACAGCTAAGGATGATTGATAGGATCTCCCCTGACTATCATGCACCACCAAATGCATCTCAGAGAACAAATCCATAAGCTGCCACTCACCACTGGCCTCCTGCACTGCCTGTATCTGAGTCCTCCTGCTCAGTGCATCAGCTACTACGTTACCCTTACTAGGTTTATAGGAAAGCTCAAAGTCGAATGACTGAAGGTATTCAACCCACCTTCGCTGTCTCAAATTCAAATCACACTAGGTAAAGATTTATTTCAGACTGTTATGATCTGTGAAAAGCAAAAAAAATATTCTCCCAAGAGATAACGTCTTCTACAACGTAACACATGAACAACTTCAGCCAACTCGAAATCATGCATAGGGTAATTACTCTCACGTGGAAACAACTGCCAAGACTCATACACAATTACTCATTCTCCATGCATCAATACTACTCCCAGCTTAATACCCGATGCATCATAGTAAACTGTATAGATCTTCCCTT
The DNA here is from genome assembly GCA_963277665.1 of Viscum album. NCBI lineage: Eukaryota > Viridiplantae > Streptophyta > Magnoliopsida > Santalales > Viscaceae > Viscum > Viscum album. Next base: position 696,002,828 of record OY728128.1, read on the forward strand.
TCTCTGGAAGTATCAGGACTAGTGCTGATGTCATACTTCCCTTCATCTCTTGAAAGGATGTCTCGCAAGCTTCCGACCAAATGAACTTCAAACCCTTCTTAGTCAAACCCATCAATGGCTCTGCTGAGCGGGAGAAGTCCTATATAAAGTGGCTGTAGTAACCAGCCAGCCCCAAGAAAGTCCATATTTCAAACACGTTCTTAGGATGCTCCCAGGAAACTACTGCTCTAACTTTCTCTAGGTCTACCGAAACACCTCCTCTGAGATAATATGACCCAGGAAGTGAATCTGGTCCATCTTGAAGTGGTACTTTGAGAGATTAGCATATAACTGATTATCTATCAGTGTACTCAGTATGATCTCAAGATGGGTCACATGGTCGTGTCGAGTGTGAGAGTACACCAAGATATCGTCTACACAAACTTGCACAAAAGAATCCAGATATGGGTGGAACAAATGATTCATTAGAGCCATGAAAACTGACGGCGCGTTTGTGAGTACGAACGTCATGACCAAGTACTCGTATAGACCATATCTGCTCCGAAAGGCTATAAGCGGTATGCCCGATGGTCTAACACTCATATGATGATATTAGGATCTCAATTCAATATTCGAGAACACTCGTGCTCCTCGATGTTGATCAAAAAGATCATCAATCCTCATCAAGGGATATTGGTTCTTAACTGTCAACTGGTTCAGTTTCTGATAATCAATGCAGATCTTGAGGGTACCGTCCGCCTTCTTCATAAACAGGATAGGTAAACCCCAAAAAGAAGTACTGGGTCGGATGATACCCTTTTCCTGTAACTACTGTAACTGCATCTTGAGCTCCTAAAATTCTATCATAGCCATCCTATAAGGAGTAATAGATACTGTTGCCTCTCCTGACACAAGATCAATAAGCAAATCCACCTCCCGCTCTGGAGGTATACTTGATAATTTGTTCAGGAAAACATCCCTGAATCGATCAACCACTGGAGGGAAATCATTCTAAAAAGGTCCCTGGTCATCGAGATATAAACTCGCAATCTTGGTTGTCACTCCACCTCGCCCACAATGCTCGGGTCAAGCTCGGCTCTCCTGGACATCCCATTCACCCTTGTATAGAAACTCTATAACCTCTAGTGACATGAAACTCACCCTGCGACGAAAGCAATATACAAAGGCTTGAAAGGGTAACAACTATTCCATCCCATGAATGAAATCATAGGCCGTAAACTCTAAGACATAGAGGTCCCATAGAATGTGACACCCATGAACCTCTAGAGAACACTCCATGCACCAATTCACACCTACCGTTCTAACTCCCAACAGAGTTTATATCATCATGATATCAAAATAAGAAGAAACACAGAGTCTAAGGAACTCTACAACAGGAACAGATATAAAGCAATGTGTGGAACCAATATCGAAAAGTGTAGAAGATAAAACATAAGTAACTAGAATAGTACCTCTGAAAGTGGAAGGTCCCGAATCCTGCTTCAGTTGGTTCTGTTTTACTAAAAATGTCTGCACAGCACTGTAGCCCTGCGACACAACCTGGTTACCCTGAGCTGACCCACCCAACTGTCTCTGAGATCCAGGTGTTTGGCTTCCATGACCACGACCACCACCTCGACCTGAACGTCCTGACGTATTCTAATTCCCCGACTGGTAAGAAGCAGCTGGCCTTTCTCATACTTGCAGAGTCTGTGCAGAACCCCTCTCACTAGTCACTGGTGGAAACACCCTATAAAAACGTTGAATATGACCCGTCTTCCTGCAGGCTCGGCACCCCACTAGGTCACGTGGACACTGAGTGCTACTGTGCCCCTATTTAACACACTGGTAGCACATGACCTGGCTACCTGAATAATTATTCTGGAAAGTACTTACACAGTGAGAGAAATCTTTGTGCCTCTTCCTCTTTTCAGATGAAATAGTACCAGAGACTGGTGTCAAACAGCCATGGTTCGCACCACAAGATTCTCGCAGATTCTGCTCAGTGATCAACGCCTGGTCCACAATAGCATGCATTGTTGGCAACCTAAAAACATTCACCAGTGCTCAGATTTCATATCGAAGACCATCCTCAAAGCGTCGATCCCTCAACATCTCATCACCCACCAGAACAGGTGCAAAACACTATAGATCAATGAAGCGGGAAGAAGTTTCCACCCCTGACATGGTGCCCTACTGCAGATTATTGAACTCTTAAGCTCGATCCTCCCTTAGCATCTTGGGGACTAAGAATTCTTAGAAGACTGCTTGAAAATCTTCCCACACCATGTCTCGACGATTCTTAGTTTGGGTGATAACATCCCACCATATCTTGGAAGAATCATGCAGCATGTAAGTAGCGATTTTGACCATCCTCCCAAGTGGCGTCTCTAAATGCTTGAAGATAATTCTTCACAGAACCTAGCCAAGACTCGGCAGCCTATGGTCCGCCATCCCCTGAAAACGTGGGTGGATTATACTGCTGGAATATACGTGTTAGCTCTACAATAGATGCGATAGCCGGCGGTGCTCCTTGGAAGGTCTGCATGAACTGCAAGAAGCCTTCACAGAACTGCGAATCCGCGCCTGTGTCTAGTATAACGGCTGGCACTACATCTGGAACTACTGGAGTATCCATTGGTAGCCCATGGCCTACAATCACTAGATTATAATCATCACCACTCTCCTAGATAACAACACGTGGTCATCTCAGCAGCATGACTCTACATGGTCAAACACATGCCTTAGTATAAGATTATCAAGGACTGAAAACTAGGAGAACAAGGGGGGGGGGGGACAGAAGAAGAAAAGAACCCATGTTTTTGAAAACATGACTACATGGTGTGTATAATTCTAATACGGTGTATTCCCATAAGCCATTCACCTGGGCGTGTACTTCAGCTAAAACTGGTCATGTAACACCCCAACCACATGACATGTTGTCTCAACACACGACATGTACTTGAATCCACCTTCCCCGCACCAGTACTTCTACACGGTTAATCCACACAAATCTCCTAAGAAAAGGAAACACGGCGTGTTCAATGTAGACACGATGTGTACTCAACAAGATTCACCAGCCTGTGTTGTTAGTGACATGGCTTGTGTACCACACCCTGTTTCCCCAACCACACGGCCAAGTCCACACGGTCTCTCACAGGTCAAGAATACATGGCATGCCTCATAGGTACATGATGTGTATTATAAAGGTAACACTGATCCGTGTTGTTAGATACACAGCCGAACATAGGGTCAACCCTACACGGTGTGTACAACTCGTACATGGAATGTTCCCACAAGAACTCCCCTATCATGTGTCTCTTCCCACATGGGATATAACATGGTTATAGACTACACGATGTGCACAAAAATTACATGGCATGTACTTAAAAAAATTTCCTTTCTTCCCGAATAGTAGAGTACATGGCGTATGTTCATAGAACCACACGCCGTGTTGTGTTGGTTTCCTAATAGTAAACCTCAAAAACTACTCCATAACCCCTTTTTGATTTAATTTATAGCATCGGTATGACAAATTCCAATCCGGGGGGGGGGGTGTCCATACTCCCTACGAACCAAAGTTTGGCACCCAACCCTTCACATTATAGTCCAAAATGAAACAAAAATCTGGTACATGATCTATCAAATTCTGATCCAAGAGAGCCCATAATTTTCAGGAACCAATGTTTAGCTTCCATAAACCCAACTGTAACATGTACCAATACCCCAAAAATAGTAGGCGTATCTATCAGGGAACCTATAAAAAAACATGTATTTTCTAGCACAATATCTATCACAACAACATGAAATTTCTAATGAACCTACATGGAATGTAAACTATGCATGACATGTGATTCTAACATGTGCCTAAATGATGCATGAGATGGCATACCCTCATCTCATCAGGTTTCAACTAAATATAACCCATGTATATAAAAATATAAATAGAACACCACAAGTGCATCACCCAATGGTGAAATCAAATCAACTGTAAAATTGTAAAACCAGAAAAATTTCTATTACGAGGTAGATTGGATTTTCCTTGTACACAGGTTAGCTACTCTAGGGCACAATTTATTACCAATTACCAATTTCTTCCTATCCCCAACTATAAGGTCCAAACGCTAAGTCAAAGAAAAGAAATGCCTCTGATACCACTTTGTAATGTCCCGGATCCAGGTGCCACACAACGGGTGCCCCGAACCTGGTTGGTCACATGACCTCAAGCACATTTACCCAAATACCAGAGGCTACTGACTAGCAGTGAGTGCCTAGGTCTGATAGTAGTGCAGTGGAAAAATATAAACATACCCAAAAGCAGAAGCAGTAAGCAATACAAAGCCGAAAGGACAACGGTACTGAAGGAAAAGATAACCAACAACCATACATATATTGATGATGCAATATGTCCTATTTCGATGAAAGCAGTCAAATCAGGATACACTGCAATCAAATACAATACATCACAAAGTACAGCGAAACAAAATAAAATAGTGCAACATGAACTTAGTAGCATCACAATCCTATGCTTAGTCTCATGATCCTCACACTCCTCTGCAATAATCAAGTACATGTATAGGGACTCTTTCCATTATCAACACCTGCAACAATATAATCTATTTGGGCCCAAGACATGAACCAAACAGGGTGTGAGAAATAAATCCCAGTAGGCAACCACCAAAGGCCTGTTCCCAATAGAGAGTGAAAATGTGAAACATCTGTGTGCAATAAAGAAATGCAGTAAGCTAGGAAGTACTCAAAAACAGCTACTCCTACCAGTTCCATTACCATTTAATTATTATTTAACAATTAATTATAATTTAATTATAAGTTCTCGATACCTGGCCTCGACCAACAATCTCATGTACAATTCCACAACAAAAAACTACAACAGGGAATCTATCAATAGACGATAATATCAATACCAAGCCTATGCCTTATCTTGGTATGTATAACACAAGGAAACACCATAGTGAATATTCAAGTGAGCATTTACCTCAGGAAAAACAGTACCTTTCCCTCAGGCTAATCAAAACCTTTCCCTCAGGCATACTAGATATTTTCCTTAGGAACAGAAGCTACTGCCCTCAGGCCAATCAATACCTTGCCCTATGGTGAATCAATACCTTGCCCTCCGGAAAATCAATACCTTACCGTTAGGAAAATTAGTACCTTGCCCCCAGGTGAAACAAAACACTTCCCTCAGGCTAAAAATTATTTCATTTTTTTCATCTTCTTATTTCATTCTAGATATAAATTTTAATAAAAACATTCATTTTTAATTCATTTAACAATATTTTACACCTCGTATAACTGCACAGAAGGGGATACTAGTTAATGAATACTTGGAAGCATATTTATTGGGAAAAAGGATCCAAGCCTCCTTAAAACTCTCTAACGATTAATTTATCCAAATAAATACATGCATAACCATTTTATAAACATGCATTTACTGTTAATCATAAAAACCCATTAAAATACCCTATTTAATTTCTTGAATAAGAAGTCATCAACTGAAGACACCCACTACACAATCCTCTAATAAGCCAAATAACCTCCAGATGTCCAGGATAACGCCACCTCACTAATAAAAATAATATTTATTTTTTATGTTAGGAATTGAATTAATCAATGTATTAGATATGAACCTACAAATAACTAGTTTTAAGTTCAACAGTCAAACAAAGATTTTATACCTCGAATAGGAAAAAAATATTACTCCAAAAAAAATCACAGTGTCAAAATTATCATTATAGTTCCCACTTAGGATATATTTATATTTTATCTTATGGAATAAATAAATATTTATTAATAAATAATTCATTTCCTAAAAAATTTATGTAACTAGGGAGAATACCCTAATTTAACTCAAGGGTAAGAACAATTTTCCAAGTCCAGTGAAGTGATAAATTATTTTGAGCTCATATAAAATGGTTAAATTACCATTTTACCCTTTTGGGACATTATACATAAAATATAAATAATGATATAAGTGATGATCATGAAAAAATCAAGGTAGCTATAGGGATTTCATTCCCACTATGTTATATTGGTGAATTCCCACTATGTTATATTGGTGATCTTTGTTAGGGATCACAACACAATAATCACTTAAAGATACATATTATGAATTATTCAAAGGTGGAAAAATATCATGAAACTTTTACACTAGTTGATACCCCACAAATTCAATGTAATCCAAATACGAAAGTTAAAACAAACACCGTAAATCACCAACCTGATTCAACAACATGTCTTTGAAAAACACAACATTTAAATTTAAAAATTCATTTGAAATAAATCATGAAAAATAGACACACATTGGTTATGTGTTTTATATATTAGTTGTACTTTAATGAAAGAATTATGTTGTACTGTAAATTTTTAAAAATAAATAAGGGATTAAAACTTTAAATAAGACAACTCTAGTAGCCCAAAACAAATGTTTACGTTATTACATTAGCATAATATATAAGCGACCACATTGCAATAAGTTGAATAGTTTAGTAGTATTGAAAATCATGATACATACTCGAGTTTAAAATTAAATTGGAAAACAAAAAATATAACAAAGAATATTATTTTTGAACACCATATTCCCCATTTTATATCCCTTATATCAATTATAAAACATATCCTGGTTTCATCAGAAAAGGAAGCGTAAGAAAGGGGTGATCTGAGATGCATAGTAAGGGAATATGAAATATAAAATTTAAATAAGGTATCATAAATATTGAAAATTATATAACTAAAAACATATTACGCTTAATCAATAACTTTATAGTGATGAATAATATGTTTGGAATAAATGATAACCAAATAATGCTATAAAAATAGTCAAATGAGATAAAAACATATACAAGAATATATTAATATATAAAATATTTTCATGGAAATAAATAAAAAATTTCATAATTATGGAATGAATAATGTTGAAAATCGGAAACTTACTATAGAGGACTCTACCAATACATATGAAAATACCACCAAGACCTTATGTAATGACATCTACATAAATGGGTATGGCCATGGACAAAACCAAATCAAGTTTATCTCACGAGACCGATTGATGCATTGAGGGGCTATAACGGGACCTGTCTATCACATACTATTTCCAATGAATTCCTACTATGAATAAAAAATATTATATAATAAAAATTACATACAAATATAAATAACTATCTGTATTGGAATAACTTGTCATTCAGAATATCAATACTTCCCCCTGTCAAACTGATCATAAACAATAAAAAGAAATATGTTTAACTATGATATTATAGTACTTCCTCAATATAAGATTCTACAAAGGATTTTGAAATAGATGAAAATACATTTACGATATTATTGGAATATTTATGGAGGAAGATAACTTTTTTACATTGAAATTTATTTTTTAAAAGATTTTAAATAGATTACACATATTAAAGAAGCCATTTTATTTGAAAATAACCTTAACAATTTAAAAAAATGTTTCCAAACATTTAATTCCATTATGTAATGAAATTCCATTCATTACATATAAGATAAAATCAAATTCCATTTACACTTTTTGTAAGAGTAAAAAAGTACCTTGTTATGAAAATGACAAGAAGATTCATTTTTAAACCATTTTACAAAAATTAAAACATGGGTATATGATTTATTTAATATTTTTTTTGAAGAATATTAAAATAAATATTTAAAAAAATTTGGATAAAATATTGATTTATAATAAATTAAATCCTAATGAGAGTTTAACATAAATAATTTTGAATAGTGATGAGATTGTGAAATAAAACTATACCACTTTGGTAACTTCGGAATCATAACTCACATGAAATAACTAAATGAAAAATGAAACATTAAATTAATTAATTCAATTATATTCATGATATAACATATCAATGGATAAATATATTCACCACAAAAAATAAATAAGGGGTGAATATGGAATATATCTCATGGAAGTAAAAGTGAGATGAAAAAACATTTACCACAAGTCTCGCATCCTTTATATTCATATAGAAAATATATATTTACTATAAATATATTATAGAACCATAGTAATATGTATAATAAAATACATTATTTACTTATAATCTGTTATCACATGTTTGTTAACAATTCCATGTAAAAATACTTATTTCAGGTAATAACTGATTCATTTTTCTTGTTTATTTTGGTTCTATAGTTTTATTACTTGTACTATGATTAGGTTTATATCATATACATAATTTTAATAATGATTTAATTATAATTATTATTCAATATATAAATATTTAGGGTCCCCCATATAATTTATATATAGAAAAATTAATTACCTGGTTCCTAGTGACTGTTAGTCATACATACGCATGAATGTTGTTTTCATAACTCAAAAGATGGATTAAATGAAAGGTAAATAATAATTTTAGTTAATTATTTTTTTATATCCTATAAATCATATATATTAATAAAATCCATCATTATTAGTATACTTGTAAAATTAAAATAAAAAAACCACATCACTTCATGGAGCTGGTAGTCCACATTTACACACAAACGACATTATTGTGTTCTATCATATTGGACGGTAAGAAGGTAGATGTGATAATATAATTATAGGTATATAATTATTTCATAATTATAATATATACATACTAAACCCATCATAATATCTATAAAGGAAATTATATGGTGAAAAATTAATTTTTTTGCAACGTGGAGACAGTAAGCCGTACATACGAATGAACAATACATTTAGTTTGCATTTGAAGGATTATTGGGTGGATAATTGTGAATTAATAATAAAAAAATTTGTATATTCAGTGTAATTAGGGAATTATTTTATAATAATACTATATATTTAGGTGAGGTAAAATAATAATTAAAAATAAGGAGGTTGGGTAAGAATATAACCTCTTCGTTGAGAAAATCCTTTTGGCTTATACATAAATCCTTGAGGGGAAGGAATTTTTGAAATAAAAAAAGAACAAGTTAGTGATGAATGAATATATAAAGGTATTATGTTAGGTATTTTATGAGATATAATTCAATATTTTTGTTTTAATAAGTGAGGGAGGAGGTTTCCACTTATAATTTACGTGAGGGGATGTTTTGGAATTTCATAAAAGATTTAATTATAATATATGATTATCTAGCTCAGATTCATCCAAATAGATAGGGATAAAACCATATGGTAGGATATTGATGAATTAAAATAAACTAATATAATTTAGAGTGGTATATGTTTTAATTTAATCACATTCATTTGGTTTAACACCTTAATTAACCTACTTCAGCACTAACCAAGGTAACATCTTGTTCACTCTTCAAAGGTTAAAATTTTACATATAAGGAAACAGTTGGGTCATAAATCGCCATGTTGTGGACTTTTTGTCCATAAATTATCCTCATTTTATAATTTAAATATTATTATATTTTTTTAATAATTTAATAAAATATTATTCTGATAAAATTTTATTAATGTAAATTTCGACACAATTCAAAGAAAAAATGGCTTTACCGTGGGGTTAATCTAAGATTATAGGGGTTAAAATGACCTAAAATAATGTTAAAAATATTATTGGATGGAAATATTTCTACATTATCCTGTATAATAATATATCCTAGGGTTATCTTGATGATTAATTATTGTTTAATTTCTTAATCAATTTGGATTCGTTTTGGAAATTTCCAGGTAATTTTAAAGAGGGTTCCTTTCCCCACTTATAAAAGGGGACTTACTACACTCACTTCAGCACACCTCTTTAGTACAATGGATCAAAAAAACTATCTCAAAATATATCCAAAACAAAAATATTCATATTATAGAGCTTGTGGGCTTCCCAAAAGACCATCCTTGGTGTGCTGAAGACTAGATCAGAAGGAGGTTTCTCTTAGGTAAGATAATTATCTTTACAATGCTCTTTCATTTTCATTATTATTTCTCCAAAAAAAATTGTGTATTATAACATTCAATATAATAACACCATTATCTACCATAAATTTATGTGTAATTAGTTTTTCATAATAATATTTTTAAATATCCACTTCCATCAAATGGGAAACGAAATCATCGATTGTGTGTATAGTGGACTACTGCCTCGCGAACCGATGCAGTTTAGCTTCAATCACCACCATTCAAGGATAGATATAATGGTTTATTTGACAATGTTGTATGATATTTATGATATTATAATAATTATTTAATTTTAAAATCACATAATACATTTTATGTTTCATTCCATTTTAAATTCGATAATAGCACTCGTGGGTAAGGAAAACAACCACCTCATGAAACTATGTTATGCGTTTTTAATTTATAATTTACATGAATATTAATAAAGATAAAATTAATGAATATATTTGATATGTATGATATGATATTTATTATTAAAAATTAACATTTCACCATCTTTCTTATTCTTCCACTCATTAGGGATATGAAATCGTCTCTCGTGTGTACGTACAACCTTCCATCTGCATGAAGAGATGTGATTCATTTTCCATGTCAAACATTAATAATGGTTATAAAATTCTATCAACTAAGTAAATATGTAATTTATAAAATAATTATAAATATTTAAAATATATATATATATATATATTTCATATTCACAATAACCGTAACTTTGATAACAAAAAGTTCATTAGAAAACAAGGCCACTAACACCATAAAGATTGAAAATAATGAAATACTATTAACAAACTAGTGGAAAATTTTTATAAGGGGATAATATATCATATAATAAATATGGTTATGGTTATTTTATATGTTATTAAATTTATTATACCCACTACAAATGAGGTATATACACATACAAATGAAATGAAACATGGGGTAAGGGTTTCTTGTCTAACTTTTACTTTCGTGAGACATATTCCATATTCAATGCATATTCCCTTTGTGTGGTGTATATAATGACCATTTTATATGTTATACCATGAATATATTTATCTTCATGGTATTTGATGTTTTATTTTTGGTTTTTTATTTCAAGGGGCTTATGATTCAAAAGTTACCAAATTATTAAGGGTTTATTTCACAATCTAATTATTATCCAGGAATGTTTTTGGTTAAATTTGACATGGGGAAATTATTTGACATCCCAATCATAAAATTGAACTTATTGATTATACTATTATTATTCATGAATTTTTTAAATTAATAATACTATTTTCCACACTTTTTTACTTAAAATTAATGACAAAATATTTTTATGAAAGTACAACTTTATTTATCTCATCTATCTAAAATACCTTTTCATCAAAATAAATGCTTTCTAAAAATGTTTTCAATATTGATTTTTACCATTTAAAAATGGTTTATTAAATAACTTTTTAAACATTTTTTACTTTTAAATAATTTAATGGAGTCTTCATTTATTTTTCATTAAAAATCTAATTTGGATTTTGTTGAAAATATGAAAAGAATCATTGTTTTAACACGTATGACATGAATAAAATTTTCCACCATCATAACCAGTAATTATCTTAATTATTATATTAATATTTCTAAATGGTTATTTTAGATGAAAATTATTTTTATAATTTATTGTGATATTTCTAATTTTAAAAGGTGATTTTCAAATCGAAAAGTATAATTTTTACAAAAAAGTTTTAAGGATATTTTCATGGTATTTCTATCCATAGATGATAGAAACCCAACATTTTACATATTATACACTAAATATATGTTGTATTTATTATATCATTAATATTTATCTAGATGATTTATGATTATTTTGGCTGGGGATGGACAATTTTGTTACCATTCTCCATTTTAATCGGGATGGTTTATGATTATGTTAATTTTGGGGTATGTATTAAAAATTTTAGGTTTATTTTACAGTAATTTTTTTTATGTTTAATATATTTTTACCCTTTTATATTATGAATGAATTAAAATTAGTTAATGAAAGGAGGGTACCACTATATCCCATTGATGCATCACTAGGTCTATTGAGAAAATATAGATTGGGGTTTGGATTAGGCCAGACCTGTTTATTAATATTTATTTTTACAGGGCCATGATAATATGTTTTGGATTTATAACATTATGAATTCAATTATTATTAATTAATTTATTGATATTCCATATGATTATTCAATTAGTGAGAATATATATAGTAATTTTTTAATATTCATGTGACTATTTATATGGAATTATTTGATCCTCATTTAATATTACCATATCATGCTCAAGTTATTGGTTAAATATAATGTTTCCACTTATTTAAATTTCTATATTAATTATTAATTATTTTTTACTAGATTTATCTCTAAACTTTCCCTTATTAAGAATACGATATTACCCATTTTATATTTTTTTATTTTCCCTTGGACACCTAGAAGTGTTTTGTGATTTATATACAGGGATACACTAAGGAGAATATTGTAATTCTAAAAGAAAATACATTTTCAATTACTGTTTTAAATTTGAATTTAAATTCTAAGTATGTATCTAGTTTACCAAGACATGTAAAAAATTTGGTCATTCAGTATGAAATTACTTATCACATATGGAAAAATTATTAATGTATACACTGACTCAAAGCTACTGGGGTTGGTCTCTATATAATATTTCTATGATATTCTGTCCTTATAAAGCATTACATTGATAATTTTATTTAAAAAAATAATTAAATTTTATTTCATAAGTATTGTAGGGTTTAAAAAAGGTCTTATGGACTCAGTTGAGATGGATCATAGCATATCATTCCTAAAAAGGTAAAAAGTCTGAGTGCATTATTCAGATTTTTGTGGAAAAAAATCATGCTTATGTTATGTATTTTATAGGATCATGGGATGATCACCTAGAATTGGTCTCATTCGCATACAATAATTGTATCCAATTTTATATTTAGATGATACTATATAAGGATCATTATGGTAATACAGTTGTTTGAATTTTTTTAGAACAAGTCAAGTGAGGAAGAAGTTGTGGGGCCCAGTATGGTACATGTGACCTTTGAAAGAGTGAAACTGATTTAGAAGATTATAATAATATATTTTAGTAGATATATATCATATAGTAACCATAGTAGGATACGCTTGGAGTTTGTGATAGGGGAATTGGTTTTTCTGAGTCTGACACCTTGGTTAAGACATTGAATATTTAAAAAGTTGGGGAAGTTAGTGCCATGTTATGATAAACCCTTTGAGATCATTGATATGATATGAGTACGAGGAGACTAGTAGAGTCCCCTAACTTTTTGGTGGGGTTAAACAGGGTCTACATATTCCTTAAAACACCAAAAACCATCCAGTGGGGTGACACCAATCAGTGGGTGGTGCCGGAAGATCTCAAGTGGTTCTTCCTTTCACAGCTAACTGCCAGGGGCCATCCCCCTATCCAGACGTGGTTCCCCAAACAATTAGTAGATCCGAGATAGGTATATATTATATTCAACCTTTGAGTTTTAATTACACTCATTTTTAAAATGTTTTTAATACATAAATCCAGTTCTATCCCAAATTTTAAACAAGATTTAATCTCTCTTTGCTCTTGGGATCTCCAATTCATCTCGTTTTGGAATTTTGATGCCGGATCAATCTGATGACACTAGATTGATATGTTTTCAATAGATCTATACAAAATTATAAATTTTTCATGAGATATCTACACAGATATCTGATATATATATGAATTTTATGGTGATATAATGGTTATTTATTTCCTCCTTCATTGATTGGTAATGAAACATATGCATTGACAATGCCTCCTGATTGAATCTAGATCTACCATCAATTATGTAAATATTTCGGGTATATGGATATTGACATTCTCCTTAATCCTCTTCATTATTGAGGATTTATGGTATAACCATAATCCATTGGAAATTTCTATATTTTCCTTCTAGTACTAATGTGATACTGAAGACCCTCTAGTAGATTTATTGTGGTTTCAACATGTTAACAAAATTTATTCCCCTATATCATGATCTCTCATGAACATTGGTTAAATCTAGGTATTTTATCATATATATATATATCACCCTGATACTTGATTGTTTTCAGATATAATTTTGGATCACTATTCTTATGATGGGTATAGAGAGGATCAATTTTTTCTGACTAGAAAAGATGTCACATTCTTTATTTTGTGAAGAATTCACAATCCATTCCGCAATCAAAATTTCAACCAGTGAATTTGTGTCATATCCTTGAAAATATAATGGAACTAGTTCTATTGATTTAGTCTATAAGCTTTGTGTTTTTAGAAAAAAATTATTCACATGTCATCTCCGTATTACAATTCTCTAAACTTCCTTTTTGATAAACCAGATATTGAAATATTCATCCTTTACCTATATTAAAATTTTCCTTATGTGTCGAATGTGATTTGAGGTTCGATCATTGGCATAAAATTAGAGGAAATTATCAATAAGCTCAAGGTAGGATGTTTCACACTATATCAGGATCTTGTAAAACTCATTTTCAGGAGATTATTCTACAATATGAATAGCTCATTATCAATGTTTTATTAGGATCACATGTGTTTTTTATGAATAACCCATTAGACCATTGTATGATGATAGATACCATGAGTATGACTAGATAATCGAATAGATCATGAATATATTCTTGATGACATGTATGAAGTTATAGATACTGTGAATTGTAATTATAGTATTCAATTATGTATGGACCATTGTGATATGACTACCCCTTATAGGTGGATTATGCCCGGCTTACGATGATGATTATAGTAGAACCATAATAGGGAAGGTGCATAATATCCTAGAGGATAGACCCATGACAAAAAAGTTTCATGATGGTCTTGTGGCTAGACCCATTACACAAGAAAGATATGATGGCCTCATATTTGGACCATTCGATTCAATATATGATGTGATATTTATATCCTAGTCTATGATGGATAGTGGGAATGGAGTCTTTGTATCATGACCCAACTGGCATGCCTTACTAAATTTGATGGGATTTTATTGTAGCTGTGGAAACCCCATGATTTTATATCCTCGGGAATATCTATTTTGTACTGAGATGAAGTAGGTATATGCATGGTTTGTGTGTCTTGGTTAGCACATAGTTTCTCGGTGTTTGATTTATTGTTTGGGTATATCTTATTATGAATTTAAAATTTATAGGGAATAAAACTATTAAACTTGTTCACTTATTTTAATAATTCAATTTTGGAGTCATACTAGGTTTCAATATTCATAGAATGAAAAAAAAATCTTGGGGAGAATACAAAATTTATGATCAGGTATCGAAGGGAAAGGGTCCCACGATAGATATTTGATTTGATGGAGAAAGGTGTTAGATTGGTACCTAGATGGATTCTCGATGACTAGTGTAGTGTTTTATTTTTATCAATTTTTCGTCATATACTTGGGTTTGAACATCCTATTTGGGGTTCCTTGATAACATTTTGTGATGATGTGACATTAATTATAGAATGTTTATTTATATTCATTTCAGTGATCCTTTAGGTGGATTCATTTTTTCGTTCAACTATGATTTCTGAGGGTTTAGTCTCTCCACATTATACAGAGAGCCTCACCACTAATCAGCATCCTGTTACATATGGGTATGAATTCATAAGGTTATATGGAACTCTTGTACATAAATGGTGATTCAAGTTAGGGAGTTAAATCATAGGCATTTTTTTAAAAGGGTTTAATTGTAAATTTCATAATATTTTATGCATGAGTTACTTTTCAATCTCTTTAAAAATTAAAGATAAGAATTTTTTTAATGTTTATGACATGAATGGATTTTCCCTCGATTATTACTATTTATTTCATGTAATTATCATTTATATGTTTCCATGGTTATTTGAAAAGGAAATCATTTTCCCAATATTCATAAATTTTTTTGATAAAATCCTATCAAATTAAAAGGATATTTTATCATATTTGTTAATAAATATTTAAATTATCATTTAAAGTTATTTTTCATCTAGGTAAAAAATAATTTAACCACTAGAGATATGACCTAATGATACAATTTACATCTCTTCTATAAATGGTTTATGATGATGTGTGAAATTTAATTTCTTTATACATATTTATTTTTCATGGTTAAATCAAGCAAGGATATTGTTGATAAAATGCAAGGATCCATGTTTTTTCTTTATCATATGGTAGTTGGATATTATTGAAGAATGTGGGATTGGAGTGTAAACCCAATTCTTAAAATTATATATCGGATATGCTATGGGTAGTATTTTTTACAATCCTCCAATGAATTGGGTAGTGAGACAGAGAAAATTAGATGGAAGATATTCCTAAGAGGCGATAGAGTTATGTTACTTCTAATAAATGATCGAATTAACTAATTAGAAGTTAGTACTAAGAGAGGATGGAGTTTAACATTTATAGGTTACAAGTAATAGATATAAAAATTATCTTATTATGGGATTCTATATTGAATTTTTCATGTTCCAATATACCTAAATAGTTTATCAGTGATTTCTATGAGTCCTAATGGATCCTTCGCTCAAGAATTATTTTAAAATGGCTCACGATTATTAAATTATATGAATCTAGGAACATGCTAATCTTTTATTTCCTATCTCATGATTTATGATCTATGTTTTTATTGCTTTGAATTATCTTTTATTAAGATCATGGAAATTGATTATGTTATTATACCCTTATTCTAATATTATGCTATCTGGTGACTTTAAATTATTTATGCTTATGTTTAACCTTACTAAGTGTTAGAGCTCACACTTATTGTGGTTAAAATTTATCATGGTTATAAAGATTGATGTAAAATAAATTTTTGAAATATAGGTTTCATGTGAGATGAATATTAAGGTAAAATTTTAAGACATAGTGTGAGATAAGAAAAAATGGGGGATAATGGAATACATTCTTACTTAAGAACATGAGTATTATTATATATGAACATTTTACAATTATCCAGAACTCAATTCCAAAAAAAGTACTTAAATATTAAGTGATATAATATTTTTTTTATTGTATGATTTTTATGGGTAAAATTAAGTCACATTTATTGTTTTCAAGCCCCCAAATCTAAATATTATGATTGCGGAACCAGATCCCAAAGTGTGAGTTTAGGGTTATAATAGTTTATATTAGATATTTTATTGGATAAAAATTAAGATTATAATGTTTTCAGTTGAGGTTAAATTATTAGTCATGGAAACCATATTTGGTTTATAATATAATGTTTGATTAGTTGTTCAACTTCATAAAATCCACTTTTTTTAGGATTTAAGTAATGTTGTTTTTATGTGATTAATTGTATTTTGGAGATGTTTTTTTGGGAGAAAATTTATTTAAACCATATGTGTCTTATGTGATTCAACATGAAAATTTATTTTTGAAGAATATTTTTTTGTTTTTTGGTTATAAGATGAATATTATAAGATACAATTCTAGGTTAATATGTTCTTCTAGTGATTATTTGGGATACGAGGTAAATTAATTGAGTAAATATTTGATTTGAAATTTGGGTATTATTTTTGAATTTTGGAGTTTAATATATTATTTCATCATATGAAGGTCAGTTAATTTTGGGTATTATATTACATTTTACTACCAATTTTGGTTTTAGTAAAGAAAATATTAAATTATATTCATCATTTCAAATGAATCATGGTTAATCAAAATTTTATTATAGTGATCCGTGCATTATGTATTCGAATTTTTCATTTAGAGTAAAAGAAAGGATAAAGCTTGAAACTGACTAAAACACATAACTAAATGATGAAATTACATTTTTGGAATTGAAAAAAAATTAATTTTATTTACTTATGAATATTTTGTAGATGGTGAAGTAATTAAATAACAATAAGAAATGTATCTTGAAATAAAAAAAATCCGGGATTTTTGATAAATTGATGGTATTTTGTACACCTAATTGACCTATAGATTTGCGGTAATTTACTCTATCTGGATAAATGATATATGTAACAATCCAATTTTATTTGGACCTTTATTCCCCCATGCCCATATTTTCATTTCTTAATAATGCTATTCTATTTGTAATTCTAGTTTTTTTTTATACCAAATGACCTTAATATTTCCATTTCCAACATTTTAAAAGAATTATTTAGTAAAGATTTTTAAAATTTGGGTTTAAAAAATTATATTTTAAAATGATAAAACCTTAACATCTGATATAAATATAATATTTTTACAATATAATTTATTAAAGGGGGTGGGAAGCTAGAGAATGTAATACCCTATGATTTTAAAAGGAGACTATGTTTTATAGTGTACGGGCCACAACACACTGATTTTATCGACCAAAAAATAATATTATTTTAAATATAACAATTATTACATAGTCATTTAATTGTAAGATATTAATCAGAGTATCGAAATAATTAAATACATATGAAATGATCATACTCAATAAAAATGAGTTGATAAACTTATAAGAAATAATAAAAAAATTATATAAAATTCATTTTATGATTTATAAATATGTTCAATTCAAAAGAATGTTTTTTTCTAAATAATATTATAATAAATATCTTCTTCTTTTGAAAATTCTTGTTTATAAAAATAATTTAATTTTTGTAATCAACATATCAAAATTATCTTAGGTTGAAAATGTAAAAAATTTCAATTTTTTATCATTGAAAAGTCGAATTATGTTTTTTTTTATTTTTTATTAAATTAAAATAATTCTGCATTAGTTAGAAATAATATATAAAATTACACTTGAATCATCATTATAGTTTATTTTGGTACAAGTTCATTTTTGGGCTTAGAACACATTTATCTAACACTATTTTCATGATGTTTTATGAATTTATATTAAAAATTATTTCATTCAATTATATAAATTGGGTCATAAAAAATGGATTTAAATTTTTTAATCATGTGGTTAAAATTTGGTAAATATTTATTTTTAATTTTTTTCATAAGGAATAGTAATTGTGGAAAATATTTGTCACCATGGAACAACTAAATTGTATAATTATTCTTAGAAATATGTGATAAGGATTCAAAAATCTATATAAAACCTACCTTATTTAAATATTATAATTTTATACTGAATAGTTGCATTAAATACTTTAATATATATCATTTTGGTTTCATCTTTCTTAGATAAATAAATTAATAATATTTTATGTAAAGCAAAAATTCCAAAATGAAATTATTTTTTGTTTATTTTATATTATATGCATACATATGGATAGAAATTTGTTACTAATTAATATAAAAGTATACATTTAACATAAATAACTTATTTTTATTATGGTAATTTTTTTTAAATTTTTATTAATGGTATAACTTCTTAAATTCTAAAACAAGGTTAACATAATGTTTTGAAAAGAATTGAAAAATAAAATTAAATGAATTTTAAATGATAAAAATAATAATATTTTGATGATTTTTATTTAAAAATACTTTTATGGAAAATATTATTGTATAACTAATGAGAAAAGATTTTATATTTGAATTCCATACCTGTTGCAATTAAATAAAATGAAAATATGTTACTAGTTCTTAAATTGACATTAAGGGTATTTTATGTTATATAATGTATTAATAAATGATTTAAATGTAATAAAAATCATGAACATGCCAATGTTTAATGTAAAATGGCCTTAAATTTGATCTCTTGACCATTTTTGATCATTTTTTTACCTTTTATGTAAATCTATAACAATACAATATTAAAAAAGTTATTTTCATGGTTAAGATTAAAATTTGAAAATGAAGAGGTTAAACTCAATGATTAGATTTAAAATTCCACATAAAACAACCTAAATTTAATAGGTTGAAATTTTTACCTCCTCAAACTACACTATCTTTTAATGTTTTTCCAATTTGATCATTTTTAGATGAAAAATAATTTATTGTATTTAAATATTTTTATAAATCCCATGTGTTTCATTTACTTCACTATCAAAAAACACAAACTTTTTTATTTTTATTAACACCATGGTTATCCAATTATATAGAAGAAACTATAAAAAATATTATTTACATCCTTATTAATGTTTTAGAGGCTTTATTATCTCCAAAATACCACCCCTATGGTCTAAAATATGAAATTCAAAGGCGGTGTGTCCAAGAAGAAGTAATCATTTTTACTGATCTCTTTCAAATTATATATTCTTTATCCTCAATAAGTTATATAAAAACAATTAAAAAAAGTTTAATTATTATATTCCATATTATGATATTTTATTATATTAATGAAAAAACTTATTCATCTCCTATTACATCCTATGTGAATGAAATCATTTGTTGTGCATACGTGTTGACTACCACCTTCCTAAAGAAATGTGTTTTCGTTTTCATCACCACCTAAAAGTGCAATCATTATGATAGATTTAATAAATATATATGATATTCATGAAATAATTATTATTAGATATATATAAAAAATTTCTTAACTTATAACCCTTCCACCCATTAAAAAATGATAGTGTCACTCCTATGTACGTCTGGAATACCACCTCCAATAAGTGATGTAATTCATTTTTATGTCTTTAATTCATTAATTATTATAAAATTTTATATGATATATAAAAATTATTATAATTAAAATATTATTCTTCTATATATGATGGGAAAATTATCCCATTCACCATGTTCAATCTGGAAAAGTCATTTTTTAATTATGGACGGAACATTATTTAAACACTGGACATGAGATTAACTGAATATGTTACTAAAATTTTCATTTTTATAAATTAAATAAATATTTTAATAATATTTAAATAAACATTGAAAAGGTTCTAAAAAATTTGTGTAAATAATGATACATTATTAAACAGTAATATAATGTACATACATAGTAGTTAAGGACTGAATATATGAGGTTTCTTAACTTAATTTCCATTCATTGTGATATACTTATATAACCTTTAATGTTTTATGAAATTATTATGTGTTAAATGTTATAGGATTTTATTATTATCAATTTATAATTGTTTATTTGGTTTTAAAATTATTATATCTAATCTCTTCATTAGACAATTATACCTTCATTTTTATTATCTTTGTAAGGATTATTCATCTCATTATTGTTTCACTAAGACATGTTTAGTTAATTCCATGATATCCACTAATAAATTATATATGATACCTATTGAGATATTATGTCATGAATTAATATTTTATAATAATATTTATATTTACTTTTATTTTCTCTGTCTCCTAATATATTTATTCAAATATTATTAAAGTTGCAAGGGTCTTTATATTCTTAATTTGAACTCTTTGAGAGATAATTAATGTTCTGCAACAAATTTTATTATATATGGTGTACTTATCGACCAAATAGTGTTTTTTTTCAAATATTATTTCATTTATATTATAGTTTTTATTGAATCATGTTTTATTATTTCAATAAATATATTTTTGATTAAAATATTACCCAATTTGCAAGGGATTCTCATCTCATACATCCTTCTTTTTGATTGATGACCATATATTCATTTATATTGTGTATATATAAAATAATTAAATATAATATCATTAATATTTATATACTAATTTTATTTTATAATCCTCTTTATGATTCAGTATTTAATGGGTTTTTGTTTTGAAATATAGTAAAATTTTATTTGAAAAAGATTGTCTTAAAATTTTTAATGAATTTTAACCAAACTATTCATTCATGTTCATTATCTTATTTCAAGAATTTTATTTTCAAAACATAAATAATTCAATGAAGTTATCTTCTATGATATTTTTTCACCTTATAAATGTTTTTAAAATGTAATTTTAGAACTTTTTCCACATCAGTCACTTTTGACACTCTTTACAAAAGGTTAAAAAGAATATTTATTTTTTAAATTCAAGACATAAAAAAATTCTCACAAAATCTTGATTGGTCTTTTACTAGAATATTCCATTATAATTTCCTTGTTTTTTTAAAATAAATATATTTTTTAAATATTAAATAATTTTTTTTGTAATAATGTTATCAAGGGAATATGATAATTTTCTTCTATTTTTAATAAAATGTATAAATTATCCTTTAAGGGTATTTTTTATCAATTTCAACATCGTTTAATGATTATTTTTCTTCACTAGGTACATGAAATTATAATACCCTTACCATCCTTTCTATGAATTTTTTTATTACAATTCATTAGAAATACTTTTTTTAAACTCATGTCTTTTTAAAATGCAAATCAAGATATGAAATCTTTGATTAAATATAATCATCCATGTCATTTTTTTAATATGGTACATATACATTATTAACGAAAGTAGGAATATGGAGGCAATCTAAATCCTCAATGAAATTTATTCAATATATGGTGGTTGGGTCTATTATCATTATCATATTAATTGAGTAATGAGATGTATATGAAAAAATGAATGTTACTCATAAGAAAAAAATGTTACATTAATCCAAATATAAGATATAGTAAACTGATAATAAGTAACTATGAAGAGATAATAATGATTACCTTTTATATGATGATCATGAAAGATATAATAATTATCCATTTAGGTAATTTCATAATGAATGATTGCTGTTCTATACTACCTAGACATGTTTTCAATGTTTTCAATAATTTTTGTGAATCATAATCTATCCCTTTATAAAAGATTATTGTCCTATATATCATGATTTTTGACTTATACGAATATTTTATAATATAAAATAATTTTTCCATGTCTCATGATTTATAACCCATTTTTTATGGGAATAAATTCTCTTATTCTATTCTCACACACACTGAATATGTCATCATAAAAATATTCCCATATTACTCTCATTGGTGACATTAATTTTTTAATTTTTATGTATCACCTTGTTGGGAATTTTATCTCACAATTATTAGCATTTCCATTTCCCCGTGTTTTTAATAATAATTTTAAATGAATTAAGTCTTGAAAGGTTTCATGTGTGAATAATTTTCTGATATATGTCGATGATGTAACATGAAATAATAAAATAGAGGAATTGATCGAAAAATGATCACTTGAATACATGGGTATTGATATATAAGAGTTTTTCCTATTTCAATAAAACATTAATGTTAAATGGTCCATGGTTATGTATGTGATCCAATATATCCATTTGGTGTCTTATTTTTTATATGGATAAAATTTGGTCATACATATTGGTATAAAAGGAAAAAATATATAGATTATGTTTTTATCCGTGGATTTGGGATCATGGGATTAAGGCTATTATAGTTATGAGCTACCAGGAAACTATTAACTAATACATTGGATTCAGTTTCCACTATTTCTCTTAAACCAACAAAAAGAACCATTATAATTTTAAAGGATTAAAATTCATTATTTACTTGTAAATTTCTAAACATACATTCAAGAATATTTTTAATGGAAAAATTATTTAAATTAAAATAAAGTGTTAACAATTTTATTCTTCAGTTATAAAATTCATGTTTAATATTTTTGTGATAGATAATTTAATTATAATATGATATTGAAGCATTTTATGGAATTGGTTGATGTAGATAACAACGAATTTATTTATCATGATTACATGTGAACATAATGTTTGAAGTTGAATCACTTCATTATCTCTTTCACTGTATTCTAATATGTAAGGTAGATAACATTTTAATTGGTTAAATAAAATTTTAATGTATAGAAATGAACTAAATTGACCTTTATTGGAGGGGGTAAAGTAAATATATATTCATAAAATATAAATCAATTTTTATTGGGAATATCTTCTAAATCATCTAAATGGTTTAGGAAGATATTTTTTGATAGCTATATGTATATATAATTTACAACCTAGAAGCTGTATCTCTAACATTGGATTTACCATCACCCATAAGATTATTATACCATTGTGGTATCAATGGCTCTTTATTTATCATAAAATAATAATATCATAATATTTAATGTTATCTAAACATTTGTTTGATACCAAATGTATCAACATAGGCATAAAATTTTACAATTACTTGATTTATAGAAAATGTATCAACATTAATATACATATGACTTTAATGTGTATATATTTGATGATAATGAAAAAATATTATATAAGAAAAAAATATTTTTTCTTAAAATAGACAATTTCATTAATAAACTTAACTCATTATGTTATAAAATAGCTTCATTAAAGGATTAAACCTCATGTATTAAACTTTGACATTACGTTTAAAATCTCTCAAAAAATTATCCATAAATCATATTTAAGTATCTTTTTTTACCATGGGATTGAAATATTAGAAAGGGTGAGATCAAATTTTTAGTTAAGGTAAACATGTGCATTAAAAATTAATTATATTATATGGGAATAATATTAAAATATGGCTATGATTACATTAGAAGAGTTCATGGACCTAAGATAACACAATAATAACCAATAAAACATTGATTATTATTCATTTTCATTTCCTAAATCATTTTTCATAACATTTTAAGTGAGTGATAGTATTATGGAACCATGAATTGATAACCATGATTCATGAAAAAATAACATTTTTTTGTTGAATAATGTATATATGTTCCCAAAGAATGTTTCACATATATAAGTACATAAAATTGTTTCACTTTTCAACTCTTATTGACAATACCATCATCGCATAGTGCGAAGAGTCCCACGATGGATGGGGTTCACCCAATATTCCCTTATGAAATTAATGTATTGGATTAAATTCCGAGTAAATTTAATATCATATAATAAAATATATTGTTTTAATGTAATGGAAAAATTCTTTTTGGATCATTACATTGTGAGTTTTGGGTGTTAGGAGCATTGAAAAGGGTTTGATGGAGGAATTAGTTGAGCTGGAGTCATAAATGAAACTACAAGTTGTGATTCACAGCATGCATCACCAATTCAAACCATTTATTTTTTTTAATGGAGGATCAATAACTTATTATATAATTTATACTATGTTCTATACTTAGCATTCAATGTTATTTATATCCTCAATGATAGTGTTGGATTTTTTGGTATTTATTCTTTGAATGATTCATAACATGAGAAGATATACTAATGTCATGAAATGCCTCTGAGATTTTTATATATAATTTTTTTTAATGTAAACCACACAATGTTCGAGATGTGATCCAAAAAATCACACAAAAAACAAGTCAATTCATATTATATTTATAAATCATATTAACCCCTTAATATTCACCATTATATTTTCATTATTCTAAATCATTGAGAAATTCCTAGTCGATTTGGGGATCACTGAAAACCTCTAATCAATGGAATTATCCCTCAACATTGGAAGATTCTATATGAGTGAATTTGGGTGATTAATTCCTACATTCCTCTCTATTTTTTTAATTATTTATTTTTCAGTTTCACAATTACTATTTTATTTGGATTTCATTATTTTTTGGACTTTCATTTTGACAACTCACCACTACCTTTCTGGTTGATTTGATGACAGTTTGTGTTGTTGTGACCCTAGAGCTCATCTTCTCTTTTTTAAGAATCATAAATGAATCAAAAAAATTTAATTTATGTATGATATTAAATTTATCACCATTTTATTTGTATTTATGGTTTTATCATGAATTTTATTTCTATTGGGTGAGAGTTATGAATTGGAATAATAGATATAATCAATCAAAATGATGAAATTTTAAGGGAATGAAACGATTCAAATGTGGTTACAAATTTTCTTTACATTTCTAATGTTGTTTTAGTTTATATGGAGTTTTATTGATAGAAGTTTATTAATTTTTTAATTATGTTGATATACATTAACATGGATATGGATAAAAAATTACTTCGTGAAAATTTAAAGTAAAAACAAATTAATAAATGTTGGAGGAAAATTATTAAATTAAAAATGAAAAATATTCCTCATATTGTTTCATAATTTATTTGATTATCGTGGTTATTTATTCTCAATTAAAGGAAATTTATTGTGGAATGATATTAGTAGTGTTATGAAGATGGTTACATTGGTGTTTTATATGTTAACCCATATGTGTGCGAATGTAAGAGATTATTATCTACCTATATTTTGTTATGTATTCATATAGACCATACATTAGATAGGTTGGATAACAGAAACCTAGATACACTAGGGGATGTTTTTCCCTATCATATAGGATAGAGAGGATATAAATTTCTGAATTCACTCTCTTACCTTTTGTCCCTTCAACAATAGATTCTGGTGATATTGGTGGTGTATGATGTGATATATTATGGGTGTTATGAACTGTTGGGGATGGGAACATGGTTTATTACCTATGAATTCATAATACCATGCTTCCTATTTTATGTTATATGATATGTGTTGTTAGTTATGTGTTATTTAATATGTTTTTAGTTCCATGAGAATTGATATATAGTTTGTACTGTCAATATTGGACAATGAAGGGAGATGAGTAAAATATGATTTAACACTGTTTGAGAGAAATAATCATTTGGGAAAGTTGTTACATGGTGAATTTTTAAACATTATTATAATAATAATTTACTAATAATGGATTATTTATTTTTTTAGAGAGACTTGGTGAGGCTGGAGGAAATTGTGGACATGCAGAGATGTTGGTTTTTTCTATTGTTTTTTCATTGGAGTATTTGTACAATCATTCCAATTTATCAGATGGATATTTTGGAATGATCCTATTGAGTATATATGTTATGGTCACCAAAATATATAAATATATATTTATATAAACTTATTTTAATGGTCCCAACATAAATTTTGTGGTTGAACTGGATAATAAAAGCGTGGAGCTTGGATTTTTGTGTTTTCTAGCACAATATTTTCTATTATTATTATTGTCTTATAGGTAGAGATATTTTTATTTTTTTATATTCTTACATTGTGGTATATTTATTGTATGGTATTTTTTAATTATTTTTATCTTATGGTGGATTGGTTCATGGTCTATTATTATAAATAAGGGTATTATAGGGTAATTACTCCCATTATGTGTGCTTGTAACATCAATGTTTGTCATCAACTCTGGCCTTGCAGGAGACAGGTCTCAAGGGTTACTCTTTTTTTAAATCATGGCCTTGTAGGGGTACTAGTGGGTGGGGGATCTGATTGAGTTGTATGAATGGTGTTAGTTAAGATATATGGGAGAGTTTTGAGTTAGCAACTTATTATAACTGAAAAGGTTCATAAAGAAATAATATTGTTAAACATCGTATGTGACGAAAATATGGGAGACATGTAAATAAATAGGATTTTGGACCCCCTGTGATTTGACATGATAAAAATATTATTTTCAAATTTTCTAAGTAATGTGATGTTACATAAATTATATAGATGTTGGAGTGGTACATGGAACATATTTTCATGAGATTTTTTTTCTAAATGGGTGGTTTTGATAATGAATAATTGAATTAACTAAATGAATCTAAATAAATCTATTGGTTATATAATTTAGTGATACTATAATATTTGTAGAGATACCAGTTGGTCATTGAAAAAATCTGGTTCAATTTGTGGAGGATTATCAGGATAACCATTTTCATTTTTGGAGGGTCAATCCTAATAGGGATCATGGGACAAGGTAGAAGATATTTCACATTATTGAAAATCAGATTCTAGTGGTATATGTGGGTACCACCTATTATTTAGGTATGGATTTATGAGTAGAGTATTTTAATATCAATATCAATTTGATTTTATCATGAACTTAGTATCATGTTCCCCTTGAATTTTTCCATTTGTATGGAGTAGTGAATTAGTGGTGGATTTTCTATCTCATGTAGAAAATAGAGACCGATGTATTATGGGAAGACATCAGACATGACTTCATGTGTGAGTTATTTTTGATGATGAAGAAGGAATCGAAGAGGTAAAAGTTTATATCCTTTTATAAGGGGTGTATTTTCCTTTAGTAATCGAGAAATATATTTATGGACCATCTTTTATTTTTTCCATGATGGTTTTTCTAGATGAGGATATGGGAGAATAATGCTTAGATGAATCATTTTTTCCCTTGCATTATTCTTTGGTCATGACATTTAGATTCACTATATAATTAGTGGTGAAAAAGATGGATGATTTTTTGGGGAGTGTGAATGAGTGGGATAGAATACCCATATTTGAGAGTCATCAAGGTACTTTGAGGATTATGGATTCATATAAAAGATTAGGGATGATGACCCTTTAGAGGTTCTGATTGTCATGGAAACAACCCAAATAACTAAAATCATGTTTTTCAATGGATCGTAGTTACTATGAGTTTATCGGGAGAGATCATATTTTTTTCTGTTATTTTGATTGTCATGGTAACTATTGGTTAAACTGTTCATCATCCCGAGCCAGTGAATGTAGCCCATGTGATCTGGCCCCATTATAGATGTTGCAATATTTATCTCCTAGGAATTTTCATTACCAGATCTATTTTATCTTCATCAGCTTGTTTAGTAGTCTTTTTCTCTTCCATGAGGAGGTGTGGTTAACATATGGTTACATCAGGATACTCCTTGTAATCAAGGACCTAGGGCAGGGTATGTATGTGTAGGAAATCCATTGTGAGGTAGTGGAACTAGTAGAGTCTAGATGCATAGGATAGAGGCATTGGTGCAAGAGGGTGTAGTTCTTGTCTGAGGTAAAATCAGTTTATCTTATATATTGGTTTATATATTGGTTGATTCTGAAGATTCACATTCCATTAATGTACCCAATTTTGTAAGGAACTAAACCCATTTTCATAGATCACATGCCTCATTTAATTATATTTGTATATAAACAATGAATATGCATCCTGAAGGACCAAGTAGTTTAGTAGCATGGGAAACAAGATATATACATCTGTTCAATATCACAACTTGTAATGAAAAATAACATAGAAATTTCTTAGACCATATCCATATCTCCTAGCTTATTTCACCATGTTATTGATAATAAAATTCTTCATGTATTGAGAAAATGTATCATAAAGAATGTGTGAGCTCAAATTCTTAGTACGAGTAAGCAATACATCATAAGATAAGAAACAAATTAGGCATGATGAATATTTGAAAACACATGCCTTTAAAAATAATAAATTTTACCACATTATGGAAGGAATATTAGATGAGTAAATAATTCCATAATAAAACATAATCATTGGTACTCTACTATTCAAATAACTACATGAACCATCAATAATATTTTCAATAATGAGGGAATGAATAATGCAGTACATCATAACCATACTGTCAATACCTTGTTCCAACACCATAAATATTCATTTTTTCAAGGATTTATGCTAAGACCATATTTTCTCTCATGAGACGTACAAATGCACAATGTGGCTTTTTCGGGCCCAACCCAACACTTAATAAGTCCAACTAATTCCTCATATGAATGGGGATAAACATAAATAACATATATATTCATATTGAAACTTACATATTAAATGTAAATTACCTTTCTTGAACATTCTGTCTAAACACTAACCATTCAGAGTAAATTGGTGAATTATTTTAAGATAGTACATTACTAGAAAATAAAATCTTACACCATTAAATTAAATATTTTTTGTGACAAAAATAAAATTAATCCTAATAATATATAATAATCATCAAGAATGTTGCAATAGATGAAGATACTCTTATAAAATCTTTGAGTAATTCTTGAGTTAAACACTCATTTACTTTGAAAAGAAGAGTTATTTTAGAAATGTAATTGTATAAAACCAGAATTAAAGAAAGTTAATATTTTCATAATAAAATGTGTGATTTTATAAAGATAATGGAATACAAAAACAGATTATTGGGTGCCCTTGAAAATAGGTGAGAATTTGAGAAATTCCCTTCAATCGGGCTTGTATTTCAAGAATAATTTTTAAATGATCCATTTAGAACAAATAAATACCATTAAATGAATTTATGGATATGGTTGGTAAAAATATATATAACACTCACACATAATTTATTAGGAGTTCATAATAATACAAAATAATTTCATTGAGGTAATAAGACAATAAAAATAACCTGAATGAAAATGGATGTTCGGGTGGGAAACACTACCACTTTGTAATCAATCATTTCGTATGAAAAAAAATTTATAATATTATAATTATACAGTTAATACTATTATAATAAATATAATCATGATATGTTTCATCAATGGTCCATATATATACACCATAAGCACGTATTTGCATTGAATATAGAAAATATCACAAAAATGGAAGTGAGATGAAGAAACTGTACCACTTTGTAATCAATTAATTCATATGCCCCAAAATTATTAATATTAAAATTATACATTTAATTCCATGAAATTAAATATATTCATGATATGTTACATCAATTGGTAGTATACATACACCATACACAATTATTAGTATTGAAAACAGAAAATATCACAAAAATAGAAGTGAGATGAAGAAACCCTGACCTCAAATCTAATGATGTTTTTCACATGGTCATACTATCATGGATAACCAAATTAAATTCAATAATTAAGAATTAAATAATATGTTATATATTTAATTTATTTATTTTATCCATAGAAATTTCATTCATGGCCATTTTGATGGGTTAAGTGGTTAAATTTCATTGTTCAGGTTCGTTTGTTTCATGATCGATATACTCATATACATGAGCGGAGAATCATGTAAAAATGAGGATTTTTGTCCATATTTGAAGTTATATGTAATTAGTGAACATAAATATGGTTACATGGTTTTAAATTTAAATTGGTTACTTGGAGTGAATATGAATCATTCTTTAAATTATTTTATAAAAACTGTTTGGCTTAATTTGCTGTTTTTGAGCACAATAAACACATTGTGCTTTATTAATCAAAACCATTTTTAAAAAAAGATTACAGAACCATATATGAGAAAAAATAAATATATTATAGTCTTTTTAAACCATAATAATTTTTTCATGACCCTAAATAAAGAGGGTAATGGAAATTGAAAACCCATCGTCCTTGAATGTGGTAGATTAGCACATCTCGTGTGGTGTTTTCATTTTTAGTATAAAAGAATGGGAAAGGAGAGATGATGAAAAATTAATAATTTATCCTGAAAAAATCCTAGTTCCTGTAAAATACTGGAGTAATAAAAATATTTGGATGGATGGAGTATAGAAAATAAAAATAAAAGAATTGAAAATAAAAAGATAAGTTGAGAAATCTCTTAAGAAAATTCGGGAGCCTAACGAGATCACTTAAAAATTTATAAAACATATTAATAAAAAACTGGTATCTAATCATTATTACATAATATATACAATAAGTGGTATGTTTAATTACATATTGAAATATAATAAAATTTAAATAAAAAGATAATAACATAGTAAGAGTGCTTGAAAAAGATAGAGATTTTGAGACGATAATTCTGCAGCATAACAACTAGACAACATGGTTTTAGAATTAATTGAAAAGAGAGGGGAAAGGGGTCAAAAATTCATAGAATACTCATTAAACAATATTTTAATAGAATAAAATGGAAATTATAACATGGTATTAAAACCTAAAATATATATCACATAAAAGAGAACTTGAAATAAAATAAATAAATAAAGGAATTTACATCTTGAATCCACATACTTGAGAATCTCTTTAAGGGAAGGGGTATTAGTCATTTGGAAAGAAAAAGAGCTTATTGGACTTGAGTAGTGACTATGGGATGGTATTTGGGTACAAAATTTAGGATCTTCAAGTCTTAGAGTAGAGAGGGGAAGAGGGGGTGAGGGGGGGTTTATAGTGGAGGAGAGGAGTGAATTTTGAAAATTTTATTCATTATTTATTATTTCCATCAAGACAACAAATAGTGCTGTTTCATCTGACACATAATAGTGATAAGTGCATGTGATTTTGAACTAAGTGGCCTTAAATCACCCATGATATCTTCAATAGTGTATTTAACTAAAAAAAATTATATATGGTATTTTATTGTATTTCACCATTCATTAAAAATTCAAGTATTTCAGAAAAATACCAAAAATTCATCCAAATTTTTTTTGATGTCTATAATTAAAAAATGAAATCCATTTTTTGAAAATATTTTTTCTAAATTTTTTTAATTTAATTTTTAAATTGAATCATAATACTTTCGAAAAAAACATTAAAAATATAACTCTTTTTATAACACCTTGAAAAATTAATCAAGCTCCTATAAAATTATCTTATAAGCATTAGAAAAACAAAATAACTATTTATTATTAAATTTTATGAAAATAACATTCCATTTTAAATTATTAAATTAATAATTAAATTGTAATTAATATATTATTAACCTGCAAAAATATCAATAATTATATTATGGTCGTTTTTCACTTTTAACATGTCTAAATTGTATTTATACATTTATGGCTGAAGTTTATATTTTTTTGGTTGATTTACTATTCATTACTTTTAATTACTATTAATAAGTGTATATTACTATTCACCAAAACATTATGTTTTTCATATCAGACTCTAAAAATCTTACTTATCACAATTTTGTATGTAAGTTTTTCAAAATTCAAATCATAGAGGTTGAACAATTATGTTCATTTGGCTAGGTTATAATAGTGGTTTTTTGTAGAGACTTAGTGTTTCATGCATTCTATATTAGATCTATTTGTAAATTCTTCAGGTGTTACATTATGCCCTCCTTACAAAAATTTCATCCTCGAAATGTGAAATTGGACTTCTAATGTGAATGGGTGATACTTGAAAATTCCCTTGTGGGAAACCCACATAAAGAATATAGTTAAAATATCCTATTACTAAGAGAAAAGTGAAATTCATCATTTACAACAAAAAAACACATTATAATTGGAAAACATGGTCATAGAGGAATAATCAAACCAGAATGTATTGACATTGAACTCTAAAACCCAATAAAATGATCAAACTAAACCATTTCATAAATGGTTAAAAATTCAAAAATATAATAATTGAACGCATTATAATAAAGGTCTCTAAATTTCCATGATGAACTTATCATTAACCCTTAACCAACACGAATCCGCTCTAAATTTTCAAATTCCACACATGTAAATAATTTCATCATGAATACTCATAAAATAAGTTAAGAACTTGAATTACCATAAAAACCATATTCAAAATATGCATTCTTATGTATTCCTTAAGTAAGATACCTGTTATAGGATATATTCCTTTAAATCCATTTTTTTGTAAACCCCATTGATGATAGAATATACCACTTCTCAACAGGTCAATAATTAGTTCCAAGGTATTCAGTACCTATATGAAGTAATCATTTCTTCATCATAATCTCAAAATGAGATATATATTAAGGGTTTTCTTTCCCTCAATCATGTGTTTTATAAAAGTTTAGCTTTCTACTAAATCACTTTTCCTTTGTACCATTCATCATACAACGTCAAATACATAATGAAATATTACTATAGTACAATACATATATATCTCAGAATTCATATAATGAGTAAATTATTGAAAATATTCAAATTAAATGATTATTGTCTAGGCATATTATTCATTATAATCCATCTCCTTCATCATCATAACTTGATCATTATCTAGAATAATAATTTGGGATACATTCCTTTGACGCTTCAGACATTGATTTTCATAGTGTCCCATATTCTTATAGATAAAGCTTTGAATATAGGAAAATTCATTCATTATCTTGAAATTATGATCATGGTGGCCTGTTTAACCAAACTTGAAGCAAAATAGTTTCCCTCTAATGCATATAGTAAGGTGTTTCCTTTAACAATTATTACATGTGGGAAAACACATATTTCCCCTTTTCCCCTTTTCCCTTTATATATGTTTTTCCATTCCATCCTCTTCTTCTTTTTCTTCCCTTAAAATCCATATAACACAAAGAAGTCATTACATACCTTTTTAAAACAAGATACTATTTTATATATGATGACGATAGTTGGGAGAGAATATTCCTTTGAAATTATGGATTAAGACTATTAGAGATATGATTGTTCTTACTATTCGCATCATGAGTATTGGTGAAGTTATCATTCCTTCTTCTAGATGAAATTTCTAATAAATTTCATATTATATATTACCTCAAAACAATAGGAACTGTCTATATTCCTAAACATGGTATGACACAAAATATAAATTTATGCATTATAAATCCTAGAACCATATACTTCGGTTACTATGGTGGCATAAATCGTTCGTAATTGTTTTTAATAAGCTTATGAATTTACCATATAATATCCCCTATGAGTGTTGAACCAAGAGTTTTGTGTTTTCCGTTGTCGTGCACCAGTTCTTGTTCAAGTCATGCTCAAAGCGGTATTTTTGGGTTTTACCCCTAGATACATCTATGCTAGAGCAACCACTATTTATTTGTATCCTAACAGGGATGTATTTTCTTGATAAACCACATAATCTATTCCTTATGAAAATTCTAGTGTGTCCTTGCAATATTATCACCAAAGTCTATCCTAGGGTATTGTTCACTAATCTACTTTTTCTATATCTAGTTTCCATGTTTTCTACCGAACTTCCTCTAATACCAACTGTAAGGACACGACCCCAGTTGGGTGGATCTGGATCCTTATTTAATTACATTTTCATATAAAAATTGAATTTTCATCCCTAAGGATCGAGTATTTTAGTTGCATTGGAAACAAGATATATACATAAGTTCAACATTATAACTTGAAATTAAAAACAATATAGAAATTTCTTCGACTACATCCATAACTGCTACGTTATTTCAGTATGGCATTCATAATAAATTTCCTCATGTCTAGAAAAAATGAAACATAATAAAGTTGTGAGATCAAAATCTATGTAAGAGTAATAAATACAGTGGAAGATAATATAAACATAACTCATAGAGAATAATTGAAAATACATGCCTTTACAAATAATAAAGTTGAACACATTATGGAAGGAATATGAGATGAGTAAATAATGTAATAATATAACATAATAATGGGTATTACACAATTAGAATAACCACATGAACCATGTATAATATTTTCTTAATGACGTAACACATAATGCGGGACATAATAACCATACTGTCAAGGCCTTATGCCAAGACCATAAATAATCATTTTCTCAAAGCCTTGTGCCAAGACCATAGTTTATCTCATGAGACCCACCAATGCACTAAAGGGCTATAGAGGGCCCCACACAACACTTACTAAGTAAAATTAATCCATCATATGAATGAGGATAAATAGAAATAACATATATATTCATTTTTAAACTAACATATGAAATGTAAATAACTTTTCCAAAACATTGAGCATAAACACTAACAATTCGAAGAAAATTAGTGAATTTTTTTAAGATAGAACATTCAAATCCATAATAATAATATACCATTAAATTAAATATTTTATATGATAACATAAAATATTAATATCAATAATACATAAGAATCAACAAGAGTGTTAAAATAGATGAAGATACTCTTATAAAATCATCGAGTAATTCTTGAGATAAACACCCTTTTACTTTAAAAAGAAGAGTTATTTTGGAAAAATGTTTTTATAAAACTATAAGATAATTAAAATAATATATTCATAATAAAATTATTAATTTTATAAATATAATGGTTTCCAAAAACAGATTATTGGATTCCCTTGAAAATAGGCGAGAATTGGAGAAATTCCCTTGAATCGGGGTTGTATTTCAAGAATGATTTATAAAAGATCCTTTTAGAACATATAAATACAATTAAATGAAAGTATGATTCTGGTTGGTAAACATATATAAAACACTCACAAATAATTTATCAGGATTACATAATAATAAAAAAGAATTTCATTGAGGTAATTAGACAATAACAATAACCCGAATGAAAATGGAGGTTCGGGTGGAAAAACCTTACCATATTGTAACCAATTGATTTGTTTGCCTAAAAATTAATAATATTAAAATGATACAATGAATACCATGAATATAAATATATTAATGATATGTTACCTCAATGGGAATTATACATACACTAAACACATGTATTAGTAGTGAATACAGAAAATATCACAAAAATGGAAGTGAGATGAAGAAACCATTAACACTTTGTATTCTATCGATTTGTATGCCCCAAAATTAATAACATTCAAATGATACATTTAATAAAATAAAAATAAAGTTATTAATGCTATTTTACATCAATTTCCAGTATACACACACCACACACAATTATTTGTAGTGAATATTGAAAATATCACAAAAATAGATGTGAGATTAAGAAACCCTTACCTTAAGTGTGATGTTGTTCTTCACTTGGTCCAAGTGTCCGCGACAAAAAAATTAAATTAATTAATTAACATTTAAAGAATCTATTATACATTTAATTGATTTATTATATCCTAATTAAGTTTATTCATGGCTTTTTTGAAGAGTTAGGATGATCAATTTCATTGTTGGGGTTCATTTGTTTAATGATCAGTATACTCATTTACATGAGCAGAGAATCAAGTAAAAATTAGGATTGTGTTATAGAATTTAAGTTGTATGTTATTATTTAACATACATAATGTTAAATGGTTGTAAATTTCTTTTGGTTACTTGGAGTTAAGATGAATCATTATTTAAATCATTTAATAAAAACTATTTGGGTTAATTTGGGTTTTTTGAACACAATGAACTCATTTTGCTTTATAAATAAAAATCATGTGTAAAAAATATTCCAAAACCATATATGAGACATAATAAATAAATTATTATATGTTTAAACAACAATAATTGTTTCATGATTAGAATTTAACATGTTAAACGAAATTGAAAACCCATCGTCCTTGAATGTGGTGGATTTGCACATCTTGGGTGGTGTTTTTATTTTTAGAATAAAAGAATGGGAAAGGAGATATGATGAAAAATTATTCCTTTATCATAAAAAATTCATAGTATATTTAAGATAGTATAGTAATAATAATAGTTTAAAGAAAGTATTTTAGGAATGAAAAATAAAGGAACTCAAAATAAAAGAAAAGTTGATAAATCCCTTATGAAAATATTGCAGTCTAACGATGTCACTTAAAAATTCATAAAATATATTGATGATGGAAAAAGGGTATCTCATCATTATTAAATAAAATATAAAGTAATGGGGATATGTAATTACATATTAAAACATAAGAAAATTTTAATTAAAAGATAATAACATAATATGAGTGCTTGAAAAACATAGTGATTTTGAGATGAAAAAAATACAACAAAATGGATTCGCAACATGGTTTTAGAAAACATTAAAAAGAAATGGAAAATGGGTCACCCATTCATTGAATACTGAAAAACCAGTAGTGTAATAGAATAAAATTGAAATAAGAGCATGTTATAAAAACCTGAAATACATACCACATAAAAGAGAACTTGAAATAAATGAAATGAAAAGAAGAATTTACCTCTTGAATCCACCTCCTTGAGAATCTCTTTAAGCGAAGGGGTTTTAGTCTTTTGTAAAGAAAAAGGGATTCTTTGAAGTGGGAGTGACTAGGGGAGGATATTTGTGTAGAACAATGAAGATATTAAAGGCTTATATGAGTGAAGAGAAGAGGGAGCGAGGGGGGGGGGGGGTTTATAGTGTTGGAGAGGAGTGAATTTTGAATATTTTATTCATTCTGTTATTATTTGCATCAACACAACCAATAGTGTTGTTTAATATGACCCCTAATAGTTATAAGTGTATGTAATTTCGAACCAAGTGTCCTTAGATCTATCATGATGTCATAAATAGTGTATTTAACTAACAATTTTTATTAACAGTATTTTACTGCATTTCATTATTCATAAAAAATCGATTATTTTAGAAAAATCCCAAAAGTTCATCCTAACTATTTATAGATGTGGAAAATTCAAAAATGAATTCCATTTTTGAAATTAATTTTCTATATATTTTTAATTTAATTTTTGAATAAAATCGTAATTTATTCGAATAAATAATATTAAAACTATAACTCGCTTTATTACAGCTTGAATAATTAACCACGGTCCCATAAACATATATTATAACAATTAGACAATAAAATAACAATTTATTATTACATTTCATGATAATAAATTTCCATTTTATGTTACTAAATTAATCATAAAATTGTAATTAAAATATTTATGACATTCAAAAATACCAATACATATACTATGATCATTTTTTCACTTTTAAGATGTATAAATAGTATTTATAAATTTATGGGTGAAGCTTATAATATTTTGGATGATTTACTATTCATTACTTTTTATAAGGGTATGTTACTATTCACTAAATAAATTATTTTTGTCTTATCAGACTCTAAATATCTTACTGAACACAACTGTTTATGTCATTTTTTTTGAAATTCAAATCCCAGAGGAGAAAAACTTATGTTTAAATGACTAGGACATAACAAAGTGGTGTTTTGTAGAGACTCAACATTTCATGGTTGCTATATTAAATATATTTGAAAAATTCTTAGGGTGTTAAAAATTTGTTCCATGAAATACATTTACATATAGAGAGGCTTTTTGTACTTCTGATATTATCCATTCTTGTCAGTGGTAAGACTAGATTGTTTGACTTATGTTTGGGATATAGGCTACTGATATAAAAACATCAATATATGGAAGATTTTTTTTGTTTCAGATATTACCATATGATATCCTTCATATATATATATTGGTTATATTTACATCACATCATGGAGGACTATTTTACAATGAAAATTGAGTTATTTGATGTGGAAGGATGAACTAGGGTATCCCTGGTGAGATAGGTTTACGGGTGATAGGAATGTTGAGAACATTATTTTGTTGATGTCGAATTCATCGATAGATTTAGTGAGAGTATATGTGTTTGGGACTCCCATTGTTATTTTACATTTCTTAACTGTCTTCCATGGATAGGACGTGAAACTACCCCCTCTATGCGATGTCAATTTTACAACAGTGATTGAGTCAGGTGTTACAATGATTTTGAATGATCCTTATTGGATGGAACCCCTATATTTAAGAAAGTTGAGAATCTAGATTGATGACCTGATTAAAGATGACTTTAATAGAGATAGTGTATCACTATGGGGATATCTAGTTTTGTTCTTTAATAAGGAAGATGATATTATGATATTGTATATAGACCACCAAATGCTAAATCAGGTGATGATCAAGAGTTTTTTCCCTATTTTAGGTACTTAATATCTCATTGACTAGTTGACGAGACTAATCCAGTGTTTTAAGATCAATCTATAGTTGGGATATCATCACATGTGGGTGAAATGGGTAGATATTCTAAATAATGTTTTCTAGTACTAGTATGGACACTTTGTGAATGATGTCAGGGAATTTGATGTCGTGATGTCACCAACTCTATTAATGGGGCTTGTGAACTCTATATTTCATGAGTTTTTATGTGTTCATAGTCTTTTTCCATTAAAGGCAATATCATATATTCATTATTGGGGAAGGATCATATTAATAAATTTAGGATCATTTTTTAGACTCTTTAATCCCATCACTTATACGGAAAATTTCCCAAGTGTCTGTTTGGGACATGGGGGTTTCCTTTTCTTGGGCATGTCGTGACCTATCTGGGACAAGTAGTGGATTAATCAATAGTTGAGGAAGTCGTTTCATGGATGACACCCAAGAATGTGGAATAAGTATATATATTTCTTATTATTTAGACTTATTATAGAAGGAATTTTTCAATCATATTATAGCTCCATTAATAACCCTAATCCATAAGGATTAGGATTTTATTGGGATTGAGATTTTCCAAAAATCATTTTATAATGAAAAATAATAGTTTTATAGAGCTAATTTTTTTTTGGGATCCCGAGGTTGGTGTAATGTTTGAGGTATTGTGTGATGATTCCCACATTTGGTAAGGATGTACCTTAATTTTTTAATGGTATGTTCTATCCTATGGGTCTATGTAGTAATGTTTTAATGAAAATTATTAAACTACCCATGATCTAGATATAGGAGAAATGGTGTTCTCTCTTAATCTATGGAGACATTATCTCATTTTGTGAATGGTTTTTTGTTTTTACATATCATAAAATTTTAAGGTATTTTTTCTCCTCATGTGATTTGAATATATAATAGTGGATATAGATGGAGGTTCATGAGGACTATGATTTTGAGCTCTACTATAAACTAAGAATTGAAAATTTCATGAAAGATGTACTGAAATTAATTTTGCGTGAATATGTTCAAGAATTTAAGGATTCTTTGTTGGAGATGGATGAGTTAGCATATTTACATATTAGGGAATATGAATTTGATAATAGAGGGAACCAATTTAATATGATTATATTGACCACTTTGTTTCATCAGGTAGATGAATATTAAAGGGAAGACTCATAGGTTTAGGTGATATGTGACATGATCATTCATGGTGATGCCAATATGGGATGGTTAGAGTATCACCAATATCGGCTTATATTATTTGGAAGGATTTTGTCCTGATTAGTGATGCATGAGGGAGTCCATTAAAAGTTTAATTGATCACCCCAGTTTATTCACAATAATGTGTCTATGATGTATAATGGCTTGATGATGCATTTTGGTGTCCAGGGATGAAGCAATTAGTGGAGTTGTTCACGGCGTCATGGGTAGTCTGATAGTAGGTAATGGTATAAAATCATGTACTTGGTGATTTTCTAAATCCTATATAGATCCTCAAGTGTATGGGGTAGGAAAACATGATGGATTTTATCACTATACTACCCTGAAATTTAGGAATATATGATGCTATCTAAGTGATATTGGACCTACTGATAAAATTATCTAACTTTAAAGTAATATGGGAATCAGGTATGATATATATTATTCAGATATGGTATATGTATGATGAATTAATCCTTTAAAGATCCCCATGGACCATAATATTTTACTAAAAGTTTTGTTTACTTCATGATTCTAGTGGTGATTTCAGTGCACCTATGAATCATAGTCCCACCCAAGCACTACATTCCACCAATAGACATACAAGAAGATGGAGTGGACTATCTAAAAGCATGAGTTTTTTTATTGGTATAAATAAAGGATTTTGGTGTTTTCTTAGGAAACACATACCTTTGGTTGATATTTTGTACACAAATGTTTACTACTCATCCATTATTATTCCCTTGATCAAGGTTTCTAGCATGTGGCAATGTTGATCACTATTGAGATATATTGAGGTTAAAGAGGTAATGGTTCTTAGTCTGGGAATGGTGTAGAGAATGAAAAGGAATATCTAAGAGGTTTTTGATAGGTTTAAGGCATCATAAGACTAAAAAAGTTTTATGCTGATATATGGGGGATGAATTTTTATTTTGAGGTTGGAAAATATGTTTTCTGGAAGGGCCCCCCATGACACAGTCATCGGAGAATTGGTCAGGGAATAAAGATGTGACCCATGATTATTAGATACTTTGAGGTGTTGTAGAACATTAGTGTGTTGTATTATCAATTTTTTCTACTTTTTTATTTTGATGGAGTTAATATGATGTCTTCCACACATCCTATCTCCACCGGTATCTTCATGATGATTCCCATCTCACCGACTCAATGACGTTTAATATTTATGGTGATGCAACATTTTTGGAATGAACAATCATGATTCCGGACCACCAAGGGAAGGTGATACAAGGGAATGTTTTCCCCTTGGTTCATGTGCTATGGAGTCATGGGGGATCGGAGGAGCGTACTTGGGCGGGAAAATCACAGATGTGAACCCAGTACATAAGGTTGTTTGTTCACTGATGTTTTGAGTATTTTCTGATAAAATTTTGTGCTGGTTGTTTGAATTTTTTAAATTATGTTTTTGAATCATGTTGATATGTTTTGATATGTGGCTTCATAATTTTTTAGTGGGTATTATCAAGGGGGGTGTTGGTATATTTTGATGTTTTGTGTTAACTTTCCATTTTCGGTTTTGTTATAATTATTGAGGAAAATTGTTTAAAATGAATATAATGTAATATCCTAGAATCATCCAACAAATTAAATTATGAGTTTTGGGCATTGGTATCCTTAGAAAAATTTATGTAAATAGAATGGGAAGGTGAAATTAAATCAATAACTACATGTTTTGATTCAATCCATGAATTAATGATTCCTATTATATAATGTTTCTTATGGTGGGTTCATAACTTCATCTTTAATTTTTTCTCGATCTGATTAAAATTATGAAATATTTTTCAGGTTATGAATTTTCTTGTTAGTGGTTTATTAGTTAGGTATTAAATAGTTTCATTATCTGAAATGATATGCACATGACATGAAATTTTTAAGAGTTTATTCAATTTAGAACCTTATTTTTCGATAATGTTAACTATGGGTGGTTCATGATAGGAACCCACCACTCAAGCCATGAATATGGTTATTTAAAGACAATATATAAATACCATCCTCCCTATTATGCCAATCAATCTTTCATCATTACTATCAATATTTATGAAAATCCTAGGATATATTGGGTTCTCTAACAATCTATGAAATTTGGAATATATCCATGGAATTCGGAGAGGAGATATTAATGATTTTGATTGAGTTGATTCTCCCTTTCTCAATTTCATATTCTCTTTTATTTAGAGGGTTCACAAAAACATTATTTTTTTAGGTGGGGTTTCATTGGAATACAATTTGGATGAGACATTGATGTGTTTTAAATTTATTTTTTGATCCTTTGTTTGTAAGTGTCCCCACAGTTCATCCCCTCTTGGTTTTTCTTGTATAAAAAATTAGAATGATTCCATGGAGGAATGGGATTCATCTTCTCTCTATTTTTTGTGATTTTATGTGATTATCATGTTTTTTGTTTCCATTGGGTTAGTTGTATGACTAGAATCATAAAGATAATAAAACAATCTAATGAAATATGAAGGGTATGGTGTGATGTTCATGTGGTTACAAGTTTTCATGATATAGATGATGTGTTTCTTTGATATATGCATGTTATGGTTTTTTTCTTATATTTATGGGATTATTTGATAATAAAATTTAAATTTTTAGGTTATTAATTCTAGGAAATGATATAAAAAAATTGATATACCTATTTTATGATTGAATTCTCATTTGTTTCTTGGTGGCCTTGATTGTTTGTTGCATGGCATGCTTGGTTGTGTGCTTCTAGGTAGACTTGGTTGTTTTTGGTTTGGAGGTGGTTTTTTACTCATATATTTTTTTTCACTGGTTTTATTTTGTTGTTGATTGATAGTGGTTTGGTGGAAATTTAATAATATTTATAAATATAAAAATATTTATGGATAATAAATTTATTGGTGTCAATGTAAACTAATAAGAAAATTAATAATGTTTTGTCAATAATTTTTGAATTAAAAAAAAGAAAATAGAACATGTGTTGTCTCCCCATTTGTTTGATTATATGGTTTATTAGTTCATCGTTAGAGTTAGTTCATGGTGGTTTGATATTAGTAGTGTTTTGGAGATAGTTACAAAAAATTTTCTTATGTTATTTCATATTTGTGGGATTGGGTAAAATTATTATAAACCAATACATTAATGTTTTTTCTTATGAAACCCACCCAAACTGGCTAGCATGAAAATCTCATAGTGATCATAGTGGGTGTTTCTTCTTAATACATATAATGGTGAAGATATAGATATATAACTATCCACACTACCCTACTCTCTCTTCCCAATGAACTTCTAGTTATAATGACGGTGGATGATGAGATATATGGTAGAGGACATGCATAGTTGTGGGTGGTTATGAGGTTAATGCCATACACATTGAAGATAAACTACTTCCTTGGTTATGTGATTTGATATGTGAAATTGGTGATGTAAGATTTTATATATAGTTTCTGGTTCAAGAAATGTTATTAGTGTGATTCTGTCATTAGTGGATTTATAAGGGATGTGAGGAAAGGATGTCATCACTATTGATAAGAGTGGAAAACTAGTTGGAATTTGGTTGTACATATTATTTATTAACCTTATCAGGATATTACATTAAAACTCGTTGATGAATTTTTTTAGTGGGAATGTGGATGAAGTTTCTATAACATTATTTTCATTAGGTATTTTTTTTATCATTAGAGATGTTTCTGTCAATTTTATATTCCCTATTTTTGTTATATTTTTTGTATGGGATATTGGTTTACTTTTTTATAGTATATTGGAATGGTTTGTGGTTTAATATTATGATCCGTGGATATTATAGGTTAATGCCTCCCATTAGGAGTTTTTGTACCATGGGTGCTAGTGACTAATCTAGGGCCTACTATACATAGTAATTGGGGGCTGGTTCTTCTCTTTAATGTTTTCTTGGAGGGGTACCAATGATGTGGGTTTTGGGTATGTATTTTAAGTAATTTATTTAGGTTATATATAATTTTAGGCTCACCTATACCACAATTAAAAACACACAAATGTGTGTTCTGTTTAATGAAGACATTATAAAATATATCATACATAATTAACCTACTGGGATGAAAGAATTTTTCAGAGAACTTCAAAAATACACAATCACAATCCATGTGTAGTAAGAAGGTGGATAATGTCATTATTTAATATTTCCAACGATTCATAAGTAATTTTAATGAATGTATAAATTGTTATTTTCTAATTAATGTGTTATTAAATCAACTTGAAAAATAAATAAATAATTTTTATGTTTATAATGATATTAATTTTAAATGAAATATTTTATAAAAAAAATTAGAATACAATTTAATTTTTAAAAACATGAAAAAACATAATTTAATATTTGTAAAAAAATATATAGATGTTTGAATTAAAATTTATTCATTTGGAAGTTGTTAAATAGATATTCCCATTGTTATTTTAGATAGAAAGTCAAATAAATTATAGATTGACTAGTATAGGAAACATTAAAAATAAATTCCATTAATTATTTTGTAACAAATGTAATGACCAATTGAAAAAGAACATATGAAATCATATATTTAAAATGAAATACATTTATGAATAAAAAATGATAATGGATGATAATTACTGAAAATGAAAAAAAAATGATACAGACATATTCACTTACAAGTATTATTTTTTTTGGAAATGAATACCAAAATAGATAAAATGGTAGAG
This sequence comes from Viscum album, assembly GCA_963277665.1. Taxonomy (NCBI): domain Eukaryota; kingdom Viridiplantae; phylum Streptophyta; class Magnoliopsida; order Santalales; family Viscaceae; genus Viscum; species Viscum album. The sequence continues at coordinate 696,047,547 of OY728128.1, forward strand.
AGATAGGTAAAACCATGAAGGAACTATAGAATAAAAAAATAAATAATATTTTATATATAAATAAAATATAATATTCCAAACATTAATTTAAATAAAGTTAATCTTGATTTTAAAAATTAGATTAGAAAAGATACCCTTAAAGAATTGGTAATATTTTAATCAAAAGTCATTGACATATATAATTTGAAATATAACATTAAATAACTTGCCTAAAATGTTAACTATGATAAAATAAAAAATATAGTTCATATCTATGTTGTATAAGGGAAAATATGTTCATTATACAACACATGTCACAAGTAGGGGAATTTGTGATGAAATCAATACTTTTGATTAAGTCATTTTCTATAAATCCATAATAGAGGATTGGTGACTATAAATACATTATAAATAAAATGAAAAATTTTATATCAACATCAATATAATTTAATTTTAGTCATATAATAAGAAATATTAAATAGAAAAACATAACTTTTAAACCGGATTCTTGGAAAGAAAACCCGTACATTGAGTCTTAACTAACCCCATATATCATATATCAAGCTAAATATTAAAATTATATTAAATATTTATATGAATCAAATAAATTAAATTTTAACTTCATTATTATTATTCCTATTAATTCATTTATTACAATGTTTCATCCATTTACTAATTTGGTATGGTTTACGTTGGTCATTTTGAGGTTATTTAGTTCATAGTCTCCGAAATAGATTCAATATATTTATAATGGTCTAATTACAATTTAAAATGGTAATATATGCTCCTAAAATTTCATAGTATTATATAAAAATTTTACAAATGAAAATAAATACAATAGGGTATGAAATAGGTTCCATTTTGAGAATGGTCCTTGATAAACATATTTTTGATGGTTAAAAGTGATTTATTTATTTACCTTTAATTTCATTGTTATTACTAATTTGTTACCATTAAATGATAATAATCATGAAATTAAAATAACATTTATTTTATATTCAATCATGAAATATATTTTGAGTAATACCCATTACAGATGTAAGTTCATGAAAATATCATTGTTCACATAGGTAGTGTAATACCTCAACAATGAGTGATCCTTTTCATATGAGTTTAAAAGAATAATACCGAATAAATATATGTAATTAATAAAAAACAATCTTAGAATAAATATATAATTTTTTGTTAATATTAATGAATAATTTAATTATATAAAAGAGTGGGAGGGTAATTGGAACCAGGTGACATAATTTCTAAAACCTATATTTCAATTTAGAAACGGTTTATGAAAAAGAGTACAATGAGAGGTAATAGATGATCTTTAAAAATAGATATATCAATAGTTTTAAAATATCATGAGTATATAATCCTAAAATAAAAATAATAGGATATGTAAAATAATATTATGCTATTGACTCATAACTTATAATTGAGAAAGAGGCTTGGAAACCCTTACCTTGCTCCTCAAACCACCTCCTTCGAATGGAGTCTAAATCATCTATATAAAATACCTTTAGAATGGAAAGAGACATATGAACGTGTAAAAGGATATTTACAGAATTATTTTGTATGATTACAGAAATTAAACCTAACTTGATTTTCATTTGAAAATTTTAGGATGAGTCCCTTTTTTGGAATAATTGAATGATGTTTTTATAAATATTTAGACGTTGAGGGTAAATGGTGAAATTTTAAATTTAAAATTTGATCATAAAGGGAACATAGATGATATTATAAACCCTTTTACACCACCAATTTTTCTAATTATTTTTCTTCATTAATTTTAATTTACTTATAAATGTACATTAATATTAAATACCCTTTAAAATCATTTGATGGTTGTTATTGTAATTTGGAATTAAAACTATCAAAATAACAGTCAAATTTCTGAATTAATATTTATTTAATTTATTTAATTTATTATGTATCCATAAATAATAGGGCCACAAAATAATTCATCTATGTATTCCCACATTAAATATTTTAAATTCAATTATTTTTCTTTTATTCTGCTAACACAAGTACATAATCGACGTTTTCGGGTCCCGAAAAATCTGCAAATAAAAATCAAGTACACCCACAAAATTGATGAATTAAAGAGATTAATGTGGAGATGAAAAATGGAGAAAAATATTTAAGAAATAAAATTTGTCAAAGGACCCAAATGGGTCTGCATACTAATTACTAGAAATTTTCCAGGGAGGGTGCATACCGTGAACCGATTGGTATGCAGATGGCCTGTGAAACACTGGCCCATGAAGCGTTACCCAGCTAACCATGGCGTTCGTGGATGAGAAGAAAACATAGAGTGCTGAAAACCATGTCATTGGTGAACATTTGATATTGATGTAAGTCCCCACATAACATCCCCATGGACTGAGTAGTTTGAAGATGAGATAAGGCTTACAGTGCCCGACGAACCACATCATTCCTGAAAGTGAGGCGACGATTTCTACCACCACAAACCTCGGTTGACTGATTCATCCGTGGGTAATAAATTTCATCATATGCCTATGAATATGGTTTTGTGCGCCCATATATATAGCCTCCTTGTATCTTTTTAAATTAAACCAAAGATAGATAGGGAAGGGGATCAGATTTTGGGATAACTGGCAGTCTACAGAAGGACAACTTATAAGGAAAGAAGTCAAAAAAGTATAGAACCACGAATGGTTTCCAGTAGGTATAAAAAAACCACTCACCATAAAAATATGAAATCATAATAACATGGGTAAACTAAATACCTAAAAGGATAACTATGAACAACACTCCCCTCATGGATGAACTCCCATGAACTACGATATTAATTCCTTTTTTCAATCTGGTGTACCGCGTAGCACATCTTAATGCGGATGAAACCCTACATTGCATAGCATTCCAACACACATATGGATTCCAACACCACATACCACCATGGTATGAAAACAGTTCCCAAATCCACATACCACCATGGTATGCGGACCACACCTAGATCCATGTACCACCACAGTATGTGGATCACATCAAGATCTGCATACAATTCTGGTATGTGGACAACCCTTCTACCCGCATAGAAAAATGCTATGTAGAAGGAATCCCATCCCAAATGAAAAAATGGTACAATGAGTAGAGTACCTTTAGGATTTCTACCTTTCTATACTGATCATTCCTGTGCATTTCTATCCCATTCTCGAAATCATCTCCGTGAACCAGTCCATGTGCACCAGGCCAAGGCCTCTTCAAAAGCCACCAGACCCATATAGATGGACCATCGGGCACATCTGTACATCCTTTTGAGTCTACATAACCATGGTAAGAGGATTCACAAAGGTAATCCCCACATCGATATGGACCAAATGAATTTTCTTATTTATACCTTCCCACGTTAACCCGGAGTGTGACCTTGGGATACAAATGTGGATCGCCCCATCCTATGGATCAAGGGTAATCACTTTCTTCTCCACTCAACAAGGGGCAGTGATAAGTCCAAGGAATTGTGCCCAATTTTCCATTTAATGAGAAGAAATTTTTTCCCCTTTCTATGAACCCATTCAAATGGAATCCCTCTTGGAGTATTCCCATGGCCTTTTGAGATGGACTTAACGGCCTTCACATTTATTCCACTTTGACGGGTTTATTACTCTACACCCTTTCCCACAATCGCCAAAGTGGCTTCCGTCGTGTGATCCACCTTTTCTCTAAGAAGAGAAGAGAAAGCATGAGTTTATTTTATTCTCTCACATCCTCTATTTTCTCACACTGATCATGACTCATGTGGTCTTAGGGGTGTGTGTGATAATATGACATCGACATAACCCACCATATACTATGATAACTCAGATTCCCACCATAAAAGGCATATGTAGAAAGCCTTCATTTAGGCCTGAGAACTATACCATCAACTCCATGAAATGAGAGATCATGTCCCCTTTATGTGGGAAGATTTTATGCATAATCCCAAATCAATTTAAAACTCCAACCAAACTGTGAGGAATTTTATTCCTAATAAATTGGGATATGTAGAAAGCCTCCCTGAGGTCCAAACACAATACCTAAAGAAACCTAGAATTCTTCAGGACATATTCCCAGTATGCTCATATTCATCCAAGAGATCATATTTTTTCTGGGATTCCTTGTCTCCCTCTTCATAAACCATATATTGGATCTTGACTAGGAACCTTTTTCCTAGATGTCATTTTCACATGATGTTAAAATATTCTGATGGGTCCTCGACGCTTGACCTTAAAAAGTGATGTGTCCAGTGAAGTGAAACCTAAATACATGGGTTTTGATTACTCTCATAAGTATACATAGGAAACAAATCTCATGGTTTGATCCCAATACCAATGCAACTTCTGTCCCACTTGGATGTTGATAAACTCTAGTGAACCTCATCTTAGGGCTTAAACTAGAATTGTCTCAGTAATTCATAATCTATGTGCCACCATGATTGATCATGAAACCCATGGGAAATATTTGGACAAAAACTTTAGTAAATAACCAAGGATTCATGAACATATAAACCTTTATTAAATCTATAAGAGAGTGTCGGAGTAGGAAATAATTCCCCCCCCAAAGGGTGTGATAATCTCGACCTCCCATCCTCCTGACAAATGGAGTCCTGAATTATTGTCGGAGAAATCATCATTACAAAAGTGCCTAACTTTGGAATATATGTCCAAGATTCATGGATTATTGGGCCGTTGGGTGTTTCTAGATCCATAAATGAAACCATTGGAGACCATCCTAGGACATCATACCAAACATAGGTTGATTTCACAGGCACAAACCCCCCCTTTAAGTTTCCCATTAGGATCATGAAAATGGAACACCTATTTAATTACATAAAAGGATACACTACCCAATCCCGATGGGACCACATCTCACATTCCATAAATATATGGTGCGACATGAATTAGGTCAAAAAATGGTTAACCCAACATGAATCATTCACCATGGTGGTAGATTTCCCCACCGTAAGCCCCTTTCAAATTCAAATGAATGAGGGTCGAGAAATATCATCAATGTCACATGTGATCATATGATTATATATTGATATTATTTTGATTTTTTCATTTCATATATATATATAACATGAATTTGGAATCTCTATCTTTTACCCAAATAGAATCTCAACAAATTGCTCAGACACGCATGTCAGCGATGACACAGGCAGCCGGATCCCCAACAAATAACAAGACCTCCTTGCCTACCCAACATCTTCAACACTAGTTTTGAAATGCACTGATTAGAGAGTAAAATATAAATGGTACCCTCCCTATAGTGGATTCTTTATGTCAATCCCTTTAATCAGTGAAAGGTCGCCATCCGACACTCTAGCAATGAATGGAACCCCAATATAGGATAATCCCACTGGCCATCTCCAATAGCTTCGAGAGTCTATCCCTAGAGCACGATAACAATTACCTCCCTTATCTTAGGGAGGCAGAAGAAGTCGATATCAATGAATTCATCCCAGATGCACTGGAACCCCACTTAAGGGATCCTATCAAAGGATGTCTCCACTATCGGTGTACCACCCGTTATCCTCACTCTGAATAGGATCTCTTGCTAAGAGAACTAGCTGATGTCCAATGAAAATAGACCCCTTTAGATTCCCACCAAGGGTATAAAATTCATAATTAAGAATATTTTATCACCTTTGTTCTGTAGGATAAGGTCTTCCACATGAACACGACAGCATATAACGTTCATGCATACAATCCTGGCCCTCCTGCTGAAGCCTTCCATGAAAATACAATGACAATCTATGGTCAGATGCATATCCCTTCTCACTCAAATGAAGACCACCATGGAAATAGGGAGGAATAGAATGAGAAAACACACATTTCTTCTAGTTCCCTCTGGTACCATCGTGAATACAGAGTGAAAAATTATAAGCAGATGAAAATCTATGCCAATGTGCAAGAAGCTTGTCATCCTATATTTGGTGGCACCCATCTATAAGAAGGAACAAATCCCTAATGATGAAAAAAAATCCCACTATATAAATTGGTCAAAAAATTATGGTCATTCGTACAACACTTCTATCATATATTAATCCCACCAATCAAATACAGTGGCATTCCACTGGTAGATGCGTAGTCCCGCCTATAGTGAAATATCGCAACAGTCAAATACGGTGGCAAGAAAATATGAACAGAGTCAAATTTCTGTGTATAAAAATCAGGCCTGTGAGATAAATACTGCATAAAATGATTAAACCCAAATTCCTACTTGCGAATACGAATCCCACCAACCAAATATGGTGGAATCTAGAGAAAACTGCTAGTGTAAAACTCATTCCTCTTCCCTAACATTGAATAACTACTAGGACCCATTGGCAACTCATGGAGGACTGATGTAAGAACAAACTCCTTCTCCAATATCAGAATGGAAATTCATACCCATTCTAGCCAAATATGTATCTCAACACATATTGTCCATGATGGAGGATCAAACATCGATTCTGAACTCTATAATTCAGATATATCAAGAGGTCATTACATTAGAGGAAAAAGAGAAGGGTCAGGCCCACAAACTAATCTCCCAGAGTGGGGAGATTAATCCACCAAATTAGATAACCACTATGGAGTAGAACAACATACATGATTCCGTCCAGGAGGTTCGATGACCATATTCCATAATACAAGGGCAAAAATATTGGGGAAAAATACTCATTCCAATTGGGGGATGCCAGTTCAACAAAATGGCCACTCTAGAGAAGGCATATATCTCTTCCAAAACTAATTATGTTCATCAGAGTATCCTGAAAACATCATGAGAACCAACCAAAAAATTACCCATACATGAATGACATTACCAATAGTAGGGGGCCCTAGTTTCCCACAAGAGAGCACCCAAAAATGAAAGGACCCAATGTTAACAATAAAATAAAGACCCCATTCATGATTCTACTATGCTGGATGGCGGCGTTGTTGACACCATCAAACATTTATCAATAGAGGCTCAAGATCTTGTTAGTACGTTATGGAATTATGGATGTGAGAATAACATTTGCAATGTTCTATCCCACAATGTTGCTAGCAGTTGCTCTGAAGGTCCTCCCCATAGCACCCAAAGGTGAATACTTCGTGGCCCAGAAATAATCGATCACGAGGTCATATCTCTTAATGTGAATCATGGTATCCCTCCCTTTGAATAGATGGTTGTATAGAAACAAGGTCCTACCCTTACTCTCATCCACCCCGATGGTCCTACCTAGGGTATACGTTGTAGATATGTCTCTCCTTGTATTCAGACCTCAAGCTATGATGGTAGTCCTTTCCTTAACAGCGGTCACTATGAAGGACCTCCCCACTCTGACATCAAGCAATGAGAAAGTACTCCCCTCATTTCAGTACATCATGATGGTCCACCCCAGAGTGTACACTGTAGATAATCTCCTTGAATCCAGCGTTATGATGGTATTCCTCTCCATAATAGAAATCATTGTGAAGTTCCTCCCCTCAATGGAGTTAAGTAGTAAGAAGGTACTCCACTTGCTATCATCCTCCCTAAAGTTCCTCTCCAGGGTATATGATGCAGAATCCCTCTCTTCAATTGGACACTATGTTATGATGGTAGTCCTCAACATCACGGTACCGACTGTGAAGGTCCTTCCCACAGTCCAAATTTACACTGACGAGAATGTCCTCCCATCATCAGATCTAATGCAAGAAATCCCTCATATGGTGAGGTTCTTGATAAAATGTAGTACGACATATGGGAAACTCTCTCTATGACAATCAATATAATTTCCTAACTAGAGGATGTTTTGAGAACACACTCATCTTTTGAGCCACCCTCGTACCGTTTAAATGTCAATAGGACTCTCACCAGCCCAGTTTCTTAGAATAGAATCATTAAGGAGCAGTAAAACTGGGTGGATCAAGAAAAAGAGCCCCTGGTAGACCAATAACAAGATGTTTTGATTATGAAAAGAAAACAAGATATGAATGGAAAATCAATGATGTATTGGCCCATTACCACTTATCAGTTCAACATACCAAAAGGGTTTTTAGAAGAATGTATGTATAACATTAACCGTAATATCTAAACAACTCACTGCCATTGAAAATAAATTTTTTACCCTATGATGGGTATTCATGTCATGTTAACATATTGGGAGATATTTTTTGTTAGATCGATGAAGAATCCCTTCAATATGAATGGAATCCAGAATCCGAAAGGTGAAAGAAAGACCTTGTACTTTCCTACCTCCATGCGCTACACAAGTTGTGTTTCCTAATTGGCAATGCCCCATATGGTGTACATATTCAGGGTTAGGGAGAAAATGGAGCACTACACTTCACCCCACATTCCATCCAGAATAAATAACTATAGGTGAACTACTACTATGTATTTAGCCCAATATGATAGTAAAATGAAGTCTCTACTCAGAAAAGGTGGAACTATCGACAAGAACATGCCTTGAGTATGCCTCAGGAGCATCAGACCAAATGGGAGTGAGCCATCAAAAATCTCTTAAACTAGGCCTCTAAGAACATACGTCATGCCTACCATTTAATATAAGACAATAAACAATCATTGGTCATGTCCTTTGAATAAATCAACCCATGTGAGGACACAACACCATATCCGGCTCATGTCCACATGGGAGTGCATGAGATCAAGAAGCGAACAATAGCAACAACATCTACCATAATATAGAACTAGACCCAACCTATAGAACTAAGGGAATTTTGAACTCAAAAATCCCCCATAAGACTATAAATTCAAGGTCGAGGCACTTCAATAGAATAATAAGAGAAACCCCATCCTACTGGGTTGGGGCATTTTTACCTCAATATCCCGCAAAGAAAACATCTATCTTCTCTCATTTGGGGAGAAAAAATAGTTAGACGGGTCACCCATTCCATTATGTCCTATGACTCACATCCCTTAGAACTATGGAATACTGCAAGGTCATATTAGGCCTCCCTTCTAGTCGCTCCTTTCCAAAAACCCCCATGAGTATTACAGAATGTCCAGATAAGATCCAATAAAGGGAGAAAGGAGCTCTCCTACTATTTAGCACATAGTACACCAAACCCAATGCGGTACACTTGGGTGAATTTTGTAGAATTTGGTTTCACATACCTCACTGAAAATGAAACAAATAACATGGAAATAGGATAAGAGCGTTCCCTCTCCAGGATGGTCCTCATCTAGCCTAGAGGTATGCATACTAGAACTCAAAGAGTTGTCTTAAACTTTGGTGCCCCCTCAGTCAATCTACCATTACCTTCTGTATAAATCCCAAACAAAGAGAAAAATAATAGAAAGGTCTACGGCCCACCTACTCCTCCCTGTGAAGATGATTCCCCAACACTTGAGGAGAAGATTTCTCGATAAGCGTAATAAGTGAAAGAGTTGAGGCGAATCGACATTGAGATATTAAGATCATGTCGTCTTACTGGGTATATTCCTCAGGTGTAATGTCAATAAACACTTCCATCAGATGTAACTATACCTGACAGGCTCATCCTAATAAATGAATCATGGTTGGAAGGCTCATTCAGGGTAGTGCTTGACCATAATTATACTTGAACCCAATCCCATTAGGATATCAATATTTCCCTTCATTAGGGAAAAATAGAAATAGATTGAGGCAAGTCCACAAATGATGCCCCCGACTGGGTATCCACCTCAAGGTCCAGCAGTTCTAGCACATCTAATCTTGCCCCTAATGCACCATTTCATGCTTAGGTCCAACATGACATGCATCAAGGGATCTTTAATACCATCATGTTATTAACAACTCAAATGGAGAAATAGAAGGATGGTGTGCTTTAGTACAACCAGAATGGAGGCCTTACCTAGACCGGGTGAGCAATGTCCCACCTCCACCAAATTTCTGGAATCTTGTGTTTCTAGTGTTCAATGGACTAGGGGACCCATAACGACATCTAATGCACTAGTCATCCTATTGTGACCCCATGATGGGAACTCTGAAGAAATAAAAGGATGTTAAGATCAGATACATTGTGTGAACCCTACAAGGTTCAAAATTCCCGTGGTATACTAGTTTGGATGATAATTGAACAACTTGATTGTAGGATTTTCGATACCAGTTCTATTATAGTTCAGTTCAACGTTGTTGAAAACAATATTCAGTGAGCTCATGAATTGAAAATAATGAGAGAATTATAGAGTCTAAAACTTCACCGATATATGGAAAGTTCTAACTTACTCCTTGAACCGACCACTCCCCCAAGATGAGATGCTTTCCATGTGAATTGATAATCACCAAGATGATATTTGAATGCCTCTCATTGCAGAGAAGTATACAAGTGGGTTCTAAGACATCTCTGACATCACTCAATGGATAGAGGATTCCATACAATGAACTAATCTCTAGTCATGAGTAGTCCCATCATCCCGAGTGAAAAGAGTAGGGAGATCTGAAGTAGAGTTTTTCATGCTTAAGAAACCCCTACACCAGATCGAGCTCCATGGCCCCCCAACAAATCATGTAGGGAACTTTGAATGTCATAATCCACCCTTTTTAATAAAGATAAGCGATGGGGGGACACATAAAATAAATTCATGTAACAAAGAATTAAAGTATACTTGTTTTGAGAAGACCTAGTCTGCGATTACTCCATAGCTTCCATGAGTGGAAAATTGCTCCACCTTCAAGAGAAAAAGTATGTTGATGAAGTAGGTCTTGAGGATTGGCTAGATTATTGTCCCTTCTATAAAATATTCAGACTCAACATTCAAGAGTGCATTTACATCAAGTAACTCATATAAAAGATGATAGATTTTGTAGAGGTCAAGCTGGGAACACAACTAGTGCATGTGACATATGTTTCCACTACCGATCCTGGTGAATAAGGGGATTGGAAAAAGGTTTTCAACAAAAAGGAGTATAAGTTTGATAGATGCATGACTCAAAAATAGTCAACCAAGATTTTGGAATACTCTATGAATATTTGAAGCAACCAACCGTTCATATAATATATCCAATTTTAACAAATCCATCTTCCTCGGCTCCAAAATTTTCTAGAGGAATGCCACTAAAAAATAGTCTAATCCCAATAGTGGAAAGCACATGTATGAAGATGAACTTGCATGATGTCCAAGATTGGCTTTGACACTCTCATATTTCATGCCAGCAAATATAAAGGAACTTGCATCTCCCCACCAAATGGAGTAGCTTGAAGAAGATGATGATGCAAAGACATCATCGGAAGGGGATCTGATTTTTGGCACCATCAATGTTAACCATGTGATGGATAATTTATCGGATACTGTGTATGGTTAACAACCATAATTTCCTGCACCCAACCGGGGAGCCGGAAGAAGAATCCACAGAATACAAGGATACCAAGGTTGATGCATCCTTGGATGAAATCAAGAGTATGGCCACAAACATGATCAAACTGTCAGTGTCGCAGAAACCTCTCAGAGGACCCTCCAACGAATCTGACAGGGGAAAGAAAATTACCCTAGCACCACAAGAAGCCATCCCAGTCTAATCATCCTGGATTATCCATTAGAGGACAAAAAAATGACTAATTTCTCTCCCGCATGAGATCATATCAACCTCGGCCAATCCATAAAGGATAGAATCTCCTCCAACTCTGGTACCAAGTGCTGACCCGTCTTCATCAAATTCTCAAGCCCCTAAAGCACATTTAATAGATCATCCCCATGTATGGAAGTGCCAAAATTTAGATCAATAATATGAAATTATGAAATTGTAATCATCAGTTCTAACTAATCTCCCAATCATGAATGTACAGAATCTGTCATCAGATCTCAGGTAAGCTCTCATAGAGGCTTTGATGAGTCCCCAAGAGTTTGAAGCTGAAGTAGCCACCATTGAAGTAAACTGAAAAAAGATATAATTTAAATAATTACATGAATCCATCTCCTTCATAGATAATTATAACGATATCATCATGCAAGGAAACATCAAACCCTTATACATGTCTGGCATGATAAATGACATTGATATCTGAAAATTCTTCATCGACAATGGCTCTGGGGTAAATGTCCTCCCACTACAGACACATCGTCTGCTGGGCTACAATGAGAATAATATTACACCATACACCATGACCCTATTAGGCTATAAAAGAATAATGCAGAATCCATTAGCCGAAATCAAACTCAAAACCCAATTTAAGAACCTCATACCTCACCCATAATTTATGGTGGTATGAATTAATATGGCCTTCAATACTCAGCTATGGAGGCCTTGACTTCATGCACAAATAGTTATCACATCCTCTTACCAAAAATTCCCCAAATACATCATCAATGGATAGAATGGAACAAAACATGCCGATAAGGCCCTATTCAAGTACCGCGAGTCACACTATAGTGATGTAGGGTTCTATGAGATAAAGGGAAACAACACTCAACTGAGGGAATTGAATGGCTCACTACCCCATACAGGTTGGAGATGTCTCATGTTGATCCCCCAAGTATCTTGAGAAAGAATATGTACTACCCATCAATCATATTGAAAGCACAAGTCTAAATTCAGACACATATTCAGTAGTCCTCATGATCTCAGGTTCAACAACTGAGCTTGATAACATCGAAAGGCCAATTGACTCGTGAGATAATGAGGAAGGATCAGATGAAAATACACTTGAACCGACATCAAAATTACAAAAATTACCACCTCACCTACTGAAGAAGGAATATGTGTCTTTTCATTCAAGGAATATGAGGAAACTCTTTTACCCCTTGATTCATATTTTTTGGAGAAGTCCCCACCAATGATGAGGTATAAGAGATGACCTTACCTCCAAGACCCCAAAAAAGAAACTCCTCCCTCAACTATGGTGAAAATGTTACAAGGATTGTTTCGTTGTCATAAAATGAAGAGGAAGATGATGAGGATGCAACAGAAGAAGAATAAGAAGAATAATACCTTAGGGATTCCCCTCCATCATTTGAGGGACGCGTTTCCACAACCATTGATAAACCCAAGGAAATCAACATGGCTATGAAAGAAGACCCATGACCCAACATAGTTAGTGCAACCATGCCTTTCGAATAGAAAGATATATACAACTCATTCTTGAAACAAAATCAAGATTTTTTCACCTAAAATTATATTGAAATGATAGGTCTTGATTTAGATGTGGCTACTCACCACCAGGTCCTACCAGAAGATCATCATGGTTAAAAGCATGCTTCCAGAAAGACGCACCTGACACATGCTACCAAAATCAAGGATGAATTCAATAATCCCATCAAAGATAACTTCATTTAGGAGGTCCACTACTCCATCTGTCTATCAAAAATTGTCACCATCATGAAAAAGAATGTGTAGATCAGGGTTTTCATAGATTTTGGGGACCCCAACCGCCCCTATTAGAAAGATGATTTCCAAGATCCAATCCATGAATTTCTAATCAACACAATTAATTTTTAAACAGATTTATCATTCATGGATGACTATTCAATATACAACCAGGTTCGAATGGACAAAAATGATAAATAATCCACCACCTTCAGGGCTCCCCAGGGATTGTTTTACAACAATGTGATGCCTTTAGGTTTGAAAAAAATGTCAGTGACACATATCAGGATGTAATGCACCATATTTTTAAACCCATCATGGTAAATTTCATTGAATTTAATGTTGGTGATCTGGTGTTTAAATAACAAAAATGACTGGACCACCTACCCTTTTGTTGAAACCATCATTAATAAAATATAACAATATGGTCTAAAAATGAACCCCCCCCCCCTAAAATGTTAATTTGGCTCCACCTCATGGAAATTCCTCAGCTTCATCATATGCCACCATGGAATCGAACAAGACCATGAGAAAAAAAGGAAATACTTGGCACGTCACCACCTTGTAACCTCACTGAGCTGAGAAGACTCTAAGGGAATATGGGATACATTCGATGCATCATAGCTAATCTTGAAGGGAAATGTTTTCCATTCACAAATCTCATGAAGAATGTAGAAAAATATCAATGAACTAGAGACTTTCATAATGACTTTGACAATCTCAAGAATTATCTCTTAATTGCACTAGTGTTAATGGAACTTTTTGAAGGAATACTGCTTATTTTGTACGTAAATATAGTGGAGTGATCCCTAGGAACATTTCTCGTATAGAAAAATTATACTAGAATCAATAATAGCCTCTATTATCTCAGCCAAACCATGATGGATGTTGATACTCATTACTCAAAAATCGATAAGTGTTTCCTTGCATTGATTTTTCTAGTCTAGAAACTATGTCATTACTTGTAGCACCATGAAGTCCACTTGGTATCACGTAGCAACCCACTCAAGTACATTCTCAACCGTCAAATGTTACTAGAGACCTATATTGATGGGCGGTCATCCTGCATATGTTTGATACATGGTTCAAACCAAGGAAATATTTCAAAGTCTAGGAATTAAGAGATTTCCTGGATAAGAATCTCTCAATAGGATTGGCCCCATCAGATGATGATCTACCTAATGATGAAGTGTTCAATATTCAAGAGAACACCCAGATTTGGTAAATTTGCTTTGATGATGCCACCAGAATATAGACTGGAAGAATAATGGAAGACCCCAAATTCAAAAAATTGGTTTTGGGAGTCATACTTATATCCCTCCAAAAAGAATTTATGCCCTATTCCATCCAATAGTCAGAAGGATTCAAAACAATGCAGAAGAGTTCCATGCCCTCATTACAGGCCTGAAACTAGCACTCCAGGTGCATGCTGAACACTTTAATATTAAAGGATATTCAAAGAGGGTCATCAAGTAAGTCAATAGTGACTATACTATCAAGAAAGAAGAGTTGATCCCTTTGATTACCCATGTACATGAATTGATAGTAGTATTCTCCTCAGAAATAACATTGACTTAAGTTGCCCAGTTTTAAAATATGTAAGTTGATGTAATGGAAAATTCAGTCACAGCTCTGGCCAATCCTGGCTGGTTCAAAAGAGTCACTAGAATTTCCTACTAACAGTTGGTCATACCGTTCATTTACGCTAAAATTGAAGAAATTAATGAAATCGTTCCCATGATTGAGCTGTATGGTCCTACTACCGGATGGATGACTCCCATTGTGAACTATCTTTATAATGGAGAACATCCCCCAGATATGGAAGTTTTGGAACAAAATCAAATAAGAGTAGTCAATTTCATATTGTACGATGGAACAATCCAATAAAAGGTTCCTTTATAAGCGGGCCCTTGATGGAGTCCTTCCCAAGTGCATTGATGGAGAAGAGACCATCACCAACATGAATAATGTGCATGCCAGAACATGTCGGGCACACTATCCAAAAAACACCAAAAGATGGTGGAAATGGATAATAAATCGTGTACAGACAAGCTCCTCCATGATCTTTGGGATTTTAGGACTACAACTTGTACCACCACTAAAGAAACCTCTTACTCGTTAGTATATGGGGTGGAGGCGGTTATGCCCATTGAAATTAAAACTCCATCAGTCTGAGTCACTATTTGTGATAAAACATCAATAGATGAGAGATCCTAAAAATGGGTTGTTGAGATGGAGTGTCTAGATGAGAAAATATTGCACACTCTTCACCATATTGAATTCTACCAAAATCAAACTGCATGAGCCATAAAAAAAAGTTCCCCTCTGATCCTTCCTCGAAGGAGAAGTCATGTTGGTCCTTAGATCCCTGATGATACTCAGAAAGCATCCTCCATAGATTAATAAAAATTAGAAGGTCCATATGTTACACAAAAAATCTAACCCAATTGGGCATATTCCTTAATATAAATGGATGTATAGCTCACCACACCCCACCACAAATGCATAGTTTCTAAAGAATTAATTTTTGTAATCGTGATCAAATCCATCTTAGAATCTTGTGGTTAAACTGCATAGAAAAACCTACATCCTTTCTACACGATGTTAAACCATACAAATGATGTTATGATATCGTGAAAATAATCTAGAAAATGAATTCGTCTTAGCTTCATTACATGAAACAACATGGACCCCACCATTTTCTCACCTGAGGGAACACTGTCTCTAGAATCGGTCACCAACCATTCCATGCATTAAAACTATGTACAAATTGATTCATATGTGTCAATGGGATATGTAGAGACACCTTGAACCTAAGTCTTGGTCCAACCACCGCATGAAATGAAATTCACTACTGTACCCACTGTCACCCCTATACTACAAGGGAACTCCTCACTGTTTCCCTTTTCTCATACAAAGTATAACTCCCATGTGATTTGGAATGGCAGTCCAAAATTTCTCCCATATAGAAAAAGTATAGAGGAGTATAAAAAGACCACCATCTATGAATCAGGGTAAAACATTCCCCCTATCCATGCATAGGTCATAATGGAATGAGGGGGGTCATTAATACTATGTATGGACTCATTCTTGCCCTCACAGGATATATAGTGATGCTTGGATTCTACATCATGGTCATGCCCGTAGTCAAACTCAATAATTCCTCTCTCCCTATGTATATGCTAGATTTGTGTATAGAGAATTTTAAACTTTACCATGTGATGTTAAACTACATGGAACCAACAATGTTCTCACCCAAGGTAACATTGTCTCCATCATCGGTCACATACCATACTGCACTCTCGAACTATGCGTGTCTTGATTCCAGATCAAAATCGATACATAGGGATGCCCAGATTATTTTTCGAAGTCTAGCCACCATTTAAAACAAATTCCCATATTACATCATATAAATCAGACATATTAATGTAATTTCCATCAAGAACTACATAGATGTGGATTCCCAATTAACTGGGATACGTCGAAAACCTACATGAGGTTCAATCCCGACACTTCACTCGCCTCATTATTTTCATTCCGGTTCACATTTTTCCTTATTATATCACATTGAAACTCATAGGATTCCAGAATTATGTATGGATTGATTCCCAGCCACCAATAGGACGCATAGTGAGGCCTAGGCCTTCTTGGTCCAACCATCATGAATAAAATGACCCCCTCAACATATAAGTGAGACTTGCATGTGGAAATACATGTGTCTGTACTGTTTGATGTTAAACTACATGGACATAGAATTCATAAACACAAAACATTAAACTATAAGGTATCTCATGAAATGTGTATGGCATGTTTTTGAGAATAACGAGATACGTAGTGAAAATTGAGCTATAAATCTCGGGTCCAGCCACACAGAATAATACAAAAAGGAAAAGATCCCCCAATTCATTTCATGTGAAATGAAAATAAATGTAGAGGATTTAAAATCTAGTCTCTTACATTCACAAATAGTCAAAATACCATGATTCCATTTATATACAAATCAAATATATGTAAAGGATCTCGTACCTCAAAATTAATCATGGTCCAAGAATTTATCACATACCCAACAAATCTTCTTTTCATCCAGCAAACTCCATGACCCAAAAATTATTGAGTCATCGTAATCATCCAAAACTATTATAAATGGATGACTACTGTCTTGCAGACTCCTTCGATTGACAATGCATATTATGCCTCAGCAACTCTGAATATGTTTGTAACAAAAATTGAATGTAAACAATAGGAAAATTTGTCCTTAAGAGATGTTGTTCCCACTTCCATATGCTCGTTGGATACGAAGCCTCATACCACCCCTCTTTACTGGAGGGCTCCCAAAATCATTGATTACACATTATTCCCCCACTCAACTCTAGTGTGTACCAGGAATATCCCGGCCTGATTATCTCAAATTTTCACATGATCCCCTTAAGGTTTCATCCATGAAACGTTATGGTTAAACTATGTTTCCAACCTCCCAACTGCATGGAATTAAACTTCATGGACCAAAATCCTAACCACATGACATTAAACAAAATAGCCCAACTTCCTAACCATGTGACATTAAACTTCAAGTCCCAAATTACTAACCACATGACATTGAACTACATAGACCAACATCATAACCACATAACATTAAACTACTAGGACCAAAGACTTTACCACGTGTCATTAAACTATATGGACCAAAATCCTAATAAAATTACTTTAAAAACTGCATGGTACCCCAAGTATAGATAAAATTATCCCACTCTTTATGTACATACCAAAATTTATGTTGGGAACCTAGGATCAGGATGCATGGATCTTCCATTCTAGACCACGATCCGACAATTAAGTCAAAATATCCCACCTCACATATAAGTTAAATATGTATAGAGTGATTCCCAATTCCGTGAATAATCACAACCTATGTGTTTCTAACGTTTCCAAATCAGCCCACTCCCTTCTTCACACTCTGTGATTTGAGTGACCTCGGATCATCATAACCCTTCATGGCCATCATGAATGGATGGTCAGTGTCCTGCAGACACATTTTCTTTACTATACATATTATTCCCCTATGGCTCTACATACGTAGCCTACAAAAATGGTCTATCAACCAATTAAAATTTTTTCCCTATGAGAGGATTTTACTATTTATGTACGCCTAACACCTTCTAATACCCATGTCATTCCTCCTCATTTAAGAACCATCAAAACCATGGTTTAAACATACTTTTCCACTGACATCCTGGACATGTCAGAAAAACCAAGCTCGATTAACCCCAGTTACTCAAGGATTATACATATATTCCCTAATGAAATGATGTTTAAACTGCAAGATATTCGATAATCAATATTCACCATTAGTCCAAGTCATGTCCAAGGTTATTTCCCCTAATAACCCTATGTATGAAATCAATCTACATAGGAAGGTTCGACATACTTCCCCACCACATTGGTGAATCCGTATCTAAAAAAAGGCCTATCTATATGAATGAATCAGATCCACATATGAATGAGCCTTACAAGAACTACATACAACTCGATTCATGTCATCATATGATACGTAGTGAAATATGAATCTCATAATTCGATCTAGTTATGAAAAAATGTCCCTACCCTACCCGCGCAAGGGTCAGATCTGCATAAGGAAAAAACATGCATGGATGGAATAGACATTACTTCACTATTTCTTGTAATTTTCAATAATGTTTAACCAAAAGACCCATTTTTCATGTTTAGGCATACCCCTATTCATGATCTATAGTCTATGTCTAGAAGTGTCTGAATCTTTATAATCCTCCATGGCTAATGGAAATGGAAAGCCAGTGTCGTGTGGAAACAATTTTTTGACTATGAATAAATGCCCATGTGGCCATGAATACGTTTCCCACAAAAATTTCCTATCATCAAAATGGTGATCTATCCTCATAAGTGTCTCCTCCTTCCTCTATACTCCCTTACAAAATCTATGCCCCAACTCTTCCATTGGATTTAGAGACCCCTCAGATTATGGTTAACATACTTCCCCTTTTGACACCTCAATGGTTGAGGATGTTCCCGACCAAACCATTGTGGAGGAAGGGAATCATTTACCCTCCTCTAGTCATAGTAATAAGATTTTGCAAAACATGTCCCAAATGTTCTTGTTGTATGACAAAAAATTGCACCATTCTTCAACCATCCTTTACATAAGAAAAATTTTCGTGGGAACGGTGTTTCATCCAAATTTGATACAAATTCACTTATTACAATCAAACATAATTCCTTTAATGGGATACCCACTATGATCTTTAATAGAAAAATAAATCGAAATTCCTACAATAACATCCTAGCCATCGAAAATGGGGGACCGATGTCTTGCAGACACCTTTGTTTGACTATGCACATTATGCCCCAACGGCTCTACATATGTTTCCCACTAAATGGACTATCAACCAAAAGAAAGTCCATTCTAAAAGAGTGGATTCTCCAGTATCCATATGCCCCATGTATTCTATTCCCCATATCATATCTCGTATCCCGAAATCAAAATTCAGGCTCAAGAAAAACTCCTCATCCATGTCTGAATGCTGTCGCGACATTCTTTGTTTATGAATCCTAAATTGAGTACCTTACCTCATATGTTATGGTCCAAGATGTTTGACTTAAAAAATCCATGCAATTATGGTTCAATCTATTTGACCTAAAACATCAATAATGATAGTCCAGTTCAGAATACTTTAAACTTCCCACACAAAAGTGACACTACACTCGCTATGGTGAAATCCCGAAAAGGTAACCTTGAGAAAAAAGTCAAGTGTTAGCTTGCTAAACCTATGCTATGTATTGTTTAGAAAAAAATGTTGGAAAAAAAATTTAGAGACAAAGATGTTGTTAGGTTGAAAACCCACAAAAGGGAATCCTAAGATAAAGTCACATTATACCCACTATGCCCACACCATAACAGGTTTTGGAAAAAAATTAGAGTGATAAAGAAAAAGGGAAAATGTTTTTAGGGTTCTCCATGTGACCATAGAACAATTCAAACAGTGCCCGTCGAGCCCCTCAGTTCAGTAAAAAATTAGAGCATAACTTGATTATTCCTTTATCTCATTTTATGATTCAAATTGATATCCAGTTGTGGTTATTGTTTAACATATAGTTAATAATATATGACTAATGTTACAGGAAAATGATAAAAGATGAGTATTGGAGGGAAAAATATTTTCATCTCATTGGATAAATATTTGGAGGGAACCCACATTTCAGAGCCTCTCTATATGGGCAGGACATGACTATTACAAAATACATTCAGCAGATTCAAAGAGTTAAATAAATGATTGATTTGAATCTTTAATGGCCTAACACAACCATATAAAAGAGATGGTCTCAGCCTATACTACTTCTTAGAATCCCTCCACCTCATATGCTACCCAAGGCCGATCCTTTCCCCTTCATCCAATTGCTGCTGCCCCTCGTCAACTACGACCACAAGATGAGGACATTCCTTTTAAGGAACTCTAATTTCTTGCTAATATCTTCGACTTCATGGTCAAGACATTACTCTATAGACCCCTCATTCATGATTTTTCTCAGTAGGGTCTCTAATTCCCTATCTTTATTGGCAGCTTCATACATAAGGATTTCCCTAGCAGCGGCAAGATGAGCCGCAGACTCAATAACGGAAAGACAAGACTCAAGTATTCTAGTCACCTCCCTTATAGAAACCTCCCATTTCACAATGTCATTAATGTAGTGATACTCAAAACCTTCATACCCTAGAACCACAAACTATTGGTTTATCCTCAGTAGCTTTGTCGACATGTTAGTAAGTGGTGTTTGAGAAATTGTCCTTCAGATGTTTCTCTGTGCCCTTTGGTGGCCAGGTCGAAGGCTTTCCATGTTCTCTCAATCGGTCTCAGAATCACTTCATGATGACGAAATGTATTCATGAATGAATTTCACTAGGGGGTTGATGATTTAACAAATGAATCATGATTGGATCCATCAATATAATCTTCCCTGATAGTCGTGACAGTTGGTAGGATTGAAGCATCCACCGTAATCGTTGATGCTTGCAGTTGAGATCCTGTAATCGGAAAGAAAACCAATAAATATGTCCAATCCCTAAGAAATATAGGGGAAGGGAGAGATACGTAGGAGGACTAGAAAAGTAACCTCCATCTACTGAATCAGTGACGCATTCAACCTCTATGGTGTTGTTATCACCCAATAAAGATCATACTACATCCTCAATGAGCAGTTGAGGAATAGAATAATTCAGAGGAATCGGTGGCTCAGGTCCATACCCAAACAAACCAACAACCTACAGAGAAGCCTGTAGAAGCTCACTTATTATGACTAGTCTTACAAGGATACTCATCTTGGAGAAAGGTGAGATGGCCGACAACAAAATTCCATGGGCTATGATCATAGTCTCTCTTGTGATCAGGAAAACAAGACAATACACCGTTCTAAGTTCCGAGGAGTTAGTGTAGAAAAATTCACTAGGTTTTCATCCTCTGAGCGAGTGGGATCATCTTTCTTGGTTGATGTATCCAATTCCAAAGTTGTTCTATATGCAAGAATCTGGTTTAGTTAGTTTGGAGTAGTTGAATCCACAGAACTAGGATTCCCTTCAATGTCTTAGGGTGATCGGGAGTCCTTGCTCAGCTCAGCTTCTGTTGTTAGGGTCACAATATATTCTTCTATGGAAAATTGATCCATATGTTATGTCAGGACAACAAAATATAACTTATCCTCCACCATTGGGATAGAAATCATCTGATTTGGGGAAGCCACAGTGGTTGGTAGTCCTTCCACCACGTAACGGATATGAGTCATAGATACCTAAGCAACTGGTTCTTAGTTACTTATTGGTACTACATAAAAATATGCATGAAAAATGGTTTATGAAGATAAAAATTTATGGTTTGATAACCAGATAAACAGGTGCAACCATTATGATCCCCTTCTGGACACGCTTCGATAGTTTGGATGCCTTCTGAAATTTCATGGCACTCCATAGGGATGGCTCTCTGGAATGAATATCAAGCAGATCGGAGGAACAAAATTCCTCTGAAGGGTCCACAATGACTACCTACATATGTTCAGCAGCACAAGAAGATCATTTCCCAACAATCCTCACATCCAATGGTACATGATCCCCAGCCGTGGCACCCCTATGGGTTTATAATGTGGAAGGAACTATCTCCTGAGACTCCTCAGGCCCATGTAGGAGTAAATGACATAAATTTTAGAATCTTTACAGTAAAGTGAATTTAATTTAGGGATCTATATCCAGCTATCAAAATAGTAAAACCATCCATACCACCTCATCGGATGAGTAAGGTATGTTCTTGGGAGCATGGAGGAAATTTTACATTTCAGTCATGTAAACGACCACCTTATCAGGTCGTTCTTCATAAAAAAATTAGGGGGTGATGGCTCCCCCAAAACTGAGAAGGTAAAAGAATCCTCCTTAAAATAGCCTCAAAATGTCTTCATTTGAGGTGTTCAACCTCAATTCATTCTAGATCGTCCAAGAAAATGGAAAATAACTTTTAATAGGAATGACCAGAGCTGGAGGGTCGGCCTCGGGAAGCGAAGTAAGTTCCATTTGTTGCATATGCTTCCAGGATTCCTACATGGTCCTAGGACTGTTAGGATCTGAGTGATTATGGGGCTCTAGGCATGAGAGTGTAGCTTCCCCTACATCACCTGTATTAGGCAAACCAACAGTACCATCACCCTCTCCTTCGGACTCTTGTCGTAGCATATAAAGTACCTTATGAGAGTATTTATGGTGACCATTTTAGGCATAGTCCCTGATTTCAAGGGACTGGAGGTAACACCCTACCCACTCGGGGCCCTCATTATAAGATATTTAAGAAGGTTCCTACTCATAGACCAGTTCAGTAAGGAAAATTTATCTCTCTTAGAGGTATTTAAACAAGGGGGAGGGGAATAACCATGAAAATATTAATGATTATTTAAAATATCTCATTGTTTCTAGGACATTAGAAAATTAGCATTAATTGGGGAGGTTGGTTGGTCTCCAGAGGAAGCCTTGACAACTATTGAGGTCACACCCCAAGGTATCATGATAATCCATTGGTGGGGACCGATAGGCTTCTGAAGAACATTATCTGGTTGGGAATTCATTACAATTTCTATTTTCTACCTTACCATTATCCTTTAACACAATAGGTGTTGTAACGGTGTGAACTAAATTTGAAATATGACCAACTGGATATGTTTGAATCCATGAATTTGTGTAACATTTCATAAGTAAGGGCACATGACTTTCAAAATCTAGGATCTTAACCTTTCCCCCAGTGTCCTTCTAGGTAAAAATTAGCCACAATTGATAGGCTATCATAAGATTTTTGTCCTGATATGCGATGTTATGAGTTGGGGGATACAACATTTGAAAGAATTTAAACAGATTAATATATATTCAAGGTGCATATTCCTCAGAGATAACCCCCCATCAATAAAGGAAACTAAGACTTCATCCCTCAAAGAAAAGAAATACCCTTGGATAATGAAGTATTTAGATTCATCATTCACGATGGTTCTAGAGGGAAATCATATAGAATATAGGAAAAGAGATCAAAGAATTTGATTCAAGCCATCATCTCTCGATCATTATTTTCAGTCTAGTTGTCTTTTACAGCCAAACCTATCTGTATAACCCCTCTAGTACATTAATGATATGGTTAGAGAACAGAGTAAGGAATTAGTAAGAAATTGATAAATTTATAGCCTCCCATGTGGGATCTTATCCAACTTCCTAGGCTTTCGAAGGTCCCAATAATCTTCTGAGGTGACATTCCTTCACTGATCCAACCCAACAAGGGGTAAAGTTTGGTCAACACAAGAATTGATAGGTTGATACATTTTCTACTGGCCAGTTGAGCTACCATGAAAAATGTTATGACCCTTATGCCACAAGAATCTCATGATGGTAAGATCTATCCACTGAAAAACATGGTCAAGATGGCCACCAACTAAAACAAATGAACCACATTAGGGACAAGTTCCCATCCCGATTCATAGAACCAGCCATCCTTTATGTTGGGATAGTAGGTTCCTAATTTCCTTTCAGTTTCCTTGGATATACAGGACATGGGTCTGCGCACGTCGGGCACCGGGCCACTCTTCTTTTCAAAGGATCTAATCCACATCAACAAGGAGATGTGTTGTTTCCGGTAGATGCCACCAACCTCTGAAATTTTCTTCGCTTGATCAATACAAATTTTATCTAAATGTGGGTTCCTCTCCTTGTTTTCCCAGGTGGTAGGTGGGGGTATAAACTCGTCGTACGTGTCCCCGATGATGGGGACCCCCGATATTTACTGAACATCCAAGAGGCTGATGGAAGCCTCCCCATGGTTCAAATGGAAATTATTGGTGTCTGGACTCCTCCTAATCAAAAGATGTGATATGAGAGCACTGGTTTGATGAGTATAAGTATGGGATACCTAGACAACCTCATATATCCCCACAGTCTATAATTCGACTTTGAATTCTTCGCATCATTGAGGAACCAAGAAGGGCCACCCCCAATATAAACAAAATGAATCCCCAGAGAAAAGGTATCCTTTGGAGGACTAGACATGTTTTTCTTTCACTGTGGCCCTCCAAGAAATGATATGTTAATAAGGGGCCGTCTCATTTTGCAATTATCGTTCCTGCTCTAATGTTTGGGGGGCATAGTTCAACAAGGACCCAAGAGAGGTATCATTCAGTATGAATCATCCGGTAGATGAGATGAGAGCCTTAGTTATAATACTGACAAATATCTAGGTGGTGGGTTGGTCAACCACATGTGGCTTTAAGATAGGTGTGTCATACATATAGAAAAATCCATAAATGGGCAGCCTTTTTGAGATCATATACTTTATTTGAGCCAGAATAAGTAATTTATATAGAGACTAATATTGTGGGGAGACACATATTTTTTCATCTATAACATTTTCTATAGACTTCTTCCATTCTTCGGTACCCGAAAAGGGAGTTTCAACAACGTTAGTAAAATAATTATCAAAATTGAAAACATGAGGAAGAGTCATTCCATCCTATAATAAGGAGATCTATGTAAAGGGTCATTCCAATTAAAATGATTGGGAAAAAGACCAAAAATACCAAAGGAACAAAGATATCAACCAAGTACAAGGCTCCATATACTAAAACTAGGGAATAATATGAATAATGAATTACCCACAAACTGATATTATGTGGAATGCATTCCTTGAGAACCCATAGTATGCCAAATTCCCCGCATGATGCTAGCCCACAGAGTATTAGCCAACAATGCGATTGGTTCACGAAAGGATAAATCCATGTAATGAGAATCTCTATATGGTTTTTCAAAGTTCATAATTCATATATTTAATGTCCTATTTGGAAATTTAAAAGTTCAGATCACCAAATTGAAGTTATTTTCATAGGACAGGTGAGCCACGTAGCATCTTATTACAAAGAAATTCGAGTATATGTTTTAAAATTCCATAGTTCAGTTCACAAAATCAATTTTCAGTTCGCTTCCAGGGAAACTGTGAAGGCTAGTTAGTTCACGGAATGCAAGGTAGAGTTTGCAGAAGATGAATATTTTGAAGGAGTTGGTACATGAAATAAAGGAAAACTGAGTGTGCCATGAAAATTACTTTTCACTAGGAAACCAGGTAAAAGGGAAATAAACTGGGGCCCTTATATATAGGTGTGTTCCACCTAAACGGTCCACCTTAACAGTGCATACCAGTTCTGTTTGGTGCCATTTTATACATTGGAATAGCCTCATCTTCATTGTGACTGAACCTCAATCATATGGGGACATTTTTAGGGTCCTAAAAAATATGCAAATGAAAATCAAATACTGCTATAAAATTGATTAAGGGAAAATATGCAAGTGTGGATGAAAAATAGAGGAAAAATTGAAGGAATCCAATTCAGTGATGGACCCAAATGGGTTTGTGTACTGATTACTGGGAAAAGTTCATGGAGGGAACAGAACATGAACCAAGCGGTACATAGACGACCTTCAAAACACAGGCTTGTAAAGCATTGGCCAACGAACCCATACATTCACAGATGAGATGAAAATAACAAGAAATGTGAAACATGTTGTCGGAAAAAATTTGACAGAGAAGTAAGTCCCCACATACCATCCCCACAGATTGAGAAGTTCATTGGTGAGACAAGGTTGATAGCACCCTGCAAACAAAATCATTCATGAATGTGAGGCAGCAATCTCAACCTCTGTGAATTGAAACAGCATGACCCTCAGTTGAAAAAGTTGTATGTGGGAGTAGAAATTTCCCCATGGGATTTATAAAATGGTTTCATGTTCCCATAGATACAGCTTCCTCATGAATCTATAAAAGGACCCCAATGGGAGATGAGTAAGGGGATAAAATTTTGGGAGAACTTGTAGTCTACGGAATGAAGACTTCTACAGAAAAAATTCAGTGAAGTATAGAAGCGTGAACATTTTCCTATAGGTATAATCATAGAAAGAACTATAAAAAAGGAAAGGATAATAAAAGGGGTAAACAAAAAATCTAAAAAACAAACTGCAAACCATACTCCATTCACGGATGAAATTCCCATGAACTATGAGATCAATGCCCCTTTTCAATCCGACATACCTCATAACACATCTCTATACAGTCGAAACCCCCCTCGACATAGCATTCCACCCCTGGAGGGACTCTAGTACCACATAACACCATGGTATGTGAACGGCGCCTGAATCCATGTACCAACATAGTATGTGTACCACACCCAGATCCGCCTTCCACCACAATATGCGGACCACATCCAGATCTACCTACCATTCTGGTACACAAACAACCCTTCTTCCCACATAGCAAAATGCTATGTGGAAGGTACCCCACCCTCCATGAAGAATTGGAATGCAAATAAGGTTACCTTTGGGATTTCCACCTTATGGAAAAAATCATGCCCTTCAATATCCATCCCATTCTCCAAATCCTCTCCGTGAACCAGTCTATCGACACCAGGACATGCCCTCTTCCAAAGCTACCAAACCCATATAAACAGACCATCAGGCACATCAACACATCTCTTTGACTCTACATACCCATGGTAAGTATAGTCACAGAGTTAATACTTGTATCGGTATGGAACATATGAATTTTCTTAAGTCTACATTCCCATGGCAACCCATAGTCTGACCCTGGGATACTAATGTTGATCTATTCATTCTAGGGATCAAGGGTAATCACTAGCTCTTCCATTCAATGAGGGGAAGTGATAAGTTAATGGAATTGTGATTGATTTTCCCTTTGATGTGGAGAAACATTCACCCCCTTTCCTAGAACCAATTCAAAGGGAATCCCACTAGGAGCAATCCCCTAGCCTTTCACGATGGACCCAAAGAGCCTTCACTTTCATTCCAATTTTAAGAGTTCATTTCTCCACACTCTCATCCACCATCGCCCTGACAACTTCCATAGTGGGCTTGTTCTTTTCCCTCAACAAAGAAGATAATTTTTTTGATGAATCTCTCACGTCCTCTTGTTTCTCTAACCAAGAATGACTCATGTGGGATTAGGGGTCTATGTTAATATAAAATTGGCACAACCCACCATGAACTACGAGAACACATATTCCCACCATAACTGGGATATGTATGAAGCCTTCATGTAGGCCTAATCTCCATACCATCTCCTCCATGAAATGATATATCATGTCCACTTTATGTGGGATTCTACTACGAGTAAGCCCCAATACAGTCACAACTCCAACCAAACTATGAGGGACTTGATTTCTAATCAATTGGGATATGTTAAAAGCCTCCCTGAGGTCCAGAACAAATACCCAAATCACTATATAATTCTATGATCCATATTACCGATGGGGTCATATTCATCGAGGAGGCCATATTTTTCTTGGTCATCCTGGGCTGCCTTAGCATAATCCCTACCATGGATCTTGACTAGGAACCTTTTTCCTAGACGTCATTTCCACACGACATTAAACTACACTGATTGTCCCTCATCAAAAAACCTTAAAAGTTGATGTGTCTATTTATGTGACACTAAACTACATGCGTTCTGATTCCTCTCATGTGGATACGTAGGAAACCCATATAATGGATTTGATCCCAATACCAAAGAAACTTCCATCCCCCTTAGATGATGAAAAACTCTAGACTACCTGATTTTAGGGATTAAACTAGAAATGGATCAATAATTTCTAAGCCTAGTGTCTTCAGGATTTATCTTGAAACATAGGGGTAATCTATGGGAACACTCTTCAGAAATGAACCAATTATTCACAAACTTATGAACATTACATAAATCTATAAGAGAGTTCTAGTGTAAGAAATAATTCCCCCCAGAAGGATTTGATGATTCTGAACTCCCATCCTCTCGACCAATAGTGTACTGAAATGTTGTTGGATAAATCATCAACCAATGAGTATCTGCCTTTGGAATCTAGGTCCATGAATCATGGATACCATGGTTATGGGGTGTTTCTAGATCCACGAATAAACTCGATGAATACCATCTGAGTGCATCATACCCAACATTGGCTGATTGCACGATCACCAAACCCCCCTTTGCAATCCCCCACCAGGATCATGAAAATGTGTCACCTCCTTAATAACATAAAATGATACACTATCCAATCTTGTTGGGACCACATATCACACATCATCAACATACGGTGTGACGTGAATCTGGTCGAAATAGATTCATCATAAGAATTTGGGATTGTCCTACTATTATTTAATATTAATAATAAATTAATTGTAAAAATATATTGTATTATGAAAATTTTTAATCATATAATACCATAAATAATAAAATACATTCTTATTTATATCATGATATGATTTTATGATAATAATTTTTAATTTTCTTACCAAGCCTAAGTTCTTGGTATGGATTTTGATAATTATCTTTTTATGTAATTATAAAATAAATAATCACTATTAATTTTTTTTATTATTCATCATATATAACTTTTATTCCTAAAATTAATTAATATATTGTTAAATATTATATTAATGAGACCAATTTTTTCTTTTCTATTGCTACATAATCCTTACGTCAAAACTAATGTAGTTTTTCATATTTATCATTAAAAAAGTTGATTTATATTAATTGAGTAATATTATATGATATTGTGAGTATATTATCATGTAATATTGGCTTTATAAATTTTTATGACTTATTTATATCATGATAATTTCATAAATGATACGATATTCATAGAAACTATATTTTTCTAACTATTAACATAAAAATAATCTAGCTTAGAGAAATAAAAAAACACACACTAATCTTACTTTTAAATGATGACAACCAAAATTAAGTCAATTTTATCAAATTTTTATTATAAAATTTATTAATTTAAATTTTATATTACACCTTTTATTACATTAGAAAATATATAATTAGAATTAGAACTATTATTTTCTCAAATCAAAAACCATACTCATGTTTTATAACATGATAAAATTATTTACAAGGCATAAAAATAAATTTCACTAAAATGTAATGTAATTAATATTAATTTACACATTTTAAAATATCCAACATTTAATATGAAAAAAATTATATTACATAAATTAATTTATCCTTTAAATAAAGCAGTTATTACCAGATATTATTGAAAAAGTAATTTTAAATGTATAATGAATATCTAATAGAATGCATAACATTATTTATTACATGATATAAGAATATATATATATATATATATATATGATTAATAAATAATTTTAAAACTATTCATATTAATGAACTATAAATATTATATATTATTTAAAAAATTGTGTTACCACAGGTGATCCAGAATGTACTTCCAAATGTGTGGCACATAGAATATATCACAAAGTTGAGATAGTTAGGGTAGTGGAATACGAGTTTATAGGACACAAAATCAAAGAAATAAATAATATTAATGATTCAAATGTATCATGGAATTATTTTTTCCTTCTTCTAAAAAATAATGATTCTATTTTAAGGGGATATACAATATATCACATTATATCAAATTTAAAACCATTGGTCTCATTGATGATTATAAACATAGCTCTTTTTGTGAATCATTGTTTCTATAATGTGATAATTAAATGATTTTACATCCAATAAATTTATTTAACTAATATAGGTCCCAATAGCATACACACCACAACATTATCCTAGCATTTAGAGTTCTACACTACTTCTCATAGTGGTCTTCATAAAGATCCATCTAAATGGATGAGTGGAAACTAGTATTGTATGATAAAATAACTCGAGGATGATGTTTATCCCTTTAGTAATGAAGGTATACAATTCTCATATAATTTTCTCATGTTTATAGATATATCCTTTAGTCTGATCCTTGCATTAGGTGTGATAAGACAATAAAAGATTATTTTAATTTTCTTAGATTATCGAATACACTTCCAGAACATTAAGGTGAACCTAAAATATCTATTAGATATAGTGGATATTAGTGTTACATATAGTCTCACCATTACTCTTATGTATATAATGGAAATTGTTTTGAGTGATAAGTCATCCTAAATACAGAGGATCTGAGTAATATCTATATAAATATCCACTATAACCAAAAAGGTATTGTTTTATTTTGATGTTTTTGGATGGGTAATGAGAAAATCCATAGTGATGTTCTATTTTTTCTAGGTTTTTATGTGAAATTGTCTCATATTACACATGAAGTTTTTACACATTTTATTTTTTTTATTTCATACAAACAATTTTTATGTATATTTAGCAATCTCCCAATTTATATTATTCCACCAATAGATATTTCAATAAAACATATTTATTTTTTGGGTGGATAGAGAACATTGTGCTATGAGAATCATCTAATAAATAATTATTTGATATTAGGATCTTATGGTATACATAATCATTTTCCAAATCATACAATTCTGTATTTATCAATTTTTAATATAATATTTTACCTTTATTTATTTCTTCTGGCATCATTTCTATCCCTACATCATCCCTCTAATATCGAGTAATCTTCTCAAGGGTATATTTTTATGAAATTTATCGATGATGTTAAGATGTTTTCACTCATTTTATAATTATCTTGTTTGTTATTTACATTCCAACAAAGATTGGATAATTATTAATCCTCATCAGGGATATGGTTGAATTATATTTTTTATGTAGATAATATATCACTTCATTTTCCTTTCTATGGTGGTAATTGATTAAGATTTTATAGTCTCTGATTAGTTCTGACCTTTTTATTAGTGCATGTTGAGAACCTTTTTTGAGAATATATAATTATTAATTTTTTTATTTTTATATATGTTATAATGTTTTCTATAAGAATAATGCCAAAAAATAATAACTAAAAAAATTACATTAGCTAACTCGATATCATGAGTCAAATATTTTTTCATAAGAACCTTAAACATTCTTGAGGTATAGGTCATCACATTATTAATCTATAAGAATACAAAACTGAATCCATGTATTGATCCATCACTGTATAAAATAAATCCATCCCAAATTAAGGCTATTTTGATTATAGGTGTAGTGAATAACCATATATTTAATTCCATAAAGTCATCTTAATATTATTTAGTCCAAGAAACCTTTAATACCTTTTCTATTATCTTGGTAAGTAGGATTAACAATCCTGAGATATTTCTCACAATACATCGATATTGTGCAACTAATCTTTATAAACCTATAATCTCTATTATAGAAGTATGTATCTTCTATTGCAATATTTTTTTCCTTTATTTGATCAATATATATGTCATTGGTTATGATAAAATTACGAAATAATTTAAATTACTCCATCCATAAATTATATTTACTATAATTTACATATAATTAATCCTTTCACAAAGTTATTAAAATAATAAATAAACTCACTTCAATATTAAACATTATTTTGGTGTATATGTGAATATCATATACAAAGATTATATCTTTTTCAAGGTAGTCTATAAAGAAATCATTCAGCATGTCTAAGAAGTGTTTTGAAGCATTGAAATGTCCAAACAACATAATTATGAATTTATAGTGTATTTATCTTATGTGAAAGGTTATCTTGGGAATATCCTTATTCTTGACATTCAATTGATGATATTCCAATTGAAGATCCTTTTTTTGAGAAATAAATATCCCAAAAAATCCAGTTGAATAATTCATTAATCCATAGAAGAGGTTACTTGTTATTTTTCATTATTTTGTTAAGCTCATGATAATCTATTTAGTGACACGTTGACCAATCCTTATTTCCGTAATAGAGTATTGGGAACCCCTATGTTGTAGTAGCTTCATAAAAAAATTAATTTCAATTGGGGACCTTATATATGAACTCTTCAGGATAGGAAAAGTTATAGATATATGTTCCATATAGAACTCAATCACTTGATATGGTGGAAAAAATGGAAAAATCTATTAGGAATACATTTTCATATTCCCATATAATGGGAATGTACATAAGATTAATCCATTCTATGATCTCAAAAAATTGTTCTAGATAAGATTTCTTATAAGAAAATAATTTCCAATCTTGAGAAGAAGTTTGAAAGGGAGGTTCTTAATTCTACCAACTCTTGAACAGAATCGGTGGATAGTTTTGGATATGAAAACTAATTTATATCTCCCATCTATTAATACTATATTTATATATAGAAAACCAACCCCTGAACACTATAAGATCAAATTATACAAAAGGTATTATAAAAATATTTAATTGGATATTTATCACATAAATTATCGATATATAAGTTATAGACATAAGATTTAATAATTTACAAAAAAAATTACTGTAACCCAACCTTTTTGTCTTCGATTAGTATAAGAATATTTATACTAAACATTCATAATATGAAAGAATGTGTCAAACAAGAATCAAATATGTCATTACCTATTGTCGAAGTAATAAAATTTGTGCCTATCACTATTTAGATTTCATGATCAACCTATGTATTAGTGAAAAGAGAAACTTTATAGTGGTCCTGTGGCTTTATATGATATTATTTTCCATTATCATAAAAAAACTATGTATTAGTGAATTTACTAGTAGAGTGTCCATGTATATTATATTTTAATCCTTGATCCATGCTTATAGGATTTATCGAAACCTTAATTTCATTCACAATATTAATTATATTCTTCATATCCATTCAACATTAATTATATTAATACCTCTATTTTTATCACTTGATATGTCCTCTCATTCCTTTAAATAAGTTTCCACAATGATTTTTCCTACATTTAGGACATATGTGATGTTTAATATTATTCCCTCCACATAATATTTTAGGGAAAACTCTGGAGTAAAAATTTATTCTACTCATTTTATCCTCAACCCAATAGAAAAATTATGAATCACTGATTTCATCTCAATATTAATGGAACATCCCACTATTTAATCATAGCTATAAATTTCATAAACTAATTAATGTTTCCAAATACATCAATATTGTACACTAAATACGAGTAAAACATAATTTTAGATTTAATGTAAAATACATAAGCATTCATTGAAATACTTAATAATTTTTTACCATAAGATCCTAATGATTAATCCTCTATTTGTTTCATACTAAGAAATTGATTATCTAATTTAATACTGTGTGAGTAAGGAAAATATTAATTTCAAAAAAAATCATTAATTAAACACATTTATTAGATCTAATATCATATTTATACCCAATATTATTTATATTTTTCTACCACTAATCAAATTCACTTTCTATGTGATATAGGTCCAATATAAATTTCTCTTGGTCATAGAATTGGTGTACGTAAAGTATCATTTCAATGGAACTAATTCACCATGCCAAGATTTGAGGATTACAAGACCCAAAACAATTGGTAGGTATTTTAACATAAAGGAATCATATATAACTCATTGTTTCTTGGTACAAGTATGGCATGCCACATGGTCTATGTTATTATTCATAATAAAAATTATTCAAGAAATATCTACAATGTGATTCTAGATCCCCACAAATATCGTATTACGTATCTATTCTAGAAAATCATTACATTTTCCATTTAATTTAAAATTGTTTCATTCCATCATATTTTGGGTAATTTACTATAAGAAGTAATGTTAGGGATGGGAATATTTCAATTTTAAGTATAAAATAGTAAAATACGGAAATTAGAATTTGTAAATAATAAATCATTTATATATCCAATTTTGTGGATTTCTATGTTTCAATTAATGTAATTATTGGTATATTTATTATTAGTTTCTCCAACATAAAACAAAAAATGGCATGTTATTATAATGAGAGAAAATATAATGACCCTCCTCTTATAGAGATAATATAATACTTTTTCAATGAAAAAATCTAAACACCATACTAAAACCTTGAGGTCTAGTGTCATTGGGTGATTTGCATCAAAAAAATTCAAAATAAAAAACCTTATAATTTTCATGATCCCCCCCTAATATGGTTCCCATCCTAGAATGATAGGAAAGGAATAGAGAAAATTACACCGAAATCTCACCTTTCATAGGACTAATTTTAGTGAGAATAATTGAGGGTATACATATTTAAAATTGTAGAGGCATTAGACTCCATAAAATATTGGATTGTGTGATAGGATAAATAAAAAAGAAAGAAAATAACTCACATCATATAAATATAAACCCAAACCATCCCACAATGTGTAATCATTGTCCAAAAATTAAAATAAAATTTCCTTGAAAATACAAAAATACCAATCGTATGGTAGAGTATAAACAATAGCTCTAAAACCAAATATAGTAATGTAAAGATTATTCTTCAAAATCCTCCTAAAAATATGACAAACAGTTTTTATATTTATATTTAGAATAACATTTAATCTTGGTTGGATAACACTGATTGTCTCTAGTAGACATGTGAAAAGAACAAAATAATGTGTCTGTGAAAAAACAACAGAACCAACATGAACCTAAAGAGGAAAACTATCCAATTTTAGAATCACCATTTTACACTCACAAAATCACACATCCAATATAGTAACATATTAATAATAATATAAAATAAAGAACCCCACAACCACTTACCCACTAATTTTACTCTCTCGCACCACAAATACAGACATCATGTTTTCATATCCCTTCCATACATCTCACATCACATATCCATTAAACTCTGATGTGGGTGAAGATTCCTCTCCACCTATTCCAACCTCTCATAGGATTTATAATTTATCTATAGAATTATTTATCCTCGCATATCATCCCCATCACATCACATCACAACCACATCATGTAACCTGTTAAGTAGTGTATCGTTAATTTGAAGGACATTTACATTGTGTTCTCCTCCAACAATACATGACACCCAACTCATATCACAGCCTCATCACCACCGTTTAATATCCCTAACCAACATGTATCATCACTGGATACTCTATAAAATGAACATTTATCATCAATGGGTATTCATGAACACTAACCCACATAACCACTTATGATGAAGGAAGATTGAGGAAGAGGGGTCTCCAGCCATCAGTATCCCAACCAACCTTGATGTTAAAGAAAATACCCAATTCCCAAAACCATTGGTAATTGGTAAGTTTATCAAAATTGGGTATGAGTTTATAGAAATAACATAAAATTAATGATAGATAAATAATAAAAAATAAATAACCTATGGGTTAACACGGTCTTCACTAGTACACTCTACTATACCACCACTACACCACACAGTATCTGTCACAACAATTTCCTCCAGTATTGCATCCCACTAAACAACCCCCACACATATCTACAGAATATCCACAATAAATTACATGTTGCACCATTTTTATGTAAAAAATAAATCAAATTCACCAATCCATTCCATTTTACATTAACATAGCCTATTAACTTATTATTCATTTCATTTAATACAATTATCACCCATCAATCAATCCTTTTTAGATATTCATTTAGAAACCTATGTATTTTTATTTTCAGTAATAAAATTTATTCTATCATTAATTAGGAAACTAACTCCACCACACCACACATAAAACTATCCTATCTAACATCCAAATTTACAACAACACAACATTTTCCAAACCATACCACCAACACCCAACCATTTCACCATAACAACCACTGCGCATTACAACCACCACACATACTATTCAAACAAACCATTTCTTCACATCCCTAAACACACCACATACCAAAAAACTATATCCATCATCATAAAATATCCCATATTACATTAGGAAAAACAATAATAACATCCACATTGAAAAACACATGTTGTTTTTCATAATTTATATTAATATGGGATTTATTTAATTTCATCATTACATAGAATGAGTATTTTCAAAAAAACCAACATTCCGAGGGATACTAATTTATTACCCATATATAAGTGATTGTCCATTTTATTCTAAATGGTAAACAATATTCAGAACAATAAGGGTTTCACATAATAACAACTATAACAAAAAAGGCTAACAAAAACTTTTATTTTCATGGTAACATGAATTTATAATCTCATTAGAAATTAAATAAAAAGTAGTAAAAAATTAAATTTCTCTCCATCCACATAATCATCAGATTAATCCAATTTATTATCTTCATTAAGCTGACCCTTAGTATCTATCTAAAGAAATGAAGAAACCCAAAATCCCAACACAATAACAAAAATAGGGACAAAATGGTGACCCCTACCTAAATAAATATTTTTAAATTACCACGTACCATGGGGTGAAGAAGAAATAGTCAAAAAAATGAAAACATCATGAGTAAAGCCTTATTAATCCTAATCCACATTGAGTTTTATTAAAATCATAGCTCTAAATCCAGCCTAAATTAATAATCATCACCGCATTGAATTCCCATAGTGGAACTAGTAAAATCAAGGAAAAAAATAGGATTCACTCTCCAATGACTACCTAATTTAATCCTTTAGAAACAAATGATAAATAAAAAAGAAATTGGATGAAAGATCCTCCAAAATGTACTATAGTTTTCCCATGGATTGAGTGAAACGGTACATAAATAAAAGAACATAGGTGATCCCAAATTGTTATAGAAAGGCTGGACCTTGGATCATTCATGTCATAAAACACAAAATCACATTGTCATTTTTCATGTGGTCCTCTAATTAATTCCATGAAACATATTTAGTATATAAACTCCTTAAACTCTGAATTTATGAATTTAAACCATTTTTTATGGAGCTTCCTCTTGAATTACTACACATCGTGAATTACACATTCAGGATGTGAGCCGCTTAGAACGAAAACCCTCATCAAATGTTTTGAACCATGAATTTCCAACTTCAAAGAATCCAAAAATGTGTCTTGTAGTGAACTACCTTTTAAACTCTGAACCACCACTATATTATAACTGTATCTTTAATATCTATCGAACCCTCTATGATCATCCTCCAAACAACCCTAGTACCAAAACAACCAATGTAATATGTTGAGAAGGAAGAAAACATTACATTAGGAATCTCAAAAATTATTCAAATTCCATAGAATAAAAACCAAATGTGAAATGAATTAGAAGGTACCAAACTACTATCTGGTGACATACCACCCAGGGACCTTGTTACACCCCAAACATTTTAACCAAAACAACACATGAATCCATGTGAAAATGCATAAAAATAACCTAACACAACAACATCACCATATCACTATCCAAATGGACCCCTTTTTACAAATAACCATTCACACATCCTTTATAAACCATAGGACATCTTAAGACAGCTACGACCTGAACTAACACACAAAACTACCCTAATCACATAAATCAAAGAAACCCGCCACATATGTCACAGTATTGTATTCTTTGTGAGACATTGGATTTCCCACATTGTTTTAAAATAGTTATTAAATATAAAAAATAATGATTAATAATGGGATATCCCCTATTCGTATACTTGAATTTGAAACATATGTCCTCATTATGGGAAAAGTAACATCTCACAAATTATCAAGGTTCAAACATCAAATCATCAAAGTTAAAAAAACATGGCAAAAAAATATAAACTAATAATGGTAATAGAATGCAATTTGTGTCTCATAATCCCAGGTAAAATCATCTAGGAAAAAATTCCCCACTTTACACAATCCAATGGGATAGTTCATCCATAAAATACCTCCCCTCAATGATCTTGTATCTCTAATGGTGTATCTAAGAACATTTCATCATCATCGATGTCAAACTATTCCAAGTTAATGATGTGGAAATCATTATAAAAATAACGAAAATTTTTGGAAACATAGTATATTTCAAGAATACTATAAATATATGGTTGTAGTTCCAAATGATGATCCACCTCACCAATATTTCCCAACACCATAAAATGTATAAAAAATTGGGGAGAAATATTAATCCCCAGTCCAAACTCTACTACCTCTTTCAAGGGGGGACTCTCCAGAAAAAAAGGTTTTCAACCTAAAAATTTTGGGCCTCTACCTATGATCAACATAGTCCTTAGGATTTTCCTTTTCCACCCTTAACTACTCTGTAATATAATTATCTTTTTATTCATCCTCTACACTATATCAGAGCCAATATCTACAGACTCCCCAACCTCCTTCCATCACAACAAATAATTAAAAGAATGTCTATAAAATTCCAAAACCCAACCAATTCAAATAGATGAGTTGTATTAATTGTTATAGGAAAACTCAACCGAAGGAAGGTTTTTTTCCAAGTTCCTCTAATTTACATGATGTAAGATTGAAACGTATCCACCAATGTAGGGATTGTATACTACATCGATCCATTTGTCTAGTGTAGAACCGTATTTCTAAGTAAAAACATGGTACCTCATGAATAATTAAATCCCCTAAGGACACACAAGGTAAAATGAAGATCATGATTAGAGATGAAAGTCCTCGATAACCCATGAATCCTAACAACATTATATAGATACCTTATGTCATGAATAAACCCAATGGGGCCTTTTGGGATAGTGATGAGATGAGTGTGACTACCCCAAACCATCCTCCATTACTACAGGGGCTAAAGACCAATGTTGAGTTGGCATATCACACACATGGGCGGCCTTAGCCTATGATACCATTATTCATGTGCAAGAATCCATCTTTATACAATAATGAAATGATAATAAAACAAATAATACCAAAATAACTAAAAATATATATCTCGTTATCATAGCTTAATAACATTACTAAAATACTAAATATTTAAAAACAGGATCCCTCAAAAAATTGATAAAAGAGACAAACATACTCAGTAGGAGGGGACAGTTGTCGAATTCATCCCCTAGTACACACCTCTATTTGTCTAGATGTATATTCTTCACGTAATCTTGGTCCTCCTAGGAATCCATCAAAAGACATATCATAGTCATAAGACATGACATGTGTAGGAAGATCCCATGAAGGGGGGAGTATAAAAATTCCCTATAGTTACCCCAAAAAACCAAAAATAAATTGGAGAAACTGAAGGGAAACAGCCCGATCAAACCATAGTTGGATGGTACAGAATCCCAAGAGAGAGAGAACATGAATATCCATATCCATAGATCAGATATAGAATACTAGTGAGATCACCTCCAGATGGATTGCTAATTATGATATAAGACATAATCGTAATGAATACCAAAATAATATAGATAATATATTCTGATACGAAAATTCTCTTGGTCTCAACCATACAGCCTAGCACAATATTTTACATGAGGATCAAATTTCTTGCTCATTCAAGAGTACTTGCTTCATGAGACCTAAAATCCAAGATGGAATTTATGTGAGAGATATTATTCATTGTTTATAGCTCTACCATCTCTAATGTAACTCATCTAAGATATCTCACTCCTCAGGTATCACAAAGCTGACGGCACATCCCCGTTATCCCAGATGGTGTACATATGAGATGGCTTGCTCTTCGGATCTCACCCTGAAGGAATTCATACTTTTAACTAGTGGATTATGATAATAAATTGAGGATCTCACCTTTTTCTCATGGGTAACTCCACAAACCCAAATAATACCCTGATTATTTCAAAACATAGACATAGGATCACACTAACAACCGCTTGGGGACCCCAAAACCATAATTAAAAACTCTAGAGATCATAACAATTAGATATGG
This sequence comes from Viscum album, assembly GCA_963277665.1. Lineage (NCBI taxonomy): Eukaryota > Viridiplantae > Streptophyta > Magnoliopsida > Santalales > Viscaceae > Viscum > Viscum album. The sequence goes on from OY728128.1 coordinate 696,087,790, forward strand.
GATGACACCTATGTCATTTGGGGAATGTCAGAAACCCTATTAAGACTCATAAACATGATTAATGGATATGATATCACAACAAAGACCACAAAGGGATGCCACAAACCAAATATGGAACTATCCACCAAGTAGGGGGTCATATGTACGATGATATATCTACCCTTACTACAATCGCCCACTAATTATTGGATTACAAACATTATGATACTGAAAAATACAAGGAAAACCTGATAGACATATTATTTCATACCTATTTATAATGGACATGATGATACTAAAACCCCACCTAAGGAAGACAAAATGATAAAGGATCCCACCATAGACTCCCAAAGGGTTATACAAACGATATCCAAACATATCCAGAATATGGGATCACAATCCTGTACTGAGGATATAATTCCACAATGTAACATCATAGGAATGTAGACGGGACCTCATTAAACTAAATTTATTTCACGGGACACTAAAAGAATCACCCCACTAGAGTGACATCACATTTCATCACTATCACCAAAACCATGGACAAAATCTTATTTTATGTAGAAAACTACTCAGTATAGGAAACACATGGGGAACTATATATGTCCTAAAATTTGATATGTATGATGCAAAGATATTTTAGGTGGGTACATGGTGTGTACCAACCATACAAAGTGTACCTCTCGAAACAAGCCCATGAATATTCCCCCTATTGGAACGCAGCATGTATAAGGATAGTACATGGTGTGTACCCCATGTCACATGACATATGACCTCATTCAAACCCTTGGGAGTGTCCCTGCCCGCACATGTCTATGTTTTCCAAGTCCCCGTAAAAGGATTTTTTCCTTGATAGGTGTCATGTTCCTCTTGGAACAGTCCTGGTATGTGTCCCTACCCATGCAAGCATAGATGGCCTATGTATACCTTAGATCTGGCCATGTATTTAAACAAGGACATGTCCCTATATTTGGAATCCATTCCCATTTCTATGCCATCATTATACAGCCTTACTCCATTGAATGTAACCATAGTGCACAATGTGTAGTACCAAAATATAATAATTCTTTAATGATAAGAACACTTGTATTTTACTCCATCACTACATGTCATGTGATCAGGATTTCTGAATGAGGAATCTCTACAAGCCTCTCGAAATATTTGATTTCCACCTAAAATCCATATATCAACCACCATGGGATCTATAAAAGTCATAATGGGGAACTAAAGCCTAAAAATAATTAATTAATGTGGATTGGAACATAAATATCCTAAATCCACCTTTTTCATGGAGAAACACATATTCTTTGGGTCCAAATCCACCCCCTAAAGCCTTTACACCTCAATCAGGGAGTGATCACCATCAAGAAAAGAGTTTGGTAGTTCTTTTTCCACTATTTATCCTCGGTTCCTCCATTTACCAAGGGGGATCAGATCTCTCCTATTTTATGCATGAGAGAAAAAAGTGTAAGGGGGTTTTAAGTTTATCAATTAATTTTTATTTAATTCATAAACATCCATCTTTTAAATCCCCACCACCGGTATCCTCCTACCAGGTGCTCGATGACAAAAAAATGTGATATCACAGCTATGGTAAAATCATAGTTTTTAACTAAACCATAATAACAGATTTCTGATTTGAGACTTTTATTAAGAGATACCCTCATTTCCATAAAAAATTACTTTGGATGGAATAAAATATTGAATATTTTTAATTTAATCACACCTAGTATCTTGGGCCCCTTTAATCCCATTCCTACATAATTATTCGATTTAGAAAAATTCCTTAAAAAATTAAAAACAATTATATAGAAAAACTATAGTCAAAAAAGTCTCGAAAAATTAATCCATTTTCATCCCAAAAAGTGGAAACCTATGTACAAGTGGAAAATTATCGGTCAATTGGCTCTCCCACACCATTGATCTCTCCATAGGGTTTTGGTGGGGTAAATAAATAAAAACCTTGGAAATAAAAATTCCCACCACTGGGTAACTCAAAAATGAAACTCTAAACACTAAACCCAGCTCAAAATAGGTCATCATTGTCCAATGAGGCCTGAACATGTCTTCTTCACTATGATTGGTGAAAAAACACCAATCAATTATTCTACTTGTGATCATAGGGTCTAGTGGTACACCACCTCACTAATTAGACATTGAAAATAGAAAAAGGGTCTAATAAACCATAGATTATCCTGTTGAACCAGCTAAATACCCATAACCCATGGAAAATTGAGGCCTTTAAAAATAAAATATCTTCTTTATGATATCCAAAGACTACCATCATCATTCCATAACGTTTTCCTGATAATTGTAGATAGTCATCCTATTCCCCTCGATGAAATGCACCCTTAACATCGATAACTAGTACCATATATATTCCTATAAGTTCTATCTTCTACTTGTTCTTAATAGTACAAGAAGGACCAATAGAGCCTCCTAAAATAGGCCTCATATGGTTCTATACTGATGGGGGATAAAAAAATAAAACATTAAAATAAAAATAATGTTCTAAAAAATAAAATAATTTATTCTTCTTGGAACAACCACCCCTAAAAAGGGTATACTACTGATAGAAATCAACCTCCATAGTATGTCCTCTCAACACATGACTGGTGTCATTTTCAATCATTTTATGTTCTATATACCCTCCTCCTTTGGAAAATTTACCAAGAACATATCGAGTGAATATCCAACCATGAAATATATTGCAAAAAATATCATATCATTTCCTCCCGTCTTCCTTGAAAAATATGAGGGGTTACTATTAAAGTCTAGAGATATGTCACATCATCCTCACCTAAAAGTTTCAACTATAAATAGGTTAAATAATCCATTACATATATCTACAATAGTGGATAGAAACCTCACCAGGAGCATCTTCTATTTTGTCCACACTCGTGGGTGGTAAGCAAGCTAGCATGACCCCATCCTATTTTGGGTATAAAACCACTCTACTGTCTATATAGACATATCATAAGAAGTGGAAGTCCCACATACAGACCTATTTCTTTGAGATCTCCCCAACAAAGAGGTACTCTCAAAACATTTCTATAATTTATCCCCAAGTGTCTCGTGTGTAACTATGATGTCGAGAGCATGATAGTTCCAATGAAGAAGACTCCCAAGAACTGATCAAAAAGAGTGAAGGACTCGATCTATAAGTCACTCGCCTATCTCTTAGGTGTACATTGCTTCCCAAGTGTAAAATCTAGGACTTACTAATACCTCCTTATGAAAACCTAAAACTACACCATATAACATGATGTTCCAAAAGAGTCAACTTTTATATAGATGAAAGTATTGATCCTCTAACTGGGTGAAAATATATGTAGAAGTCTAATTTTTTGTGAGGTTAAAAACATGAAACATCATTGGGATGACATTTAGAACCCAACCTACATTATAGACAACTAAGATCGTAGAGAATCAACTAATCCATGGGTCACACAAGCCAACTGCACCCATCATCATATGAGCTCTTCCTACTCTCTGTGGCATCACTCCTCTATAAAGGGGGAAAACTCCATTTGATCATCCAAAAACACTACCACCTCCACTGACAATAACCATCACATCAATAATGGAAGGAAACCAATCAAATTTTAGGAAAAAAATCATAGGGTCTCTCTATTTCCCTATAGAGATTTTCTATGTAAGGTTATCCCTCTATCAGATTTGGGTCACCCAACAGATAGGAATGCATGACTTAAGATCCAATCTGACTGTTCCTCCTAGAATATGGGTCAATAAAAATACTCAAATAATGTCAATCGACATCAAATAAAGGTTAAACTTAGGTAATATTTTATTATAACTATATTCTACTACAAATAGGGATTTATGGTCCCATGTCCCACCCCAAACCACTCTCGATCCTCTAGGGTATAATCCCATTTGGAATAAATCCCATCTATTACCTTTCCTACCTATCTACAATAACTAGGGTTGTCTCTGACAACTACACACCAACTTCCTTATACACACAAGTCAAAGGAAGTTATCCACCACACCTCGACACTATCAGAAATGGGTTTCACTGTATTGACAACACCATTTTGTACCACATCATAGGAACACATCTCAGGGAGGGAACATTTCCACTTTCTTGCATGTACAATGACACGTAAAACATCACCATCACATGAATCTTAAAATTCCTCACATGACCTATTTAATCCTCAAGCTTGATACATGTAATGGCCTAGGTTCTCGAAGGTCCATTACTTAGTAAAAATCTGATGTTGAGGTGTTTTGGGTGGTCAGGAAGGCCATCCCACCTTCTCGGTGACTCTTAGCGGTAGCCTTGGTCTACCAGTAGATCTCGGCCATCAGTGGCTCTCGGCTATCGGTCGCTTGGGCCCCTGGTAGCTCTCAACTACCAGTCGCTGTCAGCCACTGGTAGCTCTCGTCTACCAGTCGCTGTCAACCACCGGTAGCTCTCAGCTACCGGTCATTATCGCCAACTGGTAACTCTCGGCTTCTGGTAGCTCTTGCCTACCCCCACGGGTTTTCTAGTAGCGCCTCCTTTTTGTGAAAATTGGGGTTTAAACCCTGTTTTAACCCCTTTAAGCTTGTTTTAAATCCCATTAACACCCATTAATGGAATTTAAATTAAGTTTTTGATGAGTTACCCTCGGGTGAATCAGCTTAAACCGACCCTAAATGCAGGGACCCTTTAATGACGTGTGGGGTCGCGTGGTCAACCCAGGACCCCTGCTCCTTACGAGGTTTCACATTCTTATCTCCATATCTCAACCGTCCCCAACCCTTATAACCCAATGGGTTCTCCCTGGGGTTCTTTTTCTTGGCCACCATGCGATCGATTCGTCTGCTCGTCCTTGAGTTCCTGAGGTCACACCCCTGCAATTTGCGCATCCGCTATCCCTCACGCGTGAAAAGAATATTCGATCTATGATCATTCAAGTAGGGTTTCACCTTCGTCTCTCCTTTATGTGTATCTTGAGGGGTGGGTACTCTACTGATTCTGTATAATTGGATGAACCAAACCTTAATGAAGATAATAAACGAATTCTAAAGAATGAAGGGGAGGGGTGTGACCGATGCTGCTGCTCTATTTTTCTCCTCTTTCATTATTAATGATTTCTGATTTGTGCGGGGTTATGTGTCCTGAAAATCATGTTCGTTGGTGGTACTTCTCTGTGCACTAATAAAGCCTTACCTCTTGTGTTGTTTGTGTAAAGTAAATTGGTTAATTACGTATAATCATCTAAATAAATTGAAACCACCAGTATCAATCATTTTCTGTGATAACCCCGGTTAAAGTAAAGCAGAATTGGAATCATGGAGTGTGTTAAATCTTTTAAATCTGAAAATACCGACATGGGCCTGCTTTGTGTTGGTGGTAGTGGGTTGGTTGTTTTCCCTTCACAGGTGGATTTCTGGGTGATGTGGGTGGGGATGGGATCCCCTTTTGTTATGGTTTCGCTGGTTGTGAATTTGAGGCAGTGTGGTTACTTTATATCACGAATTGGGGTGGAATACTCTGTTGTTGAGAAATTGTTAGCTCCTGGGTTTTGGAAAATGGGGTATTATCTTGGGGGTTTCCTTAGTTCTAGTACTTTCAGGTATCTCACTTATCTTTTTTCTTGTGGTTGTGACTTTACAAAAGAACTGGTTGTGAACGTTTAAGTTGATGTTTGACTATACTCTTTCCTTGGCTTCTGCTTATGCTTTCTAGTTTCCCAAATTGGTGCAGAAACTTAATTAAACATTATTACTGAACATGAAAACAAGGATGGGACAAATGGGATTTGGTATGGTGTGAGTTGTGACTTGGACACGGGTGCTGATTGTGTTCTTTAGGCTGGCTGAAGAAAAACCTAAATTTGGGTGAGTGCTTGTTACCTATACATATACTTGTATTTTTGTATTTCTTGTTCGTGCCCCACCCAAGTTGAGAACTTACTGCCTAACACCCCCATTTCATGGGGGAGGGTGTTTTTCCCAACCCTTCTTGGAGAGGCTGGTTATTAGCTCCTTTTATGCTCCCTTTCCCGGATAGCCCAAGAATCTACGGGCAGGCTGTGAAGGCCTGAAGTCCATTATTAGCCGATGAATCTTTGGGTAGTTTAGTGTGGTGGTTCGCCCAGGTGTGTGTGGGCAGGTGGTTTTTCATGTGTCTTTAGGATGAGGCCCAGGTGTCTTCGGGCATGGTGGTGGTTGTTCTGAACTAGGTGTTTGCAGGCGTGGTTACGTGTGGAGTTTGTGGCCCAGGTGTTTGCTAGTGGGGTTTGGAAGTGGGACTGCGTGAGGATATGGCCCTGGTGTGTGTAGGCGGGGTGTGGTAGTGAGACTGCGGTGAGAATGGCAGGATTGGTTCGATGCATAGGATGTTTTCTATAACCAGTGGGAAAGTGGCGCGGGGTACCCAAACATTGATGTACTTTTATTAAACATCACTGCTTGCATTATTTGGTGAGTGTGTCTAGTGAGTGGGATGGATAGACTCCTTGATAGTGTTTGGTAGTCTGTTTCACTCGAGACTTTAGTACGTCTCCCCACTTGTGCATGAGAGCTTTAGGTTTTTCCCTACTGAGTATACTTGTATGCTCACCCTACGTTTATAAAACTACTTTCAGGTTTCCATGAGGATATCAGGGATCACACAGGACCATACTAGCTTGGACCTTTGAGACAGTTGCTATTTTGGTTTTCCTTTTCTTGGTATTCATTTGGCTTTGGCAATTTGTGACTTGTATCTTTTACTTCTGAAGATGCATATGGGAATGGATTACTTTCAACCGTACTTGCACATTTAGTTTTGGTTTTGTGGGATTTTCTATCTTATCTCCCGATCCAATTATAGAAAATGGGTAATGCCTTCCATTTAGTGTGTGATTCTATACCCTTGGATCTGGTCGCCACTCTAGGACCTATTAAAGGCGGGTATCAGGAGTCATTATCTATCCTTCAACTTGAAGAAGGAAGGGTCTAGCAACTTGATGTCCCTTCCCTCATATTGGTGAAGGCGGGTCGTGAAAGAATGGTATCAGAGGGATGTTGAGAGATAGGATGGAGTCTGGAGTTAGGAACAATGAATATTGCATGGGATGGTAGGGAAACAGTGTTGGGTGACGGTGGTGCATGAATTAAGCAAGGGAAGACAGCCTGGGACCCGGGATTTTAGGCCCCCCCGTGATCCGATGCAGGGACTCTGGACCTACTGAACGACCAAGTGAGGCCACACTGATTGCAGGGTAGAGACCCTAGGAAAGCGTCATGCATCATAATGACTTGTGTTCTCATGTTTCATGGGTGTTTTTGGAATTGAAATAAGTAAGAGGTTTAAGAAATTTTTTTAAGAACAATATTCTGCACTACTTGGGCTTTGGCGTTCCTCGTTTACCATGCAGCTATGGAACCTGAGAGGCGACCACGGGCGGTACGGGCGATCAAGGCCCAGGAGGATGACTTGGCCGATCGGTAGAGGGATGATTGAGAGGAGGAGGGCGACGAGTGGCAGAAGACGCTTTGAGCCTTCCAGCGATAGACCCTCAAGAAGTATGAGGGCAGCACATCTGACATGAAGACGGAGAGCTGGCTAGAGGAGATAGTGATATCTTTCGGCTTAATTCAGAACCCGACCGAGTACTGGGTCCCTCTGGCCGTCATCCAAATGCGGGGAGCAGTGCATTAGTTGTGGACGCTTTACCTGGGGGATAAGAGAGAGGTTGAGGTGGTATGGGCTGATTTCGAGAGGGAGTTCCGGGTGGAATTCCTCTCTTCTGCGACGAAGGTGGAGAAGAGGCAGGAGCTACCCTCCATCCAGCAGGGGAGTATATCAGTAAGGGGGCTGGAAATCAAGTTCATGGACCTACTACTTTTCTCTCCAGACCACTTTCCAGATGAGGAGTCTCAGGCAAGACGTTTAGAGGGGGTGCTTCGACCCTCCCTCAAGTATGTTGTTACCCCCTTCACCCTGCCGACATACTTGGAGGCCCAGAAGAAGGCCGAAGTGGTGGAAAGGATGCAAGCTCTAGGAGGTGTGTCATGAGAGGGGATCCAGCTGGAATCATCGAATGGGAAGGCTGTCAGCACCAGACCACCATCATCAGGACCCTCTCGGTTCCGACCATTAGGGAGTAGGCCACAACATTTCCAGTTCCGGTGCCCTGGTCCTAGAACTTTTTTTTCGGGCCCAGGACCGAGGTGCTTTGTCTGTGGGGTACATGGAAATTTCCGGAATCCGTTCCCGGACCGAGTACAATGTGGAGGTAGCGGAGATGCCCAACACCCACCCCAGCAGCAGCAGGGGCAATGAGCTCCCGCTCCTCTGAGGGCAGACGTTGCAGGAGGAGGCCGACCTCAGGGTGCTCCTCAGGGACCTCGACCAAGGAATGGTCGGGGAGGTGGAAGACAGCCTAGGGGTAGAAGAGCTGGGCGTGGGCAGTTTCATGCCATGGAGGCAGTAGTTCCATCAGGGCCGGAGGTCGTTCAAGGTACGATCAGTTTGTTTAGTACCCTTGTATATGCCTTTTTCGATAATGGGGCTTCGCACTCCTTCATTGCACCCAGTATAGCCTATAATCTAGGACTAGACACCGAGAGACTCCCAGTTCCCCTGGTGTTGATTGCACCAGTAGGAGGTCAGACCGACTTGTTATATGTTTTTTGTGGATGCAGACTGATGATAGGTCCACATCAGTCGGTCAGGTATCTACTACTGCTACAGATACAACCATACGATGTCATCCTAGGCATTGAATGGTTGTTCTCTGTGTGTGACGTCATTGACTGCATCCAAGGAAAGGTTGAGTTATTAGACTTGGGCAGTCGGCATGTTACTTTCACTGGCGAGCGGAGCAGTCAGAAGGGCAGTAGGTGAGAAGAACCCCTCCTCTCCTTGTTAGCTGAACTGTCAGTAGAGTCAGTAGATGCTGAGATGGTGGAGGTGCCAGGAATCATCAGTGAGTTTATGGACATCTTTCCTAAGGAGGTAACAAATCTACCCCCTCAACTTGATATCGAGTTTGGGATAGACTTACAGCTTGGTGCTTGTCCGATTTTGATGGATCCTTACCGGATGGCACCTTCGGTGCTATGTGAGTTGTGGATTCAGATTGACGATCTAATGAAGAGGGGTTATGTTCGACCTAGTTCATCACCATGGGGTGCTCCAGTCTTTTTCTCAAAGAAGGAATATAGTGGTCTCAAGTTGTGCATAGACTACAGGAGGCTAAATCGGGTGACGATCAAGAATCAGTACCGTCTTCCGAGGATAGACGATCTTTTCAACAAGCTGAAAGGGTCAGGATGGTTCTTGAAGATCGACCTGCGGTCTGGGTATCCCCAGTTGAGGGTGAAAGAGGGCGATATCCCGAAGACGACCTTCAGGTACAGATATGAACACTTTGAGTTTGTAGTCATGCCTTTCGGTGTTATGAATTCCCCGACTGTGTTCATGGGGCTTATGAAATCCGTCTTCCGGGAGTACCTGGATCGGTTCTTAGTTGTGTTCATCGACAACATCCTCATCTATTCAAGATTAGAGGAGGACCACACGGGGCACCTGAGGAAGGTTTTGGAGGTCCTCTAATAGCACCATCTCTATGGGAAGTTGTCGAAATGCAAGTTCTGGACGCGATAAGTGCACTTCCTTGGGCACGTAGTGTCCGAGCATGGGGTAGCGGTGGACCCAACAAAGGTTGAGGGAGTTGTTTCTTGGGAAGCACCCAAGAATGTGGCATAGGTTCGCAGTTTCCTTGGGTTGGCGGGTTACTATAGGAGGTTCGTACCCAACTTCACCTGAGTTGCAGCCCCTTTTACAGCCTTGACCAAGAAGGACCAGATTTTTGTGTGGAGTGAGCAGTGAGAGACAGCCTTCAGTTATCTGATGGAGAAGTTGGTTAGTTTCCCAATGCTGAGACTACCAGAAGAAGGGGCGGCATATGAGGTGTTCTATGATTCTTCAGGGCAAGGCCTCATATGTGTGTTGATGCAGCAACAAGGGGTGATCTCTTATGGGTCTAGGAATCTATGCCCTCATGAGGGTAGTTATGCCACCCACGACTGGGAGCTTTGAGCGGTCATTTTTTCTCTAAAGTTATGGCGGTATTACCTCATCGGAGAATACTTTGTGGTCTTCACAAATCAAAAAAGTTTGAGGTATATCTTCTCCCAGTAGGACCTAAACTTGCGGAAGTGAAGGTGGATGGAGTTCCTCCAGGATTACGAATTCGAGATTTCCTACACTTCAGGGAGGGGGAATGTAGTGGACGATGCCTTGAGCAGGAGGTCGCAGAAGGATGCGGTCCGAGATTTGGCAGATTCCTGGAAGGCAATGGAGGAGTTGGATGCCCTGCACCTGGATGCCAGGATGGATAGTGGTAGAGGTTTCCTGTATCAGATGACAATGCAGTCATCTCTGTTTTAGAAAGTGGAGGAGTCTCAGTGGGGAGACCCAGAGTGCAAAGTGATGCGTGACCGAGTTGACCAGAGTAATGCTCTTGAGGGATGGACGGAGGATAGTCAGAACTGGATGATTTTCCAGGGAAAGTTGTTTGTTTTAGAGGCGATTCGAGGCAAGGTTCTTAGTGAGTTCCACAACTCACCCCTAGAGGTACACCCACGAGTTTAAAAGATGTACCAAGGTTTGAAGAGATAGTTCTGGTGGCCCATAGTAAAGCGGGCGGTGGAAGAGTTCATGGCCAAGTGCCTAGTGTGTCAGCAGGTAAAGGATGAACACCGTGTTCCAGGTGGTTTGTTGCAACCCTTAGATGTCCCTGAGTGGAAGTGTGATGAAATCTTGATGGATTTCGTCATAGGGCTACCAAACTTTCAAGGAGGATGCGATGCCATCTGGGTGGTGGTGGACCGGTTGATGAAATCGGATCAATTTCTGGTGATTAAGGAGTCGAGTGCAGTGGATGATTTAGCACAAAGGTACGTGGATGAGGTGGTGTGGTTGCATGGAGTTCTGAGGTCCATAGTCTCGTATAGGGATGCATGGTTTACCTCACGAGTCTGGAGAGGATTGCAGCATGATTTTGGCACACAGCTACATCTTAGAACTGCTTTCCATCCCCAAACAGATGGACCAATAGAGCGCACCATCCAGACCTTGGAGGATATGCTATGGGCAGGTGTTCTAGACTCTGGAAGATCATGGGTACAACAGTTACTTTTGATGGAGTTTACCTAAAATAATAGCTATCACTCTACCATTGGTATGGCCCCATTTGAAGCCTTGTACGGGAGGCTGTTCCACTCACCTGCATGTTGGATCGAAGTCGGAGAGGCGGGCATCCTTGGCTCGGAGGTGGTGCAGAGCACAACAAAGAAGGTTCAGCTTATACGGGAAAGGATGAAGGCAGCCCAGGACCAACATAATTCATATGTTGATACCAGGAGAAGACCCTTGGAGTTCAAGATCAGGGACCACATATTTCTGAAGGTCTCCCCATGGCGTGAGCAGCGAAGGTTCGGAAAGGGGAGTAATCTTTCTCCCAGGTTCATCGGACCCTTCTAAGTGTTGCAACGGGTCGGTGAAGTGGCTTATCTTCTAGCATTACCACCGCCACTACTAAGGATACATGATGTCTTCCATGCGTCCCAGCTCCACATGATGATTCACATGTCCTCGGTTGGGGAGAGCTAGACATCGAGGATGACGTGACCTTTGTGGAAGGACCAGTGATGACCGAGGATCGTGAGGAGAAGGTGCTTCGTGGGAGAACCATTCCCTTGGTCCGTGTGTTATGGAGACATGGTGGGCTTGAAGAGAGTACGTGGGAGAGGGAAGCACATATGCGTGCCCAGTACCCAGAGTTGTTCTGAATTTTTTTGTACTGTTCTGGTTATACTTGTTGTGGTGGAGGGTTTTACCTTGTTCGCTATGAAATATGTGGTTTTTATTCCTCTAAATGTGTGTGAAATGTCATCGCTATGGGGAGGGGAGGACCCAATCCCTAATCAAGATGCATTAAGGTGGATGTGATTAATCATGTGTGGGCGAGTCAGTGCCGCCCAAAGTGGATAGTATCTTGACATGGGGGAAGAGACTCCCCAACCAACATGACTGGGTAGTTTTACATGGTATGTTTCTTATTTCTTGAGAGGGAGGCATTTTTAGTAAACAATGAGGTTCACTGCTAAGACGTATCTTTCGAGGTGGTTGTTCGGACCCTCTCTTTCCTTCTGAGTTGTTTTGATTCTCGAGGGTGAGAATAGTTTAAGAGGTATCTGATGTAATGGCTCGGGTTCTTGAAGGTCCATTACTTAGTAAAATTTTGATATTGAGGTGTTCTGGGTGGTCTGGAAGGCCATCCCACCTTCTCAGTGACTCATAGCGGTAGCCTTCGGCTACCGGTCCCCTCAACCATCGGTCGCTCACGGCTACCGGTCGATGTTAGCCACCGGTACCTCTCTGCTATCGGTCGCTCTTGCCTACCCCCACGGGTTTTCCAGTAGCGCCTCCTTTTTGCACAAATTGGGTTTTAAACCATGTTTTGACCCCTTTAAGCTTGTTTTAAAGCCCATTAATTCACATTAATGGAATTTAAATTAAGTGTTTGATGAGGTACCCTCGTGTGCGTCGGTTTAAACTGACCCTAAATACGGGGACCCTTTAATGACATGTGGGGTCGCGTGGTCAACCCACGACCCCTGCTCCTTACGTGGTTTCATGTTCTTATCTTCGTATCTCAACAATCCCCGACCCTTATAAACTAAAGGGTTCTCCCTAGGTTTCTTTTTCTCGGACACCTTGCGATCGATTCATCTACTCGTCCTTTAGTTCCCGAGGTCACACCCCTGCAATTTGTGCATCCGTTGTCCCTCGCGCATGAATAGAAGCTTCGATCGCTGATCAATCAAGTAGGGTTTCACCTTCGTATCTCTATTATGTGTATCTTGTGGGGTGGGTACGCTACTGATTCTGTATAATTTGATGAACCAAACCTTAATGAAGATAATAAACAGATTCTAAAGAAGGAAGGGGAGGGGTGTGACATTTGATGCTGCTCTATTTTTCTCCCCTTTCATGATTAATGATTTCTAATTTGTGAGAGGTTATGCCTACTGAAAATCATGGTCATTGGTGGTCTTTCTCGGTGCACTAATAAACCCTTACCTCTTGTGTTGGTCGTGTAACGGAAATTGGTTAATTACCTATAATCGGCTAAATAAATTGAAAGCACTATGATCAATCCGTTTCTATGATAACCCCATTTAAAGTAAAGCGGAATTATAAACATGGAGTGTGTTAAATATTTTAAATATGAAAATACAGGCATCGGCCTGCTTTGTGTTGGTGGTAGTGGGTTGGTTGTTTTTCCTTCACAGGCCGATTTCTGGGTGATATAGGTGGGGATGGGATCCCATGTTGTTATGGTTTCACTGGTTGGGAATTTGAGGCTGTGTGGTTACTTTATATCACTAATTGGTGTGGAATCCTCTATTGTTGAGAAACTGTTGGCTCTTGGGTTTTGAAACCAGGGGTTGTATCTTGGGGGTTTCCTTGGTTTCAGTACTTTCCGGGATCTAACTTTTTTTTGTGGTTGTGACTTTACAAGAGAACCGGGTGTGAACGTTTAAGTTGATGTTTGACTGTACTCTTTATCTGGATTATTCTTATGCTTTCTAGTTACCCAAGTAAGTGCAGAAACTGATTTAAACATTATTACTAAACATGAAAATATGGATGGGACAAATGGGTTTTGGTTTGGTGTGAGTTGTGACTTGGACACAGGTGTTGATTGTGTTCTTTAGGATAGCTAAAGAAAAACCTAGATTTGGGTGAGTGCTTTTAACCTATACATATATTTGTAGTTTTGTGTTACTTGTTAGCGCTCCACCCAAGTTTATAACATAGTGTATAACACCCCCATTTCATGGGGGAGGGTGTTTTTTGCAACACTTCTATGAGTCATTGGTTATTAGCTCCTTTTATGCTCCATTTCCCGGATAGCCCAAGACTCTACGGGCAGGCTGGGATGGCATGAAGTCCATTATTAGCCCAAGAATCTTCGAGCAAGTTAGTGTGGTGGTTGGACCAGGTGTGTACGGGTAGGTGGTTTCCCAAGTGTCTTCGGGATGAGGAACATGTGTCTTCAGGCATGGCGGTGGTTGTTCTGGCCTAGGTGTTTACAAGCGTGGTTACGTGTGTTGGTTGTGGCCCAGGTGTTTGCGGGTGGGGTTTGGCAGTGGGACTACGTGAGGATATGGCCTAGGTGTGTGTGGGTGGGGTGTGGTAGTGGGAATGCAGTGAGAATGGTGAGATTGGTTCGATGCGTAGGATGTCTTCAATAACCAGTGGGAAAGTGACGTGGGGTACCCAAACATTGATGTGCTTTTATTATACATTACTGCTTGCATTATTTGGTGAGTGTGGCCTATGAGTGGGATGGATAGACTCCTTGATAGTGTTTGGTTGTCTTGTTCTCATAGGAATTTAGTACGTCTCTCCACGTGTGCATGAGAGTTTTAGGTTTTTCCCTTCTAAGTATACTTGTATTCTCACCCTACATTTATAAAAATGATTTTAGATTTCCAGGAGGACTTCAGCGATCACACGGGACCATACTAGCTTGGACCTTTGGGATAGTTTCTGTTGTTGTTTTCCTTTTCTTGGTATTGTTTTGGCATTGGCAATTTGTGACTTATATCTTTTACTTCTGAACATGCATATGGGAATGGTTTAATTTCATCCATAATGGCACTTTTAGTTTTTGTGTTGTGGGATTTTTTATCTTATCTTCATATCCTATTAAAGAAAAGGGGTAATGCCTTCCATTTAGTGTGTGATTTTATACCCTTGGTGCTAGTCACCACTCCGGGACCTATTGAAGGCGGGTCTCGGTGGTCATTATCTCTCCTTCAACTTGAGGAAGGGTCTGGCAATCTGTTGTCCCTTCCCTCATCTTGGTGAAGGCGGGTCATGAAAATAAAGGCATCTCACACATTAATATAACAATTCTACTAAAAAATTAGAAAGGATACATATTATACTCATAAACATCCTTAGAGACCTAAGCTCATAGGCCTTGCTATCATCGAACTATCTGCAGCCTCTTCATATAGCTCCCTAATCCTGGATTAGAGTATATTAGGTTAGTGGTGACAAATGATAATTTTTTTCTATATCATTCTACATTACCCGATCCTCTTCCACTATGGCCTTAATGCGTGACTCCATGATCTTGATGCTGCCTCTACCAAGGCGGTCCATCAAATGACTCCCTATTAGTAGCATGATAGTTCATAAAATCTCATTTGTGATGTCCTTCTCTATCAAAAGTCAATAAACACCTCTATCATACATGAGTAGAGCAGGCATGGTAACCCTTAGCCCTAAAACCTCCATCCTAGGATACTCTTATGAAGTATCATTCACACCTAAAACCCTTAGCCTACTGTTTGATTTTAGATGTCGATGTCTCTTATCCCATGTTACTACAACCAACAGTTGGAGTTTTCTATGGATGAAATATCACCACTACCACGACCTACTCAAGAACTCCAGTATATGTGGTAAATCAATAGATACTAGATCATATTATAAAGTATCTTTCACATTAATAACCCTATCATCGTGGGGTTTGATAACCATAATCTACCATATCCCAGTATATCCAGGAAGAATAATCATTGCTTTGGACCACCCCATGATCTAGAGGTGTTCTCACAAGATGAAAAGAACATGTGACATCATCAATCTAGTCTTAAGTTTCTTAAGGTTCTAGATCAACCTAATTCATGGAAGGTATATGACTCTAAAACTCATGTAGTACACTCATCCTGTGCATATTCTCGAGTAGTACCACTGACAGTAACTACTGCTCAATAGGTCGTGGCTTGACTAGAAATCCACTTGGAGGTAACATCACCTCTGTAGACCCCTACAACATAACCTCATCATGGGGAGTATAATCATCACAATCCCACAGTGGGACCTTGGATATTGATCTTCATGGTGGATTGTTGAAATATAATCAAGATGCACCATGTTCAAAGAGTATTTCTAGGGTGTTGACTAAAGAAAGACATGAAAACCACAACCCAGTCCAATATGTTTCATGTTCTAATGTTTTTTTGCAACCATATAATATATGTTATTAGTCAACAAGTATGTTATTAAAGTCCAAGTGAATGGATACATCGATCACCACACCAACATTTGAGTCCAAGGCTTAAAAGAAAAACTCATGAAATTTTAATACATTAGCCATAAATCCAAAAGAAGGGTTAAAATAGACAACTCTTATTTCCGATCCTAGGGAAGGACCTCCAATGATACCGAACTATCACAACCAGACCCATTAGGGCCCACCAGAACACACATCTATCTCCATGTTATAGCGAAATATAATAAAATAACTAGTACCAAATATTAGTTCATACATTTTTCCCATTCTCATTGTATAAAGAAGTTTTGAAATAATGAAAATGGGAAAATACATTCCTACAAAAAATTAATAGAATCAGTTAACACATTTAGTAATAGGGGACTTATATTAAGTAAAACCAATGGTACTCACCTCAGTGTATATGGATTTCCATACTCAACTAGATTTTCATCCTCTTAAGACTACATTGACAGCCATTTCTTCCACATAATAAATGACTTGTTTAGGAAGATCCTTTGCAGTGGTTGTTATAAAAATACCCAATACTCAACCCAAAAAACAAAAAATAAATTGGATAAACTAGATGGAAACATTCTGCTCGACCCATAGCCCAAGATTATAGAAGCTCAAGAAAGAGAGAACAAGAATCTCTATCCCCTCAGCTCAGCTATATAAGAATATTCAGTAAATATCTACATGGTATGTTAATTAGAATTTGAGACATAATTTTAAGGAATAAAAGAGTGTCCTAGATATACTCATATTACAATACAAGTCCCATGGTATCAACCATATAGCATGATAGAGGATTCTACTCGAGCCTTAATGATCTCACTAGTTTGAGAGTACTCACTCCATAATCCCTTCCATCCCAGATTGAACTCATCCTAGAGATCTCACACATCAATTATAGATCTAACATCCATAATGTCACTATTCCAATATACCTCATAAATTGTGTATAACTAAGTTGATGAAACATACCCACCATCCTAGATAGAGCACATCAGAGAGAACATTCTTGTTGGGTCCTACTGTAAAGAATGTTGTGATGGGACATAGGGGACCACAACACTATTCTATGGAATATTTCTCACTAGGTAATCCACTAACATTACAAGAACCTATTAAATAACAACAATAAAATAAAGGATCACACCCCTAATGGTTGGGGTACACCATGATCCCAATATTGAACTGTAGATATTATAAGGGCCAGATAAGGGATCACATACATGTCTGCTAGGTGATTCCTCAAACCCCAAAGAGACTCAGAACACTAATACACATATATGAGATCACATCCAAGACCATTGGGGGATATGTAAACCCCAATATAAAAATATACTATAATTAAGGGATCGTATGTACAATGATATTGTAAACCCTACTAAAATTACCTGCTAAGTAGGGGGTCATATTCATGATGGTTCCAGAAACCCTTCTAGGATAACCAATTAGATTTTGGAACACCAACCTATGTATAATGTTCATGAAGATACCATGGGTCCCACATAGGGAAGATGATATAATAGAGAATCCCACCCTGTCATCCTAGAGGGATACCAAAAATCTATCTGAACTAATCCTATAGAAAGGATATCAATATTGTACTAAGTATATAATGCCACACATTGCCATTATAGTAATTTTCCAAGGAAACACACTTAACTGATATTGGTCCATACAATTTTGAAAGAAGCGTTCTGCTAGTGTCATATCCCGATAAACCTTTAGCGGCAAAAACATGTCCACTATCATGTTTAAAATGAAAAACAAATCAAGATAGGATTCTCCCAAACATCTATCCAAGTCATAAATAAGAGGATGTGAAATATACAAATATATGAGTGGAGTACATGGAATATACCCTTTTTACACAATGTGACTCCCAAAAACTCTCCCTAGATATGTCCCCTCTCGCCACACTACGAGTATAATGGGAAAACAATGCATGAAACTCAAGTAAAATGGTATGTGCCCTTATATGAACCATTATGAATTTTCTCACCCACACATGATCTGAATGTAAATTTCACCATACATGGAGGGTACCCTTAGTACAAGTATTGTTAATCTTTGCTTGACTTCATCCTGTGTCATTTCCTGTACCTGTTCCATATACACTTGAGATCCAGTTGTGTACTTCCACATGGCCATGCAACATTATTTGGAATGCCTTCATATTTCCTTGACTAAATGGACTTGGCTATATACATTTTTTATAACCTCAATACACGACATGTCATCCCAAAATAAAATCTTTCCAAACATGGGAAGAACTCACAACATGTGCTCCTACACTACATTTTTTGTGATTTGGGGTTCCCAACACGAAATCCATACATGCCTCCCCAAACCCCCAATTTCCACTTAAAACACATATAAGTACCCCTATTAGATATTTATTAGTTTTTATAGGGGTATAAATCCTGAAAAACACATAAATCCAGATTAATATTTGAACCTCATAAAATATCCTACCCCATGGTGAAACACTAAATATTTGTGACTAGATTCACACATTGAGGTCAATGTACCATGATCGAGGAGTGACCACCATCACTAATGGAGTTTGGAAATAACTCCTATTCTTGGCGCATCCTCAGACTATTCCTCATGCAAGGGAGATCCAATCTATCCTCTTTAGTGCGTGATAAAAAAATGGGAGGGGATTTAAGGTTTATTATTTATTTATTTTAATTAATAACTCTATATTATTTAATGCCACACCATTAGTATCATCCAAATAGGAGACCTATGTTGAAAAAGTTTATGTCATGCCTAGGGAAAAACCAATGTTCTAAAATTAACCAGAATCTTATATTTAGTATTTAATAATATGATTGATATTTATTCCTCATTTCGAGAAAAGAATATCATTATCGATATTTTTTAAAATATTTTTAATATCACCACCCTTCAGATCTTCATGCCACAAAAATCTTGCATTAACATAGTTTGTTGCTTTATAAATATTCCTAAAAATATTCAAAATTATTACACATAAATACTAGAGTCTCTAATCAACCTCACCAAAACTTCCATGACACTTAATTTATAGGTCTATTGAAAATGAGTCGACATCATCAGTCATTCCCTAAAATCCTAAACTACATCATATCCTCCCTATGATCAGTTTATCCTAATGATGAAATCCATATTTATATCCTCCCATTACAACTCATAGTAATTTATGTACTTTATGAAACATATAAGGAAATGGTGTTTTGTTTTCACATTCTAAAAAACTAGACACTTCACCTCACAACATTCTATTGACCATTTCATCCCATGTCACCAAAATTTTCTCCTTAAGAAACAATATATCTTAATTACAGAAGGATGAACCGATAGTAGTGAGATGAGAAACACATGGAGAAACCCCTTGAAAATTCCTAGTGAAAAAATATCCTCCCAATAAATATCATCTTATTCTAACCATCGTCAAAATCCCATCTATAAAATCATCATGGTAGACACGATAATGCATCACTAATACTTATGAGTCTCCAAACTAATAATCCATCACCTTCTATATCAAAGACGATTTCATGGTAACCTATTAAATAAAACATTGGCCACTACTCTCCCCTATATCAAGACGAAATAGAAAAATATATTTTAACCCTTTTCAATCATCTATAAACTCCCAAATAATGTTTCAAAGGGACCTTTGACTTGATGCATTGATAATAACATTCCACATTCCTAGTGTTTAAGAGATCTGAAAATAATAATCCCAGTGAAACTACAAAGATATACACTATTATAAATTTAAATCAGACTGAGAGAAAACATATTTCTGGCTCTTGTTATCCTTGTAAAACCAAAAATCACTCACCAATGGGGTCATTCTACCATTGTTTCAGCATAAACAGAACTTTTTCCTTCTCCTAATCATTTACAATCGTGGAGGAATAACATCTTAGGATGATATGATATAAACACTATATAATACATCAAGAAACATCACAACCCCAAACATTCTTTTTTCATAGAAAATATCAAATATCACACCCTCCTAAGGCAATAACTACTATGAGGAAATGATCAAACAGACATTAATTTAACTAAACACTTCTTAGAACTGGTTAGTATAATAAAATGAATGATCATTCCTGGTCAAAGACATCTACATGGATACAATCGAAGAGAAATTTGGGAAAACCCCAATATAATATCATATAATACTAATGACACTGTGAACTGATTCCATGTTCTTGGTTTCTACCATAGAAGAAGCACCTCATTCCTTGATGGGTCTACAACAACATCATGTTGAGACACCACATGCCCATGTAAATTCACCTCTCAAATCCATAACATAAAAAAGGATAGGTTTCCCTTATGGTGGTGGCCTAAAAAGGATCTATAAGATGGATTTGAGATGATTGAAAGCCTCTATTTATGAATTCGAGTAGATCTAGATACCATCAATGAAAATGATTACAAAATATTCCATAAACTCATGGAATATCGAATTTATGAGACCAATGAGTATAATTAATGCATTTATGAAATTTAATGACATGACTATGAAATCATTGTCCCCATACCTACACCTGAAAGATGTCTTCAAAATATCATCATACTTTACCCACTTCTAGTGATATTAGGAGTGCATGAAAATAATTAAGATCCAACTGGATCTCATCATATGGTTGACCGTATCATCAATTATAGGAATGGGTAAATAGTTCTTAACTTTTTCCGGATTCAACCACCAGTATTGTATGGAAAACATCTGATTTGCATCTTACTTATTAAAGAGTAAAAAAATAGAAACCCAAGGATACACACTCAATTGGAAAATTTTAATTTGCATCCGACCATATACCTATATCTTCAACTCACATAACTTCATAGGAACAATTCTATAAGAATCCACTGATACTAGAGTTGTTCCTAGTTGTAAATGTATCTAAAACTCAATTTTATATAAATGGGAATGTTCTATAACCTTATCGGGTAAGTAATATATATACTCTCCCAAAACCCCATAAACATCCTCTTCCTAGGATTTCACTAACATCTCCTCTAATTGAGATAAAAGGATTCAATTTCCTTCCACCCATCAAATAAATCTACTCACTAATGAACACAAATCATTTGTCCCCACACATTTGTAAATGAAACTCACATGTTGAATTATTAGATGATTACACACATAAAATATAGCCAGTCCATACTAAGGATAAAATCGTATGATGATATATATTGCAGAAAGAAATCTTGTACTGACAGGTTCTTCCCCATCAGTAGTCTACATTCCCAAAAAACATGAATCAATTCTTCCTTACCTCCAATAGGTGTTGATAAAACAAAGTTCATGGTATATATTTACACATGCTACCCAAAATAATTGACTAAATTAGGAGAAAAAAAAGTGTGATACACCTAAATTAGATAAGGAACAAAAGGTAGATTATAAACAAATTTTACATCAGGCATACTATATCCCTACATGCATCGTAACTTCTGTTGAATGCATCTAGCCATAGTTGTATCCTTTTAATTTCTATTGAGATACTGCACTACAATGTTATGAACTAGTTCCCTGAGGATGAGGACCATCATGAGGCTTCCCCCCTACCAACTTCATCTTCCCTTAGCTGCTGAACAGGAACTAGTGGTCAGTATTGATGAAACTACCTTTGGGGAAGCTATAGATAAACACAATCCTATTCAACTATATATACAATTCCTCCTTGAACTATTATACACTTGGATTGTAAGTGTCCATGACCCCTATAAAAAACAATAAAACATGAATCCCTAAATAGCTTCTCGTGGTCTAGTTATCCTGGGGTGTCATGTAAAGGTCTACCATGGTTGGTTCCCCACTGCTCAAAACCATAACTATTTGAAAATAGATGATCATTTTCCTATAGTAATAAATTTAATGATTCTATGGTGTCCACTCTATCGAGGGTAATCTATAATGGAAATCATTTATATGTTAAGATCTATCATATTTTATAAATCTATATACATATAAATAAATAATGTGGTCCCCACAAACCTAATCATTAGGTGAAATGCCTCCTCTATAGGTCATTATAAAGACTCCTTATCTAGAAAGACATTAGGGGAAGAGTGAATGATGAACATGAACCTGAACCCAATCTCCGACACACTATGACTCCTAAACATAAGGGATATTTGTTCCTTATTCTTTGATTCATTCGTATTAAATAATAGGATACCTTGTGGAAATTCTTCTATAGGTATGGCCAAAACACATATGCCTCCTTTAGGTCACCAAAATTCAAAATCAACCAATGAAACAGAGCTACTTGCATCTTAATAACATCAAGAGGCACCCAAAGATAATCCTAAGATCAAATTGATCTAAATATGATCCTACAATTCTCAAATAATCCCTTAGTCTCTAGATCCATGGGGATTCCCCTGTATATTCCAAAACATAGCTGCTGAGAGTCATTCAGGGCCCTCCACCATACCTCATCCTCCTCTATAAGTTTTGAACCTTTGAGGATGAACTAGATTAGCCAACAGAACCACGACATTATGATATAGTCATTGATGAATACCATGATCCATTCTTAGAATCCGAGGAGTGACCCTAAGTCTGGTATCATTTTATTTTATCAAATATCCTTCAATTAATTTCATTTTAATTTTTTAGAATCACCAATTGGTAAAATGAATGCAAAGAAGCATGAAACATGTACGTCTCAAGGGTCTCTACCATATAAATGATATTACATCACTTGTTCATTCAATATTTTTATATTCCTTTCATCAGATTATGAGGGAACTAATTCCCATGTCCTAGATGGTCTATCTAGTCTATACGATGCACAAAGATAAATTTTCACTATTTCCCTACAAACCCATAAAATACTAATAGTTCTTAACTCCAAACTTCATCTTATATCTTTACTAGAATGATTATTATCACTTTATCATTACTGCCTACCTTCAAACGTATCCCGTAGGCTAGTAGGGAAGTAAAAAAGATAATGACCCCCAAGTCCCTCCTCTAGTAGATCCCTGGTTGGATAAAACCACTTAGGGTATAAAAATATCACATATGGGAGCCATAAAACTATATAGAATATTAGATGATAAGAGAGGATAAATAAACCACAAAGTAAAATTATCATATAATATTAAAGAAACAAAAAACATTCCAAAATTCATGGACAATATTAATAAATACAAAAAACTCTACGTAAATACAAAAATATTAGTCCTATTGTAGGGACTCAAAAATAGCTCCAAAACCAAAGATGGTAATGTCCTTAACTATACCTGAAATACTCTCGAAAATATGAAAAAATATTTATATATAAAAGTATATAATAATATTTATAATAATTAGCACTATACAAAAGGTCTCAAGTGAACATGTGAAATTTGAATACGATTGAGCATGTAAAAACACTAAAACCAACTGGCACCCAAAGATATCAGATAACAAAATCTTGCATCCAATATAGTAATATAATATTATGAACATAAATATATGGCACCTTGAAACCACTTCCCCACTTATTTTTTTCTCTCACACCCCAGTGTCAAACATCTTATGCACTCATCCCTTCAAAAGATATCACATCACATATGTAGTAATCTTTAAGGTGGGTTGGGACTCATCTCTATCTAGAATCATTTCTCATAAAATCTCATACTTATAATAACATATCACAACCAAATAATGTAACCAGTTTGGTAGGGTATCATGAACCTTAATTACATCAGCATCATTTCCTTCTTAATTCATGCATAACCCCTACAAAATACCACATCTTAATCACCATTTAGTAATCTCCAACAATAACCTAATTATTTATTGGTTAATCTACAACACAAACCAATGTCATAATTTCAATTAATGGAAGAGAATAAAAAACTGGGTAGCTAGCTATCTATATCACCAATAACTTGGATGTTTGGGAAACCATCAATATCCCAAAACATTTGGCCATTTGTATGGTTATCCAAAATCAGTGGGAAAATTATAGAAATAATAGAAAATATATGATAGATCGATAACAAACAATACCCAAAACATGGGTTAACATAAATTTCACTATAATACCCTATAAAACAACCACTACAACACACAACAATCATCAAAACTACTACAACCACTATATGCATCACAACACACAACCAGCACACAAAACCATATAATTATCACCATCAATTATTGATTCCACCATTTTTGATATTTCACTAAATCCCATTTGCAAATCTATTCCATTTTATATAAACAAAAGCCCTTAATTTATCATTTATTTTGTTTAATGTAGTTTCCAAACACCAATACATCTCATTAATAAATTCCGTGTCCCACCCATGTCTTTTCATATAGAACATTATAATTTATTCTATAGCTAATAGTTAAATGAACACAAACACAACACACATAACAGAATACCCATATCACATATTTAGTTTCCATAATATAATGTATAAAAATCATATTTACAAAACCTAACCATCTGACCATAAAAAACATTCATCAAAACTCCCGCATATCACAACCACCACACATCCTATGCCAAAAAACACTCGATTCAATGTTTAAATCATACTGTATCCTAGTCGATAACCACTGTAAATTAAAAAAAAATCAACATCGTTAAATGAAAAAAATCAATTAATTCAACACATAATAAAACAACTCATATTCCATAGTTTATATTAATAAATGGATTTATTTACATTAATTCATTACATAGAAGGTTTATTTTCAAATAATTTCAAATTTCCCTAGGAATCCAATTCATTAAACATATATAAATGATTATCCACTTCGTTAGGGGTTCCATATAATAATAAACATTGAAAGGGATACACATAATATCAACTAGAACACAAGAAAGGGTCCCAACAGCTATTATTTCCAATAATGAAAATAAGTATGTATAATCTCATTAGAGATAACATTAAAAGTGGTAAAACATACATTTTCCCTCCATCCAAATCAATTTTAGTTTAATGAAATTTATTATCTTCTTGAATACCCCCATTAACATCTAAATAATGGAAAGAAGAAGCATGAAATATATTGAACTAAGACTTTTACATACATTATTAAATGATTTTAAAAAAATAAAAATCCATTAATTATAACCCAGTAATTGTGAGTACTAGTGTGTTTGGAATACTAGGTTAAAAATACACCAAAGTGAGAGTCAAATAATATTTTTCTATTTTATTCTCTAAAATGAGCTCCTAAATAACATCAAGATCCTAAACTCCATGAGATAACTTGAGGAATACATAGACAAAATTGGTGAGCTAAAAACCCCAATATTGTAATAAACATGATAAAGAAGCCTAACATTTTAATTAAAGATATAACATGAAATAAAAAAATTGATCGAAAAAAGTAATCAGATGGGATCATATCATAATGAAACTAATATCATATGAACCTGGAATCATATGAGATGTGGAAGAAACATATAACATGATATAAAAAGAAGTCAAGGATAATGGTATAGATAATATCACATGGTGGAAAATGTATTTTAATGGGTTAGGTGTGCTCCCTAATCCCATACATGACACCACATGAGACTAAATATTTACATAGTTAATTGGAGATATATCTTGGACCAATTATCATTACATTTTCATGATTATGTGTTCAATAAAACTAAAATGGGTCATAAGGAATAATCATAATAAATACCCCTAAAAATAAAATGGGCTTCATAATCTTTTCTCATATCATAATGCGATGAAATATCATAATGACAACATTTGAGTGATGAATGTTTTTCATGAATTACACCATAAAAGTAAAAGAGAATAATAGAGGTATATATTTGATAGTCATATATAAATAATTAAAAATCAACCCATAATATAATAGGTTGTTTTTATTAATGAAAATGTATTTAAAATATTATAATGGAATAGTTTATGATGAAATAACACATTTTACTTTAAAAAAACATCTTCCAAATATAAAAATTCCCAAAGTATTATTGAAAATTGTTTGTTTAAAAATAAATTTTATAATAATATATTGCATGATTCATAAACCTATGTGGTTAGGATGAAGGGTAATTTTTTCTATGATGTATAGTTTAATAAAATATTCTATATGTAAATTTGAAAAATTTTAAAAATTATATCATTTGAAAAATGAAAATAATATTTGTTTCAAATCATTTTGTAAAAACTCAAAATAGGTAATGTTTTCTTTAATAACTCATTCATATAATTTTAAAAATATTCATGAAAATATTTTTGGAAAACATGGATACTAAAGGAAATGTTTTTTGATCAAAGAGGGAATGGAAGTCGGATTTTTTAAAAAAACGCATTCTCAATAATTTTAATTACCAAGGAGTAGAAATTAATAATATTAAAATAATATTTAATAAAAAAATCTAGGTTAATAAAATTAAATGGTTTTATTAGAAAACAATCAAATAATTTCCCCTAATAGAAATTCATGCATAAACAACCCTAGATTAAATGAGATTGAATCATAAAACATACCACTTGGTAAATTTTGATTCATAACTCCCTCAACTGATGTAAAAGAATTATAATTTAAAATTTCATTAATTATAAAGGATTCATGATATAATATGTAATTGTGTATCTTATAAACCATTATAAAATAATATATGTTCCTATAATAAAATTTTTGTCAAAGTATTCTATTTTGAGATGAAACACTTACCTCAAGTCTAGATATTATCACGATGTATTTTATTTCCAATATAATAAAATTATTTCGTCTATTTTTATATTAAAAAAAATAAGGAAAATTTTATCCCGTATTGTTAAACCATTTTATTCAGTTATTTTAATGACATTTTTAATTAAATTTTCAATTACATCTTATGTAGTTAGTTTTGAAGATGTTGAGTTCATAATTTCTAAACGACATCAGGGTGTTGATCACTGTCAATGTGGTTATTGTTACATAATATATAGAATAATAATCATGTAATATTTATTGTTTTATACATAAATAAAACATTTAAAACCATTCCTAAAATATGGTTATGAAAAATGAACTATGTTATAATCATTGTGATGGTAAGTCGTACTTATGCATGTCTAACAATTCAATTTTTGAACGATCATGATTGAATAATGGTAATTGTGATTAAATTTGGATATTTTAATAATTTATATTAAAAATTTTATATTATTTATCTATGTATAATTTCAAATATTATCCATGTGACATGGTTATAAAAACAAAACACATTGATTAGCGTGAAGGTAGTGTTTCGTACACGTGAACAATGTTATCATTTTTTCGTAGATGGTAAGGTAAGAAGGAATGTGATATATAAAATTTACAGAATGATTAAAATTTCATGAATATCATATAAAAAATTAACTACATCACCACATATATCTATAAGAGGAAATGATGGAAAATTATTTATATCAGTTCGAAAGGTGGTAGTCCGTCATGCACAGAAATGATGGTTTCATTTCTAATTTAATTCAATATGAGATGGAGAAATATTATTACATAAAAAAAATAAAATCTTGTAATATATTAGATACTTTTGAAACTATATTCGATCTAATAATTCATAATTGAATGTGAAAAAAGAGTAAGAAAAAAAGAAGGTTCTCAGTGGAGATGATTTCCTTCTCTTGCAAGCACCTTCGTTGGATATCAAATTAAGGATCCTAAAGTATGTATTTTGGGTAGAAACTAAGGTATAGAATGTGGATAATCATTTTGGGGAGATATTTTTTCATGTGTGGGTTAATAAAAGTGAATTTAGTGATTTGAAGATGTTACGAGAGGGGTTTTCCTTTTATAATTGAGGATGAGTGGTATTTTTTAAATGCCAAACAATATTCAATAATGTGATGTCACTATCATGAAAAGTAACTCAAAAATTAAAAAATAACGGATAATAGGATTAATAATGATTATCTTCACGTCCACCACTAAAACTGAACTTGTTATCCACTTTTCCTCTAATGTGACTAACTTTTACTGTTTAAATTTCTTTTCTAGGGAAATTAGTTTTTATGTTTTCTACAATTAATTATGATAAAAATTTATGTTAAAATTATTATATAATAAAAATAGTTATGTTTAATATTATGGAATCCATTTTGTCAAATTAAATTCATAAAATATTTTAATTGAAATTTAAAAAAAAAACATGAAAGCATGATAAAAAAGTGGTTTCCCAAAAAATGTAATTTTCAAGGGAAAGATGATTTTATGTTAACTACATGAATAATAATATCCATTAAGTGAATTTAAATTCATAATGGTGAATGTATAATAAAAAAAATTCATTTTTAGCATTCCACTTTAGGTTTTATTTTAATTAATTAAAATGGGGAAACATTATAAACTTTAAAAAGTTCCCCAAAAATGTGTTTTTAAGCCTATTAATTTACTTATACTAAAATATAGAATAAATATGATTCATATGAAAATAATTAGATTAAATTAAAATAAATAATACTTATGTTAATTTTAAACCAAATTAAAATTACAATGGTAATTTAAAGTCACTTGGTTTATTTAAAATAAATGAAAATATTACCAAAAACATTATTTTTTCACTCTTCACTAAAAAATAAATATTTTTATAAAAATAAAATATATTACACCTAAGAAAATTTTGATACTAGTATTTCATAAATTATGTATATTTTATAATGTAACATTTCTATAAGTTAAATAAATTAATTATAATTTTTTAAAAAAATTAAATTAAAATCATGATTGAAGGAAACCAATTTTCATAAATAAATTGATACTATTAATAAAAACCAATTTTAATATCTAGGTTAAATAAAATATCTTTATATAATAATATTATAATATTATATTACAGTCCATTTAATCTCAATATTTACTGTTTAATATAATATTTAGCATAGTGTTATTTTTAAATTTTCATGGTGTCACATTCTATCCCGCAAAAATAAATTGCATCCTTGAAATTTTAACTTCTACCCAAAAATTAAGGGTTTGACATTATAAGGTTCCTATATGGAAAACCCACTTCCTTAAAAGTCTAAATAAATTCCCATTAAAAGAAGGAAAATAGATAAGAAGGTTATTTGGAAGAACATATAATTGAGTTTCCAAGTAAAATAAAATTGTGGGAATTGAAAATATAAAAATTGTATAAAATTGTAAATAATTATGTAGAGTGATAGATATAATTGATTTAAGGAATTTTAAGGATAAATAAATCGTTAATGACCACAAAAAAATAAATCTTTGATGGGTTAAAAGATAAATGATTAATCAAATATGAATTTAATATGATAAAAATTTTATAAAAATATAATTTTAGAAGAGTTAATATATTATATTACAATTAATACCGAGTAAACTAGAAAATACTCTTACATGATATAAATATATTTTCATATTTTTTTTGTTTTCCGATCACTTTACACATCACCTCTTATTTGAGGTAATAAATATACAATATGAATGATTAATGCCAAAAGTACAAAAATTAACTTTTATAGGTTCATAAGATCCATAAATGTGGAACAAGTTATTCTTCCTATTTTTATTAAAAAAATTTATTAAAACAATGTACGATGACTATAAAAATAAATATGAATATACTAATATCCAAAAATGCAACAATAAAACCAAATGTGTAACATAAATCATTCCTTAAATAAATAACCATATACCTCAAATAAACACAATTACCCAAAAATTAAATAAGGTATTACCCTATATGATATCTTATAATAATAAACTTTTATCTCAAAAAACATTACCACTCTCTTCCCAAAAAAATTATTATTGTATACATAAAGGTAATATATATCGCATAGTAATAAAAACTCCACAAAATATCATCAATCACATAAAAATCAATAAAATTCCAAAATACATGAGCCTATAATATTTTTATAAAAATAAATATAATATTTTTACACCAAATAATTTAATGAATAATAATTTCATAATAACCAGTACAACACGTAGGCTTGTGGTCGATGCTACCCCGCTATAGCCATTCAGTTGTGAGTTAATGCCCCATGGCGTTACCGTATGTGATGTGTTATCACCTGGCATGGTTGTTCTCATTTTTCTAAAACTAAATTTATATAACTCCAACAACATCCCTAGAAATATGATGAAAAACCTCAAAATAACATTAATCATAAAATTAGTTTTAACCACTAATGTATTATATATAATTAAATTTTTTTCCACAAAATTAAATATTCTTAATTTAATATAATTACCTCAATATCAAGTTTATATAAAATATTATATTTTACTAAATAAATTTTTTTCCATAAAATATCACAATATAATTAAATCAAAAATCTTGGTAACTAGGATCATTCAACATTTTCTTACAATTCTTTGAAGAAAAACTAGTGTAGACGATCCTTTGAAGCTTCAAGATTCTTATGACCACAACACCATTACAAAAAACAATTTCTCAATATTATTCTTGAATTAAAAAACTTAAAAACTTCAATAATTTCACATAAATTATTATCAGGAAATTTTCCCTTAGGAATTAATCCATATATAAATGAATTGAATTGGATAATAACTATGTTCCCCATATTTATGGAATTGAACTATTAGTGGTTTCTATCAAATACATGTATTTAATTTTAAGTATTTTTTACTTTTATTATTGTCTTTTATTTTCCCTAGGTTCCCCCTAGGTTCAACTTTAAATTTTGGAGAAAATTATGGTTTTGGGAGTCCATAATAGGTCGAACGGTTTGGCCACACGGTTTACTAAATTAAGAAGAAAAACTGTGCACATGTTTCCCGATCATATATTTTTTACATTATTTCAATTTTTACCTTATGAAAATATTCCAAATCTGACACTTTGTTCCCCTTTTTACCCTAGCAGCCATGGAAGGCTCCCAAGCTCCATCAACATCTCTTGAATCTCATTTTTGAAGGGGATTTTGGTGGGGAAACATCAAGATTCATCAAGTATGTGATTCCTACTTTCTTTTCATTAACTTCTTTAGGGTTCCATCCATCATTATTCAAGATAAAAATGTTTAGAAACAGGGGTTTTGTACATAGGGTTTAGTTTTGTGTTTCTGGGATTAATATTATATATTAGGGTTTGTTTTCATCCCCTTGTCATGAGGCGGTGGTGGGGTTGATGTTTTGCACAAATATTTGGGGGTTTTGACAATTATGTTCGGTGTGTTTACGTGTAATAATTCTTTGATGAGTTAGATTTCATACATGACCTTCCTAGCATGTTTCATACCAATTATGTATGGTGGAAAAATTATTTTTGATGGAGTTTATTAAACTCTTGATACTGAAGTTGGTTTTTTTCTTCATATTGTGTGTTTTACTTGAGTAAGTCATGTGGTATCATTTTAGAGAATTTTTTAATATATTAAAATGGTTTATGAAATATTTATAGGGATGAAAATTTTGTTTTGGTATGGTATTGGGGCGCATTTTGCCTTGAAAGTGGGTTTTGAAATGAATTTTGTGTGCAAAGCCTTGTTTTATTTCATGAAATTGTTTTCTGAAAATTTGAAATGGATTATTTAGTTACAAAAAGGGTAAAAACATATTTAGTACTATTTGGTGTGTGTATGAGTCTTAAATGGTATTCTTATGAGAAATTTCTATTTTATAACAAGTTGAAAATGTTTTAGAAAAAAGTGGGAAACCTAGGTATGTAGGTGGGAGGATTAGGACAAGTATGCTAGTGATCCGGTTGTGGTATCATCCATGTTTTTCTTAAAATGTTTTATGATGACAACACTAAATAAACTTTGATGATATATGGGGAGCACTAGTCAGTTGAGGATTCCCCCTCCTAGTGAATCTTGCACGAGAAGGATATTGGTTATGGTTACTTATACAATGAGATACGATGTTCATAGGGCCCCACATCTCGCTAGTGGAAAGGGGTGTTATCATGACTAGTGTTCATTGGCTATACTATATCTACCCTGGATATATGGAGTGTTTTGTTTAAAAATTTCGTAGAATGTGTGTTTTATTCAAAAAATTTCCTTTTTCAATGTTTCCCTCTTGAAAACTATTTTCATTTAAAGTTGCAGCTTTTAGAAATTGTTATTAGCATTTCTTGTTTATAAAAAATGCAATATTTTTGTCTTAAAATATTTATCACATGGAATCTTTGGACTGGAATCCTATTAGTGTTAGGATCACACCCTACATACATCTTTGGGTTTATGTAGATCTGATAATTTTTTACATAGGTAATTACAAGGTCCTTGGTGATGTCGGTTCGGGTTATTAGCCTCTTTCCTTGGTGTGTTGTTGTGGAGGAAGCTAAGGGTGATGTCCCCTTGCCGTGCGGTGGCCCTTGGGTTGAACATGATTCTCCTTCCGAGTTGTGGCCTCCTTGAGAATTTTTAAAACTATGTATTTCAATTTTGAATTTTTATTAAAGGCTTGTTGGATTAAATTTTCATATTCGGATTATTTATTATTTACTGGTAGTTTAATGATTCTAAACTAGGATAAATTGTTCCCAAATACTTATTTATGATACCCGAGAACACGTTCCATCTCATGGGGATAGGGAACACCCTTTAGGCCTTTCCATGGACTAGGTCGGATTCCAGTTTGGATTGAGGGTAGATGTTGATCATGAAAAATGGTATCAGAGGCATGTTTAATCTCTTTGGGTCATATTATTTGGTATAAGTCTGGTTAGATATGTGCTAGGACATTCGAGGCTCAAAGATCTAGTTGAATATAGGGTTCCTAGCCCGTTCCTCTCACGATATAACATGAGTCTCTATAAGATGTTGGTATTTTTGTTTTCTTTACTTCTAGGTGAGATGTGCGGGCTGCAGACTACACGTATACATTGGGTGGGGATGAAGTAGTTGTTTATTTCATTATTGATATGATTTTTATTTATTTATATTTGATGTAATTGCTTAATTTTTTCATAATTGTTATACTGCTATTTTCTCTTGTGAATTTTTCTTTTTATAGTAAACTTCCTCCCCGGAAAGCTCCCATGCAACCACAGGAGGAATCCAGATAGAGTTATTCCTCACTAATTTATCATAGGTTGGTAGAAGCTGTGGTCTAATTAGTCCATGATCAAGGATAAGGAGAGGATCCTACTCCATCTCATGATCCTACTATAGCTATAGAAGATAACTCTGGTCCTAGGAAGGAAAATGCCCTAGTGTTTCTGAAGAAAAATCCTCCTACCATCTAAGGTAGCATAGAACCCATGGAAGTTGAGGAGTGGATTGATAAGATCGAGCACATATTATTGTTCCTTTACACACATGAGGAAGTCATGGTGAAATGTTCCTCATTTCTATTATAGGGACCTTGTCACCGGTGGTGGGAATCAGTGGTTCAAGCTCGGAAGCAAGAGCAGATGAGCTGGAAGGACTTCTAGGAAACCATCAATGACCAATATTTCCATGAAGTCTTTCCTTATTCTAGATCCCTAGAGATTATGGAACTCATCTAGGGGTATCATTCAATAATGGATTATTCCAACTGCTTTTCTAAGGAAGTCTAGTATGCATCTTAAATGGTCTCCAATGAGCATGTCAAGGCCTAGAAGTTTGGTAGGGTTTGGTGGCCAAAAATATATTCTCAGTTATTTTTGTTCAAGCTGAAGACCTATGAGGAGGTGGTAGATTAGGTTTGTATGGTAGATATTGATCCCAAGGGAAGGTATGGTTTCACTGGTATGGTATTGGTGATGGGAAGTGTTAGTTCATCTGAGAATAAAAGGAAGTTAAAGGAGCATTGGAAGATGGGAGGTGGTAGGTCAGGCCATTCTCCCTTGTATTTCTCATCTATGACTTCTGATTCAAGGTTCGTTATGTGCCTCTACTGCAGGAGGCCAGGGAACACCCAACCTGCATGTACATGAATTGTGATGAATTGTTATCATTGTAGAGATATGGATAACATGTAGTGATTTATCAAGGTGACGCATCCACTATAGAGTGGGGAAGGATAAGTTGCTTCTGGGGGATTTTCAGTTCATCCAGAGCCATCAAGATTAGGGGGATCTCGGTTTGGTGCCCATGGTGGTAGGGCTATATTTTCATCTAGGCAGAGCCGGATCAGGGTCAAGCTAAGGAGGGTGGTCGTTCTAAGGTAGAGACGAGGTATCCCCATGTTGTGTGTCTAGAACCAGCAGGATCAGATGCAGATCCTTCGATAGTTTGAGGTACCATTCAGATTGCATCTATTTTAGTTACTATTCTCTTTGACGCTAGTTCTATGTTTCTTTTATCTATGCCCTTCTTTTAAACCTGATTAATTTTCTAACCAAGTATCTATCTATTACGATGGAGTTGGTGGAACTGTTGGGTATGAAGAATGAGCAAGGTCTTAGGTTCCCATCGTGTGTCCTTTCTATGTCAGGGGTTGAGATGGAGGGGTATATCCTTATCAGGGAAATGAAACTTTTAAATGTAATCATCGACATGGATTACTTATTGCTCTATCAAAAAAATATCTATTTTTACAAGCAGTGGATGAGTTTCATGGAACCTAATGGGAGTCCTCGAGTTTTTCATGGGGAATGGGATCCTCGGTCGGGTCGTGTAGAACCAAAACTCTCAGAGTTGGGGAATCTTTTCTTCCAGTTATCATCACATGTTCCAGAGGATGATGGTCTTGATCCTGATGGTGAATTAACTCATGTAGTCGATGAATTCCATGAGGTGTTTCTAAATGATTTTTACGCTAGCCCTTGGAGCGGGATGTGGTGTTCTTGATTGATTTTGAACCAGGAACACAACCAATATCTCTTACCTCATATCATATGACCCCCACTAAGTTGATGGAATTAAAGATATAGCTAAATTATTATGAATCTGAATGATTCATTCTCCCAAGTGTTTATCATTGGGTCAGTCATGTTCTTTTTTTGTGAAGAAGGCTGACATGTACCTTTTGTTTTACATTGACTACCTGAATCTGAATAAGGTAACCATCAAAACTAATTATTTTACCCCGAATAGATAAATTTTTTGATCAGTTAAATTGGGGAATGTATTTTTACATGATAGACTTGAGTTTGGGTTACCACCTTGTCAGCGTGAGAGAGGCAGAAATACTGAATAAAGATTTCTGAAGTAGGTGCGTCCTCTTTGAGTACTTGGTCATTTCCTTTTGATTGAACAATGATCTAGCAGTCTATATGTCAGTCAAGGATAGGGTGTTCCACCAGTATCTTGACTCCTTCATCGTTGTATTCATGAAAGACATCTGGTTTTACTCTTGATCTAAGGAAGATCATGAGCATCATTTGCGAATCATGTTGGGAAATATGTGGGATCATCACCAATATGAAATGTTTTCCAAGGGAGCATTTTAGATTAGGTAAGGGAAGATTTTGGGTCATGTCATATCGAAACAGAGGGTTTCAGTGGACCCCAAGAATATTAGTGTAGTTAGGTCATGGTAGCAACTGAAGAATGTGTTTTAGACTGTGATTTTCCACTACCTGGAAGGTTATTAGATCAACTTTTTTCATGATTTCTGTAATATTTCTTCACCTATAAATGTGCTCACATAGAAAGTGTTGAAGTTTAAATGGGAAATATAATGTCTCAAATCCTTCAAGGAGTTGAAGTGTCATTTGACTAACACCCCCATGTTGATCTTTCCAGAATCTAGAAAGTTATATGTGGTGCATTATAATGATTTAGTTGTATGTCTCAGGTGAATGATTATGTCCGGTGATCACGTGGTGGTGTATTTCTCTTTCCAACTCTGACCACATGAAAATAATTAACCATCAAATGACTTGAAGTTAGCTTCAGTGACGTATTCATTGATGACTTGGCATCACTACCTATTTGGGGAGATGTTTTTGGACTAATATGAACATAAGATATTAGCCTACATCTTCTCACAGAAGGATGTTAATATGAGTTAGTTTCATTGGATCGATTATTTGTAGGGGTTCGAATTAGATATTGTCTATAACCTGGGAAAGGGAAATTTGGGGGATGACGCCTTGAGTAGGAAAGTACCTATGCAGGATTTTAGGAAGTCCAGTGATTAGTGAACTCTAATGGGGATATTTTCCCTGATGCACTTGGTGGAAAAGGAGCACAATAGAGGTGAATTCTTGGAGAGTGTTCATTTGGCTCATATTTTAGATTTGACTCAGTGGGATTAGCCTATTGATGAGTTATTTTAGTGTTCTAGGAAGTTCTTTTATGGTGGGGAGATGTATTATGATTGGTCTTCATCTCCTGAGGACATCTTGTGCTTCAAGGGCTATTCAGTGGTGTTGTTATCTCTGAGGAAGGTGGTGACATATGATTGACACAAATCTCAGTGGGGTGATCATCCGAGTTCTACCATGATGTATTATGATGTTATTAGGTAGTTCGGGTGGTCAGGTATGAGGTGGGATATAACCGATTTTGTGTTGAAGTGTTATACATGTCAGTATGTGAATGCTGAGTGTTAAAGGCCCTCTATATTGATTCAGCAATTAAACATTCCTACTAATAAGTGGGACGAGGTCTCCATGGATTTCATAGTTGTCTTGCCTTATAAGCCTCTGGATAAGAATGTTATATGGGTAGTGATTGATTGTCTGACAAAATAATCACATTTAATTCCGATCAAATATTCAACCAAATTGGATGATTAGAGATGAATCGATATTAAGGAGGTGGTATGGCATCATGGTTTTTCATCTGCAGTTGTCTTAGATAGAGACCCATGTTTCACCTCTCAGTTTTTTGAAGGCCCTTAGAAGGCCTCGGGGTCCCATATTAATATGATCATGGAATTCCATGCTAAAACAAATGGCCAAAGGGATCAAGAAAACCAGATTCTGCAATACAGGCTCCAACCATGGGTCTTGGACTTCGAAGGTTCATGGGATATTAATTTGGAATTTTTCATGTTCACATATAATAATATTGACCAGTACGATAATCAAATGGATCCTTTTGAGATGTTATATGGTCGACAATGTTCCCCCCACATCGTCGGGCTGAGGTAGGTGAGACCTCACTATTGAGGTTAGGCCTTGTGTAAGAGACATCTGAGAAGGTCAACCTGACCAGGCAGTGGTTATTGACTGCTCAGATTCATTACAAACCTTGTACTAAATAGAAGTGTCGAGACCTTGTGTTCTCTAATGGTGATTGAGTATTCTTTAATGTCTCCACTCATCTAGGCCATCATTGTTTGCAGAAGTAGGGAAATATGACACTGATGTATGTCAAACATTTTGAGATCATTGAGAAGACTGAAAAAGTGGCATAAAGGTTAACTTTTTCATTCTGATTTTACATCTATTCATGAAGTATTTCACATATCCCAATTATAGAATCCCAACCTAGATCCATCCCACATGTTTAATTGGGAAGATTTGGAGATAGAGCCCGATTTATTATTGTTGGAACAACCGGTGCGAATAGTGGAATCCCAAGAGAAGGTACCTTGGGGAAAGTTTATTCCCCTGGTTCATGTCAATTGGAAGCATGGAAATGATCTACATGTGTCATGGGCATAGAAGTCATGGGTTGGGAATGAGTAACCATTCTTGTTTTCCAATCATGTTTTGGGTTGAATTTCCTAGCTGAAATTTTTTTCATTCTGGGGAGGATTGTCACATACATTTAATTATTTTTAGGTATTTATACCTTCTATTGTTTCTCTATATTTCCCCCAAGGTCCCCTAGGTTCCCCTTGAAATTTAGTAGAAAATGGGGGTTTCTTGGGTGGCTATAATTGGATGCATCATTTGGCCACACAGCTTACTAAACTGTGGGTACAAACAATGAACAGGTGTCTAGGTTTCAAATTTTATAATACTATTAGAATTTTTCCCTTCAATAAATAAAACTTTTCTTCCACTTTATACCCCCATTCTTCCCTAGAAGCTGTGTAAGGCTCCCCAGCTCCCACAACCTCTCTTAAAACACGTTTTTGAAGGGAATTTTGGTGGGGAAACATCAAGATTCTTCAAGAAAATGATACCTCCATGTTTTTATTCTCTTTCCACAGGGTTTCTTCCTTCAGAATTAATTTTAAAAATGTAAAAAACTAGGGTTTCATACCTAAGGTATAATTTTGTGATTCTTGTTTGAAATAAGTGGATTAGGGTTTCTTTTCATCCTCTTATGGTGAGGCAGTGGTGCAGTTGAAGTTTCACACAGAGAATTGGGGTTTTTGACATATAAGGTAGGTTTTTACAAGTGTAAGAATTATTTGATGAGTTATATTGATTGATTTAATTTTCTATCATGTTTTGTACCTATTTTTTTTGTTGAAAATTTTATTTTGGATTGAATTGTTTATGTTTATGATTCTAAACTTCTATTTTTTGCTTCAAATTGTGTGTCGTTCATGCATAAATCATGTGGTATCGTTTGAGTGGATTTTATAATGTAAGAAAATGAATTAATAAATGTATCTAGGTATTACAATTATATTTTGGTATGGTATTATTGTAAATTTGGAATTTAATGTGGGGTGTGAAATTGATTTTGCATGCAAAGCCTTGTTCTATTTCTTGAAATTGTTTTAAGAAAATTTTATACGGTTTATTGAGTTACACAAAGGGTGAAAAACATGGTGGGTACTATTTAGTGTCTCTATGATTCATAAATGGTATTCATATATACAATGGGTATTTTATAACATGTGGAACTTTTTTAAGAAGAATGAGGGAATCCCATGTTTCATGATGGCTGGGGTAGGATTAGTATGCTAGTGATCCGGTAGTGGCATCATCCCTGTATCACATAGAATGTTTTACTATGACAACACTAAATAATGTTTTCTTAAGTTTGGGAACAACTTGTCTGTTGGGTTTTCCCATCGTAGTGTATTGTGCATGAGGAGGATAATGGTTATGGTTACTTATACATTGAGATATGATGTACCTAGGGCCCCACAACTAGTTAGTTCCTAGGGGTGATCATTGGTTACTAGTGATCATTCGCTATATTGTATCAACCATCATCATATGATGTGTTTTGTTGGAAAATTCCGTATCATGTGTGATTTATTTAATAGTATGCATATTTTAATTTTTCTATCTTAAAAATATTTTCTTTTAATGTTTTATTTATAAATTATTTCTAGAAATTATTGTTTATAAAAAACATGCAACCATTTTGTCTTAAAATGTTTATCACATGGAAAATTTTGGGTGGCATATTATTGGGAAGAGTCTCACACCCTACTTAAACATTTGGTTTTATGTAGAATTGATAATGTTTTAAACAAGGTAAAGTTTCTTGGTGATGGTGGTGCGGGTTGTTAGCCTCTTTCCTTGGTGTAGTGTTGTGGAGAATCCATGGGGTGATGTCCCCTTTTCATGTAGTGGTTCTTGAGTTGTACTTTATTCTTATACCTAGTTATATACCCTATGGTTATTGTCTAAACTATGTATTTAAAATCTTGTTTTTTATTAAATATATGTTGGATTAAATTTTCAGATTCAATTATTTTATTATTATTGGGTTTTTAATGATTCTAAACTAAGGAAAATAATTCCAAAACACTTATTTATGATACCAGAGTACTTATTCTAACCTATGGGGATAGGGAAAAACATTTTTCCCTTTCCATGGATTGGGTCAGGTGCCACTTTGGATGGTGAGCAGATCTGGTTTGTGATAGTTACTTTAGTTGAATATTATTTCATTATATCTTATTAACAAAACTCTAAATTTTTTCTTAGGAAATTAGATGATTTTTGGATACCTTTACCACACATAGATCTTCTTTAAATTCCTTTAAGGAATGATCCTTTGGGATTATTCCAATATTTTTTACATATATAAAATTGAATCATCTTTTTTGTATCACCATTAACTAATGAATTTCAATGAGGCGACATCCTTATCCTCATTGATGTGTTTTAAAATTATACCATATTCCAATTGATAATCATAATTTGATATAGATCGTTTAGAATTATCACTATATGATTAACTACCATTAACATTAGTTAAGTCATGTAATTATGGAAATCATTATATTTCTCATCAATTTTTTTGGAATTCTTTCTCGTATTTCTCTAATTAAGTACAAAATTAAAGGAAACGAGATAAGAAATAATTATCAAACAAAAGGGGAATAATATAAACCTATATTGAATAACTAACAAATGATAATTATATCCTTACATATGAGTCGCTATATTTCAATCTAGGTTATCTAAATAAATGTTTCATGTTAGATGTTTTAACCCAATAATTTTTTCAATCCCAACATAATGGTTTTTAAGAAGTCTATGAATTTACAATCCATATCCCCTAGGAGTTTCAAAGTAGTTGTGGCGAAAGGACCATATTCATTCAAACAATGATGATTATGTACTTCTCTGTGTTCCTTTCTTAAGGTTATTAACTATAGGTACAAGAATTATAGATCCAAACCCACTAGTTGTATATATATAAGGATGTAATTTCATGGATCACACTTGTTCTATACCTCACAATAAAATCCAAGAAATGTTGTCACACTTAGTTATTCCCTTATACTTATCTATAGGGTTCTCAAAAAATATTTCTCGGTTGAATCCCAAAAAAATAAAAAAGAATTTCCCTATTAACATCTATAGTGACTCAATCCTTTTACACATATTATTAAATGGTTATTTTTAACTTAAAAATCCATTAATAAAAACCCAGAGATCTTGAGGCCTAGTGTATTTAGAAGACTGAGTTAACAATACATCAAAGTGATACAAAAATTGAAACTTCTTATTTTTTCCTACATAATGAGCCCATAAATCCTTTTGAGGTCATAAATTTAATTGGATAACCTAAGTAATATATATTTAAAAATAAGTGAGAAAAAAATACTAGTGAAGGAAAAAACATTATAAAGAAGAATAACTTGTGATTAAAGGTATGAAATTATATCATAAAAGAGAATGATCAAGAGTAATCACATAGGAGAATAACATAATGAACTTGGTATCATAGGATCATAGAATCATAAGAAATGTGGTAGAAACATATAAAATGACATAAACATGAATCAAGGATAACTTACTAGAAAATATGAAATGGTTGAATAGCCCCATAATGGACTTGGTTTACTCCCTAATACCATAAATGTTTCCCCATGGGATTAAAATTTACCCAATTAATTTATGTGATATCCAGCAGCACCAATCATAACATGTTCATGATTATGTGTTGCATAAAATGGGAATCATTTCAAAATAATCAATATAATAATTAACCAAAAAAGAAAATGGGTTTCATAATCTTCTCTCATATCAAAACCAAATGAAATATCATATTGAATCCATTTGTAGGATGAACAAAAGATATGTATTACCCCATAAAAGTAAGTAATAAAGATCTAGGTATATTTGTGGGAGATATATATGAATAATTGATAATAAATACACAAAATAAATTGTTTTATTCATTGATTAATTATCTTTAGAAAATTACATAGAATATTTCATGAGAAAAGTACTTGTTTTCCTTTGAAAACAATTATTTATAATAAAAACCCTCAAAAGTATTATAGAAATATTTCTATTTAAAAAGAATAAGAGAAACATATATAGTAATATTCAAAGAATTTACTAGTTATGAAGGATGGTAATTCCATAAATCTTATATATTATAGAGAAAACAATCCTTTCACATTGTTGAAAAAGGGTTAAAAAGTACCTCATTTTGAAAATGAAAACAAGATTCCTTTAAAACCATATCTTTTAAAGAAAAACATGTGTAATTTTTTTTAATAAGAAATTTATAGAGTATTAAAAACACTCATGAAAATATTTTTAAAAAACATGTGTATGGAATGAAAAAAAATTGGTCAAATATAAAAATAAATTCATATTTTCTTAAAAACATTTTCTCTATAATTTTAATTTAAAAAGAGAGGAAAATTGTAATATTACAAGAAAATTTATTAAATAACCAAAGGAGAATAAAATATTTTTTTTATTTGAAAATTATTATATAGATTTATATAATTAAAATTCAATCATAAATAATCATGAATAAAATGTGATTATAAGAGAATGGTTACTACTAAGAAACATTTGAATCATAACTCTCAAGACTGATGTAAATTAATTTTAACTTACAATTTGATTAAGTATAAATTATTAATGATATTATATGTAAAGGTAATTTATATAAACAATTTAAAATAAATAATTTTCATAAAATTATATGTGTATCAGATAATGATGT
The DNA here is from genome assembly GCA_963277665.1 of Viscum album. NCBI lineage: Eukaryota > Viridiplantae > Streptophyta > Magnoliopsida > Santalales > Viscaceae > Viscum > Viscum album. Next base: position 696,130,008 of record OY728128.1, read on the forward strand.
TTTGAGCCGAAATCCTAACCTCGAGTCCATACTTTGTCATGTATGTATTTTATCTCCTGTATAATAAAATTATATCAATTATTTTTTCATTGAGACAATTTTATAGGTTTATACCCTTATAATTAGTCCATTTAATTCATTTTTAATGAAATATTTAACTATATACTCTGTTATGTCTACCTCAGATGGTTTGAAAACAATAAGTTCATAATTTTAAAATTCAATATGCGTGTTGACCATATTCAAATGGGTCATTATTTGATTATATATAGAATAATAATCAAGAAATAAATAATATTTCTGCACAAAAATTATAATTTCTAAATCAATAATGAAATATGGTTATGAAAATGAACTATGTTACAACCACAGAGATGGTAAGTTGAACTCACACTTGTGTAACATTTTCATTTTTCAAAAATAATGGAGGAAAGTTGGTAAGTGTTATTTTATATTATAAAAGGACAATTAAATTAAAAAAATATCATATTATATATCTAAATACACTTATATATACCATCCTTTTAAGGCATTATAAAAACATATCACATAGTTTGGTGAGGTGGTATTCTATCATACACACAAAAACGTTATTATATTTGCATTCATGGTAAGGTATAAAAGAATATGATATATTAATTTTATAGAATGGTTAGTATTTATTTATTATAAAATAAAATATTTAAATCCATTATGAAAAAAAAAATTTATAGGTGATCATAAAAAATGAAATACATCATTTTGGTAGGCGTTAGTCCGCTGTACACACGAATGATGTTTTCGTTTCTCATTTTATAGAAGAGGATATGGATAAATATTTTTACATAAAAATAATCACATCATTTTATATAGAAGGTATTCGTGTTTTTTATGTTTAAAATTTTAAGATATGATTGAAAAAAAAGAAATAAGAATTTAAAAAAATGAGCTTAATGAAGATGATTACATTCCTTTAAAAGAACAACCATTAGATATCTTTTTTATGGACCATATGGTTGGTATTTTATGAAGAAAAGAAGATATAGAATGAGTATAAAGATTTAGAGATATATTTTAGATTGTGTTTTGGAAACAATTGGCTTTATAGGTGTGAAGGAGTGAGGGGGTGGGTTCTATTTTAGAATTTAGAATGACTATCATTTTTGTAAATACCCCAAACTATACAATAATCAAAAGTCACTCTTAAACCAAGTGCCTAAAAAATAAAAAAAATATAGAATTGGATGAGTGGTAAGTACTATAGACACATAAACCACTAAATAGAAATATTTTTCAACATTTTCTCCCATTTCCCTCTTTGGTTAGTCGCTTTTTCCATTTTAATTGTTTTACCAAGATAACTAGTTTTTTTCTGTTTTTTCTAATCATAATGACCATAAATAAAGATGAAATTGATATATAATATAAATTTATCACATATGAAACATTTATTAAATTTTATCAATTTAAATTCATATAATTTATATAATTTAATTCTTTATAAAACCCATATTCTTAATAAAAAAATAGTTTTATTAAGAATGAAATTTTCATGGAAAATATGATATTTTTTATTTTTATGACTAGTAATATTGATTAGTTAAATTTAAAAACATAATTTTATATTTATAATAAATATATTTCATTTAAATCATTAGACATTATTCTTTATGTCATTTAATTAAAAAGGATAATAATTATTCACTTCAAAACTATTTTCAAGAAAATGTGCTCTAATCCTAACAATAAATATATAACAAAATATGATATAAAGATAATTAAAATATAATTAATTAGATTAAATATAACTAAATAATATTTATTTTAATATTTAATATAATTTAAATAATAATGTCACATTTAAATTACATAATTTATTAAAAATATATGATAGTTATAAAAAATGAGTATTTTCACTATTTACTGAAAAATATATATCTTCTGAAAAAACAATAAATTTCACCCAATAAATATTCTGATATATTTATTTCAATTTTTTTTGTTTTATAAAATAAAATTTCTAATTTTTCATAAATTAATTAAAATATTTCTTAGAAATAATTAATAAAAATTATTTTTGAGAGAATGATAATTTTTTGAAGAATAAAATATATTTTTTAATATTTGATATTTTTTAATAATTTATTAACAAATTAATAGTAGAATTTTATGTATATTTAATAATTAATTTTATACTATCCATACCCTAAAATTTTAACATCTTGTTTAAATTAGTCATATTTATATAATAATATTTTACAATTATAGCATGGCTCGACTAAACATGATGTTGAGTGTTGAATACGCTATAAAACAATGATTTATTTTACAATATCATGGAGTTACCTATAATAAACACACACAAAAATATAGAGGTAGATAATGAGGATCCCCTTCCACAAGGAATCTTTTCGAATCACTCTGCCCCATAGTGTGAAAGAGAAGCAACTAGGAAACTAAAGCCGGATTAGGAAACCCTAATTCAACCTGAATCACATAGATATTCATCAAAATAATATTCCAAAACACATTAAAAAAAATCACCATATGGAATTATAAAATTGGAACTGTGGAAAATGATGAAAATTGAATTTAATAACTGTGGATTTCCTAAGATCATAATATTGAAAACTTTTATCAAATTTGTTGGAAAGGGGGGGGGGTGAAAGATCCTCAAAAAATGCCAAGGATTTTCACATGGTTCAATATAAATGAGAGAGAAATAAAATAATTTTAGAGATAACTAGAATTTATATAAAATATATATATCATATCATACACGACATGAAACAAATATTGACATTAAGAGTTTTTTGGGGCCCTACAATTCATATTGTGAAACAGAATCATGCCACGAAAACATCATAATAATACACCCATAAAATATATATTAATTTTCATAGTACTTTAGCCACAAATTAGTTCACAACATGAATTACTCTTTCACATTGTGTGTCTCTTAGGTATAAAATCTTCATATGATGTTTCATGATGTGAATCATATGACTCCATGATTCTAACAACCTATATTGTTGTGAGCTAGAATTCATTCATGAACCACCTTCTACTATAGAATTGTAGCTTCAAACTCTATATAACTCTCATTGAGCCTCTTCTTAATAGATCTAACTCCCAAATAAGAAATGTAATGGGATGAGAAGAAACATACCATTGTAATAATTTATTTCCCTCTTTATATTATTCCCCTAGATAACAACACACTTCTATCCTTGATGGGTATATTATGGGGGCATAATTAAATGTAATGAATGTTCTAAAATCCTAAAATGGATTAAAAAAATCATATTGAGTTATAAATCAAATAACTAACAGTGATATCAAGAAAGAGAATCATAAATTAATATCACAAGGTTATATAATCATATCATGTGGACATGACATAAAAATTGAATGAATCATATTTATAAGAACATGAGAATATTGGACTGGTCACAGTACCATTATTAGTTACAAGTTGATAATGAGATATAAACAAAGAAAATGTCATCATGACATGATTTGAGGATCGTTATTGAGGTATCATATAATACAGTGGTAGGCTCACTTCCCATTCATTATACCTAATATCTCATGTGATGAGAGAATAACCATTTAATTAGTGTGTTTTATAATTCTAGGATAACAAGTTTAATAAAAACATGAAAATTCACAAGTGTTCCATAATGAATAAAATCATATATAACTAATAATAATGAGAAAACACATGAGATGAAAATAAATTTCATAATCTTGTATCGAAGAATAAATAAATGATATATTATATATTTTTCTCATAAATAAGGATTAAGTTATTTTGAATGATTATATATAAATATAAAATTACAGTTCATGATGATAGAGATCAAGTGATGTAGAAAACATATGGGTGTGAAGAACTAGGTGTTTAAATAAACCCATTAAATAATGCTTTATGTAATAGTTAATGAACCATTATAAAATATAATAGCATATGAATTTTTACTAAACAGAAAGTTAAACTAGCATATTTTAAAATAATATAATGAAAATTTGTTTAAATCTAAGATTATAAAATTAAATCAAATATTAACACTTGAAAAAATATTCAATAAAAGATCCCCTTTAACAAGTTTTGTTTACTGAAGATATGGATTAGGTAACTAAAAAAACAATCATATTATTATAAAATAAAGAGGTAATAAAATAGTCAAATATTTGGGAAATATATATATATATATATATAATATGATATGATAATAATATTTGAATAAAATTAATATATAGGGAGACAAATAATGAGAGCATGCATAACCCAAATGAAACATTGTGGTTGAAAGAAACCCCATAACATGAGTCATGATTTATCATGATAGTTGGGCCTAAAATCCTATATAATAAAACTAAATTAATTAAAGACTTATTTTATAACTTTATATGTGATTATTTCATTTATTTTTATTCTTCTATGATGAATTAAATCATTTTATTAATACATGATATTTATGTCCATCATCTTGGGGATGTTTGTTTCAATATTACTTGATATATTGGTTTTTTATAATAGTCATGTTTCTAATTGAATTACCCGAAACACAAAAAGTGTTATGATATGAATTTCATTACCTTATATAAGTAAAAATGGTTTTAAATAATAAAATTTTTTCCCTTGTAATAATTGAAAATTTAGTTTAAGTGTTATTGAGTTATGGTGAATTGATTTAAGCGGGTTTACTAGCTATGATGAAATTAAATTATTATTTCTAATGTCAATATTTTTTCCAACTATATAATATGAATCATAATATAATATAATTATTATATAGGTATTTAAAAATAAAACTATATAATATAACATATTTTTATGGTGATTATAGTTGTTTAAAAATAATATTCATATAGGTGGTTATGCAGAATATGATTAGATGTTTTTAAAATAAATAAAAATATATGGATCATTATATGGTTTTATCATTCATATTAGAAAATTATAAAAGAATTTATTTTATTATATGGGATATTATTATAAAATTTATGAAGGGGAAGTATCTGGTCAACTCCTATCTCAATATAATTAGGCCTTCAATAGGTTTTCTTTTTATGTGACCAAAAACTCACCAACATGGATTAGAGTTGTACGGGATAAACCATACATGAAATTTTTCATTATAATATGATTAAATTTTTATGGGAATTTTGTTGTTAAAGAGTGTAATTTAAAATAAGATTATATTTTTTTATGAATAAAATATTGAATAAATAATTTTTTCTTAAGATAATCAATAGAATTAATTATCGTGATCATGTATTCGAATTTTATCATGTGTGTAGAGTTAATGATTTATTAAATCATCTACAATTCTATTATTCATGTATTTAAATTATAATTTAAAATAATATAATTTATAATTTTTTAAAATTAACCATTGTATTTTACTATTTATAAAGATTAAAAAAACATTCAATTACATAATTTCAATGGGTTGATTAAAGAAATGAGTAACATTTTTGAAAAATAAATTTCTAAATTAGATTATTTTAAATCTAAATTATTATATAAATATTATGGTTTTTAAAATTTTTAAAATTCCAGTTTAATATAAAATTTCACATATACTTACAATTTTCACCTTCATTTTTTTTAAAAAAATTGTTCAAAACCAGCTTTTTTGGATTTTTTAAAATTAGATGGAAACAACCTTTCAATAATTTCAAATTTTCATTTGGATTAGGGGAATAAAAAACAACACACATAGAAAAACCTAACTAACCTATGCTTGTTTGAGGTAAAGGACCCACTTCTAAAGGTCACTACAAGTTATCACATGTGCGTCTGGTTCACTCTTGTGCATTGTTGCCTTTCTATGTGCCCTTTTCTTACCAGTGTTTACCATAGTCTCACCCCATATCATTCCATCAAATAATTATTTTATTGAATTTATAAAATTATATTAACTTATTTATTTATCGATAATCATTATTTAGAATGTTAATTCATTATTTACATTAGTTGTCATTATACTATTACAATGGTTTGGTTACAATTCTAATGGTCATTTTACAATTTCAATGATAATATTTCCATTAACTCTATCTACCATTAAAAATACTTATAAAGGACTTAAACATCCTATATATACCCATTATATCCTTAATTAATAATTTAAAACAAATTATTATCATTTTTATTAGAAATTATTTTAAAAATTTTAATATTATATTTAATTTTTATTTATAGTTATAGAATACCCCAATGCACTATAATATGAAATTATATTTTAATTATATTCATTTTTTATTCCATTATAAATTTTTAATGTTATAGATTATCTAAATTATACACAATATTCTACTTTAATGGAATTAAATAGTAATAATTTTTATGGGGTGCATGTTAATTATTTATACAGACATTTATTTTGAAGATAATTTAATATATAACATTATAATTCATTAAAAAATATACTATAGATAATTGGATAATGAACATTAATTTTTCTTTAATGAAGTTCATGTAAATATTATTAACACGAGAGGTAAAGTGTTTCAAAATTGGATAAATCAAATTTGAATATATTTTGGGGGAATAAAAATGTTGATAATTTATTGTGTGATCTAATATAAAATTAAGACTCATTCACATATAATTACTTTTTTAATATAATGATCCAAAAAACACAACCCTTAAATCAAAATTCCGAGTGTATTTGAAGGATTAGATGCATAAAACATCAACCGAAAAATAAACTAAATAATATTAATTTAAATAGTTTTAGTGTGCTCAAAAAAACCCTTTGAACTTATATTACTAAATTGGGTACCTTAAAGATTTAAATAATGTAATTGGAGATCAATATGCCCCAATAAGGGAAGAAACATGACCATAATGAACAATGTATTTTTTAAGAGGGAAAAAATGATATCATAAATATGGGGGATCATATATATAATCACATGGATGAATGGAATTACTAGGATTCCATCATAAGATCATGTAATCATAATAATTAAAAAATAAAATATTACATGATGTCATATTCATATTTCAAGGATCTTTGCCAATATAATAGAACATAATGTTCTAGGATTATTACTCATACACTAGACGTGGTGTCTCATGAGATGAAAACATTTTCCAATCCATTATGGGGGTGTATAATTCATGTCTCTAACATGAAATCATAATAAGAACTTTTCAATTTGTTCCATATAAATAAATCTTATTTAATCTATAATAATAATCTAAAACCCCATCATAAGGAAATGGGTTACAATATATTCTCGTAAGGCAAAACAAAAATATATATCATAAAGATTAAAAAGAAAAGAATGGATTGATACTTCATAGATTTTACTATTTGAATAAAGAATCATAGTACATAAATATGGAGTTCTTGAAATAAAAATATTGTTAAAATAGAATTGGATAAGTTGGAATAGATAATAACTTCTTAAGAGATGTTTTAAGAAATGAGTAAAGAACAATTAGAGAATGTAATAAAAAAACTCACTTAAAAAAATGAAATAGAATATTTTCCATAAAATAATGAGTGATTTATGAAATCATATTTATTTTAAAAACTTACTTGAGTGGAACATTAAACAAATCACAAAGTAAAGAGGTTCCCTTTTATAATTATTTCTTAAAATAAGGCATTGTAAAGGGAACCTGAAAAACGTTAATATACCCAAAAAATAACTAGAAAATAAATTATGTATATATTTAGGGAAAATATTTACATAATACATAAAATTAATACTTTATTAAAAGATATATAATGATTGGTAAACTGACTAATAGCATAACTCAATATAAAATAGGGTGGTTTTGAGTTCTATTAACTCAGGTACTCACTTCCTTGGTCTGTGAAATAATCATCCTCAATAATAAAATTAATTTTACTAAATTATTGAATAAATAAATTTTACATATAAATTTTATTTGTTATTATTGTTTTATCTTCTTTTATAATCATTTTATATGGAAATTTTGTTCATATTTATCCTCCTAAGGATGTTCGATTCATGGTTTTAAGTTCATATCAGTTTCTTCATAGTAATGGTTGTTCTTATGAAAGGAGTATATAAATCCAAAATTTTAGATTTATAGTGTCATTATAATTTCATAAATTTAAATTTTTTCAAATATCCATTTGTTTTCTAATATAGGTGTATCTTATTGAGAATAAATTTTATCTTTTAATAGTTTTTTCATTTTGGTTTTTTTACCATGATTAATATACTTGATTTCATTTAATAATTATGTTTATTTTCCAATTATATAATATGAAATGAAATCTAATGTAATATTTAATATAATATGTTAACATAGAATGTTTATTATAATCCTACATGAAGAGATGTAACGAAAATTTAAAAACATCGTCCAATGGGAAGTGTAGAGACCCGAAGCTTGACGTACATGGAAAATACATTACTTTTGCGGAATACTTAATACATAACAAAAATAGACACACAAGGACCGTAATAGTTTAGTGTCTTTGGAAACTCGGAATAAAATCTTCTAATTGTGGTGAAAGATCTTCAACAACTCCTATAACGATCTTCCCCTTTTTTGTTCCTTACCTAAAACCTTTATTTACTTTCTAGGGAAAATAAATCATAAAAATTGTGACCTCAAATGCTCAGTAAGTGCAAAAAAAGATAACATAAAACAATCCATAAACTTTTGGAAGCCAAAACTTGAACATGAAATTGAAACATCAAAATCATGAGCAAAGACATAAATCATGGAAGTACATAAGGAATATATCATAATAGAACATCAACCATGATAAAATGGGGAATAAACATGTAATTGTGGCAACCATTCATCACATGTCATGATTTCCATAGTAGCCAAAGCATTGCTTCCAAGACCACGTTAGTGGACAATGTCCCTTTCTGAATCGAGTTCACTCCTCGTTTCAGTCCTGTAACACTGAACCAGATTAACTTACCATTCCAGCCATGTCTATCTCATGAGATATAAATCGTTACCCAATTCATTGGAGGGAGATATAGGTCCCACCCATCTCATAATTAAATCATTATTACTTGTGCCACAAAATAAACATACATCATTCATAAAAATCGAATAAATAAAATGGGTTTCATAAACATCATCCCATCATCACATAATCCATATAAAAGAAATGGATATCATTTCATAATAAGAAAAGTGAAACCATGTAAATCCTAGAGAAATTATACTTGAAACATACACATTTGAAATAATGTCATCTTAGATGGAAAATGGTTTTGATAAAACACTTTAAATGAATTCTTGAGGAAAATATCCTTTCTTCTTTAAAATCAATTTCATTTCACAAAACGTCATGAAATTTTAAAAGAAAAAGATTTTTTTAAAAATATTCATGAAATATTTTTGAAGAAGCTTCATGAAAATAAGGCTTTATAAAACCGTAAAAATCCTTTCATGCCGTATAGGTTAAAAACATTCTTCTCGTACTTTTGTCAGAAAAGTCAAAAAGTACCTCGTAAAAGAAAGATTCCATACATACCATGTAGTAAAAGTAAAAAATGGGTAAAAATGACTTTAAAAATACATGAATACACTTTTATAAAACATTTACATCGATGATATCAATAACCGCAGTAAATACTTACGAATAAGCAACTCTTGGATAAAAATGAGATTTGCAAAATTATCCCTTAACTTATGTCCGATATGCTTCATATTTATCCGAACCTCCTGTATAATGATTTAAATAATTTCATTGACTTACTAAAGAATCATATTCATTGTTGTGATATCATATATAATTCACTTATGACTTTATATTACCCGTTCTTTTGTAAATTCCATGTTAAAGAGCGTTTTGGGTAAAATCGTTTCATTTATCGTATGTGTTTCGATTCGTCGTTCTTGATATTATTACTTATATCCTGATTTAAATAATTCCAGAATGTAAAACATGATTTATATATAATATATATTCATTATATACATATATATTATAGATCGATAAACGGAATGAAATACACCGTTCTTGGAGATGGTAGTCTGTACGTACGCATGAACGCTGTTTTCGTTTCCTTATTGAATAGAATGGAATTAAGTAGATGAAATATATATATATATATATGTATATATAAATCCATTAGCTTCATTATTTCATATATTTCATTATTATTCAATATATATACTTTATAATCATTATTGAATGGTTTACATGGAGAGTGAATCTCATCGCGTCGTGGAGACGGTAGTCCGTATGTACGCACAAGTGATGATATCATTCCCATGATCATGGAATTGTATTGAAGTGTATTTAAAATGTTACAGAATCAATATCACTTTACAATAACCATATATAGTTATTTATTTACACCATTATACCCATCCATGTATAGTGGTGGTGGAAAATACATTACACCACGGCGTGGAGACGGTATTCTGTACATACGCACGCACGGTGATTTTATTTTCCGTAGGATGTATAGATGGTGAAATAGGGTTGTTTCGTACTTATAATAACATATCAGTATATTATTTATACTGATGTTATTACTTCATAATTAAATAACTAAAAAAGAAGAAGTGGAAGAAGAAATAAAGTTGAAAGAATCGGTAACGAACATTACCTCTTCTTTGAAGCGCTTCTTTGAGACCTCCTCTTAAGGCAATAAAATTGGTATTTGAAGAAGACCAGAACCTCTAGGATGTTTCTATGGAAGTGGAGAAGAGAAATAGTCTGGGGTTGGCCGAGCTTTAAGGCTCCAAGTGGTGTGAGGAAGAGAGGGAGGATGTTCCCTTTTATAAGGGAGGAGAGGGGCACCTTTGGAATAACTAAACATATTCTTTTATTATAAAGTAAAATTCGGTTTTTAATCGCTCCAAATTGATATATTTAGAAGCTAATGTGGGGATGGGTTGAAATCCTCTCATCCAATAGAATTTATACAAGTTTAGGTATCAATTTTAACCTTATCATTTAGATTTAACTTTAAGATAGATAATTTAACTTTTACCGTGTCTTCTTGTTTTCTTACACTATATGGTTAATAAACTTAGTATATCAAGCCAAACGAACCCCAAGTTGTTTATTATTAATATATATAACGTTATCTAAGTCATTTGGCATAACCTTATATTTTTAGGAATAAAATAACAATTAATAATATAGTATTTATTTTAAAAACTATTTTTTGTCAATTTTGACACTATTTGGTAATTGATTTTTGTGAAAATCATAACAGAATTATTAGTTCGCAAAACTTTAATTAAATAAATACTAACATGTCATATTAACATATAAAATTATTTTAATTCATAAAAAGTCTCAAATTATATTTATTTGGGTATTTATAACATCAATTATGTCAATATTTCATTAATAAGATAATTACTATATCATCATTGTATCATAAATAAATTAAATTATTTTAAGTCTAAAAATTAAAAATAAAATACTATTATTTAGGAAATCTTTCTGTCTCTCTAATTAATATTTATAGTCGAATTTATCTTATGTATAACCCTATATTAAAAATGCATTAGTTATTAAACATTGATTTTAACTATTTTAACCCTTCTTTAAATAAATTGATAATAAAGGTTCTAATCTAATCCCAGTGGGCCTAAATGGTAATATTTTATTCCTAAGGTTGTTTTTGGTCGAATGAAACCTATCCAATAGAATTAGGACATGTGTTAGGGTAATAATAATATCATTTTTACCCTTAACTACCCTATTTACTTTTAACCGTGGTAAATAAAAGTAAAAAGTTACTATTCACCAAAAATTATTTTCATCTCATTGAACCACATTTTACTTACTGACATCAACCATGTCTCTTAGATTTCTGAAATCCCACTCACAGAAGCAGTAAAATTATGTTTTATGAAAAAATTCAGTTTTTTAACTACCACTTAGTGGTTTCACTATTCCTCAAAAAATGAAAGTTTTCAGAAAAATACCAAAAATTTGGCCTAAGTTATATTTGATATTATGAATTAAAAAATGATGTTTATTTTACCAAATTAAAATAATATCAGTTACATTAACTAATTTAAAAATTAATTCTCGTCGTCAAAACAAATAGCGTGTTTTTAAGAGATAATAACTATCAAAAGATTGACACTTGTTTATGTCTGGTTTAAATGTGAAATTACATCCAATGAACAACATTGTATTAAATTGTAAAAATAAATTATAAATATACTTTAAAACCACTAAAATTAATAATTTATCACTATTAATTATTTCGATTAAAAAGGTTGTTTTTAATTAAAATTTAGTAATTTTCACTATTCATCAGAAAATTAAAGTTATCCGAAAAGTACCAAAATTTTACCCTAAGCTAATTTTGATATTCCAAATCCAATAATGTAGTCTATTTTGAAAGATGAAATTTACAAAATTTTAAAAAGTGGTTATTACTATTCATAACGACTAGTTTTAATAATATTTTAATAGCATATCGTTTTTTAGTGAAACTCGGTATTGCGTACAACACACGCTATCAAGGAAGGTCGCAATTGTGTGTAATGCAGCCATGTTAGGGTTGCGTGTTGTGCAAGACTCCTTTTTTGTAGCATACAACACAAGACATCAATAAAATTAAAAAGAATATTTTTCATAAAATCTCAGGGTGTTACATTCTAAGCCCCTTAAAATGAATTTCGCCCTCGAAATTCGTCGGGGTTATAAATGGTTTACTACTCGAAAGTTTCTTTAATAGAAACCCACATCATAAAAAGGAATACCAAAACTTGGCTTTTAAAAAATAAAGTATGAAACGTAATGGTTACCCAAATTAACTCATCACTGGGTTTTCATGTAGGAGAACATAGGTGGAAATATGGATATGGAAGAAAAATCTAACCATCAAGTTATGATGGAGAGTGGTAGAGAACACGGCTATGAAAAATCCAACAATCACAAATCCATTAATTTTTTATGATCTAAGGTACCATCTAATTCATCAGATATAAGAGCACTAGGACAACATTTTTGGTTTTCGAGATCATTTACCTAAAGTTGATGAAATTGGAATTAGAAGAAATACATTCGGGATTTTGGTACAGTATCACCATTGGTCGTTCTTTGCACAATTTCCACTTCATCTCTTAAATAAATGAAGTTGAATTTGTCATTCGTGATGTTTTAGCAGATCATGTGATAGAATGATGGGTCATTCCATCTGTCTCAAACAAAAGGTTAGAAAAGTTATCAAAAAAAATACATAAGTCCATCTATAGTGAGATTAATCATATATAGTTCCTAAAATGGAATTATACTTCATATATCATACTACTTAATATAATAAAACTAGTTTCTACTAAACAGTGACTTCCTATAGGCCAGTGGTAGGCGATAAAGGCCAGTCGCACTTCGGTTGTGGGTTCGATTCCCACAGCCTTGTCTGACGCGATGGGCGGTTGCCTATCTTGCAGGTTGTCCTTTTTCTAAAACTACATTACTATAACATCCCATCAATAATATCGAAAAAATTTATATCCTTAAACAATACTAACTTATGTCACACATAATCCATTCTAATCTTTAGGCTTATCTAAAATACTTCAGTCCAAGCTCATAGTATAAAGAAAACGATTACTTGAATTGCCATCAACCAAGCATGTGAATACCATCATTTATCCCCCATATATCTTGTTGGTCACATTCCAATCATGTATTCTCTTGAAAAATGAATACCCATTAAACCTTAGTGAAAATATGAATGTTGTTAAATTTTAACACATTCCATGTACCAAAATCCCAAAAATTCTATATACTCAAACCATAATATCACTTAGTCCTTATATCAGTCATGAGCTCATGAATACAATCAAACATCTCATTATCTTCTTATCCCTTCATTATGTGCATATCATTTTCTTTCCAAAAATATCTGAATAACCTTTCATGGTTACTAGTACCATTAATCATACACTTTCAAAACTTAAGGAAAGACAACAGTGTAACAATCCTTAGATGTATCTTTACTCCATAGTACCATGAGATTACTTATACAACATTACACTTGATAAACATGTAATAATTCAACTACCTTCTTAAACCATTTACCGAGCTTAAACAATTCTTTCATCTCACATATCATTTGTAGTTTCTTCATCATCATCGACATAAATACTACCCATACGACCATACCGATTCTCTTCATGAGACCTTCCCTTAGGGCATTGGTTTTCTTAATGCTCGTACATTCCACATTTAAAACATTTAACCATTGTTGATGTCATAGCAATACCATTATCCTCATCCATGGTGTTAACTGAACCTTTTCCTTTGCACTTACTGGCTTTGTGTCCTTCTTTTCCACAACCAAAGCATCTTCCAGTTCCTTTGAAACAATCTCCCCGATGCCGCTTCCCACATGATTTACGTGAGGGAAATTGAACTTTATTTCCTCTATGATCATCATGAAACTCCATATTTCTCTTATTATCTGAGTCGGGAAACATACCAATGTTGAGATTATTGATCATATTATGAGATTGATGATTAGGCATAATAACGATGTTTGGACTTCCAAATCCTGTTTTATTTGGTTTCTCATGAAGAATATCATTACATTGTCCATCATATCCTCCATTATCATGAATCTTCCTGTTTTCAGCCATTTTCTAAAACCCAATAAGAATAGTGTGAGAGGCAAAAATCATGCTAGGGAAAACAACAATGTAATGGGGGAGCACCCTCAATATCTAACATCGTAGGTTAAAATCTAAGATCGTTATCGTAGTTCTAGGACTATATCCTATACGTATACTTAACCTTAGGGACATCCATAAACATAACTTAGAAATGTCTCTAGGGATCTCACTAACATTTTCGCATCCTAGTTTCCAAAGGCTGACTAAACATTTCCTCTGATACCAACTGTAGAGACCCGAAGCTTAACGTACATGGACAATACATTACTTTTGTGGAATACAAAATACATAAAAAAACAGACACACAAGGACCGTAATAGTTTAGTGTCTTTGGAAACTCGGAATAAAATCTTTTAATCGTGGTGAAAGATCTTCAACAACTCCCATAACGATCTTCCCCTTTTTGTTTCCTTACATAAAACCTTTATTTACTTCCTGGGGAAAATAAAACATAAAAAGTCTGAGATCAAATGCTCAGTAAGGGCAAACATAGATAACATAAAACAATCCATAAACATTTGGAAGCAAAAACTTGAACATGAAATTTAAACATCAAAATCTTGAGCAAAGACATAAATTGTGGAAGTACGTAAGGCATATATCATAATAGAACATAAACCATGATAAAATGGGGAATAAACATGTAATTGTGGCAACCATTCAGCACATGTCATGATTTCCATTGTAGCCAAGGGATTGCTGCCAAGACCATCTTAGTGGACAAAGTCCCTTTCTGAATCGAGTTCACTCCTCGTTTCAGTCCTGTAACACTGAACAAGATTAACTTACCGTTCCAGCCATGTCTATCTCATGAGATATAAATCTTTACCAAATTCATTGGAGGGAGATATAGGTCCCACCCATCTCATAATGAAATCATTCTTACTTGTGCCACAAAATAAACTTACATCATTCATAAAAACCCAATAAATAAAATGGGTTTCATAAACATCATCCCATCATCACATAATCCATATAAAAGAAATGGATATCATTTCATAATAAGAAAAGTGAAACCATGTAAATCATAGAGACATTATACTTGAAACAAACACATATGAAATATTGTCATCTTAGATGGAAAATGGTTTTTATAAAACTATTGAAATGAATTCTTGAGGAAAATATCCTTTCTTCTTCAAAATCAATTTCTTTTCACAAAACGTCATGAAATTTTAAAAGAAAAAGATTTTGTTTAAAATAGCCATGAAATCTTTTGGAGGAAGCTTCATGAAAATATGGCTTTCTAAAACTGTAAAAATCATTTCATTCCTTATACGTTAAAAAACATTCTTCTCGTACATTTGCCGGAAAAGTCAAAAAGTACCTCGTAAAAGAAAGATTCCATACATACCATGTAGTAAAAGTCAAAAATGGTTAAAAAAGACTTTAAACATACATGAATATACTTTTATAGGACATTTACATGGTTCATATCAATAACCCCAGTAAATACTTACGAATAAGCAATTCTTGGATAAAAATGAGATTTGCAAAATTATCCCTTACCTTATGTCTGATATACTTCGTATGTATCCAAACCTCCTATATAATGATTTAAATAGTGTCTTTGACTTATTAAAGAATTATATTCATTGTTATGATATCATATATGGTTCACTTATGACTTTATATTACCCATTCATTTGTAAATTCCATGTTTAGGAGCGTTTTGGGTAAAATCGTTTCATTTCTCGTATGTGTTTCGACTCGTCGTTCTTGATATTATTACTTATATCCTGATTTAAATAATTCCAGAATGTAAAATATGATTTATATATAATATATATTCATTATATACATATATATTATAGATCGATAAATGGAATGAAATACACCATTCATGGAGACGGTAGTCCGTACGTACGCATGAACGCTGTTTTTGCTTCCTTATTGAATTGAATGGATTTAAGTAGATGAAATATATATATATATATATATATATATATATGTATATATAAATCCAGTAGCTTCATTATGTCATATATTTCATTATTATTCATTATATATACTTTATAATCATTCTTGAATGGTTAACAGAGAGAGTGAATCTCATCGCGTCGTGGAGACGGTAGTCTGTACGTGCGCACGAGCGATGATATCATTCCCATGATCGTGGAATTGTATTGAAGTGTATGTATAATGTTACAGAATCAATATCACTTTACAATAACCATATATAGTTATTTATTTACAACATTATATCCATCCATGTATAGTGGTGGTGGAAAATAGATTACACCACGGCGTGGAGACGATATTCTGTACGTACGCACGCGCGGTGATTTCTTTTTCCGTAGGATGGATAGATGGTGAAATAGGTTTGTTTCATACTTATAATAACAAATCAGTATATTATTTATACTGATGTTATTACTTCATAATGAAAGAACTAGAAAAGAATTATTGGAAGAAGAAATAAAGTTGAATGAATCGGTAACAGACATTACCTCTTCTTTGAAGCGCCTCTTGGAGACCTCCTCTTAGGGCACTAAAATTGGTCTTTGAAGAATACCAGAACCTCTAGGATGTTTCTATGGAAGTTGAGAAGAGAAATTTTCTGGTTTTTTCCGAGCTTTAAGGCTCCAAGTTGTGTGAGGAAGAGAGGGATGAGGTGCCCTTCTATAAGGGAGGAGAGGGGCACCTTTGGAATAACTAAAATTATTATTTTATTATAAAGACAAATTCGGTTTTTAATAGCTCCAAATTGATATATTTCGAATCTAAGGTGTGGATGGGTCTAAATACTCTCATCAAATAGAATTTATACAAGTTTAGGTATCAATGTTATCCCTATCATTTAGATTTAACTTTAAGTTAGATAATTTAACTTTTACCGTGTCTTCTTGTTTTCTTACACTATATGGTTAATAAACTTACTATATCAAGCCAAACGAACCCCAAGTTGTTTATTATTAATATATATAACCTTATATAAGTCATTTTTCCGAACCGTAGATTTTTAGGAATAAAATAACAATTAATAATATAGTATTTGTTTTAAAAACTATTTTATGTCAATTTTGAAACTATTTGGTAATTGATTTTTGTGAAAATCATAACATAATTATTAGTTCGAAAAAATTTAATTAAATAATTTCTAACATGTCCAATTAACATATAAAATTATTCTAATTCATAAAAAGTCTAAAATTACATTTATTTGGGTATTTATAACATCAATTATGTCAATATTTCATTAATAAGACAATTACTGCATCATCATTGTATCATAAATAAATTAAATTATTTTAAGTCTAAAAATTACAAATAAAATAACCTTATGTAGGAAATAATTTTATCTTTCTAATTAATATTTATAGTTGAATTTATCTTATGTATAACCCTATATTAAAAATGTATTAGTTATTAAACTTTTATTTTAACTATTTTAACCATTCTTTAAATAAATTGATAATAAATGTCCTAATCTAATCCAAGTGGGCCTAAATGGTCATATTTTATTCTTAAGGTTGTTTTTGGTCGAATTAAACTTATCCAATAGAATTAGGACATGTGTTAAGGTAATAAAAATATCATTTTTACCCTTAACTACCCTATTTACTTTTAACCATGGTAAATAAAAGTAAAAGTTACTATTCACCAAAAATTAGTTTCATCTCATTGAACCACATTTTATTTACTGAAATCAATATTATGTCTCATATTTTTGAAATTCCACACACAGAAGTGGTAAAATTAAGTTTTATGAAAAAATTCTGTTTTTTAACTACCACTTAGTGGTTTCACTATTCATCAAAAAAAGAAAGTTTCCAGAAAAATACCAAAAATTAGGCCTAAGCTATATTTGATATTATGAATTCAAAAATGATGTTTATTTTACCAAATTCAAATCATATCAGTTACATTAACTAATTTAAAAATGAATTTTCGTCGTCAAAACAAATAGCGCGTTTTTAAGAGATAATAACTATCAAAAGATTGACACTTGTTTATGTATGGTTTAAATGTGAAATTACATCCCATGAACAACATTGTATTAAATTGTAAAAATATATTCTAAATATACTTTAAAACCACTAAAATTAATAATTTATCACTATTAATTATTTTGATTAAAAAGGTTGTTTTTAATTATAATTTAGTAATTTTCACTATTCATCAGAAAATGAAAGTTATCCGAAAAGTACCAATATTTCACCCTAAGATAATTTCGATATTCTGAATCCAAAAATGAAGTCCATTTTGAAAGATGAAATTTATAGAATTTCAAAAAGTGGTTATTACTATTCATAACGGCTAGTTTTAATAAATTTTTAATAGCATATCGTTGTTTAGTGAAATTCGGTATTGCGTACAACACACGCTATCGAGGAAGGTCACGATTGTGTGTAGTGCAGACAAGTTAGGGTTTCATGTTGTGCAAGACTTCTTTGTTGTAGCGTACAACAGAAGACATCAATAAAATTAAATAGAATATTTTTCATAAAATCTCAGGGTGTTACAGGTAGTGTATCAACCATAATATATTTGGTGTTTTAATTTAAAAATAAATTAAAGGAAGATAGATACTGTTTATTATACAAATATCTTCAAATTTCAGTTTTATTATGATACTTGTTTCATTACATTGGGATTTTTAGAATATTTTTTGAGGTGGTAGATTTAGAAATGTTTTTAAAAGGACTCAGGGGAGATGGTTATCGCTTCCTTCAGTTTTCCTTCATTGATAAACCACATGTGCTGTGGGAATGGTTTTTAATGAGACCATAACCTCTATAACATAAATAAGATACATGAAGAGGTATTTGGTCAAAGTCTTGGAAATTCACGTGACTTATGCGGTGAAGAGAGCTGGTGAGGAGGAGGGTGGATTTTATTTGGGGAGGAGGGGTTATTTTTAATAAAATTTTATTAGTTTATTATTTTAGTCAATATATCCAATAGTGATTAATCATAAAAATATAATAAGAAAATATTTCATGTGATACTTATATAATAGTATATTACATAATCAAATTTGAAATCAATCAGGTATTTAACAAATAAGGTAAAATAATGAATTTTTTTGTATTTCACTATTCACTAAAAATCTATCTTTTTATAAAAACTCCAAAAAAGAAAACTAAGATAATGTTTTCATTATAATTCCAAAAATGACATCAATTTTTTAAAAATTCCTAAATATTAGAAATCATTCTTTTAATGAGAATCATTTTAATTTGAAAACATATAATTTTTTAATGGTACAATTAAATTTGTGATCCTTAGAAAAATTAATCATGAATTAAAAAATTAATTGATTTTTTACATAAAAATAAACATTGTTGTTTAAAACCATTTTATAAAAATAAAATTTTGTGTCAAAATTTTCAGTTTATCTAAAAAATCTATTTAAAAAAGAAATTAAACCAATATGTTTTCCAATGAATACCATTATTTTTTCTTATTTTCTAATTTCCATTTCATCATATTTTAATATTTTGTTTCAATTTTTTGTTTTATATATCATAACATAACCAAATAATATTTTATTATTCAAATGGTCAGGTTAACAATTATGTTATAATTTCTAGCGGTGGGGTTACTATTCCAACTATCATATTTCCAATAGTCATATTTCCAGAGGTCATATAAGTTTTATACTTTCTATAAAATCCTCATTATTACTTTATTCGTCATTAAATTAAATTCCTTAAAATTTTTAATAATATTCATCTTCAAAATATCTATTTCATGAAAAAAAATTCATTTCATTTTTATAGAATTTTTCACGAGTTTGATTATTTTTGAAGACCAACATCATTTATTATTCCCTATTTTAGTTACCTTATGTTTCATTATTTATTGTCTGATTGCACTACATTCAATTTTATTAGGTAAATATATTCTAAAAATATATTTTTTATAACATAGTGTTCTTGGTTTTTATTTTGTGGGGTATTTTTTTAACAACACTATATTACTAAATACCACACATGTTTCTTTATATGTAAAATTCCATATATAAATCAAAATTCATTACATTCTTCCCCAAATTTAAAATTTCAAAATTGAAATTTTATTGGATACATTAATGAAAATAGATGAGGTTATATATGATTCATTTATTGCATATATTCCCATGTTACCTCTTAATACATATGGGTTGTCAAAGGTACATTGAGAGGGTGAGTATCCTTGTTTAATATAACTTTGTATCGATGGTCCATGATCTTCAAATACTACACCTCATTAGATAGATCATGATCCACCTGTAGTAACCCTAGATTTAGTACATGTAAGGGATCTAGAAAGAAATTCCTTAAGGTGGATACATTGGAGACAACATGCACTTAGATAGGATTTATTAATTTTCTAGTACATAGGATAGAAATCCATTGTTAAAAAACAATCACATATGACTCTATGTATCTATGAAATTGGTTTCCCTACATCCCAAAATTCATAAATCTCATCGAGGGAGATATTAGAAGGAACACATTATCATTAAATTCAAACCGCAGGGATCATTGATGATTCTAACAATAGAACTTCAATCGAAACTATGATGATTTTAGGTTTTTTAAATAAAATTTACATTCTCTATAATATAATTAACATTTTTGGGTCCCAATTTCATTCATTCTTCAAATTAAATATAGATTATTGGAGTTCTAAACTACTGTAAAAATTAATTTTAGAAACAAATTTTTAGTATGGGTTTTTAAACTGATTCTATATTCTAAAATTTAATAGTTTTAGTATTAATTTGATGAAAAATCCTCCTAAATACTTAAAGAAAAATAAATTTTATTTTTTTTGTAATTTTAGAGATGGTTTGTTAAAACCTCTAGTAATTATTTTATTTAGCAGTTATTATTTAAAAAACCCCAACTAAATGTATTATTTTTTAAAAAATATATATAATTAACATCTACTTATACATATGAGTATATATATATATACATATTAACAATAATAAAAATAATAAAAATTTAATTATTATTCATTAATAAATATTATGTATTTCTTTTCAATGTCTTTAGAGAATTTTAAATCATACATTATAATTAAATAAGCATAAAATTTAATATGGATATTCATTTAAACTCTGTGACCCATCATGCTAATTATTATGAAAATTAATACATGAATTTAAATAATATTTTTGGAAATAATTTATAATAACAAAATTCTTTAAAATTTAGAAAATGTAGAAAACTAAACGTCAACTTCAAACAACCATAAATTTTGATCCAATTGTCAGTTTGGGATTTGTGAGATGTCAAATTGATTCTTACGATGAGCTCTATGTTATATAGAACTAGGGTACATTAGTCCTTGTTCTTTATTAGAAAAAAGTACCAGAAGGTCTCTAATGAGGATATTTTAGTTGAGACAATCTGATTTTTGAACATTCAATGGAAATTAATCTTATTTTAAGAGGGTCTTTATATACTTTGTCTGACTTCTACAATTTTATTCTATAGGTTTAAATATCTAAATAATTATATTATTGTAATTTTAGTGTTATTCTATCATTTGATGATTTGTTATTCATTATATATATGTCTTTATATTTATATCTATATATCAATATATATTTACTGATAATTTATATATAATTATCATTATTTATTTATAATTATACATATTTAATGATATTTATATATGTGTGTATTTGAATAAATTTGTATTTATTTATATTTATTTATAATTATATATATTTTCATATTTTATGTGGTTATGTATTTATATATATATATATATATATATATAATAATTTGTATTTTTGTATAGCCATATTTATTAATATTTACATGTGTTTATATATATATATGAATTTATATACGATTATATCTAACTATATATATGTTTTTTATACATACATATGTATATTTAGTTAATGTAAATATTTTTATAGATACTTATGGACATGTATATCAATATTTTTTAATATATATATATATATATATATTATTTTGGTATATATATATATATAAATTTATATCTCTGTTATTTGTTATATGAATTTATGTAAATTTGATTAAATTTATATGTTTTTATAAGATATCTGTATATAAATAACTGTATTTAAATAAATTTAAATTTTACATTTTATATATATTATTAATTTCTTGTTTATTATTTATTCATTTATTTATCATTTATTAATAATTAATTTATGTAATATTTATTTACAGTGTATATATCATTTATATATCATTTCTTATTTATTTAATAATACTCAAATATTTATTAATTATTATTTTTACTTTTAATTATTTATTATTCATTCATTTATTCATTGTTCACTTTTCATTTATTTATATTTTATTATTTAATATTTATTTATTATGAAATTATTATTTATTATTAATTATTATATACAATTTATTTATTTTTATGTATTAATTTTGTATTTATTATTTTTTATTATATATATGTATATTATATGTTTATATATTATTCTTTCAATTTGTATTGTATTTATATATTATTTATTACATATTATTTGGTATTTATTTTCTATTTATAATTTATTCATTATTCATTATTTATAAATTATTTATTATTTTGTAATTATTTATAATATATTATTTTGCAACATTTTTTATTTATTTACTATTATATTTTATAATTAAATATTTATTTATTAGTTATTTATTTATTCATTATTTATTATTCATTATTTTCTATTTATTATTTTGTATTTTTTTGGATTTTTACTATTTATTCAAATGTTATTTATTAATTTTTATTTGTTATATATTATATATTATATATAACTTATGATTTATATATAAAATTTATTTATTATTTATTTAATTCACTTATTTACTATTTACTATTTGTTATTTATAAATAAAAAATAAATATAAGAGTACTTCGTATTTACCTATATTTATATGGATATAAATGGGTATATTAATGTCTATTTGGTCACCACATGATGATGTACCTACTGTGTTAATGTCCTTTCAAAATGACTTTGAGGTAGGGAGCTTAAATCTCACCCACACATGTATATGCCTAATTTATGCATGACATCATAAATAACTAAATATTTATTTATTTATTTAAATAAATATAATATAAAGACTAAATAATGATAAATAATGAATAAAAAACAAATAAATAAAAATATATTTAAAAAATATTGAAAAATGAAAAATATAAAAAATAAAAAACCTTAGTGATAAGACCACTATTAGTTGGGTAGAGACACAAATAAACACAATGGTTTCTATAAAGTTCATTAATTCATTTAATTCCCATCGAGAATTCCTCTAAATGTAATAATAGTGCTTCTGAATGTAGTTTTTAGGACAATAAAATTTCTTGGTTGTGAGAATTATAAGGAGCTGGATAAATGCTCAAGTAGAAGCTATTTTTGTCCGAGAACTCAAAAAATGATGATTTTGATCCCATCCACCTTTGAAAACCATAAATAGAGATCTCAATATATCCTCAGGTGTTTGGATAGTTATTTCAGGTTGGCCATTATTTTAGGAGTGGTGGGTCACACTAAAGATCAACTCTATATTAATGGAATATTAAAGACTTTTCAGAACATTGAGGTTAACCTCAACTCTTGATCGGATAACATCAATTATGATATTCCATGAAACGTCACCAATTCATTAATTTATGTTTTTGAATGTTCATTATTTGAGAAGTCCACTTGAAAGGAAATATATGGATATTTATTTGAATGATAACTCACTATAACTCATATGGAAATATTTCCTATGGATGTCTATGGAATACTCATATCAAAGTATGAGGGTATGTTCTACCATTTACATATTTGTATGGTAATGGTTGTATCATCCCCTTAGTATTTTCCCATACTACCATCACTTGTTTTCATAACATTTAAAATGATGTATATCTAGAAATATCCTTCACTATTTTATCCCACTAGAAGAACTCACAGAGACCTTTATACTTCTTTCCTCTCCTAGGGTGGATAGAGAATGTTTAGCTATGAAGATCATCAAATATATCCTACTTTATCTCAAGGTATGACTTTATGAATAATTGTGTAACAAATATCACAAATACTTTATATTTTTTTAACTATATAGATCTTTCATTTATTATTGTATCCACCTACTAGTGATATGTTTTATTGAGGGATTTTGTTAGTATTTATGTTCGATAATTTTTTTTGATTATTACAAATACATGAAATTTTTTAGATATATCACATGATTAAATTGAGTAATTATAATTTCTATGACCTCTGTTAAATCACATTTTTGTATTTTCATTAAATTTTTTAGTCTTTATAATGATATTTAAGAACATTTACTGTTTTATGTTTTACTACTTTTCAGACATTTTCTAAATTTTCACATGGGAAAATTCACTGGAAATCTAATTAAAGTAATATGAAACTATTCATCAAGGACATATGAAACTTTTTGTCAAATAAATATGAGTTATTTTTCTAAAATACATGAAATTTTTTTAAAGTTATATATAATTTTTTTTCATTTTCATTCAATTTCATCAAATTAATTTTAAATTTTCATTGTCATATTAAATGAATTTTAATCCATATGAAATTGTTTTAAAATTAATACTATCTGAATTTTTAAAAATTATATGATCTATGATTTATTATTCTAATCCTTATAATTAATTATGTTTTTTATTACTTATTACAATAATCATGAATTCAAATATATAAAATCCTATTTAAGCATGTATATCTCATTCTTATTTGAAACTATGAAATAATGATTATAAGTGTAAATGATGTTTATGTTATAAAATCACCCTTACAATGTTATCATTCTTACAATTTTTTAATTCCAAAATGATTTTAACACTTACTCAGAGTCAACCATATAGATATATCATGATTATAAATTTTACTTCAGTTGAATATCATTAAATGATTCTCTGTTTTCTTATCTCATTGATATTTTTGATTCACTATAGGATTATATGATTTTTTATCTATAATATTAATTAAAAAAAATATTCATAACTTCTAAATAATGATATTCAATGTGTTATTGAATTATCATAAAATGTATTATTACAGGAAGAGTATTTCAAAATGATTGTCACATTCGAATTATTTGGTAACTATAATATTGGAATGTTTTTTTTAATTATGGCTGTTTTTGGATTAATTTTCACGAAACATACACATGATAAAGATTATGAGGATCTTATTATGGACATTGGATATTGTGATTAAATAGAGGATGAAGATATCAACTAATTTAAACCAGATACATAATATTATATTGAATTCCCTTTCTACTAATTTTATTAGAAATTTTTTATTAAACATTCTTAATACATTTCATTTCAATTTAATAAGGCTTACAAGTTCCCCCAAAACCTCAAAATTCACCCTCATCCATTTATGGATGAATATTATGGAATCAAAAACATTATTTATATTATTTAAAATTTTTATTCATTATATATTTAGATTTTAATTATTATTTTGTTTTTCATTTGTTTCATAGTGTTTTAACCCAACTCACCCATGGTTGTTCCTCCACTAAAAAAAGTGTTTCAGTGGTAGTAACTTTATTAAAAAACTAAATCACATAGGTTATGATTTAACCTACAAAAATAACAAATTATGGATGGTCATTAAAAATTCATGGGTTCTTCCTGTTCACATAAAAGGAGTTTTTAGGTTGTGTAAGTTCTTTTTTATAAGGCTTCATGCTTTTGTTGATAAAACTACCTTCACTGTAACATCCTAGATTTCCAATGATTTTTTTTATATTTTATATTTATAAATTATGAATATAAATTATAAATCAATGTCTTTATTTTTTTGTGTATTTATTATCTAATTTTCATTATTATATATTTTTTAAGAGTAATAAAATTTTATTTAAAAAGATTTTTTATTCGGTTAATGGTATCCCACTATCCAAGAGATGGCATATTTCAACAAAAATGTCTAGGGGTGCAAATACATGTCTGAAATGTGATAGGGGTATAGTTCCTACCACTTACTGATGTGTTGTCATGATATTATTTTTCCCCTTTTAATTATACTAATATCACATTTTCTATATTAATGTTTAATTTATTTTTATTTATATTTTCATAATTAAATTTATTTTTAGTTTTATATCTATATCAACATTGTAATTGATTCATTATAATACAATGGTTGACATATTATGATACAAGGTTTGAATGTCCTAATAATGTAATACATTAAATTTAAATTCAAATTTCTATGAAACATATGATTAATGGTAAAATATTATCTTTTATAGTAAAATAATATTTTCCATTTATTTTTACATACATTATAACCAATGGAATTATTTGATGGTATTTTATCATATTCCATGTAAAAATTTTGTTTGTTAAAAATGACCCATTAAAACATTATGTTTTATGTTTTATAATAAGGTAATGTTATATAATGTATAGATTTTATTTATGAATGTTAGTCCTATTATTTATATTAACATATTATAAAAAATAGTTATATAATTTTGATAATGTTTTTCCTTTCAACATGTAAAATTGACTTTGACATATAATTTTGATCATGATGTAAAATGTTTTTTACATTAATTTTTTGTGGATTATGTGTTTGAATGATAAATTCTACTTGATTATGAGGGGATAAAGAATATAAACCCTCTTTATAGTAAATCTTAAAGAGAAAGAGGAAGAAAGCCTAACACAAATCTTCAATGCCTTTAGGATTTCTTCACTGGGAGTGATCAATAGTTTCATAAAGGCCATGGGGATTCAAAGACTACGGTGCATATTGAGATGAAGATATATCTATATATAGGGTTCTTAGAGATATCAATTTTGAAGGAAGTGGAACAAATAATTTATTTTCATTTAAAGTTTCTTTTGAATGTTATTTAAGTATTGACCATAAGTTTTTTCTTATTAAATTATCCAGAAGCTGTTGGATGTGATGGATTTCATGTCGTTATAATGAAATCATTTAACATGGTTCTCTAATTTCAATCAAAAAATGATTATTACTATATATAGTTCAGAGGTTTTTTATCCTTCAATGGTTTATATGTGTTAGTATTTCCATGGTCATGGGACGTCAACACACTTTAAGCCAGGCATAGCACATATTTAGTTATAATTTCTACGTTTTCCAATTATTTATTTATTATATACTCTATATTTTCATTTTCAATTTTAATTAGGAAACCTGTGAGATTATACTCCTCAATAAAAAAACATATCATTGACATGTGTTGATAGTTTATATGTAGAACCCAATATATCTCAACCTATACCACCCCTCTCATTGATTCAAAATGGTGTCTCTGTATTTTTATAGGATGTTTTATTTAAAAACCATTATGTTTATTATAGTAAATTCCTAATAACTAGAAACTCCTAAATGGGATTTGAAAATAGACATCACTTATCATTCACCCTTATAAGAAATAAATCAATGTGGGTTGAAAAAGGTGAGTAGAAGGGAAATATTATGGAATACTTTGGAATCCCTAGGGATCTTTTTGATAAGGATTCCAATAATGATCGGGGTATCCTTTTCAATCATTTTACCTATCTTGAAACATTCTATGGATTTTTATATGTTATACAGGATGCTCACCCTATCAATGAGGATATGTAGGATCTTAATAGGCTTGATAAATCTAATGTTGATCTCCTATGAGTTCTTCAATCCACCCAAGAGGAGTACTGAGATGTCCATTCTGAATCTTGTGAATCTATACATAATTTCCATGAAAAATATTATTAGATTGATGTTTCATAATTGAATTCAAGTTCTAGTAATGGTAAAAATCATAGTTTGACTCAGATGGCTTCATTATTCTACATCTAAAGAGGACTCATTCATTTAGATATTATTCTAATATTGGTAGAATAAGTATTAATCAATATTTACGGGCCTATATGAATGTAAAAATAGATATTTCCCCAGAGCATGTGGTTATGGAAAATGTTACCTCATACTCTACTAAAGATAATATAGATTATTTTGGGAAGATTAATAATTGTACATGTGTTTTTAATGAAGGAATTAAAGAATTATAAGATTCAGAATGCCCCAATTCATCTATCATTGTTACTTTGTAATCATTTACAAACATTAGTAGTAATAATGATAAAGATGTTAACCTCACTGTGAGGGGTGCATATAAGGTTACATATGACACATGGGATGAAAATAACTCTTGAATTGACAAACAAGATGAAATCATGGTAAATAAATACAAGTATGAGGAAATAACTATATAAGGTTATTTTCAATTCAGAATTTGGATGTTCACTATGAAGGAGGAGGAATTTAAAAAAAATCTTTATTTTAACTTGATGTACCTTACAAGGAAATGATTATATTATTTCTTTTCAATGTTAGAAGTCAGATTCCTTAGAATTATTCATTATATGTTCTATGGTGATTGAATTTATTCATGATTTAAATTTAATGGTTGTGATGATAATTGTTAATTAACATATTTTCTTTTTCACTTAGGATATTCCAATCCAGAGTTATGATTTTTGTTGATAACTATCAAATTTTTTCTACATCTTCTGATTTAGTGTTTATATTCATTGTGGATGTGAGGTAACTATGATGTTTAATCTGGATGAGGTGGAACATTAAAAGTAAGTATCCTTTTTTTGACTAGAAAATAGTATAGTCACTATCTGTGGTCTTGGCTAGCTCAGGATAGGATACACCTGACCATTAATTGTCTAATTCTATATGGATTGATTTACTCAATATCTATGAGATAATTTTTTGATTGGATGTTTTAACCATGAAGTTGGAACAAGATTCTCAGCACAACTATTTTAGATCTTGGGTGAAGAAGGGAATATTTTCTCTTGGATAATACATATAAGATGTTTGATGGACCTCATTACTCTTGTTGATTTGTCTTGGGGGGGGGGGGTCACTGATTCAGGCCATGTACATTTTGAGTGGATATCCTCATAGGAGGTAGTGATTTTCAGGGTGCTGTAAAACCGTATTTCGATAGGTTAGTTGTAATTTTTGACTTTATTTATGATTTTATGTAACTTTAATTTTTATCTCTAATAGTCCTCAGATGGTGTAATCATGTTACACATCATGCATGCATTGTATCATTATTTTTCTTTAGTAAATTTCTTTGGGTCATTAATTGGGTGGCCAATTCATGCCTTATACTATTTTTTAGATAAATTCCACTTAATTAAGAGAATAATTTAATAAAAATATATGTTTTACTTCAATAAATATATAACTACAAATTATATAATTAAAAAGAGGTAAAAAAATTAAAAAAATACAAATAATTAAAGAAATTGTTTTTAGTTTACATGAAATATTTTTCAATGTATTTTAAATTCTTATTTAAAACCAAAATTCCTAAATTTTATAATTTGAATTTGATAATAAAAATTTTATTTTTTTAATCAAGACATAAAAATTATGTCATTGGGGAATTATGATAGTTTTCAAAAAAAGTTCACTTTTATCCGAATAATAAAAAAATTGTTTTACATTTTGGTATATCATATGGATTAATAATTAAGGAATAATGATGTAAAATTTATATTATATTTTTTATAACGTAAATATTTTTAAAAAATTATTTTATAAAAAAAATTATTGAATACTTTTTATAAAATCCATAATAAAATTCAAATGTCTAAAATGATCATTATGACTTGTATAATGCCTTTGTAATAAATAAAAGAATAAATTTATGGTAATATATATATATATTTATAATAGAAATTAAGTTAAAAAATTTAATATGTTAATAACATGATATTAATTTAATAAACCATGAGCTAAAACCATGAGTGTTCCATTTAAAATTAATTTTATTAAACAAAGATGTATCATAATTATATTTTAAAAATAAATATTTTCATCATTTTTCTATAAATACCCACATATGGAACCCATTTAATTCACTAAAAATGTTATTATCATGTCCAACCCTCTCTTATCCTCTCATTATTTCATTTATGGAATCCCTAAATCTCTAAAGGAATAACCCCTATAATTTTATGATGCACTACTTAAGTTGATGGTGATCACCCCACCTCTTTCCTTTTCAATTATAATCATTTTTTATAAAATTATTTATTATATTTTTATTATACATTAATGTTAATAAATTTATGTTACTATAATACATTTAATATATTTTTAATGAGATATTACTTTTTCCCACTCATTAATTTTTTTTCATAATCTGGTATAACATCAATGTATGGATTTCCAAATCCTCATCTCCTTTTTTTTCAATTTCAATATTTTAATTATAATTTTTATTTAAAAAATCAATTTTATAAGCACTATTATTTTATATTTTTAATGAAATACTTGTAACGACCCAAACATTCATTAATGGAAATCCCTGTTGATCTAATTAAATGTCTCTTTATGTAAAATGTTTATATAAAATGTCAACTTCTTTGGTTTTTTGTTATCAATCTTGACCATTGATAATATAGCCGTTGAACAGTGATCACATGATTAGTATAAATATAGTGCTTTAACAAATCCAATTTAATCCGACAAAGGAAATGATGGCCTCATCTAGTAGACATACCCCATACGAAGCCCATTTGTCAGTGCTCAGAAAGGAGGTGGCATCATTGGGCTTTGCTCTTGATGAAGCCCAAGACGAGCATGAATATGTTAAGCTCGAGTGGTACCACCTACGAGAGAAATGGAAGTTGATAGAGATTACCACCCGAGCAATGTTATCCTATCCACCCCAAGATTCTGTCACATCGCACACCTTAATATTCAGTCTTATATAGGTGTTATAAGGGGTATTGTAACAAGACGTTAGCACTATGCTTATATACATTTTTTTATATAATAATGGATATACTTTCATTTTGTGATTTTTACCTTGTAAATTGTTTTTCTTTTTAAAATCATAAATAGAATTTTTAGATAATGTTCAGCTATGAAATATATTTTGATGAATTAATGGATTTTTGAATTATATAATATTTTAATAAAATATTATTATTGTTATTAAATTAATTTTTATTATATATAAATGATCTTATAATTTTATGAATGCAATTATAATTTTTATTATAGTTTTAAATCCATTTTTTTCAAAACTCGTGAATTTTTTATAAATGTCATTTTTTATTTAAAAAGTGAAAATTTAAATATTTAAAAAACTATTTAGATAAAATAAATATTATTTCTGTAATAAGGACGTTGAAATTATCCAACTGTGAACTTTTCATAATTTTCTGAGACAGTCAAATCTTTGAGTAAAAATTAATTATCATTTAAATATATAATGTGTTTTATGAAATCATAATGACCAAATAGTGATGTAATAAAATACTATAATCTTTATGTTCGGCCAATATATATTTTTCCATTAAAATAATGTGGTTTTGGGTATGTTTGACTTATTTTACAAAGCATTAATGGACCCTTCAAGACTTATAAAACATCTTATCTTTTTAAATTGTTTTCCTTGGGAGTGCGACTCACCTCTACATAATCAAACCCATTATTTTAAGAAGTTGGGACTTTGGACATATAAAATAATTTTTTTCCACTTCCCTTTTCTATAAACCATGGGAAAAAACCATGGGCTGGTTTGTGGTTTGGATTAGTTTAATATGAGGTGTCCCAAACCAAAATATTAAATAATTCACTCACCTTTCCTTTATAAACCCACCCAAGATCCCTCTTCCTCCTCACTCAAATCCTTTGGAGTTCGTCCAATATGTTCCCCCCTCTATCTAGAATCCTCCCATGGTGCCCCAATCTCCCAATAAGCCTTTCTCATGCCTTTCTCACGCCTTTGGAAGCACACTTCCAAGTAAGGGTTTTTCTTCCTTTCTCATTTTTTTCCAATTTTCTTAATGTTGTCATGCCCTTTTTATTTCAATTATAAATTTCGGGGTACGGTTTCGCACCTCCCCCATACTTCCCTCTTTATGTTTTAATGATGGGAGACCATTTTCTCTCCCATTAAATGCCTCCCATGTACACCCGTTACTTTGCTGAAATTCAAAAAGGAATTTTTCTCTCCTCATTTAAATTCAAGAAAATCTTTTGTATCATGAATATAACTTACATTACAATTTTTGGGACATGTATTTATATGACCCCTTACATTCCATTTCATGTACATATGATAAGACACCCCTTTCTCTCTCATCAACCATTTTTATGAATACTTACATCACACAGTTACACTGCCGAAATTGCACCGATTTTCCAAGCCAATGTCATTGTGTAGTGAATACCATGCCCATTTCTCAATCATGGGTATTCAAATTTATGCACATTTACTTATTTATTATAAAGTTTCATATGTTAATTCCACATTACTTTATCAGGGAATAAATTATTTTGTTGTATGAATCCATGTTATATGATTTATGTGGCACACTTATGCATGAAATGAAAGGTTTAAGAAGGGTGCACCCTTATAGCGCTCTAATGCATTGTGTAAAGTATTGTATCATGATACGTTATGTCCAATGGGTTTTTACTCAAGCTAATTCAAGTGCAATGGGTTTTTACTCAATCTAATTCAAGTTCAATGAGTTTTTACTCATGATTCATGTGCAATGAGGATTTACTCATGCTCCATGTGCAATGAGCCTTGGCTCATGCTAATTCCATGTTAATTGTTGTTGCCACATTTCCATGTTATGATTATCATTCTTTATCATGAATTTATGTTTATTATTCACTTGTACTCTAATTATATTCCTATTGTCTAAAATTTATTGTATTCCTCATTTTACTCCATTTTTATTCCCTTACTGGGCTTTATGGCTCACCCTTTTCTTATGCATGTCCTCAGGTTATCCCATGCAATGCTAAGTATGAGGTAATGTAGTGGTCATGTAAAGAAAGTTATCAATAAAGATGTTGTATTTCATGTTTTAAGTTGGTTTGTAATGATCCTAAGACACAAAGAAAATATACCTCTCGATCTTCTATATTGTATCAAGTGATGTTTATGTAATAAATTATGGTTAATTATGTAATAAAATAGAAGGGTTGTCAAAGTTGGTATCAGAGGATAGGTTTAGTTATTTTTGGGATTAGGATTAGAAAAACCAAGAAAAGCCTTAGAGGCAAGACTAAGTATAATAAAAAATCCCTATGATTTGGTGATTATTGAGTAAGTTGTTTATCAAGAAAATAAATCCATGTCTAGATACGAGAAGGTATAGGCGGCTCGGGCACAGATGTATCCTAGGGGTAAAACCCGAAAACACCGCTTTGAGCTAGACTCGAATGGGAACTCGTTCACAACAATGGGCCTTGCTGCACTCTTGGTTGTGAAACTCCTGAGGGTTATTCTTTGGTTAATTCACAAGCTTAGTATGAAACATTATGAGGGGACTAAAAAAATTCTCTAAGAATATATGTTAGAAAGTAGATCATGAATAACATAGACTGAAACCAATAGATTCATATGTTAAGGAAATTAAAGTTATTTATATGTCATTAGTTTTGTCGTTGTATTACCCTTTATGTGTTACCCCTAACTTTCATTTTATTCCATCCAACGACCAGTAATAGGAGGACTCGGGTTAACAACCGATGTGAATATCAATGTGATGACTATACTAATGAGATGCCCAATCCAATGGGAGAGGGAATCATGAACTTTTTCATGCTTATATCTCAGATAACTCAGGCTTTGAATTGAAATATGGGTCAAGAGGAATGTTTAACCCCCCTAAGAAAGGATAAGTCTCTATCGAGATATTCATGAGGCAACAAACTCCTACTTTTAATGGATCATATGATCCCTTAATCACTAAACAAAGGACCAAACCTATTGAAAATATCTTCTGCATCCTTCAATGTTCTAAACAAGAGATGATACTCCTTACTACTTATCATATGGAGGGTGAAGCTGATCAATAGTGGATATTGATGAAAAATATGAAGCCTGAGGAGGATAACGAGGCATTGGAATGGAAGGATTTCTAGAAGATGTTTTTCGATAACTATTTTCTACGCACCCTTCGACTTAAGATGGAAAGGGGCTTCCTTGACCTCAAGCCAAAAGATGAAAAATCTGTTGGAGCGTACGAGGAAAACTTCAAAAGTCATGCATGATATGCTTCCGGCTTTGTCGTTACCCCCCAAATGCAAGGTTGACCGCTTCTTTGGTAGGATGAAACCGAGCCTGCGGAAAGCGCTGTGATCCGTGACTTTGACAACTATGAGGAATTTGTCTGATGTGCCCTTAATGATGAAATAGTGATCGGAGAATCTTAGGGGTATCATGGGGATAAGAATCATATGGTGGACTTCAATGTTGGTGTTCCGAAAGATTAATCCAACGGTGCTAAGAAGATCCAGCTCCCCACTTGCCAAAGGTATGAAAAAACCACACTGGAAATTGCCTAAAGGGGATGAGTAAATGCTTTAGGTATGGAAGATAAGGGGACCTAGCTATTAACTGTGGATAGGAAAAACCCATGGCTGTAAGAGAGGATAGAAACGCTCCATTCAAAACTGAACACATTTTTCATTGCTACAACTTCAAAAAACCATAGAATCTTGAAAATCAATGCCCTAAGACAAGGGTTTTTGGAGGCAAACATCGTCCTCCAAGGCAGCAAGGGCGATATTTTGACATCACTACTACTGAAGTGAACACTGACAATGAATTAGTGACAGGTATGTTATTTATTCATTCAACAATAGCAAACTTTGTTTTTGATTTAGGTTCTATGCATTCTTTTATATCTCAAAAGTTTAGTAGAATAATCCCAGTTCCACCACATATCATGGAAGTGAAGATGTCATTGAGAACGATAAATGGGGAAATCATTGCATTCCATGAATATAACTCCTCTCCTGTCATAATCATTGGATTAAACATCCCGGTGAACCTCGTCATACTCCCTATGGTGGAATTTGATGAAATTCTTGGCATGGATTGACTTTCCTTATATAGAGCCAACATAAATTTCTGTGAGAGGTAAATCACTCTCCAGGTAGAGAATCGACCCCCGATTCTCTACAAGTGCAAGAAGGAAGATGAATCTTATTTAGCTCCATCATCTACAGAATGGATATTACTTCCCTATTATCACGCGTATCTGACTCAGATGATTGAGTCTAAGGAGCCAACCATCCTTGAATACATGATTAATGTGAGGGAATTCGCTGAAGTGTTTCCTGAGGAATTTCCTGGTCTTCCACCTAGAAGATATGTTGAATTCTAAATTGATCTTATACTTGGGGCCTTGACAATATCCAAGACTCCATATAGAATGGTTGTTGTGTAGCTTGAGGAG
Organism: Viscum album; assembly: GCA_963277665.1. NCBI lineage: Eukaryota > Viridiplantae > Streptophyta > Magnoliopsida > Santalales > Viscaceae > Viscum > Viscum album. Next base: position 696,165,832 of record OY728128.1, read on the forward strand.
CTGAAGAAACAACTACAGGAGAATCTGGATAAATGGTTTATACACCCAAGTGCTTCACCATGGGGTGAAACAGTCCTCTTCATCCAGAAGAAATATGGGTCAATGCTCCTTTGCATCAATTACCGTGAGGTTAAAAAAATAACGATAAAGAAAAAGTATCCCCTCCCATAAATTGATGACTTGTTTAATTAGCTGTGTGGAGCACAATACTTCTCCAAGGTGGATTTGCATTCGGGATATTATCAAGTAAGGGTGAAGAAGGAAGATATCCCTAAGACTACATTTCATACAAGATACATGCACTATGAATTCATAGTAATGCCTTTAGTACTCACTAATGCTCCATCAATCTTCATGGACTTGATTAATAGAGTCTTTAGAGATTACCTCGACAAATTTGTGGTAGTATTTATAGATGATATTAAGATATAATCAAGATCCAAGGTGGATCATGAGGAGCATCTGAAAACTATACTAGAGACCTTGCGAAAGGAGAAGATCTTTGAAAAGTACAACATGTGTGAGTTCTGGTTGAAGGAGGTCTCATTCCTGGGTAATATTATCACAAGCAATGGGATATCTTTCGACCCCTAAAAAACAGATTTAATTGATGGATGGACGAGGCCAACATCAGTAATGGATATCAGTAGCTTCTTGGGGTTAGCTGGATATTATCGATGATTTTTGAAAAATTTCTCACGATTGTCCAACCCTCTTACAAAACTAACTCAGAATGGAGAAAATTTTTATTAGAGTGATTAATGTGAAGAAAGCTTCATGGAGTTGAAAAAGAGGCTTATCACTACACCCATGCACACTTTATCCAGAAGTGGAGAACTTATTGTGGTATTCAGTGATGCTTCAAAGAAGGTCCTGGGATGTGTGTCGATGAAAAATGACAAAGTCATTGCCTATGTTTCAATGAAATTAAAAGTTCATGAACATAATTATCCAACACATGAACTTGAGTTGGATGTAGTGATCTTCCCTTTGAAAATTTTGTGGCATTATCTATTTGGGTAGAAGTGTGAAATATATACGGACCAGAAAAGCCTCAAGTATATATTCACACAAAAAAAGTTGAACATGCGCCTGTGAAGATGGTTAGATCTGATCAAAACTTTGACTGCACAATCCATTACCAACCTGGGAAAGCAAACAAGGTGGCGGATGCCCTAAGTAGAAAGGACCCAACGATTCTATCATTGATGAAAATTGAAAAGTATACATCTTTTAGATTTGATGAAGATCGACATGGGAGTCATAAATAAGGGAACATCATCAATCCTTTCACAAATGATTGCTCAACCTTCACTTTTGTAATGGTTAAAAGATGATCAAAAAGTTGATGTGGGAATTTAGGAAAAAGTGGAAGCTATCAGAAAAGGTAAATCGTCAGATTTTATTGTTAATGAATAAGGAATTGTAAGATTTGGGAAAAGACTATGGGTTCAATCATGTCCAGAGTAGAAGAAGTAACTTTTGAATGATGCAAATAACTCGACCTTCTCTATCAACCCAGGGATCCCAAAGATGTATTGAGATATCTAAGAGCATTATTGGTGGGATAATATGAAGAAGGATATCACTGAATATATATCAAAGTGCCTAGTGTGTCAGCAAGTGAAGAAAGATAGGCAGAAGTCTAAGGGGATGATACAACCATTGTCTATACCTGAATGGAAATTGGAGAACATCACAATTGACTTTGTCACCGGACATCTGAAGAAATCCAAAGGAAACAATGCATCTTGGGTTGTTGTGGATAATCTTACAAAGGATGCACACGTCATTGATATTCGAGAGTATTTCTCATTGGATCAACTTGAATGGATATATATCAGAGAAGTGGTAAGGCTGAATGGAGTACCACTATCTATTGTGTCCGATCAAGATCCAAGATTCACCTATAGGTTTTGGAAGAGTCTTCAACATGCTCTGAATACTGAACTAAGCTTCATTATGACCTATCATCCTCAAACTGATGTACAATCTGAGAAGACTATCCAAACACTTGAGGACATGTTTTGAGTGTGCTCAATGGACTTTAAAGGAGGATGGGATCAGCATCTTCCTCTGGTTGTGTTCTATTATAATAATAGTTTCCACTCGAGAATCCAAATGGCACCATATGAATCCCTTCATGGGAAAAGGTGAAGAACACCGGTGTTTTAGGATGAGGTTGGTGAGTGTAAGCTGCTTGGACTAGAAATGGGGTAAGAAATGGTGGAGAAGGTGAAAACCATTCAGTAGCATATCAAGGCAGCCCAAAGTCGACCGAAGTGTTATGCAGATAATCGTCAACCAGACCTTGAGTTTAAAGTTGTATACATGGTATTTCTATACATATCTATCTAGAAGAAAGTCATGAGGTTTGGAATGAAAGGGAAGTTAAGTCCAAGGTACATTGTCCCCTTTGAGATTCTTAATCGTGTCGGGGTTGTGTCCTATCGACTAGCACTTCCACCTACCATGTCCAAGGTACATGATGTCTTTCATGTATCCATATTAAAGAAGTATATGCCGGACCCTTCACATGTACTCTCTTTAGAGGTGGTACAGTTAGAGGATGATATTTCTTATGTGGAGCAACTAGTGATGATCATTGATCGTAGAGAAAAAGTTCTACGAAATAAGACAATTCCCCTTGTCAAAGAGTTTTGGCGAAACCACAAGTTTGAAAAAGCGATGTGGGAATCAGAGGAAATGATGAAGCAGATTTACCCACATCTGTTTTAGTGTGGGAAAAGGAAATTTTGAGGGAGAAATTTTATAAGGGTGGAGGATTGTAACGACCCAAACATTCATTAATATAAATCCCTCTTGATCTAATTAAATGTCTCTTTATATAAAATGTTAATATAAAATGTCAACTTCTTTGATTTTATCTTAAGAATTGTGACTGTTGATAATATATACATTGAATAGTGATCACTTGATTAGCATAAATATAGGGCTTTAGGAAATCCAATTTACTTAGACAAAGGAAGCAAAGGCCTCATCAAGAAGACGTACCCCATACGAAGCCCATTTGTCAAAGCTCGGAAAGGAGGTGACACTATTGGGCTTCGCTCTTGACAAATCCTAAGACGAGATTGAATATTTTAAACTAGAGTGGTACCTCCTATGAGAGAAATGGAAGTTGATAAAGATTACCACCTGAGCAACATTATCCTAGCCACCCCAAGAGTCTGTCACCATCACACACCATACTCTTTGGTCTTATGCAGGTGTTATAAGGGGATATGTAACAATACATTAGCACTATGGTTATATACATTATTTGTTTGTATATAATAATGAATATACATTCATTTTATTATTGTTACCTTGTAAATAGTTTTTCTTTTTAAAAGCACAAATAGTTTTTATAGTTAATGTTCAACTAAGAAATATATTTTGATGAATTAATAAATTTTTGAATTAAATAAAATTTCATAAAATATTATTATTGTTATTAAAATAATTTTTATTAAATATAAATGATCTTATAATCTCAGGAATGCAATTGTAATTTTTATTAAGGTTTGAAAGCAATTTTTTTCAAAACCCGTGAATTTTAAATAAATATTGATTTTTATTTTAAAAGTGAAAATTAACATATTTGGAAAATTATTTATATTAAATAAATATTATTTCTTGAATCTGGATTTCAAAATTATCCAATGGAGATTTTTTCATAATTTTCTGAGACAATCAATGTTTTGGGTAAAAATTAAATATCATTTTAATAAATAATGTGTTTTATGACATCATAATGACCCAATAGTGATGTAATGAAATACTATAAGCTTTATGGTCAGACAATATATGTTTTACCATTAAAATAATTTGTTTTTGGGTTTTTCTGACTTATTTTACAAAGCATTAATGGACCATTCAAGACTTATTAAACATCTTGTACTTTTAAATTGTTTTCCTTGAGAGTGTGACTCATCTCCACATAAAAAACCCCATTATTTTAAGAAGTTAGAAATTTTTACTAATAAAATATTGTTTTCCACTTCCCTTTTCCAAAAACCATGGGCAAAAACCATGGGCTGGTTTGTGGTTTGGATTAGTTTAATATGAGGTGTCACAAACATAAATATTAAAGAATTCCCTCACCTTTCTTATATAAACCCACCCAGACTCCCACTTCCTCCTCACTCGATGCCTTTGGAGTTTTTCCGACATATTCCCTCCCCTATCTATAATCCTCCCAAGGTTCCCTAAGTACCCATGAAGCCTCTCTCAAGCCTTTGGAAGCACACTTACAAGTAATGTTTTTTCTTCCTTTCTCATTTTTGTCCAATTTTGTTAATACTATTATGCCATTTTAGTTTCAATTATAAATTTTGGGGTATGGTTTCACACCTCCCCCATACTGCCCTCTTTATGTGTGATTATGGTATAACCCTTTATCTCTCATTAATTGTGTCCCATGTACACCTGTTACTATGCTGAAATTCCGAAAGGAATTTCTCTCTCCTCATTTACATTCAAGCAATTGTTTTGTATCATGAATCTAAATTCCATGAAAATTATTGGGACATGTATTTATATGATTACATTACTTTCCATTTATTTTACATATGATGAGACACCCATTTCTCTCTCATAAACTATTTTTATGAATTCTTATGTCACGTCGTTACGCTGCCGAAATTGCACCGATTTTCCATGCCAATGTGATTGTGTAGCGAATACCATGCCTATTTCTCTATCAACGGTATTCACCTTTATGAACATTTACATATTGATTATACATATTCATATATTAATTCCATATTCCTTTATCATGGAATAAATTATTATGTTTTATGAATCCATGTTATATGATGCATGTGAAACACTTATGAATGAAATGAAATTTTTAAGAAGGGTGCGCCCTTATAGCGCTCCAATGCACTGGGTAAAGTATTATATCATTATAAGTCATGTGAAATGGTTTTTTACTCATGATAATTAAAGTGCAATGAGGTTTTACTAGTGATTTATGTTCAATGATGATTTACTCATGCTCTATGTGCAATGAGCCTTGGCACATGCTAATTCCATGTTAAGTGTTGTTGCCACATTTCCTTGTTATGATTATCATGGTTTATTATGCCTTTATGTTTATACTTATATTGTTCTATAATGATATGCCTATTGTCTAACATGTATTGTATTCTTCATTTTACTACATGTTTATTCCATTACTAGGCTTTATAGATCACCCTTTTCTTATGCATGTCCTCAGGTTATCCCATACAATGCTAAGTATGAGGGAATATAGTGGTCATGTAAAGGTAGTTTTCAATAAAGATGTTTTATTTCATGTTTTAAGTTGTTATGCAATGATCCTAATCCCCAAAGACACAAGACCTCTCAATCTTCTATATTGTATCAAGTGAAGTTTATTTAATAAACAATGTTTAATTATCTAATTAAAGAGCATGGTTGTCATAATATTACTTATTCCCTTTAATTATATCCTTTTACTATGACATTATTATATTCAAATAAGGACACATAACATCTTATATTTCACTAATTATGTTATTATTTCAAATTTGTTTTTATTTCAATATAAAAAGTAGTTAATACTCAATTATAAAAATTCCTCATTACATTTTAATTGATTGATCACCATTCTATCATTATAATACAATCCGAAGACTTTATAATGCTCAAACATTTATAGAGACATAATACCATCCAAATTATTTGAATAGTATGGAATTTTTAGTTTATTAACAATTACATCCCTATCATTATATTAGAATGTGGATGAAAATGTGACCTAGATTCACCTTAGGGTAATTCACCAGAAAATTTATCATCTAGTATCAAATATATCCCCACCTGGTGAATGATGAGTAGGTCTAAGAGTGCACAATTAGATCTGCACTCCATGTGATATGTTATTTATGATTTATATTTTCATTACCAACCATAATGAATGATTTTTTTATATTACTATTTGGAATTATCCATAATTATTTTGGTCTACCACCATTTCAAATATATTATTCTCAGTTCCCAAGATCATTGATAATCCTATTTCTTTAATGTTGTAGATAATTACATATAGATATTCTTCACTTGAAAAGGGTACTCATTTGAAAATTTTAAATCCTTAGTTACTCCATTAATAATTAACTATGATGTGATATTATCATGATTGTTTAATCCATTATAATATATATATATATATATATATATATATATTGCGTAGGATAAGCCTCATTGAGTATTTATTGTAACTATTCTTATTTTTTGATTCTTGTAAATTATTCCATATCTATATTATATTCTATGGAATGAATTAGTCTTTTATGTGATTGGTGGGTCTTGAAAATATATCCCCCTCAGTGAATTAGTAGGTCTCATGAGCTATCAAATATAGGGTAATGGTATTTTCCTTTCACATTATTTATGATGTCTTGGAAAATGTATGGAAAATATGGTTATAATTTTTGATATTATTCATTAATAAAATTTCCATCACTATGAGATTAGTTATTTAAATCCATATGTTTTTTAATTTAATGTTATTATTTGATATATTATGTTCACATATAACTTTTTATGGACTTTTTGGTTTCATTTACTCCTTTCTTATTTTTTATTTCATTCTTATTATATGGTTGATAATGTTATACGCTACAACATTCTGGGCATTTGAGAACACCCTATATATGTTTTTCCCATTTACCTAGAAAATCATGATGATTCCTACATGTGAAATAAGTAATTTCAGGGAGATATCATTAATTTTTCATTTATTCAATTGATGTATCTTATGTTTTGAATGTAATTTAATTATCAATAATTTATTGTGTTCGTAAGAATACTAAACTGATGGATCCTGTGTGTTTTGATCTATGTATATAGTACCATTGTAATAAAATTGCCATCAAATTTTGGTTACTTTACTCGCGTACATATATTTGGTATCAAATAAAGTTTTATACAATATTTAAGAACTTGATTTAGAATAAAATTGTTTCTGGAAATACTATATTAAAAACCCTAAATACATTATAAAAATATTTCTATAATACGTGGCATGAATCTATAATAAATAAATAAGAATTATATTCATTGTTTCATAATTCATATTTTTATTCATATGAAAATTAAATATATTTCATTATCCAAAATTTGTTTAATGGAAACAATGTTAACACCCTCAATCAATTAATGGATTTTACTTCTAGAAAATTCTATAATGGCAGTGTTAAATTTGAATAGATTATGAATACATTTGGGGTTTTTTTCTAAGGATAGGAAAAAAATCATTCTCACATTGAACAAAAAGTAGTTTTTCCTCATGGTGTAATAATGATGGATCAGTTTCAACATTAAATAGGTCCAATTATACATCATATACTAGAAGGGTTAGGTATTTATCAAGTGGATAAAATCTTTTAAGAGTTTTTTATAACAACATGCGTTAATAAGATTTAGGTTTATCATATATTTAAAGGGAATGATACCCTTTTAGTGTTGAGTAGAATGTTATATATTCAACACTCTCTAAACTTTGTTTTGAAAATCATAACACATTTTCTTAGATACCATGTTTTACTAACATTATATTTCTAATGAATTTAGAATGATTTTATTGAAAAAACATTTTTACATGAAATAGAAAACATTTATAACTGGTTTAATTTCCATAATCAGAAACCCATTATAATCATATGAAACATTATAATCAGACAAAACTTTACTTTTTAAACTGGGTGGATAATTTTATATTTAATCAAACAATTTTTTATAATGTTAAATTACAATGTATAAATAAGTATCACCAAAAAAATTTCCAATTTATTTACTGAATATAAATTCATCAGATGTAGGTTGATATATTATCTAGAAGCAACTTTATAAAAAAAATCGAATGACTATTTTAATTTTACCAAATGATTAATATATATCCAATCAGATAGAAAAAATTTACACTATCAGATGAATGTTTTTATAGTATTGCGATGATGTTACCCACACTACTAAAAGATTATGTCTATACAGAAAAATACATGTGAAGGAAGAGTTTTTTCTAAGATGTTGAAACCAACATCATGAATCACAAAATATAACCATTATAGATTTTACTATAAATATTTTTTCATTCAAGGGGTAGGGATTAAAAACTTTTTATAACTCAATCGCTTTAGATATTCTTTATAGAGTTTTGAATTGTCATGTTACTAGTAAAGTCACTAAAATCTTTTGAGACTTTTCAATTTTAATGAATCCCTGCGAGGATTGTAAATGAATTATAAAATTTTATCTGATTGTATTCACCATGTTTAATCAAAATTGATCAAGTTCTTTTGAGTATTAGAAGACTCATTTATATTTGATCTTTCAGATTGATGGATTCCTAGGATATAAATATTGTGTATTTTCAATAATATTTATCATGTATTTTCTTGTATTAATAAAGAAAAGAATTTACCTTTTAGTAAAAACTATGGATTCCAAATTTATTGTTTATAGACTTCCCATACAATTATATTAAAAGGGTGGTTTATTTTCTATTAATATTCTATAATATTATTCTTTCTAAAATTATAAGTTGTTACATTCCTTGTTTTTGGATGTTTTGTTTCCATTGTGAAAATGTATATAATTTTTTTACATATTGTAATTTTTCTGAAATTTGGTAATCAAAGATACTATATATCAGATATAAAAACTCTAAGAATCAGATTAATGGTCTATCTAATTAATCTACATATGGTGGGAAAAATAAATAGATTAATTTAATAGACAACAATCCACCCCATATTGTATCCATTTACATACTCTTACGATCCTACATTTGGAATCTGAGATGGTTCTAAATCATTATCTTGTATGATTTTTTATAAACTAATCATGTATATTCTATAATTTTTCTGAGTTTTTTTGTTCAAAATGTTTTTTACGATTTTTTACAATAACATTTAATTTTATAAATATATTTTTTATATAGTCATCTGGTTGGAATTTTGGAACTCATTAGAAACAATATCCCAGAAGGCCACTAATTTTTTATCATATTGATTATGAATGTTGGGGAGATCATATGAAAACAGTATTTATCAATAATGGGGTAATTAATTTTGTTATTATGACTAGAATTTATCATATTTTTGTGAAATAAGTTTCTAATTTTAATAATCAAGAGATATAATTGTGTAAAATAATTTACAAGGTGAAAATTACTTTATTCTATAATATTACTTGAAATATCTACAGTCAGATATCATCATGTGAATCTTGTAATCATATCATTAAAAATATTTAAATGATAGACTTTCGAACATCCAATGTTATTTAAACTATAAGATATATGTTGAGAGTAGAATATAATTATTTTGATGTATTACCTAGAGAATATATTTTGATGATATATAATAGTTTATTTATGATTATTAATATCTTACAATATCTTAGTGATAATGATATTACTGATGCAATATTGGTTGAGAATATCATTGTGATTATGCTTATTAATTGAGAATCTAAAATAATATAACATGATGATATGAAGAATATTACAATATTGAACATATAATATATAATTAGAAATGTCATTTATTTTAAGGGTATATTTAAGATAGATGTTGAAGATATGAAAGAACAGAGTATCTTTTTCTTCTAAAACATATTTTTCCAAGAATGTCTAGTTTACAAAAAAAAGATTCTAAATCATCTATAAGGATAAAATATAGAGTTGAAAAATAAATTAATTTATATGAAGTAAGTCATAATGAATGTACCCAACTATCCTAGATAGAGAATATGATTGTTAGAAGGAAGGATTTTATATATATGTATATAATGAATTAAAACAACAGAAATTATAAAAAATGATTTTTTAAAATAACATGTCATGATTGTAAGAATATTGGACACATTAGACAAGATTTTCCGAGATTTAAAATAAAATATAATAAGGATATAACTTCTGATATAAAATCTAAAAATTATTACAAGTATAGGAGAAAATTATTCAGAAAATTATTCATATAGTGAATTCTATAATAAAAAAAATAGTTTTTTCTAGAATAAATTTCAATGAACAACAACTTCTTCATAGATATGTTATCTATAATATCCTTAAACAACCTTACCTTGAATTAGAATTATCATAGTTGAGAAAATGGAAATAATTTTACATCTTCAAATGATGAATATACTTCATTAATAGAGTATAATAACTTTCCTTGCATTGAATATGTATCTCATTTGGTAATCTTTTAGAAAAAAAATAAATTTTTATGCAATTTGAAACTGCTAAATTATATTTCTCAAAATAAAAAATGAGAATTTAAAATTGTTAAATCAAAATTCAAAATATTTATAATGAATTATAAGAATATAGTTTATCTAAAAAACATAATTTAAAATAATTTTAGAATTAAAAATCCTCTATATCCAATGAGAATAATGATTTATTTGTTAATTTAAACTCTGTAATTTTGATTATACATAAATTACTCCCCAAATTTAATTTTTTTTTGGAAATTTTTGATAATATGTATTTTTCAAATAAAACCTCATAATAATTTTTAAATAATAGGTTTTATAAAAAAACATTCTCAAATTATATATTTTTAAATAAAAAGGGAATAATTTTTTATTTAGTGTCAAAGTGGTGTACATTGAAAGAAAATGATATCCTCAAACAATGTTAAATCATGTATATTTCAAAAAAACTATTTTTCTAAATAAATAACAATTTTTCCAAATTTTTTTTGATATAAATGTTTTTCTAAAATACTTTTTCCCAACAATTTAATACGTAATCATGTTTTGGTACCAAAACTGTAATTTTATATATTTTAGTAAGATAATAATAGTATCAATGGAAATAAAACATGGTACAATGATACTGGATGTTCCCATCATAAGAAATGAAATAAGGAATTTTTCGTTAATGTTATTAATATGAAATGTGGTTAAGAAAAGTTTTTGAAATTTTTCATAGAGAATTTGTTGGTATGGGTAATATCATTATTCAAATAAAGTTTGTAATTTTCAAATGTTTTGTATGTTTCATGACATAACCACAACATTATTAAAATAAGTAAGTAAAGTGAATAGGGTTATCTTATTATCTTTAATAATAATAAATATCATATTTATTTTTTATAAGATAAATTTATTCTTTCTAATTATTCGTATGATAAGATATAAAATATTAACGTAGAAGACCTTAAGATCCAAGATCTATTATGCCATGGTACAATGGAAGATCGTTATTGCTGGTGATATATAAGTTTAAGACACTATATTGTTATAACATTAGATAAAATTTATAAAAAAAGTTCTATTTAGAGATCTATGAGAGATTATGTTTAATTATTCTAATGTATGTGATCCTTGTTAGTTTTGAATGAAACTGAAGCTGATTTTTAAATCTATTAATGAATTTTAAACTTCAAATAATTTGCAGATAGTTCACATGGACTTTTTTGGTCCTACAAAAATTTTGATTAGAGGATTAAAATACTATGTATATGTTTTATTTGATTACTACAATAGCTACACTTGTTTTTATGTTAAAAAAATATAGAATCCCTTTTCTATTTTAAAAATATTGTATCGTGTCTTAAAAATGAGAAAAATATACATTTAGAAACTATTTATAGTGAACATGGTAGAGAGTATTAAAATTATGCATTTGACTCTTTTTTAGTAAAATAGTAATAATAAATAATTTATAAGCACAGAGAACACCACACAAAAATGGTTTAGTTTAATGGAGAATTATAATTCCTTAGGATATTACATGAACCATGTTGATTGAATACTCAACTACTAAACATTTTCGGGCTGATGTAGTTAGTACTTCTTATTATACTATAATATTTTTTTAATAAGAAATTTTCTTAATAAAACTACTTATGAGTTGTGGACTAGAATAAATCTAGAACATTATTATTTCAATTTTTTGGATACAATGTATTCATCATGAATACTATATAAAATTTACATAAATTTCCTCCAAAATTCAATGAAGGAATTTTTCTAGTTTATTCCACAACATATAATTGTTATATAGTTTTTAATAAAAAAATTAGTATCGTTGATGGATTAGTACATGATAAATTTTATAAAACAACTTTTTTTAAACAACATTAAGTACTAATTTTCAACCTATGTTGGAAAGTTCTTCTCTTGATATAACAACTAAAGAAACAATTTTTATGTTCTTCCTCTACAAGAAATTCAACCATTATTTAATAATAGTATTTTTAAAACCAAATAAATTAGTCAATCCTTATGAATCATCCAAGTGATAATATCATTAGTGGGGAAGATCAACATGTTTGAACTATAAATTCATAAAGAATGAATATTTAAATTATATAAATATATCTTAATTAAAACCATATACTCGTAATGATGATTTATGCGATTATGATTGGATAATATTAGTTCATGATGAGCTCTTTGAATTTGAGGGGAATAATTTTTTAGTTGAATGAACTAATAATTATTCTATAATTAGTGAAAAATGGGTTTTTTGAAATAATTTGGATCAAAATTGAGTCATATTTATAAATAAAGATAGATTTTCTACTGAAGGTTATAATAAAAAATAAGAAATAAACTATAAGGAAATTTTTTATTAGATATCTATACCTTAATATATTAAAATAATTTTAGCACATGAAATATTTCTAAATTTTAATCCTTTTTAGTCGGATGTGATGTTTGATTTTTTTAATGGATATCTATAGGAGGATGTTTAGAAGAACAAAAACTTATTTTTGAACACAAAAAAATCTATAGACCATGCATTTATACATAATTGGGAACATTAAGGGATAACAAATTCCCCTAGATCATGTTATGATATAACAAATTAAAAAAAAATTAGGTGGCTGCCGATCCATGTTTTTTATTAATTTTTTTGGATAACATCATTGTTAGAATTTATTTCAATGGCATTATTTTTTTCCCAAATCAAAAATATATTATAGGTATGTTTGCAGAGGTTATGAAACCTGAGTTTGAGATGAAAATTATGGGTGAACATACTTATTTTCTTGGATTTCTTATATCAACAAACTATAATGAACTTTTATATCTAAACATTAGTATAAAATATATATTTTTCAAAAGTTTGGATATAAAAATAATAAAAGTATAATTACTCCTATCAAAATCTCAAAGAATTTATATCTTGATGAATCCCAGAAACCAGAATATAAATTTATTTTTAAGGAATTATTAGTTATTTACTATACCAAATAGGTTGTTGTCTAGACTTAATGTTTTCAGTATTTTTATGTGTAATATTTCTTGAAAATCACAAAGAATCTCATATGAAATCTATAAGATGATTTTTTTCATCTTATGGTAAATATGGATAATCGATTAATATATTCTCCCCAAAATTATTTTGAACATAATTGTTTTTCATATTATAACATTGGTGCATATAAAATGGATATAAAAAGTACATTGGGAACATTTCATTTTCAATGAAAAACTTTTGTTACCTTGAATTGAAAGAAATAACTTTCTATATAAATTTCCACTAGTGATGTAGAATATTTGGTAGTTGTATGATTTTCTTCTAATTTTTTGTGGATGCAACACACACCCACTGATTTTGGGTTGATTTTTTATTAAAAATAAAACTTTGTTTTATAAAATAAGTTACATAACTTTATAAAAAAACTGATCACATCAATGATGAGCAAAATACATAGATATAAGACACTATTTTTTTGGACCATACAAAAAAGGGTATATTATAGTAATTTTCACTGACACTCAAGAAATTCCTAATTTAATTATAAAAAACTTAATTTTTTTATATATTTTATTATAATAAAAACAATATATTAACATGTTAATTTAAAATGATAATTCCTGTATTTTTCTTATTTAAAAAATATACTTACAGTAATGAATGCCTTTATAAAGGGGGCATAATTACTATTATTTAATTTTAATAATTGTTTTGTTTTCATAAATTTTTATTTTAGTTAAATTAATATTTTCCTTAATTTTTTAGTATTATTAAATTTTGAGTATTTTAATTATTTTTAAAGTCAATATTTCTTTAGAAAAAATAGTTTTCGAAATAATTATGTTTTTAAAATTTTATTTTTCTAACATTTCATAAAATAATTATTGATAAAGTATTTTTTATAAAACTTTTTGAGAAAAACTGTTAACTTTAAAAAAAGAAGAACATTTACCTGAATGAAATTACCATAGAAAGTTTAAATTTTTCTTCGAGAGGTAATGTATAAAATTTATTCTTTACTTTCTTTGGTTAATTTTTATTTGATTCAGTTTTAAATTTTATAATTTTTTATAATTGTAATTGTTTTTTTAAAAAAATTATGTTACTATTTCATAAAAAAATTAATCTATAAGGATTCATAGAAAACCAATTAAGAATTTAGAATATATATTAAATATTTCATGGAAAATATGAGTCATCATATTTGGAAAGGAATTATTTTTTATTCATAGAATAAATAAATTCAGAGGGTCTCTCCACTAAGAAAAATATATTGGAGTGTGGTTAGCCAATAAAATAGAAATGTTTCTTTTCTACTGACTACTCTCACCACCTAATTTTTTAATCTGTATGATTATTTTGAATTCATCTATTCAATAATGTTCTATCCATTTATGAAAGATATAACTTTTTAAAGAATTATCAATATGATATGTAGTAAAAGATTGTTTTACAAAAAAGTATTAGTTTGATAATATTTCTCCATTAATGGAGAATTTTATTATCATCAAAATATTGAAATATATTTGTGTTGAAATGTAATATTTTGATCATTTTTATTTTTCATTGGTAAGTGAGTTTTATTCTTCATTATTTTTTGGTGAATAAAATTTGATGAATGTAATTACATTTAACTTGTTTGAATATTGTTATAGGTTAAATATCCAATTATTTAAAGACCATTTTGGAGTCCCTTTAAAATATGAATAATGTATTGTTGCACATAATTTTTTATATTAGTTTGAATATTTTTAGAAGTTAAGGAAAATCCCACTCTATCGCGCCCTTATGAAAATGTAAGTATTTTTTATCATCCTTCACTAGATGCAAGGGTATTCTCAGTATAGAATAAAATTTATATTATCCCATGGAATAAGGATAGATACTGTATCATATTTAAGGATATATATTTTTTATATTATCTCTAAAACATGTGAATGATAAATTTGGTGATGTTTTTATTTTTTTTCTAACGATGATGCAACTAAAATAACTCTCATTTTAACATTCAACATTTTTCATGTTTTATAAATATATTGTTTTCTAATTTTATGAATATCCAAAAAGGTCATTATTGGAGAAATATCTATACGGAATAATTTTTTTTCATTGTTGAAAAAAATAAAAAGAATGAAGTTGGTTTATGTTCAGAAGAAGAATAGGGCTGTGGATAAATTGGATAAGGTTTTGTTTGATGTTGAAATAAGAAAGTAGAAATATAATGTTCAAGAAAAATCTAAAGTTTTATATTCTCCTATGTTTGAAAAAATTAAAGAAATAACAATGTCAGGTGAGGATTTAAAATATATAATAAATAATAATGAACAAAATAATCCAGGGGATCTATGTTTTGGTCCAGATAAGGAAGAGGAAATAACTATAAATAAACATACACTCAATAAACTAAAGTAATAGGATAAGAATAAGGGTTATAATAAATGGTTATATTAGGATAAAATTTTGAAAAGTATAATGAATGGTGGGGAGTAATCACATGGATATTTGAATGTTTTTTTATGAAGATCAAGCTGTTTAATTTTTTTCCATTATCTGTTGATCAACTGATATAGCCACTGTTTGGTCGTTATATAATGATTCTTTCTATTTCTACATAGTTGTTTACATCATAAGGAGAGGAAGTTGGAATGGAAAAATTTTCTTAATCCATTGAGAAAGGAAAAAATAAATAACTGTTTGAAGAAAATTATCTTGCAAAACATGCTAAAGAAGAAAAAGATTCAAATGTATTAAATAATTATGGAAAAGAAAAGACTATAAGTGATGAGAAATTAGTTAATGATTTCGAATAATATTTATAAGAAGAAGGAAAATAATGATAGTAATGTTCCTATGAATCTACCTATCTTTCATCATACAATTAGAAAATTATTCCTTTTAGTATAAGAAAGAAAAGAATCTTCAAACAACGAAGAATATTATCAATATTTTCACACTAATGATTTGGTAAAACCAATTCCCCACATGAATATAGATGTTTAATAAGTTTCTTATAAAGTGAAATATTATATAAATAAACAAAAAAGTAAATCTTCTTAATATTAGGTTCTGATTATTTCATATGAGTCAACTCATTCACCAAAAAGTGATTATCTTGAAAGGATGGGGACAATAGATTCATACATTAATTAATTATTAATGAAATTTCAGAAATAAAATCATTACATTTATAAAATTTAATTTATATTTAATTATTTTTCAAGGAATATTAGTTGTTTTTTAATGATATAATTCTTTAAAACTACTTATAGAGATAATTGATCAAAATGATGTAAATTTAAAATCATTCAAAGATAGTTCTAATGAATAAAGTATAAGTTTAATTGAATTTGTGATATGTTTAAAACATGTATAAGGATATATCAAGTATCATGATCATTAGATAGATGGTTTTAGGAAATCCACATTAAATATTACAAAGTAATTTGGAGATTTATCTTTTGAATTTTCTGAATAATCATAGGTTATAGATAGTCTTAAGAATTTCATTAATTAAAAAAAATAAACCTCATAATAGTGAAATATTTTTATATATTTTGAAGAATAATTGATAATGATGAATTTTGAGAAACTAAAACTATAGTTTCATGATGAAGAAGTGTTGAGGTTGAAGTTGGGAAAAATGAAGTTTCATGTTCTGTAAGATAAGACTACTAAGATGAATTATTCAAATAACATGTTAAATAAATCTAGGATAAATTTAATAAAATTTAATTCATGATAAAGTAGTTATTTGATAAAGAATTATTTTATATTTTATTGAACTCTTGAAGATTTTTTAATAATAAAACGTATCTTGAGAAAACCAATCAATGTATATTTATCTATATATTTTTGAAAGATTTTATTAAATATTTTTTTGAGGAATGTTAAATCTATATTTTGGATGAATACTTTTTTATAATAAATTTTTTAATTGAATTATTTATATCCTACATTTCAGGTACACATTCTACCTCACATTTTTTACAAATCACAAAGGAGGAGAAATTTTTGGAAAGAACCCACTTTAATAAATATGATAAATCCTTATGTTCTAACTAATAATTTTAAAACATTTTGTTAAAAAAGGGGATAAATATAGATATAGGGAGAAAATAAATATTTTTGGATAATTTTTTATAATTAATAAATTGTGGATAATGTTCTTAAATGTGTATTTAAAAAATGGAATGTAAATTATTCAAAATATTTTTATTTAAGGGTTGTGCTCTATGTTTTTCAAAAGGGTGGGATTTGATAGTCGAAATTTTTAATTCCAATTATTTCAATAATATTCTTTTTAAAATAAAAAAATGTTTTTAAAATAGAATATTTTAATAAATTTATACATCATATTGTGATTGATGTTTTGTATAATTTTTTTAATGGACATATAACACTTTGTTAAGTAAATGGCTTTTTATTACCTCATGACCATTATAATCACATTGAACTATAAAATAAAAAAGATAAATTATTTGTATATCATACATATGTTTTTATATTCTTAAAATGATGTTTTCATATTTTATAAAATAAAATGTATAATCAAGTGTCATAGGATGTAGTTATGCTTTATTAACCATACATTAATTCATTATATAGGGGTAACAATACTCTTCAAATGAAACTTTTTTATAACTATCAAATAGTGATTTTAATCTCAACAAAATTTTAAAATATGCCATATGAGATAAAAATAGTTTACTTTATTAGACATAATATTTTATATAATTTTTAGGATTCTACCAAATCGACTATCAGCCGATGTTTGTACCAAAAATTTGAATTAAAAGAGGAGTTAATCCAAAGAAGTTGCAACCAACTTCAAGAATCATTGAATTTGACTACTATATATTTGTGTATAAATATAGAGTTATTTGTGGAATTTGGAGAAGATTGTTTTTTCAACATAATCATTCTGAATATTCTTTTTATATTTTTGTAAAATATAGATTCCAGTACACTAGTTCTAATCATTAGATATTTTTATGATTTAATGAATACTTGTGAGTATTTTAAATTACTTAAATAGCATTTCTAATTGTATTAGTTTTGTATGATTAGGTTTTATAATGGTGTTTTGGGGATATTAAGTATGAGTTTTATCCATTATTTTTGATCGATGGATTCTGGGGATAATAAGACACATTTATTTTTATCATATTGAGTAAGTGAATTTTTTAATTAAGAAAGGTAAACCCTTATTATTTCGTTAAAAAACTAGATACCAAATTTATGGGTTATATAATTCATTTTAACTAAATTTAAAAGTGTGGATTACTTATTTATAAATTTTATATTTCCTTTTAAAGTGAACTTTATAATTTTTTACTTTTATTTTATTTAAAAAATTTATTTCTGCTGTGGAGTTGTATGAAATGTTTTACATAATCTAATCTTTTTAAACTCTGATAATCAAATGAATATTCTATAATATATAAAAACTCTATGAATTAGATTAACGATTTATGATTAACCTACCTAATAAGGTACAAAAATTTATAGTTTTATTTTATAAACTATAAATAAATTCCAATATTGTTTCCATTTACGTAGTCTTATGATATTAAATTTATGGTATTATGGGATTAATGTGATTATTTATTTTTTGTGATATTTTATTGAATTTTTTTATTAATAACTAATTATGTTAAATATAACCATTTTGGTTGGTATACGATTTGATGTCAGGAAAATTATAATTCAATGGGAAAATGAGTTCATTCTTATTTGGAATGTTTAACAAGTAGTATAGACAAACCTGTGGATTGGAATGTGATTTGGTGACAATGTAAAACTGGATTTTTTTTGAAAAGATAGATATATTTTCAAGAGTATATATGATTAAGGTATACAATGATTGTAGTATAATGGTTATGTTGACTTCCTCGAGTCTGTTCTTTCTTGTTTTTTGGTCTTATATTGTATTCATAAAGATCATGGAAAATTATGTTTTAGTAATTTAGTTAGATTAAGTTATTAATAGGATAAAAATGATTTAATAATAGATTGAAATTAAATATTTATAGTTTTATGTGTTAGAATCAAATGTATAATGGATTGAAATTATAGTGTTAAAATATATGAAACTTATGATTAATTTTTTTTTCATTTTAAAATATTCATCTATTATTATCTTAACCATTGGGGTTTTAGTTTATGGTTGAAAAAAAGATAATGGTAATGAAGCTATGTAATTTATGGATTATTTAAACTAAGGAAATATATTTAGAAAAATGTTATGATGAAAATAAATCAACAAATACCTATTGTGGGGAAAAAGTGAGTTTCCTAGTAATACCCAATATAATGAAATTTATAATTTGAAAATATGTCCCCTTACATGGATATATAAATAATACCATCATTTATTTTCAATTGAAAATGAAATTAATATTTCATGGATGCTACTTACTTGAGGGAGTGGATGTAATATCCAAGATTAAATTATAAATAAATTTTAATTATTTTACTATATTTATCACCAATGTTTTTCATTTATTTAGAATTCATGTATATTGTAATATAATTTATTGAACATGTTTTATTATAAAAAGAGCATCCCATAGGTTAGGAGATAGCCTTTCATGTTTGGCAAGGCTGTAAGGTTCAAACCCATAATCAAAGGGAAATGTGGGTGCAACAACTACCACTGGGATAATGATTTTACTAAATTCATTTTCTATTAATTTTTTTTATAATTATTCCCATTTTTATATATCCATGATTTTTACGTATATAGTTTTATAACTTTATTAACTTTTATTTTAATTTTCATATAATAATTTTAATTATGTTATTACAATCTAATGGTTAATATAGATTGATAAATGATTTCAATGTAATAATATTTTAAAACATTAAAAGTAATTTCATATAACAATTTATGAAAAAAATATTATGAATAGTTAAATATAACATTTTATAGTAATTTAATATTTAACCATGTATTTTTAATTACATTATAACCCATGTAATTTATAGATTGTTTTTATCATATTCTATTTACATATTATATTAGTATAAAATATCATTTTAAAATGATAAGTAGAATGTTTAAAAATAATATAAAATAATTAAGTACTTATTATTAATATTTATGATTATGAGTCCTATTATGTGTTGTGTCTAAATATCAAATAATAGTTATAATGTTTTGATAATTATGTTTTTTAGAGAATTAATATTGCATTGATATATAATTTTGATCATAGTGTACAAAATTTGTTACAATAAAATTATTTTCTCAATAATGTGTTTAAATTATAAATTCCACATAATTTGAAGACTAATTTCATAAAATTTAGATGGTTCGAAAGAGTAAATTGTTATATATTTATCACTTAATAAATATAATATAATAAAAAATAAAAATTTAATCACTCACAATAAAAAATTTGATTAGATTCTAAATAAATTGATTTCCCATGTGTTATATGACTTTATTTATGTACTAAATATCAAAAATCAAAAATTTTAATTTAATAATAATTAATTTTTTTTGGGACTCACCACATTGAAATTTTGTTATGTTGAAATTTTGATAGTTTTCAAATATACATTTGTTTTCAAAGAATATTAAAAATACAGTTGTCCAGTTTTGGTAGGTTTTATAACATAATAATTAAGTTAAAATAGTTTAATTATTATTATTTTATTTTACACTACATAAATATTTTTTACAGTTTTTTATGTTTTAAAATCATTTCATAAAATCTATAATGAAATTTCGAAGTCCGAAAAAAAAAATTGACTTTTAAAAATTATTTTTAATGAATAAAAGATTATTTTTATTGTATAATTAATATATATAATAAGAATTATGTTCTATAATTATAATAATTCAAAAATAAAGTTATTGTTTCTGATACATTCAATGGGGTGCACATCCGCCTCTTTCGGAGGACGCGTAGCTGTTGCCTTGCATTCCCGCTTTCCTAAAGCGGGCAACATCTGTCCCTTATTTAGGGATGTTTGCTCCTTGATCTAAACAGGATGATGAGATGTCAGTATCTACATCAGTGGATTCCTCCTCGGAGCTTGCTACCTAGTATGGGTCTCTCTTATAGATAAAGACGTTGTTCGTGAAACTCTTCTCAGTGCTAGGTCTTCATGGACATCGGTTAATCATGCTGCTTTTGTCAGAAAATTCCAATCGGTCTGGTCATGGAAGACACCATCAGTTAAGGAAGAAGTCCCTTTGGACATCACTGGAATGTCTGGATGCTGGAAAACTTGCACATCTGGGTTTTTTCCTCTTATTATAGGGTTTCTCGAGGGCGCGGAAGCCCGAGACATCCCATGTCGAGTGCAAGGAATGATATACCATAGGCATGTCTCTGAGGTTTTCCTCATCTTCCCATGTTTTATACAAGTTATGTCGCGAGTTTAACATCTAGAGGAGATGGATCAGACTGATCCAAACACTGATGATAGTGGATCAGGTGGGTGCACGCTCTGGAGGGAACACTGATACTGGGACTAATGCGTGGTTAGTTACCCAATTACGACTAGGATCAGTGAGAGAGTGGGTGACATGATTTCATCGGTATGTGGCGGCCAAGGTAAGAATCAATATGGAAATGGGTTTTTTGAGAGAGGATAGATGATGAGATGGATCCTACATGAGGGAAACAATGATGTTGGGATTGAGCCTCAAAGAGACTTCCTATGTATCCCTGTGGCAAGGAATCAAAGTCCACGTAGTTTGGTGGGGTGATGGGACACCTGAGGAGGCAACCTGTATGGATGGGACCCGGAGGAAGTGAAACCTCAGGGTTGGGATATGACCTTCCCTAAACACATAGTCTCAAGGGAGAGACTGGGATGAGACATGGGTGACGAGTTTGAACCTATAAGAGTCTTCCAACATACCATTCCCTAGAAAGGATCAAAGTCCATGTAGTTCAGGATGGGGGCATAGGATTGAGGTACACACAGAGGACAACTAACCGATGATATACTATGGCTTATGCATGGTTAGCATCCCAGTTTGTCTAACACCACGAGGGCGGACCACAGATGTGGGTCCCAATAAAGAGGACTACAATGGATTACAATAGATTACTAACTACAACTGCTTACAACTAGTTGGGAGAAAAAAATTACCACTGAATGGAGTTCCAACGGCTTACCATTGGTTGGGGTTCACAACATCTTACCTTTGATTGGGATTCCAATGGATTACCGCTGAATGATGAAAAAAAGGCTTAGTATCGATTGGGTAACACAACAGCTTACCATTGATTTGGGGATACAACGACTTACCATTGGATGGGGAACACAATGGCTTACTATCATTTTGGAAAAACAATGACATATCATTGACTGGAGAAAACAATAGCTTACCATTGATTGGGGTTACAACTTAGGAAGGATTCCAATGTACAATGTGTGGGAGATGAGGATCAAAACCCACGTAGTTCAAATGGGTACAGTTTAACATCTTGCGTGTCAAAAAGAGGGCATACATTTTAATGTCATGCGGGACAATAGTAAACCAACGTGAAGGGGGTTGGAGCAACTAGGTGTTGGTATTGAACCATCAGTAGGCTTCCTACGTACCTTTCCTTGGTAAGATAACGGTACCCATAATTCAGAATGGGTTTGGTGAACCTACATGTAGGTGGTCGGGACCCGTAGGTGTTGGGCTTGAACCTCAGGGAGGCTTCCTACGTACCTTTCCTTGGAAAAGATCAAATTCCCTATAGTTCAGAATGGGTTTGGTGAACCGATGTGAAGGGGTTCGGGACTAGTAGGTGTTGGTCTTGAACCTTAGGGAGGTTTCCCATGTACCATGCCTTGGAAAAAAATAAAATTCCATGTAGTTCTGAATGGGTTTTGGGGCATACACTCTAGGGTGGCCCGAAGAGGATTCCATGGTCAATGCATACTCTAAGCCCACATGAGACATTCTTGGTGTGTGAAATAAGAGGTATCAAAGACTTGACAATCATGTCGTGAAAGGCTCCTTAGTGGGAAGTGGAGTGTGGATTACATGTGGTTAGCCTCCAAAAAAGGAAATAGGGGATCGCGCATGGTTGGCAACCCAAAGAAGAAACAGTGGCTACGCGTGGTGAGTAGCCAAGGGAGATGGAGATTGGGACTTAATCTATGATGTAGGCCTGTGTGGCAGCAAATCCCAATGGGAGAGGGATTTGGCCTGGAAGAGAGGAGGCTTTCGGTGCCCATCCACCCCCTCTGGTCTTTGGTACCGAAGAAGAGAGGTGGGGGATAAGGGATATTGTCTCCCGCAAGAAAGGATATGGGCATACCAAAAGGTGGTTACCCTTCCCCACGAATAGGTGCTACTCCAGCAATGGGGATATCATTCCATGTGAGGAAGATCTCACACTTATGGAGATGAGATGGTGTAGAGACTGTTTGAGATGGGGCACCTGCATATGATGCATCGGGCGAGGCCAAAATTTAACATCACCTGCTGGGGATGATGGTTCTTGGTAGTTTAATGTCCTATAGTTCGGATGAGGAAGGTTCACTCCGCTCTCCTAAGATATACATAACTGGAACACTGTAATCCTTGGTGAAGGAAAGGCACCATCAATGCCATTGTGAGGGGGTGTCGTGGAGTGATCCACTGAGGGGTCCACATTAGTTTGGATGGGTGCCACTAAGGAGCAACAATGGTGAATGAGGCATACACATGGGGGATTCCCATAATGTCTTCCTCATGTTTTCCTATGATATCATCTCCACTCACTGGTGTGTTGAGGTATATAATTGGGTCCAACACCTATGCACATTTGCACAAGCAGGATAATTCCAAGGGTGTTGAAATCAGTCTGAACAAAGGGAGATGAAAAGTGTGAATCACATGCCCGATATTTGAAACGAGGTGAGGGTGGTGTGACGATGTAGGATAAATGTTGACCATCATCAAAACATAGCATCCATATGGGGTTTTCCGGAAATAGGGAAAAAAATGAGGCTGAACTATTGACCGTGTTATAAACACAGGGCCTGATTCGAAGTGTCGTCCAAAGTCTTCCGTGGCGTTGGCCTAGAATGGTAGGTGAGCCGAGGTGCCATAGGACCAAGCCGTTAGGGGGTCCCTTAAAACTGGAAATAGGATGAAGATTCAAATAAAGGATATGCAAAGCATGAGGTCGAGTGATGGAATGTCTGAACAATTTCCAAAGCTCTTGAAATTACACCACTGTAATCATGGCTTGAGGCATCTTATGTTTATCACATAAGAAATCTCTAATTTGGAACCATAGGAATCCTATTATTGAATGATAGTGAATTATACAATTTATAGTCAGGTATAGAGGACTGGTGTCATATTATGATTGGTGCATAAGGCATATCTTGTTCGGAGTAAGAGGAATCCTATGTTTCTAACATTGGTTGTACTATAGTTTAAATGTATATAGATACGACTATTGGAATATTATTTCTAGATCACGAGGAATCTCTAGTTTAGAGAAAGAGGAATCCTATGTTTGGAACATAGGGTTTAATACAGTTTCAAGTCATATAGATAGTATTATAAGGCATAAGGCGCCTAGAAATTGATGGTGTTGGGACTTATGCAAGAGAGGCCCTTTCGAGTTCAACATGGTATAGAAGTCCGGTGATGGGGTTTTGATGAGTTGTTTGCGGAATGGTCTGACTGAGTGTACTCAGGGAATTGATAATGAGAATCTAAAATCATGACATGGAAAATGAACCAAGAGGAATATTTCAACTCAAGGTGTTCCATGGTGTGTGGAGGAGTATCTCAAATCATGGTATTCCATTGGTGGAAGGCGGATGCGTAATGGAAAATGCCGATGTCCTGACCAGAAAAGTCCCTGGTGAGACTGTCCAATATTCATGGGGGTCAGTGACTGAAGCAAAGGGACTGGCACAAAGGGGTGGGACCGCAACCTAATAGTGATCCTGAGCTGGGGTGTAAGGTTGCAGCCTCCGCACTATAGAAAAGTTGGCATAGTCCTGGATACTGTTGCGTGTAAACTGCGCCATATGTTGGATGGGTAGCATGCAAGATTGCACTGTGCTGCACAAGTGTGTGCAGGGTTGGGCGTCGTAGAAATTTTGCATGCAATAGGGAATTTTTTTCACGCAATAGTAAAGGATTACGCACAATAGGGAAGGATCGCGTACAATAGAGATGGTTGGTGCGCAATAGAGAAGGATTGCGCCTAATGGGGGAGGTGTGAAAGCAATTCGAGTGGTGCATCAATAGCATGAAAAATTAGTAATAGTGGTACTATTGCACATAAAAATGATGAGATGCATGGAAAATTGGGCATATTGGTACATTTTCATGAAAAAGTGATGTTTTGCATGTAAGAAGGTAGTTTTGCGCGAAGGTGTGGGAAATGTAGTCTTACACACATTAGAGTGACAGCCGACCTCCGGGGGCCCTGTGGAAGAAGGGGGTGAACTTGTATTTATAGGAAAAACCTTGAATGTCGGTGCACATAAAATTCCATTCAACTTTTATGTTCAAAGACATTTTTCTTGCAAGATTTCATTTTTGTGCGCAGGATTCTATTTTTTTTGTGGAAAACCATACTTTTCCCCAAAACTATACCTAATGGCCATTTCCAATAGCCTGACTTCGAACAAACATAACATCCGATTGGTAACTCTGTTCGGGCTCCATGACCAATCAAATTGATGCTTTAAAATGAGGTATGCTCTGAGATCGTGTTCATCTGCATTTGGTGAAATTACGTGGACACGTTTTCTGTTTCCTAGAGTTATCAATGTTATAATCTATGAACCATAACCATTGGTGGCCCATAAAAAATGCATTTTCTAAAATACAAAATTCCAAAGGCTATATATGAACAACAATAAAAAGTTCTCTAATTTTTTTATAAATACACACTACT
Source organism: Viscum album (assembly GCA_963277665.1). Classification (NCBI taxonomy): domain Eukaryota; kingdom Viridiplantae; phylum Streptophyta; class Magnoliopsida; order Santalales; family Viscaceae; genus Viscum; species Viscum album. The sequence goes on from OY728128.1 coordinate 696,191,935, forward strand.
CTATCCCATTTAATTCACTATTATGACCATTAAATCCATTCTCTCTCACTTATATTATCATTGAGTCCATCAGCATATCCCAAATTCTCTTATCGAATCACCTCTCTATGTTTTGTAAGTAATACATAAGTTAAGGGTTATAAATCCTCATTATTAATCAATTAAAATAATTTTGTTATAATATCATTTATGTTTGTTTAATTATACATTATTGCCTATATTTTATTATTATTATTATCCATTAGATATATTTTCAATGAGAGAATATTTATTCCCTCTCATTATAATTTTTTTCCAAAGGTGTTATTATACTAATGAAAGGGTTTCCCTATAATAGTATTTAGTTTTAAATTGTAATCCTTTTGTTAAAATTGTAATTAAAATTATTTTTCTTATAATACCATGCTTCTTATTCTAAGGCATATTCATCCACTTGATATATTTTTATTGAGATATTAAATATTATATCTCATTATAACATTTTCCTATGTTGTTATTACGCCAAAGAAAGCATCCTTGAACTCTTATCTTTCTATAATTTTTTTATTTTAAATTACATTTCATTTCACTGTGAAATGTTATTATACCTCATTTATAATAATTCATTATTATATTTTCGATGAAATATCACCATTTATATTCATTGTAATACATTAATAAACTGTTTTAATTCTTAACTATCTGTATATATATAATACCGCTACATATTTTATTAAAGTATATAGCGTGTTGTTTATTAGTAATTATATCCCTATATAGATACAATAACCTGATAGAATTAAGTAAAATATACACTATTTTGTATCCCATGGAAATATGCTACTTTATTTTCAACTCGATCTTCACCTGATGCGTAATGAGTAGGCTTAATACTGCACACCAAGCTAGTCACACCCATAGTATTTATTCTGGGTGATTTACATAATCTTTGACAACTATATTGAAGGACATGATTATATTGATATGAGTATTTATCCATAATTACTTTAGCCACCAACCATTTAGAATATATCCACTCTATTTCGGAAACTCTTTGATAATCCTATTTTTTATATAGTACCAAAAAATTATAAGTCAATATTCCTAAATTTAAAAGAATAATTATTCAAACATTGTGAATCCCTAGATACTCATTATATATGTCAATATAATTCACCTTGATGTCCTCAATAATTCTATAATTGGGAAAGAATATTTTTAAAACTATTTAATACATTATTCTATATGGGTAAATATTTTATGAAAGGACCCATTTAGCAATTATTCTTATTATTCATATGTTTATTAGTCTCCAAAAGTCTTCTATAGCTATTTATTTTAAGAATGAATGATTTTGAATTTTATGTGATCAGTTGGGTCTGAAATTATAAATCCCATCATTTTGCAAGTAGGTTTCATAAGATTACATTGATATAACAATGGTAGCATCCATACCCAATATATATGATTATTTTTCACAAGGCCTTCGTGATATGTTTATAAATTCAGACATTATACATTTCTAAAATTTCCATAACTATGAGATTATATGTGAATATCCTTAAATTTAATTATTTTCATTTTATCTTTGCATATATTTTTATCATTATATATTTATTTGACATTATTGGATTTAATTATTACAACTATATTTAGTTATTACATGCTTATTATATGATATATTCAACTATACTCTCTACTTATTGAGCATTTATGGTCACCCATTTAATTCTATTTCTTAATCACCCAGGAAACTAGGAAGTTTAATACATGTTACATATGTACATTCAATGAGAAATAAATAAGGTTTCATGTTTTTAGTTTATGTCTATTCTATTTTCAATATAATTTAATGCTTATTAAAGTATCTTGTTCTCAAGACTACTAAAATTTAAGTTCTCCATCATTGTGGTCTATATAAACAATACCAATATAAAAAAATAATGACCAGATCTAGGTTTCTAGAGTTAGGGAGCTAGATTCACTAAGTTAGAGAGTTCCTAAAGGGTTGATGCATGATCACTTAACCTAAAATTCTATAATATTTTTTTTATTGTTCTTTCCCTCTTTCTTTATCAGCTGTATCACTTCACCAGCACTATTCATGTTTTAACTACTATAATCCCATGTTAATAATATAATTTAAATTAATACCCTTTTCATTATTATGAAACTTCTATTTACCTTACTGATGGACCATCCTTCCATCTCAATTAGGGGAAAAATTAGCATCATAGATTTACCCTTAAAGGATAGTTTTTCTTTGTTATTTAATTTCCCTAACACTTAACATTTTGTGTCACTAATTTTTATCTATTAAATTTTTCCTCGAATTTTTATTGTTATATATTTTTTAGATAACTGTTTATCTAAGTTCGTAACAAGAAAATGGTAATATATACTTTAGCACTATGTAATTTTATGAAAGTGGGGTTTTAAATACTATAAGACCCCCCACCCACTTAAATTGAAGGGGTTATAGATATTGGAAAGATTAAATGGTGGTTTTTCTGAAAAATATTTCTATTGAATATTGGTCTAATATGGTAAGACCATATAAGTTACCCAAATTCCAAATTTATTCTTTAACTAGTAATTAATCTTCTAAAAATGATTTAAACTACACTATTTTGAATTTTCATTATGTAAATGTCTTTCTAAACATATTTTATCTTGTATAACAACTACTAACATCTAAATGACTTTTAAAATGACTCATAAAGGAAGTGAAAAATTATTGAGAACCAAGTAAGATATTAATATATTTGAGTTTAATGACCTTAGAATGGTTGAATTTGAAATAATTTGTGATATGTAAAAAATATTTAATAAAATATTTAATAGTATTGTTACCCTAAGAGAAACAATAAAGAATGATATTCTGAGTGAAAGAATACTTTAGTATTTACCTAGAAATTACCATTTCAATAATATATATACTGAAAAAACAAAAATATATTAATATGTATTCCATGTATAAACACATTTTATATATACTTAAATATGAACATGATATTAATAATAATTACAGGAAATTTTATGAAAAAAATAAGGGATTTTCATTAAATTATTGAAACATGTTTCTTCTAAAACCTCATGTGAAAATGATGTCTCAACAAGTTACCCAACTGGACATAAATTAAATATTATTGAAAATTACATGCATGGTCTCATGAAAAATAGACATAATTCCCTGAAATGATGGGAAATGAAGTATAAGAATAATTTTATGAGAAAATTAAATACCAGTAAATATAAAGATGATTCTCAATTAACATTTTAAGTGTGAATAATGAAAGGATATATTAAGTAACACTATCATAAGTTGAATCATAGATGGAATGATGACGACTATAAGAATAATGAGAAAAACTCTATTTGTGGTGAATAGAGTTTAATTGAAAAATTGGATTCTAGTGTGGAATATGGATGTCAGAAAAAAACGGGTAACCTTGTATTAATGAAAGAATAATTTCATGTAATATACTCACATACTCACTCAAATTGAAAAAGTTATTTGTAAGAAACTACTATAGTGGTTGTTAATATTTGTTTAATGGATAACATTGGTAAATGAAAAAAATGTATTCGATGCCTCAATTTTATTCATTGGATTCTCATTATGACTAGAAATAATCATGAAATAATGAGTTAAATTAAATTTGTGATAAATGTGAAGAGAAAATTAAAAAATTAAAAAATGTATGAAAAATTTTTATTTGATTAGTATTTTAAAAAATAAGAAACTATTTATTGATTATAAAGAGCCAAGATATACTATTTATAACATTATTAATTAAAAGGGGGAATTTAAGGATATGAATCACAACGATTATAAGCTTGAAAAAGATTATAACTATTTGAAAAAGAACACTTCATGTAATACAATAAAATATGTGATGATTTAGATATTATTCAAAAGGAAAATGTAAAACATAATGGTAATTTTTGATGATTAAAATATTCACAATCTAAATTTAGTATAGGAAGTAAAATCATCATAAAGTTGTGAGATTATAAATGATAACCAAAAAGATAAAAAAAGGTGAGCTATGGTGATTTTAATGGTGCATGTAATTGTTTGGAACTTCATAGCAATTGAATTTTTGGAATTATGGTTGTGGAGGTGTTTGAGGGATGTTCCAAAGATTTTAGGGGTCATAGGTGGATTATATCTTGAAAATATGCAAATGGAGTCCTAAATCATGGTGTTGTGCCATATAGAGGGTATGTAACACCTAATGATTTATGAAATATTTTTTTCAATTAAATTTAGTCTTTCTAATATTTTTCATTAAAAAATTTTATTTTTAGCTTTTGTTACACACAATACTGAGTATATCTTGTATTATACACAACACCGAGTTTAGCCTATATTACACACAACAATGATGGAATGAATGGAACACAACAGTAGTCCTCAAAGATCCTTAAAATAGTATTATTTTAAATATGAAAATTATAAAATATTAGTAAAATAGCTACATATTAATAATTTAATCTAATTTATGAAACATATATATAAATTTCCTTATCAATATAAATTTATTTATAAATTATTAGTAAATAATCAGTCATTGGCTATTAATGTTATTATACTCATCAAAAATATGTTTTCTTCAAAAGCATTTTTTCTTATTTTTATATTAAATTCTTATAAAAAATTATTGATATTTTAGAAACTATATTTGACAAAATGATCTTATTTTAAAAAAACAAAAAAAAATTAACAGATTGTAAAATATTCAGTTTTAAGGAAAATATCGATATTTTAGTGAATAGGTAAAAATTATGATTTTTGTAAAACAATAATTCATTTTAAATAAACTAATTAATTAAAATTCCCAATTATTTTTTAAAGTAACATAATTGTGATTCAGTTATATTTAATCAACATAAGTGTGTTTGAATGAATTTTATATTGTAATTTAGTAATGTTTTTTTAATATTTAAAAGAAGATTCAATTCTGAAAACCATTTTAAAGTGAATATTTTTTCTCCATATTAATTATATAAAATAATACGTAATGAGGAATTATTATAATGAAATTTATAGATTTTATATCATAAAAAATTTAATATATATTCATATATATTTTATTTTTATACATTGAGTTAATATAAAATCATATTCTTCTTGAAATACACACTTCTTCAAAAACTGTTTTTTATCATGTATGCAGGTTTTGATTTAGATTTATTTAATTTTTTAAATATTTTAATATTTACTGAAAAAAAATAAAATTCATTTTTAAAATCATCATTTTAAAATAATGTTAAGGTTATTTTTCTTAATATTCTCAAATGATTAATTTTTAATGAGTTTTGAAAATACCGATTTTAATTGAAATATGCATCTTCATTTAAATTATTAATAAAGATAAATTATATTTTTAAATGGATTTAAAGAAAATATAGTTCAATAATAAACCCATTAATCCAATTTGGGTCATTTTAATCAATTTTATAATGAAAATTGATATAAAATCTTTGTAAACCTTTGAATATTTCTCTTTAAAAACCCTCTTTCTCATCCCATCTATGTGATTGATTTTAAATTAAATTTCTCTGCTTATGTAAATTAAATATGGAATAATGGATTTATTATTTTAAATACCTATAAATTTTATTATCTAAAAAGGTTAACATAAATGTTGACCAAAATTAATAGAAAAAACAAAAATAATTATTTTCTATGGTTAAGGTAAAAATCTATTTACCTGGGGTTAAACTAAAATGATAAGAGGAAAAATGACCAAAGTTATCAAAAAACCATTAGATATAAATAGTTAGATCGTAAAACATCTATTGTCAAAAATTGTTTATTATTAGATCCTTTTTATAAGAAAATAAAATGGGTGTAATTATTTTATTCAAAAAAATTACAAGTGGACCACTCACCTCACATCTGAAAAGGCCACCGACACTCCCCTCTTCTTTACAACTTAACAACAATTTAGATTGGATAATACATGGAGAAATAACATCCCAAATTACCTAACCTGAAAATATAAATTTTTATGTAATTCCAATAAATTAAGGATTTTGGTGACAACATAAGGATGATAACCAAAGAAGAGGCAATGTTCGTTAATGAGGATTTTTGTTTTATTTATTCCTCCACCAATATCAATTATTATTATTATAAAATAATGAAATAATAACTTAATTTTCTTAAATATACTATGTTTTTTTCTAATAAAGTTCATTACCTACATCCATCATTTATTCCATCAAATAGGTTATGAAATTATCATTCATGGATATAATGGATTATCACCTAAAAATAAAATGTCATTCATTTTTCCATTGGTTCGTCTAACTGTTGGACATAATGAATTTTCTATTGTTTATATATTATATATTTTATATTTTTATTATTTTATTATTTTACCACACATACCTTTAGTATTTCATTTCTTTGAATATGATATGTTGCTTGTGTGTACACCAGACTACCGCCTAGCGAAGCGATGTTATTAATTCTTGTATTACGTAGAATGTATTATGTATGAGTTTTATGAATATATGTGATTTATATGACCTAAAAATTATTATTAAAATATTATAATATCATCAAACTTTTTATTAATTCAATCATACTACAAAATGGAATCATCATTATAGTGTACGTTTGACCTACTATATCCATGAATAGTATATTCCATTTTCCATCACTAAATTATATGTAATCATAAAAATAAATAAATATTGATTATATATGATATTTATATAATAGATAAAATTTTTGAGCTGATGAAATCAAAAATAGTTTGAGAGGACCAACAATAAGAAAACAAAATAGATATGAAAACAAAGCGATTGTTGCATGAAACATTAAATTAACATGGAATTATTAATAAAAGGGTAAAAAATGTTATATGAAAATTATATATGGTATGTTATATATAATTATTTCAATGTAATATATTTATAATAAACATATATTGATTATACTAGAGGATTTAATGCATACGACAAAAGTGAAGACTTAAGGTAAGGGATTTTCGTCTCACTTTTTATTTTCTCTAAGACACAAGACATATTTAAGATGTCTTTCTTTTATATAGTGTATATAATAACCACATATTTATTTAATGATTATTATCATAAAATATATGTGTGTATAAAAATCCATTTTGTTATATCTCTTTTAGAGGGTTTATAGTTTCAAAATTACCTAAGCAGTAAGAGATATGTGTCTCAATTTTCCGTCAACGAGTCATATATTATGTTATGCACCTATCTTCTTTTATAAAGAGAATATAATTCCACTTTGACATGTTATATCAGGAATTTATATATTTTCATGATATTATATGTTTTATTTAATTTTATTATTTCATGATAAATATGATTAAATGTTACCAAATTAGTAAGATTTTATGTTACAATCTCATCTTTTAGTGGGATTGTTTTTTATAGTACTTCCAATGATTAAATCTTAAGATATGTCACAAAATAAACAATTTAATTTTCTTATCCTATAGTTATTAATGATATTTTCAATTAATATTACCATTTTACACTCTTTGATACATATTACGACTGATTAAATGTTTTCATGAAAATCCAACATTGTTTATCTCTTCAGAAAAGAAATCAATTTTCTAACAAAATATTGATTTTTAAAAATGTTTTAAATTTTTTTTGTTATCCTAAAATTATATTTAAATGAAATTTTTACCCATGTATAGATTTTTTAAATAACTTTTTTGAAATGAATCTTCATGTTTTATCCAAACATTTCTCTTTTGGATTTTACCGAATATGTGAACGGAACCTTTGTTTTAATTTGTATGACATGAATGAAAATTTTATATTCTTGAACATTAATTTATTTTAAGACTGATTTATAATTTTTCAATTATATTTTTAAATAAAAATGATTTCAAGATTTCTTTAAATATAGAAATGATATTTTTCCAAAAAAATAGTTAAATTTACTGATCGATAATTTTTTCCATCTATGATGACATTTTTTGATGTTACGTACAACTTATTGAGGATGTGAACCAATTATACCATTTTTTATCTGAGTGGTCTATAATAAAAATATTTTTTTGAAACCCATTTCTCTTCTATATGTGATACCGTGATGATAAAATTATAAAGCCCATTTATTTTTCATGGGTTATGGAATGATAAAATGTTTTATGAAACCCATTTCTTTTAATGTGTAATGATATGATGAATTTTTTATGATATTTTGGAACATATATGTATGATTTTAATTATGTGATGTGTAGGAACAATATATACCTCTAATTGATTGTGTAATGATTAGTGTTCTATGAGCTTTGGGGTTACATAATTTGTTAGCCTAAGCTTGAAAATGAGGGTACACCGATGGTAACCCAAGGCCAAAAAGGATGGTATATGGGTGGTTAGACCAAGATTGAAAGATGGTACATGGGCGCTCATCCCAATCCTAAGAAGGTACTCAGGTGGTTATCCCAAGCCTATCATGTTATGAATGTCTTGTTTGGTATTTTTGGCATTAGATTATCTATGCTTATGTGTATTCTACAAAACTATGTCTTATGATAACGTTATGCTCTCATGGATCATGTTTTTTGATTTCCTTATGATTCATGTCTTATGAAATTAAAATAACCATTTCATAAATTATGTTTGTGATATAGGATTGATTGGGAATAAAATTGATAATATATTTTCATTTTCAGGTACCCATATGTTTAACTTATTCTTTTGTATGATCATAAATTGTTATCTCTCATATTTACCCTTACTGAATATTTCATATTTCCCATTCATTTTTTTTCATTCCCCATGTTATGAAAAATGGGTTTATATAGGTTATTTCTGTAGAGAGTACTAAATGATATGTTTTTTATTGAAAAAAATAATGATATTTCACAAGAATAGAATATTCTGTTCAAAGTTTTCAAAGGCACTAAAATATTACATTCCTTAGGTGTGTGTTTGTGTAATCTAATTAATATTCATCTAAAATTATGTAATATATCTATATGAGAAGCCTAGGATTCTATAGTTAAAATTTGAAAAACATACTAGTTATTATTTGGACAATAATAAAAAAAATCCTTAGGGAAATCCGTATGGATACTTATAAGGATATGTCAAGGGATGTATCCAAGGATTAGTTTAAGGATGAGTCAAAGTACAGTAAAATGTCCAAAATTGATGAAAGGAGATAAAGAGAGTGGTATCCAAAAAATTACATCCCTTTTTGGATTCTATAAGTGGATATAGATCTGGAAAAAATGTACCTAGTTGTAAAAAATTCATAAAGAGCACTGTAAGATGGGCTCAACCGCAACCTTGTAGTTGATAACTAGCCTTTCCATGCATCGAGATTAACACACCTGAGGGATATGATTTTAAAATTCACAGACACTTTTGAAACCATCTTAATGGATTTAAATTGATGTTTACTACGATAGGATAAAACTATGGAATAATAAATTAATAACTAAATGTCATGATATCAACATGCTATATTTGATTATTATTGTTTGGTTTCCCCAAATTATTATCATTGACCACAATATGATTTTTGGATTTCGTCAATAGATGGAACTAGATGTAGCATTGTTAACATTGAATTTGATATAGGATTTTCTAATTAGTATCCAAATGGGATTATGAATAGAGTAAAGGATATTGTGATTATGCCAAATCATTTTTCACAAAATAGGATTAGAAATTTTTTCCTTAAACATCTCTCAAACACAATAATGAAGAGAAGGAATGATTTTACTGAGGGTTAATGTACTAGATACTATAGGGGAAAATGATTTAGTTTCCTATGTGTCCATAATATAGGAAGAATCACCAAATTAGATTTCTTAAGGGAACAAGAATATGTTTTAACTATAGAAAATAAGGACAAACACCAAGTAACTATGAATGTAAAAGGAAAATTTTATTTAATGAAATGGATAATAATAATGGACTCCCTAGGTTTTCATTGACGGTTGAATGATACAAATGTATATGTAATGGGAATTATGAAAATATATCTCCAAAATGGAGATATCATGAGGAAAACTAGCATGGTTTTATGGTAATGGTTATTTTATAGAAGATGAAGAGGCTAAAGAACATATATAAAAAGAAGATGTGTTTTGAAACAAGTCGATGAAGCCTGGTTAATGGTGTATGAATAATTTTAATTTATCAATGTATATATTGATTTGAATTTAATGGAATATAATTTTTATGTGGGATTTTTATTATTAGTGTCATAAAACATCAGGTATTGTTTCACATTAATTTGTAAATACTGTGTTTAAAGAATATTTTAAATGGTACTAATGTCTTAGAAAATTGATTCAACGTAAATGTGCTTTTTTGAATATGTTAATGTAACTTTTAATATATCCCTATTGTTGAGAAAGTGGTGTTTATTTTAGATAAAGATATTATTGATATATAAAAAGAAAATTGGATATTATTTATTCTTAGAAAAGATAAAATATTTTTAAAAAAATTGGTTTCTGTTAACATTTATGGAGTTTATAGAAATTTTGGATATATGATTATGTTAAAAAAATTATGGTTTTGTCCAACTAAATAGGAAGAATACAGTTTTATTGAGGTTTTATGGAGAATTTGGTTATTAAAATGCTTCAGGATAAGATATAAATAATCCATTCATAAATTTGGCATTCGACCATTAAGATATGCTTATTGGTATTTGGAGGATTAATGTTGAGTTTGGGATATTTAGTGACATTATTTATAAATTTTGAATTTTGAAAGGGTTATAAGGTTATGCATTTATATAATGTTTTATAATTAATTTTTGATTAGGTGTTATAAATTAACATACTGTTTAATCATATGATTATTTATTCAAAACTTGTGTTAACAATTTTTTTATGATGAAAACTAAAGATAAACAGAATGAGTTATCATTATTTTTTGGGATCTTATTATCCTTTAGTGCATGAAGAATAAACAATTCACCTTCATTTATTTGAGTAAGATATGTAGTGGAAATTGATCAATAAATTACCAATAAATGAAATCATTCCCATAGAATAGATTGATATAACATTAGTAAATTTTCATATGTTTTATGTTTAGAATTGAATTGAATTCACCAATATTAAAAAAGTGTTCTTAAATAAAAATTTTGTATCGTTATCATAATTTTTGAAATTGATAATGAAATTATTTTCAACTCTTTATTTTAGGGATTTTTGGTTATTAACCTTCTCTATCTTATCAAAAATAAATTTCAATGTTCTTTATCACTCTTAATTGGTATTTAAGTGTTATTTTTCTCTTATATGACAATGTTTTCACTTCCCACCTATGTTATCCTATTTGGAAACCTGTTATCTGTTATTTCAAACAACCTTCGCACATACCATTATAATTTCCTATAGGGTGTTTTATTGACCCTTTTTATGATGTGGGTGTCTATGTATGAATTTTAAATAGTTAAAAAAATTTCTGATCGAGATAAATTTCTTTGAAAAAATATACTTTAATGGGGGTAGAATGTAACACCCCGAGATTTTCGAAAATATATTTTCTCAAATAAATTTAACGTTTAAATTTTTTTATCATTATATTTGAATCATATTTTATATTATATTATATGGAATACTAAGTTTATATTGGGTTATACCATCACATAGTTTATCTTTCATTACATGAAAAATGATAGTGTGACTAATAAGCGACACCAAGCTTCAAAGAACCATGAAATAGTGTTATTTTAAATATGAACAATAAAACATATCTATCAAATAGAATAGTATGAATATTATTAAATGAATTATGAAATAAAATTAAAAATTTCCAACTTTATATAAATTTATTTATATATTCTTAAAAAATAATCAATCGATTTTTACTAAAGTAGTTATATTCATCAAAAATACGTTTTCATCAAAAAAATATTATTATTTATTTTAATGAGAAAGTATTATTTTTAATGTATTGATATTTTAGAAATTTTATTTTATATAGTTAGAATAAGTTTTTAATTCATCATATAAAAACTAAATAATGGTGAACTCTAGGGAGTTTTGGAAAAATATTGATTTTTCAGTTTATAGTGAATAATACATATTTTTGTAAAATAATATTCTATTTTCAATAAATTAATAAAATATTTTTTTATTTATAATTAATATAATTAATTACTTTTAAATTTAAATTCTTTTTAATTTATGTATAAGATTATGTTAGGGTTTAAAGACAGGTTTTTTCTGAAAACGATATTAAAATGAATAATGTTTCGAAATTTTAATTAATTAAAAATTATGAATGTATTTAGTGAAATAAATAAATAATATATCAAGAAATTTTAATTTTAACTAATTAAATTATTAATATTTGAAACATAGTTAATATTAAAATCATATTGTGTTGGAAAAAATACACTTCTTGAAAACCATTTATTATCATGTATGTTGGTTTTGAATTAAATTTTATTTCTTTAATTTCAATAGAACATATTTGAAAAATAAAATTTAATTATTGAAATTATAATTCAAAATTATATTTTTTTAATTATGATAATTCCGAAAAAATTATTTTTTGATGGATAGTGAATAATATTGAATTTTAATTGAAAATTAACTTTTGGTTTAAATTATTTATAAAGTTAAATTATATTTCAAATTGTTTTCAATGTAATATTTTATCACTTATAAATAATTGAATACAGTTTAGGTCATTGTTATGATTTATAATACGAAATATTGATATAAAAACCTTGCAAACATTTGTATATTTTCTCTTTAAAATCCATCTTTCTCCTCACGTCTTCCGGATTAATTTAAAATCAAAATTTTCCAATTTTTTTAATGGAATTTTGAAAAATTTATTCCATATTTTCAATCATCATAATTTATATTATATAATAAGTTCAACTTAATTTTTGACCAAAATGAATATTAAAAACAATGAAAAATTATTTATCTTGGTAAAAGTCAAAATGTGTTTACGGGGGGGGGGGGGTTAAATTAAAATGAAAAATGACTAAGTGACCAAAAGCGGATCTAAAAACCACTATATGGCCATATTATGTCATTATACATTCAATTCTCTTGAATTTCCAATTATTTGAGCCTTGTTACGTGAGAAAAAACATGGGTGAAATTATTTCTTCCAAAGGTCTTCCATTCACCTCACATGAAAAAGGTCACCCATCTCCCCTCTTCTTAACATGTTCAAGCCCATTTATTTTGGCCAATAACATAGAAAAGTACTTCCAAAATTTCTTAATATCACCCTATAAGACTTATTTTGTGAATAAATTCAAGCAGAGAAGGATTTTGGTGAAAACCTAAAGAGGATACTTGAAGAAGCGATAAGATTCATCAACAAGTGTGTTTTGTTTTAATTATCCCCCCACATACATAAATTAACATTATACCATGATGACATAATATAATCAATTTCTTAAATATATTTATATTTTTTAATGTATATAACATTAACGAAAACTTTTTCCACTTCCTTAAAATGGGTTACAAAATCATTATTCGTTGTTATGTCGAACTACCGCCTCATAAACTGATGCCATTCATTTATCTAATACCTCTTATAAAGACTATAAATAAGGATGGTTCGTTTTTTTATATATAATATTTATTATAGTATTATTATTATTTTTTAATTATTATATCAAACATACCTTCATTATTTCTAGTTTTTGGGAATACTATAACATCACTCACGTGTATGGTAGACTACCATGACCCAAGCAATACGATATGTTCAAAAATTACATGGAAGGAGTTATATATTTTTTTAATGAAAATATTTGATATATATGACAAAAAAAGTATTCCATAATGTTAATATATCATTTAAATTTTTTGTTCAATCCAATAATAAAATGGGATGAGCAGTCATGTACACATACGACCTACCATCTGTTCAAACTGTGTATTTAATTTTCCATCAATAAATATTATGGATTACTATAAATACATATATAATGACTATATATTGTATTTATATCATGTATAAAATTTTGTATATGATGAAATCCTGATCCAAGTAATATGACTAATAATAAAAAATCAAAACTTCTACAAAAAAGAAATTTTTTATTAACCAAAATATACATATAACATGAAATTGTTAATAAATTGTTAATAAATTTTTATAAGAAAAATCATATATGGTGTTATATATATAAATATGTTTCTGTAAAGGATATATTACAAAATTAAATTTATTTTACATGATTTCTAGATGTGTACAACTGAAGTCAGGACTTATGGTAAGGGATTTCCATCTCACATTTTATTATCTGTGAGTTTTAAGAAATATTCACCACAAGTTTCATTCATGTGGTGTATATAATAACCATGAATTTAGTTTATTATTTTTATCCTCAATAGTATGATGACTTATATATCCATTTTATTATCACTATTTAATGTGTTATATGGTTTTAATACTAACAAATTAGTAAGGGATTGTTGTCTTAATATTCCTTCTATGAGATCGATGTTATTTTATACACCTATAATCTTTTATGAGGTGTGTATACCGCCCATATTAAATGTTATATCACGAATATAATTATTTTAATTCCATTATATGCTTCTTTTAATGTTATTATTTCATGTGATTTATGATTTAGAGTTACCAATGTAGTAAGAGCTTATGTTAGAATGTAATCATTTATTGAGATTGTTTATGATTATACTTAAATTATGAAATCATATCATTTATAAATAAAAAAATCATGAATTTTATTCTCATATGTTTATTCTTGATATTATTAAGTAATAATTATATTTTTCACTCTTTGTTAATTATGAAAATTTAGAAAATGTTTTTATGAAAATCTATCTTGATTTATTTCTTCTATTGAATATTTTTTCATCCATAAACATATTTTTTTAAAAAAAATATCAATCACCAATTGTCTTTTTAAAAAATACTCCTTGTTTGACTTTTTAATTTTTTTTTTAAATGAATCATCTTGTTTTTCTCCAATAAATGCATCTTTGGATTTTACCAGAAATGTCAAAGGAAGAATTGTCTTTAAATGTATAGAGTGAATGAAACATACAATAGTGATTAAAATTATTCTCAATGAAAATTATTTTATAGTATATCAAGGTTATTTTCAACAAAAAATAAATTTTGAATATTTTTTCTGTTTTAATATGTATTTTTCAAATAAGAATTTTTTTTCTTAATAATTGATTTAAATGAATGTGCAAAATCATTTTCTATATAAGATGACGTCTATTGAGTATAACTATTACTTTTTGAGGATATGATCCAAGGATACCATTATTATTCATTATTTTAATGGTTTGGTATGGAAATATGTTCATTAAAACTTTTTCAATTCTACAGGTTATGCAATGATGAAATGATTGTGAAACTCATCTATTTTGCGTTTGTTATACTATGATAAAATCTTTTATGAATCCCTTTTATTTTCATCGGTTATGACACGATGAATGATTTATGATAATATGGAAAGAATATATATTATTTTCATTATGTTATGGATGATACCAATATCTTCCTCCAAATAAATGGGAAATTATAAATGTTCTATTAGCTGAGTTGGAACAAAGGGGGTTATCCAGTGACTGAAAATTAAGTTGCATAGGTTGTTAGAACAAGACTAAAAATTAGGGTATATAGGTAGTTAGCTAAATCCAAAAGGCGGTTATATGGGAGTTCATTCCAATCCCGAAGTAGGTACACGGTTGGATATCCCTAGCAAGACATTTTTTGAACATATTAGTAGGAATCCATTGTATAAGATATTATATTCTTATGTGTATGCTAAAAAACTATGTATTATGCCAATCTAACTCTCTCATGGATCAAGTTATTTTATTTCTTTATGATTCATGTCTTGTAAATTTCCAAAATTTATTATATGACTCATGTTTATGATCTATAATAGTTTGGGTATGAAATTCACAAGTTCTTTTCATTATCTTGTACCCCTATTCTTATGTTATAATTTCTTAGGATGATAGATTATTAAATATTATTTTTTCCCTTATTGAGAACCTAAGATAACCCTTTAGTATGTTCCATTTCACAAGGTCATGAATCATTGTTTTTTATAGGGTATTTCTATGAATAGCTCAAAATGGAAAGATCTTAATAGTATGTGTTGAAGACATTTCACCAGATTAGAATATTGTGTTCCTAGTTTCAAATGTCAATAAAATATTATGGTCCTTAGGAACTTTGTTTTGTTATTTAATTAATATTAATATAAAAAGATTTAATATCTATGTATGAGAAGACATCTTTTCTATGGTGCCACTATGACATGGAGAGATCAACAAAGTTATAGAGGGTCTTAGAGGAGGAGATTGGCAGTTTCATCCTTTTAGGGCTAACTATATCATGGATATTGATAGTGGTATACCCACCTTATCGATAGCCAGGAGATGTGTCTTGGAGACCCTATCCATGGTTTGGATTCCCTGGAGGGAGTTTTAGTTCAATTTCTTGTTTGGTGTTCATGCACCGTGGATAGGGGTAGTAGTATAGCCCTCTTTCTAGTTGTTGGGTTTTGTGGCTTGGTTCCTATTTCTATGTTATTATAACATATCCTATTTAATCATATATACTATATATATATAACCACTATAATTATATCAACTTTTAACATAACCATTGTGGCATAATACCTTTCAATACTATTTGGTCCTCCCTACTTTCGTGAATATTGTGGTGTGGTAAAAAATCATACAATGTAGTCTTATGTTTTACAGACTTCCTATAAAACCCAAAATCCCCTCGAATACCTTAAATATTCCAATTTTTCTTTTGATTCTCTGGAATCCAACGTTTTTCCATTAGTGTTAATTCTACCTATAATCCTTACATTTCTGCCCTAGACATAGAGGATAAATTCATGGTGTTAGGTGTGTTTGACTCTTTCCCTCTCCATGATTTATTACATTTCTTCACATGTAGAATTATTATATTATTGAATAATTGGTTTTGGTGATACCTTATTAATAGAATAACCTAGTTTGATGAGTTCTAGTTTATTAAAGGTGTACTATCTTTTCATGGCGCTCGACGGTCGTCTTCCTATCATTCCACCCTTTGATAGTGTTTCATAAGTCTCCATTTGAGGTAGGGGATCCTTCATTTCTCATATAGTTAAATCATGTGGGAGATTTTATTCTCTTGTTATATTTTTGGAATATTGTATAAATTGGATTAATAAAGATAATGAATCTATTTTATTGAAATTTTAATGAGAAGGGTAAAGAAACACATTTTTTACCACTTTTCTTATTACATGATATTGATATTGTGTGAGCTTAATTCCAAGATAAAAAATTTATCCATTGAGGAATTTTTTGGGTTGTGATTCTAGTGTTCATGGAACCCTGTTAGGATAATATTTTTATCACAAAAATGAAAATTTTCTAACTAGTTATTCCTGGTTAATAAAATTTTTCCCCTAGAATTCTATCACATATAATGTAATTTAAAATGTGATGTGAAGCCCCATTTTTAAATCTGAAATAAGACATGTGTTTTGTGTAATGAACTTTTGATATGTTATGGTGATTTTTGGATGCGATAAAATATAGATTTAGTATGTAGTGGTGGTGATGTTGAAAGCAGTTGTGAAGTGGAATGTGTCGATGGTTGTGTATGTAAGTAATATAGGCATTATTAGTATGAGAATGGGGGTGGATTTCATGAAGTGGTGTGTGGTGCTAGTTGACAGATTAGTAATGGAAAAACATGTTGATAATGAATTTAAATGGAGTGGGATGGTTTGGAATGGATTAAATGGTCAGTGAATTAACCGGTTAGTAATGGGGGTATTTTAGAAAAAATGAATTAACTCAGAAAGAAACTTTTGTTGGATTGTGTCTTGTTTGTCTTGGGTTTCAAATTAGAAGTTAGAATTGAAATTGGTGGATGTTGTAATGATTATTGGGGATGTTGTGGGTTAGATGGTAATCTTATTGGGAACCTATGTCTTGGTATTGTGTGTCATTCTGTATATATATATCATTTATGTACCTTTTATATTTATATCACCCACAACAGTATTGATAACCATTAAATGATAAAAAAATATTGGGGGTGTTTTTACAGCATTCTACTGATGAGGATGGATGGTTGACACCATTCTCCTCATCACTCTCTCTTTTAAGTGATGTTAATATGTATAGGTTGTGACAGAATGAATTGAAAAGTGAACTATGGTGATGTTTGATGAGATGATGAGATGGCTTATATAGGGTGTCATGCATGGGAGGAGGTGGTAATAATGTGGATGGCCTTTATATTGATTATACATTACTACTTTGGTCATTTTTTTATGGATTTGTTGTGTTTTCCTAGTTTAATTTATGTGATATGTGATGTGATGTGTAGGAATAGGTGTCTCCGAGGAAGATTTGATGTGAAAGTGTAGGTCTTTTTGGTTGGGATGAGATGATATGTGTTCAAAATGGTGTTTTTGTGAAATATTTGATGTGATGGACCATGTGTCTATGGGAAGGATGTTATATGGAAGAGATTAGAGAATCAAGGTGTATGAAGATAGGGCATGAGAGTGGTAAATCAATTGGAAAGTGGTGTTGGGGACCAATTTATTAATATGATTTTTATTTTAGTATAGTACTTGGATGCATTATTTTGTGAGTATTCCATGGTGGGGATGGGATTTTTTTGTTTTCATGTTATGGTACTGTTGTTCTATATTTTCTCTATGGTGTATTAGTATTATCATTTCACATTCATATGAGATACCTTGGGTATGATCCTATAGAGTATAATTATATGCTCACCCTATATATATACAATTTTTTAGTCTTCTTCAAGTACTAATGGATTATTTAATAGATTAGAAACATTAATTGATTCTATGTCGATGCCTCATCTATACAATTTTTTTATTTATTCAGAGCCTTTTTTTGAAAATATGTTTTCCTTATACATTCATTATGGGTTTATTATTGACTTAATTTTATATTATTTTATGGGTCTCATTGATAATTGACATCCTATCCCTTGATCCTATATTGTTTTAGAGTGTCATACCTTCTATATCTGATATTCTAAAACCAATGGTTCGAGTCTCCAACCCAGGGCCAAGTAGAGGTGCGACACAATGATAATTATTTTTCGTGCAACAGTTTAATCCCAGGAGGGTTACCTTTTTTTAGAGGGGGTCGTGATAGAGTGTTAGTATATCCTTTAGTTGATAGATAATGTAGAGTGTGGAGTTAGGTATAGTAAAAATTTCACATGTTTTTAAGTTAATGATTCTAGTTGATCTTGGTGTGTGACATTGGCTAGGAGAACCCATCTAGGAAAAGGGATATTAGCCCCCATGATCTGATTCAAAAACTCTATGACTATAAAATTACTAAGTGAGGTGGTTCTTCTTTCACTGCAGATACTTAGGAGTGGTATATGCATCATGATTGACTTGTGTTATTGATTTAATTAATGATTTTTCGGGAAGGATAAAATGATTTAAACAAATTAAATAATTCTTAATCATGTTCCATTTTATGGGATTATTAAATCATTGTTACCCTTTCATCTATGGATCTTGGTCATCCTATACATGTGGGTCTATTAGTGGAGGTGCATCAGGCTGACCAAATTGATCATGAGAGGGTTGATATGTCAATGGAGGTTGATCAGGCTGATCCAATTGATCATGAGATGGTTGATCAAGTTGATCAGGATTATAAGTGGTATATAACATTTTGTTCCTTTTTATGGAATTAATTTTCCATGTACAAGTACTACATTTTTAATGTGGAGATATAGAGATGGTCGATAGAGCTTGAGATTACCATCAATTTGATTTGAACCTGAGTAAAATACTAGGTCTCATTAGCTGTCATTCTAATGATAAGATTTATGATTCAGTGGTGGATGTTGTATATTGGTGAGTGTAAGGGGGAATATGTTTAATGGTTTGACTTTTAAAATGAGTTCTTAGTAGAGATCATATCCTAGATCATTATGGTAGTAAAGAGACATTTGTTTCTATCTCTTCAATAAGGTACCATGTTCTCGAGGGTTCTAAGGATCAATTTAAAAGAATATTTTCATTTCTATGCTGATCATTCTCCTAAAGAGGAGTCTAAAGTGTGAAATCAATTTAAGGTACACCATCCCTCTATCTAGTATGTTGTCAGTCCCATTTTAGTGAAAATGTTTTTGGGGGTAAATAAGAATGATGCAGTTCTCGAGTGTATGCACTCATGAATAATTTCACCATAATAGGGGATCCATTAAGGTAATTAAAGGAGTATATTTTTTAGTGGAAGGTTTTAGGTTCCAGGATGTGAAAGGATTCGACTCATGGGGAGTCTTTCTCAATAACATCCATTTTCACCATCTATTTTTAGTGGCTTCTATTATTTCTTATCATCCTTCTCCTAGTGTTATTTTTATATGGAGGCTATGAAAATAATCATAATTAGATCCCCTTGGTTCATGGATCAATGTTTATTAGAGAATTTCTAATTCATCTATATCCATATTACAAAAAACCAGTGAGGATGTTTCAGCAGTAGGGGTGGTGGTATTATGCTCTTTTGAGGAGAGAGGAGGCAAGAATGTATAAACTAATGAAATTAATTCTGTTTTGAGCTCTCATACAAAGCATGGTCATGGAGGTGGTCATGATCAATGAGGTATAGGATTTGTGAATGGAAATTTATATATTGTGAAGGTTGAAACATAATATGGGATATAAATCATTAGAGGTTTGATTATCATTTCATAAACCCTTGTTTACGCATTATTTTATTTAAAATATTCACACTCATTTTGATGAATGTCTATATTCCATTATTTTGGATTAGATGTAGAGAGAATTCCCTTTCTACTGGTTCTAATTATGCCAGTCAAAGGATAGTCTACCTTCTTGGTTGTGTGATGGGTGTGAATACAAATAATGGGTCTAAACCAGTCATGTGGATTTATCATTATTCATTAGATGTCACTATAAGATTGTATCCTTGGAATCAACTAGGTGTATTCTATGCGTGGTATTATTTATTTCATCTATTATTTTGTCACATTCTCAGATGTATACATCCATCATGATGTTTTCATTGGTGAGAATTGTCTTCATATTGGTAGTAGATGTGTGGATCCCCTTAATTCTAGGATGATTCATATTTCCATTGAATAAGTGGATTCCCGGACGTTGGAGGTTTCAAGAGTTTTCAAGGATTTTCTAGATGTTGTTTTCTAGTAGTTTGTGATGTTACCCCCTCAATGAGATATTGGTATTGTGATAAATTTTATTCCTGGTGATTTTATGATTATGTTGGATCCTTATCAAAGGAATCCTTTTGAGTTCTGCGAGATGCAAATTTAGGCTGGTGATATGATGTGCGATGGTTTCATCTGGCCCAGGGGGTCATCTTTTTATTATCTAGTATTTTTATCCTAGAAGGTAGATGGTAGTATGAATTTGTGTATAAACTATTGTTGTCTGAATCAAGAGACAATCAATAATCATTACCATATTCCAAGTATTGATGATCTTTTTTACTAGGTGAGGGGAAATAGTTGGTTTTTTAAGATGAATCCACTATTAGACCATCACCTATTATTTGTAAAGGATGATAATATTTGGAATCCAACAAATAGTCATAGGTATTGGATCATAATTTTCATGGTGATTTCATTTACTTTCATGTAATCACCATCAGTGTTCATGGGGATCTTGAACTATATGGTTTGTGAATTCATAGACCAGTTGATAGTTGTGTTCATCAATGACACATTGATATTATATAAGATTTAGGAGGGGAATTCCAGTAATAATAGAGTTGTCTTGCATGTTCTTCAATTGAAAGAGTTATATTGAATGTTTTACATGTATATGATTTGGACACAATAGTTTCATTGCCCTAGGTATGTGGTGTCCCATCAGGGTACATCTATATACCCATCCAAGATTGAGGTAGTTATTTCTAGGTAACCCACCTTGAATGTGGAAGTGGTTCAATGTTTCTATGGTCATGAAGTATATTAATGGAGGTTCATATATTATTTCTTATGTATTTCTTCCATGTAGATATTATGGGATAGTAAAAACCATACTATAATCTTAACAATTCAGTGTTATGTAATTTTTTACTACCTAAGGTGGAAATTTATCGATGCTATAGTGCTCAAGTTGTTGGAGGATGGCGTGATTTTTTAGGGGGTTTTAATTCTTTCTATATATTGTTGCAATTCATTTTGATGCATAAAAAGTAGTGATCTCTTATTGGTCTAGGATGTTAGGTCCCCAGGAGCATAACTATTCCACCCATGATTTGGAGATAACAACAATTTTGTTTATGATGAAGATGTAGATACATTTACTTTTTTAGGGTTTTTTGTCGTCTTCATAGATCATTAGATCTTGAGGTATATAATTTTTTAGTGTGATATTAATATATAAAAGGTGGAAGTGTCTCATATGGGAGACTCAAAGGAAAAGTTGATACACTCTCATGTTGAGCATGGTGATGCTATAGAGGGATAGTCATATGATGGTCATAATGAGATGTTGTTTCAAGGGATGATGTTCATTATAGAATCGATGTGAGAGTGAGGCCATTGTGATTTTAAAAAATTACATTCTTTTTTGAACCAGGTATAATATAAGATTTAAAGAGTCTTGAGAACCTATTTTCTGTGTCTTGGGATGAAATAAGTGGTAAAGCAGTTGATGGATAAGTAATTGGTTCAATAACAAGAAATGGTTGGACACCATGTTCATGGAGGTTTGTTTCATACCTTAGATGTAGAAAAGGGGATATGATATGAAATATTGATCTAATATTTCATATGGTTACCCTATTCTAATGGAGGTTATGATTCTATTTTTGTAATCATGGACTAGTTGAGAAAATCATCTCACTTCTTATGAACTAAGGAGTCAGGTGATGTAGATTTTTTGTCAATGAGGTATGTGTATGATATGGTGTTTCAATATAGAGTTTTGAGTTCTATAGTATTATATAAAGATGATAATTTTACCTCATGAGTCTTGTGGGTTTTTTATAATTCTTTTTGAACTCATTTATTTAGTAATAGTGTTTTCCACCTTCAAATGGATGGGAATAAGAAGCAGACTATCCGGACACTGGAGAAAATATTTTCAGTGTGAATCTTATACTTTCGAGAGTCCTGGGTAAATCACATAAAATTATTTTAGCTTTCATATAAAAACAACTATAAAACATCCATAGGAATATACGTTTTGAGTATTTTTAGTGGGGGTCCATGTTTTTCTCTATTATGTTCACTTGAGGTTGGAGTGTTTTCAGTTCTTAGTTCTGATGATTTGACAAAAAAGATAGAGAATTTTTAGGTTTTTATTTAGTGGATTAAATAATAACTGGACTAGAAAAATCTAATTTTGATCATAGATGGAGGTCCTTATTGTTTTTTTAGGCTACCACATGTTTCTATAGGTTTCTCCTTATCGTGGGAAGTCTAGGATTGGTAGTGCAAGTAAAAACATACCCTATTTTCTTTCAACTTTAATGGTATTGGGGAAGATTAGAGATGTTTTTTATTAAATAGAACTCCCAAAATAAATGTAATATAGTCATAATGATATACATGTCTTGCTGCTCCATCAGTATCTTCACAATTAATCCCATTTCATTGATTAGATAGTGTGGGTTATCGAGGATGAAACCACAATCTTGTAGAAACTATAATAGATAATGGATCATAAGAAGATGGTGAGTTATATAAAAAATATCATTTTTTATAATTTAGAGGCATCATGGCCTACAAGAGAGTATGTAGAAGCATGAGGTTCATATGTGTTCCTAATACCAAGGGTTGTTTTATGTTTTCTATGATTTTTTTTCTTTGATGATCTGAAGTTTTTATTTGTTTGGTTAAGAAATATGTTTTTCCCTTGATATTTTATGTGTAACTAAAGCATAAAGCATATTAAGAGGGAAAAAATGTTTCTTAATCAAATTAAATTATACTTTGAGATGATTTAAACCATTCTTGTGAGTCAGTAATTCTGAAATAAGATAATATCTTGATATGGTAGATGGAATTCATTCACCTAAGTGCATGGGGCACTATTTTTCTGTGGTTATTGTAATAATTATTTTTGGATGGTTAGAGGATTATTTGGTAGTATGGATGGTTATATGGAAGGGACTTGTTTTTTTCGATGGTGTGAAATAGTGTACTACAATGATGGTTATTTAGATAGTTGTGGGATAAAAGAGGGTTGGGGTTGGTGTGGTGGTGTTATTGTGTGATTTTTTTATATGTTCTAATTTTATTTATGTTATTAAATGGTTTTTGTGTTTAGTTTTAATTAAATTATTGATTGGTATCTCATGAGATAGTTTTTTGGAACTTTTTTCCTCAATAATTTCTAGGTTAGTTTTGGTTTTTGTTGGAAATAAAAGTTTATAATGTATATGATGTAATGATATATGACTATTCTCCCATTTCATTATAAGAATACTTGTAATGGATATGTCAGTGGATTTTTTGAGGAGTTCAGGAGTATGTGGTGGACTGCATCAAAAAAATTAGCTAAGGGAGTCCTATGTAATGGGGCATGGGGTTGTGTTTTATAGTGTGATGATGAGGCATACAAAGGCTGAATGTAGTGTAGAGGGGCTTGGGGGAGGATTTTAATAGTTTTATATTTTTAGGAGAAGTTATATCGTAGATCTGGGATATGAAATATCATCTTTATCAGTAGTTGAGAGTTATAGGGTAGAGATATTAGAATTTTCTTAGAGTCACATGGGTGAATGTTTTATACAAAATTCATTTTTGATGTACCTACACCATGGATTTTGGCTTTAATGTAGTCACATTTCCCATTGTTGGGTTATATGCCATGTTTAACTTGGATAAAATATAGTCCATTCTCTTCTTTTATCAGGTCCAGGGAATGGGGTAGCCACAAACATCATTGCCTCTTAGACGAACACTACTTCAACAAGTTATCCGGCACTTCCCCATGGTCCTCCATATTTTTAGTAATTCTTTTGTGCGGTGAGGGGGAATACATTATGGTCTAATGTTTTATAGACCACATATAAAAATAAATTAACATAGAATCCTTTTATTATTCTTATTTTTATATTGTTTTTTGGGTGTCTAATGTTTATCCATCAGAGTTATTTTAACCCATAATACATATATTTCAACCACTTCTATGAAATATTGATTTTTGGTGGTTTTAGGTCAGTTTTCCTCATTCCCTCTCCACTATTTCATTCAACTCAATAGTTAGAGATGTTATCAATGAGTAAATCATTGGTTTTTATATTTTATTGGTAATGGAATAACCTATATTGATGTGTTCTTGTATGTTAAAGGTTTTAACATTCATTGTGGTTATATAATATTGTCTTCCTCACATTCCAACCTTCAAAAATGGTTTAAGAATGTTTCATTTGAAGATGGGGATCCTTCGTTTCACATATAATTATATCATATGGGAGGGTTTCTGCTCTCTTTATCTTTTGGGAGGATAGTATACACCCTCATAATATTGATAACGAATCATTTTATCTGAAATTTAATGGGTAACGATAGAAAAACACATGATTTAAATTTTTTGTTATTGTTTGATATTGGTATTTTACAATCATGGTTCCTTGCTTAAAATTATACATATTATGGGATTTTTTTAACTATGTTTGATGTGTTTTTTGAACCCTATGGTGAATTTTTTTATCATAAAAAATGGAATTTCCTAACCACTTATATATGTTTAATAAGATGGTTTCCCCTAGAATTTTGGTTTTTGTTATAATTCCCTTGAAAATAAATTTTAAAACTATGTGAATCCCCTTGTTTAAATATAAAATAATACTTGTTGTGTATGTGAAGTGGTTTTTATGGGTAATGGTGAAGTGTGGATGTGATGATATGTGGATATAGTAGGTGGTGGTGGGGATGTGTAAAGTGGATGTGAAGTGTAATGTATATATAGTTTTGAATAGTTGAAATATGGGTCATGTTGGCATGAGAAAGGTTGGGGGATCTTTGATGTATTGTGTTATGCTATTATACTGAGTAGTAATGTAATAACATGTTAATATTGAATTGAAATGAATGGTATGGATTGGCCTGGGTAGAATCGTAAATGAATGAAATGGTTTAAAAATCAAGATATCTGAAAAAATGGTTTAATATAGAAAGAACCATGGTGTGGTCTTGTGGATTTTTCATGTGATGTCATGCATTTAGAGGTGGAAGTGAATGTTTGGGTTGTTTTGAAGCTTATTTGTGATCTTGTGGGAATATTTGTATCCTTGTTGGGAACCCATGGGTTAGTCTTGTTTGTGGGAATGTATATATATTCGTTGTATGTTAATTCATATTTCTAGACGCACCCCCCATGTCGAGCACTATGTTACGAAAACTATATTATTTGGGGGTGTTTTTTTCAACATCCTTGTTGTTAGTGTAGATGGATGGAAACCAATTTTCCCTCAATATCCCTTTCAGTAAAAACAAACATGCACAAGGTGTGATTTCCATAAGTCAAATGTGTATAGGTTTGATGTCTGATGTGATGATGAGATGGCTTATGATGGGGGTTTTGCATATTATGAAGCTATAATGAGGTAGTTTTCCATCATCTTCATGATACCCTACTACATTATTTATGTGTTTGTGGATGATTTCTGGTGGCTCAGGTGTCTTTGGGTGATATGTGGTATGATGTGTTGGCTCATGTGTCATTAGGTGTGATGTGATGTCATAAACCAAATACCTTTGGGTGAGATGTGATGTGATGTGTTGGAATAGATGTATTTGGGTGAGATGTTATGTGATAGACAATATTTCAATTTGAATAATGTTATATGAAAGTTATGAGAGTTCCATGTCATACAAATGTTTGGTGTGGGAGCCCCATATCCATGGGAATGCAGTGTGATGTACCATTTTATAAAATTCCTCTTATTATGTTAGTATAATTATATGTTTTATTTGGTGAGTGTGTCATGGCGAGGATAAGGATTTTTTGTTGATCTATTTAGGTGTTGTTGGTTTTGTTGTTTCTCACTAGTGCATTACTATTCTTTTTCCACATGTAAACGATTGACCATGGTTATGATCCAACTAAGTATAATTTTATGATTACCCTATGAATATTAAAACTATATTAAGGTTTTTATGAGGGTTTTTTCTATCATAATATACATTACTAGCATATATTTTTTTCGATTCTATTTTATTACCATAGATTTAGCTTTTTGGTACTTAATTGGAGAGTTTTATTTGTATTTTTTTACATTATTCATGCTTGATGGTATGTTTTTTTCATTACTTTTATATTGTATAATGGATTTTATTGATATTTTATATCCTATATCATAACAATATATTGTTATAGATGGTAATTTTCTCCATTTGTAAGAATTTTATACCCTCGGTAGTAGTTTCCCTCACATGACCCCTTAGAAGGAGTTCATTACAATTGATTGATTTAAATTTATTATAAAAAAACATAATAGGATAAACTATGGAATATCATCTTTAACATGCTTTAAATGTGTCGAATTTCATTATTACATTTCTATTTAATATTTACCATATATTAAACATTCTAGTTAAACTGAATCTTCTATATTGAAATCAATTTTGAATGGTGAAGGAAAATCATTATATAATACGTTTTCCAAATGATTCTCTTTAAAATCATACAACAACTAAGTTTGTATGCATTCAAAACAATTTATTTTTATTGGAAAACATGCATACCCATTCATTTAAAAATATAATTATACAATGGTAAGTTTTTTAATAGGAAAATTTTTATTCAATCATGACTAGTAAGAATGTCTTTAAAACACATATTTTTTTGTTTACTAATAAATACATGATAAGTTGTTACTTTTTAAATTAATTTCAAATCCACTAATAATTCATGGAATATCATTTATATTTATATATATATCAATGTTTTATATATAAATTGTTTGAAATATGTAATATTTACTAATGTTAAATAAAAACTAATAGATTTAATTCAAGATTAATTAATATATTTCAGTTTAAGAATTTCAAAAATACGAGTTCAAATTTTCAATCTTCTAGTTATAATTTAGTTATATTTTGAACCATTGTACTTAAATTATTAATATTTTTAATATATCAAACGTGTGCTGAAATATGTTATAATTATAATTTTTTAAAAACATTTTGTATATTTTTAAGTTATAAAAATGTTATTTTAATTAACTTATTGGTAGATTTTTTTATTTAGAAATTAATTACTTTGAGCCTTGTTTGTTTAATAATTTTCTATATAAAAATTATTTTTTTCTAGGAGAAGTTTTTTAATATTACATAGTAGATATAGCGAATAAATTTTCAGGAATATAATATTTTGTTTTTATGTTATGATAAATTTCAAAATGGGGGATATTTTTTCACAATTTATCAAAAAAAATCGTCATTTATTTTATTTCAAAAAATGGGAGTGATTGTTAGTGCTTGGTTTGATTAATGGAGATTTTTAGTATTGGTTTTTGACTATTTTCTTTGACTATTACCAATAAACCACCATTTTAACAAATAACTCACATTTTTAAATTTATTATTTATAATTTCTCTTAACATTATTAAATCACATAATGTTTATTCTATAATTAATCTAGTGATTATAATAAATTTTATAAAAATATATAATTTTTGGAGTTATACTATTTTTTTATTATTTCCATATTTTATTAATAGGAAAACTTATATGAATTATTTTTAAAATCATATTATACTATTTTTCATTGTCATACAAAACAATTTCTCAAATTCCGAAAAAAATGAGTTCTCAAAGTCATATGATTTTTCTAATGTCATGTGAAATTTATTATAAATTCATACAATTTCATTAATGTCATATAAAAATATTAATTTCAAATAAAATTAATATTAAGTAATAATAATTTGATTTCAAATTCATATGAACTATGTTTTAAAAAGTTATATGTTTTTTTATTTCTTTATTACATACATTCAACGAACTACATTCATTCTTACAAATAACTATAATATTGTTTTAATATAATTATAATCATGTTTAAGTGGTAGGAGATCCTTAATATAATGAATGGTGAAATTTTTATTATATATATAATTGATGCATATAGCATTAAACCAACCTTACATTAAAATCATCCTAACATCATTTTCATGAATACATAGTTTTCATCTTTATAATAAATCAACCTTACAGAAATTCCACACATATATATTTTTTATTATTATCAAAATCATTCAAAACATACTCTATTTTATTACATCTTTCTATTATTTATTCACCAATAATTTTTGTGAATTTTCTTTTCTATTATTCCATTTATAAAAATACAAATAATTACTAAACAATTATATCAAATGTGTTTTTGAATTTTTAATAATTATCAAGAGAATGGTTTTTCAATATTTGAAAGATATGTATAATATTATTTAATGATAGTATTTCCTTTTTTTATTATTTCTTAATTACCATGGATGGTGTTGATTGGTTTCCAAGAAACACCAACCTGATAAAGGTCATGAAAAAAATATTGAATCCATTAGGTTATTTGCTTCAAATAGAGGATGGAGATCGTGAGAAATTAAAATGGGATACAAAACATGATATTTTATTCCACTTCGATTTATATTCTAGGAATTATTTCTTATGATACACATTCATACATTGATTATTCATTTTTTAAGGATTTCTTATTCACTATGTTCTTCAATTATTATAATTAACCATGATGGGACAAAGTTTCATTTTTTCACCAAATTTAATAATTCATTAATTAAAAGTAGATCATTTTATAATGAATAGAAGAAAATACAAAAGGGAAAAAAATTGAAAAAAATTATGGAGTCTTAAAATAGTGAATCCCTAGTGAATCAACCCAAATAATTGTAACACACTCTATTGGATAGTAACCAAGGTATAAATAAATAAGAATAGGGTGATCCTACGTACCCTTAGAATCCATAAAATCTTAAAAATTATTACCTTCATGAAAATTATGTAATAGGTTTTTATAACCAACATATGACTTTCATCTTCAAATATGATAGATAATAGACTGAATAGTGACGTACCTCCCTTGGGGAGAGTTAAAGAGGACCATAGAATCAGTTTCAACCACCGAGGGTGTAATGTTGAAGGATATACTCACCTAAAATCCATATTAAAAAGATTTTACCTCCACCATAAGTGAGTCACCTCACCCATAGAAACCACTAAAAGTAAGAAACACTAACTTGTTGTAGTCATGGGTAGCTCCTCCTCCTCTCATAATTCCATGGTTTCAAGAACCGTCATAGTTAATCTTGAGCCTATAGGTAGGGGGATTCTACTGAACCAATCTACATGGGGGTGTCACTCTCTGCATTGAATATTCAAGGCCCCTACCACCCATGTAAATCCTCAAAGAGTGTTTATTTTTCCAATGTTTAAGGAGTGGACCAAGATCAATGGAAAAGCATCTAGACCAAGATTGTAAGGAAAATCCCAAACTCGAAAAGTCATCCACCCTAGACCTATTAATGGAATTAAAAATACACCAATAACTATCTAAAACCATATATTCTCTCACATTTCATTACACACTATTGTCCACCACCCCTTGACACTATGCCTAGAAATTATTTTCATTATTACCTTAAAAACTCAACAATAATGATGCTCCCTAATCCCTACCACACAAATCAGGACCAATCGTTATCAATGAACATATTGGAATCATGACAATATATGTTTTTTGAGAATCGTTATCAATGAACATATTGGAATCATGACAATATATGTTTTTTGGGACAACCTGAATACCATTATATTGGATTAAATCATTAGTTTGAAAAGACAAATTCCATATTCACCAGACCAAGAAACAGTGTTTAATCGGGATGAATTTACACTAATAGATCTTATCTATTATAACATTCATTTGAACTTGTAGGGAAATACGATACTCCTTAGCCAAGAACACTCTCAATGAAGTGTTGATGAATACAAATTTATGAGGTTACTAAAAGATCTTTAGGTTTTTGAAGACCTCACATTATTTCAGGTTTATTTTAGCTTGATTGAACGCTGGGAATACACTAGCTTGATAAAAGTTAATATCGGGCATGGGGAAGCTTTGAAAACCTAAGGGAACTACCAACCAGAAATTATTCTAGTAGATATGTCACAACAACCAAAAATCTACCTCGATCATTTTTGATGAATTGGAATGCAACCTCACATCATTTTCCAAAGGGTGTTGATATGTCCCTTTAGGTTACTAAGGTCTTCCCCATACATACCCTAAATAAAGGGATCCCATTAAGACATACCTTCTCGGACCTTCAACATCAACTTTTCTTGATGGATACGCATGATATCTATCACATTCATGAGATGATTACGTCCATATTTCACCCACTTAGCCATTCGGTCCCAAGATTCCTAATAGAAATTCCCTTTTATATGAGAGACCCAAATAAAATAAGTCTTGATTTACACAGTTTTTTAGACCACTAATTTTCAAACATTATGAATAGACAGGAGGTGCATCAAAATTGAGGTATGAATGAAATTAAAAAATGTGATATGACCCCAAAAGGATAAAAATGTGACTTATACATAACTATAAGAGATGTAATTATGTTCAACAGGATCTCATAATGTTAAATGCGAAGTTCACAGAGAAATAGGTCCCCCAAGATAATTCGGTGGAAAATATTTTCTATTGATTCCTAGCATATCTTCAATCATTTTAACACGATTCTCAGAGCATGATTTCACAATACAAATGTCTATACTTCCATAATTTTTTTATTGACCACTCCACATGAAACAATCCTTAAAAACATTAATCATTCCATGAATATATATTCAATAACCATTAATAAAGATAAGAATGACATCAGAAAACAAAAGGTTAGACAGAAAATTAAAGTGATTCCTAGAAGTGTAAGGCATGATTCTTCTCTCATTGATACAGGAGGAAATACAAATTTTATTCTTTTTATTATATGGTTTATTCATTCTATATCCTATAGGGATTTCTTATTGTACATTGTATTGTTTTCATTAAGATTCATCCCAACTGACACACCATTGTACCTCCACAAAAATAGCTTTCTTGTGTTTATATTAGTTTGAATATAGAGTAGGACCACATAATTTGTGAGTTTTTTTCTTGAACTCGCAAAAATAATAGTTTATAGATAATCTATATAAATTTTTGAGTTCTTCGTTTTCCTATAAAATGTAGTGTTTGAGGTTTCTACCTTTATTAAAGGATCTATGTATTAGTGGATTCCACTATTATCACTAAGTTTGTTTGTTTTCAAAGAGTAGATGTTGGATCTCCTTATCCAAAAAACATTACAAGTCACAAAATTCCTAATCATTTTTCCATATTTTTTTGTGGTAAAAAATTTCACAAGTACTATGAATGTTTTATCTATTGAACTTTTATTTTAGTAATCTACACCAAATTAATAATTTTGTTTAAATTTTTTGATTTTATATTAACTCCCATCCTAATTTTCTTTTCATCTCAACTAATACCTACCAAATGTAATTAAATATTTACCCTTAAATAATAGATTTTCCTTGTTGTTACTTTTTACAAAACCTAACACTTGGTATCATAGATTTAGATTTAATGAAAATTTTCATTTATTTTTATTATTATCTATTTTTTAAAAAGATATTACCATATCCCTTGACAAGACTATAAGAAAATCTACATTTGACTTATGTCAAGTTAATAAAATAAATTTTTAAATCATTTATGACCACCCCACAGTAATGAATGTGATTAGGGATATTTGAAGGGTAAAATGGTTTTATTAAAAAAACAAACTAATATTGAATATTATAAAAATATTTCAAGACTATAAACTACCTAAAGATGAAATTCATTGGTTAACTTAGTATAAAGCTATTAAAAATGTTTTAAACTACAATGTAATGAATTTTCCTTATTTTGATTTTAATAGAAGAGTTTATATCTACATTTCATCTTAAAAAACGTATTATAACATTTGGAGGACATTTAATGTAAATCAGCAAGGAACTCATAAAATATACTGAACCAATCTTGTTATTAAAAAATATGAGTATAAAAAATTTAGAATTATTTAATATAAATTCATTTGTGATATTTAAAAAGGGTTTAAATAAATCATGAAAAACTTGGTTTCCTTTAAAAATAAATAATAATGATATTTTGATCATATGTAAACATTAATCCCTACCTAAGAAGTGGAATTACAAGAAAATGGAAATTGAATAATTTAAATATATTATTAATTATACTAACGATTCAGATCTTATATCGCAACATTTATATGAACTAGAGAAAAATAATAATTATAGTAAAGATTATGAAAAAATAATGGTGTCTCTTTTATATAGTCTAATCTTGTTTCTTTTGACTCCTATTGTGATTATGAAAATTCATAAAGTTGTAAAAAATAAGATATATAAAATTTTATTGAAGAATTCATTCAAATAATCCTAAAAAGGAGACAAAATTCTATAGAATGATGTAATAAAATGTAATAGCAAATTTTCAAGATAAAATGTAGTACTATGAAATATACTAATGTTTATAATTTAAATATTTATGAGTGTATATATAAAGGAAATATTTAGTCTGACTATCCTAAGATAATTCATAAAAGGATAGATAAAGAATATAAGAATAAAGAGAATAATCTTCCTTGTGGTTTCGAAATCAACATAGTATAATATATTATTCTTGTATAATATTTTCATAAGAAATATATTAGTATATTGAATTATTGGGAATATATTATTAGTTAACATTTTCAACTACTAAAATACATTATTTAAGTTATTTGAAATAATTTTATATAGTGGTTTGTAATATTTATTTAATTTCATACATAGAAGAATGAAAAATTCTAATTCTATTTATAAGAAATCAAGAATTAACTATTTAAATTGAATTTGTGATAAAAATGAAATGGAAATTGAAAGAAATATTGTAATATATAATAAATCCAATAAGGACAATATTAAGAGTGTTTATGAAAACAATAAATTAGTTATTGAAATTGAGAAGTTGAAGGATACTATTTTTAATATTGATAGTGAAAAATTAGTATTCCTGGTTAACAAGGATTGTATTTAGGTACTAGAAAAGAGAATAATTGTTTGAAATTTTTAAATCATGTATTAAAGAAAAAATCTATGATGATTTTTAAATTTTTGAAAACAGAATTGGAAAACCAAAAAAAATTATAAGATAAAAAAGAACATTTCTCTAAATTCACTATTGTATTTCAAGATCAATTTAAAATTATAAAATTAAAGAGGAAAACTAAAAAGAATAGAAATTGGATTTGTATTGGTTTCAATGATAGATTACCTCATATTTATGATAATGAATTCTTAAATAGAGAAACTACTAGATTTTATTTTATGAATTCCTTAAAATGTGGTTGAAATGTCAATTATGCTTTAGATTTATCTCTAAAATATTATTAATCCTTTTATACAGATTATTATTTTTATAATATCTAATTTCATTATAAAAAAGTACAATTCCTTGTACATCCTTGGTGCCTCAATGATCATATTCAAATCCAACTAGTCCTATAATGATCTACACTCCGAAAAAGTATCTTTTTTTGAGAGCATGAATACCGATTTAGGTATTAATTAAATTATATACTATAATGTTTTTTAATTTGAAATTTTATGTTTGATCAAGAATATTGTAATTATTTCTCAAAATATATATTTCCACCTTACTATAATATTTTTAATAAGTTGTTTAATATTAATTTATTGATAATCATTTTCATCATTTTGGAATATATTTTATTAATTTTTAATGGAATCAATATTTTGTAATTTTTTTGAAATTTATGATAATGGTTTAATCTTAATTATTGAAAGAAATTTTTGATTCATAACAAGGTAATATTTTTGATTTTAAAAACTAAATTTTTTTTTTTGAACTTTTCAATTCGCTTTTTAAAATTTGGCTTTATCTTATATTTTTATACTCATTTTTTTATTTTATATGTACATAAATTATTCTTATATTTACCACAATTATTAGTCTTTTGTAAGCATGTTATACTTTTTTTAGTTTTAATCATGTTATTATGTTTAAAATTGGGGAATATTTTTTGTTCAAAAAATTGGTTGTTTGACCCTTATTTTTCTAATTAATGGGTATATAGAAGGTATTATTTTATGGGTGTGTTGTTTTTATATTATAAAATTTTATTAAATTTAAAATTTCTAAATTGTTTTTATAAACATTTTGATAAATTTTGAATAAGAGGATATTTTTTATGTAATTTTAATAAAACCATGTTTTCTTTTCTTATACCCCAAATGGAAGACATTTTTAGTGTTATTCACATTTGACAGATTTTTTTAGTATTAGTGTCTAGTTAATTTATTTTTATATTTAAAAAATACGTCACCATATTTATAAATTCCTCACATGTATAAATTAAGAAATTATAATTTCACATAGATTTCTTAAAAATAATTTTGTTTATTATTTATGTATTTTAGTGGTTATATAGGATATTTTTATAAATCTGTAGATTTTTGTGTTCAACTATTTTTATAATGTTTTCAGAATTCTAAATAAGGTTAAATTCATATATTATCTTATTAAAATTATAAAAATCTCTATTTTAAAGTCAAATGAAACTATCTATCAAATTCATATGAATCCATGTTTTCAATTTCATATTATTTTTTAAAATTCAAAAAAGAATGGATTTCAATGTCATAGTATATAATAAAGTTATACAGTTTTTAGTATGAAATGATTATTGAATTCCTATAAAATGGTTGTAATGTTAGTACGAACCACATTTTCAAAAGTTATATAATCAGTGATTTCTTCTTGTCATCTATATGAAGAACTACATTAATGATTAAAAAGACTAGAGTGAGGTTTACATAGAGATAGGTCGGGTTTTGTAGTTAATTTTCATTATCATATAGGACATTTAAATGTTGCATATTGCCTAAATATACGGTTATGACCTAAAATTATAATTATAGTAAAATAAACCTTGAATAATTTTCATAATTAAGTGTTTTTTATGTTTACATGAAGTCATCCACACTGATATTATATATTTATAGAATTCATATTATTTCAATATAATTTATTAGATACATTACTATCTTATATTTTGGATATTTCCAATTATATTATTATTTATGTGATTTTTTAAATTAATAAATAAAATACATAAAATTGATAAACAATTATATTGAATGTGTTTGTAGATATTCATCAAAATTATTACCCTTCAAATAAAATTTTCATATATGTGGGATATATTAAATATTAGGTAACACTATAATTAACTAGTTTTCTTATTTCTAACTGTTGTTAGTTATGAATGGTTTTCAGGAAAAACAAAATGACGATGATTATGATTATATTACTATATTCGTTAAACCATTTCCTTAAAATATTGGTTGAAGATATCTAGAAACTCAAATAGGATATAGAACAAGAGATTTTATCTCTTTTCTTCTAATGTGATAATAAATTTTCTATATGTCATTTTTCATAAATTAATGGTTAAATTTTGTATGTTTTTTTGCTATACCTAAAGCATTAATGTTCATCATCAACCATCAAGGGTCAATGCTTCATTATCTTTGTCAAAATTCTTTCTATTATTTTTCTAGTTTGTTGGATATAACAGTCATTGTGATGTCTTTTTGTGTCGTTCATTGTTTTCATCGTGCTGTAAAAAAACTCACACAAGTTTTTGGATCTACTCAAAATGGTAGTATCATGGTTATGATAACCAAATGTTAAAGAAGGACGACACTAGTTTTCCTTGAAACAGGAAAATCCATAGGTTATGGGTGGTCATAAAAATTCATAGTTTATTATTATTAAAAAAGGAATTATATTATGTTGGGTATACTCATTTTTAAAGGATCTAGGTCATAGTGGACACCACTTCTCTTACAAAGTTAGAGAGTTTTTGAAGAGTACATATAAGGTCTCATGATATAATAATATGTCAAATTTTTAGTGTTTTTCTTACTTGTTTTTAATAATTTATCTACTTGGACACTACACATGCACTATGAATGTGTTATCTGATGTATTTTATTGTTAAAACTCTACATAGATTTTTTTTCAAAATTTAAAGTTTTATTAAACACCTTATAGACAATATTTTGATCCCTACCAAGACCCAATAATTATTTGTAATGCATCACCAATAATATATACTAATACTCCAGGGTTATTTTTTAATGATACCTAACACATAGTATCAAAAAATTGTATTTATTATATAATTTGTATTTTTATTATTTTATTTTCTTAAGTTAACCTGTTATCCAAGGTTTTAACACATGTAATGGATGACCTACTTTTTAGTTATTTAAGACATGAGACTATGTTTTTTAATCCTATTAGACAAACACACTTTTATGGAAGAAACACTATATGATGGAAGGATAAAATGGAGGTATTTATTAAAAAAAATTGTTATTGAATATTAGAATTTTATGGAAATACCATAAAAATTAGTTGAACATAATAATTTAAATAGTAATGATTCTACTAAATGTGTATTAAACTATAATTTTATTAATTATATCTGTGGTAATTTATGTAAATGTTTTTATATCCATATTTCATCATGTAAAATTTCTACTAACATTTTGATGAATTTGAACTCACCAATCATCTTATTGATAAAATATTGTGAAAAAAGTATAGTGTTCACATTACTGTGATTCAATAATTAAAAATTTTTAACTTTTAAATAATTAGAGAGATATAAATAAAATTTACTATATATTTATTCAATATGGTTTACCTTGAAGAAATAATGCTGAATGGTGTTTTGGTCGAAAGGATACTTGGAGTTTTTCTAAAAAGGGTAATTAATATATGGTGTAAATTGAAGAATGTAAATATTTGATATATTATACCTTGTATGAAGTCATTAGATCTCTACATCAATATGAACCATAGGTAAGAACAATAATAATGATGTTAATGAAAAAATAATGGAGTTTCATATCAATCATTTACACATATTTATTTTTACTCTTCTAGTAACAATGTATGTTCATATTTTTTTTGAAAAAGGATATTAATTAATTGAAATTGAAAAATTCATACAAGGGATCCCAAAAATTCGAAAAATATCCAAGGAATTTTTAAATATGTATAAGAAAAATTTTAAGAGGAAAGGTAATAAAACTAAATGTATAGATGATGTTTGTTATACTCGTTATTATTTTATAATTAAAAGAATCATAATTTTTGAAAATATTAATATGAATTATATAATGAAGAATATAAATATACAAAAATAAAGAGTAATTATAATCATTATTGGATATGTATAGAATAATATTATTCTAAGGAGGAATCTAAAAGTGATAAACTAACATGTAACATTGAATTAATGGAAAACATTCAAAAGTAACTTTTTTTGCTCCTCACTCACATTATTAAAGTTATTTGATATAATAATCTAGGATGGATTGATGTTTTTTTAATGGACATAATGGATGAACAAAAAAGTTATAATTATTACATAAAATTTAATTCTTTTGATTCTGGTTTTAGTAATATGATATCAAGAATTAAAGAGTTAAAATAAATTTTGGATAAATATCCATAATAAATTGAAAATATTTCATAATTTTCAGTAGGTTTAATTAGGATCCTAAAAAGATAGGTTAAGAAAACATAAATTTCTTATAGAATATGAAAAGTTAAAATATACTATTTTAGTGTTTGATAATGAAATAAAAGAATTCATGGTTATGAATGATTTTATTTCTATTATGGGATATTTGAGTAACTATTTTAAATTTTTTTCTTTATGTACTAAAGAAAATATATGTTTTGTTTTTAAAATTATTCAAAAGTATTATTAGAAAACATCATTTTGATGTTGGACGTTTTTAAATATTCATTATTGATATTCACTATTATAAGTCAAATCCAAGATGAATTTATGAAATTATAAAGGATGATAAAAAAATGAAAAAAGAGAATTATATTTGTTTTGGTGATAGATTAATTTATATTAGAAGAATAAAATTAGAAATGGAAAAACAATTGGAATACCATATATAACATACATTAAATTTGATATATTTGGTCATTTTACATCAGATCTCTCTTTGTAAATGTTCAAACATGTATTCATACAATGTGTTGTTTATCAAAAACCTTTTTTGATTTAGAAAGCACTAATACATGTACAACATTGGTTCCTAATTTATCTTATGAAAATACCACTAGTCCTATGTCTGTATACATCCTCAG
The DNA here is from genome assembly GCA_963277665.1 of Viscum album. Taxonomy (NCBI): domain Eukaryota; kingdom Viridiplantae; phylum Streptophyta; class Magnoliopsida; order Santalales; family Viscaceae; genus Viscum; species Viscum album. Next base: position 696,231,216 of record OY728128.1, read on the forward strand.
GTATGTTTTTTTAAATACAATACATACTCATTCATTTCATAATTAAATTTTATACTATTATGTTTCTAAATCTATGAAATTATATTTCATCATGGAAATTGAGTATGTTTATTTGATGTAATATTTTTATATTACAGAAATATGAATAATAATTTTTTACTTTTTAGTAAAATGAAAATCCTCTTAAATTGTTTTGAAAATATTTTACCTTATTTTTAACATCCCAGGTAAATAAAAAAATTAATAATTTTCATATTTATTATTATTTTAGAATGAGATATTAATTTTACTTTAAAGGGGTTTCTATGTTCGATAGCGTACCCGATATGCAACAATGAGTTTCTTTGAAATCTTACGTTGCACACTAGTAATAAAATAATATTATTTTAAATGGTAGTTAACACGTAGTCGTTGTATTGGTGGGAATGAATAGAAATTACTAATATATGATTAAATATTTTAAATGTTTTTACATTTATCCAATAATGGATAAAGTCTTAAAATAAGAAAAGAATTCAATTTTAGGCATAGATACTCTGATATTCACTAAAGGTCCACTTATCACCTTTTGATGGAGAACCTTCATTAAATATAGTTTTGGTCACTCTTACATATTCTATTGGACCAAATAAAATTCTTCTTCAGAATCGGGACATCAATATTTTCTTTGTGTAAATTTTAGGTATTTTTTCATTAAAGTTCATTTTTTATTGAATAGTGAAAAATGTTGTATTTTAATTCAAAACATATTTTTAATGTAATTTATTTGTATGATTAGATTATCGTTTGAATTGGTTTTAAAGTGAAATTAGAATATATTTTTACCATTTAATCCAATAGTGGTCGTTGTAATTAATTTTACGTGGAAATCGGACTTAAACTAGTGTCAATCTTTTGATACTTATTATTTCATAAAAACATGCTATTTGTTTTGACAGCGGGAATTAATTATTAAATTAATTAATGCAACTTATATGTTTTGAATTTTGTAAAATAGACATTGTTTTTTAATTCGGAATATCAAATATAGCTTAGGGTGAATTTTTGATATTTTTCTGAAAAACTACAATTTTTGATGAATAGTGAAACCACTAAGTGGTACTTATAAAAATTGATTTTCCGTTTAAATGAAATTTTACCACCTCTGCATTTTGAATTTCAAAAATCCGACATACATGGTTGTCATTAAGAAGTAAAATCTGGTTTAATGGGACTAAAATAATTTTTTGGTGAATAGTAACTTTTATGTTTATTAATCGCAATTAGAGGTAATTAGTGTAGTTTAAGGTAAAAATAATGTTTTAATAATATGAAATGACCAAGACACATGTCCTACCCTTATTGGATGTGTCATTTCCGACCAAGACAATCCATGGGTCAACATGGGGACCCCATGGATCCACTTTGGTAGGAAAATGACATTAATAACTTTTTATTTAAAGTTAAAATAAAAATGTCACAAACATGAGTGGTTTTACTAAAACAATTCCTAAATGGGGTTATACATGTCAGATTTTTGACTATAAATATTCCCTAGATATCTAAAATGATTTCCTACATCATGATAATTTTTTTATAATTTTTAGACATTGTATAAATTAAAATTTTTATGACACCATGATGATGCAACGATTACCTCATTATTTAACGATTAAAATAAAATGAAAAGATAATGTAAAATCTTAGACCTACACATGTCAAAAACCTATTGGATGGGTGGATTTAGAACTCTTATCAACTTATCCTTTAAATATATAATTGTGGGAACATTTTTTTCCGAAAATTATTTTATTATAAAGTATCTTTTCTGAACTTTCCAAGAGTGCCCCTCCTCACCTCTTATAAAAGGCCCCCACCTCTATCACCGTACCCACACCTCTCAAGCCTTTTGGTTCGGCCAAGTTCTGCTCTTTTTGTCTCTCCACATCCCTCTTTTACACATAGAATCCTCACTTTGGGCATAAGTCTTCCCAAGGAAGCCTTTGAGCTCAAATCAAAAAGAGTTACCCGTTTTAAAGGTAGTGTTTTCTCTTGTGTTCTTTTGTTTTATTTTGCTTCTCCAACCCTCTAAACTCTTTTTATTACTTTATTTTGTAACAACACCAGTATATTAAATATAATAGGATGTTTTTATAAGAAGGATTCGAGCTACACCTACACATACCTCCGTCTAATTGTTAATGAACATACTGTTTCTGTGGTTGGAGAATTTATGCCTTACGAAATGATGATTGTTCAATCTTCATTTTACACCTTTAATGGTGGCCATTAAGATGTCACTATATTTATATATTATATATATTATGTTTATGTTTTCCTTATACTTCTGTATTTTTCATTTGTGTTATACCATTATGGCTTCCATTATGGGTATACAAGATATCTTCATTTTAGGAAGTGCAGACTACCGCCCCCTCAAAGGGATTTGATTCGTTAATGACATATGTGGGACGTATAAAGGATGGATTTAAATTTATTATATATGAGGTATGATACATCTGAATGATGAATATAATTCTGGAATTAAAATATACATACCTCTCATTTAGTTTTAATTCCATTAATATGACATAGAAATGAAAGTAGCATTCAAGAGTACGTACGGCTTACCGTCTCCATGAACGGTGCATTTCATTTATTACCTCTAAATGATTATGTAATATTATAAATACATGTATATTATGGATATATATGATATATATGTTATCCAAATCATAAATATCATTCTGTATATAATGAACCTTTTACCACACGAACAACATGTAATTGTAAGAAGTCCACTTTCGTCTTAAGAACCAAATATCGACAAAAAAACATTATTAACTTAAATGATTACATAATGTTTATAACATGTTAATAAGTGATATAAAAGTAATAATGAACTTGAAAAATTTTATTACGAAAGTAGAAATTAACTGAAGATTATTATTCAGGACGTTAAAGAACGATCGAGTCAAGTCGGACCCGAGGTAAGGGATTTCGTCTCAATCTCATTTCATTGAGGCATATTTCATTTTAAACAAAACTTTCTTTTATATGGTGTGTAAACCCCTTTGACTTTAACTTTTATACAAAAGGAATATTTTTCTATAGAGCCTTTTACTAAACAGAAAAAAGGAATGTTTCTTTTAATGTAGGCGGTGACAATGACCTTTTCCGCCACCGCGAGTATTATTTGGTATTTCGCTTCCTCAACAAGTCGTGATGTTTTTTAAAATTGAAATAAATAACATATACTCTTTTATGTATTTTGGTATTGGAAATGGTTTTTATAATGGATTTGTTATGTCAATATATTTAAGTGATATATTGTGATCAATGTGTGGAAATGTTTTCTTTCCATTATATTTGTTTTATGTCTTATGATTTTATAATGGTACTTGGACATTTGATGGGTGGTTACGTGATAAACCATATGATGGGTGGCTCCGTGAATACCAAGACGGGTGGTTACGTTATAACCTCCAATGCATTGTGTATGGAAGTCGGCCGTATGGCTATTCCATTAAGTGATATGTGTGGAAGTCGACTGTATGGTTATTAAATTTAAGTATGCTTATGTCCCAAGTTGCCTTTAAATGTTATGTGATATTTATATGGGTTTTATGATAATATTTTGGCTACAAAAGGGTAAGTAATGATATTTTATTCAGTGAATATTTTTTACTACTTCATAAAGGTGAAAAGTATTACTTTGATAAAGTATTCATGGTTTACTTGTTGTTTTTAAAAACTAACAGTTTTCATTCATTGTGTATCCCTTACTGAGATTTTTATGCTCACCCCATGTTTTTTTGTAATGTTTTTCACAGGACTTAATGTGGAATATGGTCAAGGATGGGATCAAGGGAAAGTCATGCTATCTAAAACATGGAACTAGACATGTTTTTTTAAGAGTTTTTATTTTATTGAAACTTAGTAGAAGTTTCTACTTTGTAATATTTTGAGATGTAATAGTTATGTCTTAATTATCTAATACTCTAAACCATGAAAAGATCCTCAATGTGAATTATTCATTTAATTCAATATTAAGTAAGGTTTAAGGTCGAGGCCTTATAGTTGGTATCGAAGGTCGGTTTAGACAACATTAGGAGTTAGAAAATTGTTAAATTATAAAGTAATTAATGGTATGACTGAAATGATATAGCATTTAAAGATTACCATGTTGCTTCTCCTAAGATATTTCTGTGTTCAGAATGGTTTTCCGCAGAGGAAACAAGGCATCTTTGTTGGGACGACATCAGGAGGAAGACAACCTTCCAAATCAGCAACCTGAGATGGTCGGAATTGGAACCGAACAGTTTGTTGCAGTGATGGAACAGTTGACTCAGGCTATAAATGGTGGTGGTATCCATGCACGAGATCAGCCAGATCAACCGCAGAGGAACATGTTAGTGGTAGAACATTTCATGAGGCAACATCCCCCCTCATTCAGAGGATCATCTGACCCCGTGCAAGCTGAAGGGTGGATTAAAGCACTGGAGAAGATTTTTGATGTCATGGGGTGTTCAGAACATCAAAAGGTTAGTCTTTCTATTTACCGTTTTGAAGGTGAAGCTGATCGGTGGTGGTCAATGGTGAAAAATATCAGGTATAGTGATGAGATTGATGATCTTCACTAGGATGAATTCAAAGGTATGTTTCTTGAGAAATATTTTCCTATGGTGGTTTTTCTTAGAATGGAAAAACAATTTCTAGAATTGAGGTAGGAGGATGACTCAGTGGCTGCTTTTGAAACAAAGTTCACTCGACTGTAAAGGTATGTTCCAAACATCATACGAGATCATGATAGGAAAATCAACCGTTTTTACACAAGGTTAAATCCAAATTATCGAAGGGCTTTATCTTCTCGTGAGTTCAAAAGTTATGAAAAACATGTTCGATTTGCGGAGAAGGTGGAAATGGAGTTTTCCAATGATCAGGTGTTCTTTGAAAAACAACAGAATAAGAGGTCCAGTTGGCAGGAAAAGGGGAAGAATTCATCAAAGAAGCAAGTAGGTAAGAAAACCAAATATCCATCATGTGAGAAGTGTGGTAAAGTTTATCCTGGGGAATGTTTATCCAAGTCTGGAAAGTGCTTTCGGTGTGGTAAGTCTGTTCATATTTCTCGTAACTGTAAGGAATATGATCAAGCGGGCAATGAAAAGTCAGCAGTAAGATGTTTTAAGTGTAATGAAATGGGTCATTATGAAAATGAGTGTCTAACGAAGAACTCAACTGAGGGAAAGCAGCCAGACTACAAGAAGAAAGGGGTGGTGAAATCCTTTGCAACTACTTCAGCAGATGTTGGGCCCTCGAATGAAGTAGTATCAGGTACACTGTTTGTTTGTTTAGATTATGCCAATGTGTTTTTTCATTCAGGGTCTACACATTCTTTCATTTCTGAGAAGTTTTCTAGTAAATTTGGAATTTCATCTCAAGATATGAATCCTGAACTTATGGTAAAAACACCCTGAGGAAACATTGAGACAAAAATAAATTATAATAACCTTCCTATCTTTGTGTGTAGAAAGAATCTACCTGCAAACCTTATTTTTTGCCTCTAGTAGAGTTTGATGTTATTTTGGGCATGGATTGGCTTTCAGTTTATCATGCTATGATTGACTGCCAAGCAAAAATGGTTTCATTTCATAAATATTTTCAGTTTTTGTACAAGAATAAACCCTTGCTTTTGATAACATATCTGGAAGTTGAGAAAGTAGTAAAATATGTAAATGAATGTTACCTTGAACATGTTGTTGAAAATAAAGGAAATGTTCAGATTAATGATGTGCCAGTGGTAAATGAGTATCTTGATGTTTTTCCTGATGAGTTTCTTGGTATTATTCACGATCAGGAAGTTGAATTTATTGTTTACTTAGTTCCTGATTCTAAGCCAATTTCAAAACCCCCTTATCAAATGGCTCAAGTTGAACTTTTAGAGTTAAAGAAGAAATTGCAGGAGTTATTAGATAAAGGTTTCATTCGACCTAGCACATCACCATGGGCTGATCCTGTCTTGTTTGTTAAAAGGAAAGATGGATCAATGAGACTTTGCGTTGATTATAGAGCCTTAAATAACATTACTGTTAAGAACATGTATCCTTTACCTCATATCGATGATTTGTTTTATCAGCTCCAGGGAGCTCAGTATTTTTCGAAGATTGACTTGAGGTCAGGGTACCATCTGTTGAAAGTAAAATAAGCAAACGTTCCAAAGACTGTGTTCCGTACTAGATATGGCAATTATGAATTTGTAGTTATGACTTTTGGGTTAACCAATGCACCTACTATATTCATGGACCTTATGAATAGAATTTTCCATGAGTTCTTGGATAAGTTTTTGGTTGTTTTCATTGATGATATTTTTGTGTTTTCTAAAAGTAAAGAAGAGAATGAAAGTCATTTAAGTGTTATCTTGGAAACCTTAAAAGAAAAAGAACTATATGGAAAATTCAGAAAGTGTGAGTTTTGGTTACAAGAAATTTCTTTCCTTGGTCACATTGTTTCAAAAAATGGCATAACTGTTGATCCTGCTAAAACAAAAGTTGTTGAAAAATGGCCAAGACCCACAAATGTAACCGAGATCCGTAGTTTACATGGTTTGGAAGGTTACTACCAAAGGATTTTTGAAAATTTTTCACGATTATCTAGTCCAATGACTAAGCTAACTCGGAAGGGTGTTAAGTTTATTTGGACAAAAGAATGTGATGATTATTTTCAGGAGTTGAAAAGAAGATTGGTGAATGCTCCAGTTTTGCCACTTCCTTCCAGGAATGGGGAGTTTGTTATCTAGAGTGACACTTCAAAAAAAGGAATTGGTTGTTTCCTTATGCAGAATGATCAGTTCATTGCTTACGCTTCATGCTAGTTGAAAATTCATGAGGTAAATTACCCTAGACATGACTTGGAATTAGCTGCTGTTGTTTTTTCCTTAAAAATTCGGAGGCATCATTTGAATGGAGTAATGTGTGAAATATATACCTATCACAAATTTTTAAAGTATATATTCACTCAGAAATAATTGAACATGAGATAGAGGAGATAGCTAGAATTAATCAAGGATTATGATTGTACAATTCATTACCATCCAAGGAAAGCAAATAAAGTGGCTGATGCTTTGAGTCGAAAAAGTAATGCTTCATTAACCATGCTACGTTTAGAACGAGATCCTTTGGTTAAGGATTTGATGAACTTTGTTATGGAAGTTTTTTGTGAAGGAAGTCCTTCTGTTTTGTTTCAGGTATCAGTGAAATCTTCTCTATCAGACAGAATTAAGCAAGCACAGAAGCAAGACAGTGAGTTGCAGAAAAAGGTAGAGCTGGTTCAGAAGGGTAAGTTGCCTGAATTCAACATTGATAATGATTGTGTTTTGAGATTTGGGAAGAGATTGTGTGTGCCTTGTGATTCACAGTTGAAGAGAGAGTTGTTATGTGAAGCTCATAGTTCTCCATTTTCAGTTCATCCCGGCAGTACTAAGATGTACATAGATCTGCGAGAGTATTACTGGTGGGATGGAATGAAAAGGGATATTTTTAATTTTACTGTGAAGTGTTTGACTTTTCAGCAGGTTAAAGCAGAGCGGCAGTTACCAAAAGGGATGCTACAACCTTTACCAGTACTAGAGTGGAAATGGGAGAATATATCAATGGACATCGTTGTGGAATTGCCGAAGACACCTTGAGGTTTACTTGTAACTTTTGGAAGGGACTTCAGAAGTCATTGGGTACTGAATTAAATTTCAGTACATCTTTTCACCCGCAATCAGATGGGAAGTCAGAATGAACAATTTAGACATTAGAGGATATGCTACGTGCTTGTTAGAAGGATCATCAGAGAAGTTGGGACCAACATCTTTCTTTGGTTGAGTTTTCTTATAATAACAATTTTCATTCCAGTATACAGATGGCATCATTTGAGGCATTATATGGGAAGCGGTGTCGAACTCCAGCTTTTTGGGATTAAGTGGGTGAAAGGAAGCTTATGGGACAAGAATTGGTAGAAGAGATGGTAGAAAAAGTTTAGTTGATTCAGAAACACATGAGAACAGCTTAGAGAAGGCAGAAGGGTTATGCGGATAACCCGAGGAAGGATCTATCTTTAGAGGTAGGTGATCATGTTTTTCTCAAGGTTTCTCTGTGGCAAAGTGTGATGCGATTTGGTAAGAAAGGAAAGCTGAGTCCAAGGTTCATTGGACCATATGAAATCTAGAGAAAGTTGGATCAGTTGCTTACCGAGTGGCTTTACCTCCGATTTTATCTCAAGTACACAATGTTTTTCATGTTTTGATGTTGAGAAAGTATATGCCAGATCCATCTCATGTTTTGAGCCCAGAGGTAGTTCAGTTGGAAGAGAATCTCTCTTATGAAGAAAAACCAGTCCAGATTCTTGACTGAAGAGAGAAAGTGTTACGAAATAAGGTAATTCACCGGGTAACGGTTTGTGGAAAAACCATATGGTTGAAGAGGCAACATGGGAATCTGAAAATGCTATGAGGGATAAATACCCCCACTTATTTTGATAAGTGAAAAAAATTACGATGACACAATTCCCAAAAGGGGGGAAGGATGTAACATCCCAGGTAAATAAAAAAATAAAGAATTTTCATATTTATTAATATTTTCAAATTAAATATTAATTTTACTTTAAATGGGTTGCGATGTTCGATAGCGTACCTGATACACAACAATGAGTTTCTTTGAAATCTTACATTGCACACTAGTAATAAAATAATATTATTTTAAATGGTAGTTAACACGTAGCCATTGTATTGGCAGGAATGAATAGAAACAACTAAAATATGATTACATATGTTAAAGGTTTTTACATTTATCCAATAATGGATAAAGGCTTAAAATAAGAAAAGAATTCAATTTTGGGCATAGATACTCTGATATTCACTAAAGGTCCACTTATCACCTTTTGATGGAAAAAATTCGTTAAATATAGTTTGGGTCTCTGTTATACATTCTATTAAACCAAATAAAATTCTTCTTTAGAATCGGGACATCAAAATTTACTTTGTGTAAATTTTTGGTATTTTTCCGATAAAGTTCATTTTTAATGAATAGTGAAAAATGTTGTATTTTAATTCAAAACCACTTTTTAATGTAATTTATTTATATGATTATATTATCGTTTGAATTGGTTTTAAAGTAAAATTAGAATATATTTTTACCATTTAATCGAATAGTAGTCGTTGGAATTAATTTCACTTTGAAATCGGACTTAAACTAATGTCAATCTTTTGATACTTATTGTTTCATAAAAACACGCTATTTGTTTTGACAGCGGAAACTAATTATTAAATTAATTAATGCAACTTATATATTTTGAATTTTGTAAAATAGAAATCATTTTTGAATTCGGAATATCAAATCTATCTTAGGGTGAATTTTTGGTATTTTTCTGAAAAACTTCAATTTTTGATGAATAGTGAAACCACTAAGTGGTACTTATGAAAACAGATTTTCCGTTTAAATGAAATTTTACCACCTATGTGTTTTGAATTTAAAAAATCTTACATACATGGTTGTCATTAAGAAGTAAAATTTGGTTCAATGGGACTAAAATAATTTTTTGGTGAATAGTAACATTTATGTTTATTAATCGCAATTAGAGGTAATTAGTGTTGTTTAAGGTAAAAATAATGTTTTAATAATATTAAATGACCTAGACACATGTAATTCATTTATTAGATGTTTCATGGCCGACCTAGACAATCCATGTGTCAACTTGGGGACCCCATTGAGCCACTTTTGTAGGAAAATGACATTAATAAGTTTTTATTTAAAGTTAAAATAAAAATGTCACAAACCTGAGTGGTTTTACTAAAACAATTCTTAAATGGGGTTATAAAAGTCATATTTTTTACTATAAATATTCATTAGAAAGATAAAAATCTTTCCTACATCATGATATGTTTTTATAATTTTTAGACATTGAATATGTAAATTATTTATGACACCATGATGATGCAGTGATTACCTCATTATTTAACGATTTAAATAAAATGAAAAGATAATGTAAAATCTAATACCTAAACATGTCAAAAACCTATTGTATGGGTGTATTTATAACTTTTATCACCTTATCCTCTAAATATATAATTTTGAGACCCTTTTTATCCGAAAATAATTTTATAATAAAGTATCTTTTCTTAACTTTCCAAGAGCGCCCCTCCTCACCTCTTATAAAAGGCCCCCACCTCTACCACCTTACCCATACCTATCAAACCTTTGGTTCGGACAAGCTCTACTATTTTTGTCTCTTCACATCCCTCTCTTACTCCTAGAATCCTAACTTTGGGCAGAATTCTTCCCAAGGAAGCCTTTGAGCTCAAATCAAAAAGAGTTACCCGTTTTAAAGGTAGTGTTTTCTCTTGTGTTCTTTTGTTTTATTTTGCTTCTCCAACCCTATAAAATCTTTTTATTCCATTATTTTGTGACAACAACAGTATCATAAATATACTAGGATTTTTTTATAAGAATTATTCGAGCTAAACCTACACACACCCCCGTCTAATGGTTAAAGAACGTACTGTTTCTGTGGTTGGTGAATTTCTTCCTCACGAAACGATGATTGTTCAATATTCTTTTAACACCTTTAATGGTGACCATTAAGATTTCACTATATTTATATATGATATATATTATGTTTATGTTTTCCTTATGCTTCTGTATTTTTCATTTATGGTAATCCTTTATGGCTTCCATTATGGGTATACGCGATATCTTCATTTTAGGAAGTGCGGACAACCGCCCCCTCAAAGTGATTTGATTCGTTAATGCCATATATGGGACGTATAAAGGATGGATTTAAAGTTATTATATATCATTTTTGTTACATCTAAATGATGAATATAATTCTGGAATTAAAATATACATACCTCTCATTTAGTTTTAATTCCATTAATATGACATAGAAATGAAAGTAGCGTTCATGTGTATGTACGGCTTACCGTATTCATGAATGGTGCATTTCATTTATTACCTCTAAATGATTATGTAATATTATAAATACATTTATATTCTGGATATATATGATATATATGATATCCAAATCATGAATATCATTCGGGATATAATGATCTTTTGACCACACGAAAAACATGTAATTGTAAGAAGTCCACTTTCGACTTAAGAACCAAATATAGACAAAACAAACATTATTAACTTAAATGATTAAATAATGTTTATAACATGGTAATAAGTGATATAAAAGTAATAATGAACTTGAAAAATGTTCTTAAGAATTTATAAATTAACTCAAGTTTATTATTTAGGACGTTAAAGAATGATCGAGTCAAGTCGGACCCGAGGTAAGGGATTTCGTCTCAATCTCCTTTCATTGAGGCATATTTCGTTTTATACACAACTTTCTTTTATACGGTGTATAAACACCTTTGAATTTTACTTTAATACAAAAGGAATATTTTTCTATGAAGCGTTTCACTAAATGAAAAAATGTAATGTTTCTTTTAACGTACTTGGTGACAACGACCTTTTCCGCCGCCGTGAGTATTATTTTGTCTTTGGCTTCCTCAACAAGCTGTGATGTTTTTTAAAAATGAAATAAATAACATATACTCTTTTATGTATTTTGGTATTGAAAATGGTTTTTATAATGGATTTTTTATGTCAATATATTTAAGTGATATATTGTGATCAAAGTGTAGAAATGTTTTCTTTCCATTTTTTTTTTTTATGCCTTATGATTTTATAATGGTACTTGGACATTTGACGGATGGTTACGTGATAAACCATATGACGGGTGGTTCCGTGAACACCAGGATGGGTGGTTACGTTATAACCTCCAATGCATTGGGTATGGAAGTCGGCCTTATGGTTATTCCATTAAGTTATATGTGTGGAAGTCGACCGTATGGTTATTCCATTTAAGTATGTTTATGTCCAAAGTTACCTTTATATATTATGTTATCTTTATATGGGTTTTATGGTAATCTTTTTGCTAGAAAAGGGTAATTAATGATCTTTTATTCAGTGAAGAGTTTTTACTACATCATAAAGGTGAAAATTATTACTTTGAGAATGTATACATGGTTTGCTTGAAGTTTTGAAAAACTAACAGTTTTCATTCATTGTGTATCCCTTACTGATCTTTTTATGCTCACCCCATGTTTTTTGAAATGTTTTTCACAGGACTTAATGTGGAATAGGGCCAAGGATGGGATCAAGGGAAGGTCATGATATCTAAAACATGGAACTAGACATGTTTCTTTTTAAGAGTTTTTATTTTATGGAAACTTAGTAGAAGTTTCTACTTTGTAATATTTTGAGATGTAATAGTTATGCCCTAATTCTCTAAAACTATAAACCATAAAAATATCCTCAATGTGAATTATTCATTAAATTCAATATTACGTAAGGTTTAATTTTGGGGCCTTATATCATTTTTATGGTAACAATTTTTTTCATAAAATTTTATTGATATATATAATAACGAAATTATTTTAATTATGAAAATAATTAGTAATTTTCAAGGGGGTAAGATCATTGAGCTTAATATTTAGTAACATTTGTCCTAAAAAAGTCAGTATTATAGTATGATTTTTTTGTTCATGTACATTTATACTCGAATATATTTATATTTTTAGTCAATGTAATGTATGTTGAAATGTACTTAAATTTTTAAATATCTATAGTATACTATTTCTTTTTCAGTTTTGAACATGTTATTATTTTCAACTTCGATGGTCCCTTATTATTTAACAAATTTTTTATTTTATCGTTATTTGTTTAGTCAATTGCGATGTATATAGAATAATTAATAGGTGATTATTTTTTTTATAATATAGAATTTGAATAGTCATTAAATTTAATGGAATATTTTTTTGATCTAATTTTGGAAAAATTTCAATAGGTTAGAGATTTTTTCAAATTTATAGAAAATGTTTTCCATTTTTTAAATTTCAAAAATTAGATATTTTTTGCGCTATTTCAAATTGAGGGAGATTTTTATTATTAAATATTGATAATTTTTTTTGAATATTACAAATACCTAACAACCTATACAAATACCTCATATTTTCTAATTAAGTAATTATAATTTCTTTTTGATTTGAGAAATTACATTTTTTTATTCTTAAAATAATAGTGCGATTAGGAAAGTTTATTATATGAATCTTTAGTTTTTGTAGCTATACTATTTTTATAATGTTTTATAATTTTCTATAAATAAAAATGTCCTATGAAATATTTTTACAGACATATGAAACTATTTTTCAAATTCATATAAAACCTTTTATCCCTTTAATACAAAACTGAGTTCTCAAAGTAATAATTTTTTTATTGTAATACAAAATAGATTTCAAAATAATATGATTATATCGATGTCATGTGAAATTTATAACGATATATTAAATGAATTTTAAGTCATATTAAATATTTTTCAAAGTCATTTGAATAGAGTTTTCAAAAGATATATTGTTTTGAATTTTATTTTCTCAACCTTTCAATGAACTAGATTCATTCCTACGAAGAGATAGAATGATTTTTATACAAAAATAGATTTATTATTATGTATGTATATTTCATAATTATGAAAAATACTAAAATAAATTTTATGGTTGTAAATTATTCTTTTGATCTAAAATCACCATTATAGTAAATTATTCCTTATAGAGTTTCTTGCTTACCTGTTTTTCATGGTTATATGGAATAATATTTATATATGATTAATTATTATAGATTTTTATTATTTAAATAATCACTAATTATATAATTTTTTTCATATATCATTTATACTTTTTAATGAATACAAGTTTATATGAATTGATTTATCTATTATATTAATTTTTAAAATATATAAAATTCATAATCAATGATATTAAAAGAGATTATGGAATTTGTTTTGAAGTATTAGCATGGAAATAGTTTATAAATGTATAGATTACGTATCATATATTAGGTAAAAATAGTATTATCATGTTTTACTATTTCTAATTATAGATTTGTTTGATCAGTTTTCCACAAAAAAACAAGTGATGATGATTAGGAATATCTCATTGTAGCTAGTGGGGGTATAATCATAAAATATAGTATTTCTACAGCAATTGGAATAAGTTAAACCAAACATCATTTCATTACTTTTCTATTGAAATGAAAAGTAAATTCTTGTGAGACATTATTCACACATTTCCAATTCAGTTTCATAAGGCTTTATAGATCACCTTAAGATATATTGTTTATCATCAAACATAAAGGGCCAAATTTTATTTCCCATTATCATAATTATATCTTTTATTTATTTGGTTTATTAATAATATCTTTCATTGTGATTTAATGTTCTATTATGTGTTTTTATTCATTACATGTATCCCAAATCACATATTTTTGTGAATCCACTCTGATGGAAGTGTCATTGTTATGCTAATTTTAAAAGGTATTAAGTCCACTAAGACATCCAAGAACTCAACTACCAAGGCAGATTTCTAAAAACACTTTCTTTAAGAATTATATTTATTAAATTCTAATATAATTCATTGAAAATATATATTTATTATTCATAAATTACATAACTTAACCATCATTTCTCATAAATATTGAAAAATTTCCAAGAACAAAATTATTATTGTCTTTGTGGATGAAGTTCATGAGAAACATATTTTATTATACTTGTGAATATTTCGTCATAATTGAACCACAGTAGACTCCCTTATATACTTATCATGGGTTTTACTCTTCTTAATAACCTAGAGAATATAAATATAAAAAGGGGTGATCTAAAATGATCTATAAAGGAAAAATTATCATTATTTCCTCAAGGATTAAATCCAATGCATATTATAAAACTTGATCAGGGGAGAAATAACTTATTAAATAAGAATATAATTATTAGTGTCACGTATAATGAATGATAACATAACATTTACACAAAAATAAAAAATATTAAACATGACATAAGAGAGTGAGATAAGCATGGAAATATGGAAAAATGAATGATACCATAAATTAATTGAATCATTTATATATAGGTACAACATAAAACCTGACATCATAAGCTTATGTCATGGCTCATAACCAAAAAATAATAACATAGTTTTCTAGTCTAACTTCCCATGAAACATACATGGTATCCATATATATGGAAATAATTCCCAATTCATTTTAGGACTATAATTTCTCTCCCACCCATCACTCCATAATATTAATATTCATAGGTGTTCAATATGAGGGAAATAAAATACATATAAATATTGTTCAAGAAGAAATAGATGAGTAGAAAGTGGGTTTCATAATCTTGTCTCAAAGAATAAACCAAGTATATATCATAATTATTCCAAAAGAATAATGAATTAAATTATTATTTGTAGTAATATTTCATAGAAAATAAGTTATCTTGAAAATGGAGTTATAATCTAGAAAAATTCTTGATATGTATTGTAAAAATATAGGTAAAAATCAATCCACTTAGGTATTATGTTATGAAATGAGTAAGGAATCATTTAAATATGAAATGATTTTATGATTTTTGCAAGAGAAAATCGAATCATGGGTGTTTTCAATAAAATAATGATATTTTTAAAAATATATTCATTGTTAAAACATATTATTTGGGGGATACATTTTATGTAATAAGAAATAAGAAAGTTCAATTAAATCATTTTCATATAGAAGTGAGAGATTATAATGGAACATAAAACTTGAATAACACTATAAAGGAAACTAATATTAAGTTAGGTATATATTTTAGAAACAACTATACAAAAATTGAAAAAGTAAATTATAATAATATCATTGAAGAATGTCAAAATCATGAGAATAAGTAACATGAAAGTAATGTGGGTCATTTGGTAGATCCCTTTCCTTGAGCCTCGATTCGCTTTTAGTGTGCAATTAACAACATGAAAACTAAAATTATGTAAATTCACCAAATTATAAAGAAACTTTTTTTGTATATAATCATTTTTTTATATTCTATTTATTATCACATTTTATCCATTTTTTATATAGTATTCACTTTTTTCAATTAATTGAGGTTGTTCAATAAATTTGTCCAAACCCACCTAGGTATATTGATCATTGTCAAATTTATTATAAAATTTCATTACAATATCTATAAATAGAGTTTTGTATTTTTTATTAATCTTTTCACACAAAATTTATTCATTTTTTAGGTTTTCATAATTTGGACTCAAACTAAGCAACTTTTCTTGATATGTTCATTTAAGGATGTTAAATTTACTATGGAATATTATTGTTAATACCACTATTATGTACAATATTATCATTCCATAATTATATTATACATAGAAATTTTATGTTTTTAATTTTAAAATTGTTTTAGAGTTATTTTTGTAATATGGTTATAAAAAATGGAATAAGTCATTCATGGATGTGTTATTTCACACATATACAAGATGACGTCATAAATTTTTAGTGATTTTAGTGGAAGGAATAAAATGGATATTTAATTAATATAAAGTGGTTTCCTAATATTAATAATAGTAATTTAATCATAAATTCCTAGATAGAAAATATATTATTGGGTAAAAGAAGAATCAAATTAATAGTTCTCAGTTGAGAACATTACCACTCATTTTGGTTTTTCCCTTGGTTAACCACTTATGACTCCATATAACATTCTTTTGGGAAGAAAAAAGATTCTAGGACATATATATAAGGTTGAAGAAATACATTAGAAGAGTTTTAGATTATATTATTCTAAATAATGAGTTGATAAATGGTGTGGTATAATGTGGTAGTTATAAGTTAGAGGAGTGGAATTTTTTAAATAATATATATGTACAAGTCACTACTCATCGGTAAAAATTATCCAATAAAGGAAAATAATAGAGATGGGATGAGTTCTGATAGATCCACCTCCCATATAATAATTTGAAAACGTGTTTTTAAAAAAAAGTAGTTTTATTTACCTTTGTTAAACCCATTTTAACTCTAATGCAAAAAAAACAATTTTTTACAAAGAAGATCATTTTTATACATAAAAATAAAATAAAAATTATCAAAAAATGTAGTCCAGTTGATTTAAAATATAAAATAATTTTTTATTAAAACAAAATTAAGTTGGTGATTGCAATTTATAATAATATTAACACACATAATGTGTAAAAAAAATTTTATGAAATAAGTGTATTTTTAAGCATAAAAATAATGCATTGAATAAAAATATCAATTTTGTTTATTTTCATTACATTAATAAGTTTATAATTAGAAATAATAGATACATAAATATTTTAGAGATTTTAAAATTATAATTATACCTTATTATTTCACAGTAAATTAAAAGGTAAAAAAGTTTTTTTATCAGTGAAGAAGATTACAAATGTTTCATATTGTCAAACATGTATTTTCAAAATTTATTATAGAAACATTAAATGAATAATTTTATTTATTAAATATATTATGTTCCATGAAACAAAAAATTAATTTTTTTAGGCATTATTATATTTTCCTGGAGTAAAGAATGTTATAGTGCTACTAAAAACTATATTTTCCACCATTTAACAAAATATTTATCTTTTCAGAAAAAAATAATATAAATTTATCTTAAAGTAATATTCACAAGATAAATCAATATAGTTATAATATTTTTTAAAAATAATCTCTAAAAATTTATTAATATAATTTATTAATAGAAACATATAATATAACGAAAAAAGATTTTTAATAGGGAAATAAGTTTTTAGAAATTAAATATTATTATAACTCTTTATTATTGATTAAAAATTTAGTTAGTGATAATATATCATATCTATAAATAATATTAGTTATTTTAATTGAAACATAATATTTAAAATTAAATTACTCTTGATATTTAGTGACACTGAACACAATAGTCTGGGGCAGATGTCTGCTTTATTTCATTGGTATAAGATAAAAGTAATCACATCCCGATGGACAGAATAGTTCGGCAGTCTTGGTAAAATAGTTACACACATGAGTCTGACATTAAATTTGAGTAGAAAAGTAACCACACATATTTTCCTAGAATAAATATTTTCCATCTAGAATATCCTTTCAATTCATTCATAGTACACTTCATGGATTCCTAGAAAAATTAACAAAATAAGTGTGATCTCAATGTCTCATTAAGGGTTATGTATAATAGAATATATAATGAATCAATAAGCATAATAAATAGGGAATGTTAAATAAATGGACACACATTCCATTTAAAAACATGGTTATCAAGATAATATAAGGTATAATCTATATGGTAAGCTAAACAACTGAAAAAATTCAATTTAATCAATAACTTAGAATAAAATGAATCCATAAATAATATCAACGTAAAAATATCAAGGATAATAATTATAACTATATTTATCATCCAACATTGATTTTTTTATCAAAGGATATAAAGGGGGGAGAAGGCCTGAAATATGTCAATGAAGTTTAAAATAATTACAAACTAAAGAATCACCATGAACCTAGATAACACACATAAGATGGAGGGAGAAAATAGAATTAAAAATAATACATGGGTTTGTAAGATAATACCATGATTCCCGGAAGTCAATTATTTTGTTACCTTCTCTCTAAGTGTGAGAAAAAATGATGTTATTGGGAAAAAGCCTCTTGAAGACACGGAGTAAATAAATGACTACCCTGGGGGTACTATATATACCTTTAATTTATTTGATGAGAACCATGGTGTCCGTTTCCATGTGGTATATGAGCAGGCCATGAGATCTACACAATTCCAGACCCTTGAGAAAGGTGGTATCCTCCGTCATGATGGAATCACCCTGCCTGAACCACAAACTTAATTTGATGACCATTGTTCCCTGATATTTGTGAACATCACCCCACCCCTCTTACAAATATTAATTTAAGAACTGTAAATATTAAATTTAATGGATGATCCCAGAGATTTCCAGCAAACCCAATTACCATGATCAAGCACCCGTGGATACGGTCAGGAGACTATGGTTCTAGCCATTACCAACTAAATAAAAGGAGACCGAAGATCATGTTTGAGTAGTGGTGCGAGATCAACTTCTAGGTAATTTTCCGTTTCCCTTAAGTCCATTCTAGAGTTGATGATCCCTTTGATTCTATCCCTATTTCATGTAGTCTATAAAACCGAACATCCGACCACAAAAAAAATGCATGTTCCTTCAACTCGTGCACAACATCATCTGACTCAAACCATTTCTGAAGTAAGACTTCCATAGAAAAACCATTCACATCCCTTCCCGTGAAGTCCCTTAAAAACTCCCTGATACAGGAAGCCCAATCTCCCTTAAATTATAGTTCAAAGGTAGACTCCACTTTGGGCCCGTGGTAGCAGTTTCACTTAGAGACAATAAAAATCCATTTTCTTCTTACATCTTCATCTGTGGAGAGAGAACCATTATGAAGCATATAAATGAGGAAGATAAACTTGACTATGATTTCATTACACCAAAGAAACCCTCCCCATGAATCAATCCCATCATTAACCTGAATTACCGCATAGTAGGCCTTCACTGGGAAATATCCAGACTAGGAGCCTATGAAAACCACCTGGTATGGTTCATTAGTGAGAGTAACAATGTCTAATAAGTCCAACTGAGAATTTGAAAGGAAATATTGAGTGAAAGTCGGGGAAACCATTCCCTTGTAGTGTGAAACTGAGATCCATATTCTTTAATGAAAAACATTTCTCATAACTAAATCCCCTCTAAAACATCCCAATCCATCATATACAGAAGGAATAAAATTGAGTCTAAGACACTCCTGAGAATGATTCCACCCACCACAATATAGGTTTCATGCATAGCAGGAGCACAAGAAGGGCATGTACCCAACTTTTCAATTTTTCATAATTGATGATTAATCTATGACCAAAACAATGATGAATGACGTTATCTAAGGAATTGAATCTATGATACGAGATGAATGAGAGAACCTAGAAACGAGAAGATAGGATCAACATATTTTGTTTATAATTAATTTAGTTTAATTATAGAATTACCTCTAAGGTGGTTCTTTTTTCGTTAATGCATTTGACCACAGGAATGAGGTGTGGATTTGTTGTGATGTAGAATCCAAGGATATCAATCCTCTAGTGGTGATACACATGTGCCCCACATATCTATAGACATCACTGATGGCGTCTATGGGTGCTAATATGATGATCATTGAGCTAGTGATTTTTACCTTTCACAGTCTTTAGAATTGCTTCCAAATCATTCTCCTTGATCTGGTGGAGGAGGATCTCTCTCATTCTTAAGTGAGTTCTTGGAGAGGGAAAAGTTCTCTAGGCTCAAGAGAATTTATTTAAGGATGTTGTGTGCACAAAAACTGGTTAGCCTATCAAATGACCCCTTGGATAATATAAAGAATAATAACATAATGGGGAATTTAATTTACCATGTAAAAATAAATAATTACCACAAGCGTCCTTACTTAATTTATTATTCCATATGAAACCCCATGTCAAATAATAATCGAAATTCTATTATATCCATGAAATTTTCTTAACTATAACATTATATTTAAATATTATTTAACCAAATAATATTTAATATTATTTCTCACCATACTCATTACTTGGTCTTCTAATTCTCCAAAATATTTAGCAGGCCTAGTATAATGACTATTTATTGATTAAATAAATATAACTGCATTATTCACCAATAAAAAAATATTACATTTTCAATATATAATCTCGAATGACTAGCAATAAATGGGATCAGGAATACTTGAATAATTATTAAACCACAAATGGGAATAATATTTCTTAATCATGTTCAATAAATAAATTATTTAACTATGATACTATATACACTTAATGTGTGACCTTCTCGGACCCTTTCTCGTAGTTATTAGGTGGGCTTACCTGATGTACAAGATTACTGTCTAGTAATGTGTCAATGCACTCGAGTGAAAGAAGTTGATGTAAAAATGAAATTCCACCTCATACGAACACTTACTATGTAATATAATCTGGTTTTCCTGATATCTCCAATCAAGAATGTTTCATGCAAGTGACATCAACCCATGTTCTAGATTTCTCATTCTTTTACATCCTAGAATTTAACATTCCTAGAGAAAACCATGGCCATGGATTTAGTTAGGATATATCATTTCCATGAAAGGGACTGAGATATTTACTTCTATAGAAGTAAAAAAATTCTAAAAAAATTCATTAATTCAGTATTACACATGAAACACCCAACATATACTAGATCGTTGCGAACATCTCCCATCATGTTTTGAATCCAAAAATCTAAGTGTGCAAGTCATAATACCCATTAATAATAATATTTATCTAAGGACCAATAAAAACATCTGTAGATTGGAACATCCAATGAAACATATGAATGTGGATTTCCTACTGGTGGGCCGTGTTCTCCTAATATACTCCTAGATATTACTAAGGGCGCACACCATGAGAAGGTTCCTCAATGTTTCATAAGTCCCCACCCTTGATATCCTATGTCATTTTTTCCCTTCAAATGATATCATCCAACAATAGAACATATATTCAAGAATAGTGTCATGGCACTTCTAGTTTCTCATTATAGCATGGATATGCTATATCTTTTTAATGCGACAACTATTCTTTGGACATCATCACATACTATGTCACACTTAATATCAACCATGATGTGATAATTAGTTTATTTATATTAATCTAATGAATAAAAGTTTATAATAAAGTAAAAATAAGCTGGTTTTTTTAAAAAAACATTACCCACTTTTACAAGATCCAACTTTTAACAACCTTCAGTTCGCTAGCTCTCATGTGATATTCATACTTCTGTTGAGATAGGCATTTGCTCATGGGGTCTACCACATTCTCTTCTGTGGACACTCTGCTCACTAAAACTTCAGATCTTTGAGAAAGACCCCTTAATAGGTTATACTTTTGGAGTATTTCATGTGTCTATGGATGTGACCTTGGCTTATTTGAAAGAGCCTCCACTTAAGTATTATCAAAAGACAATATAAGGGGTTCTTTACTACTTGGAACCACATCTGGATCATGAAAAATGTTCTGAATCCAGAAAGATTCATTTGATGCATAAAAAGTCTTTATATATTCAGAATGCACTGTATAATCAGCAGCAACTGGCTGCATTGAACTCTTCCAGCACACAACTCCTTTGTTGAGATAGAAAACATA
Organism: Viscum album; assembly: GCA_963277665.1. Lineage (NCBI taxonomy): Eukaryota > Viridiplantae > Streptophyta > Magnoliopsida > Santalales > Viscaceae > Viscum > Viscum album. The sequence continues at coordinate 696,253,296 of OY728128.1, forward strand.
TCCTAATTGTTACTTTAGATCATGAAGATCTATCTTAAAACTAGCATCAGCATACCCTCTGATGATAAGATCTTCATCTCCTCTATAAACTAGGAACATATTCTTAGTTCTTCTCAGATACTTAAGGAGAGTATCGATAGTAGTGCAATGTTGTTCTCATGGATCTTTTTGATATCTGCCTACCATTCTCAGTGCATAGGCTACATCAAGTCTTGTATATAACACAGAATACATGACAAATCCTATCATTGAAGCATATTGAATCTTACTCAACAGATCATTCTCATGTTATGTTTGGGGATACATTTTCATGGAATGATGTATACCATGTGAAACTGGAACGAATCCCCTCTTAGATTGTTATAGAGTAAATCACATTAATATCTAGTCAATGTATGTAGTTTTACATATTATAAGAATATTTTTGGATCTATCACGGTTGATCAAGATCCCTAGAATGTAGGATGATTCACTTAAGTACTTCATGGAGGAGCACATTTTCAACCAGTACATGACTAACTATAAGAATGGTATGTCTTTTTTAATAAGCAATATGTCGTCAACATTAACTACTAGGATAATGACTGTGTTCCCCATAAACCACTTGTAAACACATGGATCACATTCATTCTTAATGAAATAAAATTATATTATCGCTTTATCAAATCTAATTTTCCATGACTGCGATTATTTCTTTAATCCTTAAATGGATATATTCAACATACATACCTTTTTACCATCACCTAGTGTCACAAACGCTTCTAGTTGTGTCATATAGAAACTTTCCTGAAGGATCCCATTAAAGTATTAAATTTTCACATCCATCTTCCAAATATCACTGTCATGGAAAGTTGTTATGGAATTTATGATTATTATGGATTTTAACATGGAAACTAGTGAAATGTTTTCAACATAGTCAATTCATTAACTCAGTTTAAAACCATTATCCAACATCATTTCTTTATATGTACTAACATGACCTTCTATTTCCAATTTCATTTTGAATACCCATTTACACCCAACAAGACTTACATCAATTGGCACATTGACCAGAACCTAGACATGGTTTTAATACATGGAATCCATCTCAATATTCTTAGCTTTTATCCATCTTGTAGTTTTTGAGAACTCTAGTGCTTCCTTCTAGTAGGGAGGTTCATCATTGTCCAACAACAATGACTCACCATCCTCAGTGAGAAGTAAACCATATCTCTTTGGTTCCCTTGCCTATCTAGTGCTCTTACACAGTACTTGTATTTCACGAACTACCTCTTCCACAGGGACCTATGGAACTTGTTCCTATATCAAATATGGTGTATCATGAACATCAACTTCATTGAATTCAATCTTTATCCCACTATCCTTTTTGAGGATTTGCTGCCTCTCAAGAAAGATAGTCAGTTTTGAAGTAGTCACATTCTTATTATAGGGGTTGTATAGGAAGTATCCCTTTGTTTGCTGGATATACCCTATGAACATACAATTCCTTCCCTAGGGATATATTTTGATTCTTGATAAATCCTTATCAAATTACTCACATCCCCATATATGTGTATGTGACAAAGTGGGTTTCTCTACACTACATAGCTAGAAGGGAATCCCATTTCACACCTTAGTTGGTACTTGGTTTAATGTGTATGTCACAGTTTGAAATCCATATCCCCAAAAGTTTAATGGAATATCTACATGACTCATCATTTACCTTACCTTGTCTAACAAGGTATGATTTCCATTTCACTAACACCTTTCCACTATGGTGTATAATGTGGAGTGAGATGAGAAAAAAATACCAAACTCCTCTAAAAGTTTAACAAACTCTTAGTTAAGATATTATTCACCTCGATCTGATTAGAGCTTCTCTATTTTCATACCAAGCTTATTCTAAGATTAATTCATCAACTCCTTGATTTCTCAAATAACTCAAAATTATAACTCATTAAGTAGACATATCCATAACTACTCAAGTCATCAGTAAAAGTAATGAAGTAATAATATCCACCTCTAGATTCTACTATAAATGGTCCAAAAACATCATTTTGTAAGAATCCTAGAAGCTCTATGGCCCTTTCAACTTATCCATGAAATACTGGTTTGGCCAGTTTACTTTTTAAACAAGCGTGACATCAATCAAGTAGTTTTATCTTGGAAGAGTTTAAATAACAATCTTGACAGAGCATTGTAGGTTGCTTCTCATTTACCTGACCAAGGTGGTGATGCCACAACTAGGTGTTGTATGAGTCTTGTGAACTAGGTTTGTTATTAATTTTCAACAATTGGTTCTCATAATTTAATACATACAGACTGTTATTTAAATGTTTCATACCAAAACATGTGTTTTACTAATAAACGTTACAACATTTATTTTCTTACATGAAAATTAATCCATATGTATCTCAACTCGATATATAAATTAAGTTCTTGGAAACACTAGGTACAAAATAACATCCATGTAAAATAAAAATCATTCTAGTCGGTAATGTGAGGTGGTAGTCACTAATGGAAAGAGCATACATCCTTTCACCATTTCCAGCTCACAGATCCACCTCTCCTCTGGTAATTTTCTGAAATATACTTGGTTCCTACATTTGAATATATACGTGAGCCCCACAATCTATATCTATACCCTATGTGAATAAATTGAAAGGTTGAACTCAATAATGAACTCACCTTTGGATACCCCTTGCGTTTGGGTGCAGTTCCTCTTCTAGTAACCAGACTTGCCATTTGAAAAGCTCACTGCATCCTTTTCCATTCCCTACCTCTAGATCTTCTTCTTATTGGTCAGACGATGCTCAGAAGAATTAGATTGTTTATAAATATTAGGCCCCTTCTCCTTGTCCGTCCACTTCCTACTCACCACAAGGACAATATGTTTTTCACGCCCCATCTCGTTATCAACTTGGAAAATCAGGGTAAGAATTTCTTATAGAGACTTCACTTTATAGATGATATTATAATTCACAATAAAACTAGATAATTTCTTATGCTACTATGATAGTATGAGATCTGTATGAAACTCATCTGGGAATTTAATCCCTAATTTTTCCTAACTCTAAATGTATCCAATAAGCGTGGCTACATGTGGTCTTGTTGGCACCGACTCCCCAAGCATAGTAGTGGGAAAAAAATTGTAGGTCTCATACCTATCATGTATCTCCTTCTCATGATATAGATCATTAAGGTGGGATATCATTTTATAATCATCCATTTCCTCATGTTTCATCAAGATCTCATTGGTCATGGATGATAGCATGAGGAACTGAACATCTATAGAATCATTCAAATCTTTCTCGTACATAGAGAGTTCCTCATCATACCACTCATTTCTAGGTGAAATTGGTAAAGGCTCTTCTAGCACCTAAAGATACCTCTCATGGAGAATGATAACCTGAAGGTTCCTTTACCACTCTTGGAAACTAGTGCGGGTGAGAAGGTTTTCCTTCTCACGTATAGATTGAAATGATATGTTTGATGTAATTTTGATTAATATTTCTACAAATTAATATGAACATATTTTTATTACATTATCGAGATAAATATAGACAAATAAATAAATTAATATCTATTAGCCTCCGTCGCAACACAATAGCCCTCACCATTGGCTTCTGAAAATTTTGTTTCTTAGATATTCTAGTGGTAGGGATCCATATTTCCCTTTGCATTACCCCAAAAAGGGTTGTTCAAGCAACATTAAAGGTTTTAGTTAGGCATTCGAAATGCCAATGGCATTGACTCATGGCTCCTTGGTCTATTGAGTGGACTCCCCAATCCTGAAATCCTTAATTTTGGATTTCCTCAACCTTTTCCACTCAATTACACCAAGTCCTACTAGGGTAGTAATCCCTTGATGTAAAATTAGTTAATTCAACCCAAAACCTCAAATAAGTATTCCTTATTAATTGAAATTACCATAACTATGGTTGGTCAAGCACTTCGAACTATGGTTTGAATCGAAACGATGTAATGGATGGCTATACCAACTTAATATTTAATTAAGGGATTTTATCCTTTATGCATAAATTGAAACTTATTAATTTTTTTCCTGATTTTTAATATTAAGTAGGATATACCTACCCGATTAACCATGTATAGATAATAATTACTCATAAGCCATTTTATTTTAGTTTCATCTTGTATGCTTGCTAATTGATTAATTATATGATAGCGTAAAACATCCATAATGAATAACCATACAACTAAAAAAATAAAAAAAGGTTTGATGATGGGATTTACTATTTCTTAGTTTATCTAGAAGTTGATAAACTAACCCTGACCTAGGGGAGAAACACCTTGAACCATTTAAGGTTTGTGTTTATAGCTTTCCACCTGTCCACCATTGTATCTCCTTGGATTGGTTTCATCTCGAATCCAAACTTGAACCGCCCCCACTAGCATGGGAGTTGCATCCATTACATAGGCTTTAACACACAAGAAGGTGAGGGATAAAATAGGGATTACATAAAAGAAACCATTGCCATGTAGGCCCTATATATTAATGACGATAAAGAAATCAGGAAAAAATTGTAATTTAATAAATAAATTAAAAGGTAACCAATCACATACAAAGGTCTAATCTAACTCATGATCATCAAAAAATGTGAAAAGGATTATTCATTTGATAAAATCTATCTCATGATCATCAAAAAATGTGAAAAGGATTATTCATTTGATAAAACTAGAATTCAATCCCTTAATCGTTCTTATTAAGATAAATTATGCTAAAATCGATTAATTATTTTATTTAATTAATAAATCTTCTTTATCTTTAATCCTTTTATGAATTTCTTTGAGATTATTATCCATAACCTTGTACATAACTTGTAATGTGGATGCAACGCATTGAATACCCATCCAAAACTACCAATAATGTATTTATACTTTTATACACTTTATTCCCTGTGACGTGCAGCCTGAAAAAAGTATTATAATTGTAATACAACCCATATATGATGTAATGATCTTTGAACATTACACATATGTTAATTATATATATATATATATGCATATATATGTATCTATATATATATATAACACCTATCACAAGTTGTGTCCCATATTTACTCCCACATGAAGGTACATGTCTCAAGGGTCACATAATATTATAGTAAATTTTTAAATATGAGTAATCTGAAAATATTACACAACATGTTGATATGACTACAAGGTGTGAACCCTCTATACCATCCATCTGAATCACACTCTTGGGGAAATGACATGTGAGGTGTACGTTGGAAATATTCGGAGTAAATGGTGTTTCTAGTGGGCCACAAACTATGGGGACTCCATGTTACATGGTCTCTAGACAAACAATCCATGTATGGGATAGACAACATGACCCTGACGTGGAGAGAATTCATGTCGTGTCTAGTGGGACACACGATATCTAGTTCAGATGATCGTGTGCCAGTTTGTCCTGGTCAACACATGGTGTAAGAATTAACAACACTAAGTTTCATTAATACACATTCCTTGAGTAAATTCCTAATTACTCCCAATGAATTGAACACAAATACTCAACATGTACATCCGACTACACGATTTGTATTCTTGTGTTATCTGGATAGAACCGTCAATTCCTCCTGATGAGATCCTTGATTTAATTTTAATGAAAGAATAATTTGTTTCTGTAAGATCTGCAATAAATGATAAGGGATGAATACATCTCAAAATTATGATTAAAAGAACTATTAAACATGAAATGAAAAAATAAATTATTAATGAATAAATCATCAAAAAATTATTTAATTAATTATAAAACAAAATATGACTTCTATGATACCACTTGTAGTTTCTAGGCACAACATAAGCACTAGATGGTCATGTACCCAACTTTTCAATTTTCTATAATTGATTATTAATCTAGGATCAATCTGATGATGAACACCAGTATCCCAAAAATCAAATCAAATACAAAAAAAGGAGAGAACCCGGAACCCGAGAAGAGTGGATCGACATATTTTGTTTATATTTAATTTAATTAAATTATTGAATTACCTCCAAGGAAATTCTTTCTTCATTGATGCGTCCGACCATGGGTCCAAGGTGTGGCTTCGTTATGTTGGATAATCTAAGGGGAGGAATTATCTAGAGGTGATCCACACATGCTCCATGTATCTTCAGACATTGTTAAAGGAGTCTCTAGGTAATAACACATAATATACTTATGCTTTCGATGTCCGCCTTAGACCGCTTAGAGAATCTCTTCCAAAGTGTTCCCCTTGATTTGGTGGAGGAGGATCTCTCTCATTCATGAGGGAGTTCTTGGAGAGGGAATAGTTCTTAAGGCTCGAGAGATTTTCCCCAATGATGTTTTGCACATAGCGATTGGTTAGCTGGTCGAATGAACCCTTGGATAATATAGAGAATAATATCCTAACCAAGAATTTAATTCATCAAGTAATAATAAATAATTGTCCCAGCTGTCATTACATAATTTATTATTCAATGTGAAATACCATGTAAAATAATAATTGGAATGATATTATTTCACAGAAATGTGATTAACTTGCATGTAATATTTAAATATCAATTAACCAAATAATATTTAAATATTATTTCTCTCTATACCCATAAATTGGTCTTCCGATCCACCTCAATATTTCATGGGCCATGTATAATGACTATTAATTTATAAATAAATATAAAAACATTATTCCCTGATAAATAAAAATTACATTCGCAAAATATTATCTCGAATACCTAGTAAGGAAATAAATGTGATCAGGAAGACCTGAATAATTATTGAACCACAACCTAGAATAATTTTTAGTCAACTTGTTAAATAAATAAATTGTTTAACGGAGATACTCGCTACACATAGTGTGTGACCCTCTAGGACTCGTTATCATTGGCACTAGGTGGGCTGGCCTAAAGTCCAAGATTACTATCTAGTAATGGGTCAAGGAACCCTATAGAAGGAAGTTGATGTTGCAATGAAATGTAACAAAATATGAACACTAACCATGAAATAAAATCCCTCTGTCCCAATAACTTTAATAAAGAGGGTTGCATGAATTAGCCACCAACCCATCTGCTCGATTTCTAATTCTTTGAATTCCTAGAATAGAACACGCCTAGAGAACATGACACACACCTATCTTAGGGCTTGGAAAATCAATTTTTTACTATGTTAAAATGCAGAAATGTAGTTGACCTAGAATGTATCACAAATAAAAGTGCATAGAAAATAATTTTTTCACTTATAAACGAGGGTAAAAATAGTGTGTTTGATAAGAAAATTATTGAATACAAATTCAATTTCAAATGATTGAAAAAACTATGATATTAAAAGGGTTATTAGTTCGAGTTCAGTTTCCCAACTCTAATGCTATCCTTGTTAAATATAATTCGAACTTCTTCTTCTTAGTTGATTAAAGTTAGTTTTCACAATCGTTTCCTCTCACTTCCTTGGTGAAATTATGATGGTGAGAGAAAACCTTTCCAAGATCTCAGTTTGGTCAACTCTCCTTCCACGTGAAAAATACTTGTATTGAATATCATCAATTGATATGTGAAATAACTGATCAGGTCTTTTTTATCCCAAACAATCAAGAACATTCACAACACAATTTACACGTATTGACATTCATCGAGTACTTCACCACTAATTCCTAGTCTATTCCATTGTATATAAACTAAAAATTAGTGGAAGGAGATAATGATTATTTTACCAAGGAAAAAATCTATAGAGGAATTAAAATTCAAGAATGATCACACTTGATAAAAAATATAATATATGAAATTGAAAAAATAACATTGAAGAAAAAAGAAATTTTACTCAATTACGTCCAAGAACTCAAACATTAAAAAGTAGAAAACCAACCCTTCCCCCTATCACTCCAAATGTTTACTCCACCATGGTAAAGGTAATTGAGATGAATGGGTAAGAATAAGGCATTAAAAACCCATTAAATAAATAAATAAAATATAGAAATCTTAAAATTTCTCCACCTTGGTGTCCTAGAAGGAACGAGATGGAATGAGAGATGCTTTGAGTGGGAGGGGATCTCATCATTTTATTTCTAGAATTTGTCCCCCAAATGTTGATGCATTTTATCCCCCTAAAATACATATTCATGAATTTCACCCTTCCTTAATGTGGTTCATAATTATCTTGGGTGTTTCCCCTAAAAATCACATAGGATTTGGACAAGTATTCCGAGTGTTATTCCCGTTTTACTCTGAAATTTTTTATGTCCAGTCAGAATCTCCAAATCGAAAAAATTCAGATTAGGATGATTTAATAACCCATTAGAAGGCCAATTAACATGTCCTTTCATTCATTAAAGATGTTCCCAAAATCCTTGCTCTTCTACCCACCGAATGTCACAACAATTGGGCTCCCCAAGAATGAGTTATGGACCCCACATCAAAACTAGGTAGATCAGTAAATAGTTTTCGTGGTCCCATTTGTGAGATTCTTTTGATCTTCCATATGGATGATTATGCTTTTGGTAATGAAATATGAAATGAACCCCCAGATGTTTAGAACTATAAAAACAAAGAATATTTCAATTTGGATTAGTTCATAAAATGTTATTCCCAAAATACAGAAATTATTTCAAGCAGTTTAAAAATCTGAAATGGTCCATTTTTACTATTCAGCTCAAAATAACACCAATATCATAAAAATACATAAATTCATCTTAAAGTAACTATTTTTTTGTTTTAAAACAATAAAAATAAATTTAAATTTAATTCAAAATATTTTATTTATCATTTCCCCCACACATATCAATTGGACTCCTGGACAAGCATCAATATCAAATCAAATCAAATCCAAAACACATACTAATGAGATATACCAAATCCATACTTTGAAACAAAAAGATATCATGCCTCATAAAAAAATGAGTTCAAGTTCTCTATTTTAGATTATATAATATATTTCCACTTCTTTTTTATCCCATTCATACAAAACACCTACCTCACATGAATTTTCCCTCATCTCACAAATGTAAATGTTCAACAAGGATTTTCACATCCAAACTCACACAAGAGTCACCATGGAATTGATAAATTCATTCATCTTCACCTGATGTAAGTTAAGGAAATGTGTTTCTCATGAGGACTTTTGAAGGTGGTTTTGTGGCTTTTGGTTGGTCGTATTTAGATGTTAAAAATTCTGAGGCCAAAAAAGGAGGGTTTGGATCTTTATAAATAAAAATTGCAAGATTCTAATTTTTGCTCAAGTATGGTCTCTTCCTCTCCCACTAAATAGAAAATCAGCTACATCATCATGAGAACTATAGTAATGTTCATTCCACTTTGAATTTCACCAGAAAAAAATGTCTTCTTAAACATATTTTTTTGAAAGATCTAGATAGGCGCAACTTTCTTTCTACGTTTGAAGCTCTAGAAAGGCACAAATTCTTTTATCATGAAAGCTATAGAAAAGGAATAGATTTTAACAAAATGAAATATTCATAAGAAACATCAGTTTTCAACATTTTATATTCCACCAAATGTATCGCCAAATGTGGTAGTACACCACAATACACCTTCCCACACACTTAAGTTCAACTAGATCATTCAATTTTACATCAAGAGAAGGTTGGATAGGGAAATTGGATTGTAATGTGGCTAACCTAACAGGATGTTTGTGGATTTTAAGGGATAAAATGATTTATGTATATGGTATTCCATAAAAAAAGGATTATTTTAAAAAGGGGGCATAAAAAAAAATAAATGCCTTAATCATTTAAAACACAAGTACATCAATACCTTAAGTTTTGACAGAAATAAATCAAATTCTAGTTAAAGGATAAATTGACTGGTTCTCTCAAGAAATGTGGTAAATGAAAATAATATGACAAAAAATGGTAGATAAGCCTCCCAAGAATTTTATTTCAAAAATAAAGACAGTGAGATGTGGCATGGAATTTAAAAATCAGAGTACTTTTCACGAAATTCTAAATGATTTGAACTTAAAAAAAAGTCATTTCAGTATTAATTTAAACTTAGTTTTAGGGAATATATTGGTTCACTCATTCACATGGGTTTCAAAAATAGAAATGATAATCATTTTACCTCAAAAATTTTGACAATACAATAAATTTGAAAAATAAACACACAAATATCAGTATTTTTATTTTAAAAATTAAATGAAACATGAAATGAAAATCCTAAACTGAAAAGGTTCTCTCAACCACATATAAATGATGCAGTGTCATCAGTGAATTCAAATGGATTTAAAATATAAGAATATTTCAAAATGAATTATAGAAAGTAGGGATATGTAAAGGAGAGGCATGACCTGATGGATTTTATTGATAAAGAGGTTGGAGGAGTGTGACCTCCTCCACTGGCTCTGATGGCAGGGTCCTAAGGAATTTATTCAACCTATACCTATTCACAGTGAATGGATCTTTCTCTCCATCCTTCATAATTTGCATAATAACAAAGGATATACGTGAGTAACTATAAATGGACCTTCCCATCTGGAATGAAGTTTACTGGGCATCAACTTGAGTCTTGAGTTGAATAACAACACTTTGTCTCTAGGATAGAAGTATTTTAGTCAGATGATCTTGTCATGGGCCGCTCTTTTTCTTTATTTGTAAATATAGTAATTTTCAAATGCTTCCATTTTATTTTCTCCATCTATTTCATCTTCAATATTCTTTCCTTCCTAGTAATTTCACGGTCCAAAATCATTTTCCTCACAACCCAATACGCCTTATGCTCCAATTTCACAGGTAAGTGGCATCTTTTTCCATAAATAAGCCTATATAGACTCATTATAATCGGGGTCTTGTAGGCTATCCTGTATGCCCATAAGGTAACTTCTAACCATTGGCTTCAATCATTCCTATTTGGATTAATAGTCTTTTCCAAAATTCCTTTGATTTCCTAATTGGAAACTTCAACTAGCCCATTAGTCTGTGGATGATAGGGAGTTGATGTTTTATGATGCACCCCATACTTCATCAGCAAATTATCCATTCTCCAATTACAGAAGTTAGTCCCCTGGTCACTAATGATTTCCCTGGGAACTCAAAACCTACAAAATATTTTAGACCTACCAAAATCACAAAAAACTTTATCATCATCAGTCCTTATGGATTTTGTTTCCACCCATTTGGAATCATAATCACCTACATGTAAGATATAATAATTTCCAAATGACATTAGGAAAGGTCCCATATAATCTATCCCCCAAACATAAAAAATGTCATAAAAAATCAATGGCTTTTGGGGTATTTCATGTTTCTTCGAAATATTTCCCAAAAACTAACATTTTCACATATTTTTCAAAATTCATGAACGACTTTAAAAATGGTGGTCTAATAAATTCTAGATTGTAAAAACTTACTTAATGTCCTTTGAGGTCAAAAGTGGCCTCCTCATGCTAAAGTGGGACAAAAATCAAAGATAGATTTAACTTCACTTTTATTTAAACATCTTCTTATTACTTTATAATTTCAAATCTTCCAAAAAAATGGATCATCCCAAATGTAATATCTAGATTCAGCTTTTAGTTTTTGAATTTGGAGAGAATTGAAATGAGATGGGACCTAAGATTTTTCCAAGAAATTAACCATGTTAGCATACCAAGGCACTTCTCCTTCAATCAAGTACAAATTCTCTCCTAGAATTTGATCGTTCAGTGAGTCTCTTTCTGGAATTTCAATTTTAGCGATGTTTGGAAGTAAACTTAAGTGATAAAACACTTGGTTCTCAGATCCCTTATTATCCTTGATTTCTATATTGAACTCTTACAACAGTATCATCCATCTTACTAACCTTCGTTTAGTATAATATTTCTTCATCATGTACGTTAGAGCTGCATGATCAAGAAACACAGTGATTTTAGTTCAAAGAAAATATGATCTAAATATTTCTAAATCAAAAAAAATTCTAAGAAATGTTTATCTTTGGTTGTGTAATTTAATTAGGATGCATCTAAGGTTCTCTAGGAATATGAAATGACTTCTATTCCACCCTCAATTTGCTGAGAATGGACTACTCCAACTGCTTGGTTGGAGGCATCACAAAGTAGCTCAAATGGTTCTTCCCAATTTGGCAGCTCCATCACGGGTGGTCAAATCGATATATTCTTTAACTCATCAAAGGATTCCCAACATGCACCATTGAAATAAAAATATGCATCTTTAAAATGAAATCTAGAGAGAGGGAGATAAATCATACTCAAATCTTTGATAAACCTCCTATAGAATCCTGCATGTCCTAAAAATGATCTAACAAGTTTCACACAAGTAGGGTAAGGCAATGAATTTATCACTTCAATTTTTGATTTATCCACTTCAATTCCATTTTGGGAAATTACACGACCAAGTACAATTCTTATTTTATCCATGAAATGTCACTTTTTTAAAATTTATTAAATGATTTTTTTCATTGTAGGATTTCAAAAAAAATTCCCGATTTTTCAAACAATGATCAAAAGAATTTCCAAAAACTGTGAAGTCATCTAAGAAGGATTCCAATAAATTTTAAGCGTGATTAGAAATTATACTCAACTTGCACCTATGAAATATATCTGGAGCATTACATAATCCCAATGGAATTATTTTTTATGAAAAAGTACCAAAAGAACTACCACAAAACTTGGAAAGGCAGGCGCCTACCTTTATCAGCGCTAATAGAAAATCACTGATAAAGGGGTAGGACATTATCAGCACTAAAAAATGCTTATAAATGTACCCTTTATGAGCGCTAAAACAAGATCTGATAAAGGGGTACCCTTTATCAGTTTTTTTAGTGCTGATAAAGGGTAAATTTATCAGCACTTTAAATATCCATTTATCAGCTCTTTTCTTAGCACTGATAAAGGATACATTTATCAGTGCTTTTCTTAGCGCTGATAATGTTTATTTTATACATTAAACAAAAAATACATGTAATAACAAATTATACGATTAATAATAAATATATTTATTAGATTTATAAGATTTATTGGATTTATTAATACATTTTATTTATTAGATTTATAAATATACATGTGTTTTCCATGGAATTGGGGTCAATTAATATCATGTGTATATGTTATGTGATCATATATGTGCATGAATAATTATCATTTATAGATTATAATTACATATCATGTTGATATGTTATTGACTTATAATTCATTTTGTTACCCTTATAATACATATGTTCTAAAAAATGTAAACTTATAATGAAAATTACATTACATTTAAAAAATAAATATATATTTGATTATATTTTCAATGATATATATAAATATACCTTTCAAATAATTTTATACGTATAAATAAAGATATATTTTTTTAGAGTTATAATTATTAATAAATATATATTTATTTATCATAAATATCATTTTAAATAAATATGTAATAATATAAACAAATTACTAAATTTATTCATTTATCAGCACTTTTATTGGCACTGATAAATTATGGATTAATCAGCGCTACCAAAGCGCTGATAAAGTGGGTCTTTATCAGTGCTAAAATGAAAAGCATTGAGAAATACACCAATTATCAGTGCTGAAAAAGTGCTGATAAAGTCCTACATTTATCAGCACTACAAAGGCACTAATAATGGTCCCAGCGGGATTTATAAGTGACATCAGGTCCTCCTCCTCCTCCCCGCACCCTGTTAAGATTTCACGGAAGCCCTACCATGCGCCTACGCCACTGCCACCTCTCTGTCGCGGCCTCCTTATCCTCCTCCTCTGCCGCGACCACCACCTCATTCTCCTCCTCCGACGCATACTTCTCCTCCACATCCTCTTTCTGTGTCTCCTCCTCCCCGCACCCTATCAATCGCAGAATCCTTAACCTGTGCCTCGGCAGCTGCCTCCTCTCCTCCGCAACCTCCTTCTCTGCCTCCTCTATCGTGGACGCCTCCTCATTCTCCTCCTATGGCGCCTACTTCCTCTCCTCCTCCTCCTTATGCCACGGCTCCTCCTCCTCCTCCTCCTCTGCTGCGGCTCCTCCTCCCTCCTCTACCACGGCTCTTCCTCCTCCTCCTCCACCGCAGCCTCCTCATCCTCCTTCTCCACCACCACCACCACCTCCTCCTCCACTTCCTCCTTCTCTACCTACTATGATGCATCTGCTTCCTACACTACCTCTACTGCCTCTGCTGCCTCCGAGCTACCTCTACGACCTCCGCAGCCTCCGCGCAGCCTCTGCTATCGACGTCTCCTCCTCCATTGCCACCGGGTCCTCCTCCTTAAGGTGAGTAAAAATGAATTTGCATGAATTAATTATGTTTTCATTTATTTTCAATATTGAGATTAATTATTATTTGGCATGATTCATGTGTGTGATGCTTGTGTGTGTGACACATGTATATGTGTTTGTTTAATTGTTTGATCTTGATTAGCTCTCCCCACTATAGCCCTGTGATAGAAACTTGAATAGAGAGAGTATATTTTGTGAAAGGATGTTACACTAGATTAGGATTTCACTCCATCTAGTGGCCTTTATTATAGATATTTTTCTGATTTTGGATACTACCCCATTGTTAGGTCAGGTAGGGTTTGAACCTTCCATGTTGGTGAATTCATATCATCAGGTGAGGCATGCCAACAGGATGAGACATATGTATAGTATGTCCTATATTGTACACTATTATCCTGGGGTTCGAAAAAATGAACATTAATAGGGTTTCTAACAATTCATGCCCACTACCCACTCTTTCTGGGTTGGGTCATATACCAATTTAAATATCACATCCTTTCATATAACATAATAGTGCCACCAAACTATCACATTGGGTGTGATTCACATATCCTCTAATTCCACAACATAGTAGCTGCTCCCCTCTCACTTACGGTGGGTCGAACCATCACATCGCATAAAAAAAATTTGATGACGGAATCTCTATAGGTAACCTCTCACAAAACTACTCCAAACCAATACTAAGTGATCCCCATTTCTATATCTCACATCATATTATCATACAAAAAATGATCTAAGAAGGGAATCACAAGATCCAACCTCTATCACAAGTCAAAATGCACCATCAATAGGTGTATCCCATGGAAGTCACACACCAATCCCCTTTGACCAATGCCTTCTCACTCAATGTAGGTTTCTACCAACACCTTATCACTTAAATAAAGTATATACATCTTGTCTCATTCCAGAAAACATATAAACAGTAATCTAATGAGGGTATCTAGATAGCCAACCTCTCGTACTAGCTAAACCACATCCTCAATAGGTGGGCCCCATGGATGATCATACTTAAACTAGGTGAAAGTCATATGAAGTCCCAATATCTTTGTCATTATAACCATAAATGATAAAAGTCACTATCCATTTAGCCTTGCATAATAATGTCCTTAAAACCCTCTTAGTTATACATGAAAATTATTCCCTACCTATCAACATTCTAATTCCACCTATAAGGGAATCTACTGTGTTATACAAACCTAACCCATCTCTACTCATTGATACCAACACACAATCATCTCTACATGGTAATGCCACAACCCACATGCTATACTTGATCTAGGCCTCAATAGTCTGGTCTATATCATCTTCTAATTACCACATTAAAACTCATTAAAACTAAATAATGACCATCCTATGAAACTCACACTAAGAGCCTTGGATACCCTATACTAAGTAATCTAGACTATTACCATGACCCTCACTTATGTACCATATCATATCTCTTGTTGGAGAACTCTTAATCCAATTATAAGGAGGAAGTCCTTTATGTCTCACTTCACCAATCCCTATGTGGAATATCGTAATAATCACACACACCATGACTCTTATATATCCTTAATAGGGTGTTCCCCATCATACGTGAGATATAAAACTATATTATTCATCTTCTTTAGGCCTAAGACTCTAATACCTACTCAAATAGCCTTATAAAACCTAACTAGGCTATTCAAATCTCATACCAAACCTGATCCTCTTATAAACACAACTAGAAACTTCACCTCCATGAAGACATAATCTCTGGATGAACAAAAAAGCACAAACATTCAATAGAACCCTCACTCTATCTCTTGGTGGATCAAAAACACCATATTTATTTACCTAGGTTGCTCTTGATTTTTATCCCTTTCACTGGAACACATATACTCATGCCTGAATGAAAATCATGCATAAATTGAAACATGGTTTTGTATTATAGGGTCCACCTACCTAAAAAAATGGAGTAACCCCCTCACCAAGATCAATTCATCCTCAACCAAGACTATACATGCCTTATCTAATCTTGTACAAGTGATTGTGACCCAATCTCATGGAACAATTCCCAAATAATTAATTATAGAAACTTATAATTAATTATTCACCTTAATATAGTTAGGAATAATCTTTTAAAAACTCACTAGAAAACACAACACCACCTAAACCACACAAAACATGGTGCGTTCATCATACGAGGATAACCTCTAGCCAATACAAACAAAATATACATCATCTAAATTGATTTGAAGATGATGTAGTGAATTCATCACACAAATACTAGTTAAAATCATCCCAAATTATAGGGAAATAAAGGATAATAGTAATGGAGGAAGTATGAGGGAAGAACTCACTAACACACTAAAAAATCCCCAAGAACCACCCCTTACTAAGGGGGATCAAAGAGAGGAAAAGAATGGATGAATCCCAATAACCACCCATGATTTTCTATTAATGACACGCCCCCCCACCATTTTTGAAGTATCTAGTTTTTCATCTAAATTATACTCATATTCCATCTCCAATAACCTATATAACCATCCTTTGGATTTCAAATAGGATGAACATAAATAAATAATGGATGAATTCCAATCGGTTGACAAAAGAGTATGAAGAAGGCGTGAATGAGTTTATCTTGTTTGCAAAAGATTGTGCATATGACCCTTATCAATTCCTTTGTCAGAATTTACACTGTTGTTATTCAAAACAAATTAGTCCAGAGGAGTTTGAAGAACACCTGATCTGTCACGAAATAGATCAGAGTTATACATGTTGGAATAAACATGGATAAACAATGAATGTTGGTAGTGTCTAGGATAACACTGTGTTTTATGGATCATCTGATATGATTACAAGTATGAAAATGATGATGATCGTATGGAGGATGTGATTACAGATGTGAATGATAATGAAGATCGTATTGAGAAAATGACAAGGACCGTCGAAGATGAACTTCATGATTGCCCAAAATTTTTTGAGAAGTTAAAAGGTTGTGAAAGGATGCCATTGTATGCTGGTTGCACTAAATATACAACAATGTCAGCCGTACTGAAGCTGTATAATTTCAAAGAAGACAATGTGGGGAGTGACGCCAGTTTTACGAAACTACTTTCTCTCCTAAATGACATGATCCCATATGATAATAATCCCCCGAGCCGAACATACAACGCCAAACGAATGCTACGCTCTATGGGTATGATCTCTGAAATAATATACGTCTGCCCGAATGACTGTATACTTTTTCTCAAGGAAAACAATTCACTTAAAGAATGCCCAAAGTGTGGTTATTCTCGATACAAGAAAGATGAATCCAGTCCTACTAATGTTGTATGGTACTTTCCAATCATTGCAAGGTTTAGGAACCTATATGGAAGTGAGTAGAATGCAGGACATTTGACATGGCATGTAGATACAAGAATTAAAGATGGGATACTACGTCACCCGGCATACTCTCCTCAGTGGAAGAGAATTGATCATGAGTATCCTGTATTTAGAAACGAGTCGAGAAACCTCCATCTTGCGTTTTCCACAGATGGAGTGAATATTTTTGGTTTTCAAAGCAACAGTCACAGTACATGGCCGGTTATGTTAGTAAATTATAACTTTCCACCATGGTTATACATGAAATGAAAATACATCATGTTATCTATTGTAGAGTGCATTTATAGTAGATGTATCGCACAAAGAATATGTATTAATATTGGTAGGAAGTGTTTATTGAGGCTTTCACACCATTTTAACGAAATTTCATCTAAAAGATGCTGAAGGGAAAATCAAGCCGCACCCACCTCCTCATTATGCACACTTGATATCCCATGGAGCGTGGGATGCGTTTTTCAATTGTCGTGTAGAGCAGACTTTTGAGGTACATTGTGTTTGGCAACACGTTGTTTAACGTTTCTTGTATTCATCACTTTTATTGACAGTTTTTTATTTATGAAACGGAAACTGAGTGCTGAAAATAAAGAATGGGAAGCAAAACCAGTGTACCCCTACCGTAAAGCAAGGATGGGGTACGCTTCAATTGAAAAACAATTGGTACGTATTTTAAAAGTACTGTAATACTTTTATGTGACATAAAACAACACTGTAACCATGTTTCTCAGTTTATATGAAGATTGATAAATCAAAATCCCAAGCCACTTCCATCCCATTCCATGTTCTATGGAAGGAGGCTCATGTTAATAATGAGGGGAAACTGGTAGATGAAAACACACAAAAAGTGTGGGAAACATGTGTAAGTATGACATGATATAAATTTGTTTTTCTTTAAATCACTATTACATAATGATGATTACTTATTTTCCAATATTTTCTATTTGACATAGTCATAGGAATCAACAACTCCCGCTCAGGATGCATACATACTTTCAGCAGCCTTGAAACAGCTAGAACTGTATGGCCACGTCAGAGGTGCAGATTTTGGGGTGACACCCCGGACATATTTTCAGAAAAAACAAGAGGAAGACCAAAATAAAGTAATGAAAATAATTAGAGATAGACTAGATACACTTGAAAAAAGATTCCAATGTCAGGGAGAGTTTCTAGAAACTTTGACGGGTGAGAGGTGAAGAGAAGAAACAACTGAAGAACAACCTGCCCCACCTGCCACCCGCTTTGAGGTGAGACATTCCCCTCAAAGACCTGACTTAACCGAGGTAATCAATGTTCTAATATTTGTTTCTATGAAATGTGAATCACATAGACACTGATACATTTCTTGTAATGATATTCTACATGGTGATAATGACTGTGATTTATATCTGTCAACTCCCACCCATCGCCATGTAGTATGGGATACGGTGCGAAATATGCAAAATGACAGGCTAGACTCCAAACCACTTCCAAACGGTCATGTAAAAGTGTCTATTAACATAGATCATGAGCCGAGCGCTGAGCTCCCCATTACAAATGACGATGAAAAAATTCATACGGTGGAAAAAACTGTTGGAACATTCATTGAATGGTCGTTGAATCTTGTAAAAAACATGTCAACCGGGACGTATTCATTTCCAATTCATTTTTCAAGAAGAAACATTAAAATTTAATTAAAAAAAGGGTCGAACCAATGAATATTAATACATAAGGACAAAAGTAAGTAGATAAAAGGAAATAACAACTCAAAAGGATCAACCAACCGATTAAAATGATCTACTGAGGGCACCTTCACCCCACCCATTCTATATCCACATTTAATATCATAACAAGCTCACGTGGATATGAAAATGAAAGGAAGAAATAATCACACAATTTTTTTCAAAAAACATATATATGGAGAGGAAACATTAGATTTAATTAGTGCAGACACTGTAGATAAAATCATCACATACGACTGGCTAGGCGCCTCAGTTATAAATGTATTCATGTGGTATGTTTTCATGATTTGAATTTACAGAAGCTGATATACTCTAATAATTATGGCTAAATACATTTCATATTTTTCGCAGGCATATATATGAAAAACAATTGGAGGTATTTTCCCGTGAATACAAATTTGGACTCGTTAGTCCTCACACCAGGTCTACACAACAAAAAGAAATAGATTCTGATTTTCATGCTGAATTAATGTCAAACCTGCTATGAACGTTTCAATGCAAAATTATGACTGAGAGTATCTTTTTAATTCCAATGTTGCAGGGGTAAAAATCTATATTTTAATCATATCATTTATATTTTCATTTCTATCATTACTTATTCCTTTTTGTGTTTTTAGGCAGCATTGGATGGTCAATGCAGTCAATTTGGGTACTCTAAAGATTTATTTTCTAGATTCACTACATGGATATCCAAAAAACCGACCACACATGATGGAGATTGTCAATTTTTAATACTCTAGATATAAAATTTTAGAACTAAATATCTATTTATATAATTTATATTATTTTTAATGAGGATTCTGTTATAATAGGGCAGTGTATGAATATCATCTAAAGGCTGGAATTAATCTAGTACACAAGGACGACAAGGTGCATGAGATCTCCAAATGGACAAGTATCAGGGTATATATAATTATATTTCACTATAAAAATACATATCAAAAGAGATTAATTATTTTTCTTGATTTTTCTACAGTGTCCAAAAAAGACAAATGGAAAGGACTGTGGTTATTATGTTTGTAAATTTACGAAAGAGATCATATTTCATGAACAAACTAGCATCCTTGAAGAGGTATTTTTGAAAATAATTACTAGTTCTTTTAAAATATTTATTAATCCTTTGTGTATTTATATTTATTCAGTACTACTATGACTGTCGCAAAAACTCATATTCACAAGATGATATAGATGTGTTTAGAAACAAATGGGCAACGTACCTGGTGGATGAATGTCAACAAATAGGACAATGAAGGTAAATTCCTACTACTTATATTATCTTTATATGATCATTAATGTCTCCCTTGTTTACAATTTTTGATCATCTATGATAACCCTTTATTATGTTTCATATCATTAGATAATGAAAAATGGTTTTAGAAATGATTTGAGTTTCGAGTAAAGAATAACATAATGAGATAATCTTATGAACTACTAATATACGGAAAACTGAGAAAATGCATTCAGATTGTTTTGATACATTATGAAAATGATCCATGAGTCATTTTTGACGAACGGTGTGACTAGTATGGATAAATATGTCCGATATTAGTTTAAAATTGACATTAAATTTAGAAAACAACAAAAGTGACTTACAGAAAACTGATGAAATGCATTCAAATTGTTTTTGATACTCTAGGAAAATGATCCATGAGTCATTTCTAATGTGTATGAATCAATCGCATCTCAATTCGATCCACGGTGTGACCAGTATGGCTAAAAGTGTCTGATATCAGTTTGAAATTGACATTAAATTTTGAAAAAAACAAATGTGGCATACGAAAAACCTAGAAAACATGTTAGGATTGTCTTGATACTTTAGGAAAATAATCCATGAGTCATTTTTGCTGTGTAAGAATCAACCAAACCTCAATCCGATGCACAGTGTGACCAGTATGGATAAAAGTGTCTGATATCAGTTTAAAATTGACATTAACTTTAGAAAACAACACAAGTGATATATGAAAAACTGAGAAAAGATGTTCGGATTGTTTTGATACTTTAGGACAATGATCCATGAGTTATTTTTGACATGTAAAAATCAACCTCACCTCAATACGATTCATGGTGTGACCGGTATGGCTAAAAGTGTTTGATATCAGTTTGAAATTGACATTAACTTTAGAAAACTACACAAGTGGCATACAGAAAACCAAGAAAATGCATTTTTATTATTTTTATACTTTATCAAAATGATCCAAGAGTCATTTTTGACGTGTAAAAATCAACCACACCTCAATCCGACGCATGGTGTGACTGGTATGGCTAAAAGTGTCTGGTATCAGTTTGAAATTGACATTAACTTTAGAAAACAAAATAAGTGACATACAAAAAATGGATAAAACACATTTGGATTGTTTTGATACTTTAGTAAAACGATCCATGAGTCATTTGTGATGTTCACAAATTAGTCGCACCTCAATCCGACTTACGGTGTGACCAGTATGGCTAAAAGTGTTAGATATCAGTATGAAATTGACATTAACTTTAGAAAACAACACATGTGGAAAACAGAAAACCAAGAAAATGAATTTTTATTGCTTTTATAATTTAGTAAAATGATCCATGAGTCATTTTTGACATGTAAGAATCAACTTCACCTCAATCCAACGCACGGTGTGACCATTATGGTTAAAAGTACCTGGTTTTAGTTCGAAATTGACAGTAACTTTAGAAAACAACACATGTGGCATACGACAAACCAAGAAAATGCTTTTGGATTGTTTTTATACTTTAGGAAAACAATCCATGAGTCATTTTTTATGTGTACGAATAAACTGCACCTCAATCTGACGCACAGTGTGACCCGTATGGTTAAAAGTGTCTGATATCAGTTTGAAATTGACATTAACATTAGAAAACAACACAAGTGATATATTGAAAACCAAGAAAATTTGTTTGGATTTTTTTGGTACTTTAGGAAAACAATCCATGATCCATTTTTGACGTGTACGAATCAACCACACCTCAATCCGACGCACGATGTGACAGGTATGGCAAAACGTTTCTGATATCAGTTTGAAATTGATATTAACTTTAGAAAACAACACAAGTGATATACGGAAAATTGAGCATACATGTTCATATTGATTTGATACTTTCGGAAAACGATCCATGAGTCATTTATGACATATAAAAATCAACCTCACCTAAATCCGACATACGGTGTGACCGTTATGGATAAAATTGTCGGATATCTGTTTGAAATTGATATTAACTTTAGAAAACAACACAACTGACATACGGAAAACTAATAAAAAGTGGTCGTATTGTTTTGATACTTTAGGCCAACGGTCCATGAGTCATTTTTGACATTTAAGAATTAACCACACCTCAATCCAACACAGAATGTGACCATTATGGCTAAAAGTGTCTGATATCAGTTTGAAATTGACATTAACATTAGAAAACAACACAAGTGACATACAGAAAACCACACAAACATGTTTGGATTGTTTTGATACTTTAGGAAAACTATCCATGATTAATTTTTGATGTGTACAAATCAACCACCCCTCAATCTGACACGCTGTGTGACTGGTATGACTAAAAGTGTCTGATATCAGTTTGAAATAAAAATTAACTTTAGAAAACAACACAAGTGGCATACGAAAGACTGAGAAAATATGTTTGTATTGTTTTGATACTTTAGGAAAACGATCCATGTGTCATTTTTTATGTGTATGAATCAACCAAACCTCAATCTGACACATAATGTGACCGGTATGGATAAAAGTGTCTGATATAAGTTTGAAATTGACATTAACTTTAGAAAACAACACCAGTGGTATACGGAAAACCAAGAAAACACATTCATATTGTTTTGATACTTTATGAAAATGATACATGATTCATTTGTGACGTGTAAAAATAAACCGCACCTCAATATGATGCACGGTGTGACCAGTATGGCTAAAAGTGTTTGATATTAGTTTGAAATTGATATTAACTTTAGAAAAAAACACAAGTGACATACAGAAAACCATGAAAACGATTTCGGATTGTTTTGATACTTTAGGAAAATGATCCATGAGTCATTTTTGACATGTATGAATCAACTACACCTCAATATGATGCACAGTGTGAATGGTATGGCTAAAAGTGTCTGATATCAATTTGAAATTGACATTAAATTTAGAAAACAACACAAGTGACATATGCCAAACCGAAAAGACACGTCTGGATTGTTTTGATACTTTATGAAAATGATCCATGAGTCATTTTTGATGTGTCTGAATGAACCGCACATCAATAGGATGCACGGTCTGTCCGGTATGGCTAAAAGTGTCTGATATCTATTTGAAGTTGACATTAACTTTAGAAGACAACCCAAGTAACATACTGCAAACCGAGAAAATGTGTTTAGATTGTATTTATACTTTAATAAAACGATCCATGAGTCATTTTTTATGTGTATGATTCAACCGCACCTCAATCTGATGCACGGTGTGATCGGTATGGATAAAAGCGTCTGATATCATTTGGAAATTGACATTAACTTTAGAAAACAACACAAGTGGAATACAGAAAACCGAGAAAACACGTTCAAATTGTTTTGATACTTTAGGAAAATGATCCATGATTCATTTTTGACGTGTAAGAATCAACAAAACCTCAATAGGATGCACGGTGTGACCGGTATGGCTAATAGTGTCTGATATCAGTTTGAAATTGACATTAACTTTAGAAAACAACACAAGTGACATACGGAAAACTGAGAAAACACATTCGGATTGTTTTGATAATTTATGAAAACAATACATGAGTCATTTGTGATGTGTAGAAATCAAATGCACCTCAATACAATGCATGGTGTGATTGGTAATGCTTTTCATTAGATAAGGAATCATTATTTATTAAATGAGATAAATCATCCAAAAACATATTGATTTTACATTATTCCCTTTAATTGTTATCAGAATGAAAACATTTGAGTTTATCAATTCAATCTTTTAGTTTCACATTTACATATTAATGTATTCTTTCATATTAATGTTTTAATTTATTTCATTATTTATTACTACCATAATATTTGTTTTCTTATATAGGTGAATTTTTTTCCTTGATTTCGGATGCTTTTTTTGCAACAAATACCGTGGAAGACAATTTTTGTGAGAGGATCGCGGATATGAAAGGATGAAACATTAATGTTTATAACTGTTGTTGGATAATTGTAATTGTAACTATGTAAAGCATTATTTAAAATGTATATAGTAGTGTGTTATTTTGTATTCATGATTTTAGGTAAATGTATATAGCATTATTTGTCAAAATATTTTGTGTGTTGTGTCGTCTTTCGGTTCTTAGTTCGTGTGCAACTGTTATTTTCTGTAGGTGTGTTGGTGTGCAGGTTTGCAGGTGTGCAACTGTGCAGGTGTGCAGTTGTGCTGGTGCTGGTTGTGCAGGAGCAGGGTAAGGTGCCTTTATCAACACTTTTTTGAGTGCTGATAAAGGATTCCTATAACAGTGCTAAAAGAGTGCTGATAAAGGCCCATATTTTCAACGTTCAAGATAGTGATGATAAAGGCACCCCTTTATCAGCACTAGAAAAGCGTTGTTAATGCTAGCGTAGAAAAGGGGGGTCCCATTTATCAGCGCTCCAAAAAGCACTGATTAAGGCCACCTATATCAGGGCTAAAAAATGCTAATAAAGGGGGTCCTTTATCAACACTTTTTTTAGAACTGATAAAGGTAGACTTTATCTGTGCTTTTAGGAGCGCTGATAAAGGGACCCCCCCCCTTATCTATGACATCATTAACAGTGCTTTTCTATCACTGTTAATGTCGGTTTTTAGCACTGATAAAAGTATATGTTGTAGTAGTGAATGACATGTAAATGTCATCCTTTCTTGATCCTTGGGAGCAATGGGTACCTAGAAGTAACCTGAAAATCCATCCAAAAAGAAATAATGATTTCTTCGTGCCAATATCTCTAACATATAGTCAATGAAGGGGATAGGGAAATGATACTTTCGAGTGGGCTGTTTCAATTTCCAAAAATCAATGCACACTCTCTGTCTGTTTTTAATTCTCATAGGGATTAACTCATTCTTTTCATTCTTCATAGAGGTCAGGCCAGTTTTTTTTGGAACGACATGAATAGGGCTGACCCACTGTGAATATGAAATGGGATAGATGGTCCTAGCATCCAATACCTTCTCGATCTCTTTCTGCACAACCTCCATCATGGTGGGATTCAGCCTCTTTTGGGGCTGTCAAACAGGTTTGGAATCTCAACCAAGAAAAATTCTATGTGAGCTTAATTTTGGGTTTGTTCCTGAGATATCACCTAAGATCCACCCTATTTCCTAGAAATTATCTCTCAAAAGCTCAATCAAAGATTTTTGTTTGGTTTTTGATGGATTATTTTCAATTATCACTGGTAATTTCTCTCCTTCCATAAGGTACACATATTTTTAATCATTGGGGAGTGGTTTTAATTCTTGTTCAAGGGGATTCTCAAGGGATAAAATTAAATTGAAATTACCCACTTCCAAAGGGTTAACCTCCTGCACACAAGATACAATATCATATTCCTCATCAATCAACTAATCATCAATGAAATCATATTTTACCTCTTCTTCCCACATAAAATTAGAATCTTCAGTGTTTTGGGCATTCCCATGTTCATTAATGGAAACATTATCTCTTAAGTATAAGAATTAATTTGACATACCTGATTCTTCGTTGGGTTCAATACTAACTTTATGGGATAGTGAAAAGAGGGAGTTTACATCTGATGGGTACCTCATGGATTCAAAAATGTTGAAGTGGATAGTGCAATCTCCAAATTCTATGGTGAGTGTACCTTCATGCACATTGATGATGGTTTTAGCTATCATAAAAAATGTTCTCCACAAAATGACTGATGAGTGTGATGAGCTCCTATCTTCATCCTTATTTAGCACATGGAAGTCAGTTGGGAATAATAGATCTTTGACTTTCACTAGGACATCCTCTACAACTCCTACTAGGAAAACTGTGGATCTATTTTCAAGGTGGGATACCACTCTTGTGAGTTTTAAGTCTCCCATCGACAAAGAAGTGTATAGAGAGTAGGGAAATATATTAATTTAAGCACCAAGATCACAAAAGGATTTAAGGAAATTTAATGAACCAATGGTTCATGGAATGGAAAATGTCCCCATATCTTGACATTTGGTTGGAATTTTTGTTATGATAAGGGATCAGACACTTCTCCCCAAGTTTATTCTTTCATTCCCATGAATTCAACTATTTTTTCTTCGTGCAATTTATTTGATTCAATCATCCTTGTTGGAGATGGTGAGGGTGGGTCTTTCTTCTCCCTTTGTTTCTTTTGTATTGGTGTTTCTTGTTTCTTATTCGGTGGCCTATCCTTTTCCTTATCCTCTTCCTTTTCATCTTCTTGGTGGATTTTCCCAAGATTTTCTAAATTTCAATATCATTCTCTCTCAGAACAGGTGGAATTGTATCAGGTTCATGGTTTTCTAGAGGTGGGATTTCTTTTCAACTTCTTGTTATGATTGCACTAACATTCTCTTTAAAATTTGGCACCATTTGAGATGGAACATTCCTTGGATTCTTGGACATGATTTCAACAAGACTTCCCACGGTGTCTGCCAACTTGTCAACGTTATATTCTAGGCCCCCATACTTGGATTGTTGCTATTATATAGAAGGTTGTGTGCTGGTGGATGGTTGTTCATATGTCTTTCTTTGGAATAATGGTGGATAAAAGGATTGTTTTTGTTGAAAGGGATATTTATAGGATTTTTGGAATAGAGGAGGGTTGTGGTATTGCAGTTGGTGGTAAGGAGGTTATCTAGGGTGCTGGTTTGGATTAAATGATCTCATCTGGTTTTGTTGGTTCCCATATCATTGTTGGGCTTGGGGTTGATGCAGTTGATTTTTTTAGAATTTTCTTGGTTTAAAGGTTATAACACATTATTCTGTCCCATGTATCTCCGGGCATTGGTCAGTATAATGAGTGGAAGAATAACATAAACCACATACCTCATCTAAATCTTGTTGTCTGCTAGCTTGAGTTATAGTAATTTGACGGACTAACCTTGCAAGGTCATCAACATTGGTTTCAATCGATGATGATGAATTATATGATTTTACCTCATGTGTCCCCCTGGATCTCATTCCTCTTAGTCCAAATTGTTGTGAGTTTTGAGAAATCATCTCAATTAGTACTATTATATCTGCAGGCGACATGTTAGTCAGGGATCCCCAAGATGTGTCATCTAGAGGATTTCAATCATTATCCATAATTCCATTATAGAAGAGCACAAGGAATTGGTGTTCGTTTATTTTTTTTATGTGGGCAGCTGGAACATATCTTCTTGAAGCACTTTCAGTACTCGTAAGGGGTTTCTCTAGCTCATTTCTGCATGATGTAAATATCCTTCTTGATGGTAGTTCTCCTTGATGTGGTAAAGAATATTTTCATGAAACTTTTTTTTAATTCATCCAAATCATTGATCTCCCCTGGTTTCAGGTTGTACAACCATCCTTTAGAGGCTCATTCGAGTGAGAAGGGAAATTCCTTCCACTGAAATTGGTCTTTGGGTGCTCCTCTTGTCCTGAATCTTGAGCAAGTGTATCTGAATTATTCCATGTGCTGATTTGGATCTCCTCCTGCAAGACCATGAAACATTGGAAGCACATGAATCATATTGACATGTAATTCAAAATCATTTCGTTTAGTGGGTGCATTGAGTTGGTTATTTCTAATGGAAAATTGAGGTGCACATAGATCACGTAGGTTTGGGTTGGGATTTCCATCAATGATTTCAGTTTTAGAGTAAGCACTAAGAGTTTCACATGAATCTAAGAGATTTATTTCTTCAAAGATTTCTGGTGGGTTTCTTTTTCTTAGATGGGTTAATGTTCTTTCAATTTTGGATCAAATTCAATTAATGGTTCTTTTGAGTTGCGGGTCATTAAATTTTGAAAATCATCTTTTTGTTTCACTGCCTCCCCGAAAACAGTTCCATGTTTGATTGATTCCTATCATAGGGCATGTAAAAACAATTATTTTCAATGTTAAAATGTAGTAATGTGGTTGACCTAGGATGTCTCCCAAAGAGGAGTGCACCGAAAACAATTTTTCACTTTTAAACGAGGGTAAAAATGGTGTGTTTGATAAGAAAATGATTGAATGGAAATTCCTTTTCAAATTAATGAAAAAAACTATGATATTAAATGGGTGATTAGGTCGGGGTCGGTTTCAAAATTTTCATGCAATCCTTGTTCAATTTAATTCAAAACTCTTCTTCTTAGTTTATTAAATTGAGTTTCCACAATCATTTCCTCTCACATCCTTGGTGAAATTATGATGGTGAGAGAAAACCTTACCGTGATCCTAGTTTGGTCAACTGTCCTTCTATCTACAAAATAGTTGAATTGAATATCCTCAATTGACATGGGAAATACCTGATCGGGTCTTGTTTATACCAAAAAATCATGAATATTCACTTCACCTTTTACACATACTGACGATCGTCAAGTACTTTACCACAAATCCCTATTCTATTCTATTGTATATTAACTAGAAATTAGTGGTGGGAGATATTGATTATTTTACCCAGGAAAAAATCAATAACGGAATTAAAATTCAAGAATGATCACACTTGATAATAAAATCCTCTATATGAAATTGAAAGAAACTTTGAAGAGGAAAGAAATTTCATTTAATTATGTCCATGAAATCAAGCATTACAAAGTAGAAAACCAATCCTTCCCCAATCACTCCAAATCTTTACCCACTATGGTAAGGGTAATCAAGGTGAATGAGGAAGAAGAAGTCATTTAAAAAATGAAAAAGAAAATAAATAAAATAGAGAAAGCTGAAAAGTTCTCCTTGGTTTCCTAGAAGGAATGAGATGGAATGAGATATGCTTTGATAGGGAGCAGCTCTCCTCCTTTTATATCCAGAATTTTCCCCCGAATGTTGACGATTTTTAGCCCCATTAAATTACATCTTCACACGTTTCACCCTTATTTAATGTTGTTCATAATTAATTTGGGTGTTCCCCTCAAAATCTCAGCGGATTTGGATAAGTATTCGAGAGTTATGCCCATTTTAGTCTGACTATTTATTCTATCCAGTCAGACTCTTTAAATAGAAATCCTCCATATTCTGATGCTTTAACGACCCCTAAAATGGAAAATTCGCGTGTCCTTTACTTCATTAAACATGTTCCCACACTCCATTCACGTCCACTCACCAAATGTAACAATAATTGGGCCCATCAGGAATGAGTTATGGACCCCACATCAAAACTAGGTAGATCAGTAAACAGTTTTCATGCTCCCATTTGTGAGAATCTTTTGAGCTTCCATATATATGATTCAGTTTTTGATCAAGAATGATGAAATTAACCCCTAGTTGTTTCGAATCAGAAAAAAAAAGAAATTTTCAATATAGATTTTTATAAAAAAAATTATGTCCAAAATACTGAAATGATTTGAAACAGTTTTAAATTCTGAAATGGGCCATTTTTACTATTCCGCTCAAAAGAATACCGATATCATAAGAATGTATAAATTCATCTTAAAGTAACACTTTTGTGGGTTTAAAATAATAAAATTCAATGTAAATTTAATTAACAATATTTTCTATATCATAACACCATAGCCATGGATTTAGTTTGGATATATCATTTCCAAAAAAGGTCTTATGATATCTACTTCTATAGAAGTGGATAATCCTAGTCACATTATTCATAAATGTAATATTACTCATGATGAACCGACCATAATAAACCTCATCGTGAAAATTTTTCATCGCATTTTTCATCAATATACCTAAGTGCGTGAGTCTTAATAACCGTTAATAATAATGATAATGTCTAAGGATCTATACACATGTCCGTAGATAGGAAAATTAAATGACAATTATGGATTTGGATTTATAACTGGTGTTTATTGTTCTCATAATATCTCCCTCGATATTAAATAGGGCGCACCCCAAGAGAAACTACCTCAAAGTTTCATGAGTCCCCACCCCTGATAGCCTGTATCATTTTTGTCCCTTCAAATGATATCATCCACCCATAGAACATATATTTAAGAATATTGTTGTGTAACTTCTGGGTTCTCATCATAGAAGATATCTACTATAACCTTTTAAGGTGAAAACTATTCTTAAGGCATTATCACATAATATATCAAATAGAAGAACAATCATGATGTGATAAGTAGTTTATTAATATTAATCCAATGAATAAAAGTTTTTGATAAAGTACAAAGAAGTTCGTTTCTAGGGAACCAACTCCAACAGTCAACAGCACAAGATATCCATTTCTATGAGGCCAAATTCTATTTCCCATCCTCTTTAGCACCGCAAATAAAACTAACCAGTATTCTTTCAATGATACAAAGAACTATCTTGGGAGAAATAGTAGCTAACATGACATGTATGGGGATGAATATTATTACACTATTAACCAAGGTAATCCTCCAAAAAAACTTATTTTTTCAATTCAAGATAATTTCACTTATTTTATCAAAATTTCCATTAATATTATGAATAGGTATCTTACCAAATGAGATTGGGGCCCCTAAGTAATCCATGGGAAACTGCCTTTTAGTGACCCCAAGCTATCCTTAATCCTATTAACACTGGCTCTTGAACACAGTCTTGAGATAAAAACCCCAATCATACCATGATTAATGACCATCTCACACCAATTACAATATGCATAAAAATATTGGAAAGGGATTAAATGTTCCGGTTTCATCCATTGACAATGATAGTATGGTCATCCATAAAGAAAAGTTGGGTAATTCTTGAATGTTTTGGATTTCACCAGAATGGTTTGACCCATCCATCAGAGCACCAATTTTTTAGGTATCACGTAAAGGTGTCCTAGAAAATAATCAAAACATTGTGTGATAGGTGATCCCCTATTTTATCCCTTGAACTAATTTAAAAAATCTGTGACTTTCCATTTGAATGTGGATGATAACCATAGATACCCAATGAATTGAAAGAAGAGATCTGCCACCCATTCAGATAAACCCATAAACCTCATTAACATGATGATAAAACTACACTCAACCCTATCATAACCTTTATCCATGTCATGATTGATCACAATGTTTGACTCTGATACATTATTATTGTTGGGAAAAAATCTCTCAAGGTAAAATTGAATTATTTTTGGGTTGATTGTGTTTTTTTGAAAAAGATGGTTTCCATTGTTGGTTTTTTAATTATAGAGATATTTTTGATAAAATATGTTAACAAGGATCCATGGAAAAGTAATGGATGATCTGGAGGAGTTAAAAAAATAACGTATACAAGGTGACATTGTTTGTTAGTGTTTGGGAAATTTTTGGGTCAGAAAATAGGAGAATAGAGAAAACTACTTTTGGAAAAGGGTGTATCATGCCAGTGATATGTATGATTGGAAAGTTTCACACCAAGAAAATTTCAAGATCAGAACATCAATGTTTGGAAAAGGAAATAAGTGTGAATATGTTTTGGAGCGGTGCATAAGGTCAATTGTGTGACAGAGTCTTGGGAAAATAGAATTGTATGTATGGGGGAAATTTGTGTGTCGTGCACTCAAGGTCCTCAAAATTATGATAATTAGATGGCTACCCCCCTCATTCAACAATATATCAACACTTAGAGAAAATCAGATATCTAGTAGTGTAAGTCGTGAGGGCATGCAACTAGTGAGTTATTCATATATTGCTCACCATATGGTAGTTTCATGCTAACAGTGATTTGGGCATAAAAGTGTGTGTTTCAAGGAAGTTGTGTGTATTATAAGGGTGTTTTACACATGTTTTTAGTAGTGCACATGTTTTTTTCGTAATAAAGAAAACAATTGTGCACCATGCGTAAAGAGGCGTGCAAGTAAACCTAAGGTTGCACAAACAGTTTGGAAGTTTCCTAGTAAAACTTTGGTAAAGTGGTATTCATCAGTGGATGAATGTGGGATATAAAAAGAGAATCCATATACAGTTTAGGATGTGAAATTCATGAAAATGAAGGCATCTACAAGTCCAAAAACTGTGTGTGGATCCCTTCTAAGAGCAATGAGTGAAGGAAGAGGAAGATAGTAATCCCTTACACTGGTAATGAGCCATAGAAATATTTATATGGTGTAACCCATGGTAATGTAGTGATAAAACACCAATCCTTGTAAAGGTACTAATCCTGGGCATTGAAGTGATCAAGATCAAACCTCGTAAATAGTAGTGCACTTTTAGTGGATTTGTTACATCAACACATTGTCATTTTTTGCTCCTTGGATACATCCCAGGGAGGTTGAAACAAGTAAAATATCTATATCCTGTGCATGATTTAATTTCTGGTCATATATTTCTATGGGAGAAAGAGGGATGTTTTTTTAATGATGAAACAAGATAAAAAGGTGTACTAATTTTAATCATTCATAACCTATTTAACCCCCCCACTAAGGGTATTTAACCTAGTTGATCGTGAACTTATTGATATCCCCTACTATTTCCTTATCTATGAAAATAGTAGATTCAAAGGGCCTTCCTTTACGAAAACCTTTCTGTTCACATGAAATCTAATTGTGAAGGTGCAATGAAATTCTACGAATGATAATGGCTACAATAAATTTGTTGGAGAATTTTAATATGTTAATAAGTCTAAATTTATTTAGTGAGGATGGATATCTAAATTTGGGAATGAGAATTAAATTATTGTAATATGTCATTGGTGGTATGTTTCCCCATATAAATAGTTAGGAATTCATTTCACCAACTCATGCTTGATGATGTCCCAAAAAGTTATGTAAAAGGATCCTGAAAATCCATCAATACCGATGATATGATCAGAGATAGATTCTGAAATTACTCTACAAAAACTTACCCCTCCGGGGTCCTTCCAAGGCCTCATTAATGTCATTTGAGACCACATGTGGGATGGATTAAAAAATGTTAGAGTTCCCTATGGGTTATCTAGCCTACATGAGATGGTTAACATCCACAAATAAAAAGTGGAAATGGGACATATCCATACCTCCCACCACCTTCCGGTCCTTAGTGAATGATCCAACTTCTAGAATTATGTTAGTACCCTTGGATGTCTTCCTCTCCTTGATGCTTGGATGAAATAAAGTGGTGTTTTTATCACCATCCTTAAGATAATTCAACCTTGATCATTTTCTAGCAATTCATTCCTACTCAAGGACTAGGTCTGTAAGTCTATTCTTCATGTATATGAGTGTTTAGAAAACAACATCATCACATTGGGATTTAAGACCCTACACCTAATGTTAAATGTTAGCTTTTATGGTATCTTGGTCGAAGAAGTGAGATGTTTTGGAATTGACCCATAAATTAAGGTCCTCTTTAAGTATTTGAATATATTTTTAAAATCCCTCCCATGATGTAACATTCATGGGTTTTCCCATGATTAGCGCACCACATGGTGGAACATTAGGGTTGGTCTCCCCTGAATACAGAAGAAAAAGCCATTATAGAATATTTCTTTACCTGAATGGTCGAGCAGGAGAGGGGAATGATCAATGACCACATGGACTAAATGTTCCACATTGGTAACAAGAATGGAATAAATGGGCTTCATACTGGAAATACAACGGTCTATCCAAATCCACATTTGGTGGATAACCTTTTGATTATTTCACCATTTATATTTATTACTTGAGAAACTAAGTTCAAGATGTCCAGTTTAAGCCACAAATCCAATGAAATATTTCTTGTAACAGAATGGGTATGTTCCTCCACTGTTACTATAATGCAAATCAAGGGAGAAATTAAAATCACCACCAATGAACTGGGCCCCATGGGATTTGTTGAGGTCACTCAAGACCTTACAAAGAACCACCCTATCTTTCAGATGACATTTTGCATAAAATATGAACATTAAGTTGGAGTAAGCACCAACAGTGGATTTCATGGAAATATGTTGGTTTGAATTATCAATCCTATGGACCGAAGTGGGTTATTCTAGAAAATCCAAATGTGCTGGTTGACTATGTCGCTATGAATGAAATGCCGAAATCCAATATTTCAAGAAAATTCACAGCTTATAGACTGTTGTTGTTTGTGTTGAAGGATCAAAACCAAGTCTACATGTCTTTATCAAAGATCTGGAACAAGAATGTAAAACTTTACCCATGGACCCAATCCTTGGGAATTCCATATTAGAAAAGATATCATTGGGAATGGAGTGGATTGTATTTGGCCCCTGACATTGTAGATATCTTTAGTTGGGAAGAGGAAGAATTCAGTTCTATTTTCACCTTCTCACGAGTTCGCGGCCCCATTGGAAGAAGGAGATAATGTAATAATTAGTGTTCTAGAACCAACTGATTTGACTTTTATTTCATTAGTATTTAATATATTTAAATATTAAACATCTTTTTTACATATTGTTCTTTGTTCTTCATGACTATAGTGTAATAATGTTCTGGAGTATATTTTGCATTGACATGTTCATAGTATTTCCCTTATATGATAAGAACCTTGATGTGTGATGAAAATATTATTAATTATAGTTATGTGGTTGGATGAAATACTATAATGGGACACATAATATAATGACCATTATGTGCGAGTACTTGTATGCAGATAAGACTTCCTCTCAGAATGTTCGTACTTGATAATCTCCAAGATGAGAGATTATGAGAACAGACCCACAAGTAGGAATTCATCATGTTTTGGTGTCATCGGATATTTCTATATGTGATCTTATGTAATGTTCCTTAGACATTATTATTGTCATTAATACATGTACTCTTTTGTTTTTTGATGAAAACCATCACGCAAGCAATTGATGGGAAGAAGGGTATGTTGGGTACGCCACGAGTGGCATGTTATAAATGGATAAGTCAAGGAAGGATTTTTCCCTTCTATTGATGGGAATTGATACCTCATACGTTTTATAGAAATAGAACCATCCCAAGAAATTCCATGGACATGGTATAATGATGAGTTTAGTTCAGTTAGTCAAAGAATGATGTATCAAGCACAATGGTTGATGACACTATCACAGAACCTGCATGATGAGATATTGAGACCGACGAATTACATTATGTTGTAAGAATTATCATGTGGATATCATTGTTGAGTCATTATGTTCATTCTCTTGGGTGCCTTGATCTGTTTCTAGAATATACTTTTGGATTGTAAGTATTCCCGCCTAATGCCAACGAGAAAGAATCCTAGAGGGTCACACACTATGTGTTTCTAGTGGTCCCGGTTAAATTCTATTTTAATTTAATTAATGGAATTAATATTATTCTTGAGATAGTGGAAATTTTTTATTATAGTTAAAATGATATAAGAAGTTAAATAAATATTTATTTACCGAATTGTGGGAAAAATATATTTATTTATTTTATTGA
Source organism: Viscum album (assembly GCA_963277665.1). Classification (NCBI taxonomy): domain Eukaryota; kingdom Viridiplantae; phylum Streptophyta; class Magnoliopsida; order Santalales; family Viscaceae; genus Viscum; species Viscum album. The sequence goes on from OY728128.1 coordinate 696,288,879, forward strand.
TAATTTAATAAATATTTTTTTACAAGTTTATAAATAAAATATTTATTTAAGAGAATAAATTATTTATTTATTTATTAGGGTCTTCAATAAATGGAAGGGGAGTTTGAGAAGGAAAACATCTTTATGTTAGTAAAATAATTATTTTCCAAATGGTAAATAATTATTTAACTAGTAGGAACAAATTAAAATAACACTACTATTATTTTTTACGCTGAATTTTATTCATAATCCCATTTTGTGAAAATTGGCACACCATAATAATGATTAAGTATTATTATTAAAATAATGGGTTTTCTATAAGTCTATGAATGTATCTAATTTCTGTTATAAAATTAAATATTGTAACTTAATCCCCATGTCGATAAATTGACACGTACATCTATTATGCCATGTACAGAACTTCACGCCCGGTGAATTGAGAATTTTTAAGCTATACAATTTCCCTCTTGAATCCTTTTCCCACCCCACTACATAATGAGAGACTTTCTTCAATGATGATGAACAAGCGATCAAGAAAGAAAAACAGAAGACACTCGCTTTGCTTCTCTAGCACCTGGAGAATGAGATGTGTCAATCCGAGTCCATCGAAGCATGTGTGGATCACCGATAAAGGGATTCTAGTTTGGATCCTCACAAGTGCAACGAGATAATTTTGAAGGTTTATTCTAGATAATCAACAACATCGATGAATAAAATACCAATGATCCAGGTTTTTTATGATATTAATTAAATTCACTATAAACATGATGTGCAAGATCCTCTCTAAAGGTTTTAAGAATCTTACTTCCTTATCAAAATATTTTATTCTATTCTCGGGAGACTGGAATTCATCATCATATTGATCCCATAATAATCATTGATAATATCAAAAATTAATGTTTGGTGTCATGAAAAACATGCTTCTGTTATGCCTAGAACCTTCAAGTGGTATCATAGTAGTTACATCATATTTTATAATTATGTAAATAATTCATTGAAGATTTAAAGATTAATAATTTAGTTCTTCAATTCAAGTTAATTGTTCTACAAATCTGAATCTCGAGATCTGTTCCTCCTCTTTCATTTCTCATTCAACTTAACAAAATGATCTTTTCTTTTAATTTTGATTAAAATATAATAGAGGATCTCATATAAATGTGCCGAATGATCTTTTCTATACACCAAAAGTATACACATTGTGTAGTTGTATTCACATGGCACGTATCAAGGATAAATGCAACGGGACTGGTTTGCCAAACCTAGTCGTTTCATTGGAGTTTATCTATGTCTTAAAGACTCAGTGTGTTGACCAGGAATAGGTGGCACACAATTTCTATATTACAGGTCATGTGGCCCACTGTACAGAGCATGTAGTCCCTTTGTGTTAGGGTTGGACCATGTACCCTATACACGGCTTTCCTTGCAGGATACAATGTGACACGGATAATACATGGCATGTAGCCCACTAGACATATAAGGCCCCGGCCTTAAACCTTACTTAATCATGAATTAAATGAATAATTCACATAGAGGATCTTTTCCAGTTTAGAGTTATAGATAATTAGGTCATAACTATTACATCTCAAAAGATTACATAATAGACAGTTCTACTAAGATTCCATAAAATAAATAAAAAAACTCTTAAAAATAAACATGTCTAGTTCCATGTTTTAGATAGGATGTCTTTCCTTGAACCCATCCTTGACCCTATTCATCATTAAGTCCTGTGGAAAGCATTTCAAAAACAAGGGATGAGCATAAAAATCCCAGTAAAGGATACACAAAGAAGGAAAACTGTTAGTTTTTTCAAAACAATAGGTAATCCATGAATACTTTACCAAAGTAATACTTTTCACCTATATTAAAAAGTAAAAACTATTCATGGAATAAAAGACCATTACATACCATTTTGTAACAAAAATATTACCATAAAACCCATATAAAGAACACATAACATATAAAGGTATCTTGGGACATAAACATACTTAAATAGAATAACCATACGGTCGACTTCCACACATATCATTTAATGGAATAGCCATACGGCCGACTTCCATACCCAATGCATTGGAGGTTATAACGTAACCACCTGTCCTGGTATTCACAGCACCACCCGTCATATGGTTTATCACGTAACCACCCGTAAAATGTCCAATTACCATCATTACACATAAAATATTGAAAATATAAACATTTCAATAACAACATTTCATTTGCAATCACAATAATTAATTCCAAGATATTGAATTAATCAATCCATTTTTAAAAATCATTTAAAAGAGATTTTTGAATCAAAGTGTCCCATACCACTTTGAAGATTTTAATGGAATTATAATTATAAAACATTAATGTCCATATAAATAAATACTGAAAACCATTTTGAAAACATGGACATTAAAGATAATGATTTATAATAATAAATCTTTAAAACATTTAAAATGATATTTTTGTTGACGAGTTTTTAACAAAATGAGAGACTCTTGATTACAAATAATTGTGGAATAACATTTAAGACGAACTTTATAATATCATGAGAATAAAGGGATTCATGATATAATATGTCAAAGGTCAGTATACATACCATATAAGAGTTAATTGGTGCATAACAACAATGAAGTCTCAATGGAAATGTAAATTGAGATGGAATCCATTATAAAGATGGTATCCTTAAGTTAAGGATAAATATATCACATAATTATGTCTGAGAAATAAAAATACACCCAATATAAGTGTATATTAAGTGTGAACCAATCAGATGTCATTCACACATATTCATAGGATTCCATGTTCAATAAGTACAAGTTGAACCCAAAGAAATCGAAATTGGGTTATGATGTTCCCTTGAAAAAATTCGATAGCCTTACGGCGTCACTTCAAAATTCATAAAATTAGTCGACGAGAGAGTGAATGGTATCTCATAAATTGGACATAAACTTTACATCAATAAGGATATAGAAGAACATATCCCAAAATTATAGTATGTGAATTAAAAGACATAACAAAAGATGTCATTTAAAAAGAGGAGGGTGAAAGGTCCCCTTACCGAGTTGGGTAACTTTCGAAACGTACACCCCATGAAAGAAGGGTCATACAATGAAGATGTAAATACCCATAAATGAAATTATATTACACAAAGAGTATAATAATGGGCATTACATACACCACTGAAAGGAAATAGTGGCAAACGTAGCATAAATGTCACAGGAATAAAAATGAGATGAAAAATCCCTTACGAAAACTCGGCAGCCTAACGGTGCCACTTAAAACATCCAAAAATTGATTTATGAAATCAAATAGGGTCTCTCATAATATGAACATAAAAAATACAGTATGAATAATATAAAAGAACATTCCCAAACATAATAAAGATGATCTTAAAAGAAATGACATAAAAGAGAGTACTTAAAAAGAAAGAGAGAGGTTGGATCCCTTACCTCGTGTCCGACATGACTCGATCGTTCTTTAATCTCCTGAATAATAAAATTTGGTCAATTTATAATTTCATAAGGACCTCCTATAAAGATTATTATTCAGTTCATATCACATATTATAATGTTATAATAATTGGTTAATAAAGGGAGTTCATATCAGACGTTTTTTTCGATGTTCGGTACATGAGTAAAAATTGAACTTGTTGGAAAAGAATTTTCCATGTAGTTATAGGTACATCATATCCAGAATAGTATTGATGTTTTAAATTTAATATATATCCAGTATATATTCATTTTATACTATTCCATAGCATTTGGAAAAAAAATTAAAAGCACCGTTCATGGAGACGGTAGGCCGTACGTACGCATGAACGCTACTTTCATTTTTTGTCATATTAATGGAATTAAAAAAAATGAGAGATATATATATTATAATTCCAGAATTATATCTATCATTTAGATTTAAAATATTAAATATAGATCAATTATATATATGTACTTATAATAGTACATAATATTTGGAGAAAAGAAATGAAATGTACCGTTCATGGAGACGGTAAGCCGTACGTACGCATGAACACTACTTTCATTTCTTTTTTTTTTTGTATTCAATGGAATGAAATAATAATGATATAGAGGTATATTATAATTACAGTAGGATATCATATGTAATACCATTTATTCCATCCTTTATACATCCCACATATGGCATTAACGAATCAAATCACTTTCAGGGGGCGGTAGTCCGCACTTCCTAAAATGAAGATATCGCGTTTACCCAAAATGGAAACCATATAGGTATGCCATAAATGAAAAATCCAGAAGATTATGAAAAAAATAAACATATAATATATCATATATACATATAGTGACATCTTAATGGCCACCTTTGAAGGTGTTAAAATAATATTGAACAATCATCGTTTCGTGAGGCAGTAATTCGCCATCCACAGAAACAGTATGTTTTTTATCCATTAGACGAAGGTGTGTGAAAGTGTAGAATGAATACTTCTTATAAAAAAATCCTAGTATATTTAAGATACTGGTGTTGTTACAAAAAAAGGTAATAAAAAGAGTTTAGGGGTTTGGAGAAGCAAAATAAGACAAAAGAACAGAAGGGAAGACATTACCTTTAAATCGGGTAACTCTCTTTGATATGAGCTCAAAGGATTCCTTGGAAAGGATTCTGCCCAATGTGAGGCTTCAATGATGAATAGAGGGATTTGGAGAGACTAAATGTGAAGGGGTTGGCCGAGCCAAAGGCTTGAGAGGTGTGAGTAAGGTGGTAGAGGTGGGGGCCTTTTATAAGAGGAGAGGAGGGGCACTCTTGGAAAGCTATAAAATATTACTTTATACTAAAAATTTTTTGGATTTAAAAGGTCCCAAAAGAATATATTTATAGGATAAGGTGATAATGTTTCGAAATCCACCCATCCAATAGGTTTTTCACAAGTTTAAGACTTATATTTTACCCTATATTCTCATTTTATTTAAATCGTTCATTTATGATGTAATCACTGCATCATCACGGTGTCATAAATAAATTAGTTTATTTAATGTCTAAAAATTATAAAAAAAAATCATGATGTAGGAAATCTTTTTATATTTCTAATTAATATTTATAGTAAAAAATATGACTTGTATAACCCCATTTAAAAATTGTTTTAGTAAAACAACTCATGTTTGTGACATTTTTATTTTAATTTTAAATAAAAATTTATTTATGTCATTTTCCTACCAAAGTGGCTCCATTGGGTCCCCAGGTTGACCCATGGATTGTATTTGTCGGCCATGACACATAAAATGAGGGTAGTACCTGTGTCTAGGTCATTTCATATTATTAAAACATTATTTTTACATTAAATTACACTAATTACCTTTAATCACGATTAATAAAACTTAAAAGTTACTATTCACCAAAAATTATTTTAATATCAGTGAACCACATTTTACTTCTTAATGACAACCATATATGTCGGATTTTTGAAAATAAAATCATAGAAGTGGCAAAGTTTCATTTAAACGAAAAATCAGTTTCTTTAACTACCACTTAGTGGTTTCACTATTCATCTAAAATTGACGATTTTCAGAAAAATACCAAAAATTACCCCTAAGCTATATTTGATATTACGAATTCAAAAATGAAGTCTATTTTACATAATTCAAAACATATAAGTTACATTAATTAATTTAATAATTAATTCCCACTGTTAGAGAAAATAGCGTGTTTTTATGAAACAATAAGTATCAAAAGATTGACACTAGTTTAAGTCCAATTTCAAGATGAAATTAATTCCAATGACCACTATTGGATTAAATGGTAAAAATATATTCTAATTTCACTTTAAAACCAATTCAAAAGATAACATAATCATATAAATAAATTATATTAAAAAGAGGTTTTGAATTAAAATACAACATTTTTCACTATTCATTAAAAAATGAACTTTATCGGAAAAATACAAAAAATTTGCACAAAGTAAATTTTGATGTCCCGATTCTAAAGAAGAATTTTATTTTGTCAAATATAACACATAAAATTGTCAAAAAGTGGATTTAAAATAGGTTCGTCATCAAAAGGAGGTTAATCGACCTTTTAAAGAATACTAGAATGTTTACGCATAAAATTGGATTCATTCACATTTTTAATCCTCTAACATTTATTGTAAAAATTAAAAATATTTGAAAAACAGATATAATCCTTTTGTAGTTAGTTCTATTCATTCCCTCCATTACAACGTCTAGGCGTTAACTACAATTTAAAATAATATTATTTTATTATTAGAGTGCAACGTAAGATTCCCAAGAAACTCATTGTTGCGTATTGGGTACGCCATCGAGCATAGTGTCCCCTTTAAAGTTATATTAATATTTTATTGAAAAATATGGATAAATGTAAAAATCTCATATTCTTTATTTACCTGGGGTGTTAAATCCTTCCCCCCTTTTGGGAATTTCCTCCTCTCAATTTTAAAATTGGGCTTGGAAACTTCATTGAAAATCCCACATCGGAACAAGAGACAGTAAAACAATCACTTTAAAATAAAGAAAGAGAAGTACAAAGGTCACCCGAGTTAACTCATACTAGGATTCCATTTAGGAAAACATGGATATGGAGGGAAAAACAAAGGGTCATGTTCTGAGGAAGAGTGATAGTAAACATGTCTAGGAGAAAGTTAACCATAAGAAAATCACAAACTTGTGATAGGTTAAACGGTATTCAATTCCATAGTAGGAAAAGTTAACAGACAACATTTTTGTTTTAAGTTACTCTTGATTGAGAAATTTATTTTTGAGCTTAACTAAATCATAATGAAACATACTTACTTGTCATGTAGACTTTTAAATTTTACTAGATTCCTTAATCAAACTCATATTTTCTCCAAAATATGAGTATTTAGGAAGACTTATTCGCATTAAGAGTACTATAATCAACTTCTTGAGAATAACCTAATCCACAAAAGATAACTATATATTTCCAATGTCTTTAGACAAAATCTAAAACCAAAAATTTATATAAAAATATCCACAAATGACTAATCCTTTATGAAAAAGAAAATCTATTCTTAATCTCCAAAATTTGTCCAACAAACCCAATGTTCAACAAAGACCATTAGATAAACAATTTGTCCACAAAATTCATCAAATTAAACCAAACTAAGATTGAAACCCAAATATTTGAAGGATTTAATGACATAGTCTTCCAAGGTACAAATTAACATTTATCTCCAAATAACATCAGTTGCTCTTGAAGTCTCATATTGAAAAGTAATTAACCTAATCACACATCCTCCATGATAGGTTAATAATTTCCAAAGATAACCCAAAATAAACTTACTCTTGATTCCTATATTCATCTAACTAAAAATAATTAGTCAAACTAACCAGGGAATTCACATTGTCCAGTGGTAGGCGTTAAATACCGGTCGCACTTTGGTCGTGGGTTCGATACCCACAGCTTTGTCCAACGCGACGGGTTGTCACATGGTCTGCGTGTTGTCCTTTTTCCAAAACTACATAATTCTTAAAAAATTCCCCAAAATAAGATAAAATCTTCAAATATAATCATAACATATTTAAACCTCAAGTTTATCTCATGCCATTCATTTTCCATCATAACATATAATAACCCATAATTACCTCAAGAGTAAGGATCATATAAACCCTAATGGTTACCATTATAATTATTACCTGAACTTCCACATCGATTGGTCATCTCGTACATGATGCATTACAGAACATAAAAAATTACAAGTGGTTGATCATGACTCCTTGATAGTTGGTTTAGAACAACCACAATTTTCCTCATTGAATACCCCATTTCATCCAGCCTCTTAATCAGAGAACCACCACAGTTTTCTTCAAACCTATTGTCACTTTGGTGCCTGCTAGATCCATCCATTCACTAAAAACAGAAATATCAATGTCAGTATATCAACAAAACCATCATGTACTAATGAGGAAGATAAACACTAAGATACACTTACTCATTCACTTTATCAAAACTAGGACTCTTTCTGAAATCCTAACCATTATGGTAATGTCATTTATTTTTAGAGAATAACCTAACCTCTAAAGTTATCTAAACCGACCTCTGATACCAACTATAAGGCCCTGGCCTTAAACCTTACTTAATCCTGAATTAAATGAATAATTCACATAGAGGATCTTTTCAGGTTTATAGTTTTATATAATTAGGTCATAACTATTATATCTCAAAAGATTACATAGTAGAAACTTCTACTAAGTTTCCATAAACAAAAAAAACTCTTAAAAAGAAACATGTCTAGTTCCATGTTTTAGATATAATGTCTTTCCTTGAACCCATCCTTAACCCTATTCATCTTTAAGTCCTATGGAAAGCATTTCAAAAACATGGGATGAGCATAAAAAGCCCAGTAAATGATACACAAAGAAGGAAAACTGTTAGTTTTTTCCAAACAATAGGTAAACCATGAATACTTTACCAAAGTAATACTTTTCACCTTTATGAAGTAGTAAAAACTATTCATGGAATAAAAGACCATCACTTAACATTTTGTAACCAAAAGATTACCATAAAACCCATATAAAGAACACATAACATATAAAGGTATCTTGGGACATAAACATACTTAAATGGAATAACCATACGGTCTACCACCTCACATATCACTTAATGGAATAGCCAAACGGCCGACTTCCATACCCAATGCATTGGAGGATATAACGTAACCACCCGTCCTGGTATTCACGGCACCACCCGTCATATGGTTTATCATGTAAACACCCATAAAATGTCCAAGTACCATCATTACACAAAAAATATTAAAAATATAAACATTTCAATAACAACATTTCACTTGAAATCACAATAAGTAATTCCAAGATATTTAATTAATCAATCCATTTTCAAAAATCATTTAAAAGAGATTTTTGAATCAAAGTGTCCCATACCACTTTCAATATTTTAATGGAATTATTATTTTAAAAGATTAATTTCCATATAAATAAATACTGAAAACCATTTTTAAAACATGGACATTAAAGATAATGATTTAGAATAATAAATCATTAAAACATTGAAAACGATATTTTGGTTAAAGAGTTTTTAACCAAATGAGAGACTCTTGAATACAAATAATTGCGGAATAACATTTAATCCAAACTTTATAATATCATGAGAATAAAGGTATTCATGATATAATATGTCAAAGGTCAGTATACACACCATATAAGAGTGAATTGGTGCATAACAACAATGAAGTCTCAATGGAAATGTAAATTGATATGGAGTCCATTATAAAGATGGTATCATTAAATTAAGAATAAATCTATCACCTAATTATGTGTGAGAAATAAAAATACACCCAATATAAGTGGATATTAAGTGTGACACAATCATAGGACATTCACACATATTCATAGGATGACATGTTCAAGAAGTACAAGTTGAACCCAAAGAAATCGAAATTGGGTTAAGATGTTCCCTTGAAAAATTTCGACAGCCTTACGACGTCACATCAAAATTCAGAAAATTAGTCGATGAGAGAGTGAATGGTATCTCATAAATTGGACATAAATTTTACATAAATAATGATATAGAAGAACATATCCCAACATAATATTATTTGAATCAATAGACATAACAAAATTAGTCTTTTAAAAATAGGAGGGTGAAGGGTCCCCTTACCGAGTTGAGTAACTTTTGAAACATAAACCCCATGGAAGAAGGGTCATAAAATGAAGATGTAAATACCCATTAATGAAATTATAATACACAAAGAGTATCATAATTGGCAGTAAATACACCACTCAATGTAAATAGTGTCCAACGTAGCATAAATGTCTCATGAATAAAAGTGAGATGAAAAATCCCTTACGAAAACTCGGCATCCCAACGACGCCACTAAACACTTCCAAAAATGGATTTATGAAATAAAATAGGGTCTCTCATAATATGAACATAAAAAGTACAGTATGAGGAATATAAAAGAACATTCCCAAACATAAGAAATATGAGCTTAAAAGAAATGACATAAAAGAGAGTACTTAAAAAGAAAGAGAGAGGTTAGATCCCTTACCTCGTGTCCGACATGACTCGATCGTTCTTTAATCTCCTAAATAATAAAATTTGGTCAATTTATAATTTCTTAAGGACCTACTTTAAATATTATTATTCAGTTCATATCACATATTATAATGTTATAATAATTGGTTAATAAAGTGAGTTCATATCAGACATTTTTGTCGATGTTCAGTATATGAGTAAAAATCGAACTAGTTGGAAAAACAATTTCCATGTAGTTATAGGTACATCATATCCAGAATACTATTTATGTTTTAAATATCATATATATCTAGTATATATTAATTTTATACTATTCCATAGCATTTGGAAAAAAAATTAAAAGCACCGTTCATGGAGACGGTAGGCCGTACGTACGCATGAACGCTACTTTCATTTTTTGTCATATTAATGGAATGAAAACAAAATGAGAGAAATATATATTATAATTCCAGAATTATATCTATAATTTAGATGTAATATATTACATATACATCCATTATATATATGTACTTATAATAGTACATAACATTTGGATATAAGAAATGAAATGTACCGTTCATGGAGACGGTAAGTCGTACGTACGCATGAACGCTACTTTCATTTCATTTGTTTATTCAATGGAATGAAATAATAATGATATAAAGGTATATTATAATTTCAGTTGGATATCATATGTAATACCATTAATTCCATCCTTTATACGTCCCACATATGGCATTAACGAATCAAATCACTTTGAGGGGGCGGTAGTCCGCACTTCCTAAAATGAAGATATCGCGTTTACCCATAATGGAAACCATAATGGTATGCCATAAATGAAAAATACAGAAGCTTAAGGAAAACATAAACATATTTTATATCATATATAAATATAGTGACATCTTAATGGACACCTTTGAATGTGTTAAAAGAATATTGAACAATGATCGTTTCGTGAGGCAGTAATTCGTCATCCACAGAAACAGTATGTTATTTAACCGTTAGACGAAGGTGTGTGAATTTTTAGCTCGAATCATTATTATAAAAACATACTAGTATATTTGAGATACTTGTGTTGTTACAAAAAAGAGTAATAAAATGAGTTTAGTGGTTTGGAGAAGCAAAATAAGACCAAAGAACACAAGGGAAGACGTTACCTTTAAACTGGGTAACTCTCTTTGACTTGAGGTCAAAGGCTTCCTTGGAAAAGATTCTGCCCAAATTGAGGCTTAAATGATGAAGAGAGGGATGTAGAGAGATTAAGTGGGCAGGGGTTGGCTGAGCCAAAGGCTTGAGAGGTGTGTGTAAGGTGTTAGAGGTGGGGGGCCTTTTATAAGAGGAGACGAGGGGCACTCTTGGAAAGTTATAAAATATTACTTTATTATAAAATGTTTTTCTGATTTAAAAGGTCCCAAAAAGATATCATTCTAGGATAAGGTGATAAGGTTTCGAAATAAACCCATACAATAGGTTTGTGACAAGTTTAAGACTTATATTTCACCCTATCTTCTCATTTTATTTAAATCATTCATTTATGAGGTAATCACTACATCATCACGGTGTCATAAATAAGTTATTCTAATTAATGTCTAAAAATTAAAAAAATATATCATTATGTAGGAAATCGTTTTAGATTTTTAATGAATATTTATAGTAAAAAATATGACTTGTATAACCCCATTTAAAAAATTTATTAGTAAAACAACTCATGTTTGTGACATTTTTATTTTAACTTTAAATAAAAAGTTATTTATGTCATTTTCCTACCAAAGTGGCTCCATGGGGTCCCCAAGTTTACCCATGGATTTTATTGGTCAGCCATGACACATCCAATGAGGGTAGAACATGTTTCTAGGTAATTTCATTTTATTAAAACATTATTTTTACCTTAAATTACACTAATTACCTTTAATCGCGTTTAATAAAACTTAAAAGTTACTATTCACCAAAAATTATTTTAATCTCATTGAACCACATTTTACTTCTTAATGACAACCATGTATGTTGGATTTTTGAAAATAAAATCACAGAAGTGGCAAAGTTTCATTTAAACGAAAAATCAGTTTCTTTAACTACCACTTAGTAGTCTCACTATTCATCTAAAAATTGATGTTTTTCAGAAAAATACCAAAAATTCCCCCTAAGCTATATTTGATATTCCGAATTCAAAAATGATGTCTACTTTACAAAATTTAAAAAATATAAGTTACATTAATTAATTTAATAATTAATTCTCGCTGTCAGAGCAAATAGCGTGTTTTTATGAAACAATAAGTATCAAAAGATTGACACTAGTTTAAGTCCAATTTCAAGATGAAATTAATTACAACGACCAATATTGGATTAAATGGAAAAAAAATATTCTAATTTCACTTTAAAACCAATTCAAAATAAAATCTAATCATTTAAATAAATTATATTAAAAATAGGTTTTGAATTAAAATACAACATTTTTCACTATTCATTAAAAATGAACTTTATCATAAAAATACCAAAAATTTACACAAAGTAAATTTTGATGTCCCGATTATAAAGAATAATTTTATTTTTTCAAATATAACACATAAAATTGTCAAAAATTGGATTTAAAAGAGGTTCGTCATCAAAAGGCAGTTAATCGACCTTTTAAAGAATATTAGAATGTTTACGCTTAAAATTGGATTCATTCACATTTTTAATCCTCTAACGTTTATTGTAAAAAGTAAAAATATTTTTCAAACATATATAATCATTTTGTAGTTAGTTCTGTTCATTCCTGCCATTACAATGACTAGGTGTTAACCACAATTTAAAATAATATTATTTTATTATTAGAGTGCAATGTAAGATTCCCAAGAAACTAATTGATGAGTATTGGGTATGCCATCGATCATAGAGTCCCATTTAATTCTATATTAATATTTTATTCACAAATATTGATAAATGTGAAAATGTAATATTCTTTATTTACCTGGGGTGTTACAAGACATGTTGTGTACTCTGAGGATTTCTGATGTACATGTACATGTTGTATCCTCGGGCGCATACTACTAATGGACGGTGAATGATAGTACACATTGTGTAGTTGGAACTATATGTCATGTACACATCCAAATTGCATAGATTTATTAAAATTTATTATTATATTATAAAAACCCTTGATTCGTATACCATGGTGTATGAATAATGCTGGGGAACAACACGTGATAGGTTTTATATATATATATATATATATATATATATATATATATATGTTCAACTTAACATCTGTATAATGTTCATTCCTCCTCATTAGGATGTTATGAATGGGAATTCACTGTGTTGCCTCCATGGTACAAGTTACATAAATATCTAGTTTTAAATGAATTTATTTGAATAAAATTATAATGGATGAGAATCTCAAGGAAATTCAAAAAAAGGGTTTAAGATAAAAGTATTGATTATTTAACGATGATAATTAATTGATTCAAGTGTGATTTATCATAAAAAATAATGATTAAATAATTTAATACTAGTTTTATTAAATACGTAACTCATTTCATGTATGTGAGTGAACATGAGCTAGACCAAGACCTTTAATTGTGATTAGTTTCCTTATAATTTATTTTCTAAATTAATTATTGGCCTACGAGTGACCTCTCCTAATTAATATATAGGGCCTGCATGCCGAAGATTTATTTTATTTAACCACCCTGTTTACCCCTCAATTGTGTGTGAGTTAATAAAGCATATGTAATGGATGGAACTCCCAAACTACAGGAGTCAGTTCAAGCTGGATTCGAGATGAAACCAATCCCAGGATATAGAGAGGTGGATAGGAGGAAATCTATAAACATGAACCCAAAAGGTTCTGGGTATTTCTCCCCAAGGTCAGGGTTAGTTTATCAACCTATAGATAAACTAACAATTATAAAAGCTCATGATCATGCCCTTTTATTTAATTTATTTCTTTCAGTTGCATGTTTTATCATTATTTACATGTTGTCACGATCACATAATTAATGAATTATATAAGCATGCAAGATGGATATAAAATAAACTAGGATTATGAGTAAATATTATCAAGAGATGGTTAATCACATAAGTAAGTTCCACCTAATATTTACAAGAATGTGATAATGATAATAATAAATTAATGCATAAGGGATAAAATTCTCCCAAAGATTATATTAAGTTATACCAAGCCTTTTGTAACTTAATTAAGGGAAAAACTCAATAAAACTATGTGTTTGACCAACCCGTGTTGGGGATATTACTTTTATACAGGAATCCAATATTAAAAGTTTCATGTTGCCTTAACCATATTACATCTAGAAAAGTATACATTGCTAGTCTTGGTGTTATATTGGAGTTAAGTGTTAAGGAAATTTGAAGTCAGGATTTCAGGATTGGGGAGTCCACTCAACAGATCAAGGAGCTACAAGCCCGCAGTTGGAAAATACATGCTTACCTGAATACCTTCAAATAACCTGACCAACCCTTGTTGGGGTTATGTGAAGGTGAATATGGATCCATTCCACTAGAATTTCATGGATACTGGACATTCCAAGTTCAATGTTGAGGGCCATTGGGACATGATGAAATAGTGGGAGACTTAATAAAATTAATTTATTTTTTCTCATAAAATGTAATCAAGAGAGTACTAATTATCTACTCTTTTAAGTGTAGAATAAAATGACAAAATCTTCAACCACACTATACCTATGATAAATTCTGGATAAAGTCAACAACCTCACCAGTAGTAACTTACAGGAATGGTTTAGACACCTTTGGGTTGTTCTACACCATGAACGGAAGTCTTACATGCTAGAGTCATCATTACCTAATCCACCTCCCCAAGATGTGAGGGAATAAGAGTTCATGGTCTATGAGAAACATATGAACAAATCAGTCGAGGTTCAATGTTTGATGATATCATAAATATATATAAGCTCATGAAGTCTCATGAAAACATGGATTCTTGTAGCACTCTCAAGCACCTATGTGGTCTTTACTATGAGATAAAAAGACAACAATGATTTGAGATCTCCAAGGCACTCTTTCAGAGTAATCTTGGAAAGGGTTCCCAAACTAGGACTCACATAGTCTAGATCATTTCCTACATTATGAACTTAGAAGTCCTAGGGTTTAAACACCCCAAATAATTGGGTACTGATCTCATTCTTACATCACAACCTTATAGCTTCTCTATATTTGTTATTAATTTCAATATGAACAATATTGAAATGTCTCTATTTGATCTTCTTATCCACATTCGCCAAGTGAAAAAAGATATGAAGCATGAAAAACCATCTTCCTTTATGGTGAATAAGATGAAAGTGAAGGAGAAGAGATTTAAAACAAAAGATTCTTCATTCTCTTACAATAAAAGGAAGATTGAAGGGGAGGAGAGGGAAGAGGAAGTTATTTCTTTTTCATATGGAAAGAAGGGCCACTGGAAGAGGAGCTGCACTAATCCTAAGAAGCAAGGGGAAGCCTAAGGTGCATTTTCTATCGAATGTAATCTATATATTTCTACAAATTTGGTTTTAGATAAATCTTTTGATGCTCATATATGTATCCAAATAATGGAACCATGTATATTTAGGATGATTGACCGAGGGGAGGTAGATCTAGGAGCATCCAATAAATCCAGACTCGCTGTTGTACCTGTCGGGGACTACCACCTCATGTTTCCAACAGGCATGATCATGCTGTTAAAGGGATGTTATTATGTGTTTTCTGTTACTAAAAAAATTATTTTTATATCCATATTAAATACATATGGATTTGTTTTCATGTTCGCCAATGAATGTTGATTCTTTTAAAAATATAGATTTTTTTGGTAGGGCGCATTTATACAATGGTCTTTACGTGTTGGATTACACAAACCATGTAAGGGAAATTGATAACAATGATATTTCACTTGACTCATACGAAAAACAAATTTTTCCTCACAGGCTTGTTCATGTAAATGAGAATCACATGAAAAACTTGCACCAAGATGGATATTTATATTATTTCAAAGAAAAACCACTGTGAATATGTCATACATGTTTACAAGGAAAAGGTCCAAAGAACCGTTTAGTGGGAAAGTTGAAAGGGGAAAATATCTTCTTGAATTAGTTCATACTGATATGTGTGGACCATTTAAAGTTCAAGTAAGATGAGGGTACTCATAATTCATAACTTTTACAAATGATTTTTGTAGATATGGATATATCTACATAATGAGGTATAATATGGATTCTTTTGATAAGTTCAAAGAATAAAAGAATGAATTTGAGAACCATCTTGGTAAAAAGATTAATAAACTCTACTCAGACCGAGGTGTTGAATATCTTCATCAATACTTTATTGATTACTTACGAGAGTTTGGGATCCTATCCCAACTCACTCCTCCTTACAAACCATAGTGGAATAGTGTGAGAAAAAGGAAGAACCACACCTTGTGGGACATTGTGAGATAAATTGTGAGTCATGTGAGTCTTTCATTATCCTTTTGGGGATATGCGTTACAAAAAGGGGAGCACATACTAAACCAAGTACAAAATAAATCAACAAATGGGTTTTCATATGATTTCAAGAGTGGAAATAAATCAGTGTTATTGAATTTACATGGGTGGGGAGGCGATGCATTTGTCAATGCCTCTTTAGGTAACAAACTTGCACCCCGAGGCACAATGTGTACATTTATAGCATACCCCAAGGAAACAAAGGGATATTACCTAGATAACCACTTAGAAAAAGAGGTTACAGTGGAAAGACATGCCTTATTCCATGAGAGGGAGATCATCTCCAAAAGAGATAGTTGGAGTGATATAGACTTCGATAAAGTTGAGGCTCTAGGTACACAAGAGTTGGTACATGAAGATATTCCATAAATCCCCATGGAAGAAAGAATTGTTATAGAGATACAAGAACAATGTAGGAGTACACGAGAGGTTAGAGAACTGGAATGGTATAGTTTTCTGGTTACCAAGGATGGTGACTCATTATTAGTTGATAATAATTATCCTCTAACATAAAAGGAAGTAGTAAGTGGCATAGATGTTTCCACATGGTAGGAATCCATGAATTATAAAACAGATTCCATGAAACAAACATGTGACTATATTTTGGTGGATCCTCCTGTTGATGTAAAGCATGTTGGTTTAAAATGAGTATTCAAGAAGAAACTGGAAATGGAAGGACAAGTCTATACCTATAAGGTAGGTCTAGTTTAAAAAGTGTTCAAGCATCATAAATTCATTTACTATGATGAAACCATTTCTCTAGTTGCAATTCTGAAATCCATTAGAATTTTTTTGGCCATTGACGCTTACCATGGTTATGAGATTTTGAAAATGGATGTCAAAATTTCCTTCCTTGACAGAAACCTTCAAGAATATGTCTACATGACACAACCTGAAGGGTTTTAGACTCCAATGGATGTTAATAACGTATTCAAGCTGTAGAAATCCATTTGTGGAATAAAGAAAACATCCCGGTCATGGAACGTTTTTTATGAAGCCATAAAAAAATTTGGATTTATCAATAATGAATGTGAGCTTTCTTTCTACCAATAGTTTAGTGGGAGTTTATTCATTTTCCTAATATTATATCTTGATGACATATTACTTACTGTAAATGAGATACCAGTATTACAGTCTATTAAGGAAGGGTTGAATCAATGCTTCTCAATGAAGGACTTAGGGGAGACAACATTTATTATTGGGATTAATATCCATCGGGATAGATCAAAGATATTTTTGGGCATATGTCAAAGTACATACATTGATAAGTTACTAAATGGATTAAGTATGGAACAATCCAATAGAGTATTATTTCTAGCTTCACTTGGATTTCATATGTCGGAGAAAATTTGTCCATAGAACCATGAGGAAAGAAAGAAAATAGAGAGGTCACTATAGGCATCAGCGAATGGGTCAGTCATGTATGTCATTCTATATACTAGGCTGGAAGTCACCTACACATTGACTACAGTAGGAAGATATTATGATGACCAAGGTGACCGCCATAGGATGGATTCCAGGACTATCCTACAGTATCTGAGGCATACTAAGGATATATTCCTGGTTTATGGATGATATGAGAAACTAGTCATCAGAGGATATGCAGATGCTAGTTTACATACTAATCAAAATGACACCAAGTTACAAACTAGATACATCTTCACCTTGAATAGAGGTCAAGTGGGTTGGAAGAACTCATATCAGAGACTGGTCATATATTATACTATAGGGTTTGAGTGTATTTCACCTTCCGAGGAATCTAAAGAAGTAGTTTAGATGTGGAGGTTTGTCCAAGAGTTGGATGTGATACCTAGTAGTAAGGATTCCATCACTCTGTACTATGATAATACTGCAGTAGTGGATCATGCAAAAGAGAGAAGGTCTTATAAACAGATGAAGAAGATACTTAAGAAGTATCAACTCTTGAAGTATTTTTCACAAAGAGGTGATGTTTCAATGATTTGTGTTTCCACAGAATACAACATGGTCGACTACATGATTAAAGACTAGACTCAGCAGAAACATGTTCATCATGTGTGGTCTAGCAGACTGAAAGTCATAGGCAGTTGGCTTTGGTCCAAGTGGGAGTTTGTAAGTGTTGGTGTCCCAGAAAAAACTGGTTGTACATTGAGTACCTGAATATTTAACATATTTAAATATAAAACATCTTATTACATATTATTCATTGTTATGCATGACTACAGTGTAATAATGTCCTAGAGTATTTTTTGCATTGATAGTTTCATTGCAGTTACCCTCTATGATGAGAACCTTGAAGTGATATTACAATATTCTTAAATAGAGTTATTTGGTTTGATGACATACTATAATGGGACAAATAGTATACATACCTTTAGGTATGAGTACTCGTAAGTAGATGAGACGTCCTCTCATGAAGTTCGTACTTGTTAATCTCCAAGACATGAGATTATGAGAACAGATCCACCAATAGGAATTATTCATGTTTTGGTGTCATCAGATATTTATATATTTGAGGGTATGTAATGATCCTTAGACCTTATGATTATAATTAATACATGTCATGACTTGTGATCCATGATTTACTGATGAAAACCGTCATGCAGATAGTTTGCAGGAAGTAGGTTACGTTGGGTGCATCACGAGTGGCCTGATATTAATGGATAATCCAAGGAAGGATTTTTCCCTTTTATTTATGGAATTTTATATCTTAGTCCTTTGATTAAAATAGAACCGTCGTGTGAAATTCCATGGGCATGGTGTAACGACGAGTTTATTTCAGGTAGTTAATGAACAAAGTATCAAGAAAAAAGGTTGATGATAATATCATGAAACCTTTTTGATGAGATATTGGCATAAAGGGATTATATTACATAGTAAGTGTTTGTATGTGATTGTTGTTATTGTTACTTTTTTTAATTTCTCTTCAGTTCTTTGACCCATTTCTAGATATTACTCTTGAAATCTTGGCTATCCCGCCTAATGCCAATAAGAGAGAATAATATAGGGTCACACAGTATGTGTTTCTGGTGGTCCCAGTTAAATTTTATTTTAATTTAATTAATGGAATAAATATTATTTTTGAGATAGTGGAATAATTTTATTCATGTTAAAATGAATTTATAAATTAAATATATATTTATTCCCCATATTATGGGTAAAATATTTTTATTTTTTATTGAACATTTAATAAATATTGTTTACTAGTTTTTAAATAAAATATTTATTTAAGAGAAAAATATATTATTTATTTATTCGGGTGTTCAAGAAATGGATGTGGAGTTTGAGAGGACCAAGGTCGGTGCAGTTGTAAAATATTTATTTGCAGGATGGGATATAATTATTTAACTAGTTGGCATAATTTAAAAGAATACTACTATTATTTTCTAACCTAGGATTTTATTTATAATTCCATTATTCACAAATTGGTACACAATAAATAATGACGCAGAATTATTATTAAAAACATGGGTTTTTTCTAAGGTTATGAATGTATTTTAGTATAGTTACAAAGTTATATATTGTAATCGAATCCTCATGTCAAAAAATAGACACATACGTTTATTGTTCCATGTACTGAACTACATGCCCATTGAATTTAGAAATGTTGAGCTAAATAATTTCTATCTTGAATCCTCTTCCTTCCGATCCAAATAATGAGAGATGTTCATAAAGGCTGAAGAAGAAGAGATCCATCACAGTCGACAGAAGACACTCACTTCATCGTGATATCACCAAAAAAACGAGATGTGTTAATCGGAGGCCATCAGAGCACTTATGGATCACCGCTATAGGAATTCTTGTTTGGATCCTCAAAAATGCAATGAGATAATCTAGAAGGGTCATTCTGAACAATCATCATTATCAACAAATAAAATACTGAATATCTAGATATTGTTTTCATTATTAAATTAACTAATCTATTTATAAACATGACGTGAAAGATCCTCTCTAATGGTTATGGGCCTCTTCCTTCTTTATCAAAATCATTGACTCTATTCTGTGGAGACTAGCATTCATCACCGTGTTGATCCTAAAATAATCATTAATAATGGTAAAAATTAAAGTTGGGTTTCATTCCAACCACAATTATGTTATGCCTGGAACCTTTAGATAACATATCGGTATCCATATCTGTATCCATATGTGATAATAGATTGAACCCATTTTCCAGAGGAAGATTTATGAGGTTCAAGGGACAAGGGTCTTGGATCAGCTCTTTCCCCATTCTATGATCTGAATTTTTTTCATCAAAAATAAGTGTCCCACTACCCAAAGACTCCATTGGATCAAGAAAGACATGCAACTTCTCATGTTCAATGCAAGGGCTCATAGAAGGATGATAAAGAGCCAAGTCAGTGCATGAATTAAACTCGGAACTACTAGCTGGAAACCTAAAATTGGCCAATGGGGTTGGGAGATGATTGAAGTGGAGGGGAATGTGGCCAGAGGATGAGGATAACATCCCAAAACCCGAGTGGGAGATAGGAAGAGTAGGTGAGTTAATCTTCCACCCATCAAGATCTACAAAGATTGAGGGTTGATGGGGAGGAGGTGTAGTCAACCTGAATGGATAATTGCAGCAAACAAGAAGAGAATTTCCTTTTAAACTACAAGACAAGAAGAAACAAGCATGTGAAAGGTACATGATAGATTTCCACCAATCTACAACTTCACCATCCTTAATAAATGTGTGGTAAGGGAGGTACCTAACTAAATCCCTCTCAATTCATATGAGAGTTACTCCCGCTTCATAGAGTTGAATGGTTAATCTTTTTGAACAAATGAATAATCCAATTGTATCACCACAGCAGCGAAGGAAGGAGAGATTGTGGAAAAGGAGGGGCTGACAAGTTAAATTAAGCAAGATCACCACTTTTGGGCAATCTCTACCGAAATAAGCCTCCATAGACCATAAAAATGATTAATGTGCCACTTTCTGACAGACCGTGGAAATTGGGACTAGGCTTTAACAAATTGTACCCTTGATGCCATTATAAAACAAAATGTGTTTTGGTTTATAAGTAAGACCCTCTCTAGAGCCTCCTATCACCAAAATGCCATAATATTCTTAAAAAATTCCATGTTAGGTTTATACACTCCAGAACATGCCACCAAGGTACAATGGTGTAACTCAACAGCCGATTCAAAGGATGCTAAAAGAAATTCATCTACGGGGAACTCCTCAATTGAATCCACTTGGGAATTACCATGATGAATTTTAGGTATTTAAGGAATTTAGGATGTGAAGGAATATGAGGGGTGGATCAGAACATCTTAAATCGAGGGGGGCATCTGTGGAAACAATTTTGGGAACTAAATCATCTATGACCCTCAGATATGAAAAAATGAGGAAATGGGTACGATTTATCAAGAAACTATCTATAAATAAGACCAACCCATATCAGTAGGTCCAAATCATTCCTCATATATCTAATAATAAATTTAATTCATGAGTCTATGTTCTTTATCATCAAATGCTATTATAGATTAAGGAATAACTATTTATCAATATTTCCCCACATAATTGAATAAAATTTAATGTAAAAACAATATGTAAAATGGTATATTCTATAGTAAATAATGAAATAAATTATTAAAAAGTATTTATATTTAAGAAAAATTTAATTTACAATTAAATTTTATTACCATAAAGTGATAGTTTCAAATTAATGTTAACAATAAAAAAACAAATTGATATTGAATAATAAATTATACCACTTCATCATTTTCATGTAAAAGAACCTTGGATGAAATGATTCAATGTGAGACATAAAAGACCATGAATTATGAATTAATACTAATATTACATGTCAAAAAGGAATTATATACAAAACATAAAATTGAACTTTGGAATAATAAAATATAATCTCAATGTAATGTAAATTTGGATGAAATCCCTTACTGCATGATTCATTTTTGGTTAAATGTGCATTAATCTACGGTATAGTGGATTTAAAAATTTTATTAACTTATAACAGAACCATATTATTTTTAAAATGTCACATATGACACTTTTATAACATCTTATCACCCATCCTTTAAAAATGATTCATTATTTTCATTATTTCAGGTGTTAGTTGCCTTATTTTCTCAGTAGTGCTTTGTCATGCACATTTGGGTTCTTGTGTATATTATTATGTTCCATATTATCTCGAACAATAATCATGACAGAATTATGATATTTATACATCAATTATTCTTTTATAACCAATAATGAAATATGATCTTGAGAAATGAAGTGTGTTATGACCATGGTGATGGTAGGTTGTACGTACACATGGGTAACATTTCAATTTTTGAATGATAATTATGGACTTGAGTTAGGTAATATTTTATCTTTAAAAATGATCATAATACCATATATACATTATTATTTCATTAAATATACATATATATATATATATCATAATTGTGTTTTGATGATAAAAAGAGAGTCGCATCACTTCGTGAATGCGGTAGTCCAGACACACACAAATGATCTTATCATCTTTATGTGGGTGAAAAGGTAAGAAAGAAAAGGATATATTGACTTTTAGGAATTATAAATATACATGAATATAATAATTATGAAATTAATATACCATATAATAATTATTATTATCTTTTTCACCATCCATGTATAACATTAGTAAAAGAGGAATCACATCACTTCACGAGTGGGTAGTCCACCATACACCCGATAAACATTATTGAATCCATTATGGAATATAAATTAATATTTATTTATGATTTAATGAATAAATAATTATAATAATCATATAAATGTCATATATATGCTTTATATCCAACATCACACCCAATAGTGAGAGTTGGTAATGGAAAAATGAATGGCATCTGTTTGTGAGGTGGTAGTCCTCCATAACACAAATAATGATTTCGTAACTCATTTGTTGAAAGTGAGGATATTTACAGGTCATTAACATAAAATAACAATGGAAGGAGATGTCCCCAGTTTCCCAAAGCCTATGTCTTATTTTGTTACATTGGAATGTAGACAATTAATGTGCATCGCAAAGGGCCGATTAGTTTATTAGCTTTGGAAACAAGATAAGTACATAAGTTCAAAATTAAAACCTGAAATAAAAAACAACTTAGTAATTATTTTAAAAACATCCATAAATTCTATGTTATTTCTAAATGTCATTAATAATATACCTCTTCATGTCTTGGGAAATCAAGACATAAGAAAGGGGTGATATCAAATGCTCAGTAAGGTTATGTAATACAACAGAAGATATCATAAATATAAACATCGGCATGGTGAATAGCTAAACACACATGCCAAAACAATGAACCTGAACACGTTATCATGGGAATAAGACCCGAATAAATAATTCCATAATAAAGTATATTCATGGGTATTCTACTATTCAAATAACCTCATGAACTTTCAATTAATAGTTTCATAATGAGGGAATTCATAATGTCATATATCATAACCATACCATCAATGCATCGTTCCAAGACCATAAAAACAATTTTGTTAAGGCGTTATGCCATGACTGTAGTTTTTCTCATCTGACCTACTAAAGCATAGAGGTGATATAGAGTTCCCCACACATCACTTACTATTTCCAATTAATTTCTTACATGAATTGTGATTAACATAAACAACATATACATTCATATTTAAAGTAACATATGAATTTTCAATAATGTTCCCTGAACCTTAAGTACAAACACTAACCATTCAGAGTAAATTGGTGAGTGGTTTTAAGATAGCACATCCAGAGTCAAACTAATAATAAACCATTTAATTAAATATGTTACATGATATAATAAAATATTAACTCCAACAATACACAAGAATCAACAAGAGTTATTAAAATATGAATATACTCTTATAAAATCATTGAGTAGTTCATGATATAAATAATATTTTACTTTAAAAAGAATAGTATTTTTGGAAAAGTATTTGTATAAAACTAGAAGTGAGGTAGATAATATTTTCATAATAAAATGAGTGACTTTATAAATATAACGGTTTCTAAAAATATATCATACAGTGCCCTTAAATATATGTAAGAATTTGAGAAATTCGCTCGAATTGGGCTTGTATTTTGGAAATAATTTTAAAATATCCGACTAAAATGTGTAACTCCCCATAAAATAAGGAAGGATTATGGTTGGTAAAAATATATAGTGAACTCAAATATAATTTATGAGGATTAAATAATAATACATAACAATTTCATTGAGGTAAGTATATAATAAATGTAACTTGAATGAAAATGGAGGATCGGGTGGAAACCCCTTACTTTAAGTCTGAAGGTGTTCCTAACTAGATATTAACAAAAGGAATAATAAAATTTAGGTTCATAAATAAATGATTCATGAACCTCATATTAATATAATTTAGTTATTATAACATTCTTAGGTTCATTCATGGCCTTTTTATGGTTTAAAAGATTCAATTTCATTTTTTGGGAATGTTTTCTTCCTTAGTTTCCATGATCGGTTTACTTATATTCATGTATGGATGAACATGTAGAATGAGAATAGTTTTCCATAATATAATATGTTGGTTATTATTTAACATAGATAATATTACATGGTAAAAAAATTATTTTGCTTATTGGGATTGAAGATGAATCATTTTATAAAACATTAATGACAATAGTATGGGTTAATTGGCAGTTCTTGATCAAAACGAACAAATTTTGATTTATAAATTAATATCATTTGTATAAAAGGATTCCAGAACCATAAATAATTTATAATACATATATTATAGTCTATTAAACAATAATAATGGTTTCATGAGCACAATTGATGGTGGTAATATAAATTGAAAACTCTTCATCCATGAATGTGATAAATTAACACACCTCTGATAGTGTTTTCATTTCTAGTATAAAAGGTGGGGAAAAAAGAGATAATGAAGAATTATTACTTTAAAATAACAATATTACAATACATTTATAGTAATGGAGTCATAAAAACATTTTTATGAAGGGGGGTGAGTAATGAAAAATAAATTATTGGAACTTGAAATAAAATAAATGTAAAGTTGAATTTTCCTCTTGAAGTAGTCTTCCTTGAGAGCCTATTTAGAGAAGTGGTTTTGATCTTTTTATGAGACCAAGGGATACTGGAGGTGGGGGAGGATCTGGGGAGGATATTTTAATAGAATTTAAAAAAGGCAAAAGTCTTTAGAGGAGTTAAGAGAAGAGAGAGTGAGGGTGGTTTTATATTGGAGGAGAGGAGGGTTTTCCCAATATGTTACCCATTATTTTATTATTCTTTCAAAGAAAACCAGTAGTATTGATTCCTTTCACCAAGAATAGTAATATGTGAATTTTAGTTCAAAACAATTGTGATTAAATTATATATGATGCTATTAATATTTAAATTACTGATAATGTATATATACAGTAAATTATCCATTTTTACTGTTCATGAGAATTTCATGTAATTTAGAAAAATCCCAAAAAATCACCCTAACAATTTATTGACATGTAGAATTAAAAATTGAAATTAATTTTTTGAAAATAATTTTCTAAATATTATTAATTATATTTTTAAATAAAATCATAATTTATTCAAAAAATAACAATTTTAAAATTATAATACATTTTATATCACCCAGAAAAATAAATCATGATCTCATTATATTATAACCATAAGACAATAATATTTAGAAAAGATTTAATGTTCATAAGGGTCATAATAATATTCATAAGGGTATGTTACTATTCATTAAAAATTATGTGTGTCTTATTAGACTCTAAATATCTTACTAAACACAATCGTGTATATCAGTTTTTCAAAATTCAAATCATAGATGAGGAAAAATTGTGCTTAATAGATAGGTTATTACAAAGTAGTGTTTTGTAAAGATTATGTGTTTCATGAATTCAATATAAAATTTACTTTAAAAATAATTGGGTGTTACTTTATCCCCACCTTAGAAAAAATTTCATCCTTGAAATTACCAGAATTTTATCACACAAAATAATTTGGGCAGTTCTTCATTATAAGTTCATCTGGATCCTATGTTGCATATTTGATTTTATGATTTTTCAAAAGTATCTTTACCCATAATGTTTTTAGATTCCTCAAAACTTGTTCTTTAGTGTCCAAAATCCAGATAGGCTCTTCACAGTAAGATAGTTCAGGTTCCAAATCCTTACCTTTAGAAGTGAGGACATGCATTGGGTATGGAATGTAATTTCTCAACAATGGTAAATAGAACACATTATGAACTTTATATAGGCTAGGTGGCATATCCAAATGATATGAAACGGCTCCAATTATCTCCCAAATTTCAAATGGGCCTATGTACCTAGGCCTTAGTTTCCCTTTCTTCCCATATCTTATAACACACTTACATGGAGATACTTTCAGGAAAATGAGGTATCCCATTTGAAATTCTAAATCCTTCCTTTGATTATCAGCATAGATCTTTTGATTTCATTGAGCTAATTGGTTATGGGTTAGAATAGTCTTTACAATTTTTTTTGTTTCCTCCACAATATCTAGGCCCACAATGTTCTTTTCTCTAACATCATCCCAAAAAGTTGGTGTACAACATCACTTTCCATACACTGCTTCATATAGAGCCATTTGAAAACTGGAATAGAAACTATTGTTGAAGGAAAACTTCTCCAATGGTAAATACTGACCCCACATACCTTGAAAGTCGATAGAGCACGATCTCAATATGTCATCTAAATATTGTATGGTCCTTTCTGATTTAGAATTATTTTGAGGATGATAATAAGTACTTAAATGAATCTCAGTATCCAATGATTTCTAAAGACTTTCCCAGAATATCAATTTAAATTGAGTATCGTTATTAGAAAATATTTAAAGTGGTTCTCCATGATGTCTTATAACATCATTGATATAATGATGGTCTAGCCTCTCCAAGGGAAAATCCTCCATTATAGAAAGAAAATTTTCATATTTTGTAAGTCGATCAACAATTACCCATATTGCATCACTGTTTCTTGCAGATTTCGGTAATACAATGAAAAAATCCATGGTGATCTCATCCCATTTTCATGTAGGAATACGTAGAGGTTTCATGAATCTTCAAAGATGTTTTCATTCAGCCATCACTTGTTGAAATACTAGGCATCTTGATACATAATCAACAATTTCCAGCTTTATGTTATCCCACCAGAAAATTTAATGATGTATCACTATCACTGATAATTCCACTTTCAATCCTTATTAGATTCATAAACACAGGATCCCTTTAAATCCTCATTTTGTTTAGGAATCCACGATCCTTCATGATCAATGCATTTTATACCTTATTTTACATTCATGGGTGGTATTGTATAGAAATGACTTAATATTGTAGTAGTTCCAGCCATCTCATGTTGAGTTATTTCTGTGAGAAGATATACTTATGAACTTGTGATCCCTATATATCTCAAATAGTTCACCATAGAGATAGTGTCTCCTTAATTTCGGAGCAACGACCACAGTAGATAACTCAAGATCATGAGTAGGATAGTTTTTTTCATGAATTTTTTACTACCTTGATACATAGGAAATAACTCTATTATTCTGCATAATGACACAACCAAGTCCTTTCTTTGATATATTACTATAGGTCACAAACCAATCATTCCTCAATGGTAGAGTTAGGATTTGAGAAATAACTAATATCCTCTTCAATTCTTTGAAACAGTCCTCACATTCTTTTTTCCATACGAACATTAACCCTTTACACGTATGATTTTCCATTAGGTTGGCTAAATGGGCGAATTTCTAAAAAAACGTTAATAATAACTAACCCAATAAAACTACATTCCTCAGTTATGTTCGTTGGGGTAAGTAATTCTTGAATATCGTTTGTTTCCACAGGATCAATAGATATTTCATCCTTATAGATAATGTGGCCATGAAATGATATTTATTAAATCTAAAATTTACACATTATAAACTTCCCATATAATTCATTTCTTCTAAGACTCTTCAGAATACTATGTGTGTGATATTCATGATCATCATAGTTTTTTATGTATACCAAGATATCATCAATAAATAACACCAAAACATCATCAAGATATTCCTTAAAAAATCTATTCATTTGATCCATGAAAACATAGGGTGTATTAGACAATCAAAAAGGCATTACTGTAAACTAATAATGCCCATACAAGGTTCGAAAGGCTGTCTTTGAAATATCTTCCTTCCTTACACAAAATCGATGATATCCATATCCAAGATCAGTATTTGAAAAATATTGGGCTCCATGAATTTTATCAAATAAATCATCAATCTGAGGTAGTGGATACATGTTGTTTATTTTTATATAATTGATCTCCATATAGTTAATTCACAACCTCATAGATCCATCTTTCTTCTTAATGAATAAAACTAGGGCTCCCCATGGAGAATCGCTAGGGATAACAAATCCTATTTCACTCAATTCCTCTAGTTTTTTTCTTCAATTCCACTAATTCCACTGTGTCCATTCTATAAGGGGTCTTTGTATAGGCCATGAATTTGGAATTCAGTAAATGGAAAACTCAATTTCCTACCATGGAAGATGTCCAAGTAAATCCAATGGAAATAAATCCACATATTATTGAAAAATAGTTATGTAATCTATTTGAACATTCTTTTCCCTACCCACAATTATTAAATTTCCTTTTAACCCCAATAATTCAATTCAGTAGAGCTACTTGGAGTGGATCCAGATGAGAATCATATGTTGATGTTTCTGTGAAGAAGATAATGGATTACACATTATCCTCAAAAATTGCTACCTCCTTCTTCTTGCAATAAATTTTCACATCATAGTTCAAAATCCAATCCATAATGAGGATTATATAAAATTAAATAATGGTTATGACAATAAAATAAAATATAAAGCATGTTTATATACCATAATAGGGACTTCCTGACACAACTTTGTTGCAATGATACTTACCTTATCAGTTTTGATTGACATCTCCTTTATTAAATGAAATTGTAAATATCTAATGCTCCTAGAAAACTGGGATGAAATTAAAGAATACGATGATCCAAAATCAAATAAATTATTGGATATGTTAGTGGAAATGATTAAAGTAGCTTCCACCACATCATTAAGAACTTCATTCTCCATAGTTGTGACAACATAAAGATTTCCTTGATCCATTACCCATATTTGGATAACTTTTATTTGACACCTAGGACAATCATTTTAATAATTTCTCCTATCCTTGAAATTGTAGAATTTAACATTGGTAGATTCTTTTTCCCCCTTACTATCTCGAGATAGTTGTTCATTTTATCATCCCTTATAACAAACACACATACCCTTTAGGAATGTACTTGGGTGTCTCTTCCCACAATTATGATTGGAAAAAAGGTTAACTCTTCACTTATTAACCATTTTTTTATTTCCTTTTCTAGATCATTCATTTACCCTCTTCTTCTCTTGATTTACCTTAAAATTATAAGACATATAGAATTGTTTTCTATCTGTATAGAACTTGATTCTATATCTTCATATGATGGGAAATTTTGGGAGAGTAGAGTCTTTTCAAGGAATTGTTTTAAATCATAAAATAATTGATCAATCATGATCCCAAGATTACGTATATACTCCATGAAATGTGTTTTTAACATTTTGAAGTTAGCTTCATAATTTTCATTATTCCTATCCTCGTTTTTCCAAAAATTCAGAAACAATATTTCCATATCTTCTCATTTTTTATAAGGGATGTATTTTTCAAATAATATTTCATTATAAAATCTCTATTCCATTTCATATATTTCTTCCTCATCCTTTGTCTTTTGTATTTAATATCACCACTGATATGCATATCCCGATAGTCGATAAGATTCTATGATAACATTCCCTCTTTTATTATATCCCAAAGCATGAAATATATTCTATAATGAAAAAATCTACTGCTACACTAGTAATGGGTTTGTAGTCCCATTATGTTATGGTGGATATTGTCGCATAAATTTATCTATCTTATATACCCCATGTTTTGATTCTAGATTCTTCAAATGGGTAAGGTACTTATTCATTACCTGAGTTAGTTTTCCTAGTATATTTATAAGTTTCTCAGCACCAATCACAACAACATATTCGATATCATTATATTTCATTGGAGGTAAAATCCTACACAGGACATGCACGTTCATGCGGTTTATATTCCTTCCACTAGGAACCATTTAAAAAAATGGCATACCCTAGATTTGGTTATGAATAATAATACATATTTTCAACGTAGAAAAATACTAAGTATAAATTAAAATTCTCTACATACCTATTCTCATAATCATAAACATGGTTCCTTTGTGAAAAAATTTACACTTAAATACACCATAATGGTTTGTAAATAAATTGTACATAATCCTAAGAATATCCCCTAGGAGTTTCAAACTAGGTGATCATTACAAACCCTTGTCGTGTACCAGGATACCTGAGGTCAAGACCAAAACTCATTGTTCGTGTTTTAACTCCTAGGTATATATGTGCTAGAACCACGCCCACATGTAGTATCTAGGAATGGATGTATTTTATAGAAATATCTAAATAATGTATTCCATACCACAAAGTAGAGGATGTTTTTTATGTTTATTATAAAATACTATCTTAGGGGTTTTTTCCCTAATCTACATTTTCCAAATCTAGAATCCATGTTTTCTACTAAAATTCTCTTGTCACCATCTATAAGGATCCAACCCCAGTTTCCTGGAGAGGATGCCTTATTTTATTATAATGGAATATAAACAAGGAATATGAATCACAATGTACTGATTAGTTTAGTGTCTTTGGATACAGATACATACATATGTTCTATAATACAACTTGAAATGAAAAACAGTTTATAAATTTCTTTAACAACATCCATATGTACTATATTATTTCGTTATTTCATTCATTATATACCACTTCATGTCCTGGAGAAATGAGACATAACAAAGGGGTGGGATGAAATTCTCATTAAGGGTAAGGAATACATGGAATATATCATATACATAAGTATTTGTCAAGGTGAATAACTAAAAACACATGCCATTAAAATTGAATATGAACACATTTTGGTAGGAATAAGACCATAATAAAAAATTCCATAATAAAGAAAAACAATGGGTATTCTACTAGTCGAATATACTCATGAAATTTCAATTAATAGTTTCATAATGAGGGAATGCATAGTGTTGGACATCAAAACCATACCATCAAGGCCTTATGCCAAGATAATAAATATCCATTTTGTCAAGCCATTGTGCCAGACCGTAGTTTGTCTCATGAGACCTACTGATGCATTGAGGGGATATAGAAGACCCCACCCATCACTCCCTAAGATGAATAAATTCCTAATATGAATGGGTAATAACATAAATAACTTATACATTCATATTAAATCTATCATATGAAATGTCAATAAAGTTCCCCAAACATTAATTATAAACACTAACCATTCAGAGTAAATTGGTGAATGGTTTTAAGAGATAAAATCCTCAATAAAACTAATAAAAAACCAATTAAATTAAATATGTTAGATTATATAATAAAATATTAAATCCAATAGTACATAATAATCAACTACTATGTTGAAAAAGATGAAGATATTCTAATAAAATCATTGAGTAGTTCTTGAGATAAATACTCTTTTACTTTGAAAAGACGAGTTCTTTTGGAAAAGTATTTTTATAAAACTAGAAGTTAAGTAGATAGTATTTTCATAATAAAATGATTGAATTTAGAAATATAATGGTTTCTAAAACAGATTGTAGAGTTCCCTTAAAATATTTAAGAATTTTAGAAATTCCCTTCAATCGGGCTTGAATTTTGGAAAGAATTTTGAATTTTCATTTTAAACCGTGTAACTACACATAAAAAGAAGAAGGATTATTGTTGGTAAACAAATATGGCAAACACAAACAGAATATATGTGGAGTAAATAATAATATATATTATCTCATTGAGTTAAGTAGACAATAAAAGTAACCAGGATGAAAATAAAGGTTTAGGTGAGAAAACTCTTACCTTAAGTCTGTAGGTGTTCATCATATGATCTTAACGACTTGAATAGTAAAATTTAGCTTCATAAATTAATGATTCTGGAACCTCCTACACATATAATTTATTTATTATAACATTATTAGGTTCATTGATGGCCTTTTGAGGGGTTAGGATATTCAATTTCATTGTTTTGGTGTGTTTTCTTTCTTGGTTTTCATGATCAGTTTACTTATATTCATGTATTGATAAACACGTAGAATTTGAATGGTTGTATAGAATAGACGTTGAATGTATTTAGTGAACAACCAGAATATTAAACTGTTAAAAAATTCATTTGGTTATTGGTAGTGAAGATGAATCATTATATAAAGCATTAATGACAGTTGTTTGGGTTAATTAGCGATTCTTCATCACAACGAACTCATTTTTATTTATAAATTAATATAATGTGTAAAAAAGAATTTGAGAAAATTGAATAAGTTATTATAAATATATTATAGTCTAGTTAAACAATAAAAATGGTTTCATGACCAAAATTGAAGATGAAACTAGAAATTGAAAACTCGGTCGTCCTTGAATGTGATAAATTAACACATATTGGAGGGTGGTTCCATTTCTAGTATAAAATAAGGGGAAATGAGATATTAGGAAGAAATATTAATTTATAATAATGATATTCTAGTAAATTTATGGTACTAGAGACATCACAACACTTTTATTAAAGGAGGTGAGGAAATAAAAATAAAATCATGGAACTTGAAATAAATGAAATGAAAAGAAGAATTTACCTCTTGAAGTAATCTTCCTTGAGAGCCTCTTTGGGGTAGATGTTTTATATTTTTTAAGAGACCAAGGGATCTGAAAGTGGGGGAGGATATTGGGAGGATATTTAAGTGGAATTTAGGAATGTCAGAAGATTTTAATGGAGTGATGAGAAGAGGGAGTGAGGGGGGTTTTATAGTGGAGGAGAGGAGCATTTTCTCATTATTTTACCCATTGTTTTATTATTTTTCCAAATATAACCAACATTATTGATTATTGTGACCAACAAAACTAAAATTTTCATCTGAGTTCTAACAAAGTGTTATTAAATCAGCCATTATTCTAGGAATAATTAATTTAATTTATAATTTTTTTATACGAACGATTACTATATTTTACGATTCATTAAAAATTCAAGTATTTCATAAAAATATCAAAAAGTCACCCTAACCATTTTTTATTTTTTGGAACTCAAAAAATGAACCACTTTTTTGAAAATAATTTTATAAATATTAATAATTTTATTTATTAAATAAAACCATAATTTATTCAAAAAATAACAATTTTTTAAAAAATAATTCCTTTTATATCTCTTGGAAAAATTAATCAAGATCCCATTATCTTATAATATTAATATAATAAACTAATAATCTGATTTACTATTCATAATGGTCATATGACTTTTCATATTACTATTTATAAGGGTATGTTTCTATTCATCAAAAATTATGTTTGTCTTATGAGACTCTAAATATCTTACAAAACGCAATCGTGTTTGTCTGTTTTTCAAAATTCAAATCACATGGGTGGAAACATTATTTTTAATAGCTAAGTTATAACAAAGTTCTGTTTTGTAGAGACCCAATGTTTAATGCATTCAATATTAAATTTATTTTAAAAATATTGGGGTTTTACAAACAACATATTAGTATATGAAATATACTAATGTAATTCTATCATCATGGGATATTAATAATTGAAGTAGATAGGATAATATATAAAATAAAAACACTCATTGAAGAAAGTTAACACTTGTTCTGGTATTCTCCTCATATTTTCACCAAATTCTTTCATAGGTTGGATTGATTCAAAAAATATGTCCTATAGAATAATGGGATGGTATTTATGAAGTGATTTATTCATGGATTGGTAGAATCAATAGGGTTTGAAGGTGATAATATGAGAGGAGAGTAGCTGACCTTAATATGTCAGGTTACTGGAACAATTGTAATTTTGGAAATAAAAAGTTTTATCCACGTTCTTAACATGAAAAATGGTCGAAAATAGAGTAATATAGATCCTTAGAAACTATAAGGTCTAATTTTGTCTAAAAAATATATTTTACACAAGTGTTTTGACCATTTTTACAACTTTCTTTTTAGTTTAATCACAATTTAAACCCATTTCTACCTTAACCACAATAAATAATTTTTACTCTTTATACTATTGATTATTGTCAAAATTAAGTTGAACTTATTATAAAAGATAAATTATTCTAATTAAAAAATTTTAATCCACATTTACAATGTAAATTATTATAAGTGGATAATTTTATTTAAAATTAATTTCGCCAACGCGATGAGAAAAATAGTTTTGAAAGATAAAATGTACAAAAGTTTACAATTTTTTATATCAAAATTAAAAATGAAAATTATTCCAATAAAATAAATTATATTAATATATATATTTAATTTAACTATTTTTAGTTTAAAACAATTAAAAGTGTAATTTTACTTTATAATTAATGCAAACAACAAGGTAGTTTCAATTAAAATTCAGTATTTTTCAATATTTATCAAAAAGTTAAAAAATCATAAAAATCCCATTCAATATCGCAAAATTAACTTTGATATTGTTACTTGAAAAATTAAGATAATTTTAAAAAATTAATTTTTTTATATATGGTGAAAAATTATTTTTAATTATGTGCATGAAGCATTACTATACCATCTTTTGGGAAAAAAAATTCTTTTTAAGAAATCATTTATTTTTCTCCCAAATTATTTTTATATTTATTTATAACCAATAAAAAAATTACATGTGGAAACATTATATTTTAAAAATTTAGTTAGTTAAATTCATACTATCTAAATTTGTGAATATGTTATAATTTTTATTTTTAAATATTATTTTTATACAATATTTTCATTTAATCCTGATGTTATGTACATCATAGAAGATAAAACAAAATTAAATTTATTTTAATAGAAATATATTGTAAATACATGAGGTGTTAAACTCTTCCCACCTAAAAAAATCCATCCATGAAATTTAATAGTTATTTCCTTCTAATCATATAAGGGTAGTTCTTCTTCATAATATTCTATGGTTCCCATGTTCTGTAACACCCCAAGATTGCATAGTGTGTTATTTCTTCAAAATAATTCAATAACTTGCACTACACGCAACACCGAGATCAAGCGCACTATGACTTACCAAACAAGCCGTTCAAAAGAGGTTATGAAGATTATTAACTAAATTTTGAACCTTATATAATACTTATAATTTTAGAATCCATATTATTAGTTTTTAGACATAATGTAAGAACAAATTCTTTTTTTTTCAGATAAAAGAAGTATTTTTCAAAAATGCACTTTTACCAACTTTAATAGTGAACTCTTTTTAAATCCAATATTTTAAACTTTTATATATTCTATTTGACTAAATAAATTTATTTAGAATGGGGACATAAAAAAATCTACAATTTAACAGCCCAAGCTTCCACGGTACGCTTTCCTTGGAATAATACAGTAGCGTGTGTTGTACGTAACTTCGAGTTCTAACACACACCACAACCAATCTAACTAGCCGTTATGAATAGTAATAACTAATTTTTGAAATTTTATAAATTTTATCTCTCAAAATGGACTTCATTTTTGGATTCGGAATATCGAATTTAGCCTAGGGTGAAATTTTGGAACTTTTCGGATAACACTTATATTTTGATGAATAGTGAAAATTACTAAATTTTAATTAAAAACAACTTTTTCAATAGAAATAATTTATATTGATAAATTATGAATTTGAGTGGTTTTAAAGAATATTTAGAATATATTTTTTCCATTTAATACAATTTTGGTCATTGTACATAATTTTACAATTAAACCGGACATAAACAAGTGTTAATCTTTTGATATATATTGTTTCTTAAAAACACGCTATTTGTTGTGACAGCGGGGATTAATTATAAAATTAACTAATTAAACTTATATGTTTAGAATTTTTTAAAATAGACATCATTTTTGAATTTTTAATATCAATTATAGCTTAGGGTGAAATTTTGGCATTGTTCTGAAAAACATCAATTTTCGATGAATAGTGAAACTACTAAGTGGTAGTTAAAAAACTATATTTTCTCATAAAACATAATTTTACCGCTTTTGTGAATGGAATTTCAAAAATCCGAGACACACGGTTAATATCAAGAAGTAAAATGTGGTTCAATGAGATGAAAATAATTTTTGGTGAATAGTAACTTTTTACTTTTATTTACCACGGTTAAAAGTAAATAGGGTAATTAAGGGTAAAAATGATATAATATTACCCTAACACATGTCCTAATTATATTGTAAAAGTGTATCTCGACCAAAAACAACCTTAGGAATAAAATATTATCATTTATGTCCACTTGGATTAGATTAGGACATTTATTATTATTTAATTCAAAGAAGAGTTAAAAGAGATAAAATCAATGTTTATTTACTAAAACATTTATAATATAGGGTTATACATAAGATAAATTCGATTGGAAATATTCATTAGAAAGCTAATAATATTTACTACATAATGATATTTTATTTATAATTTTTAGACTTTAAATAATTTAATTTATTTATGACACAATGGTGATGCAGTTATTACTATAATAGTGAAAATAGGAATAATTGGTATTATAAATACCCAAATAAATATAATTTGAGACTTTTTATGAATTAAAATAATTTTATAGGTTAATATGACATGTTAGGATTGATTTAATTAACTTTTTTCTAAGTAATAATTCTGTTATGAGTTTCACAAAAATCACCTATTGAATAGTGTCAAAATTGACATAAAAGAGTTTTTAAAATAAATATTATATTATTAATTGATATTAAATTACTAAAAATCTAAGGATCTGCCAAGAGACATATATAATGATAGTTGTATCATTAATGGACCATTTGGGGGTATCTTGGATGTATATAGTATGTTTATTAACTATATAATATAAAAATACAAAGTGACATGGTAAATGTCAAACTAATTGACTAAGAGTTAAAACTAAAAGATAAGGTTAATATAGTAACCCAAACCTGTCTAAATTCTATTGGTTGAATGGTTTTCGACCTATCCCCACTTTAACCTTTGAATAATAAACTTTGGAGCCATTAGAAACCGAATATGAATTTATTTTAAATTAATATTTCTAGCTTTTTCCAAAGGTGCCCCTCACCCCTCTTATAAAAGGGAACTCCCACTTCTCATTACTTCACACCTTAAAAGCCTTTTGGTTCTTCCAAACTCGGCCCAAATACTCTCTAAACTTCCCTCACTGCAACATAGAGGCCTTAGTTTGATGATAAATCCAACCTAAGGATCCCTTTTGATCAAATCAAAAGGAAGAACCCGAAGAAGAGGTAATGTTTTCACCACCTTTTTTCAAATTCATTTCTTCTTCCCCTTCTTCTTTCTTTGTTATTACCATTCTAAATAACTCCAGTATCTTATATAAACTGTGATGTTATTCTAAATATGGTACATCCATATTCAGTATTCTATCCACCCTTTGAATAACATGTCACCATACGTGCGTACGTACGGCTTACCGTCTCCACGTCGTGGTGTAATTGTTATTCAATATATTATAATTTGGATGGGTATAATAATGATGTGTAACTCATGTGAATAATAAATATAACATGATAATGATTCTTCATATATTATATACTATCCAATTATATATTATTTTAATATCAAAATAATGATATTGTCGCTCGTGCGTACGTATGGACTACCGTCTCCACGAACGCGATGAGATTCATTCTCCATCGTATCCATTCAAGTATAATTATCATTTGATGATTTAAAAATGATGTTTAAGGACTTGATATCATTATGGATATGAATAATATACGACCTATCTATTACAAACATGGCTTACGTGACAAAACATATAAAAGAAAATGAGTAAGTTAACACCCGAAACAACGATAATACTAAGATATTATTAACAAATCAATGTTAAAAGATCATATATGATATCATATTAATGTATATGATTCTTGTATAATTTAATAACAACTATTTCACCATTATACAGGAGGTTAACCTACCCCAACCAAGGAAAAGTACAAGGTAAGGGTTTATTTCACAATCTCTTCATTATCCGAGGTTGTTTATACGCAATTATCTCCTGGGATCTCT
Organism: Viscum album; assembly: GCA_963277665.1. Lineage (NCBI taxonomy): Eukaryota > Viridiplantae > Streptophyta > Magnoliopsida > Santalales > Viscaceae > Viscum > Viscum album. The sequence continues at coordinate 696,327,375 of OY728128.1, forward strand.
TTATCATCCACATCCATGTTCCTTAAAAATGTATTTAAAAACATCTTTATTATTTAATAGAAAATGGGTTAAATTCATTTTTACACTTATGTGTTTTGAAAGGAATCTTTCTGTCGTTTTCCAAACAAGGCACTTTTAACCCTTTCGACAAATTTAAGGTAAGAATGTTTTTTTAACTTATACGACGGGTGCGGCTATTTACCGCCATTATAAAATCGTCAAAGCTTCCCATAGAAGCTTATAAGAATATTTTCAAAGTAAATGTTTTATTTTATAATTATGTGACTTTTAAATGATTTCAAAATGAATATTTTAATAATTTGTGAAAAGTACTCTTTATCAAGATCATAATTTTAAATGTTTTAAAGATTTATCTTTATAAATCTTTTTAATTAATGTCCATTTTTTCAAAATGAATTTAAGGATTTATTTATATGGACATCAATGTTTTGAAATGATATTTCTTTTCAAAAGATTCAAAGTGGTATGGGACACTTTGATTCAAAAACCTCTTTTAAATTACTTCCTTTATAAATGTGTGACTTTTCAATGATTTCGAGAAAAGAGATATTTCTCTCAAATAGTTTTGATTTTCATCTATGTCAACATCCTTTGATGGATTTTAAGCTTATTTGAAGTTGATTTATTATGATACAAACTTCTGTATTGTATTTAATGTTTTTTGATATGTTTTACCGTGGATGTGTTATTTTTATACCATTCATGGTTTATAGAGAAAGTATTGACATTCCGTATGCTAGTTTTAATACGAATGTTTATGTTACAACATTTTAATATGGGAATGCATTGGACTTAGTAAGTGACAGGTGGAGCCTGCTATAGATCCTCGATGCATCGGTAGGTCTCATGAGACAAACTAGTGTCTTGGCATAAGGCCTTGACAAAATAATATTTGTAGTCTTGGCACGAGGCCTTGGCTATGTGGTTATGATAGTCTGGAAATATGCATTCCATCATTATAAAAGTGGTTATTGATATTGCATGTGACTATTCGATTAGTAGAATATCCCATGTGAATAAGTAAATGGCATTATTTCATTTTATTTTTGCCATAATATGTTTAAGTTCAAGTTTAAAAGGATTTTTTTTATACATTGCCATAAATGTTTATTCTTATTTATGAAAGTTTCCGCTATATTGTTATCCTTACTGGGAATTTGAGCTCACCCCTTTTCTATGTTTTATATTTCCCAGGGTATGAAGACGTAAATTATGAATGACCTGTAGGGATATTATGTGGGGATATGAGTGTGGAATATGAAGAAAAGATGTTGTTGTAGTTTTCATTTTTATGATGTAATGTAAGACTTATGAATATATCTAGTATTTCCAAGGCTACTAAACCAATCCGTCTTTCAAGATTTGATCCTTCTTATGATCATGACAATGTTATGTAATAATGCACCGACTCTGGGTAACTGGGATTGGGGCATTACAGTTGGTATCAGAGGATGTTTAGTACAAACCTTGGAAGCTATATTTAGATAAACTCTGATTAGAGAATGTAGACCTAAGATGAACTTTGAGGATTATTATAGAAGAACTTCCTAGAATTTTGGTATTGTAGAGGTTCTGTGAGTTTTCCGAGCAATACATCCCTGTCTGGATACGAGCAGGTAGAGGCGGCTCTGGCACAGATGTACCTAGGGGTAAAACCCAAAAACACCGCTTTGAGCTAGACTCGAATGGGAACTGTTGCATGACAACGGGCCTTACTGCACTCTTGGTTACGACACTCCTGGGGGATATGCTTAGGATAACTCTCATTTTCTTTACAAATCATTATGAAGGGTTTATGAGTATATACTTCCTCAAATGAAACATTTTTATGATTATGGATTATATCCATAAACTATTTAATTTATGTTATGTGTTTTACAAGTTTGGGATTAGGTATTGTTATTCATAAACTAATCTAGTGTATGCCATTGTTTAGAAATGGCGCCCAGTAGAAGGAATGAGAACTCCAGCATTGCACATGATCCAAAGAGAAAGAAGGATCATATCTTTCATGGTCTTAAGCCATAATTTATAAGAGAAATAGTCTCCCATGTATTATCATCATATGAAGAAATAATATCATGTGTTGATAAGATAAGTAAAGAGTTTACTGAGTTCTATGGATTTGAAGGAAAGCAAGATAAGAAAAGGATGGAAGAGAGAAAGATAGATAAAGAGAAGAGGGAAAAGAAGAATTTTCCCATATGTGATAACTGTGGGAAGAAACACCTCGGAACTTGCCTGAAAGGAATGGGAGTTTGTTATAAGTGTGGAGGAAAAGGGCACAAAGTACGTGACTGCAAGGGTAAGAAAATGGTTTCAAATGTACAATGCTTAATTTGCAAGGAGTTTGGACACTACACGAACCTATGTCCCAGTCATCAGCCTATGCCTCAAATGATGCTATTGGATAATAATCAGGTTATGATACTACCACAGATTAAGAGGAATGATTAGAGTTCTTATGTTGATTATGTCATTTGAGTGTTGTATCGACAATGTACTTGTTATAATAATTATAGAGTATATAAGGATTGTACTGCAGTACTATTTCATTAAGGACTTGAGATTGTGTAGAACAATCAAAAGTGACTCAATAGCAGGATAATTTTATTCAAAATATATGGTTGAGAGAATAATAAACCATAATATAGTTCTGATACCGAGGTAGTGATTTTGGAATAATACATGATTGATTTGAATAAATTATATTGGATATTCTTGACTACCTTGAAACTGATTAATGATTTGTATATTACATCATTGTTGGGGTTTAAAACATTTTTGGATTGAAGGAGAATATCTATTATTATTTAAGGAATAAGGGATCATGAATGTAATCAATATGGTTTTATGGTAATTTAGGATGTTGCAGTGTTTTAAAAGAATACATGATGAAGGTGTTAACATGTTATTACTTGGAAAAAAAGGATCTTTATTGTGTTTACCTTCCTTATAAATTTTGGACTGAAGTATTTTGGATAGTTCTAGTTTAGATTATTTTGGATTGCCATAAAAGGACAACTCGGAGGTTGGGCGGCAACCCGTCACGTCCGGCAAGGCCGCGAGACTTGAACCCACAACCGAAGGGCGACCAGGGTGTATCACCTACCACTGAACCACATGATGTCCTGAATTGAATAATGTAGTTTTTTTAATGGTTCTGCTAGTTGAATTATAAATTTATTTTTTAACCCTATACGAATAGGATAAATAGAATATTATTTTTATGTTCTATTATCTTTTAGAGTGAAAGATGATTCTGTGGTAGAAATTAGTTAAAGGATGGAACTCTACTTGTCAATAATATATTTTTCTTCTTCTCTTATTCTATGAAGAAATTAATTCTTATACTTTATTTAAGGAATCATAAAACCAAAAATGTGTTATCCTAATACCCTATGTTTTGTTGAACCGATGGTATTTCAAATCATCATAGATTGATGAATTTGAGGACCTCAATTTTACACATGTTTGTGATTGAAGACCTCAATCACTACTTATAAATATTTATGTTTTCCTCCAATTATATGTCTCTAATTTCCACCAATTTTCTCCTAAAAGAGATCATAATTTGGTGGTGACCCTTTTATTTCTCTTTTCGTCATATTAAGACTAAATTTTAGTAACCCTATTTCCGATTTGGGTTTTCCCACAAAGATATTTTCTATTTTCAAACTTTTATTTTCGAAAAACAATTTCAAAGTGCGAGGATGCAATTTATTGAAGGATGGGAGAATGTAACACCCCAAGATTGCATAGTGTGTTATTTCTTCAAAATAATTCAATAACTTTCACTACACGCAACACCGAGTTCAAGCGCACTATGACTTACCAAACAAGTCGTTCAAAAGAGGTTATGAATAGTATTAACTAAATTTTTAACCTTATATAATACTTATAATTTTAGAATCCTTATTATTAGTTTCTTAGACATAATGTAAGAACAAATTCTTTTTTCAGATAAAAGAAGTATTTTTCAAAAATGCACTTTTACCAACTTTAATGGTGAACCCTTTTTAAATCCAATATTTTAAACTTTTATATATTCGATTTGACTAAATAAATTTATTTAGAATGGGGACATAAAAAAATCTACAATGTAAAACCCCAATCTTCCACGGTACGCTTTCCTTGGAATAATACAGTAGCGTGTGTTGTACGCAACTTCGAGTTCTAACACACACCACAACCAATCTAACTAGCCATTATGAATAGTAATAACTAATTTTTGAAATTTTATAAATTTTATCTCTCAAAATGGACTTCATTTTTGGATTCAGAATATCAAATTTAGCCTAGGGTGAAATTTTGGAACTTTTCGGATAACACTTATATTTTGATGAATTCTGAAAATTACTAAATTTTAATTAAAAAAAACTTTTTTAATAGAAATAATTTATATTGATAAATTATGAATTTGAGTGATTTTAAAGTATATTTAGAATATATTTTTACCATTTAATACAATTTTGGTCATTGTACATAATTTTACAATTAAACCGGGCATAAACAAGTGTCAATCTTTTGATATATATTGTTTCTTAAAAACACGCTATTTGTTGTGACAGCGGGAATTAATTATAAAATTAACTAATGGAACTTATATTTTTGTAATTTTGAAAAATAGACATCATTTTTGAATTCATAATATCAATTATAGCTTAGGGTAAAATTTTGGCATTGTTCTGAAAAACTTCAATTTTTGATTAATAGTGAAACTACTAAGTGGTAGTTAAAAAACTAATTTTTTTCATAAGACATAATTTTACTGCTTTTTTGAATGGAATTTCGGAAATCCGAGACACATGGTTAATATCAAGAAGTAAAATGTGGTTCAATGAGATGAAAATAATTTTTGGTGAATAGTAACTTTTTACTTTTATTTACCACGGTTAAAAGTAAATAGGGTAATTAAGGATAAAAATGATATTAATATTACCCAAACAAATGTCCTAATTCTATTGTACAAGTTTATCTAGACCAAAAACAACCTTAGGAATAAAATATTATAATTTAGGTCCACATGGATTAGATTAGGACATTTATTATTATTTAATTCAAAGAGGAGTTAAAAGAGTTAAAATCAATGTTTATTTACTTAAACATTTTTAATATAGGGTTATACATAAGATAAATTCGATTTTAAATATTCATTAGAAAGATTATAATATTTCCTACATAATGATATTTTATTTATAATTTTTAGACTTTAAATAATTTAATTTATTTATGACACAATGGTGATGCAGTTATTACCATAATAGTGAAAATAAGAATAATTGATATTATAAATACCCAAATAAATATAATTTGAGACTTTTTATTAATTAAGATAATTTTTTAGGTTAATATGACATGTTAGTATTGATTTAATTAACTTTTGTCGAAGTAATAATTCTGTTATGAGTTTCACAAAAATCAACTATTGAATAGTGTCAAAATTGACATAAAAGAGTTTTTAAAACAAATATTATAATATTAATTGATATTAAATTCCTAAAAATCTAAACTTCTTCCAAGAGACTTATATAATGATAGTTCCATCATTACCGGACCACTTGGGGGTATCTTGGATGTATATAGTAAGTTTATTAACTATATAATATAAAAATACAAAGTGACATGGTAAATGTCAAACTAATTAACTAAGAGTTAAAACTAAAAGATAAGGTTAATATAGTAACCCAATACTGTCTAAATTCTATTGGTTGAATTTTTTTCTACCTATACCCACCTTAACCTTTTAATAATCAACTTTGGAGCCATTAAAAACCGACTATGAATTTATTATAAATTAATATTTCTAGCTTTTTTCAAAGGTGCCTCTCACCCCTCTTATAAAAGGGCACTCCCCCTTCTCATTACTTCACACCTTCAAAGCCTTTTGGTTCGGAAAAACTCGGCCCAAATAATCTCTCAACTTCCCTCACTACAACCTAGAGGCCTTAGTTTGATCATAAATCCATCCTAAGGAGCCCTTTTGATCAAATCAAAAGGAAGAACCCGAAGAAGAGATAATGTTTTCACCAACTTTTTTCAAATTCATTTCTTCTTCCACTTCTTCTTTCTTTGTTATTACCATTCTAAATAGCTCCAGTATCTTATATATACTGTGATGTTATTATAAATATGGTACAACCATATTCAGTATTCTATCCAACCTTTGAATAACATGTCACCATACGTGTGTACGTACGGCTTACCGTCTCCACGTCGTGGTGTAATTGTTATTCAATATATTATAATTTGGATGGGTATAATAATGATGTGTAACTCATGTGAATAATAAATATAACATGATAATGATTATGTATATATGATATACTATCCAATTATATATTATTTTAATATCAAAAAAATGATATTGTCGCTCGTGCGTACGTACGGACTACCGTCTCCACGAACGCGATGAGATTCATTCTCCATCGTATCCATTCATGTATAATTATCATTTTATGATTTAAAAATGATGTTTAAGGACTTGATATCATTCTGGATATGAATAATATACAACCTATCCATTACAAACATGGCTTACATGACAAAACATATAAAATAAAATGAGTAAGTTAACACCCGAAACAACGATAATACTAAGATATTATTAACAAATCAATGTTAAAAGATCATATATGATATCATATTAATGTATATGATTCTTGTATAATTTAATAAAAATTATTTCACCATTATATAGAAGTTTAACCTACCCCAACCAAGGAAAAGTACAAGTTAAGGGTTTATTTCACAATCTCTTCATTATCCGAGGTTGTTTATACGCAATTATCTACTGGGATCTCTTTATCATCCACATCCATGTTCCTTAAAAATGTATTTAAAAAATATTTACTATTTAATAAAAAATGGGTTAAAGTCATTTATACCCTTATGTGTTTTGAAATGAATCTTTCCGTTATTTTCCAAACAAGGCACTTTAAACCTTTTCGACAAATTTAAGGTAAGAATGTTTTTTTAACTTATACGGAGGGTGCGGCTATTTACCGCCGTTATAAAATCGTCAATGCTTCCCTTATAAGCTTATAAGAATATTTTCAATGTAAATGTTTTATTTTATAATTATGTGACTTTTAAATGATTTCAAAATTAATATTTTATGAATTTGTGAAAAGTACTCTTTATCAAGATCATAATTTTAAATGTTTTAAAGATTTATCTTTCTAAATCTTTTTAATTAATGTCCATGTTTTCAAAATGAATTTAAGGATTTATTTATATGGACATGAATGTTTTGAAATGATATTTCTTTACAAAAGTTTCAAAGTGGTATGGGACACTTTGATTCAAAAACCTCTTTTAAATTACTTCCTTTATAAATGTGTGACTTTTCAATGATTTTGAGAAAAGAGATATTTCTCTCAAATAGTTTTGATTTTCATCTATGTCAACATCCTGTGATGCATTTTAAGCTTATTTGAAGTTGATTTATTATGATACAAACTTTTTTATTGTATTGAAGGTTTTGTGATATGTTTTACTGTGGATGTGTTATTTTTATACCATTCATGGTTTATGGAGAAAGTATTGACATTTCGTATGCATGTTTTAATACGAATGTTTTTGTTACAACCTTTTCATATGGTAATGCATTGGACTTAGTAAGTGACGGGTGGAGCCCGCTATAGCTCCTTGATGAATCGGTAGGTCTCATGAGACAAACTAGTGTCTTGGAACAAGACCTTGACAAAATCTTATTTGTAGTCTTGGCACGAGGCCTTGGATATGTGGTTATGATAGTCTGGAATTATTCATTCCATCATTATAAAAGTGGTTATTGATATTGCATGTGATTATTAGATTAGTAGAATATCCCATGTGAATAAGTAAATGGCATTATTTCATTTTATTTTTTCCATACTATGTTTAAGTTCAAGTTTAAAAGGCTTTTGTTTTAGTTATACATTGCCTTAAATGTTTATTCTTATTTATGAAAGTTTCCACTATATTGTTATCCTTACTGGGCATTTGAGCTCACCCCTTTTCTATGTTTCATTTTTTCCAGGGTATGAAGAAGTAAATTATGAATGACCTTCAGGGATATTATGTGGGTATATGACTGTGGAATATGAAGAAAAGATGTTGTAGTTTTAATTTTTATGATGTAATGTAAGACTTATGAATATATCTAGTATTTCCAAGGCTACTAAACCAATCAGTATTTCTAGATTTGATCCTTCTTGTGATCATGCCAATGTTACGTAATAATGCACCGACTCTGGGTAACTAGGATCGGGGCGTTACATGTTCCTTCCTCCATTTTCTGATTTCTCTAATGTGCCTTTTCCAGTCAAATCGTCTGATTCCTAAACACATTCACACTAGTATCAAGAATAAGGATCTGTTATTCGATACATGTTTAATTATTTCAAAATTCAATTTTTACATAGGGGACCACATGCATTGGGTCTAGCATTCCCTTCATTAACCAAGATATATGGAAAACATCATGTTCTTTTGGGAGATTTTTCGGAATTTCCAAACGACAAAAAATACAAATTTTGATGAATTTTATAGGGTAAGATATAAATGGGGCTCAGTTTATATTTCATATAAAACCTTATATCACCCATAAAAGGGGATACTTTCAATAAATCATTATCTCCCACATGGAATTTCATATATTTCCTCTGATTATCTACATAAATATATTTTCTACATCTATCTTTACTAATATGAGAATGAACCTACTTTACCTTTGTGATTTTATCTTTAATAAGTTATAGTCCTATGAGTTTACTTTCACCAACCTCATCCAAAAAGGTTTAGTAAGACACGAATTTCCATATAATTATTTATACGAATCCATTGGAATACTTAAATAGAAAAAATAGTTTTAGAAAACTATAAAAAGGTAAATAATAATCCCATATACATTAAAAATAATGTAATCCTGAAAAGAAAATTTATAATATTTTTTGAATAGAACTTTTGTAAAATCCATCCATTTGTGGATGGTAGTCAGTGCTCAAATGAAACTTAGTATCAAGAGCCTTCCGAAAAATTTTCCCTGATTTTGAAGTAAAACTGGGATCATGATCATAAATAGCTGAAAGATGATAACTTTGATGTTTTGTAACATAATTATTAAATATTATTATGAGGAAATAAAGTGGTGAATCTTCTTTTATAATAAATAAAATAATCATATTAGGTTTGTAGATCAATGATAACCCATATTTTAAATTTCTTACGAGTAGTATTTTCTTGTCCAATAAAAAGTCCCAATGTAATTTGATCCCATTTTCACATAGGAAGAGGAAGAGGATTCATGAATCATCTTGGATTATTTCTCATAAATATCACTTATGTATAATCTAAATGTATGGACACATAATCAGTAATTCTGTAATTCATGTTATCCCACAAAAAATTTTCCCTCAAATACCTATGAAAATTTGTGCTACAAGGTATTATAGAGAAATTTGAGCGATGAGTATCATAAAAAATTCCCTTTTTTACTCAAGTACAGATAGAATACATATTCTCCTTCCAAATTTCATACCAACATCTTCACAAATGAGGTCTATTAATTTCTAATCATTCTTAACATTAATTTTCATTAGAAACATTACATCATGAATTAGAGAACATTTTATATTTTCAAGTAAAGATAGATTAAAAATATCTTTAAAATGAGTGATGTATCCCATTCTATAATAATTACAATATCCATCATTACTAGATCAATGAATATATTATCTCCCTCAATCCTTAATTGGGTTATAATATATAGATCTTTCTTGCTCAGTGCATCTTCCACTAAATTGTTTTTCAATGGGTGGTGGTGTATTGAGAAATCATAATCACTGAGAAGATAAATCCATCTACTTTTCATATATTGGTCTCTTTCTAGGGAAATAAGTATTTTAGGATTCTATGATTCTTATATATCTCAAAAATTTCTCCATAGAGATAATGTATCCATATCATCAATAAAATGATTATAGTATCCAACTCAATATCATGGGATAGATCTTTCTATTAATTAATCTTTAATTTCCTTGATGCATATTATATTAATATCTCATTTTTATTAGGAAAAACCCATTTCACTTCATCAAGACATCACCATATATCACAAACTCGTCATTTCTAGATGGTTGATTCAAAATTATAGCACTGAAAAATCTATTATTTACTTCATCAAAACATTATTCAAATTCCTTTTTCCAAAAAATATTATTCCCTTTACATGTAATATTTTTCAACTTGTTATATAATTGGGAAAATGATTAATAAATTAATGATAGTATCCTTCCAAACCAATGAAACTACATACCCCAGTTATGTTTGTTGGTATAGGCCATTCGTTAACTTCCTTCATCTTCAAAGCATCAATTGAGATTCCATAATTGGGGAAAATATAGCTAATAAAAGAAACTTTTTCACGCAAAAAATCACACTTTCTAAATTTCTCGTATAATCTATTCCTTTTAAAATTCTAAAAAAATGATCTATAAGTGATTCTCATGTTTCTTATCGCTTTCAGAATAAAAAAATATCATCAATGAATATAACTAAAAAATCATCAATATATTCCTTTAATAATATGTTATTTCTATCAAAAAAACATAGGATTCAATAGTTAATCAAAATGGAATTACTGAAACTCATAATTTCTATACCTAATTCAAAAGGTTTTCTTCATAATTTCTTTGTTATTTACTAAAAATTTATTTTACCCAGAATGAAGGTCAATCATTTAAAAATATTATGCTCCATGAAGTTTATTGAATAAGTCATCAATGAGATCTATATGATACTTTTCAATTATTTTAATAGAATTTATGAACCAATAATAAATGCACATTCTCAAGGAACTGTATATCTTCTTAATGAAGAAAACTTGGGATCCCCATGGAGAAACACAAGGGAGAATAAATCCCTTATTAGCTAACTTCTCTAGTTGTTTTTTCAACCCCAATATTTCCAAAAAGTAAATTTAATATGGATTCATGGATATTTTTTATACTTCATGGTTTAAATTAATTAAAAACACAACATCAAACTCTGGTAAATGTCCAAGTAATTCCTCGTGTAAAAAATCAATGTATTCTTATGCAATAGGTCCATCCTTAACGTGAATATTATGTTCTCCATAACAGGATTTTGTTTTCTATTTTCCCTAAGAATATACTCCAATAGAGCTACATGGTGGTGGATATAGATATGAATTAGATGGTGAAGTATCTTCTCTAAATATAATTAATTCTATTTATTCCTAACAAAAAATAATTTCATTATTCATACAATAAATTCTTACATTATATTTTGGAAACCAGTCAATACCGAGGATTATATCGAATTCAAAAATAGGTGAGATAAAGAATTCAGAAAATTGAACATGTTTATGTGGAATAATGGGGACTTCCTGATATATCCTTATTTTATTTATACCGCTATGATTTTTAACTGACAACACCCTTATAAAATTAAATTTCTAATTTCTAATTTTTGTGGAATAATGGGTAGAAAATAAAGACTGTGAGGATCAATTATCAAATATATCCTTATCTAAATTTGATAATAGTAATAATTCAATTTACAATACATCATTTTCTACTTCAACCATTGTTATAGTGTTAAAAAAATATATACTTCTCCCCATGGCCTCCTCTATGAGAGATTCCCTTTATTATTGGGGAATTTCACTGCATAGTTCCCCATCTCATTTATTGTAAAAAAATAATTATAAGATTATTATTTATCCCCATTTCATTTATTATAATTGACCCATTATCTATTAACTGATAAAAAACTCTTGATACATTCAATAATTTCCAAGGGTGTTTCATTCTGAAATTCTAAGATGTTGTTAAATCCTTCATTCCCTTCTACCATATATCTGTCTTGTTCTATGCCATATTCATCCTCCCTTTATTCCCTTCAAATCCATAATACTTATATAATTCATTATATATATTTTAATCACATGATTTTATGTTCTCATATGATGATAATATTTGAGAGATTTGTTCCCTTTTAAATATTATCAAAATACAATAATTTAAATGACTATTATTAGTCTTTGGATTATATGCATTGATATGGTTCCCAATCCTTATGCTTGGTTCCATTTTTAAATGATGTAATTAAATATATTAGATCATATCATAATGAAACACAATATATATTCCCAAAACTACTGAAATTCAATACATAAATTTAATAATTTATTCATATCTAAACACATAATCATAAATAGTTTCTCTTTGTGGATATCATTATTATCAAATCCATTATAATGGTTTGTAAATAAAATGTTAATTATTCTATGAATATCCCCCTTGAGTGTCCAACGAGGTTTATAATAGGACAAATTTTCATGCACTGGGTGATTATTAGGTCATTCCCAATACACCAATTTTAGTGTTAATACCCCTAAATAAATATTCGCTTGAACCAAGTATGGTTTTAGTATCCATACATTGGTGTATTTGTGATGAAAAACAACAAAATCTATTCATTAACAATAATTTAGGATTTTCTTCTGTAAAAATCCATAAATTCTATCTTAGGGTTATGTTCCATAATTTATGTTTTCTTAAATATATCTCACAAGGTTTCTGATGAACTTACTCTAATACCAACTGTAGTGAATTCGACCAAAGTTGTGTGGAGTAAGTGTCTTATTTATTACATTTTCTTAAGATATAAGGAATCACATCGCAAAATAAATAATAGTTTAGTAGTTTTGGTAAACGAGATACTTAATTCATATTACATTATAATTGAATAAAAAAACTATGAAATAATTAATTATTTGGAATAAAATTATTCTTTCTAGAATATCATTCCATGTCTATCATAGTTAAAGTCATGAATTCTTGGTAAAATAAACAAAATAAGGGTGATCACAAATTCTCAATAAGTGTTAATTATACCAGAATGTATCATTAATCAATGAGAATAGCTTTCATGAGTGATATATAATAGAACAAACATTACATTTAAATAACTTTAGAATCATAATAAGTTAAGGAACAATAAATATGGAAAGGAAAATAACATTAGACACATACCATATAATCAATAACGAAGAATGAGATTCATCCAATGATAATATCAAAGAGAAAATCTGATCAATAATAATAATAAATGTATTTGATATGAAAGAAATGATTAATTATTAGTGTTAATGTCTTAAGATAAATTCTCATCTACTTCCAAGGCAATTCATAAGATGGTTCTAAACTACTCGGTAAAAACTCAACGGGTTAGGCCAGTAGATTTAAAACTATTGCTTACAAACTAATTTGGCTTGGCCAATTGATTTGTCTCATGGGATTAGTGGATGCATTTAGGGGATATACATAAATGTTCCACAACCATATATTCATTTCTTAAGGAATCCTCATATATCAAATAATAGATTTAAATCATGAAGAAATTTTTTTTATCATAAAATATATGTATTGATAAAAGGAAAGTGATTTTTCAATATTTCCCTAATTAATAAAATAAGTTTCAATGTAAACACTATATATAAAAATGGTATAAATTTTCTTAAAACATCATATTAATTAAGAAAGAATAAGTATATTTAATATAATCTTAATTTATAATGAAAAAATATTACTATAATGGTATTGTTTCAAGATAATGTTAACAATTACAAAATAAAGTGATATTGTAAAAGAACTTTTACCGCATGGTCATTTTCATGTAAAATATCCTTTAAGTAAATAATTAAATTAAAACATAAAATAAAATGAATTATGAATTAATAATGATATTTCATGTAAATTTGGAAATATATACACCATATAAAAGTTTATTTGTGCATAATAACTAATAGTTTTTAAAGGAATGTAAATTGAGATTAAATCCCTTACCTCACACTTCCATTTTGGTTGAATGTTATTTAAAACCCTAAATTGTTGTTTAGAACACATAATCAAATTCACCAGAACAATATTAATAATTATTAAATAATAAAATATCCTTTTTAACATCTTATCACTCGTTCATTAAGAACCTTTCTTTTTTTCATTGTTTTGAGTGTTAATTTCATTATATTACCTTTCATTGTTTTTCATGAATGTTCAAGTTATTGAGCATGTTGTAAAGTTATATCAAATCCAAAATAGTCATCATGTCATAATTATTGTATTTATATATCAATTTCACTTTTATTACAAACCCTAAAATGTGATTTTTAGAAATTAACTATGTTTTGATCATGGAGATGGTGGGTCGTATATACGTATGTATGTCACTTCTGTTTCTCAATGATCATTTTGGAATGGTTTTATGTAAAATTTAATCATCGAATAATTATAGTAATACTATATATACCATATTTGTTCTTTAAATATATTTATATATATCATCCATGTGATGTGGCAATGAGAATAGAACCACATCACATCCTGATGGAGGTGGTCCACTTGTACATGAATGATGTTATCATCTTTAAGTGAGTGAAAAGGTCAAAATAAACATTTTATATTATCATTTAAGAATGAATAATATTTCTTTAATATCATAATTATTTAATTTATATCAAAAAAGATCTACCACACTCCACTCACCTAGATACATCATCCACCACGGACACACAACTCCTCAGATCTGATAGACTACCTGAGACACATGATACTTCTTTAGTGTTTGGATCAAACCTAGCGTGATCTAAAGATCCTAAATCCAACTCTATGTTTCAACATCTAAAACACTTTCCTCATTCTTCCCTAAATGCAGCCTCTAGAAAGAACACAATTTCCTCTCACACTGACCCTCCTTCCCAACTAGATAATCCATACAAAAATCAACTAAATTATCCTTCTACACCTTAACTACTTGAGCCACATGTGCACAAATAACATGAGACAGAGATGAAAGTAAAACAATGATTTCATAATCCTTATAGTGTGGAGTTTTATTATGATTCATTTTAATTCATTTTATTTATTACATCCATTTTAATCATCCCAAAACAACCCAATTCAAATAGGAACACAAGTCATTATGATGCATGTACCTCTCTCGGGTTCTACCCTGCAAGCAGGTCCATGTCACTAGGTCGTTAAATAAGACCAGATCTTGTGAAATGGATCACATGGGTCCCTAAAATCCCATCTCCAAGCTGTTCTCACTAGCCTATGTCATGCACCAAGTTTAACATGAACTTTTTCTATAACACCCCATGAAATCGTCACTATGAATAACTCCAAACTACATCATATCACTCAATCATTGCCTATGATACCACTCTATCATGACCCTCTTCCACAAAAGATACCCCTCTTAGGCTAGCAATGAAGAAAGGGAGATAATGACCCCTCAGTCCTACCTACAGTGGGCCCCAGGTCGGTGACTTTCACCAAGGGTGTATAAATCTCACAATATGGGAGCCATTACCCATTATAAGAAAAAAATTGGTCGATAAGATGAATCATCCACAACAAATCAATGGTATATATATAATAGAAATCCAAAAACCATCCCACATGCATGTATAAAATTGAACTAATACAAAAAAAGGCACCAAAGTAAACACCCAAAAATAAGAAAAAATTATTGACATAATAATTGTCTCATTTCCTAAGGTAGTAATGCATAATACGATCCACAGAATCCTCCTAGAAACCTGAATTTTTTTTATATACATTGGGTTAGCATACTAGTATACACAGTAGGAAATAACAATTCATTCATTATCATGTGGAAGAAGCATACACATGCCCCATGAGAAAACAATAGAACCAAACAACACCTAAAAATGTACAATAACCGAACCCAAGCACACTAAGGAAAACTCACCATATAATGCAATTTATGTAATATAATATATAAATACATCGATGTTGTGGTACCCCAAACCACTTTACCACTAAATTTATGCTCTCACACCCCAAAGGAAGACGTCCTAGATCTCCCATCTCTTTTGAAAATACCACATCACATCCCACCCACACCCACCTAGGTGACGTACCACAACACATCCCACCTACACACACCTGGCCCTCACAACACATCTAGACCGCACACACATAGTCCTCACAACACATCCCTCCCACACACACATGGTCCAAACATCACACCATATCTCATCTGGAAGACACCTAAGAAATCACATCACAACTCATCATGAAGATACCTAGGAAACCACAACACAGCTCATCAAGGAGACACATGGGACACCACATCATAACTCACTCGAATAATCTTTGGCCATCCTTTCCTAGAAGAGGGAGTATGGAATAGCATGTGTCCATCCATCTGTCCTCCCACCGGGATGTTGGGAATGACACCTCTCGCGTGACTATACAGGTGTTCAACACATAGTGCTTTATGTTGGTGGTGTGAATATAGAAATAAAAAGAATGTAAATTTTATATATATATATATATATATATATAACAAAAAATCAATCCTAAACTATGGGTTCTCAAATAAACTAACAGAATAATAACAGCATCAACTTTGTTGCCACCTCTAAATGCATAAAACCACAAAAAAAGTCACAAACCCCATTTCACATTTTCCAAAAATATCATTTAATCATTCTATTATTCAGAATCAACCATCTTTAACCACACAACCCAACATTTGATTTTTGATAAAAAAAAATCTATACAATTAACCAAACCAACTGATTCAATTTCAAGAATTAGTAAAATTTTATATATTTTTCCCACCACTACCCAAGAATCTAGCACAAGTTAAACACATATCACAAACAGATCAACATCCCCAAAAGAATCACCTCACATCCCCACAAGAAAGAAAAAACATCCACCACCTAACCACCCCAAATGAATATCCCAAAAACCCTCATATCCACAATCCCCAACCACACATCGCCATCCCACTAGCACGGCCACACACATCACATCACATTAAGATCATTTTGTATATTTACAAATAATCTTTTATCACATTCCAATTTATTTCATTATGGCATAATCACATAATCCAAAATACTGTGGCATCCATTTTATTGTCCATATATAAGTAATTAGCCAATTCCCATTTAAAGTGATACAAAAACAATAAAATTAATCAAAATATATAGAACAATCATAATATATATATATATAGTGAGAAAAAATCTCCCAAAAAACACAATTTTTAGTGGGGCATCAGTCCCATACAATCCACAATATCACAATATTAAATTATAGTTATAAAAGAATCAAAACAACCCCCTTTACTAATCAATTACAAATCAACCAATTATTTATCTTAAATTAATCCAGAATAACCACAACCCATAGGTAAACAAAATGAAACCCCTCCAACATGATACACAATAAAGATAAATGAGGGAAATCCTACCTCAAAAAAGTATTCCAACTCACTGTGCACTGTTGGACGTAGAAGAATCCCTGCCAACCAAAACCACACGACAAGATATATGGATCAACCTATACTGCACCAAGGATCCGTCGAAATGAAACCCAAATGAACCACCAAACCAATGAAACACCATCATAGTGGAACGTAGAATAAGAAAGGAAGGAAACAGGTGAGAACGGGAGGAGAACACACTATGAATTAAAGTCAGAATCCAAATATCAATTATCATCGAAAGGAATCTCAAAATGACAGAAAGGGGAGTTGTTGGATGAATTGAACAAGAAAGAGTGCAGGGCTTGGGAAAACCTGAACAGCTGATACCATTATAATAGTACAATATCATGGAATTACATGACATGTTATCCTAATTCATGTAACCGAATCCCATGATTCTAGGTCCCTCAAAAAAATGCGTCACCATTTTATTATTTATCCCCAAAAAAAGAATACATTGTGACCATCCATGAACAAACTGTTACTCCATGATTCATGTAGTGAAATACACTAATATGATGTGTATTTCCAATAGCAATTATTCTGCACCTCCATCTTCCAAAAAAACACACAGAACCATCCCGGAACACCTCCAAGAACCCAAAATATAAAATTATTGAATAGGGAGGTCCTAGACCAATACATATCTAATAAGAAAAACTAGACTATAATGGGTGTGAAATCAGTTCCATTAAAGAATTTCACCACTATGATAGTATTGGTAGGGAACTTTGACTACAAATATGGTTTTGGGTGTGAACCCATTCAACTATGATTGTCGTAAAAATGAGATCTGCATAATTAGGAAGTGATTTTATATTCTTATGTGTATGAAACAAACATATAAATTATGCCAATGTTATTCTATCATGTCTAATTTTCTTTGATTCATTGAAAATTCATGTCTTATGAACTTTCATGATTTATTTCGTGGATTAAGATTATTCTATATGATATGTAGGGTATCTGTTTCAAAAGTTATGATCATATTCCCATTTTCATATGATCATGTTCATTACATGTAATCCTTGTTATCTCCCAGGTTTACCCTTACTGAGAATTTAACCTCTGCATTTCTTATGTTTCATTTATAATGGTTATGATGAAAGGTATTAGGTATGATATATCTATGAAGGGTTCTGTTTATTAACTACTTAGTGGGAGATGATGTAGATAATTTATAAATGAGTTTTTTATATGTCCAATTTTATAAATAAACTAGATCTATAAGATTTTGTCATGGATTATTGAATGTAATGAATACTTATATATTAAACATGATATATTTTTATGAAATATCTAGGTCATTATTGTATAAAGATCTGTCATCATTCCTTCTCTAATAGAAGTAAGGACAACAACTCTTCCATGTACTAGGATCACATCATCATTATCAAACAACCATACATTTATCACGTCACAAACTACTAGTTATTCCCACATCACAAAAAAAACAGGGAAGGATTTTGAGTAGC
This sequence comes from Viscum album, assembly GCA_963277665.1. Taxonomy (NCBI): domain Eukaryota; kingdom Viridiplantae; phylum Streptophyta; class Magnoliopsida; order Santalales; family Viscaceae; genus Viscum; species Viscum album. The sequence continues at coordinate 696,346,190 of OY728128.1, forward strand.
CTTCATTAGATCAAATATATATGACATGATCACTAGTATGTAACATTTTATTGAGCCCAAGTCTATGAAAGAATGCATCATCCAATCACCAAATAAATTTATTGTGGTCCACTATTCCATTAAAGGAATCTCATGATGATCTAGAATACCAACATCTTTTTAATATGATCTTCTTTAATGATGTAACCTTTACCTAATGTATAGGCTACATCATAGTAAAACGTCTATAGGTACTTTACCAAGAACATTTTACTTAGATTTCAATACCAATTTCTAATGATATAGCATAAGATGTTGTGGTTCCTGTAGACCAAAAAAATATTCCCGAATATGTAACGCCCCGACCCCAGCTACCCGGAGTCGGTGCGTTACTTCGTAACATTGGCATGACCACAAAAGATCAAGTCTCAAAAGACCGATTAGTTTAGTAGCCTTGGAAACACTAGATACATTCATAAATGTTACATTACATCATAAAGTGAAAATATACAATAACAAAGTCTCCATAGTCCACAATCATATCCTCTTCTGACTATCCCTGCAGGTCATTCATAAAATACTTTTTCACATCCTGGAAAATATTAAAACATTAAAAGGGGTGAGCTTAGATGCTCAGTAAGGATAACAATATTGCGGAAGCTTTCATCAATAAACATAAACATTTAAGGAAATGTATAACTAAAACAAAAGCCTTTTTAAACTTGAACTTCAGCATGATATGGAAAAAATAAAATTAAATAATACCATTTACTTACTCACATGGATATTCTACTAGTCTAATAATCACATGCAATATCAATAACCACTTTCATAATGATGGAATGCATAATGCCAGAATATCATAACCACGTAGCCAAGGCCTCGTGCCAAGACTACAAATAAGATTTTTTCAAGGCCTCGTGCCAAGACACCAGTTTGTCTCATGAGAGATACCGATGCATCGAGGAGCTATAGTGGGCTCCACCCGTCACTTATTAAGTTTAATGCATTCCTCATATGAACAAGTTTAAACTTATCATAAACCATAACGTAATCGTATCACATAAAACATGCATAAAGGAAACATAACATTTCCACATTTCAATCACAAGATATCAATACAACACATTGATATAATAAAAACATTATCAAAAGCATTTTCAATACCAAAATAAAAGGAAAGTAAAACATGGTATTTATTTTTCATTTAAAAAAAGTTATGGCTTATAGAGGAAGCCGAAACTCAAATAATAGTCACGGCGGCGGAGAAGTCGGTGTCGCCGCATACGTATGAAAAACATTCCTTTTGTCATTTAGTAAAAATGCTTTGTATAAAAAGATTCCTTTTGAATAAAAGTAAAAGTCAATGGGGTTTATACACTGTATAAAGGAAAGTTGTGTATAAAACCAAATATGCCTCAATGAAAGGAGATTGAGACGAAGTCCCTTACAAAGATAATTTTTTTAAATAAATATATTATGTGTATTCACTATAAGTACACATAATGAAGTAAAAATACAATATAGGACATAATAATATCATGACATATTTTGAAAGTAGGATATTAACCCAAAGAACGTAAATGAGGTTAAGAAGTTCCCTTACCTCGCGTCTGACTTGACTCGATCGTTCTTTACCCTCCTGAATAATAAAATAGAGTTAATTTCTATTTTCTTAAGAATCTTTTTCATGTTAATTATTTCTTTTATATCACTTATTACCATGTTATGAACATTGTGTAATTATTTAAATTAATAACTGTCATTTTGTCGATCTTTGGTACTTGAGTCAAAAATAAAATTCTTATAATTACAAGTTGTTCATGTGGTGAAATATCCATTATATCCAGAATTATATTCATTATTTAGATATCATATATATCATATATATCCTGTATATACATTCATTCATAATATTACGTAACATTTAGAGGTAAGAAATGAAATGCACCGTTCATGGAGACGGTAAGCCGTACGTACGCATGAACGCTACTTTCATTTATATTTAGTATTTAATAGAATGAAATTATAATTATATAAAGTTATACTATAATTTCAGTATAATATAATGTATAATACCATTTACTCCATCCTTTATACATCCCACATATGGAATTAACGATTCAAATCACTTTGAGGGGGCGGTAGTCCGCGCTTCCTAAAATGAAATTATCGCGTTTACCCATAATGGAAATCATAAAAGTGTGCCATAAATGAAAAATACAGAAGCATAAGGAAAACATAAAAATAATATATATCATATATAAAAAAATAGTGTCATCATAATGGCCACCATGAGAGGTGTTAAAAGAAGTTTGAACAATCATCGTTTCGTGAGGCAGTAATTCGCCACCCACAGAAACAGTATGTTCTTTAACCATTAGATGTATGTGTGTGTAAGTGTAGCTCGAATACTTCTTATGAAAACATCATACTATATTGAGGATACTGGTTTTTTTACAAAAGAAATGAACAAAAAGAGTTTAGGGGGTTGGAGAAGAAAAATAAAACATAAGAACACAAGAGAGAACACTACCTTTAAAACGGGTAACTCTTTTTGAGTTGAGCTCAAAGGCTTCCTTGGGAAGACTTATGCCCAAACTAAGGCTTATAGGAGTAAGATTGGGGTGTGGAGAGACAAAATGGGTAGGGGTTGGCCGAGCCAATTCTTGAGAGGTGTGGGTAAGGTGGTAGAGGTGGGGGCCTTTTATAAGAGGAGAGGAGGGGCACTCTTGGAATGATTGAAATGCTACATTATTATGAAATGCTTTTCGGATTCTAAAGGACCCACAATGATATATTTCGAGGTTAAGGAGATAAGGGTTATAAATACACTCATAAAATAGTCTTTGTACAAGTGTAAGTATTAGATTTTACATTATCCTTCCATTTTATGAAAATCGTTAATTAATGAGGTAATCGATGCATCATCATGGTGTCATAAATAATTTAATTTATTTAATGTCTAAAAATTATAAAAAACTATCATGATTTAGGAAATACTTTTATCTTTCTAATGAATATTTATAGTCAAAAATATGACTTGTATAACCCCATTTAAAGTTTTTTTTAGTAAAACAACTCATGTTTGTGACATTTTTATTTTGACATTAAATAAAAAGTTTTTATTGTCATTTTTCTACCAATGTGGCTCCATGGTGTCCCCAAGTTGACCCATGGATTGTCTTGGTTGGCCATGAATCATCCAATAGGGGTAGGACAAGTGTAAATTTCATTTCATATTATTATAACATTATCTTTACCTTAAATTACACTAATTATCTTTAATCGCGATTAATTAAACTTAAAAGTTACTATTCAACAAAAAATTATTTTAATACCATTGAACCACATTTTACTTCATAAAGACAACCATGTATGTCGTATTTTTGAAAATAAAATCACAGAAGTGGTAATGTTTCATTTAAATGAAAAATCAGTTTTTTAACTACCACTTAGTGGTTTCACTATTCATCAAAAATTGAAGTTTTTCTGAATAATGTCAAAATTTCACCCCAAGATATAATTGATATTCCGAATTCAAAAATGATGTCTATTTTACAAAATTGCAATCATAAAAGTTGCATTAATTAATTTTATAATTAATTCCCATTGTCACAACAAATAGCGTGTTTTTAAGAAACAATATATATCAAAAGATTGACAATTGTTTATGTGCAATTTTAATGTTAAATTAATTCTAATGACCACCATTGGATAAAATGGTAAAAATATATTCTAATTATACTTTAAAACCACTCAATGGTAAAATTTATCACTATAAATTATTTTGATTAAAAAAGTTGTTTTAAGTATTTTTCACTATTCATAAAAATTGGAAGTTCTCAGAAAAATACCAAAAATTCAACACAGGCAAATTTTGATATTTTGAATCCGAAAATGAAGTCCATTTTGAAATATAAAATATATATAATTTCAAAAAGTGGGTATTACTATACATAATGACTATTTTAATTGGTCTCAGTGTGTTAGAATCTCGAACTTGCGTACAATGCAAGCTATTGCATTATTGAAAGATAGGTGTATCATGGAAGATTGGGGTGTTACATTCTCCCCTCCTTCAATAAATTGCATCCTCGCAATTTGAAATTTTTCTTTGAAAATAAAAGGTTAAAAATAGAAAATACCTTTTTGGAAAACCCACATCGGAAATAAGGTTAATAAAATTTAGCCTTAATAAGAGGGAAATGGAAATAAAAAAGTCACCACCAAATTATGATCTCGATACGGAGAACTTTGGTGGAAATTGGAGACATATAATTGGAGGAAAAACGTTCATATTTTTAGGGAGTTATTAAGGTCATCAATCACAAACAAGTGTAAAATTGAGGGCCTCAAAGCCTTCAATCTATGTTGATTTAAAATGTTATCAGTTCAACAAGACATATGGTATTAGGATAACACATTTTTTTGTTTTAATATCCCTTTACTAAAGTTTAAGAATTAATTTATTTATAGAATAAGAGATAGGTGTATATATATATATATTCTTGACAGGTAGAGCTTCAACCTTCAACTAATTTCTACCACAAACTCATCTTTCACTCAAAAAGATAATGGAACTCAAAAATATTATATTTATCCTAATCGTACAAGGATTAAAGTATTACAACATACCATTTATATTAGGAGAACTATTTTGTAATAACCAGGGACTTCCTATAGGCTAGTGGTAGGTAATAGAGGCCTGTTGCACTATGGTTATTGGTTCGATTGCTACAGCTTTGTCCGACGCGGTGGGTTATCCCCCAACCTGTAGGTTGTCCTTTTCCAAAAAGTATAATATTATAGTATTCCAAAAATAATATTTAGAAATGTTTTAACCTTAAACAATACAATCCAATGTTCATCTTAGTTCATTACAACCTTTATAGTTATCCAAAATACCTCTATCCAGACTTTCTCTAAAAGGTCTCTAAATTCCAAAATCAATTGTAACATCAGATTCCCCAAACAAAGTAAAGTTTCTCTTATTGTCACATAATAAAAATATGATTACCTTCATTATATTAAATCCTTAATAAAAACAACATGTACTGTAGTACAATCCTTATATATATATATCACATTATCCTTATAACCAGAATATAATTCTTGAGTCCAAAAGCACCAATACATTAATTATTCCACTTCAACTGTAGTAACAACATAAGATTTTACTTGATCCCTTGGCCTTTTCTGAGGTATGTTTCCCTGACGCTTAGAACATTCATTGGCATAATTACCCATTTCCATACAATTGTAGCATTCAACATTGATAACCTCTTTCTTTCCCTTGAAATCACAAGCCTGGTGACCTTTTTCTCCACATTTATAACAAACTCCCATTCCGTTTAGGAAATTACCAGGGTGATTCTTCCCACAATTATTGCATAATGGAAAATACTTCTATCCCTTTTTCCCTTTATCTATCTCCTGTTCCACTGTTCTCTTCTTCTCTTGCTTTACTTTATTGTCATAAGACTTAGAGAATTCCTTTTTTTTCTTGATAGCACACGAGACAATATCTTCATACGATGAGAAGGATTGTGATTCTAATGCTCAGTGGAGAAATGGTTTTAACCCATCAAAGAAACGATCAATCATACTTCTTGGGTTACGTATATAATCTGCTGCATGCCTCGCTAACCTTGTAAATTTAGCCTCATACTTTGAGACATTCTCATCCTCCTTCTGCCTCAGACTCAGAAATTGCCTTTCCATATCTGCTCGATGGTCATGTGGAAAGTATTTTTCTAAGAAAATTTCCTTAAACTCCCTCCATTCCATACTTGATACTTCTTCATCTTCCATTGTGTTTTGAATCAGTGACCACCATTGATCGGCATCTCCAGTGAGGTGGTAGATTTCCATGACAACCTTCTCCCTTTCGCTACTCCCCAAGGTGTGGAATATTTTCTCTAAGGAGTTTATCCATTGCTCAGCTACTAATGGATTTGTACCCCCATTAAATGTTGGCGGTGGTTGCCTCATGAAGAGGTCTAACATTGATCCTCCACGTTGCGGATCAGGGTGCTCCATACGAGTAAGGTTATTATTCATAACCTGAGTGAGTTGTCCCAGTATGGTAATAAGTTGATCAGCACCAGTTGTATCTCCAGATCCACAATAATTATCTTGAGCAGGAGGGAAATCCCTACACGGAGTGCGTGCATTGATACGGTTTCCATTCCTTCCACTAGGTGCCATTTCTAAACAATGGAATAAACTAGATTAGTTTATGAATCAAAATACATAATTCCATACTTGTAAAATAATTAACATAAATTGAACTATTTATGGATATAATCCATAATCATAAAAATGTTTTCTCTGAGGAAGTATATACTAATAACCCTTCATAGTTGTTTGTAAAGAAAACAAGAATTATCCTAAGCATATCCCTCGGGAGTGTCGTAACCAAGAGTGCAGCAAGGCCCGTTGTCGTGCACCAGTTCCCATTCGAGTCTAGCTCAATGTGGTGTTTTCGGTTTTACCCCTAGGTACATATATCCTAGAGCCGCCTCTACCTGCTCGTATCCATACAGGGATGTATTTCTCGGAAAACTCACAAAATCTCTATAATACCAAAATTCTAGGAAGTTCTTATATAGTAATCCTCAAAGTCTATCTTCCGGCTATCTGCTCTAATCAGAGTTTATCTAAATCTAGCTTCCATGGTTAGTACTAAACTGCCTTTGATACCAACTATAATGCCCCGACCCCAGCTACCCGGAGTCGGTGCGTTACTTCGTAACATTGGCATGATCACAAAAGATCAAGTCTCGAAAGACCGGTTAGTTTAGTAGCCTTGGGAACACTAGATACATTCAAAAATGCTACATTACATCATAAAGTGAAAATGTAAAATAAAAAAGTCTCCATAGTCCACACTCATATCCTCTTCTGACTATCCCTGCAGGTCATTCATAAAATACTTCTTCACATCCTAGAAAATATTAAAACATTGAATGGTGTGAGCTCAGATGCTCAGTAAGGATAACAATATTGCGGAAGCTTTCATCAATAAACATAAACATTTAAGGTAATGTATAACTAAAACAAAAGCCTTTTTAAACTTGAAATTCAGCATAATATGGCAAAAATAAAATTAAATAATTCCATTTACTTACTCACATGAATATTCTACTAGTTGAATAATCACATGCAATATCAATAACCACTTTCATAATGATGGAATGCATAACGTCAGACTATCATAACCACGTAGCCAAGGCCTCGTGCCAAGACTACAAATAAGATTTTTTCAAGGCCTTGTGCCAAGACAATAGTTTGTCTCATGAGATCTACCGATGCATCGAGGAGCTATAGCGGGCTCCACCCGTCACTTATTAAGTCTAATGCATTCCTCATATGAACAGGTTTAAACATATCATAAACCATAATGTAATTGTATCACATAAAACATGCATAAAGGAAACATAACATTTCCACATTTCAATCACAAGATATCAATACAACACATTGATATAATAAAAACATTATCAAAATCATTTTCAATACCAAAATAAAAGGAAAGTAAAACATTGTATTTTTTTCATTTAAAAAAAGTTATGGCTTATAGAGGAAGCCGAAACTCAAATAATAGTCACGGCGGCGGATAAGTCGTTGTCACCGCATATGTAAGAAAAAACATTCCTTTTTTCGTTTAGTAAAAACGCTTTGTATAAAAAGATTCATTTTTAATAAAAGTAATGGTCAATGGGGTTTATACACCATATAAAGGAAAGTCGTGTATAAAACAAAATATGCCTCAATGAAAGGATATTGAGGCGAATTCCCTTACAAAGATCATTTTTTAAAATAAATCTATTATGTTTATTCACTATAAGTACACATAAAGATGTAAAAATACAAGATAGGATATAATAATATCATGACATATTTTGAAAGTAGGAGATTAACCCAAAGAACGTAAACTAGGTTAAGAAGTTCCCTTACCTCGTGTCCGACTTGACTGGATCGTTATTTAACCTCCTGAATAATAAACTAGAGTTAATTTCTATTTTCTTAAGAATATTTTTCATGTTTATTATTTCTTTTATATCACTTATTACCATGTTATGAACATTGTGTAATTATTTAAGTTAATAACTGTCATTTTGTCGATCTTTGGTACTTGAGTCAAAAATAAACTTCTTATAATTACAAGTTGTTCATGTGGTGAAATATCCATTATATCCAAAATTATAATCATGGTTTAGATATCATATATATCATATATATCCATTATATACATTCATTAATAATATTACGTAACATTTAGAGGTAAGAAATGAAATGCACCGTTCATGGAGACGGTAAGCCGTACGTACGCATGAACGCTACTTTCATTTATATTTCTTATTTAATGGAATGAAATTATAATTATATAAAGTTATACTATAATTCCAATATAATATAACGTATAATACCATTTACTCCATCCTTTATACATCCCACATATGGCATTAACGATTCAAATCACTTTGAGGGGGCGGTAGTCCGTGCTTCCTAAAATGAAATTATCGCGTTTACCCATAATGGAAATCATAAAGGTGTTCCATAAATGAAAAATGAGTAAGCATAAGGAAAACATAAAAATAATATATATGATATATAAATAAATAGTTTCATCATAATGGCCACCATGAGAGGTGTTAAAAGAAGTTTGAACAATCATCGTTTCGTGAGGCAGTAATTCGCCACCCATAGAAACAGTATGTTCTTTAACCATTAGATGTATGTGTGTGTAAGTGTAGTCCGAATACTTCTTATAACAACATCCTAGTATATTGAGGATACTGGTGTTGTCACAAAAGAAATGAATAAAAAGAGTTTAGGGGTTGGAGAAGCAAAATAATACATAAGAACACAAGAGAGAACACTACCTTTAAAACGGGAAACTCTTTTTGATTTGAGCTCAAAGGCTTCTTCGGGAAGCCTTCTGCCCAAAGTGAGGCTTCTAGGAGTAATATTGGGGTGTGTAGAGACAAAATGGTCAGGTTTGGGCCGAGCCAAAGGCTTGAGAGGTGTGGGTAAGGTGGTAGAGGTGGGGGCCTTTTATAAGAGGAGAGGAGGGGCACTCTTGGAAGGATTGAAATGTTACATTATTATGAAATTATTTTCGGATCCTAAAGGTCCCACAATGATATATTTCGAGTTTAAGGTGATAATGGTTATAAATACACCCATAAAATAGGCTTTGGACAAGTTTAAGTCTTCTATTTTACATTATCCTTTCATTTTATTAAAATCGTTAATTAATGAGGTAATCGCTGCATCATCATGGTGTCATAAATAATTTACTTTATTTAATGTCTAAAAATTATAAAAAAATATCATGATGTAGGAAATCATTTTATCTTTCTAATGAATATTTATAGTCAAAAATATTACTTGTATAACCCCATTTAAAAATTGTTTTAGTAAAACAACTCATGTTTGTGACATTTTTATTTTAACATTAAATAAAAAGTTTTTATTGTCATTTTCCTACCAAAGTGGCTCCATGGGGTCCCCATATTGACCCATGGATTGTCTTGGTCGGCCATGACTCATCCAATAGGGTTAGGACAAGTGTAAAGTTCATTTCATATTATTATAACATTATCTCTACCTTAAATTACACTAATTACCTTTAATCGCGATTAATTAAACTTAAAAGTTACTATTCACAAAAAAAAATTATTTTAATACCATTGAACCATATTTTACTTCCTAATGAAAACCATGTATGTCGGATTTTTTAAAATCAAATCACAGAAGTGGAAATGTTTCATTTAAATGAAAAATCAGTTTTTTAACTACCACTTAGTGGTTTCACTATTCATCAAAAATTGAAGTTTTTCAGAACAATGCCAAAATTTCACCCTAAGTTATAATTGATATTCTGAATTCAAAAATGATGTCTATTTTACAAAATTTAAATCATAAAAGTTTCATTAATTAATTTTATAATTAATTCCCGTTGTCACAACAAATTGCGTGTTTTTAAGAAACAATATATATCAAAAGATTGACAATTGTTTATGTCCAATTTTAATGTTAAATTAATTCTAATGACCACCATTGGATAGAATGGTACAAATATATTCTAATTATACTTTAAAACCAATCAATGGTATAATTTATCACTATAATTTATTTTGATTAAAAAAGTTGTTTTAAGTATTTTTCACTATTCATAAAAATTGGAAGTTCTCAGAAAAATACCAAAAATTCAACATAGGCTAATTTAGATATTCTGAATCCGAAAATGAAGTCCATTTTGAAATATAAAATATATATAATTTCAAAAAGTTGGTATTACTATTCATAATGGCTATTTTGATTGGTCTCAGTGTGTCAGAATCTCGAACTTGCGTACAATGCAAGCTATTGCATTATTTAAAGAGAGTTGTATCGTGGAAGCTCGGGGTGCTATAGAAGATATAGTGTCTCTAATACTTCAAATAAAGGACCACAACTACCAACACTATGTTGGGGTAGGATTTTTATGCTCATGTGGTCACTATTGACATTACCCATAAGCTACTACCCAATCTCTTTGCATTAATACATCCCCCAAGACACCACCTGATGCATCTTAGTAAATGGTATAACCAACCTCTATCTCATAAATAATAAATACTATATTTTTATTCAACCTCTACTTGAGCTCATGAAAAACCTCTTTACCCAGGTGAGAATATATGAAATTCACCCCTCTATTTATTATCTTTGTATTGGGCGTTGATAAATGATAGATTTCCAAGATAAATCAATGACAGTGTCATACTAAAACAATACTTGTCATGAACAAAAAAATGTTATGTTGATTTTTACAAGACAAAGATGCCTCGAAATTCTCAAAGTCCACTAATATTCTGATCTCACTGACCAAAAGATCTAATAATTTCACCCTCTAAATCAAAAATTGATTTTTTGAAATCATATCATAATGTTGATGTTCCCTAAGTATACATAAGACATTCTAAAGATTCCTAGAATATTAATCTTTGGCAGGTTTGTAAATGAGTATTTTTTCATTGAACACATTGAAAAATGTGTGGTGATATGTGTTTATGATCTTGAACATGGGGGCCATGAACTATTCTCTAGTATTTGCTAGTACAAATAGAATGACCAAGTACATTAATTTCTAATATAGAATTTTGAACACTATATTTATGATGTCGTCATCTCTAACCCCCAACTGGTGATAGCCTGATTAGATATTTCTCATAGAGAATTATTGGGATCCCCAAAACTAATTAATGATAACAAATATCCATGGAATAGGATATTTATCATTCAATATAACATTATTAAATTTTTTCTAATCTATTTATTATTTAAGCCTACAATTAGGTATCTTATAAAACCAAACACATTCACCCAATAGTGATGTACTTAGCCTGATAAATACCATATGTTCCATGTATTCAAGATATGTAACACCCTGAGCTTCCACGATACGCTTCTCATTCAATAATGCAATACCTTGCATTGTACGCAACTTCGAGTTCAAAAACACCGCGACTAATCATAGTAGCCGTTATGAATAGTAATAACCACTTTTTAAAATTATATAAATTTTATATTTCAAAATGGACTTTATTTTTGTATTCGTAATATCGAAATTATCCTAAGTTTAATTTTTTGTAACTTTCTGAGAACTTCCAATTTTTTATGAATAGTGAAAATTACTTAAAAACAACTTTTTTAATCAAAATAATTTATAGTGATAAATTATACTATTTAGTGGTTTTAAAGTATAATTAGAATATATTTTTACCATTTTATCCAATGGTGGTCATTAGAATTAATTTAACATTGAAATTGGATATAAACAATTGTCAATCTTTTGATATAAATTGTTTCTTAAAAACATGCTATTTGTTGTGACAGCAGGAATTAATTATAAAATTAATTAATGAAACTTATATGTTTGGAATTTTGTAAAATAGACATCATTTTTGAATTCAGAATATCAATTATAGCTTAGGGTGAAATTTTGGCATTGTTCTGAAAAACTTCAATTTTTGACGAATAGTGAAACCACTAAGTGGTAGTTAAATAACTGATTTTTCTTTTAAATGAAATATTACCACTTCTGTGATTTGATTTTCAAAAATCCAACATACATGGTTGTCATAAAGAATTAAAATTTGGTTCAATGAGATTAAAATAATTTTTTGGTGAATAGTAACTTTTAAGTTCTTAATCGCGATTAGAGGTAATTAGTGTAGTTTAAGGTAAAAATAATGTTTTAATAATATGAGATGAGCTTGAAACTTGTCCTACTCCTATCGGATGAGTCATGCCCGACCAAGACAACCCATGGGTCAACTTGGGGACCCCATGGAGCCACTTTAGTTGGAAAATGACATAAATACCTTTTATTTAATGTTAAAGTAAAAAATGACACAAACATGAAATGTTTTACTAAAACAATTTTTACATGGGGTTATACAAGTAATATTTTTGACTATAAATAGGCATTAGAAATCTAAAAATATTTCCTACATCATAGTATTTTTTTTATAATTTTTAGACATTAAATAAATTAAATTATTTATGACATCATTATGATGCAGCGATGACCTCATCATTTAACGATTTTAATAAAATGAAAAGATAATGTACAATCCAAGGCTTACACTTGTCCAGAGACTATTGGATGGGTAGATATAGAACCCTTATCACGTTATCCACGAATTATATAAGTGTGGGACCTTTAGAATCCGAAAAGCATTGTATAATAAATTTCCTTACTTTCTAAGAGTGCCCCTCCTCTCCTCTTATAAAAGGCCCCCACCTCTACCACCTCACTCACACTTTTAAGCCATTTGGATCGGCCAAACTCTGCCCCAATACTCTCCCAATATCCCTCACTTACTCCTAGAAGCCTGACTTTTGGCAGAACACTTCCCAAGGAATCCTTTGGCTCAAATCAAAAAGAGTTACCCGATTTTGAGGTTATGTCTTCTCTAATGTTATTTTGTTTTATTTTGCTTCTCAAACCCCATAAACTCTTTTTATTCATTTCTTTTGTAACAAAACAAGTATCCTAAATATACTAGGATGTTTTTATAAGAAGTATTCGAGCTACACTTACACACACCTACATCTAATGGTTAAAGAACATACGGTTTCTGTGGATGGCGAATTTCTGCCTCACGAAACGATGATTGTTCAACACTCATATAACACCTTCAAAGGTGGCCATTAAGATGTCACTATATTTATATATGATATATAATATGTTTATGTTTTACTTATGCTTCTATATTTCTCATTTATGGCATAATTTATGATTTCCATTATGGGTAAACGCGATAATTTCATTTTAGGAAGTGCGGACTACTGCCCCCTCAAAGTGATGTGAATCGTTAATGCCATATGTGGGATGTATACAGGATGGAGTAAATGATATTATATGATATATTATACTGGAATTATATTATACATTTATATCATTATGATTTCATTCCATTAAATATGAAATAGAAATGAAAGTAGCGTTCATGCGTATGTACGGCTTACCGTCTCCATGAAGGGTGCATTTCATTTCATACCTCTAAATGTTACGTAATATTATAAATGAATGTATATACTGGATATATATGATATATATGACATATAAATCATGAATATAATTCTGCAGATAATGGATATTCTACCACATAAACAACTTGTAATTATAAGAAGTTTATTGTTGACTCAAGTACCAAAGATCGACAAAACGACCGTTATTAACTTAAATAATTACATAATGTTCATATCATTGTAATAAGTGATATAAAAAGGATAATGAAATTGAAAATGGTTCTTAATAAGGTATATATTAACTCTAGTTTATTATTCAGGAGGTTAAAGAATGGTTGAGTCAAGTCAGACACGAGGTAAGGGAACTTCTTAACCCAACTTCCATTCATTGGGTTAATCTCCTACTTTCAAATTATGTCATGATATTATTATGTCCTATATTGTATTTGTACTTTCTTTATGTGTACATATAATTAATACACATAATAGATCTATTTTATTTTAAAAAATGATCTTTTTAAGGACTTCATCTCAATCTCCTTTCATTGAGGCATATTTCATTTTATACACAACTTTATTTTATACGGTGTATAAACCCCTTTGACTTTTACGTTTATTCAAAAGGAATATTTGTATACGAAGCATTTTCAAAACAAAAAAAGGGGATGTTTTTGTCATATGTATGCGGTGACAACGACTTCTCCGCTGCCATGATCATTATTTGAGTTTCGGCTTCCTCTACAAGCCATACCTTTTTTTAAAAGAAAAATAAATACCATGTTTTACTTTTCTTTTATTTTGGTATTGAAAATGGTTTTGAAAGAGTTTTTATTATATCAATGTGTTTTATTGATATCTTGTGATTGAAATGTGGAAATATTATGTTTCTTTTATGCATGTTTTATGTGTTACGATTATGTTATGGTTTATGATATGTTTAAACCTATTCATATGAGGAATGTATTGGACTTAATAAGTGACGGGTGGAGCCCGCTATAGCTCCTCGATGCATCGGTAGGTCTCATGAGACAACTAGACGTGGAATTGGCCGAGGCCCTTTCCCAATTTGATTTATGGTTTTGGCTGAGGCCTTAATCATTTTAGACGTCTTGGCCGAGGCCTTGACAAAATGTTTCAGAATGTCTGGCATTATACATTCCCTCATTATGAAAGTGGTTATTGATATTGCATGTGATTATTCGACCAGTAGAATATCCATGTGAATAAGTAAATGGCATTATCTCATTTTACTTTTTCCATATTATGTTGATGTTCAAGTTTAAAAGGCTTTTGTTTTAGTTATACATTGCCTTAAATTTTTATGTTTATTTATGAAAGCTTCCGCAATATTGTTATCCTTACTGAGTATCTGAGCTCACCCCTTTCAATGTTTTAATATTTTCCAAGATGTGAAGAAGTATTTTATGAATGACCTATAGGGATATTCATAAGATGATATGAGTGTGGACTATGAAGAATTTGTTATTAGTTTTTCACTTTATGATGTAATGTAACATTTATGAATGTATCTAGTGTTTCCAAGGCTACTAAACTAATCGGTCTTTCGAGACTTGATCTTTTGTGATCATGCCAATGTTACGAAGTAATGCACCGACTCTGGGTAGCTGGGGTTGGGGTGTTACAGTTGGTATTAGAGGTAGTTTAGTACTAACCTTGGAAGCTAGATTTAGATAAACTCTGATTAGAGCACATAGCCGAAAGATGGACTTTGAGGATTAGTATAGAAGAACTTCCTAGAATTTTGTTATTGTAGAGATTTTGTGAGTTTTCCGAGCAATACATCCCTATCTGGATACGAGCAGGTAGAGGCGGCTCTGGCACAGATGTACCCAGGGGTAAAACCCAAAAACACCGCTTTGAGCTATACTCGAACGGGAACTGGTGCACGACAACGGGCCTTGCTACACTCTTGGTTACGACACTCCCGGGGGATATTCTTAGGATAATTCTCATTTTCTTTACAAACCACTATGAACGGTTATGAGTATATACTTCTTAAAAGAAAACCTTTTTATGATTATGGATTATATCCATAAATAGTTCAATTTATGTTAAGTATTTTATAAGTATGGAATTATGTATTTTGATTTATAAACTAATCTAGTTTATGCCATTGTATAGAAATAGCACCTAGTGGAAGGAATGGAAACCGTATCAATGCACGAACTCCGTGTAGGGATTGCCCTCCTGCTCAAGATAATTATTGTGGATCTGGAGATACAACTGGTGCTGATCAACTTATTACCATATTGGGACAACTCACTCAGGTTATGAATAATAACCTTACTTGTATGGAGCACCATGATCCACAACATGTAGGATCAATGTTAGACCGCTTCATGAGGAAACAACCACCATCATTTAATGGGGGTAAAAATCCATTAGTAGCTAAGAAATGGATAAAATCCTTAGAGAAAATATTCCACGCCTTGGGGAGTAGTGAAAGGGAAAAGGTTGTCATGGCAGTTTACCGCCTCACTGGAGATGCCGATCAGTGGTGGTCGCTGATTCAAAACACAAAGGAAGATGATGACGTATCGAATATGGAATGGAGGGAGTTCAAAGAGATTTTCTTAGAAAAATACTTTCCTCGTGACCATCGAGCAGATATGGAAAGGCAATTTCTGAGTTTGAGGCAGAAGGAGGATGAGAATGTCGCAAAGTATGAGGCTAACTTTACAAGGTTAGCGAGGCATGATGCCGATTATATACGTAACCCAAGGAGTAAGATTGATTGTTTCTTTGATGGGTTAAAACCATTTCTCCGTCGAGCTTTAGTATCACAATCCTTCTCATCATACGAAGATATTGTCTCGTGTGCTATCAAGATAGAAAAGGAATTCTCTAAGTCTTATGACAACAAAGTAAAGCAAGAGAAGAAGAGAACGGTGGAACAAGAGAGAGATAAAGGGAAAAAGGGAAAGAAGGATTTTCCATTATGTGATAATTGTGGGAAGAATCACCCTGGTACTTGCCTAAAAGGAATGGGAGTTTGTTATAAATGTGGAGAAAAGGGTCACCAGGCTCGTGATTGCAAGGGAAAGAAAGAGGCTATCAAAGTTGAATGCTGCAATTGTATAGAAATGGGTCATTATGCAAATGAATGTCCTAAGCGTCAGGGAAACTTACCTCAGAAAAGGCCAAAGGATCAAGGACAATCTTATGCTGTTGCTACAGTTAAAGCAGAATAACTAATGTATTGGTGCTTTTGGACTCATGGATTATATTCTGGTTATTAGAATAATGTGATATATAAATAAGGATTGTACTACAGTACTTGTTGTTTCAGTAAGGTTTTAATATTATGAAGGTAATTATATTTTTAGTATGTGACAATAAGAGAAACTTTACTTTGTTTGGGGAATCTGATAAATTGATTTTATAATTAAGAGACCTTTTAGAGAAAGTTTGGACAGAGGTATTTTGGATAACTATAAAGGTTGGGATGGATTAAGTTGATCTTTGGATAGTATTGTTTATGGTAAAAACATTTCTAAAGATTATTTTTGGAATATTATAATACTATAGTTTTAGGAAAAGGACATCCTGCAAGGTAGGGCATAACCCATCGCGTCGGACAAAGCTGCAGGAATCGAACCCACAATCATAGTGCGATAGGCATTTATTTCCTACCACTAGCCTACAGGAAGTCCCTGGTTATTAAAATATAATTTGACTAATCTAAATGGTATGTGTTAACATTTGGAACCTTATACAATTAGGATAAGTATAATATTTTTGAGTTTTATTATCTTTTTGAGTGAAAGATGAGTTGAAGGTTGAAACTCTAATTGTCAAGCATAAATATATATATAACTATCTCTTATTCAATGATTCAATTAATTCTTAAACTTTAGTAAAGGGATATTAAAACAAAAAAAATGTGTTATCCTAACACCTTATGTCTTGTTGAACTGATGATATTTTAAATCAACGTAGATTGAAGGCTTTGAGGCCCTCAATTTGACAGTTGATTGTGATTGATGACCTCAATCACTCCCTACAAATATTTACGTTTTTCCTCCAATTATATGTCTCTAATTTACACCAATGTTCTCCTTATCGAGATCATAATTTGGTGGTGACTTTCTTATTTCCATTTCCCTCTTATTAAGGATAAATTTTATTAATCTTATTTCCGATGTGGGTTTTCCTCAAAGGTATTTTCTCTTTTCAACCTTTTATTTTCAAAGAAAAATTTCAAATTGCGAGGATGAAATTTATTGATGGAGGGGATAATTTAACACCCCGAGCTTCCATGATACGCTTCTCATTCAATAAAGCAATAGCTTGCATTGTACGCAACTTCGAGTTCTAAAACACCGCGACTAATCATAATAGCCGTTATGAATAGTAATAACCACTTTTTAAAATTATAGAAATTTTATATTTCAAAATGGACTTTATTTCTGTATTCGTAATATAGAAATTATCCTATGTTTAATTTTTTGTAACTTTCTGAGAACTTCCAATTTTTTATGAATAGTGAAAATTACTTAAAAACAACTTTTTTAATAAAAATAATTTATACTGATAAATTATACTATTTAGTGGTTTTAAAGTATAATTAGAATATATTTTTACCATTTTATCCAATGGTGGTCATTAGAATTAATTTAACATTGAAATTGGACATAAACAATTGCCAATATTTTGATATAAATTGTTTCTTAAAAACATGCTATTTGTTGTGACAGCGGGAATTAATTATAAAATTAATTAATGCAACTAATATATTTGGAATTTTGTAAAATAGACATCATTTTTGAATTCGGAATATCAATTATAGCTTAGGGTGAAATTTTGGCATTGTTCTGAAAAACTTCAATTTTTGACGAATAGTGAAACCATTAAGTGGTAGTTAAATAACTGATTTTTCGTTTAAATGAAATATTACCACTTCTGTGATTTGATTTTCAAAAATCCGACATACATGGTTATAATTAAGAAGTAAAATGTGGTTCAATGAGATTAAAATAATTTTTTGGTGAATAGTAACTTTTAAGTTCTTAATCGTGATTAGAGGTAATTAGTGTAGTTTAAGGTAAAAATAATCTTTTAATAATATGAGATGAGTTTGAAACTTGTCCTACTCCTATCGGATGAGTCATGGCCGACCAAGACAACCCATGGGTCAACTTGGGGACCCCATGGAGCCACTTTAGTTGGAAAATGACATAAATACCTTTTATTTAATGTTAAAGTAAAAAATGACACAAACATGAGATGTTTTACTAAAAAAAAATTTACATGGGGTTATACAAGTCATATTTTTGACTATAAATAGGAATTGGAAAGATAAAAAGATTTCCTACATCATAGTATTTTTTTATAATTTTTAGACATTAAATAAATTAAATTATTTATGACATCATTATGATGCAACGATGACCTCATCATTTAACGATTTTAATAAAATGAAAAGATAATGTACAATCCAAGGATTACACTTGTCCAGAGACTATTGGATGGGTAGATTTCGAACCCTTATCACCTTATCCACGAATTATATAAGTGTGGGACCTTTATAATCCGAAAAGCATTGTATAATAAATTTCCTTACTTTCCAAGAGTGCCCCTCCTCTCCTCTTATAAAAGGCCCCCACCTCTACCACCTCACTCACACTTTCAAGCCATTTGGATCGGCCAAACTCTACCCCAATACTCTCCCAACATCCCTCACTTACTCTTAGAAGCCTCACTTTGGGCAGAACACTTCCCAAGGAAGCCTTTGGCTCAAATCAAAAAAGAGTTACCCGATTTTGAGGTAATGTCTTCTCTAATGTCATTTTGTTTTATTTTGCTTCTCCAACCCCATAAACTTTTTTATTCATTTTTTTTGTAACAACAAAAGTATCCTAAATATACTAGGATGTTGTTATAATAATTATTCGAGCTACACTTACACATACCTACATCTAATGGTTAAAGAACATACGGTTTCTGTGGATGGCGAATTTCTGCCTCACGAAATGATGATTGTTCAACACTCATATAACACCTTCAAAGGTGGCCATTAAGATGTCACTATATTTATATATGATTTATAATATGTTTATGTTTAACTTATGCTTCTGTATTTCTCATTTATGGCATACTTTATGATTTCCATTATGGGTAAACGCGATAATTTCATTTTAGGAAGTGCGGACTACCGCCCCCTCAAAGTGATGTGAATCGTTAATGCCATATGTGGGATGTATAAAGGATGGAGTAAATGATATTATATGATATATTATACTGGAATTATATTATACATTTATATCATTATGATTTCATTCCATTAAATATGAAATAGAAATGAAAGTAGCATTCATGCGTACGTACGGATTACCGTCTCCATGAACGGTGAATTTCATTTCTTACCTCTAAATGTTACATAATATTATAAATGAATGTATATACTGGATATATATGATATATATTACATCTAAATCGTGAATATAATTCTGGAGATAATGGATATTCTACCACATAAACAACTTGTAATTATAAGAAGTTTATTGTTGACTCAAGTACCAAAGATCGAAAAAACGACCGTTATTAACTTAAACAATTACATAATGTTCATATCATTGTAATAAGTGATATAAAAAGGATAATTAAATTGAAAATGGTTCTTAATAAGGTATATATTAACTCTAGTTTATTATTCAGGAGGTTAAAGAACGGTTGAGTCAAGTCAGACACGAGGTAAGGGAACTTTTAACCCAACTTCCATTCATTGGGTTAATATCCTACTTTCAAATTATGTCATGATATTATTATGTCCTATATTGTATTTGTACTTTCTTTATGTGTACATATAATGAATACACATAATATATCTATTTTATTTTAAAAAATGATCTTTGTAAGGACTTCGTCTCAATCTCCTTTCATTGAGGCATATTTCGTTTTATACACAACTTTATTTTATACGGTGTATAAACCCCTTTGACTTTTACGTTTATTCAAAAGGAATCTTTTTATATGAAGCATTTTCTAAATGACAAAAGGGGATGTTTTTGTCGTACGTATTCGGTGACAACAACTTCTCCGCCGCCGTGACCATTATTTGAGTTTCGGCTTCCTCTACAAGCCATACCTTTTTTTTAAAAGAAAAATAAATACCATGTTTTACTTTTCTTTTATTTTGGTATTGAAAATGGTTTTGAAAGTGTTTTTATTATATCAATGTGTTTTATTGATATCTTGTGATTGAAATGTGGAAATATTATGTTTCTTTTATGCATGTTTTATGTGTTACGATTATGTTATGGTTTATGATATGTTTAAACATATTCATATGAGGAATGTATTGGACTTAATAAGTGACGGGTGGAGCCCACTATAGCTCCTCGATGCATCGGTAGGTCTCATGAGACAACTAGACGTGGAATTGGCCGAGGAACTTTCCCAATTTGATTTATGGTTTTGGCTGAGGCCTTAATCATTTTAGACGTCTTGGCCGAGGCCATGACAAAATGTTTCAGAATGTCTGACATTATACATTCCCTCATTATGAAAGTGGTTATTGATATTGCATGTGATTATTCGACCAGTAGAATATCCATGTGAAGAAGTGAATGGCATTATCTCATTTTACTTTTTCCATATTATGTTGATGTTCAAGTTTAAAAGGCTTTTGTTTTAGTTATACATTGCCTTAAATTTTTATGTTTATTTATGAAAGCTTCCGCAATATTGTTATCCTTACTGAGCATCTGAGCTCACCCCTTTCAATGTTTTAATATTTTCCAAGATGTGAAGAAGTATTTTATGAATGACCTACAGGGATAGTCAGAAGAGGATATGAGTGTGTACTATGAAGAATTTGTTATTAGTTTTTCACTTTATGATGTAATGTAACATTTACGAATGTATCTAGTGTTTCCAAGGCTACTAAACTAATAGGTCTTTCGAGACTTGATCTTTTGTGATCATGCCAATGTTACGAAGTAATGCACCGAATCTGGGTAGCTGGGGTCGGGGCATTAAAAGATGTACATTGATCTTCTTGAACTCAAACTAAACCATTTGAAATGGGGGTATCAAAATCAATTGAACTCTTGTAATGATTTTTTTCTATAACATAACTCCACTATCAATGGTATTCCCACTAACGTATTTTGGAATAGTGTTCTGGAAGAGATCCAAAACTAGAGGAAATGGGAAGGGGGTTACATTGATCCTATGAAAAGATCTAATCTTATAATATAATCAACCCAAGTTTGATCATATATTTAATTACACTACCATCTTGTAACTCCCTGTCATTGATTATCATGTAATTATCTGCCTTGCACGATGTAAATGATACACATCTCCAATTGAAATTAACGAGATCATTAAATATGGTCTATCAGTATATACTGAGAATCAAATCATATATCATCAATTCTAGAATCATAAAGTACCAAAAAAATCATAATAGGTAACAACTGTAGTATACTCTTGGTATCACTAAAAACAGCCCACTTTTATACTCAATGGTTTGTTAATGGAAATAAAATCATATGAAAAAATGGCTAGTAATTATTTTCGAGAAACAACATGAATATATATATATATAATAATGGTAAATAACAATATCAATCAATGTTATAGATAAATTAGAAATGATCGAGTATATAACCCAAATTGTAGATGGTCTTTCACCCCCTTATAATATATTCTAAACCACTACTTAACTTAGACCACCTCATCTTCAGGGACCTATCCCTAAGGAACATGACATTCAGAGGTGATAATATTTTGATACTACTATTGAGGACACCGTCTAGATTCATAGGTAATATATCACGTTCATTCTACCCCATTTTTGAATCTCATCATGGAATCCTTGGAGAAAAACAATTGAAGATACATAATCTTTCCACACTACCAATACTTATTCTATGTTTTCATATATAACATGTAGTAATTTATGACCATCCCATAGTAAATACACTATGGAAGTCCTCCTAATAAGTGGGAGAAGTCATACTCCATTCCACATTAATATGTCTACCATTATACATGTACTTGATCTTCCTCTTCCTGTTACTAGAAATGAAACTCCACATGGTAGTAGAAGGTTTACATTACTATGCATTGAATGAATAAATAAGATGCACTGCCCTGTCCTCCCTTGGAAAGCATCTCAATATCCAAATAATTGACTAGAACCCCAGGTTATCTCCTTAGGTTAAAAAATAGAACCTTCCATACGATGTTATGATGAATACTAATCTCGATATTCCAGGGCTTTTGTGCATCAATTTTGTCTAATATAGGAGAAAACCGAAGTGTCTCAGTAAAATGAGGTGGTTGTGCTGATACTATCATGGATCTCTATTATATCTCTATTTATTCCTATGATCTGTTTAGTTTTAGCATTTTGGGTACATTATAACGAAGAAAATTTCCTTAAAGGCCTCTCATGTGAGGCCCGCATGTCTTCTAGCCGATCCAATCAGGGCCCACCACCACTAATTTGGTCTGTATTACATCAAAACATCCATATTCACATTTAAATAATTTGTAATATTAATATGTTTAAGGAATATCTTAATGAAGTATATCTATTCCTCAACATCATGCATCCCTCATGTTCCCTAAAAATCTATTGGATGCATGAGATGGAAGACCTTGAAATATTACAGCATAGACTTAAGAATATCCATTCTTTGTTGGTAACAATATAAAAGAATTTCTTCTAAGGTGGGATGAATTCCTTTACCCAAAGACCATGTGTGAAAGTATGCTCTATTGAAACGTCCTTCACTATAGGAATTGGTAGAGGGGAATCCCAACACATGTCAATAAGTCGTACCACCAGTTTCCAATGAGGCATCATCTTCAATAAAATTAATGAAACATTAGAACAACTATGTAATTTGGAAATATTGAAATTATTCAATGGGGTACTAGAAAGGTTCACCTAGGAGGCTACCCACAACTCAATGTATATCCCTACTATCAATAACCAAGGTTATAGATCAATGTATGTTAGTCATAGAGATATATATAAAATTTTAATAGCATTATCATGTTAAAATAATTAAAACTAGTAGATATTTCATAACATCAGGGAAAAATATATATATATCACCCAAAAGACAAATACACATCTATCATGAATATATATAAAATTTTAATGAATAAAATTAAAAAATAATTATGAATCACAATATAGTTATATATATGGAATGTGACCCTATGTGACTATGCATGATTCATGAACTGACCCAAAATCCCATAAAAATGTAATATAAATAATAATAATGGAAACATGGAGAACTATTAAACATTTCATGGATAGAAACATGGAAAATCCCCTACTCAAGTCCCACATTCCCAGACTCCATTTTTTAATGTCCCTGTTTTGTCAAAAGATAATAAGAAAACTTTCCTTTCATTCTATTTTTAATTTATCAACCCGAACCACCAGGTCTGAGTTGAAGATCTACCAGACCCCATGCATGCATACTCATTTACAAGAGGATATTGAATAGCTATGAGGTTTAAAACACTGTTATATGGGATAATATACCCTCGGTTTCATATCCATACACAAATAAAAAATAAAAAATATTAATGATAGTAATCAGAGTAACATTTGGATGACTAAATGTAAAAATGTAACAACATCTATCATGCAATTATTTTAACTGGATAGAACACACTCTAGGGATGGAAAACTAAACCACAATATAATGTGTATGAAAATAACTAAAAAATTAACAAAAATCATTTGAACTCTATCTATGTTTTGCAACCAGCTCCATGCCCCACAACTCAGCTACCAATCATGGGACCCTTTTCCATACATAGATCCCTAATCATGATATCTATAACCACATAATGATGCCTGTAAAGGGTGAATGTAATAAACCATATAGGACTCGACCAGTGCATCCTTAATAAGTGAACATACGTATAACATATGAATGAAATTATAATAATGAATTCACCAGAAATAAAAAAATCATATATCGAGAACCTATTTGTTAACCAAGATACCATGTTCCCCATCCATACTTACTTTGGATCCATGTTGTAAGTATAATCATTATATTAGATGTGGTCAAGAACTAGCCTAAAGGGATTGATAGAACACACTACTCAGTATCCACAAGGTATTTCGTTCTGAAATGTTACTCAATATCTATAAGGAATTGAGTGTTTGTCTTGGGAACAAGGCTATAATTATTTTTCCATATATAAGTGTCCACCATCTTTATAACTTCTTATCGTACACACTTTACCTCTATGGGATAACCATATCCAGATAGTCCATATAATCTGAGGACCAAGGAAAATACCTCTAAATGCATCATACACATGCAATGGGGGAAAGAATACTGACCAAACATTAAAAGTATTCATGAGAATATATCTGAAACATACAAAAAATTTAATCAAACCCAAACATAGTTAATCAAGTTATATTAATACTCATGGAATAAAGCATCATAAATGGGCCTCATAGGCTACACAGACAACATCATGAAACCACTATCAAGCATAATTAATAAAATATTCAATCAAAAGTATCGTACCAAATCAAAAAGTTTAGGCAAGACCCTAAAATGAAAAGTAACTTCCTACATCATGTTTATTGAAAAATAACTCCTTGTTCATCAATGTATTAAATCCAAAATCACATTGTACCCCCTCAGATGATTGTCATACACTCCTAGGATTCCTAACTTGAATGTTTTTTTATAAAGAATGAGGTTTATTGAAAAGGTACAATGAAATTCCATGTCAAGAAGGGTGTATCTAGATTCACATACCATATGGAGTCTATTAAAAAACTAATCATGATTTCAGATAAATTAGAGATAACCAATTCACCTAATCTATTTTAGATTCAAGGATAGACTGTGAATTCCTCGACTATTTGAGAAGAGAACATCAGGTCTTGTCAATGAACATTGAATAACTAATAATATGTCAACATAGAAGACATCCAAGATGAGATTCAATAAAAATAGAGTCGCAAGGTGATTTTTCTATGGTGATTAACCTAAAAATGTCCACCATTATCTATATTTATATATTTGTTCAAGGGGATGTCATTGAAATGTCAAATTCTGAACAAATATACAAAGGAAAAATCAAATGATAAAGGTCCATTCATTATTTCATCATCAAGAAGAGGTTTATGATGAAAAGTAAAAAATTCATACTTATATATTGTCCATATGTTATGGTAGATCTTGATCCAATCAAGAGATATTAGCAACTCACTATATTGACCATCGATCTATGAAGAACGGAATAATTTATCATCATATCCTCATAGAACCAATAAATCCATCTTAAATCCATACACTTATCTCAATGAGGAATAAGTATTTGATATATATAGGGAAAAGCATCATTCTAGCACCATAATATTGGTCCAAAATTGAATAACCAATGGTTTCTGAGAAAGGAATCTCCAATTAAAATTACAAAGGTGTCTAATATGAAATTAGGTGTTTGGGTGTATAATGTTTCTTATTGATATAGGTAAAGAAATATTATAATTAAATGAAAATAATTACTTTTAATGAAATTCTTTCTAGACTATACTAGGGAAAGGGTGGGCCTCACGGAAAAGCAAGTGGTACAAAAAATTTGGTTGTGACAAGCCTCTAGTAGGTTGGTGGAGTATAAAAAACCATTATACATATAGAAACTAAAATGGCTACCAATAATATATTTACTACCATCATTCATTTATGTCCTTTAAAAAATATTCATCCTTAAGAACTAAATGTCCATTTCACTAAACAACATCTTTTGAGACAACCATTTCAATGAAAAAAAGTGAGTGTATAATTTTTATAAACATTTAACATCTCATATATCAAATAAAGTGAGGATGTCATAAAAATTATTGAAATGGGTTCCCAAAAACAACAATGTTTTCAAAAAACAATAAATTGAATAAATCCTAGAAGATGACATTCATTTAAAAATGACAATTCCACTCATTGCAGGAAAGTTAAACGTCTAAAAAATTGTGATAATTATGCCTCCCTCACAAGGAAATGATATTTCTTAGTCTATAACAATCTCATCTAGAATAAAAACGTATTAATTCCATATTGAAATAAATTATTTATTAAACATAGGTTCTACCTAGCATGTCAACCCAAGGAAATTACAAGTCATTGATATCAGTGAATATAAAAATCTTCACACATTATTCCAGATCAATAAACTCCAAAATGAGAAGTAATAATTTCTTCTATTCCTCTACAATTAAATTGATTTTATCATTCCGAATTTATGTTTTGAACCAATTAACAATGCATAAAAACATGTCATCGAGTAATGATAAGACACTTTTGAAGAAAAAATCACACCGTCTATATATACCAAGATGAAACAAAAATAAAATAAAACATCACATTCTATCAAAAAACCTTTCATTAACTAAATTCTCATGTTATGGAATATCAATTATCTTGATTATCTAATAAATATAATTCAAAATAATATTTATTCCTAATTATACAAATAATCCTCATTGTAATTTATTATAAATTTAATACTAAAAATTTCATTAATAAGTTTATCTTTCATAAATGATCACTAATTTATAATAACTATTCCAATTCAATACATGCAATTCAGTTCTGTGGTACTTTTTTAAATAAACATAAAAGTCATGTAATTTCTCGTTTGTTTTAAAAAACATATTTATCTAAAGCATATGAAATGTAGATAGAAAATAATATAATTCATTCACTAAATTTTGTTTATTCTATTTCAATTATTGAATAATAATAATGAATATTTTATCAATATTTTATTGCTTACATTTATATATTTTACATTTCTTATATGATTTCTAGTTCATTATTTAATCATCATTCATGCAATGTAACTAAATTTTTATCTTTTGTGGTTAATAAATTTAGGTTAAAAATAGATATAAATAAAGATACCATTACACTTTCAAAAAAAATTAAATAACTTATCTCCAACCAGTAATAATGAAGCATTCATGATTCTGTACAAAAACAGAGGATACTAACACAATTTGGAACCTCTAGGGAGAACTCCAAACATAAAAATGGATGGTTAAAAGAATCTGATGGGAATGGTTTTAGATTTCCCATGCTCATTGAAAGAAATTTAGAATGCAATGAATGAATGATATAATTTCTAGAATAAAATAAATGGGACTAATATAATTTCAAAATTGTAGTTCTAATGTTCCTTCTGATTATAAATTAATTTTGATCTCATTAAATTCAATGTGGAAAGATTTTTTTAAAGAATCAGAATTGGATAAAATAAAAATTTAAATATCCAATTTGAATTAGGCATTAATTCCCCAATTTTATCAATATATTCATTAATTATGATAAAAATATTTATTGAAGATGTTCTTGGTAATCCTGGAAACTGTTTGAAGTTTCAAAAATTCAGAAATGTCCTAACCTACCACAAAGACTAATCATAAATCCAATATATATGACAAAAGAACCATATGGTTGACCAATATAAGGAATTTAACTTCTATAAGTAGAAATTAGCTGACAATTCTAATCTTCCACCTGACTAATTAACTCACAATAGGAATGAAAAACATATTATAAGATGTATCTTACATGACACAAAATGGAACTAAGTGATCATAATAACCAATTTACTAAAAAATCAAATTATTTTAAAAAGGAATCATCCTACCATAAAAAGGATCAAGCCTACCATAAGAAATAGTGACCGACCACTAGTAAGAATAACAAATCTCAAGGCTAAAATGACCTATCGCAATGAGAAATCAACTTCCTATAAGGTCAAAAGACACATCTCTTTAAAACAACTAACCACAAGAGTAACTAATATACCGCATGGAAAAAAAGGCCAACCAAAACAATAAAACCACATTCTATAAGTCAAGAATGATCTACATTAGAAAAAAAAGAGCAAACCATAAGAGAAACCAAACAAAAAAAGTTTAAATTTAATTATAAAAAAATTAAAGGTTGAAAGGTCACTGAGTAACCTCCTGACACCTCCAAACATCAAGAAACAAAAAGAGTTGGGATTCATTAATATGGGATATTAAATCAGATTCCTCCTATGAAATCATCAATTTTGATAATTTAATATAAATCCAAGAATAAAGGAATGAGAGTTTGAAAAAAAACCCATGATATGACACTCAATGAGATTTATATTTTTAGAATACCATTATAGTGACAATAGAAAATCTTACAATACCCATGGAGAAATCCATTAAGAAAGATAATCAATCTCATATATCATCATATAGTAAAAAAAATATCATATCTGGAATCAAGTATCAAAAAACATGAGATACTGACTGTGTATCTATTACTCTAATTTCAATGTTCTCTCATTCGAGCCACTTTGTAAATTAAAGGAACAGATCCAAAGGAACAACATTCCCACATAAAAACTTCTCATAACAATCCTTAATCTAGATAATAATTCCCTCAAAGGTTTCATCATCTTCAACATTTATCTCACCCCGATCGATTGCATGAGAATTTTCAAAAAAAAATATCATCCAATATATGATATGTGAAATATGTAATGAATACATGACATTTGTGTGGGTAATGATAATTGATATCAATCAACTCCTTCCCAAGATAGCACCAACAAAGGATCACAAAAATTATGATAAATCCTACTCCCATGACCATAAATTCTCCTCTCATGAGGAGGAGACACCTTTTATAACACATGATTTCCAATATTTAACTCTAGAGGACTACTCATATGATCACTATAGGAATTGCAATGGACATGTACCACTTTCAATCACATGAGGATAAACAGTATATTTTATGAAATAATATAACCTTATTCTTATCCATGAATATTTTAATCTTATTTGACCATCATAAGCAATTTATAATGGACTTCCAAACCATAAAAATAATAAAATTGTTACTTTTAAATAGTGGGGTGATAAGTATTATTTTATTTATACTCTACGAAGCATACAAGCCTCAGTCATGAACTCATTAATTCTATAACACATGCCCAAAATATTACCCCAATAGTATGGAAGGGTCTCTATTTCTGACCATCCATTTGTGGATTAAAATAGATAATAAGGAAAACCTGATAGCCAAAAATATTATGGAGACCCCTCCACACCATTGAGGTAAAATGGGGATCTGGATACAAGAAGATATTCTTTGGAACCACAATTATCCTTACAATATTTCGAGTCACATTCTTGACATCATCCCTTATGAGTATGAATTCATAATTAGTATGAAGTGAACTATATTTGACATATAACCCATGATCATCTATTTAGAATCAAAACCACCCTATAATCTAGTCAAATTAGTTATCAAGTCCATCAAAATTTCCATCGTCATCCACTTGGGATCATTGAGAGGATGAATCAAGCCATCAGGAATGTGATACTGATCATTCACATTTTGGTAGACCAAACATAGAGAGAAGATCTCTACCACTGAATACTTCACACCAAACTAAAAATCCCACCTCTTAGAGAAAAATAAATCATCTTCAAAACAATATGTAATACCAAGGGAGAATACTGGAACTCATGGAGAACCACTTCACAGGTCACTGAAGGAATGAAAACATTCCATTAGAATATCACTCGATGTTGACCATCTTCAGAGACACCCTTAGGAGAATCACTATAAATAACAAAATTTCCCCAAACCACTTCTTTAGAATCCCCTAGTTTGTACTCCTCCTCTTTCTTCACTAAGTATGACTATACTCTCATTTGATAAAGAAAACGTCTACTATCTACATATCCCATATTAGGTTTTATTAATAACAAATCTTATATCACACTCAAATTGTGTCCAAACTAAAGACCAACACTATAATGTTACTTCTTATTCAAAGAATCAACCATAATATTTCCTTTTTCCTGTTGTAACTGAAATCCCAATTTCACAGTCTTATAATTACTCCATATACCATAACTACTTAAAATTAATGTAGTACTAGGGAAATAAATAAGTTATAATTGTTGGATATGAGTATAGAAAAAAATTACCACTATTAAATTTTTTTACCTAAAATATAAATGAAAACACTATTGAAAATATATAATGGTCATGGTATGTATAGTTATATTGATGTAGTCATAACAATTGAAATCCATAAGAGATAACCTTCCACTACTACATGAACATACAACCCACACAAAGAGGTATGTCATCAGACTAAACCCAAAATTAAATGACCTTCCTAAAAAGATGAGGAACCACATCACTGACCAACATTTTAATCAAATACTCAAATGTAATATAGAATTAGTTATTCTACATGAATGTTATATCATCTCTAGTAGTTAATTATATAGGATTCAAAATCTAAGATAATTCTTGATTTAACCTCATATAATATCTAATTAGAGTATGGAAACTCCACACCTCTTCAATATTCATCAAAGAAACCTAATAAAATCCCACATCAATTATCATAGCTTTTGTGACTACTCCATTCTAAGCCAAAACATTACCCTACATATAGACATCACATGAGAAAAAACACTCTCAATCCTTTTCGAATAGCTGATGAAATTGTTTGACTCCAAAGAAATATCATATATTATCAACATAATCATCCTTTAATGATAAAAATAATAGGATTTCATTGAAAAATATTACCATGAACCAGGTCATATTCTCTTAGAACATATGATTCATAAACATTGTTAACACAATTAGAGCATTTATTAACCAAAAAATCACAATGAACTTATAATACTGAGTAGAACATCTAAGATATATCTTTGAGACATTCGCATACTGTTCTCACATATAATGATATCTATATCATATGACAATCCTTAATCACATCAATTAATTATCCAGTTGATTAAAATGTACATTAATTCATATGATATGATAGTGGTTCTTCACCGTCATCTAATTTATGTGAACATAATCAATAAAAAATGAAAACTAACATATTCAATAATTAGAAATAGTACTCGATAAACTCATTGTAATAGACTGGTCTGACTAAATCCTCTCAACAAGTTATTATTAATAAATATTTTTACATCTTGTAACTTACAAGGGTATATTCGATATGAAGACATCAGTATTAGAGGGATTCCTTATTAAAACTCTATCTGAAACTCGATATTTCATAGAGGGGTCATGAAAAAATATATTCAGGAAATACATTATGTTGTTTATTAATGTCCATGGGAATCTCTACTAGATAAACATCAACACAATTCAACACAAACTCAACCATCATGGAAAATTCAGACTCAACACACCTCTGAACCATCTCATGGTCTTACTCGCTAAAGAACACAACCTGTCCCCCATCAAAATCATAGACTGCGATTCACCAGATTAAAAAATCCATAATAACTAATACAAAATTCAACTATTTTATATTGAATATGAAATTGTATTTTTGTTAGAAAACATATGAATTATCCCCAATAGCGCTGCTTCCCTTGTACACACTGACAAACTTTGTACACATCAAACATGTTATCTCAATGTCTCTTGCTCATATTCAATGCCAAATTCATTAGAAGGAACTCATACTGAAGTCCCAAAGAATATTCTATATTGGGTGAAACAATGGAGTTCATAGATCCAAAATTGAAAAATTCATAAAAAAATGGGAAATAAGAAGATAATACCGTGTATAATGTTGTTATTTCATGATGCTAGAAACATTAATGGATTCATCTGGTCACAACCTTCTACATTGTCTCTCTCGACCTGATGGTGCTCACATCCATGGACACACACAATCAAGATTACACAAGGATTATGGATATCATAAGGATATTGTTTTCAAACCCACCCCCTTTTTTATGTCCATGGGAAGGATCATGTTATTATTGATTCCTTGGATAATACTAGTCTAATGAATGGGAATTAAATGGCCTATAATACACATGTTTATTGTAGAGGAATGTTAGGCACTCTTTCTTCTAATTAAGATAATCTACATTTGAAAAATGAACATTGTCTAATAAACTGGTGTTTGTATGAGAACTACTATCCTTGGGAAAACTAGGTAAGGAAGGATAAAACATGCACCCAACTAATTAAATAATCATCTTCTTATATCCATGGAAATAAGAACACATGGTTATTTGTGTGATATATGATAGGACTTGAAGAATATCATCTTATAATGATGCAGTACAATATAATGCTCTCTTAATGACTTACGCCTTCCCCAACACCTTATAATACTACATCAACATAAATGGGGTGACCTGGAACTAGATATAAGCCGCATCATGGGGTATATGGTCCAAATCATAACATAAAAGGTTCTTATAGTGGATACCAAACACATGATCATTGGAAGTCCTCTATAAGAGGGTAAATAAAAAATTTCTAGAAGTTTCCCTAACATTCAATGATTGAAACTCATCCTAGGAATGATTCATAATAATCTACCACTGAACATCCAAATCCTCATGATCCTCATGGAATAAAATCCACCACTACTAATCTAAACCATATAAAATATTCATAGATAAATAAAAGTAGTGCTCATTCCAAGGACTAATATAACTGATTCTTTTCCCCTATTAATCATGGATGAACTCTATATCTCAATATGATTTGGATCCTTGAAATCTCTATAACAATTGGTTTTGGAAGTATCATAATGTCTGCCTCCAATAGGGATTATCATACAACTTCACTATATGATGGACTGCTTTAATGTCAGGCCAATAATTTTCTATGAAAACCTATCGTGGACATCAACCTTATGCATATATTCAAAAAATAAATGTAATTGACTCATAAAATCTGGTCAAAATAACATTTTACAGTTAATTAATTAATTCATCCCTTCATTTCATTTCATTTCCTATTGTCTACCCAAATTTAAAAATAGGATCAGAAAAATTATAATTCCTTTTCATTACCTAATTCTCTACCCTAAATGAAAAATCAATTCACATAGAAATTTCAATAAACAAGATGAAAATTATGTAAGATAAAAAGTGTCCATAAAATCTCATTTCCTATCTAGTCACCCATATTTTCACCAAATATTAAGAACATGTGATTTCTTCCCTACTAACATAAGTATCAACACTAGTACCTAACTACAAACCACATCATATCCCTTAATAACCACCTCAAATACAACTCCATCACAACCACTCCTTTAATTGGTACCCCACCTATGTAATTAGTGAAGGAAGGGAGATAAAAAAACTTTAATCCCCTACCATTGGGAAAAAGGTTTGAGAATAGAATTGTGGGTATATCAGTAACATGCATGGGAGGCATTACCTTCTATAAAGCTTAAGGAGTAAGAGATAATATGGATAACTCACCAATGAAAACCATCCATAAATGATAATAAATATCATTACATGAAACTGTATACACAAATGAAATTGGAATTATAGGATCCAAAAGTAAAATTACGTTGTGTTAATTAACTCCACCATTTCTTGATAGCTACTCAACAACTCCCTAGAGAATGTAATGTGCAAAATAAACACCAATATATTCCAACTGACCCTAATAAGTTTATATATACAAATGGTCAGATTAATATTTATAATCAGTAGGATCCTCTATATAAAATCTCATTAAAAAATTTACATCCAAATACAAAATTTTATTGAACAATAAAAAGTAACTAAATCTCCTCATAAATTGGTAATAATAGTCTCCCAATCCTCACCATGAATAACTCTTCAAATAAATCATAGAATTTTACCATTATATATCAAAAGAAAATATATAAATTAGGGTTATCTGCTTCTATTTATCTATTGGTTTGTAACTCTCACTCCCCAATTATATATATGTAATTATCATTCCTTCTATAATTAATTAAAACCTGAAGTGTGTTGGACCTTTTCCCTACCTACATCAGTTTGGTGTAGGGTCTAAAATCTAATGTTGTCGTTTTTGAACATATGCATCTCATCATCACAATCTAACATGTAACCATGTGTATTTTTTAAAATCCACCATATATTATGTGAATACATTATACCATAATCCATCACATCCCTTGAATTTATACCCATCTGAGGCTATTGATACCATGATCAGATATAAATATCCTATATAACTTATTCCATTTCAGTAAACACATAAATGTATCATAAAATGACATTAGTTATTATTTGGGCGGGATTTAACCCTATACCATAATATATTATATCCCAAGATATATATATATATATATATACTCATATATAGGTCCAAGGATTGAGTGAGGAAGAGGGAGAATTCATTCATCAATTCCCTTACTATCTAGGATATTGGAGAAAACAACCCAAAAACAATTGGGTTCTGATTTAGCTCCCAATATGGGTGGGGTAGAATATTGAATTAAATACTATAAATATCATTATACACAAACACAATAAGGAATTCTACCTTGAGTTAGAATCATCTAGAACTATAGTAACACAAGACCCCTCAACTTCCACTACTATGGTCTAGGTTACAAGTAAGAATTCATGAATGATGTTTAATATTAAATAGTTAATTAATTATCTATTAATAAATTATTATTGTTACCCATTCCAAAATATACACATTAATATTTTATGCTATGTTTCAATGACACTATTAGTTTTTTACATATATTATCAAGTTTTCCATCATGTTATAAGATTACCCTAAATTGAACCTATTTATTTAGATATTCAACTATCATTTCTTAACCACCAGTGTACTCTGGGACTTAGCCTTAGTAATCACTCATAGTTTATCATCCAAAGAAAATTTAAATGATGGAAACTAGTCAGAAAAATAATATCCAACAATCATGTCATTTAAAAATCATAAAGAATGATTAAGGATATCAATGAGTAATCCCATATGTGAACTCATATTGACTAACCTATGTTATTATTATTCCATTTTTTATAATTTTAAATTTTCCTACTATCCCTAGAATTGACCATCACTATAGAACATGCTTCCAAAAACATTTTCACCAAATACTCAATCATGAATCAGAACTGCATTGGGCCTCCATCCATTATTCATATGGGGTTACAAACCACAAATAAAATTATCAATAATAAATGATGTCTATAAATATTTAGAGTACTCATACATTTAGAAATTATAAATTTATAGATATGAAAGTTAAACTAAGACTATAAGATCAAGGAATTTATTCCTCCCCCCTATAAACTGGTCTTTCTCATCCCAAATCATTTATATCGAGAAAAAAACCATTATAATTCATTTTTGAATTTAAAAACATATTAAAATGACTTTATATATAGTAATGAAACATAAGGATGTATTTATTCATAGATACAAGTAAATATAAACATTCTCCATATATTATTCCATATCACTGTACTCCAAAATGAGAAAAACTTATTCCCATACCATTTCCACAAAATTCCTTTAATTATTCTTGTTTTAAGTTGTAAATAAATTTTAAGTGAAAAAAACATGATTTATAGTAACAAAAAGTATTCTCCATATCCATGTAAAACTATTTATAAATAACAAGTTTCGGCATCAGTTACATCAAATAAAACCTATGATCAGAAACCCAACTATTCAACCATCTATAGAATCATGAAATACCAATTATCCATATCATATAATGATAATTATTTCAAATGGAATATATCAAATATTATATAAATATTACTCATTTAATTTTATAAGTAGTTTAATAATGCTACATGTGATTATAGGTATCTATTTCCGAAAAAACCACCAAATTAAAAACTATTCAATTTGTCATTATGAAATATAGTTTAATGTATGTTTTTTAATTAACACTAACACTATTAATTAATAGGTTTTTAAGATAATAAATGTATCTGTAGAATGTGATATCTAAATAAAAAAATGAATAGAATTCATTTGAGGCATGTGGGTTATGCCAATTTCAATTAATATAGTCATAAATAATGTCATGAATCGACCTGAGTCTACCTGACCCGTCACCCAATCGAGCATGTAACAAGGCCTCAAGCATGTACCTTTTTATGCCAAAGGATGACAACTGATGTAGAGGACCCAAAGGGTTACTATGAGAAGACGTTTCCCTCATATTAGAGTGAAATAACATTGGACGTAGAATAAATATACAATAACCCATGGATATCTCAAATATAAGACTATAAAATATATGAAACCCTAAAACCAAAAGATTAAATGTCTTAAATTTATATAATTTGACTGCCATTCATGCCTTATTAACCTAAGAAACCCATTAACATCATAGTTTACATAAATAAAAAAATAACATAAATAACTAAGATTAATGAAATGATGAATATAGACTCAGGTAAAAGGAAAATAGACACTGGTATCCCACAGGGATGACAACATACTGATTAAAATAAAAGATAATAAATACAAAAGGACCCACTATTATTCTAATCAAAACCATTTACCTAATCTCCATTATGATTAAATAGTTATAGCACGGACCTCAAACTCTATAGGAGCTTCTCTACTTGATCATACAATGCTACACCTCTACCAGATCCACGTGCACCACAATCAACATTTATATAGACATAATGTTTTTACATAGAACATGGTTCACATGAAGTGGGAGAGAATTAGATCTCAGTAGGCTACACCTAAAGGTGGTAATAACATCTATTGTCATAATATGTGTATGAAACACACATCATGTTTTGATTAGCCAAATGTGACTATTAGGATAAAAAATAAAAAATAAAAAATAAACAAAATTAATTAACAAAAAGGAAAAAAGATAATGTTAGGTTCTAGCCTGAAACCCACTAGTAAAACTACCATCACTCTAGACCTTACTAGAGGAAATATGAAATATTGTCCATGGAACCAAAATAACAATTGTGTCTGCCTAGCCAAGAAAGAGATTCAAAGCCCAATGTAAGGAAAAAAACTCATGCCAGACCCTAGGATCCCATCCTTTGAATCAAAACATTGTGCATATCTACTAGGAACAAGGACTCTAATGGTGTGATCTAAACAAGAAGTAGGGACTTCCTATTGACATCAGAAGTATACCTCCATGCCAAAATGTTTTTTAGAACCTGATGGGAAGAATGAATCTATCCTCTCATCATCAAGATGACTGAACATGCCCAAAACTCATATAATCTATGATCATGGAGTGTCATAGCCTCCCATGACAACTAACCTTATATCTGAGAGAATATCCAAGATAAGGCGGTTTCACTCATCCAAACCATCCATTAGACTCTTAGACCCACATCAAAACAACCAACTGACCATCATATAAAATATATAGAATAAATCATAAGGATTATGCCTAGTCCAATATTATCCCTATGTTATCATCTCCCATATAGTCCCAAAAAAAAACAACCTCAATCCTCCTAGGAATAGCTCAAGCACTAGTGTTGGTTGACACCCACACACTATAACAAAAACTACTAAAACCAACACCATATATCTTACAGGACAACTAAACATAAGGAATCCCAAAAAGTTCCAATAACCTCATAAAAATGGGAAACCCTACAATGGGATCATCCGAAAAACCACAAATTAGTTAGGAAACCATACAATGGGATCCTCCAACAAAACTAATCCTCATCTCAATACTTCTCAAAGGAACTATGGTTTTCATTCAAACTAAAACCCATAGAATACCTACCTAAAAATGAAATCTCAATAAAAAAACTCAACCAAAAGGGAATTAATCAAAATAGGATCCTTCATACCATATCAAAATCTACTCAAGGGAACATATACCTACATGAATTCCAATGATTTTGAACCACCAACATTAATCCTATTGGAACTAACCTCATCATGTCATGCCTAACCCTTAAGGAATTGAACTAATGATCTCATCCAAGAATAAACTCAACACAACCTCCCAAAATATATAAAAAGAAACAATATTAAAATTTCATAATATCCTCAATCCAAAGAGATCAACGAGATCACACCCTCACACAATCCTCACAACTCACAGCCCAAACCCTAAGAAGATTCTAGAACAAATACCTTGATGGGATCCTCCACTAAACTCTCTCTTGGTCTAAAACACCATCAAGGAGACATCTATCCAATGAATTCATTTATCTATCAAAATACACATAGAAAAATACGCATAATGGAATACTCACAAGTACCATTTTGACTCAAGGGAACAAGTACAGAAAACAACCCTTTACTAGAAAAGTAAATGTGTGTACATCTGGGTACACAGTTGTACTCTCAAAGATTCACCTGACTATGTGTTTCTCTATAGATAGAGAAGAAATGGTGTATAATGTTTTTCTAGTACTTGACTAGATAATACATGGGGTCTACCCATATACTAATACACATGATTTATGCTCAATTACATTCCTGCATGGCCAATTCCTACTACACATGGAGTACCTACAGTACACAACCTGTATGTCACAAAATCTACCTACCCATGTACACGACCACATTCCCAGGTACAAAGAAAAGTAATAATACATTTTTTTAATTAATTTAAACTTCATTTAGTTCTAAAAAATTCATAATCACCTAATAGGAAGAACACACTATGTTTTTTTATTAAACAACATGTTGTGTGATTGGGATTTCCCAAACAAAAATCTCCCCAAATGCCCTCAAAACACCACTGAAAACCACCCAATTGACCCTCTATGGATTCCAAAAATCCCAAATAAAATATTAAAACATATAAAAAACTAATATAAAAGAATTTGAGTTAAAAAAATTAAGAATTACTTGCCTTTGTGTGGAATCCACTAAATCTTTGATTCGACTTGCATTTTGTAGCACCAGAATGATTATCCGATGAGACTTGAGCTCCTTGGAATCCCCTCATCCACACTCTATCCACAATATCTGTATATAATATAGATCCCATCTATCTAAAATAAAAAAATACATCGGGGTGTGGGGTGGGTATGCGACACACTAGTGGAGAATGATTGAAAAAAAGAAAATGAGAAAATAAATAAATGTAAAAATAAAAAGAAAACAAGGATAGAGAAAAAGGGGTCCTGAACCAGACATGGAATACAATGTGAGGTTATTCCAAGAAGAGGAAAAACCCCATATAAAACTTATCCATGATGTTAGAATTCAATTCTGAATGTCTGAACATAAGATCTCACCAAACTAACATTTGTGAATTTATAATAATTAATCAGTTAAACATTAAATATTCTGCCAAAATTCAAACAGATCAGAATTCCAATAAACTCCTGTACAAGGGTAAAACTAATATTTTGGGACCAATATAGTGGGGATAAAAATTATTTGAGATATCTGGATAGGATAAATTACCATTCCCCCTAAAAGGCACATCAGAGAAAAAATTCAAATTTCCCCTATATTTATTAAGCTATCCTGACATGGTTTGTTAAAATATCAAAATCATAAATGCTTATCACCCCCCAAAGAAGACTTGGTGGTTAAGTTTCAAAAATTATGCTCCCCAAAAAATAGATCTTCCCATACTACCATGATTGTCCACCAACCGATCTCAAAGAACTGACAACACCTCCATCACGAGGGATGTTTAACCAATAAAAACATGATTATTTCCACCATAGGAGTGTCCTTATCATCACCCCTACACCAATAACATAAATTCATATACAATGTTCCTTCCCCTAAAGAACTCAATGGATGTACATGCCAAAATTCTCACACCAAAGTTCCAACACAAAAAAACCAACTTCCGCTTGTTCCCAAAACACGAAGAATGACATCCCCACACTCAATGATCAACTTAAAACAAGGACCACAACCCATTATGTCATATAGTGAACTCCCCACTCTATGGCTTCCTTAAGACCAAAACAACTATTAATGAACTAACATGACCTAATCAGCATTGCACCTAACCAACATGCACATTCTTTCCTGAAAAGGATTCTTCCAAAAGAAGCCACACCAAAACCACTCCCCTCTTTAAGGTAGAGTTATCCACGAGAATAATCTAAAAAAGTATCATACACATAAATCCCACAACCTAGAAAACCTATCCAAATATTCATAAACCCACTTACCATGATTGTAACATAGGTCAATCCCAACAACCAGATAACCCTTAGCACTCCTCTTCTGAAACAAGGAATCTCCCTAATGCCAAGAACTACCAACATGACCACCCTTAACATGGTAATAAAACTATGTCCACATGAATCAATCCAAACTCCCACCACACTACCCAAATAACAACCAAAACCAACAGTGATAGGAATCCAACCAAACCTACCCTCCCATCCATCCACAAAATCACAAAGCCAACCAAAAAACCAATTATCCAAGAGAACTCCAAACTCACAACCAAAAAAATCCCAAGTAATATTTAGCCTAAAAAAGAACTTCTAAAGTCCTCCAAAGCCTCATTGAAACTCGATCCCAACCCAAAAATCTCTCAAGAATCCTTACCTTCATCGAGATGAACACCACCAACAATAGTCATGCATCTGAAAGCATGTACCAACCCAGATAGGATTCCATCCTACCCTTGATGTAGGGAATGCATCTCCACCACTAGATAAAACCATGATAAAGGATCCACATAAACTTTTATTTTAATAAATTCACCCATTATTAAATTGAGTATAATTTCACCAATTAATTATATAATAAAACACTACATAAGTAATTGATGACACTTTAGATAAATGAACTTATATCATTAGTAAAACACACACATACAGACATATGCGTCCTATGTTCTTATAATGATGCATTGATAGAAGCCTTCTTTTCATCAGTATAGGAGACAAAAAATAGACAACAAAATCACAAAAACACAAGCACCTCACATAAGGTGAAAATAACAAAACTATAACAGTTCAAACCAAGAATAGAAAAACCACAACCCTGGTATACTAGAATTCCAACTCAAAAAATTGTTCAAGAATCACTAACTAGGTATCCATCATAATATTTTACATACTGTAAGATAAAATATCTAATAACTCCCCAAATAGTAAAACAAAGAAAAAAGATTCTTTGATATGATTTTGTCATGAACCCGCCATGGTCAACTCGGACCATCTCCCAACCTAGCTTACAATGTGATCTCAGACACTCTACCATATATTCCACAACCCACCAACTTGTGGAAAGGGGATACAAATATATAGTGTGTAGAATTTTCCCTCTAATAATATAGTAATAATAGTTGAAATAAGATAAAAATACAAGAAAAATTTACAATATATTGTTCATAAATAAATAAATAATTGAAATAAATATGATAAAAATAAATTTGCAAGTCCACTCACGAATGTGGTATACAGACATGAGTCTCCCATTAGG
Source organism: Viscum album (assembly GCA_963277665.1). NCBI lineage: Eukaryota > Viridiplantae > Streptophyta > Magnoliopsida > Santalales > Viscaceae > Viscum > Viscum album. The sequence goes on from OY728128.1 coordinate 696,387,925, forward strand.
AAAACAATATATAGAATAAAATAAAATAAAATAAATATATGAGGCTCTACTAATAATCTTGGCTGAACCACATACCCAATCTCCATGATGGTTGAAAAGATCTAGAATAAATCTTAAACTCCACATGATATTCCCAACTTGAACATGAAACACTTTACCTCTAACCTATCCGCTATATCATGTTCAAACTAAAAGCATACATAAGGTCATCATGTACTCTAAGGTGCTTATTCTGGGATAGATAAACAAATCATAGTATTCCACCCATAATGGTGGTCTTATCATCCGCTATCATAACATGTGAATACAAAACAAGTCATGTCTATCATATGTAACATGTATCCCAGTATAAAAGATAAAAAAATAATAGAAAAGAAACAAATGTACAAAAAATGGAAAACCTCATGTTCTATCCTCAAACACATTGGTAAATCTTTCCTCATTCTTTAACCATATAGAGAAATTTTGAATCTTGTCCCACTTAGCTACAACATCAATTGCATTCACTAGATCAAGAGGGAGCTCTAATGTCAAATGAAAGGACATACACACATGCCAGCCCCTGGGATATCATCCTAGGCATAAAAACACCATGAACATCAACTGAACACTAGGAATACTATGGTACAATCCATACAAGAGGTAGGTACACTCTTTCACACTTAAGAGTATACTACCATGCCCAAAAGATCTAGAGAACATGATGGGTGGAAGGTACCTGTCAGTACATCATCGAGATTATAGACCATGCCAAAAACTCATATTAACCTGTAATTAAGAGTGTAATATCCTCCATGGTCATATATCCCTAGACATATGAGAATGTATGAGCTATGTCAGTTTCACTCATCCATATTTTCCATTACATCCCAAGACCAACCTCACAAAAACCAACCAACCATTAGAGGAGAGAGACAAAATCAATACGAGGGTCTAATACTAGTCCAATAATATCCCAAAGGTAATAACTCCAATATTTTCCTAAACAATAATGTCCTCAAATTTCAAAGACACAACACTTGAACTAGGTTCAGCTAACACATGAACTCTACAAACTACTAAAACTAGTGCCCTCCTTCTCATAGGATAACTAGATATTGGAAAACAACCATGGTTCCTAGAACCTTATCACAATAAGAATCCCTGCAAGGTTTAACTCTATAAAACCTCAGAAAAAAAAAAAGAAATCCCTACTAGGGTCTAATCATATGAAACAAAACCTCAACCGAAGACCTCTCAAAGGAACCATGGAGGGAGTCCCATCTGAAACCCATATGAAACATTCTTAGAATGGAAAACTCATAAATAATTATCCCGAAAGGGAATTCCCCTAAATAGGTCCCGCAAAACTATCTTAAACTCTTCTCAATTGAACCTAACTATACCTGATATCCATCTGTGTCACACCGCCCATAAGGATGCTGTCTAACCCATCCTCAAGAGACTGGTCCTAAACCTCAATTAACTGAATGAACGATGTCATCCAAGAAGAAACTCGATCCCACCTCCTAGAATCCATATAATGAACCAAAAATAAAATCAAATAGAGTTCTCAATAAAAGGTGATCAATAAGTATACACCCTCACCTACACTTAGAACTCACAACCCAACCCCCTAGTCTGTTCTACAAGAACAACCATAGAGAAATCCTCTTCTAAACTCTCTCTTAGTCTAAAAAAAATCTTGATGGAATCTAAATTCCAAAACAATTTTATAATTGTCATAAATGATAAAAATAATCAGAAAATACTAATTGAAAGTCAAATTAAGAGTCTAAATCACAAAGACCCTCAAAACCCTTTTACTAGAAAATACACTCTGGGTAATTCTGAATACACAGCATGTACTCTCAAAGTTGTTCCAGACCATTAACTTCTACTTGGCCAGAGTAGACATAGGGTCTAGTTGTATACCCGTACAGGGCCAGAGAATACATAGGGTATGGCCATGTACTACTATATAGTTAATATTCCAGAGTACATGGGGACAATTCCATGTCCTACTACACGTGGTGTACCAACAGCAAACTGCAAGTACGTCACAAATGCATCCTTCCCATGTACACCACCGCATGGATAGGTACATGACCATGTACTATTACATGGTGTGTTCGTAAAGTACATTATTGTACATATAAATACTTTATCATCATAGAATAATAATAATATAATTTTTGTGTTCATCAAATCACTTTTTGGGTGATTAGGACTTCCATCACAGAAATCCCCCGAAATGCCCCAAAATTCCCTAAAACCACAGGATCGACCCTCTAGGGGTCCCTAAAAACACAAAAACTAGATTAAAACATAAAAATATATAATATATGGGGACTAATGGAAAAAATTAAAAACATACTACCTTCAGGTGGAAATTGATGAATTGTTTATTCGATTCGCATTTTGAAGCACATGTACGGCGATCCAGCATGACCCGAGCTCTGTAACGGTCCCTCCACTATATCTCCCCCTTCATGGAATATCCTATACATATATTATTTATCAGGTGATGGGATCCACATGGGGGAAAATGTGACCTAAAATGAGAGGAAAATATTAAAAAAAAGTTGAAAATAATGATTAAAAAAAGAAAAAAAGGAAAGGAGGAGAGGGAAGAAAAGGGGGTTCGAACAAGACCTGACACCCAACATGAGGTTATTCCTCACCAAGGAAAGAATATACATCCTGGAATGAACCATGAAGACATAATTTAGATCTAATACTTTAAACATAAGAAAACACTGAATGAACAGGCACACAAAAATATATTTAATTAATTTAAATATTAAATATTCATCAAAAAAATCGAACAACTTGGAATTCAACCGAGATCCAATCCTAGAGAAAACACATTATTACTATACTAACGGAGTGGTCATAGAAATAATTAAGGATCTCATAATAGGATAAATTACCATTTTCTCTTCAAAATCAACTCAAGGTAGAAATTCAAATTTCAGTTTTTTAAACCTTCATGAGATGATTCATAAAAAATTAATAGAAATATTATACAATATAAAATTATATTTGTTATTATTCCATTATGATATCTTATTAATTATAAAATTTCCTTTTATGTGATGTAAATAGACTACTGTATTTATACGGTAAATATCATATAGTTTAAAAATGGCATTTAAAGTGCCATACAATCACACTTTGTACAGAAAAGAGATATAACATATCAACTACCAAGAAGAAAGATTCATTCAATTACATTGTGAAATTCATTTAAGGTATTTTAGAAATAGAATTTGCATGTAATTAATACACTTTAAAAAATATTTAACATCATTGGGTGGGTATGTCATATAATATTTTATCCATGTATTGATTGATATATTATTTGTAGTGGGTAGATATTTCTAAACTCATATTACCTTATACAAGTAAAATAGATGAAATTAGTTTAAGAAGAATCGACGATGAGTCATATATGTATCAGTAATCTTACATAATTCTTTTCAAGACTTTTTTTTGAAAATAGTATCAAAATAGACAACCATATTCCAAAAATATTGACTAATGGATATCATATAAATCAAAATATTATGGGAATAAATAATGATCCAACTTCAACTATTTATTGAAAATAGTCTGTTAAGGATTGACATTGTTTTAAAATAAATAATAAAAAACTCTTTGTGCACCTCATTTGATTATGCTAAATCCAATTAGGATATTACTAGACCAATGTTAGAAATTAAGTATTCAAGGTTGATCATATTTATATAAGCAGGAATCACATCTCTTTATTGATAGTTGGATAATGATAGGATTCGATGAATTTACGAATACTAATGCACATGAGTTGGAATAATAATACTTAAATATGAAATACAATGTGTAAGAAATTTTTCAAGAGAGAAATGCTACAGAGAAAATTTTGGACCAAAGTGGTGGTTTCATCTTCCCCGATATGAGTTATATATCATTATATAAGAATAATGGATCCTAAAATGAAGTAATAAATGAATACTATCTAATTTTCAGAAGTTTATATAAATTTAGATATGGATTCCATGTACTTAAATCAACAAGTTCATTATGATTATTTTCCATGATTATGAAAAGATATTATTGGGTATTCAAGATGAAACTACATATTTCTTATATAAGTTGGTATTAATAAGGATTGATTAGTTTCTAAAAGATCCATGTGGTGTCTATACACTTTCAATAAAAATGATTTTCAAAATTCATCACTTTGGGGTTTTTGTAAACTCCATCCAAGGATAACTGGCCAATCCCATGTCTATTGTTTATCACATCTCGAGATGTAAAAGTCATTTTTATAATGGTTTTGTCTTTCTCCACACTTGGAGGGAGGTAAACAATGTATATGATTTCATGTCCTAGATGGTTACCCAAGGAAAACCTTAGATTGTTTTCTATAATGTGGGAATCCCTCCCACCTAATGTGTGGATATTTGTTGGGTAGATTCCCTTGGCTTGAATTATTTTAGACGCCCTTAATCCCCTTATTTCCATTCTCTCCCCACATTTTTACATGATTGCAGTGAATTTTTTTTGTGATAAAAAAATATTATTGTTTTATAGTCATATTTCTAAATCTCTTAGAATTTTAATTAATATGGAAATCTTAAATGATTATTATATTGGGATTTCGGATGTCGTGACCACCATACTTGAAGGAATACCTATAAAATATGTTTATATAATGAAATTATAATTGTTAGTGACATCAAAAATATTTAATAATCCATGTGAGTTAGAATATCTAGTTTATGTTATAACAATAAAAGTGATAACATAATATTCATGTTACTAAATCCATCATAAAATATTGTTTTTTAATGAATGAAATGTTCTATGTGTCAAAAAGTGTTTAGTTGGAGTTATGTTGTGTTGTAAATAAAATATGGGGATAATAAAAGGAAAAAAATGACTAATCTTAAAATTAAGTAGGAAAATTTAAAATTTTCACAATGAATTATTAAAATCAAGTAACAATGTTCTAGAAAATGTGATATTAATAATAAATTTTGTGGTTTATTATATATACTCACCATACATATTTTGACGCACTATTTAAAAACCTAATTTAGAAAAATTCATGACTGAATTTTTACCAATGTCACATGACTTGAAATATCTCCATTATGGGTGGGGATTCTTATGATATATATGATTGAATATTCCTCATAGTAATTTAGAATATACCTCATATGCTATTATATTTATTATGGGTTGAAATGTATCATGCATAATCCATATAGTGTAATTATTAAAAAAAATATAATAAAAGTGTATAAGACTACAGTTAGAAATTTTTGAGACTATATAAGAAAGTATGTTGGATGAGAATGTGGTTTTTGGAGATGTAGGAATACTATTTATATAGGGCAGACGAAAATAGAATTTTTTTTGGATCAATTTAATCTAGATTCAATGTAAATGAAAGGTAATAATCATGAAAAACATATTATAGTTTGTATTTAAATTATTAAAATACAACAAGAGTGTTCTTACTTATAATGTATCATAAGAGGTGGTTTAAATGTGTTTTTATCTAGGATTTGGTTTTACCTAATCAATAATGTTTAAGATAATTGAAAAAATATTAATACACAGTGATATCAAATATCTTTTGAATTCCTCAACTGAGTGAAGTCATAGTAAGTATTAATGATATAAAAAAAATTCACAGGGAAAACCTATATTTTTATACCATATTGGAAACATGATTAACAATTGATATAGAACTAATTAAATAGTAATTGGATATTGTGAAATTAGGAGTATATTTTATTTTATGTCGTAGAACCAACTGAATTTCTACTTTTTTCTAGAATATTAAAATATGAGAATTTTAATAAATATTTTATCACATTGGGATAGTTATTCTGTGTAAAATTACTTTGATAATTTCCTTAATGTATCTGTCACATTGAACTATTTTATAATTTCATTGTTATATTGTGAAACTTGAAATGCTATGAAAATATTCATGAACATACTTATTATGCCTTGGATGGAATCTTTATAAAAGGACATAAATAATTTTTGACAATTATATGATGGGGGTCATAATATATTGAGACTTATTCTCAATAAGTTCACACATGGTAATCTCTAAGAATGGAGGTTATGAGAAAAGATACACCATGAGGAATTTAAAATGTTTTATGTGTCATTGGATATTCCAATTATTTTTTGTATGTATTAGTCCCTAGATTCTAGATTATTAATCACATATATCAAGAAATTAATACTTTTTTGTATTAATGATAACCATGAAAAGATATTCTCATGATGATGTAGGAAAAATTGGTGAATCTGAAGGCATTTGATATTAATTGAATAAGAATAGAAAGGATTTGTTCCTTCTAAGTTATGGAAGATGATATCTCTAGCCCTTTTATTAAAATGGAATTATGTAATTAAGTCCATAGCCATGGTAGTTCATCAATGACTTCATTTTATAGAGTAAATGAATGATACATCAAGAATATAAGTTGGTGACATAAATTATGGAATGTGCTTGAGGAGATACTGATACATGATAATTATATTACACAGAAAGCATTCATATGAGATTGATGTTTTTTGAATTTTAAAATATTTCTCTTTGTGATCCATGATATGTTTTTAGATTCTAGTATTATACAATAAGAATTATTAGATAATTAAAATAATTCTCATAGTGGTTCACATAGTAAATGTATCTGAAATATCAATTAAAATCAATTTTAATTTAATATTAAGAATAAACTGTATTTATGGATAGTGGGAAAATAATTATTTATCTTAAGACGATCATATAAATTTAATCTATAGTTATTTGATTTTAGAATATATGTGAGTTGAATATTAAATAAATAGTTATTTTTGATTTAGTGAATATAATATATATTTATCTCTAATTTACAATTTTTATGGTAAAGAAATTAATTTATTTTCTAAATAAATATTTATTTAGTTAAAGAAATATTAAAATAAATTTTTATTAACAAGTTTCGTGGATATAATATTTTTTGATTAATTGATTCAATAATATAAATATAAATATTTTTCAAGTAAATATTTTTTATTTGAGGTTTATTAAATGTCGAGGATTGATGGACCGAGATATGGTTTCATGGGAAAAATTAGTTCATTTAATGATATTTAAAAAAATTAATTTATTTATAGATTAAAAGAATTTTAAAAATTGTGAAGTTAGAAAATGTCGTGGAATATAATAGTAATTATATTATATAATTATATTAATCTATTTGAGAGACTAATTTCTGAATGAACTTTGTATAATTATCAAATATTTATCCCTAATAGTATTTTTCATCTTATATCATTTTATATGGTGATGTGAATTATTGTGAAAAAAACTCCTCTATTGAGAATTTATTCAAGACCGAGTGAACCTCCCAAGAATGCTCTGGAGAACATGGTACAACCGTTATCCTCCCTCTGAAGACCTAGCGATCAATAAAAATTATTATTTCATGCCAAATAGAATTATTATTTTGATCAATAATAAAGGATAATTTTTTTGTTCTTCCATGATGTCACCCATAATACCTATCAAACTATTTTGATATTCATGGAGCATAATAGATAAAAAAAAGAGGAATTATCATATTTATTCTTCACCTTCACAACAAGGAAACAAGAGAAAATAGAAAATTAATCATCAACAATGAAATAATATTCAATCCAAGATTATCAATGAATTAAATTAAATATACATTTCTTGATAAAATTTCATCTCTATAAAGAATCTAAAATTTCTTAATCTAGTCCTGAGGATTTTATCTAATGAAATCAATGAATAAAATTGTGGGGCATGGTCCCGATCGCTTTTGTTACACCCCATAACCATCATTCCCTTATTTAAATTTTTTGTAATCATTTAAAATTATTTTTCATTAAAAAAAACTATTATTATGATCGATTATTATGTTTACCGTATTATTATATGAATGATTTATCACCATTCACTCACGTTATTCTACCATTCTATGTCACTATAACGCTAATATATTGACATATAAATAAAATCAATTTTCTAAATCCCTATGTATCATATGTATATTTGGTATTATTGAAATACTATTTATAAAAGTGTGAATTTATCAATGTATTGATGATATAGATGTATTTAGTAGAGCCTATATCAAGTATTAGGTCCAATAAACTTGATATTTTTTATATTTGTACATTTTCAATCAATTCTCTCAAAGAAATTTATTTTTCTTTTAGGATATTTTTTGTCCATGATGGATATCCATTATATGAGTCATATAATTTAACTTTCATGAAAGGATTATTTATTTTTTCATTGGTATCATATAAATAAATAAAATTTTATTCAAGGACTAATATTCCCAATAATATCCTTTTACAATGACTACATCCCACACTATTACCCCAATTCCATCCATTTGATAGGTTTTCTTTCTATATTATTCAGAATATCCTATGTTTTTTTATTGATGAATATTCACCTATATAGTTACATTAATCAATTTATTGGGGAATCCTTTACAATATTTTTAACACCCAGAGGAATTAAAAATAAATTTAATATTTAATTCATGAAACACTAAGTCCCTACGAAACAACACATGGTTATAAGAAATCCATTAAACATAATTTTTTCGCTTCTCTATTTTGAATTTCATAAAACTGACATGAATGGTTGTGTTTAGTATGTTATTTATTGTTTGATAGAATAAAAATATTTTTTTGGTAAATAGTAACATACCCTTATGAATAGTATCCTACGGTTATGAATAGTAATGCACCCTTATGAATAGTAACTTGAACCTTATGAATATACACTTACGAATAGTAATTTGACCCTTATAAATAGTAATTTACTCTTTTAAATAGTAACATTACCCTTATGAATAGTAAAACCCTTATGAATGGTAACATGGCCTATATGAATAGTATGTACCATTATGAATAGTAAGCTCACCCATGTAATTATAAATAATAGTTAGTCACCTTGTAAATGAGAGTGAATATTTAGAAATAAATAACTACGTTTTAGTATTTTTGTGAGAAATAATAATTTATTGATTAATTTAAAAGATAATTCACTTTCATAAAATTTATTTATAAATTTTTTTTGGTTATCTATATATTTGGGATAATTTAATGAAACCATAGTTAATTTTTCAGGGTATTATAAAATCAGTTACTATTTTAAAAACTGCATTTTTTGGGAAAATATTGTTTTTAATTAAAAATATAATTCCTAATATTTAGAAAATTATTTTCATAAAATGGAGTTATTTTTTTATTCTACACATTGAGAAATTGATAGGGGGGATTTTTGAGATTTTTCTAAAATACTTGAATTTTTGTGATTAGTAAAATTTGGTAATTACAGTTTAAACACGTTATAAGATAAATATATTATTCCTTGCATTATGGCTGATTTAAGAAACCATTATTTTTAACTCACTTACTCTAATTACAATTTTCAGTCATAGTAATCAAGACTATTCATAGTCTTAAGGAAAAATAATAAAATAATGATTAAAATAATGAAAAAAAACTCCCCTCCCCAATATATAAACCACCCCACTTCCTCTCTTCATCTATTTCATCTCAAGATTTAATCATTTATTATGTCTAGAAAAATACAATTCCTATTCCCTCCCCTCTGCCCATGACCTTATGGTATCACCAAAAGACCAAAAACAAATTCTTTAAGGCGATTCTCAAGGAGGAGTACACAAGACGAAAACCAATCTTCCCTTTTCTTTCGACTTTATTTACAAGTTCTATTATTTTTTTCTCTATCCTTCCCTTAACTCAAACAAATGGTTTGATAATTCTAGTACCTTAAATGTACTGATGTTTTATTATCTAATGGAATATTTCATCATCATATCGCTTTCCCCCTCCACTTATAATAAAAAAGAAAACACCATCAGAGATGAGTTAATTTATCACATTCAAGGAAGACGGGTTTTCAATTTCTATTATTGTCTTCAATTGTGGCCATGAAACATTTTTATGGTTCAATAATATAATAATATATTTAATATATCACATTTAATGTTTTTTAATATTTTTTTACACATGTGATTAAATTATAATATAAAATGAGTTTTTGGTGATCGGAAAACTATCAAAATAATTCAAGAATTTGTCATTAAATTTTAATATAATGATTCATCCTATAATAAAATAAACAAAGGATTTTTATGATCAGTTACCCTTCCATATTACCATTTATAACTCATAACATTAATTCTGGATTTCAATTTCCAATTTTCAAGAACTTCTATAATCTTATACAAGTGAACCGAACATGAAAACTAAGAAATCATGCACACTGAAATTGTGGAATTGAATCTCATAACCTATCTAAAAATCAGCAAATGAACTTAATAAAGATATAATTAATGAGATAAATTTATTTTAGTCTATTATATTCATAATTAATGAATCCAATTTTATTATTCAGGATGTTAAGATCAAGTGAAAAATACAGTCATACATAAGGTAAGGGTTTCCTCATCTCATTTCAATTTTTGTGAGATATTCTATATTCACTACTATTACTTTTTTATGGTGGATTTATACTTAAGATTGACTTATAATATCAATAATCTCTTTATTTTCATAGTATTCAATGTATCATTTCATGTTTATTAATTTTTGGTCATATGATTATATTGGTTACAAATTGGTAAGGGTTTTCTACAAAAACCATTATTTTCTTTCGGGTTACTCTTATACTCTTAACACCTTAATGAAATTAATAATTATTATTATGTAATAATAATAAATTATTTTTTAATGTTCTATATATATTTAACAAACATAATCCTTCTTTTTTTATGGGGATTAAAATGTTTTAAAATGATCTTTAAAAAATTCTCCCCGATAAACAAGCTCGATTCAATGAAATTCATGAATTATTTCCCATTTTATAGTGCAATATAAAATCCATTTTAAACCATATTTATTTTTAAAAAAAAATCATCGAAAAACTATATTGCTACATTTTCAATGTTATGAATGAAAACATGACTTTCTTCATTAAAATCCCTTTAATATTTTCCTTAAACTGAACTAAAATGTTTTACTTCTGAAGATTATTTAAAAAATACTTCTTACATGATTCCACATCAGTGGGAAAACATTTATGCCTAAAATATAATTTCAACGTCCATCCCTTTTTTTCTAGGATATACGTGTTTATAATTTGATTTCATTAAAAATACTAATGATCTTCTAAAATAACTCTTCTCTCAAAATTAAAAAAGTATTTTTCTCATAACATGTTTTATTTTATGAGATAAATGCCCTTTTCATCACTTATTCCTTTCATGTGGTGTATATAATACCCTTTTTATATAATATCAAGTGTCTATATATTCAGATGAAATTATAAGGGATTATGATTTGAATTTTTCATAGTCATATGGGACACTTTAGAATGTTTTTGGATTATTTCCTCAAGAATTTTTCAACAGACTCCTTTATGATTATCTTTGTCTATATCAACATCCTTGTTGAATCTTGTCATTCACAGAGGCCAATATCGTATGATATCATCTAAAAATGTTTTTGAGGGCTTTTCGATTAGTTTGACTATGTAATTTCTATCTTTGATACCATTCACCATAATACTCCGAATAGTTAGTGTATATTTTTAATGATTGGAGAAAGTTATTTACATTTCATATGTTAGTTTCAATATGAATTTATTTTTGGATTATATTCACCCCTTTCAAATGAGGAATACATTAGAATTATTTTGTGATTTGTGGGACCAACTATAGCTCCTAGAGGCATAGGTATGTCTCATGAGACAAACTAGTGTCATGACATGAGTCCTCGACAGAATGGTTATTATGGTCATGGAACGAGGACATAATGGAGTTATTATGATGTTGGAATTATTTATTCCCTCATTATTAAACAGGTAATTGATTTTCCATGTGGTTATTGGACTATTATAATAATCATGGTTATGTTTTATTATGGAATTATTTATTCTTCTCTTATTCATTCCATGTTATACACCAGATTATTTTTTTAAAGTCATGTGTTATTAGTTATTTAATATGCCTGATGTTTATGTTCAAAATATCTTCTATTGTATTTCTAACCCTTACTGATCATCTGAGATCACCCATTTCTTGTGTTTCTTTTCCCCAAGTTATGAATAAGGGATCTTTGAATAAGCTTTCAAGGATGTAGTTTTATTTCATTTTATTATGTATTGTGTTTTGTTTTCATTTTTCAATATAATTTGGGTATCATGAATGTAATCTGGTCATCCAAGACTGCTAAACTATTAGTTCATTTGGTATTTGATTCTGTATAAAATGACAATGTAATAAAATAATGCATTGGCTCTGGGATTCTTGGGTCAGGTTGTTACAATATATATATCTATTAAATTAATATGAATGTCTATTATGAATTGATGTTTACATATGTTGTTCCATGGGGAAATTTTTTTATTGTATTAACCAGAATATCTATTCATATTATGGATTCATTAGACATATTATATGATTGTAATTCCAAATAATTATATACACCCTTGATTCATAGATAAAAATCTTGAGATAAAATATATTTAGTATTTAGTTTATGTCTAGCCACTTATTTATGATATCATGGAGTAAGCTCAAGAATGTGTAGTTTTGATATTTAACCTTATGCATCCCATCACAATTATAATTTTTATTATTATTTGTGTGATCATTTATTTCCATTTTATTTCATCCTTTGATATGATATGTTCATTTTATCATTTATATAACATCAATTGATTTATCTATTATTTATATATTATATATTCCATTATTATAAAATGTTGTAACCCACCATATATTATCCCTTTACTTTTCATTAGATCTCATCCCAATATATTGTTTCCATTTACCCCCCTCCCCCATTAATAATGAACATTATTACATATGATAAAAGGATGATCTAGGATAAATAATAAATTTGGATATATTTTTTTAATTTACTAATATAATGTTCATGTATGCGCCTAGTCTGTAGATATTAATAATCATATAGATCATGTATATTGTGATATTATATATTATGTACCACTATAACAAATAACAACCATATATGGATTATTATATCTAGTGTTGTCATGTAATGTAAGGGCTTCGAGGTTTTCTCTCATACCTTTTATGACCACATCAATGAGAGTTAATTTGGAATTAAAATATAAAAATCTTATCTTCATTATAACACTCCTTTATCAGCCTAATGATATTGATTAATGAAAAATGATCTTCTTAATTAGAGGATTTTCCATGACATGGCCCATATAACCAGCTTAAATGGTCCACGAATTAGTTATTACATGGATCTAAGAGTATTCACAATCCCCACGAGGTTATGACTAGAGCGGTATAATAAAAGAAGAGGGAAATATTTCTCCATCAGAGTAACACATCACGTCAAAGTTAATGTTACACAATAATAAAATAGTTAGTATTTCAAAAAAAAATCTAAGACATCAACACTCAATATCTACGAAATATGTGGATCACATATACAACCGGTAACCATCAAATCCCATTGTCCCACTAGTCAAGAACACCCACCACCCATGAGATTTTATTTCCCATTACATGCACTTTGAATGAGGAAATATAAAAATGCTTAATGGAAAAGGCATGGTGTGAGAAACAAATCCACGTAGGATCTCGCCAATCATTTCATAATAATTCCATATAAGGTAAACCCTAAATTCTCAATTTTAATTTATTAACGGATTTATACTCATTTTGAAAATCAAATTTAGACATGGTTTTTGAAAATATTTAATGAAATATATAAACCTATAAAAAGTTCAATTTCCATCCAAATAGTCCCACTCAAGTATATTTGTCAAAATAGTCATGAATAAATAAATAAATTAGAATAAAAATACCTAACTTATTTCATAAATTTTTTTCATGTAATAATTTGTTTCAATCATTGAACCGTTGTTATAATCCTTAAGGGTAGGTCATGTTGATTCATGTGGTTCTGAAAAATCTTGATGGATTACAATTGATAGTATAGAGATGTCCATATGTCTCAATACTAATGGAATAAGATAACCCCCCACCAAATAAAATCCCTAACCTCAAATATTTTTAGTAATTATGACCTCATAAATTCATTCATAGATAATATACTTACCAAGAATGCATGTCACTCTCTTATATAACTCATATATCATATAATTCAGGGTAAATTAAAAAGTCATTGGGATATCAATCATATTAATAAATCATATGTCATTTCGAAAAAATAATTCAATCGACACCAAGATCATGTTCCAAACATTCCATTTCATCTCGAAACCAACATTAAATGGTTTTATTAAATATCATGTATTTAATTTTAAATCATATCATTGAAAATTATAAAACATTTCATGCCTTTCATTTAATCATAATTATTCATCATTCCATTCCTAATCGTGGTCAATTTCCATAAATCACAATTTAATTTATGAAATCCTTTTTCTAAGTGATTGCATCACACATACACCGTGCCATTTGAAAATAATTTATGAAGGTAACGAAATCAATATTTGGAAATAAAATTAAAATTTTCTTACAATAAACTACAAATAAGGGTTTGAGTTGATAGTAATGACTTATAAAACCACCTATACCAATCGAGATCAATCTACCAATAAAGAATCCTCAATCGAAGGGTTGAATGAAATAATGATAAAGGGAAAATCAATGATCCTCCAGTTAATAATGAATGATTTAGAAGAATCGGAGAAATGAGCATCCACCACTATAAAATAAGGAGGGTGAAAAGGAAGTATAATCCTCTATAAAAAGATATTGAAAGTTTATGAACATAATTAACACAACATTTTTTCAATTTGTTTATGAAGAAATTAATATTTAAGTACCAACACAACCCCATGGGAGTATACAAAGTAGATAGGGTTGAATTAGGTATGAATAAAAGGAGTTTTTAATTTAGGAAAGGTGTATCGACCCTTAAAATAAAAATTTCAGTGAATTAGAATCCTATCACATTGTTTATATGAATGGTTTTTAAATAGTGTACCTCTTAATATAATAATGGAGAGGGATACTTGGTTTGGAAACACTAATTGAATAATCTTGTGCCAACCATGTGCCCCAAACTAGACTACATGAGAAGAACATATTTTTTAGTAATATATTTTTAAGAAATACACTATAACAATGTTTCTTTATCTAGGACTCTAAAAAAGGAACATGGTTTATTGTATAGACTCACATTTTTATATATAACTATGGTCCATCCATGTATAGAACCATAATAAAAACACCAAATATTTCCAAAAACAATTAAAATGATCAATATAATAGATAGTACAAACGAAAAAATGTATAAACATTACAAAAGTATTGGTATGTTATAATTCTCCCGAACAATATACTCTTTCTTCCCCCAAAAAACCATTCCAAAAGTCTCCATATCAAATTAATGGGCCACTTCTCCCTCATAAACAACTCAATCTCCCATATATTGTGTAAATTAAAACTGTATTCCACAACTGCTGAACCAAGGGTACAAATTTAACATCAATAGCCTTTATTTGTTAATTGACAATCATAACTAGTTTATTGGTCATATATAAATTAGTTTCCACAACAATATTATCCAAAATAAAAACATGATATTGGTAAGAAAGAATATTTCTATGATGTGACAGATATATCATGTTATAGATCAATGTCATTGAAGTTTTAAAATATAAATTGTATGCCATTATGAAATATAATAAATATTCTCAAAGGGCCCATATAACTTGATGATTACTTTCCTTAATTTTGAAGACATCAATAACCAAAAAAAATTAAAATTTCAATATAATAATCTCACCACCCACAATTGCCAACAGAAATAAAAAATGACTATCATGGGATTGAAAATAGACTGCTTTTATTAAAATTATATGATGAATCAATTTATTATTTTCCATCATATCTTAGAACAAACAAGGCTGCTCGGGGATGCTTCAACAACCTATGACAAAGAAATTATGGACCTTCAAGGCCGACCATACATGGCCTCAAAGGGTACAATCATAATGGTTGACTAGTAACTATTAATATATGAAAAATACACCATCCCAAAGTGGATATCCCAATATTCCATAAAGGAAAGGAAAAGATATTTGAGCATGTCCTTTAGAATTTGTATAGACCATTCAATCTGAACATCTTTTTAAGGATGTATTACTTTGATCAACCATACATAGGATCCCATCTATTTCTAGAGGCCATGCTAAAAGTAAAGTTATCCAGGGATCTATATCAGAATCTATGGTAGACTAAACACCATGAAATATTAAAACAAATTTTTAATAAACATTTATTATGTCATATAATTTGGTCATATTATAAATGGGTACAATTTGAGCTGATAGGTGAATCATTTTTGTCACCAACCACATCACATTCTTACCATAAGGTGTATATTGAAACTCGATTACAAAGTCCATCTATATCTCATCCCACTGCCATATTTTCAAAGGAAGTGGATAAATAAGACATAAAGGATTATAATGCTTGACCTCATTTTTTTGACAAGTATAAAAAATAGAAAAAAAATATATGATGTACCATTTCATATCTGGCTACTATAATCATCCCTATATTTCAAAAAAAAACAACTTTATTTTTCATAGATGTGCCAATAAATAGAAAAAATGACAATACCGCATAAAAACCTTTTGAAAGGGAAAATGATTGACATACCCACTATAGACTCAAAGGCTACCATTAGTAGATAGAGACAATTTTATGATAGTTTCCCCAATATATTAAGATTATGTAATGCCTCAGAACACAACAATCTAGATTTTTTTCATAGTGTATCATCTCTATAAACACCCCAACCATTGTAGCTTGTAGGTAGTGACTTAATTTATTACATTATCATGATTAAAAGGAATTGAAACTTGAAGGACCTAATAGTTTAGTATTCTTGTAAAACTAGATACCATTTTTATATATAAAATTCATTTTATTAAATAATCAAAACAAATTATTTTCATTGAAAATGCCATTATATTCATTAGCATAACCCTGAATATCCATCATAAAAAATATCTTTTAAACATGAGGAAGAAAAAAACATAAGAATGGGATGAGTTAAGATGATAATTAAGGGTTACCATATAGGGGAATATATCATAAATAAATATAAACAATAATTTAAGGTGAATAACTAAAAACACATTTCATTAATAGAAAATATTAAGCAGAATATAGCAGGAATAAATGTTGATCAAATAATTGCACATAAATAATCACATGAGAATTAAAACATAAACCTAAATATTCTTGTAGATTATAAATAACATGGATTTTCAATAAATAATATCAAAATTTGGGTAATTCATAATGTGGGACATCATAAATATACCATCATGTCCATGTCCAAAAAGACAAATAAATGGGTAAGTCCATAGCCAAAACCCGGTTTAGTTTTTCTCATGAGACATGTTGATGCATTAAGGGGTATAGCGGGCCCCACCAAACACATACTAAGTTTAATTAATTTCTCATATAAATTGGGTGAATCATAATCATCATATACATACATATTGAATCTTTCATATGAAATTTAAATAATTTCCCCAATCATTAAACATAATCATAAACTATCTAGAGTAATAAGAATAATTGTATCGAGATAGTGCATCCCCATTCCAAATGACCATAAATAATTCAGTAAAATATTTTATATGGTATCATAATAGATCACCATAAATTAATCATAATATCAAACAATGGTTGTTGAAATATATTAAAATACTCTAAGAAATCAGTTTTAAATTCTTGAGAAAAATACCACTTTACTAAAAAAACATTTATTTAAAAAGTTATGCAATTATAAAAGAAAAAATTTTAACAGAAAATATAATTGTAAAATTTTAAAAAAATTCCATAATACATTAATTCATTAGAAAATCAGAAAAATAAGCTCATTTCTTATATGTTTAATAACAATTCCTTTTAAATTTTGAAAAAGAAATATTTAAGAAGTTTATTTTAAAAAGAAAGTGTGGGAATTAACCAAATAATTATATTATATGTATAATCTATAAATAATCATAAAATAAGGGTAAATACCACTTATGAAAATAAAAAATTATTTGAAATATATTCACATCATAAAATAATCAAGGGAGTACAAGTTTAACCCAAATAATGGAAATTGGGTTAATAATTCACTTACAAATTTGTTAATAATTGAACCATTTGCCCTATATTATTAGTGACCATAAAATGAAACGTTGAATAAAATGAATATAATGAGATTAATGAAATGATATATTAAAAGTAATTATGTATACACCACCCACAAGAAATGATTTTTGAATAAGGAATATCCCACAGAAATAAAAGTGAGATGAGAAATACATATCTTATATCATAAAGTATTCTTCACTTGTTCTTATTATCATAGAGAATAAAATTATATTCAATAATTACTTAATATATAACCAAATAAAAATATATTTGATTTATTATTCTTTTATTAAGTTCACTTATGAAAATTATAATCGGTTATAGTGTTTAATTTTGTTGTGTTGATAGGGTTTGTTTAATGGTTTTAAGGTCATACCCCCTGAGTATAAACACAAGAGTAACAGTCAAATGGGAATAAATAATAAACAAGTGAAATTATATAGTATCATGAACATACATAATTTTATAGGTAACATATATTTTTTTCTTATATGGTATGAGGATGATCCATTAGGTAAAATGTTAATGACAATTTCTTACTCTATTTTTGCAGTTTTTATGACCATCACGAACTTTTATAATTTAATTTATTATTTTATTCAAATATTGGTTCTTAAACATTATATAACTTATAATATGAATATTAAAATCTTATATAACAATAATAATGGTTTTATGACCTACCATTAATGTGGTAATTGAAAATGGAATCTTTTCTTCCATGAAGACGGTGAATCGACACATTACGGACGATGTTTTTGTTTTTAAAACAAAAGCAAGTGGAAAAGAGATTGGATGATGGATATTTCATTCCAAAAATAAAATTTCTAAATATATATGTATATATATTATTATGGATTTATCATGTTAATTTGTATATGGTAGGTGAGGTAAGTATAAGAAATTAAATGAAATTAAAAGAGAAAGAGGGTGGGTTTTACCTCATGGGTGTTTTCTCTTTGAGAACCCCTTTAAGGAAATTGGAAATGGTTTTTTGGTGAGAACAGAAAGACTATATGGTGGGGAAATTTTATTAGAGAGGAATTTGGTAGAATATATTCATCATCCTAGGCTGATAAGGTGTATGGAGAAGGTGTGGTGAGGGGTGGTATTTACTGGCGAAAAGTGGGGTATTTTTTTATTATTTTATTCATTAATTTATTATTTTGGCTGAAGACTATTAATAGTGATGGTTATTTTTACTATGTTCAGTATCTAGTGCATGTGAGTTAGAAATAATTGTTACTAAATTTGAAATACACTATCTATTAACCAAACAAGTATGCATTTAGCTTGTAATGTTAAATAACATAAATTACTGTATTACACTATACACAAAAAATCAACTAATTTAGAAAAATCCCCAAAAATTACCCAAACCATATTTTGAAGAGTATAATTAAAAAATGGAATCATTTTTACGAAAATAATTTTACAAATATGATAAATTTAATTTTAAATTGAAACCATCATTTAAATGATTGTTTCATTGATAAAATAATTACTACATCATTATTGTATAATTATTAATGATAATTATTTCTTAAATAAGAATTAAAAATAAATTATCATGAATTAGATAAATTTTTTATATTTTAAAAATATATATATAGTATAATATATATTTGTAATAACACCACATTAAAAATAATATTTTTTTTAAATATGAAAGTGACATTTAGTTTTTTTTAATTTAAATAATATTAGATTCATTTTCATGTAAATTTTATCATTTTAAAAAATAAAATTAGTTATTTAGTTTTTAAAGGTTTAATTATCTTAGGAAAAATTCTTTTAATGTTTAAGGGTTATTTTCTAATCCTTATCATATTATTTTTACCTTAAATTACCCTTTTTACATTAACCATGATAATAATAATAAATTACCAATGATACTATTGATATTTTTCAATAATTAAATGATCATAATTACTAAATATTGAATTTATGATTCCAAATGTGGAATTTGTTTTAAAATTCAATTATTATAATTGGTAGAATTTAATTTAAAATTAAACTGATACAACACAACTAAAAACATTTTACCTAAAAATGCATTTTTTTAGCATAAGATTTACTTATACCAAAATAATTTATTATGATTATTAAATAAAATAAATTATATTTCAGTTAAATTGAAGTCAAATTCAAATCATAAATAGACCTTTAATATATCAAAATTGAAAATTTTATAAAAATCTATATTTTTCACTTTTCCAAGGAAAATAAGTATTTATTTAAAAAATAACCATAATTTAATTTTGAAATTCCACTGTTGAAAATTAATTTAATTTTTTCAAATATAATAAATAAAAGTGTCAAAATTTTGTTTTAAATCATGTGCACCATGAAAAGAATGTAAAATTTCCTTTTAGAAAATATAACTTCTTATGCTTAAAATTTGATTTATTATTATCTTAAGGCAATCAAACACATTGGATGAATTTAAAAAATATTGAATATGTAAAATATAAATTTCAATTATATATTTCACGAATATTTTTCAATTTAATTTTTTATGATAAGCTGACATTGTGGCCATAAAAAATTGTTTTTTTATGAAATCGCATATTTAATTTTCAGTTTTTTTTATTTTCATTTATATTTAAGTGGTTACTAATGTATTATTTTTCTAGACTTGTTTAAACTATATTTTCATAATTTAAATAATATCTTTATTTCCATAAATTTTTATGTCTATTTGATTACTATAATAATATTTAATCCATTGTTTAAGCTTTGTGTAATCTTGTTGTTTTGTGTAAGATATCAAATAAGTTAAATTTAAAAAGAGACATACCCTAAAATATTGGGATGTTATATTATCGACTCCTTCAATAAAAATTTGATATTTAAATTTAAAAATTTTATTTGTAATCATGGTGTTGTCATTTTAAAATACCCTTACAAAAATCCCACATCATCAATAGGGTTATCAAAATTTCATCTTAAATGGAGGGAAATGAAAATGTGATGGTCATAAAAAAATAGGTTTTACTATATGAGAACATTATTGGGGAGTTAAAACATGTGTATGAAAAATAAATATAACTATCATGTTCTTATGGATAGTTATATAAAAAATGGTCACTAGAATGTCTCACATAAAAAAATAAAAAAAAATATTAAAAAAAAGACCATTGATTACTCAGAAATAAATTTAAATAGTGGTGTTTTTGTTCCCAAATCCACTTCAAGGAGTTGAGGGTTTCATTTACAATCCATATAATCACATGATAAAATCTACCTATTGGACTCATTTCCATGACATAATCTCATCCTTTGTTTGTGATTTGTTGTATCTTAACATTATTTCTTAAATATGGAGATAAATATTCAAGAAAACATTTTATTCATGAGGAGATTTTATTAATCATAAGATCTATAAGTCATTAATTTAGCCATTAAATTTTTACTGAAACAAATATGGTTATGATAGGCTATCCAATTTGATAAATCATACATTAACCTTAATCAATAATATACTTAATCCATTCCATAAGTAGATAACCTTATAATTCTTTGAAAATATGTTTTCCCAAATTTAAATACCAAAAATATTGAAGGAAAGCCACTAAATTTCAAAAATCAAATTAACATATGATTTCCCAAAAAATGTATCCTTTTTTTCATAAACTAAATATATTAATACCTTAACCTCTATTAATCCTTTTTGAAAACATATATTCTTCTAAGAGTAAAATCTAATATTGTTGAGTATATTCCTTAAATCCAAACATCATAATAAAATAAATCACTCGATAACTAACCACATTCATGGTCACCGATACTATCCCATAAAAATATTTTTATTATTATCTCATTATGAAACACATATTTATGGTTATCATTCCCAAGACATTTGTTTTTAATGAGATCAACTTATAATAAAATAATTTTTCTTGATTACTAGTGTTATTAATCACATGCATCCAATTCCTTAAAGAATAAGCATTTCCATACAATCCTTATATGTATCATTATTATAATAACTAGAGTATTATTGATTAAATAATCAAATAACACAATTCTTAAATCCAAACACAAACTTATTAATCATTTATCTACCTATGTGGTAGTATTATATGTTTTCCCATGATCAATTATCCCTTTTTGGGGTATATTATTTTGACACTTGATAAATTGATTTGCACAGTGTCTCATATATTTATAGTTGATGAATTGTACATGGGAATCCTTTTTCTTAAATTTTAAATCCGAATAATGGTCGAATTTATCTCCCAAATTTTATCAAACTCCCATTCATTTTAAGTAAGTCCTAGGTTTTTTCTTTCAATAATTATCGCAAGAGAGAAAATATGTATTTATCATCTTTCCTTTAACTATTGTTTTCCTAGCTATACTCTTATTCTTGTTCATACTAATAAATCCATAAGATTTATAGAGTTATTTTTCTATCTAATAAAAACATTATACTATAAACTCATATGATGAGAATGTTTTCGAGACTATTTCACTTCTAAAAATTTGATTAAAACCATAAAAGATATGATAAATCATAATATTTAGAACATGTTCACCAGGAAGGTTCACATTACATATGCTAAGTGCTATTTATAAATGAAAACATTGAAAAGATTATATATTATCATTTATAATCCAAAAAATAGTGAATGAATTATCACAAAATGAAAATTTTATGCATATATAATCTCATAAACATAAACATTTATTCTTTGGGATGTTCTTCTATACTAATCCTCAAAGTATATCATAGGGTTATTTTCTCTAATATTTGTTTGTATAAATCTAGTTTCTACTATTTCTACAAAACGTTTCCTGATTACAACTATAAATACCCTAACCCTAGTTGCTCGGAGTCAATGCCTTACTTTATTACATTGGAATTATTATAGGGAATCACATCCAAAAGGAATTATCAGTTTATAATTCATGGAAAACTATACACTTATTTTAAATTTAAAATACATTTTAAAATAAAAAATGTATTTTTAGTGAGAAAACCCTGATTACCCTTTGCGTAACCCTTTATATAAATCATAATTAATTTACTATAAACCTGATGGAAAATAAAACATAAGAAAGGCATGAATTTAGATCCTCCAAAAGGGTGATCATACATAAAAATCTATAAAAAACATAAATAATAAGTTAAGGTGAATAACTAAAAAGACAAGTCATTAAAACATAATATTGAGAATAATATGATAGGAATAAAAGACAATCAATTAATTCAATATAAATAATCACAAGAGAGTGAAAATTAACCCTGTATATTGTAATAGTTAAATAATCACATTAATTTTCAATAACTAAATTGATAAAGATGGACTGCATAATGCGGGACATCATAATCATACCATCAAGTCCAAATCTAAGAATTCTATATAAATGGGTAATGTCTCAACCAAAACCTGATCTAGTTTTCCTCATGAGACCTATTGATGCATCGAGGGGATATCATGGGCCTTGCCTGAAACATACTAAGTCTAATTCATTACTCATATTGAAGGGGTGAAATATAATCAAGAAATACATTCATAGTGAAACAATAATATGGGAAGTAAATAATTTCCCCAATTAGTAAACATACTAATAAACTATCCTGAGTAATAAGAAGAATGGTGTCAAGATATTACATCCCAAGTCAAAATGATCATAAATTATTCAATAAAACATATTTTATCGTATCATAAGAGATAAAACTAAATTAATCATAAGATCTAACAAAGGGTTTATACATAAACAAAAATACTATAATAAAATTACTGAGAAATTCTTGAGAGATATACAACTTTATTTTGAAATCATTTATCTAAAATGTTGCGAAATAATAATAGAAAACATTTTACTTGAAAAAAACATTATAAAACTGAAAGTTCATCCTCAATAAATTAAGTAATCAAGAAATCAAAAAAATATTCCCATGTCATATAAGTTTAAAAAACATTCCCTTTAAAGTTTAAAAAAGAATCATTTAAAAGATTATTTTTAAAAGAATGTGTGAATGTTAACCAAATGATTCAATTATTTTTATTTGCTATAAATAAACATTAAAAAAATCGAAATACTAATAATGATGATAAAAATTTATTTGACACATCATAACAACAAAACATAATCAATGGAGTATAATTTTCGCCCAAAAATGGAAATTGGGTTTAGAATTCTCTTACGAATTTAAATAGAAAAATTGTAGGTCCCATAAAATTAATTATCATCCAATGAAACATTTAATACAATGAATATAAATAGATTCATGATATAATATATCAAAATTTATTATACATACACCACAAAAAAAAATAAGGGGTGACTAAAGCATATCTCTTTGAAATAAATGTGAGATGAGAAACCCTTAACTTATGTGCGAAAGTGTTCGACAATTTTACATAATATACTGGATAATAAAATTAGATGCCTAAATTAATTAATTAATTACCTATTAATCATATATTTTATTTATTATATTTTTATAAAGTGCATTTATGTCCATTTTGATGGGTTACAATATTTAATTATGTTTTTGTGGGACTGTTTATTTTATGGTTTTATGGTCAGTTCATGTGAGTATAAATATGGGAGTTACTGTAAAATGGGAAAAACCTCTCCAAAAGTTAAATTATTTGTTATAAACTAATCTAAATAATTTTAAATTCTACGATATATTATTTGGATATATGGTATGAGGATGATTCATTTGAAGAAATATTGATGATATAATATTAATTTATTATGAAGGTTTTTACGACCATCATGAACATGTGTTATTTTATTCAACATTATGTTTATATATTGAGAACTAAACATGATATAACTTATAATATATTTATATATATATATATATATCAATCTTATTAAACCATAATAATGGTTTTATGACCATACATGATGTTGGTAGTAGAAAATGAAAACTCGTCATCTGTAAAGGTGGTGAATAGATATATCATAGATGATGTTTTAATTTTTTTTTAAAGAGGGGAAGAGATTTCATGACGGATGTTACATTAAAAAATACTATCTATATATACATTATACTGAATTTATCATGTAACGTTTTATAGGAGATGTTATGGAAGGATAAGAATGAAATGAAATTAAAAGAGAAAGAAGAAGGGTTTTACCTCTTGAGTGTCGTCTCTTTGAGAACCTCCATAAGGCACTTGGAAATAGTCTTTTGGTGAGAGAAAATAGAATAAAACGTGGGGAAGAGGATTTGGAGAGTAATTGGAAAAAATATAAGAAATATAAAAGGCTTATAAAGTTTGAGGAAATTGGATGGTGAGGGGTGGTATTTATAAGGGATAAGAGGGGTGTTTTTTTATTATTTTATTCATTAATTTATAATTTTAAATCAAGACTCTCGATAGTGATGATTCTAGTATATCACTATAGTAAATAGTAAATTTTATTTTTAACTAATGGTTCAAACATCATCCATACACAATCCATGTCTCTAGTATTCATTTACTTAGGGTATAATGTTAAATACCATATATTACCATATTTTAATATTCACCAAAAATCCAATTATTTTAGAAAAATCACAAAAAATAACCAAACTAGTTTTTTATATTTATATTTAATGAATTTACTCCATTTTATACACATAATTTTCTAAATATGAAGAATTTAATTTTCATTTGAAATCATCATCTATATTATTATTTCATTAATAAAATACTTATTTAATCATGGTTATAAAATTATTTAAGGTAATTTTTTCTTCATTATTAATTAAAAAAATTACCTTGATGTAGGAAATTATTATGGATTTCAAAATAATATCTATAGTTGAATAAATATTCAAAATAACCACATATTAAAAATAAAAAACATATTAAAAATTGGAACTTTATTTTTTTTGTGTTTCAATAATTTAAGTAATATAAAATACATTTCCCTAGAAAAGTGTCCATTTCATCACCAAAATAAGAACCATATGTGTTACAAGTCGATTTAACTTCATAAAACAAATTTTCATATAGTTTTAGGGTAAATTTCTAATCCTTATAATATTATTTTTCCCTTAAATTTCTCTATTTATCCTTAACCGTGGTAATAAAAAAATTACCAATGTTATTATTCATATTATAAAAAATAATAGGATCATGTTTACTAAATAATAATGTTTTGATTCTAAATATTGAATAAATTTATTAAAATTCAATACACTTATTTTTAAATTAAACTGATAAAATAAAACTATATACAGTTTTTCCTGAAAATAAAATTTAGAAGGCCAAAATGTACTTATAAGAAAATAAGTTATAATGACGATTAAAATGATATAAATTATATTATTTTATAAATGAATATTATTTAATTTTCATTGAGATTATATTCAAATCATAAATGTATCTTTAATATAATTAATTTGGTAAATTTATAAAAATATGTGTTAATCACAATTCATTAGAAAATAAATATTTTTCTGAAAAAGAACCAAAATTCAACCTAATCTAAATTTTTTCATGCCTTTTTTAAAAATTAAGTTTATTTTCTTAAAATATAATTTATAAAAGTGTAAAAATATATATTTTGAACAAGTATTCCATGAAAAAGTGGTAATATTTCCTTTAAAAAAATATTCATTTTTTTATTAAAATTGGATTTATTTTTATTTTAAGAATATCAAATTTATGTGTTTAATATTAAAAAAATTAATTGAATATTTAACATAAAAATATAATTAAGATCATATACTAATAGTTATTAATTTAACTTATTTGGATAAAATTCTATTATGTTCATAGTTGATTTTAATAAAAACATATCTTTATGTTCAATTGGTTTTCATTTTCATTTCCAATTAATTGGTAACTAATGAATTCATTTTAAAAACATATTTATAATTTATTTTCATGATTTACATAATATATTTTATTCTCTCCATTCCAAAAACAAGGTGATAACTATAATAAAATTTAATCAAATTTTAAGCTCTATGATTGCTCTATCTTCAATGAATGATATCAATGATGTTAAATTTAAAAGGAGACAAAATATAAATTTATAGGGTGTTACAATCTCAGGATGTGAGTATATATACTGAAATTCAATATAAAAAACTATATTATATCCCCTCAAACTCTATAATTCTTATGAGAAAATTGATCCATCAAACCCATTGTTCTGATTATTCATTCCTTACCTAGGATGATAGTTTTATACTCAAAGGATCAGAAGTATTATTCCACATACAAAGGACTTAGTCATTGTAAAAATAAAATTTCTAGAGGAACTATACAAAATATCACTTTTGAATATTCAAATAATTTTTTAGGATCTACAAGTGAGGATTTAATGATCAAATTAGATGGTAAAAATTTATCAAAAAAGTTAATTCCACCAATTCTTAAAATCTTGCATCATATCTTAGAGCTCAAGATAATGTGTGTGATATTTTTTATCATGATTAAAAATTGATGAGAACCACAAGACAAAATGTGATCGCCCTATATAATAATTTATTAAAAAGTGAATCTTGATGCATCATAAAAAACCACATAGACTTATCATAGTTCAATATGAGTCATCATTGGAAATAAAGTTAGGAAATTATTCAACTCATTAAAATACGTTTTAAATTTAAAATACCATAGGCAATTTACTCCCTTATGAGTAAGAGTTTTCAAAAAATAATCCATCATTGAGAAATAATATAGTAAATTGATATAATACTCAGTTAAGTGCAAGAATATTTTAATCTCAAAGAATGTTTTTAGATCCTCCCGTGTCATAAAATTTGTCTCCTTCTCAGGATGAACTGAATTTATATGTTTTTGAACCACATGTATCATTAAATTTACCTCCCAAATCATGATTTATCATTTATACATCAGGTAATATTGTTAGATATTTTTAAAGTCGTATTGAACTACTCTTAAGTGTCTCATGAAGTTCTCCTTGGTCTTGTAGTAATCCAATATAAAATCCATAAATAACACTATAAAAATTATTATACGGATGGAAGATCATGTTTATAAATTCCATGAACGTAATAGGATTATTGGTTAAAACAAAATGAATAATAGGGAAATCATAATGGGAATACCATATCCTAAATTTTGTATTAGAGATATCAAAATCATTGATCCTATTTTAGTGATAACCATAATGTTTTTTGATGTTTGAGATCCACTAAAAACCTTTTACATGGTCAAAAAATTATCAATTTTGGGTAACAAATACTTCTTCTTCAACTTAACGTGGTTGAACTTATGATTTTCAAAAAAAGAAGAAGGGACTTATAGGCCATTTGGGTAAAAGGAATTAACGCTACCCAAGGAAATAGATGATATTCAATAAATCCTTTAGTCATCAAATTATCACACTAACTTTTTAACTCCTTCATTTGAGTTTGGGGAAATCATTAAGAGAGAATATAAATAGGATGGTTTCTTGGTACCAAGTTGTTGTAAATATATACATTTTTTACTAGTGGTTTACAAGAAAATTAATATGGAAACATATAGGGAACTAAATAGAAACTTGATTAATACATTCATATAAATAACCCCTCTCTAAAATAATGTAAAACCTAGATATCATCCTTCACAACTCTTATAGAGGAGGCCTGGCATGAATAATCCGTGGGTTTACGTTTCCCTAAAGTCCTCGCACACCCGATTAGGGAATTTAATGGAGACCCATTAAAGATATAAATTGATGCAATCTTTATTATTGATCATCTAATCAAAACAGATAATCATATTTGTAGGTTTTATTTCATATCAAGAAGCAAATTTTCTTGAGGAATCTCAATTTATGGTAAGGATAAAGTAAAATAAGAGAATCTGATACCTCGATATCCCTTCATCCTAATAATAATTTCAATTTCTATCACATAAGGGATGAACTATATAAGGATATTCAATTGATATATATTACATGTTGATATAAAATAATGATACATTCCAATATGAAATAAAGTATTCACTAAGGTTGAATCAATAGTAATGGTTCCTTTGACTATAATAGGACCCACATCAGTTTCCATTAGAGACTCATCCACTACGTAAAGAGGATTCATTAATAATGAATGTGGTTGGAACCCCTTATTTCATGAAGAATATGAAATCCTTGTATAACCACTTTTTATACAAGACCCCATGCCATTATGAACAGTAGTAAAAATATGGAAAAGAATTACAAGGGACCCGAGTGTCCTTATGAGCTAAAAATATTTGGTCTATTTTTAAAAACCTCTATCGAGTTCCCAATATTTCCACATTTTAAAAAATTCTATGAAATTACACTAGAAACCATATACTATTTAGAATAATTCTTCTTTTGAGATCCTCAACTACTATTTCCACTATCAAATTCATGTAGCTTCCTCTTCCCTATTATTGCAGTCTCTGGAACTATCATGAGTAGTATGAGGAACTCCTATCAAACCTAAGATATTGTCTATGCCTAGTTCATCCCTTGAATCTATATACATAACATCTATATATGAGGTTATATTCTATAGGAATACCTAGATTCAAATATCTACTCAATGAACCATCTCAAATATCTAATCTTTCAACTTCTCATTTTATGATACCTTAGGTGAGAAAAGAACACGCTCCAAAAAATGGTTGTCATACAGGGTTACTAATCGATCACCTTGATTAAATTTATGGAACTATCTCAACATATCCAACACCATCTCTTCTAGATATAATTACTCCACAAAATGAGCCCTAAATCCTTTTTACTCTAATATAATTCCTTCATGTTTAATCTATTGTATTCCAATTTCTTATTCTAGTTCATTTAAGTTTGAAGATGATATTTTTTACTATTACAACATCAAGATTCTCTAAAAACTAAAATATTTACTCATCCATTTTTAACAACTTTTATACCACATAAATATCATTAGTTTCCTAGAATGATTCTATATTATAATTAACCTTATCATGGGAACTATCTTTTACTTCATTTATATGAGGGTAAACCTCTATAGCCTGAACAAGAATATGTGCTATAATATATCCTTGATCATTGAATTCATTCATGAAAACCTCTACATGTGTCTGATCATGTAGAGTGTTATAATGTCATGGTTCATTCTATCCAAATCTACTCTTGTGGGAATGGTACAAAACTACATTAAAAAATAATAATGGAATCATTATTCAAGACACATGAGATCATAAACTCTATTAATCAGAAAAAATCTATGAATCCAGATTCTTACCTCCATTTTTGAGGTTAAAATCATTTAATTTCATCAAAGAAATATTTTTTCTACAACCCATGGAAACTTAAGGATTGTTATGATAATATATAGCTATAAACTTACTTAACATATTCCTATTAAGCCCTAGTAATACTTACTCATATCAATCATGTTATCAAAAACTGCATGTTGACATCAAAGTGGAATCATGGACACCTCTAATACCAATTTCTCATCACCTATCCTAGATAACCCACCTTAATGGTACCTACACTGGTTGTGACATGGCCTAAAGGGTGTTACCAATCCTAATGGGTTAGTGAATAGACCATATGAATTGAAAAAAAGAGGGTATTATTTCAACATCATAACTACTCATCAAGTCAAATAACTGAATTTATAGAAATAAAATAATCATTATGACAAATACTCCCCATGAGTGAGTTATTATAAGCTAATAGATACATGTCTCTAAATGATATTTTAACCTTATTTCTCACATAAATCCTTCATATAATCAACACCCAAACTCTATTAAATAGGTCTAACATATCATCAACTGGTCACTACGGTCTCCCATGGTCCCACTAGTAAACTACAAAAACCACCATTGAGGGGTTATTTTTTTCCAAGACCTAGATTAAGAAAACGTAAAACCATTATAATGAAAGGGAAGAGTGTAATAAACAAATACCAATAGGATCTCACAAATAATTTCAAAAAAATCCTTATTAATTAAATCATAACATATCAATGTTAAATTAAATAAGGAATCCTTATCATTTAATAAATAAAAGATAAAAATTATTTTCAAAACACTTAAATATAAGTAGAAAATACAATAAAAAAGTTTCATTTCCAACAAAATAGGTATGCTCAAGAATATTTTTCAAAATAAGTATGAATAAATCATTTTATAAAAATTTACATTCAAAACTTATTTTAAATAAATTTGGCACATAATTATAATTTTCAATTATACCACATGGTTATAAGACTCAATTATTAGTTATGTCATGTTATGGGGTTCTGCATAACCTCTATGAATTATGGCTCCTAGAGTGCACATGTCCCAAGGGATCATGCTTCGGGGAATAAGAGAACACGCCAATGACTAAACTCTTTCCCATAAAGTTATTTCGTTAACATTTTCCTTATCAAATAAATCCAAGGTAATTTGTTTACCTAGAGTGTAAATCATTTTCTTAAATAACCAGGATCTCATGAACTTCAAGGTAAATTTATCATTTAAGGGGATATCAATCATTTCAATCGGCCAAAAATATTTTCAAAAGACCATTTCAATCAACCCCATCTTTAAATTTTAAAACATGAAATATCATATCAAACCAAAATCAAGTTGTTTTAACAAATATTATACCATTCAATTCCGACCATTTCATTTCAAATCATAAAACGTTCCATGCCTTTTGTCTCATCGAAATCAGCCTTCAAGTATTTAATTTCAAATCTAGATCATTTTGATGAAATTAGTATTTAATTTTACAAAGTCATTTCTAAGAGATTTCATCAAACACACAACATTCCATTTCAAAATAATTTTTTAGGATATTCAAATAAAAATTAGGAAATAAAATATAAATCCCCTTAAAACCAATAATAAACAATAATATCAATTTATTGATAACCTCCTACTAGAATTCAGATTAATCACCAAAAAATTATTCCTCAATCAAAGTGTTGAAGGAATGAATGGTCAAGAAAGAATTTTAGATCAAAAAATCAATAATTCAAGATCTAGATCTATCAACCCCATGAGGATCCATCACTCTTAGTGAAGGAGAGAGAAGAATAATTCACAATCTAAAGAGATTACAAATATATGAAGATGATCAACATAACATCCAACACTCTGCTCCTTGATATAACATGGTTATAAGCTAAAAAAATACACCAAGGGAGCCCCTAAAGTATAAAATTACATGATAGGATTGAAAATGAATATATTATAATATAAAATAGGTATATTGGGACTTTACATATGAATTTAATAGCATTAAAATTAAATCTCATGGTGTGGACAAATGATTCAAAAAATCATGTACTAACTAAGTGCTTCTTATTGAGATAGTGGAGAGGGATTCATGGATTGTCTATATGGTTTGAGAAATTGTGAAAACCTATCTGGGTTATTGTAAAATTTATCATTTTATGGAAAACCATACCCCAATCATTGTCCCTCATCTATAAATCAAAGACAAGGAACACGATTTACTGAACGGACCTGTATGGATTTTCCCTACCTTGTGAAACTGCTCATAGTCCTAGAAACCTCAGAAAACCACAAGATTATCAATAGGAAAAGTAAAACAATATCCACGTAATTGAGGATAAAAAATAATCAATGCTATTACCAAATAGTGGTGACAGGATATTATAGGATAACTCTATTTACTATAGTGGTTCCCTACTTCCAATTCAAAGGTGCTTTATTTCAATGAGTGTTTGGACTAGTTTAAAAACCCATGGAAAATCTAGTTCCTTGTATTTATAATATTGGTATCAATTATTCAATATTTATAAATTATTTGTTACCAAAGTTGGCACCAATGGAACTACATAGAGAATTGGGAACATGGTTGACAGATTCAGTCTCACTAAGATGGTGGTATTTTAATATTTGAATCACCTTCATGTGAATAAATTACTAAATTTATATACGCTTTTAATCAATATTCATTACCATTTTTCTTATTATTTAGGAAATTTAGTGGGAAGGTTGTTCATGTGGGCCTTAGTATTATCTATAATCACATTGTATTCAAACCCTATATTTTAGAGGAAAATATTGAAGATGAATTAATCTCGAATATGTGTCCCAATGTCTATTTGTATAGTAAATAGTTAGGAATTATATCTATATATACATAATAATGTTTTCAACCCCCTAGAAATAAAATAAAATTATTCACGAAAGTTGACATGATGTATCCAAGAAAATATTATAGTTAGAACAAATGTATAATATCTTTTGGAATTAGAAACTGTGAACCTCTTATCTTGATGAATATATATTTCATATTAATTTGGAAGTATATTCTATTAATATTCATGTTCAATTATATATTATTATGACTTATGGAATCTTCTGTGATATAGTTATTATTTTCCTTCTTTTATTAGTGCCATGTTATGTTTTTATTCCTCTTTTGACACACTGTTTTATGTTGGTGGGGAATATTGGGTGATGTTTCCAAATTATATATTTTGATCAATAATGTGGTATTTGTTTTCAATAAGTAAAAATTTAAAAATATATTTGGTAACAATTTATGTACCTAATAATATATTAAATAATATAATGAAGTAGGGAGATTGATTGGTTTAGAATATAACTATGGGAATTTTTATATTTATATACTCCGGGATTTAATGAATTATCTATTTATATTATTGATCATAATGAATTATATTATAGAATAGATTCAATGATTTGAAAGAAGTTAATTTTATGAATATTTTAATCTATATATAGACTAATTTTCTTCTAGGAAATTTGTATACAATATACTATTTACAAATTGAAAAACTAGACGAGTTAATGAAATTGATGATATGAGGATCCCTAGAAATCAATAAAGGTTCAACTTCTTATTTTAGATAATTATTAAACCACCATATTCACTCTAATAAATCATTAATCTCTTGATGATGAGATTTTTGATATAAGTGACATGAGGTATGATGAATCTTCCTAAATATTTTGTTTCTATGAAGAAAAAATATTTTTATCGATTCATATGAGAAATAACCCATGTGTTATTTGATTGATGAAATATTCATGGAACAGAAGTTTCACCTGGATGATTAATCTAATTGAGTTATGTGTTTGAGTTGAACTAATTTACGTTCTATATTCATTGATTAAGTCTTGAATCACTAACAATGTAATTCTTGATGAGTTTAAAAAGGAGTTGAGTTAGTTGAGGAAGTGAAATATTTAATAAAGTATTGAATAAAGTGTTTATTTTTTTGAATTTTCCAAGGTATTATTAAAGAATATTTAAATATGTACTAATTTTGTTTAAAATTATTTCATATTTCGAATATAGAGTTAATGTTGATGGAGAACTCTGGATGAGATTTGAGGTATTGAGGAATCGAGTTAGAGAATTTAAATGTAGCTACATATGATTAATATCAAAATTTAAAAATGTATGTGCAATTAATAAGATATATATGTTTCTTCTGTTTTTATTCAATATTGATGTTTTTTATGTATGTGAAAATTGAAAATTCTGAAATGCATGAATAAGTAATTTAGAGAATTTTAAAGGTATATAAAAGTAATATTACTCTCCCATAAGAAATATTTTTGGATTAAATGAGATTAAACCAAAGTATCCAATTCTCATGTAATAGTATCATGTTCACTTGTATGAGTAAATCATAGGATAAATAATAGTAAATTTCTCTCATAAATTATTTAACTAGCTGCTATGTGAGATATTTGATAATAACAAATGAGATATTTTACATCAGGACCGAAAATATTGGTATTCCACATAGGCCAACTATAAAGATATGGGTGACTCCAAAATCTCACCACATATATTCCATGAGTTTAAAACTAAAATTGATGGTATATGACTTTCAAAAATTGGGGGAATTATATAACACCTGAGCATCAATAATAGTAATCGTTTCTTTTTATAGAAATAATAACGCAATAAAAAAAGATTCATTCAAGAATATTCCCAAAATTTTATAAATTTTATTAAATTAAATTAATATGAATTATAAATTTATCAAATAAAAATATATTCGAGTGAATTATTCATATGTTTCAGAAATAGTTGATTTTTGGGTGAATAGTGAAAACTAAAAATTTCTCAAAACTATCACGTTTATTAAATTATAATGATATTAGAATAGCTAGAAATAGTAATAAAATGTATTTATTGACTATATATATATATATATATATTTCTACAATAGAATAAATTCATATAAAAATATTATTTTGAACATAGAAGTATATTCTTAACATTTGGAAAAACTGTGTATTATTTTTATTCCAATATAAATTATTTTGAGTTCATCACTTTGAGTAGAGTTTATAAAATTTATCCTTTAGTTTTGTATTTATATGAATGAACATTATTTATAATATTATTTAATGTATTCAAATTAATATAATAGTAATCATCATTATGCATTAATCTGCTATAAAATAATTTTTCTTCTTAAAAATACATTTTTTAATCAACATTTTCAATCAATTTTTTGCATTTATTTTAAAATTATATTCCTAAAATTATATAAATTGGATAATATAAAATTTAATCCCTATTTTGAATCAACATTATAAATATTATGTAATAATGTAAACATAATTTTTAGTAATAGTGAATTGTAAAAATAAAAAAAAAATTAAAACAGTTAGCGTTTAAATAGTTTTACCAGGAGTAAAAATAAGGGAGAAGGATAAAAATTCAACATAAAATTTTATTAATATTATTGGTAAAATATATTTATACATTAAATTATATTAACTTGTACTTCATGTTAATTGTTTTCCAAATACACAAATAAAATAGCTTTATGTTATTTAAATCCTTTATGTAATTCCATGTGTGTCCCTCTGCACACTTATAAAAGGGAAAATATTCTCCTACCTTATTAAAAATAATTTTTAACAATAAATTAGAAAATAACTATAAAAATTTCATAGATTCATTCTCATCATTCTTGAGATATGGGTTTTCTTCAATAACCATCCTATGAAGGGTTAAGGTGTAATTTGAAAGGTGTCTCACAGAGAAGTTGTATCCTTCTTTACTTGATATTAAAAGGAATATTTCTTATTCTAGTTATAAACAATATATTGTATCCATAATTTCATAATTAACCTAGTATCACCAATATAATAATGTTTTCTTTTGATTATTGGAAAACCATAATCCATCTCCTTCCTATAAAATTTAAACTGGTGTTATTGCTCGTGTGTATGTACGAACTACCATTTCATTGAGAAATATGTTTTATTTCTAAAAGGTTACTTTTATAGGTAGTAATAAAAAATTTATAATTAAAATACATAATAAATATTACATGAATAATTTTCTATAAATTTTATATTATGATTATAACTTAGCATATTCATACCCATTTTGTCTTCATAACACACTCTTATTTAGGTTGGTTTTACAACATACTTGAGTGGTTTTATGACATAAATAATTAAATAATTTTGAAATCTCTATATTTTATGTAATAATAATATATAAATGAATTTATTAACATTATTTATATTTTTGAACCGTGATCAATGTGTAAGGAATAGAACTACTAAACTGAAACATTGATGAATAATGAAACATTTATCACCCAGAATAAGGGT
Source organism: Viscum album (assembly GCA_963277665.1). Taxonomy (NCBI): domain Eukaryota; kingdom Viridiplantae; phylum Streptophyta; class Magnoliopsida; order Santalales; family Viscaceae; genus Viscum; species Viscum album. Next base: position 696,424,673 of record OY728128.1, read on the forward strand.
TTTAATAATGAATTATTAATAAACAGGTGATAAGGTTTTATTACTGTATTATATATGGTATTATAATTATGAATAATGTTTAATAATAGAGTTATATTGAATTTAAATTTATCATACATGTGGTTAAAAGAACCTTCTTGGAAAGTAAAACATGTGGTAAGGGTTTTATGATACAATCTCAATTTTTAAGGGGATTGTTTAGGATTAAATTTTTGATGATGAAATTATGTTATATATCACTAAAAACAATATTTTCTCATAACCTATATATATTTCTAGACATAACATGTTTTCATATAATTTTATTCTTTCATTGAACTCAAAATTCATGAAGAATTTATTTAAGGAAACCAACTTTTTTTCTATTCTCTTGGGATTATTTTTCTTCATTTTATATATTTATTTAACATTTTTTTGAGAATATTTTTAAAATTAATCAATTATTTATTAAATTCATTTTATTCATTTTTTACAATCCACAAAAAGGTTTAAAAGGTCGTTTATTTTCATTTTATTAATGATGTACTTTTTATCAAATTTTCTATTGAAATCATTGATTGAACACTTATGAGATGAATTTTTTTCCCACCATCAAGACATTTAATTTCCTTGAATTTTATTTTATAAGTATTCATGGATATTTTTTATGAAATTTTTTTCTTAATATTCTTGAAATTTTTACATTTAAAACAAGTGATTTTAAAATGGAAAGGGTATTTTTCTCAAGAAAAGTGATAAAGATATTTTAAAAGTATTTTTACTATATATGCATCCATTGATTAATATTTTGGTTTCTTGGGATATAATCTAATGATAATTTCCACCGTATTTATCTAGATTCCCTAATCTCATGTTGTTCTATTTGTTGAAAACAGAAAATATTAAAACTTCATATGCTTATTTTTTATTACGAATGCTTTTTTTGATTATATCATTGGGTATCACATGGTAAACTACTATGTGTATTTAATATATGGATTACCACTTTATGAATGATAAATTGAAATATGGCCTTTATAGTAAGATTATGATGTCTCATATTATAAATGTTATCATTATGAAACTACTTTTTTGTCCATGTGATTATTTATGTTGATATATCATCCATTGATTTAGTCAACTTTTTATAATATTAGTTATATGGTATATTTGATTATCTTTTATATATTCCAAATTATTTATAATTTATTTATCATATGATAAATTATGTTTCACTATTTCCCTTTATGTGCATCTGATATCACACTTTGTTATGTTTTTCAATACTTCTATTACTAAGATGCTTTATGAATGATTTTTGGGATATATGAGAAGAATTTGTAAATTTTACACATAAATATTACATTTTATTTCATGTTTTCAAATATAATATGATAATAATTTATTTATCTAGTCTCCTAAAACTAATAAACTATTTAATCCATCATGTGTTGATCTATTGTATATTTTTTCAATGTAGTAAATCAACTACCAACTCCAGGTTATTGGAGTTTGTGTGTTATACTTACTATGAAATAAAGTTTAGTATACTCACTGAGATCACGATTTCAAAAAACATATATTAGAGAATTTAAATCTATGATAGAATGTCAAAAAAAAATTTAATATTAAAATATCATTAGGTATTAGTAAAGTATATAATGTTTGACATCCCTTAAATTACATAAATTTCTTGATACCAATAAGTAGATGTAGCTGTTTTAATAAATCTACTAGGGGTGAACATCATGTAAAAGTATTTTTGAGTATCAAATCAATCATAAATTAGTGTACGATGAGTAGGACTAAGACTGAACACCTAGATATAACTTCAAAGGGATATTATTTTTTTTCCTCAAATGAACCTTATGAACCATGATAAAATATTTCAAAATATATTTATAATTTGAATAAATTTCCCATGATACTAGGATTATTATTCGAAAATTATTTATTATTAAATTCACAATTTTAGGTATGTGTTACGCAATATTTAGAATTATAAGCAATGATCTGAAATTTTTAATGTTAGGAGCTAATTCATAATATTCTATTATTTAGAAATGGAATCCATAGGAAGGATTGGGAACCATATTGATTCATGAAATCTATACAGGGTTTTACATGATGGGAAAGGAAATTGAGTTGAAGTTTGAGATGAATAAATAATAAATGTATTTGGGTATCTAACTTAGCTTATGACCAATAACCTTTCCCATAACTGCATCCAACAAATCCCTAATATGAAAAAATAATGTTAGACTACTTCATGAGACAAAAACCTCCATTATTCAATGAGACTATGAATCCATTAGTATTTGAGTAATGGATAATTTCTTTGGAGAGTATATTTATGAGATTGGGGTATAGTTAAAGAGACAGAATTAACATGGTTCTTTATCATATTAATTGATACGCTGATTAGTGATGGTAATTGATAATGAATTCTATAGAGTTTACACAAAAAAATATTATGTTATAAAATAATTAAAGGAGTTAATTTAAAAAAACATTCCTCATTGTAAATGAGCATATATAGAGAGTAAATAAAAAGTTATTATGAAAGATTAAGGAGAAACTTTTCTTAGTATAATGTTAACAGTAAAGGGTTAATAACACATGATGTGGACTATGTGCACAATACAACAATTAAGATTGATCTCTACTTTTATCGGATAAATCCAAAAAATTTAGGGGAATTAGTCTCTCCGTAATTTTATGAATAAAATGATATCATTTCATGTGAAATAAATATATATAATGAATTATATATGTATTATATTTTATAAGGAAAATATGAAATGAAGATAGTGGATGAGAACACCAAAAAAATAGTTACATCAAAAAGGAAGAAGGTAATGGTGGAATTTCCAACATATAGTATATGTGGAAAGAAACACTATTGAACTTGAATGATAATAATTGGAGTTTTCTTCATGTTTGGATAAAATTTATATTAGGAACATGATTATAAGGAAAATAATGAAGATTCTAGTTTACATTTTTTAAAATTTATGGATATAAGGAACTATTCAAATGAATTTTTCAAGAAATAAGGGAATGTTCCATAGAAAATTCAAAGGCTGCATGTTCAATATTATTTTTTCACTACAGATAAATTTTATGTTAATAAAGATATAGTTTTTGGTAGATTTTTAATATGATAATATTTTGATAATGATTTATTTGATTCTATATCTTTACACTCATTCATATCATCCATGTTTTCCAAGAAAGATAGATATTTCCCTAGTAGCATAATAACGAAGTTATGAAAAAAGTCTCGTAGTGGATATCATAATATAATTAGAATATTTCATACTATTAAAATTATGAAATATAGTCATATGTTATTTCCAAAATTTATTATTAAACCTATAGTCTTCATTATTATAATATTTGATTTATATTGGTCTTAAAATTATGATGTGAAATATTATTTCCTAGAGAATGAGATTATGATTTTGGATGCAAATAATTAATCTTGATTGAATTTATGGTATTTTACGTCACCTAAATCATGTATCAATCCATATACAGTATCTATCCATAGAAAAATTCATAGAGAAGAATAGGATTCATCTCTTACGGATGTGAATGGTATAATTAGAATAGAGGATACACCTATTATACAATAATATATTGAGGTGTTTCCAAAAGAAATAAACTGACACCCAACTGAGTTAAAAGATAAGTTTATAATTTATCTCATCCTAGATGAAAATAGTACATATTTTACATCCTACAGGACGACCATAGTGGAATTAGTTGAACTGAAGAAACAATTATGGGATTTATCTGATAAGGGATTTATATTCCCTAGGGTTTTACTATGGGGATCCCCTATTCATTTTTTAGGAAGGATGATTAGTATATTAGTTAATGTATTGATTATTTGTAAATAAATACCATAAATATAATTATAATGTATATTTTTCCCAACATTGATGGTTTTTTTGATCAAATTCAGGGCGCTCAATGTTATTAAATGATCAATATTTGTCATGGTTATTATCTACTATACAAAAAAGATGGAATATATTCCAATGATGACATTTCATATAAAGTATGGAAATTACTAATTTCTAGTAATTAAATTTGGATTGACTACCAAATCCTTTATATTTATGGGTTTAATGAACATATTATTCGAGGTTTATTTAGATAATTTCAGTGTGGTGTTTACTGATTATATCTTGATATAATATAAAATCTTCGACGACCATAATAGCCATTTGAGAAAAATTATAAACACTCCAATGGAAAAGGAGTTATATGGTAAATTTATAAATATGAATTTTGGCTTTAGGAATTTTCTTTTCTTGGTAATACTATCATTAAAGATGAATTATAAAGGTAGTGGTGGAGTGGCCAACACCAATGAATATAACCAAGGTCTGTAGTTTATTTGGAAGAGACGATTATTATCAATGGATTGTTAAAAAATTTATCTTTTTTCTGACCTATTAACCAAGTGGAAACATAAAAGGGTTATATTCATATGGTCAGAATAATATAAAGAGTGTTTTTAGTAATAAATGAGGATATTAGACCATGAACACATATTGATATTATTATTTTTAATTGATGAATTTTTGATATGTAGTGATTCATTAAAAAATAACATTTATTTATCCTCATATAGAACAATGGTTTTTTAATATGCATTAAGGATGTCAATGTTTCATGAAAATAATTTTTCTAACAACGATCTTAAGTCAAAATATTTAATATTTTCATTGAACATATGGTTTCATTACCTTTATGTTGAGTGGTGTAAAATTCATTCGAATCAAAAAAGTTTCAAGTAAATATTATCAATGAAAAATCTCTTCATAAGGCATATTTGATGTCTAGAACAACTAAAAAATTATGATTTCTTAAAACAATACCACACTAGGAAGTTAAATAAGTTTTTCGACACATTATGTTGGAAATATCATGGTGTACTTACTTATAAAAGGATTTTAAAATATATTATATTCAAGTATTTAGTAAATTTGGATATGGTAATAATTAATAAGGGGAAATTTTACATTTATTCAAATGACTTCTAAAACATCTTTGTCAGAAAAAAAAGATATTATCATGATGATAAGAATATTAAAATGAAAATCAATTTTTTTAATGATTTGAAGTTGGTAGAATTCATCTATGAAGATAATATTTTGACATTTATTAGGAGTATATGTGTTCCATCCCTGTTTGAGTTGAAAATATAATTATTAATCAAATAACATATATCAAATTACATTATAGATCTGAGTAGACCCAAAATATATTTGGATGTGATGGAAAAAAATTTAGAGATAATATGAAATTTGATATTACAGATTATGTATCGGGATGCCCTGATTATTAATAGGTAAATGATATGTGAAAACGTCCTAATTTTGTCATCTATCCTCTACATATTCTGATGTTGAAATGGGATGATATTATTATAGACTTTGTAAGTGGGTTTCGAGAGACTCAGGTAAATAATACTTGCATATGGGTTATTATTTATTTACGTACCATGTATTATAATTTATTTATTATAAGGTATGGTATACCTCTTAAGTGCATTATGTTGATGTACATTATTTATGTTGTGAAATAGCATGGTTCACCTATTTCAGTTTTTTCCAATCATGTTCCATAGTTTACAAGAAAATTCTAGAAGATTCATCAGAATGATCATAACACTGAGAAAAATTTGAGATCCAACTATCATCCTTATACTTATGGGAAGTCAAAAAGGACTCTTAAAAACATTGAATACATATTTTTTCCATGATCAATTGTTATTTAAGGTATATAATATTAATATCTATCAGTGGTGGAATTAAAATATAATAACAACTTATATTCAGGAATTCAAATGGCATCAGAGGAGGCATTTAAAGGAATGTGGTGTAAAAATCTATATTGTAAGGACTTTGTGATTGAAAAGAACATTTTGAGCCTCTTAACATTTTGAGGGGAAAAATATTAAAGTGAAATATATTCAAAACATATTTTGGTATCTCAAAGTAGAAAAATTTTATTTATAAATGAAGGAAGGATTAACAATTTCAATTTGTACATAATGGTTCATTAACTTGTATCCCAAGAAAGGATTTGTAATGTTTGACAATAAATAGAATCTATTTTCTATGTATATTATGGTATTTGAAATTTTTGTAAGAATATGAGTTTTGTCTTACCATTTGAAAATTCCTAATACTCGCATTAAATATAATGATATGTCCAATATAATTTTTTTACATAATTAAATTATAGAACCAATGAATGTTATATCCTCTAATTATATAGAATTTGAACCTAGTCTATTTTTCTATTAATAGCCTATCCAAATTCTTAACAATAGATAAAAAGTGTTAAGGAGTCAGATGACATGGATAGTAAAAGTAAATTAGATAAATCATAATATAAAATAAGTTATGTGGGGACTTGACGAAGCTACGATGAATAAATAAACATTAGTATTCATGAGGTGAAATTATACATGTTTTTTGGATGAAATTCTCGAAGGAGATAATAATGTAACACCTAAACATCAATTATAGTATGCTTTTCTTTCTACAAAAACAATAACAAAATGCATACTGATTTATTCAAGGAAATTATCTTAAACATATATTCATAAATTTAGTAAATTTATTTATTTTTAAATGCATTTAATTATTTAATTATTTATATAGAAAATATATTAATTTGATTTTTTGATAATTTTTAGAAATAGATAATTCTAGGATGAATAGTAAAAAATTTGGATTTCATAAATAATGTCTCATTTATGAAATTATATTGATATAAAAATAACATGATAACTTAAAATAATTTATAGAGGTAATATTTTGTTAATATTAAATACACTTAATAAAAACCAAAATGTTTAACTTAGAAATGTATGTTTAAAATTTTGGAAATCTGTGTAATGATTTTGTTCAAATAAAATATTTTTTTCATTATTCCCAATTAATCAAGTATATACAAGGATCATTTTGGTTTGGAAGTGGTTTAAAATAAATATATTTCTAATTTTATTTAATAATTTAATTAATTAAATTTTAATCAAAATTTTATTTTATTATTCAGTAAATTCATTTAATTCTTAAAACAAACATTTTTTCAAATAACATTTTTCCTTTTGTTTTGCACAAAAATATTAAAATAAATTTATAAAAATTATATAAGTAGAATTATCTAAAATGGATTCCATATTTTTAATCATTTTAGATAATATTTTGTATTAAGGTTAACATATATTTAGTTATAATGAATAAATATAATGATAATTTATTGCCACGGTTAGGTTTGAAATGTTTTTTCAGGGGTTAAACTAAGAGATAAAGGTAAATATGGAAATTATACATGTATATATAATATTGGATTAAAATATTTAGAAATTATAATATCTTAATTTCTATTTATTTTCCATTTGGTTCCACTTTTATATGAAAATTTATTTATATAATTTAAATATTTTAAGTAATTCTATGTGTGTCCCTCCCCTCAGTTGTAAAATGGAACATCTTCTCTAAACCTATTCAAAAATATTGATAATAAATCTTATAAAATCCTATCTATAATCCAAAATATTTTCCTTCCCATAATTATTTAGCTATTTGGATTATTCTATTTTTATTCGATACAGGCATTATCTTTAAGCCAAAGGAGGTCCCTCAAAGAACATGTAATCATGATTACCGAATTTTTCAATGTTAATATTTTCATTGACTTCTTATAAATATATTGTATCTATAATAATATATATTATACAATGTCTTTAATATAATAATATTTTATTATGATTTTGGTACAACCATTTCCCGTATATTTCCTATCAAATAGGGATTTGAAATTATTACTTGTGCGTGATGGCAGACTAACATCCCTGTGATTGATATATTTCATTTTAAATATAGATATTTTATATAGGGTTATAAAATTAAATATAATTAATATATAATTTACCTCTTAAAAGATTAATATTCTATTAATATATATTTTTTGATCATTCCTTAGAATCTTCATACACATTCTTTTCTTATGACACAATCTTGTTGAAGACAGTGTTACCACATACAGGAGTGATATTATATTACTAATTAGATGAATGATTAAAGTTTCTAAAATGTTAGTTATGTCATGTATTAATTAGATATAATTGGAATTATTATAATTTTGGATATTGTAAAGCCATTTCCAACCTACATGTAATGAAATATACGAAGAAATACATGCATGAAAAATTAAACAATCATTACCCCAAATAGTGATTTTGATAAATAATTTGAAATAATCAGGTTGATAAGATGTTATAATTGGTTCATATATGATATTATAAATTTGAATATTGTTTTTAATGGAATTATAATCAATTTAAATTTGTTATATATTACTCTAATAGAACATATGAGGAAATTGAATCATGATGTAAGGGTTTCATGGTAGAATTTCACTATTTGTCAAGATTATTTATACTTAAATTTATAATAATGATATTATATGATATACCTCATAAAAATATCATTTCATTTATTATCCTCATGTTAATTCAATAAATTACATGTTTTCCTCTTATTTTCTTGTTTCTATGTACTCAAAATCCAAAAATAATGTTTTGTTGAAAATCGACATTATTTCCCTATTTGATTTTGATTCATTTTTTTGTGTAACTATTTTATATATAAGAATTAAAGAATTTTTTTACTACTCTATAATGGTTGGTTAATGTTTTTTACACATGTTTTACTATCTATAATTTTTTTAAAATAAATCATTGATCATTTATTGAATGAGGTACTATTTACTAAGGTAGTGAGAAAGATCACTGTTTTAGTATTTACCACATGGAAATCCTATCCCTACATGATAAATAAAAATTTATTTAAATATTAACATACAATAATTCATCATTATTTTCAAATAAATTGTTTCTACTAATAAAATAAAATTTTTAGATTTTAAATAAATTATTATAAATTGAAAATTACATTATCCTCAAGAAATGTTCTTGTATGTCACAACCACAACCCACCAGAGCCCTCCTAGATAATTGTATGCTTAGTGTGACTACCCAAATCCTAAATCCAATATTATTAGTACTAGTGACTATCTTTGAGTAGGAACATCACACACATGGGAGGACTTATCAAATAACACATGTATACACACACATCTCCAATCCCATACAATATTGTAACATAAAATAAAACAAATGATACTAATAGTTCATGCATAGAATCTATCCAACATAAGAATACAACAGTAATATTGTAAATAAAACAAGGGGGCAAATAAAATCCCATAGAAACTATAAAATAAAGTCCAACTGGTTCGCAATGAGGTGGATACTATCAAATGCACACTGGTATAAACATCTGTCTTTCTAGCCAAAATGATACTCCCCCTGATCTCATTCTTCCAAAGCCTCCACAAAAGGGACTATCAATGTCCTAATATATGACATTTATAGGAATAACCCGGGTAGGGGTGAGTATAACAACACCACATATTACACTCGGAAATCCCCAAATGTGAAACATGAAGAATAGTTATATCATAAATACAAATTAATTTCAATGATGATATGAGACATAATGATACAAAATAACCACATATATTTACTCAAAACATAATCTCAATATTAAGAGGTATCAACCAATACTATCCACTTGAATCTTTTTTAGGGTAATGGTCATCCAGGAGATCTCACTCCATGGGCCATGCTACCACTGATATCTTATATTCGAGAGGTCATTCTCATCAGGTATCACCATAGAAGATACACACTAGAACTATAATGATCCTGACACCAATATAGGGGATCAAACCCTAAATGGCTGGGGGACACTAAAAACCCCCACTAGATATCCCACTATTTATGGGATTATATGTATGATTGTATCATAAACCCTACTCGATTAACCATATTGATACTGGGTCAATGTCCATGTACATGGTGTTTATTTATATACCATGAAACCAACCTAGGATGATGAAATAATGATAGAGGATCACACCCTAGTTCATAATTAGTGATCCCACAAACTCTATTTTAGAATAATCTTATATAGGGGATCACAATCATACGTTGTGGACATAATTCCACATTATACTTCCATAGTGATGGACCAAGGGAACACACTCAACCTATACTGATATAAACTGCAATATTTAAATGGGATCCACCAAAGCTCATACTAAATATGAAATAATAATAACAAGCTGTAACATCACAAAATTCTACAATAAAAAAGACCATTTTTAATTACGTGTGAAACATTCAACACGAGGATTAGAACAATGGATAACACCTAATGAATTTGTAATATATTTATTTATAAATAAATTAATACTCTTTGGTAGCTTTAATTAAATGAAACCATTATTTTTTATTTATTTACACATAACACTCCTATTATCTTTAATTGCATGGAACAATGATTTTTTCTTGCATTATAGACAACACTGAGTTTAAACAAAATAATGGATATTATTAAAATATCATTATTTAATGTAATAATTTTCAACTAACCATTATAATTTAAGGTTTAAATATTATTAAATTCATTATTAAAATATATAGTTTAAACAAAAATTTTTTATTTATTAGAATTTAAATAATAATAATTTAAAAGTAAAATAAATTATTTTCTAAAAACATTTTTTTTCTAAAAGATGGATTTTTCATTATTTATGCATATAATTTAAAATTAATTTTTACCACTTTTTGAAAATTTATTTGAAAAAAAAAATCATTTTTTAATTCAGGATACTTAAATTTTCTTATCGTGGATTTTACGTATTTTTCTATAAAGTTTCATTATAGATGAAAAGATAAAATTTCTAAATAAAATTGAAATTCTCTTTTTCATTTAAATAAATTTTATTGTAAATTATATTTTTAACTTGTTTTAAAGTAAAATTATATCAATTATATATAAATTAATCTTATTTATGTCAATGTAATCATTTTTTTATTGAATTTAGATATTAAAAATTTGGAAACATTTGATCATTTTCAAATTGAAAACCCGTTTTATTTTCATGTCTCTTTGATTAATTTTATATTAAATTCTTTCAATTGAGTTAATTAAATATAGAAAAATGGATTCCATATTTGGAGTAATCAAAATTTTTAATGTATAATAAGGTCAAATTAATTATTTTCCAAAATTAATAGTGAATGCAGTAAAAATTAATTACCATGGTTAAGGTAAAAATGTGTTTACTGAGTGTTAAAATGTATAAATAAGGGTAAAATGACCTATAAACTTTTATAAAAACTACTTTATAGACATATTTCAACCATCAAACCTATAATGTTTGATAATTTACAATTTTTTACCCTTTCTACATATGATAAACATGGTAGAACACATTTTCATTTAAAGTTACCTTGTGTGTCCTCTCCCCCACTTATAAAAGGACACCACCAATTATCTATTATTCACACATTAAAACCTATTTTTCATCAAATACCTTCCATATGAAATTGCAAATTTCCTCCCCTTATCTTAAAATCCTTAACATGGACATAAATCCAACCTAGTAGGGCTTTAGTGAAAACCTAAGGTGTACGCCCGAAGAATATATAATGTTCTTCAACAAGCGTCTTTATTTTATTTCTTTCTCCACATCATTAAATTATTTTTAAAATATTCTGATATAATAAATTTATTATAATAAATTTATATTAACACATTTATAATATTTTAATTACCTACAACCATATCCAATTACATTAAATTTGTTATTAAATCATCATTCGTGTGTGTGGTGGACTACCACATCATGAACCGATGTTATTATTTCTTCCATTACAACCTTTCACAGCTGAGTGTGATGATATATATAAAGTATATATATGATATTAATAATATATTTAAACCTTTTGAGTCATTGTATCATAAATATATATTTTTTAATTTCCATTACATTGGGGATATGATAATGTCGCTCATGCGTATGGGAGAATACAGCCTCATGAAGTGGTGTGATTCATCTTTCACAAATGATTAAATCAAATCTAATAATGTTATTTTTAATGAGTATATGTCATATAAATGAACATATTATGATATTAATTACACATTTTTAAGTCATAAATGATAATATATATCATTATCTTTCTTACAATTTCACCCACTAAATGATGATTACATCATTCATGTAAATGTGGACTAACGCCATCATTAAGTGATGTGACTCTCTTTTCATCAACAAAACACATTGATGATATATATAAGATTTTAATATGGTAAATAGGATATAATTATAATTCTTTAAATATTATATATTACTTCCTTTCTTTACATAATGATCATGGGAAAATAGGAACATTACTCATGCATATGTACAACCAACCAACTCTATGATCGTAAAATAATTCATTTTTTATAATAAAAAATTCATAATTTATTTTAAAATTTAAATTGATTACAAAATATTAAATTTTTTCATGATTAATATTATATAGATTATTAAACTATGAAACATGTTAAAGAACTTCATATCTAATGACAAAACAAACAGGAGAAAACAATGCAATTATAATCGGAAAGGGTGAAAATAATTAAAGATTAATAATGAATGGTTGATAAGATGTAATAGAAAGATCATATAAGATATTTTAAATATTGATAAGGTTATTTTATTAGATAAAAAAATTTATAACCACTTTATGGGAATTTAGATAATGTTCAATTGAAAATAAGCGTGAGGTAAGGGATTTCATAACACAATTTTTGTTTATTGGTTTAATTGTGTACTTTATTGATTAAGTCAATCTCATATTATGTGAATAATAAATTTTTGATTCATTATGTTGTATTTAAACTTTTTATGTGTATTTTTAGTTGAAATAGATAATTTATTTATTAATTAATTTTTACGTCAATGTTATGATCATTGTAATGGTATATTTCACAATATAATTCAAATCAAGATTGATTACTCTTTAATTTCAGTTAATGAAAATTATTTTTCGATATACTATTAAACTAAAAAAAAATCTTATCCTCTATTTATTACATATATTTTTAAGTAATATTTCTATTTTCTACTCATTGTTACATATGTTAATTATGATTTTATAAATAATATATGACTTCATTTCTCTCTTTGGTTAGATATCTTTTTTCTTCCAAAACAATTTTTTTTCAAAATGTTTTCAAAAATGTTTCTAAATTAAAAAAAATTGATTTATTAAATGAATTTTCAACCATTTTTACTATTTATAAAAAGTTTTCATAGAAATTATATATCATTTTCATAACAATTCCATGTACGATTTTAATGAAAATGAGAATGAAACTTCTTATCGTTTTATAAACAAGTCACATCCCTAAAATTTTCATAGTGAAAAAGGAATGATATTTTTGAATAGTGTGGAATGTACATAATTATCCACCAACATGAATATCATTAATTTTAACATTAATTTTCGAAATTATGATTATATTTTTATGGGAAATGTTTTAAAGTGATTTTCAAAGAAATGTATTTTCAAAATGTATTCTAAAATTAAAATAACATTTTCCCCAAGAATTTTTTTAATGATATTATTAGTGTATTTATATTCAAAATTAATAAATCCCATTTTTTATTAATTAAATTCGTATAAATATATTAATATGATCCATATTCTTTATCTAGATGGTTTACGATCATTCTAACTAAAGAAAGTTTTGGAATTCACTAACTTGATTCATTTTGGTAGTTATTTACTATCCCATTAATAATTTACATTCATATAGAAATTATATGTAAGAACATGGTTTTTATCTTACATATAGATCCTTTTAAATTTATTTTATTTATTTATTTGATACTTTATATAGATTAATACTATGTTCCAGATGGTTTTAAGTGGTTCAAGGCTTGTTCGGAGCACATAACACCGACTAGTGGAGTAAAAAACTAGGTCTCATGGTTAGAAGAAACCATGTGACCCATCCCATATGGTCTCTTCTAACCATGAAAGGATGGATAAACAAGAAAATAAGGTGCATGGTTTTCCCTAACTTTGAACCAATGGCCACCCACCTTTGAAAAATGTATACTCTTTTTAGAATTGGTGATTCACATTATTGGCACACAGCTTCCCTAACCATGTGGACTAACCATGTGTGATCCCTTCTTAATCAGGGGGAGGTGCAAGTTTACACATGATTTGGCCAACTGTGGGGCCAACCTGTGCAACCCAAGAGTTTTGGATGACATTACCATTTTTTCATTAATGAAATTCTTAGCACTTATTTATTCATATTTTGTTCATTCCATTGGGAAACAACTTCTCTTCTCACTCTATGATCTCCCAAAATCCTATTATATATTTAGATGCTAATCACAGATCACAACTCCAATTCGATTCTCATCCATCACGTTGGATGTGCATTGGTATGTACTAGATTCCTTTTTTGTCATTGTTGATTCTTATTCCCTTTAATGATGTTATTTAGATGTAGGATCATAGGGTCTATTTTTTTTGTTGATCCATTCATCAGATATCTTCTAATCTAGTCCAAATTAAAAGATGATACTAGATTATTTGAGTTATATGGGCCTATGGTAGGTGGTATACAACTCATTTGTTAATTTTCCCCACTTTATAAATTCTCATGTGTGTGTGACAATTTCATCAGGCATGGGATAATTAATTCATGTTCCTTGAATATAAACCCTATAAACATGTGGTAATACTATATTTAAATATATTATCAACTATTGGAGGATACTTCCTCAACACTGACAACCCCAAATAGGGGTTTTTCATAATTATGATTTTAATAGCTTGTTGATCCAATCTACACCACCATTCGGGTGTTCTTAGACAGGACATTTATAAAGGTAAGTGTATAATTAAATCTATGGATTCTTAATGTATATTACATTTGAAGGTATTACTTGACCCTTATAAGGTATGTTCTCCAATTAATTCATGAATCTGCATTGTAATTGGAATGTATGTTTATATATGTCACTTAGTCTAATTAAATGTAAATAAATGATTTTGTTTCATCTTTGTAAAACCCCTGTACATGAGTAATGGAATGTAGTAGAGTGAACAAATTGAATTGATTATAATTTATATAAACCAACTGGTAGTTTCATTTCCTTTAGCCTTATCACACTAATTAATTATATGGAATAAACTCTTTGAATTATTAAACTACCTGCCTATTAAATGTACATAACTAATTAATAAATTAAGTATATGGTGCCTCTATCATATGTACCTATTAATTATTATGGGAGAGGTTAGACTTGATCAAGCCCTGGATATATGAGGGAATGAATTGAGCACTCATGGACGCCATTGTGATTCAAGGATGTCGGTATAAATGGGTGCGACCCACCTTGGAAAACAATCTTTATCTATTAGAGGATGCCTGGTATGATACCATAAGATCCCTCCATTATCATTATAGGATTCCTTGGATATACTCCATGGATCATGCATGGTGTCTATGGATATGAGACCCCATGGTAACACTCATTGGGCCTACTCACTGCTTATCCCATTTTTCCATTGGTGGTTTCTTTGGACATGGTTAGAATTGTATTACTATGGAACACCTTGGGAGATGCCCCTTGGATTACACTCTTACTCCTTTATCTAGGAAATTTTTTATTACTTGATTTTAATTGACCCTTGAGGTCATGTATTCCTTAGTTATTACCTTATACCCACTTCATTACTATCATCATGAATGCCTTGTTATGTTTTAGATCCTCTAAAATTTTTACCTTCATGTCATGATGTCAGCAATGGTTATTCCTCACATGAATTGTTATATAAATGAAACATAATCAATAAATGAAATGGTTATATGTTTAGACACCATCTGAGGATGAAGTAGGTACTTGGATATTTACATTACTGTTTTTATTTACTTGTATATATGCATGTCTGCACACTATTTCTATTTATATAACACCGGATATATGTTATGGATCGATTGGTGGTGGCCTACTAGAATTTATCTCACACCCTATCTAGGAAGCCATTGGTACCTGAGAAAACTTCATGTTTGCAGGTGTTGTGAAGGGGAATCATCCAACATTGGAAACATTATATTTCATTATTTCTTATGATAGAGCTTAGAGGTAGATGACCAAGATGAATCTTAGGATGATAAGTAGTTTTTTTTCTTATTTATTCTTATTTTGTATAGGATGTATTTTCTATTGAATGGAATATATATTTTATTGTTTTATAGATACTTGACTTGTATCTTATTTTGTTAAGGATAAATTCCAGTTATAGTTAACTATTTTTACTTACTTTTATTATGTCATTTGATTACATAGATTTGTTCCCGTATTTACATTTTATTTTCTTTATGCACTATTTTCTGCTATGGAAATGAGGTAATTGATTCCACATGAATACACCCTAAGACCTCACTACTAGTCATAATCCTCTTTCATATGGGGATATGAGCTTGAGGACATATAACCAACTAGGATCATGGCACCATTGAGTGTATCCTACGTTCGGGATGTCAAAAAGTGGTATCAAATCAGTTCATTTATTGTTTTACTATTTTTAAAAAATATATAGGAGATTTGGAACACTTGAAACTTGGTTATAAGCCCTGATTGGGCATAGTCAACCCATATTCATGGTAAATAGTGAGTTTCCTTAAATTTACTACTCATGAGATGTTACGGATTCTATTGGTGGTGGCCTACAAGAATTTATCTCACACCCTATCTAGGATGCCACTGGTACCTAAGAAAAATACATGTTTTTAGGTGTTTTCAAGGGGAACATTCCTACTTTGGACACATTATATTTCATTATTTCTTATGATGGAGCTTAGCGGTAGATGACCAAGCTGGAGCTCAGGATTATAGGTGGTTTTTTTCTTCTTTTATCTTATTTTTTTATAACATGTATTTTCTACTGACTGGTATCCATATTTTATTGTTTTATAGATACATGACTTGTATCTTCTTTTTTTAAAGATAAATTCAAGTAATAGTTTACTATTTTCAGTTTCTTATATTGTGTCATTTTTTTACATAGATTTATTTCTCTATTTACCTTCTATTTTCTTTATCCATTGTTTTCTACTATGGTAATGAGGGTATAGTCCCCCCATGATCAAACCCTAGGACCTCACTACTAGATGGAATCCTCTATCATTTTGGGATATGCTCTTGAGGCCATGCAGCTAACTAGGATTAGTGAACCAATGAGTGGATCCTATGTTTGGTATGTCACAAAGTAGTATCAAATCAGTTCATTTGTGGTTTAACTATTTTTAGAAAATATATAGGAGATTTGGAACACTTGAAAATTGTTTATAAGCCATGATTGGGCATAGTCAACCCATAATCACGGTAAATGCTAAGTTTCTTGAATAATAATTTTTATTCTTCTCTTACCTATTACAATTGATAATCATTATGCTCTTTACCATAAATAATTTTTATTATGCTCTTGCCTATTACACTGGGAATGAAAATCCAGTTTAATCAATAATTAATAAATTTTTATATGAAAATGAAATAATTAATGTAAAACATTAATTATTGAATAAAATGGTTACTAGTAAATGAAGTGGAATGGTTCAGTTGACTCTTCACCTATTGGAACCCCTGCAATTTAATCCTAAACACTTTCCCATAGTTGGCCTTATTAAAACATCATTGGATTAGTATACTATAGGTTGTGATACATCATTTCTAAATTTTTCTTATTCTAATGTTTCAATCTAATTCAATATTTTTTTGAAGTGTTTCATAGGAATTTATAGAAGTATTCCACCACGACATCATCATGTCATGCGTCGAGAGGGTAGTAATGACCATGCTCCAAACATGGTGGGACCTGAGCCACTAACCATACAGCTAGAAGTTCCAATTGAGGAAATGCCTATTATACATGATCTGGGAAATGGATCTCAACTTCATGAGAGTTTTCTATGTATGTTGAAGTCCCTGAAATGTGCTCCATGACCTACCAATGATTGATGATTTTACCTGTGAGTTCCAGCATAAGTATCCTCCACAAATATTAGAGGATTGAGGTCCAGAGGCTATTTAGTCTTGGATATAGGGTACCCTATAAATCCTTCAACAACTAGAGACCCCTTATGAGTGAAGGTTAAATAATGTGACTTACATGTTGTGTGATTCATCCAGTCACTAGTGGGATTTAATTGCCCAAGAAAATCACTATCTGAGAATGATCTAGGATGACTTTCATACTGATTTCTACGATCAGTTCTTTACTCAAACACTGAGATCTATCTGAGAAAGAGAGTTTATTCATCTAGAGTAGGGTGATATTTCATTCATATAGTATTCAGCGTGTTTTACTAAGTTGTAGAAATTTCCACCGATTCTAGACGGTGATTCGATTTTTCATTCCTTATGCTTTGAGGATAGTATTCAGTATTCCATTTGTACTTAGATGAATGTATTTTTCCTACCTAATTTATTTGAGATCTTTAAATAGTCTCTTATCAATGAGTGAAACCTGAGGGATGGAAATAGTACCGGGAAGAGATGATCTATTATGAGGATGGCCAGTATTTCTTCTATTAGAAGAAAATGTTCCTTCGATGTTTCATATCAGTGATTTGGAAAGAGTAACCACAATGGAAGCTTCTTTGTATTCCATAAATGTGAACAATATATGAATTTGAATCCTCAATATGATAAATACCCAATTGAGTGCTATTAATATTATGCTATGGGGAATCTTTAGATTTTCTTTTTGACTATTCTATATACTTCTAGTTGAAGAGCCTCCACAGTAGGTCCACCTTCGGGAGAAAGTTATTTTTCACTACTTCAGGTGGGGAGTTGGATTATAACCAACCAGACTGGTTGAGGAGGATGTCATGTCAATGGAAGCTTGAACTCATATCATCAGCACTAGCACTACAAAAAACACATTTTTTAGTCAAACTATATCATAGGGTCATAGATCTGTCTAGTTACATTATCTATAACTAATACGTGAGGATCATAGTGTAGGACCATTTATAGTACATGGTACTATTCTAGTATCCACCACTATAGTATTTACTTTATTTGATACAGGTTCTTCACACTCCTCTATCTCATTATATATTGTGGAAGGTATCACGATGTAAATTAAATATTTCTATGGTATAATGACACTGGACACAACCTTGGGAAAATGGTCAGATGGCATATACCAATGCAATGACTTTAAACGCGAGGTAGGTAGTATCCCTTTCTTTTGGGACCACATTTTTTATTGAGATGACTAGCTTCGATGTTAATCTCACGATGGATTGGTTGGTCTTGTATCATGACGTTGTTGACTCCAATTTCTAAGGGGTATCCTTTACATCACCAGAGGGAAGCATTTATCTACACAAGGGAATGTGGGATGTCTAAGATAGAAGATATAGACCAAACCATTATGGGATAGGTGAAGTGACCACCATGATTGCTAATATCTTCATGGAAGATTAGATTTTACATCAACCTGAATTCCCTCTAGCAGTAGATCGTTTTAGAGACATCATTACCGAGGATTTTTCATACTTAACTTTTGAGAGGGACGTTGATTTTATGGTTTTACTTATTCTAGGAGTAGATAATGTTTCCATTCCATCATATTGGATGAAACCTACTGAGCACTAGGAGCTCAAGTGGCTATTGTTGGATTTAGAGGCCAACGGTTTTATATAGACTGGTACATCCTCTTAGAGTTTACCTATTCTAATCACTGAGAATTTACATGGGATCCTTCCTTTATACAAGGATAAAAAATGGTTCAACTAGCATAAAATAAAAAATAGGTATCCACTACCATGAATAGATGAACATTATGACCATCTCCAAGAATCTAGGATGTTTTCTAAGATAAGAAAGATATAATCCTATCATCATGTATGAGTCAGGCTATTAGAGATACCTAGTACAACATTCAATAGTAGGTATAGTCTGTATTAGTATCATTTTATGTCGTTCGATCTTATGAACTAGCCTTCCATTTTCATGAAATTGATAAATAGGTGATGTCTTTTTGGATGGCATGTTGGTGTATTATTACACTCATAGTGACCCTTATAATCACTTTGATATCATTCGGAGTATACTATGAGATTATCGAATTTATTTCAATCTTACTAAGTGCCACTTATAGTTCCAAAATGTTCACTTCATGGGTCATATTACATCAGAATCAAGAGTATCTATTAACCTAGAGAAGGAGAGTGTTTCGGTTTCCTTGGAGAAACCTAATAATGTGTTAGATATACTAAGTTTCTTAGGAAAATCTACATTTTATTGAAATTTCTTACATGAATTATCACTCATTTATATAAATCTTATCGGTCTAACAAATAAGGTTGTTAAGATCCTACGGTTAGAATTGTATGAGAAATCCTTTCAGAATCTAAATAAGAGGCTTGTCTTGAAGCCTATTTTTATTCTTCTAGAGACTGGAAAAGGTTATATAGTGTTTTTTGATGCATCAAGAATTGTACTAGGAGTAGTGATGATATATAATAAAATATTTTTTTCTTTTGGATCTTGGATGTTGGGGCCTCATGATAGAAATTATTTGATACATCACCTTGAGCTAGCAGTAATTGTCCATGTCATACATTGATGGAGAAAATATCTTTTCGATGAGCAATTATTGCTATACATAGACCATGAGAGACTCAAATATATATTTAAAAAGTTTAGATTGATTTAAAGATAGTGAATGTGGGTTTAATATTTTAGACAATTTTTTTTGAACTCACCAATAAGCTTGGAAAAAGAAATGCAGTAGCAAATGTGTTGAGTCAAAAAAAAATAAAGCACATGCCATATGGGAAGCTAGTGATGAATGAAAATTGGTGATCCAAATATCTAAGATGAATATATGGTTTCATGATAGTCACATGAATTCTTATCTCTTATCCTTAGTAGTTGCATCTTCCCTTAATGAGATGGTGAAGATCAATAAATTTTCAGATCATAATGGTTTGGTTCTTTATGATAGAATTTCAGGAGATGATATGGATCTAGATTTGTCTTTGGATAGATACGACAAGTTAGATATACATTGACATGTCGGGGTTCTTATAGATATCAGAGAGGAATTGATGTGGGAGTCCCATGTTTCTCATTGGGAAGTTCATCAAAGAATCTCTAAAATGTATCAAGGTATACAATTCCAGTATTGATGGCATGGGATGAAACATCAGATCGAAAGTTTTATCAGTAGGTGTTCCACCTATGATCAATTTAGAGTGGAGCACCAGTGACCTTCCAGTTTGTTACAGTCGCTTCCAATCTGAAAATGGAAATGTGAAGATATTTCCATGGGCCTTGTAGTTGTCTTATCAAGGTCACTAGACGTAGGGACACTATATGGGTAGTCATTGACTTACTGATGAAAGTATCCCACTTCCTTCCTATTTATGAGACATTCTTATTTGAAAATATTATATGATTTTCTTTCTATTAGATCTTATTACTACATGGGGTCCCTTGTAAAATTATTCCAGATAGGGTATTTCATTTCATATCATGGTTCTGGAAGGGTTTGTAGATAGCTATGGGTACATAGGTACTTCTGAGAATAGCTTTTCATCCACAGACCAATGCCCAATCAGAATAGAATATATGGTTTCTAGAGTATATTATTCAAAAATGCATCCTATATTTTGGTTGTTCTTGGGAGAAACATATCCCTCTCTTTAATTTCTTTTATGATAATTGATTTCATGTGAAAATTCCGATGGATCCTTTTGAGGCCTTATATGGAAGGTCGTTTCATTCACCCCAATACGGGATAGAGGTTAGAGAAGTAGTCTTACTAGGTCCTAATCCCATGTAGGAGTCTTTAGATAAATTTCATATGATCTTGATCCATATTTCTACATATCAATATATATTGAAATAATATGTCCATCGACGTCAATGACATCTGGAGTTCAAGTACAATTATCATGTTTTCTTACTAGTATCACCTGGTATTGGGAATAGACAGATACTGAGGCAAGGGATGTTGTTTCATAATTGTATAGGACTATTTAAGATTATAGATAGAGTTGGGCTGGTATCCTAAGAGTTTTTATTGCCTTATAGGTATTGTACCATGGATGACATCTTCCATGTTTCACGGCTTCACTATTATCATGTTAACGAGTCATATTATTTTGATATTTAGAGGGTTGAGTTAGGTGTTGATGCTTAATTTGAAGAGTATTTGATACACATAATTGACTAAATAAAAAATCCTCTCCGTGGCTGGTATATCCCTATGGTATGGGTGATATAGAGGCATATCCGTGTAAAGGATGAGACTTGGGAGTGGGAGGATGACATATATGCCTAGTGGAAAGAGTTATTATCAGAGAGTGTTTCTCCATTATTGGAAGTTGAACTTGAGGAGGATTTCCATTAAGGGGGTATGATGGTAAGAACCCAATTTTTATCTCAGGTGTGCATCCTTTTAAATTTGGTCTACATATTTATTTAATACTTAATACGGATAGATAACGAGTTTGCAAGGGTTTTGAGGGTGTCTGGGTATTGGTTAGAGATAGAAACCCTAGCTGGTGGAGAAACAACTGGTATGCACAGTCAGTAGAAATAATGAGTCCCAGCCCACACTGTTTCTTATAACCCTATGGGATATGATAGAGGATAAAGAAGGGTGAATAGTTTTCTCTAAATTTCATTGTCATCCACAAGCCCATGAGAAATGTCTGTAATTTTTAGAATAGGTGATTCACATGGTTGGTGCATGGTTTCCCTAACCATGTGGCCTAACCATGCATGTTCCCTTCTTAATTAGTAGGAGTTTCATGGTTGGAAAATAGTTTGTCCATCCATACATTCAAACTATGAAAACCGTGAATTTTGGGTAAAATTTCCATTTTTCCATTAATGAAAATTTTAACCCTTATGTCTTCCTCCCTTGTTCATTCTAGTAGATAATACCTTATCTTATACCTATTTGAGCTCCCAAAATCCTCTTTTATTGTTTTTGATCTCGAGATCTACTTCAAAATATTATTCAATCCCTATTTTTTACATTGGATGTGCATATAAAATTAATCAATTATATTTTATCAATTATTCATTCCTATTCCCTACAATATCACTATTTATATGTTGAATCATATTCCCTATTATAATGGCATTTATCCATTTTTTAGATCATTTCCAATCCATGCCAAATTAAAGGAAGGTAGTAGATGAGATGAGTGTATGGGCCTAAGGTGGGTGGTATATAACTCATCCCTTAAGTTTATCCATTTTATAAATTATTCTGTGTTCATGCCAATTTCATCTAGTATAGGATAATTAACTCATGTTTCTTTCTTATAGTCATTATATCCATGTACTATGACCATTATAAAATATGTTATCCACTGTTGGAGGTTACATCCTCAATTTTGACAACCCCATGTAGGGTATTTTACTTAATTATACATTTTCTAGCTTTTTAAACCTATCTGCAACACCATTCAGGTGTGATTTGACTTGAACATTATAAAGGTAAGTGTTTAATTAAATTTATGAACTATTAATTTATATTAAATTTGAATATATAACATGACCCTTGTAATCTAAGTATTTCAATTAATTCATGAATCTCAATTTTAATTGGAAATTATATTTATATATGACATTTGGACTATTTAAATATAAATGAATGTTTTTGTTTCATTTATAGAGAACCCATTTTCATGTATAATTTAATGTAGCAGAGTGATCCTAATGAATTGATTATAATTTATATGAACCAATGGTGGTTTCATGTCCTTTAACCTTTCCACACAAATGATAGGTGTAGAACGTGTTCATTGAATTATAAAACAAAATAAAAATTACATAGCCTTAACTAATTAATGAATCATGTATAGCGTGACTATTGTATATGGACATATTCATTATTATAAGAGTGTTTAGACTCGAGCTATCCTTGGACTCCCTGAATAAATCCCTGATCACTCTTGGGTGTAATTCGAATTCAAGGATGCCAATTTTTAAGGGTGAGACTCACTTAGGAACATATTCATGGTCTACAAGATTATTTTTAGTATGACACTATAGGATCCCCCCATTATCATTATAGGATTCCTTGGAAAAACTCCTTGTTTCCATCATGAAATCTACATGCACGAGGTACCTTGGTTACACCCATTTGGAATTTTCATTTCTTATCCCGATGTACCTTAGATGATTAATTTGGAATAAATTAGAATTACATTATTATGGACTGACATGCATGATGACATGTGTATTATACTCTTAACACTTTAACCTATAAATAGATTATTACCTCAGCTGGATCGACACTTTAGGTCATGGGTTCATTGTTTATTACCTTGGATCCTCTTCCTTATTATCGTTATGGATTCCTTGTTATATCATGAATACCTTATAATTATTATTATCATGCCATGATATCAGTGTTGGTTGTACCGCATGTGAATTAATATATAAATTATAACATAATCTATGTATGAAATGGTTATATGTTTAGACACTAGCTGAGGTTGATATAGGTACGTGGGTATTTAAATTATTGTACCGCTTTACTTTTATATATGAATTCCTACACACTATTTTAGTTTATATTACATGGGATAAATTTTATAGATGTCATTGGTGGTGGCCTACTAAGATTTATCTCATACCCTATCCTGACCAACATTTGTACTCGAGAAGACAACATGTATGCTTTTGTTGAAAAGCGGAAGAATCATTGTTTGGACACCTAATAATTCTTGATTGCTTATGGTGGAGCTTGGTGGTAGATGACTGAGTTGGATATCGGGATACAAGATAGTTTTTTGGATTCTTTTTTCTTTTTTTATATCATGTTTTGTATACTTCCTTGTATCCTTGTTTTCCTATTTTAGAGAGACATGACATGTATCAACATTTCTACATGACTCATCTTCTAGTTTTAGTTTATTATTTCCAGTTGCTTATATTTTTCCATCTATTTACATACATTTCATCAACTATTTACTTATTATTATATTTATCCATTATGTTCCACTCTGTTAATGAGGTTATAGTCTCCTTCAGGACACACCCTAATCCCTTTCATTAAGTCAGTAGCCTCTAGAGTTCTGGGGGATGTGCTTGAGGCCATGTGGCCAACCGGCCTTGAAAATCATTTTAGTTTCACCTAGGTTTTGGATGTCACATTATATTTCACATAAAGGCCAATATTATTTTTCATGGATATGATTACTTCATAAACCATATTTTATTCCTACATATAATGTTTTACTTTGAGTGTTATTTTATTTAATAGGTAAATATTGATAAATATTTATTCTTTATTCCGTACAAATATTTGATGACAAGGAAAAATGTTCATGAACTAAACCTATAATTTTATATATTTGAAATTATTTTTTCATGATTATATGGGTGGGGAAAATATAAATATCACATGGATGCATCAACATAGTTCATGAGATGAAATCTTTTCAGAAAACTGAATACATTTGTAACTAGTTTATTTAAACTGTATTGAGGATAGATCTTTAAAATAAAGGTATTGTTGACCAAACACTATAAATATTTACCTAGTAGTATTAAACTATATTTAGGATATATATTATTGATATAGTTACCTAGTTCCTAAAAAAACATGACATCCAATAATTAATATTTTCCTACATTGAGAATTTAATTTTTTTATTATTATCCATGAGATTTTATCAATGATATAATCAATAGATTAATTTCATTACCAGTTTAGGGATTAAGTGGAATTTTATAATTAGTTATATACCTTTCCATATTGATTTTTCCATATCATACCATGATATTCAAGTTATTTGAATGAGATGTGTTTTCCGTTAATTACCATTCCAAGTTGATTTTGATTAATGATTCAAGTTAGATTCAATTATACATAACTTTTTCTAGGAATTTTACATCACCCTTAGTTATTCTCTTTCTTTGTAATGCATGGAGTTTAAAATTTTTGGTATATAGGTATGTGGTAGAAGGAATTATGATATTCTCTAGAAAAATTGTGATTTTTGGTCTCAAATATAATATGGGAACAATGTATGTATCTAGTTTACTAATACAAATAAAATATTTTTTCTATCATGTGGTTATTTATTGTATCTCATTAGTATGTAATAATGAAGGCATTAGCTCAATGATACTATTTTTGGGTTATCTATAGGTGGTATTAATGGATATTTAGTAGAAAACAAGTGAACTAGATATAAGAAAATATATATTAATCATCATAAAATAATTGGAGACTTGGAGGATAT
Source organism: Viscum album (assembly GCA_963277665.1). Lineage (NCBI taxonomy): Eukaryota > Viridiplantae > Streptophyta > Magnoliopsida > Santalales > Viscaceae > Viscum > Viscum album. The sequence continues at coordinate 696,450,904 of OY728128.1, forward strand.
GTATATAAAAACATGTAATGTTTTCATATGGTAAAATTTATGCAGTATTCATTTCAATACATACATGTATTCACACTATAATTTGGGTAGGTTCTTGAATAGATGTACATTGGCATAATAAATCAAAAAGATTGCACTAGGATTGACCAGATCATCACCAAGTGCATAGAAATGGGTCTTTCTGGGTACCTAGTTTTATAGACCCATAGAATATTCATAGGATAATCCAAATTCTATTTACAAACCATTATGAATGATTTCAAAATAAATATATCCACAAAGAAAAGAGGATTGATATTACGAGACATGTGGTTCATAAAATTTCCAATTTATGTTATGTATTTCACATTTTTTGGGATTATACATTTTTTCATAATTATGTGTTCGAATATAGTGTATGGTATTATTTAGAGAAGGTTTCTAGAAAAAAAAATGTTAACCATGTTGGTGTAAATAATCAAAGGGTAATAATTATAATTCCATTTATGGGATTAATCCAATATTTTTAAGGGAAGTAGTATAAACAAAAACCTCATTATTTGGAGAAATAGTTTCATGTTATAACAATACATTTAAGTAACTATATATGTATTATGTCTTCAACGTGAATCAAGAGAAGAAGAGGATTCCAATGAAAAAAATTATATGTGAATGAAGTGAAATAAGGGTTTTCTCATATGTGATAATTGTGGAAGGACACAAATTGATACATTCTTTAAGGGAATGTGAGTTTACTACATGTTTAGAGATAAATGAAACTATTATTGTGTTTCCAAGGGTAATAAAAATAATTTCACTATAAAATTATTCAACATTAAGGATATGGGACACTATACAAAACAATGTCTCAAGTTTCAATTGAATATAACTCAATAGAATATCATGAATCATGATCAAGCTTATTTTATTACCACAGATGAAGTAGAATTATTAATGTGATTATGATTAGATTCAAGAATTTTGTAATTTGAGTATTTTAACATTGATATCATGGTTATAATAATTACTGAATGTATAAGGATTATGTTATAGTACTTTTAATTAAGGATTTGAAATTGTATGTTGAATGATACTGATAACTAAGAAAATTGATTCAGTAGAAAGTTGAAATTATTTAAAAACACATGATTGAGATAAAGATAACTCTTAATATGTTTTGGATTCTAGGATAATGATTTTGGGATAAAATATGATTGATATGGATAAATAAAATTGGATATTATTCAACACCTATGAACTAATTAATGATTTTTTGACAATGTGCTTTATGCTTGATTAGAGTTTATAATGTTTCTAGATTTAAGGAACATATACAATAATATATGTTTTAATTTTGGAATAGGGAATCATGCATGTTTTAAAAAAGGGTTTATGGTAATTAGTGTTATTTCCATGTTTCAAAAGAATACTTGAAGAAGTTATTAGAAGGATTGGTATATGATGATTAAGAGATACTTTATATTATTTTGGGGATTAATGATAGGTTCAATTTGGAAATTCAGTGAACTAATTCTAAATTTATGGTTCATAATCTTCAAGATGGTTCATAAAGTTATTTGTTTATGAAAATTTTTATATTGATTCTTGGATAAGTATTTATAGATTAGTGTATTAATTCACTATATAAATATTTATATATGTTGGAAATTTTTTAGAAATATTGTTTTTAGAAAATAATTAGATAAAGATAAAAAGACATGTAAATATTATATTTATCTTATTATCTATTAAAATTAATCTTTAGTACTTAAGATATAAAAAAAAGTGGGTATTCATTTCCAGTACTAAGGGAGGAATGTTAAATTTATCAAATCAAAAAATAATGAAATTATGAAATAGAAACATATAAATTATGTATATTCCCTTATATTCCAAGATAATAGAATAATTTTTCAAATTTAAGAAAATAATCGTTAAACAAAAATGTTATCATATTATCTTTGTATCTTATGAATCAGATAGTATTTTAAATCATCACCGAATTATGGTTTTGAGGCCCTTAACAAACTGCTGACCAATGAATTGATAATTGTTAATTACATTAATCAATATCTATTATTATTTATTCTTTTCTTCAATAAATATGATTTTATTTAACATTTATTTTATCTTATATTGAATCATAGTTATGTGTTATTCCAGATGACCTTTGTACTTACTTTTCTCTCTTGTTAGTAGGGTTTTTTATTAACCCTTTTAAGATATGGGTTTATCAAAAATACTATTTCCAAATGTCACAAACTGGATTACTAAGATCAAGTTCAATTTGTCATGGTACAAATTATTTATGGTGGTGAGAATGTAACACCCCCAAATTCTAAAATAAGAACATTGTATTCAATAGCGTGTGTGACATGAAACGCCAATCTTAGAAGAAAATATAACACCCTCGGAATTTATAGTATATTTTTTATATTATATTAAACATATTAAAAAGATTTTTTTCATTAAAAACATTGTTTAAGTTCCATTATACACAAAAAAAATTCCGTTCATTAAACACAACATTGAGTATAAATTGTGTTACATGAAACACCGAGTTTAAACAAAAAATGATATATTATTTAAATTTCATTATTTAATGTTATTGTTATAAACTTCTTATTGAATGGAAGGTATGAGTAGGATGAAATAAATTATAAAAATATATACTTTACACATCATCATTTTTATTGATTGATAATAATAATATAATAATCTTCTAAATGAAATGGAAATGTTTTTTTGAAACGTTATATTTTTTTAAAACATGGATTAGACACACTTTATAAACCTAATTTAAATTATTTATTAAAAATTTTAGAATATTTATTTTAAAAATTAAATTCAACTTTTAAATCAATATAATAAAATTTGGGGGGATTTCTGATATTTTTATGAAAATTTTCATTAATTGAATAACAGTGAAAATACTGAATTTTAATGAAAATTGCCTTTTCTTTTAAATAATTTATAATATTAAATTATATTTTGAATTTATTTTGAAGTAAAATAAGTTCAATTTTATATAAATTAATCAAATTTAGGTCATTGGAATCATTTTTATATTTAATTTAGAAATCAAATCTCTGTAAACGTTTGAACATTTTCACGTTCAAAACTCTCTTTCGCATAATGTCTATGACATTAATTTTAAATTACATCTTCCAATACATATTAATTGAATTTAGAAAATTGGATTAAATATTTGTAATAAAAATAATTAATAATTTCTAATAAGTTCAAAATATTTTTTCCCAAAACAATAGTGAGTATATTACAAATTAATTACAATGATTAAGGTAAAAATGGGTTTATTAGTGGTTTAAACTAAAATGCTATGTGTAAAAATGACCTATATAATTTTATAAAAACAATTTTATGGATTTATTTTGAACATAAATCTTATATGGTTCATGATTGATGAATTTTGGACCATTGTGACATGAAAAACATGGGATCACTCTATTCTTTTCAAAAATACCAACTGTTTCCTCTCCCCCAATTATAAAAGGTCACTCCCACTCTTATCTTGTTAACATGATAAATAATTCTTAGATCTGCCAATACCTATCCAAATGATTTTTCATGACCTGTTCCAATGGTCCTGTTCCACAACTCCCCAACCCCACCTCCAATAGTCCCGGGGTAGCTAACTAGCACCGAGTAGGCATATCACTGACATGGAAGGCATTGCCTAAGTATCGGTACACATGCACATATCTCCAAGGCACAAATTCTAAAAAGTAAAAAACACTAAGGAACAAAATGCCTGGATACCACTAAACCTATCCAACATAGTACGACATGAAACTAAAGTGAATTAATGTAATCTGGGCCAGAATATAAGGCCATCAATAGAAAAAGTCTGAAAAATAAAAAGTAAATCATGTAAACAAAATAAGTACTAGGACTGCAGCTTGAAGCCGAAGCAACACCTCAGCCTACCTGAACTCACAAAGCTTTTTATGGTCTTGGTACTCCCTATACTCCATCAAAAGGATGCTCGTATACACAAGACACAACACATTCATGAAAATCCCATATAGGGGTGAGTATAACAATACTCATTATGACACCCCAAAACCACAAAGAAATACACAATGTAAGATACACTCATCTCTAAACAGTATATATCTACATCACATATAACAAGAATATCCAGATATACTCAAACCTGGACCCATAATCTAGATTTAAGTCGTAAATAGAACATTCCATAACTAGGGATTTAGTCAGAATATTCCACAAAGCACACATCTAGGAGAACACACTCCAGAGTCTGACAACACTAATGAAATTCTCTCGACAAGTAATGTTCATCGAGAAATGTCATGGGAGAGGTACACTGATTAATCTAAATAGAAAATATGATACACTCATTTTAGGATAAATAACTCCACAAGTGTGTAATATCACGATACATAGATGAGGATCACTTATAAGTCCATTGGGTGATACCATGAATCATTCGGATTGACCTTCTAAGTAGGGAATCATATTCAACTAGGATTGTTTTAACTAATACCAAAGCTCTACATAGGGAACAATAATTTATAGAGGATCCTACTTTGGTCCTCTCAAAAGGGATTCCACATTCTCTATCAAGAAAATCATGTTGAAGGGATCATAATCTTATGAATAGGAAATGATACCAACTATCCTTCTACGGAACAAGAATGAGAACCAAACCTAAAGAGACTTTTCCATGATACGGTGGAAAAGATATTTGATCCATGTAGAAAGGTGGTGGACTACCTGTAGTAGTGTCACACACTGTGTCCCTTGACCTTGGGTACTACCCATATTCAATGACCTCTGTAATCAGAAAATGTTATGTAGAAGAGGTATACACGACATGTAGAAAGGTACACACATCGTGTCCTGCTATTTGGTGTATTCTCTATGTACGATGCAGATGTTCCAATACACGGATTCAACTTGTGTATGTATGTCCGTGTACTAGTACATGGGGTAATCAACATAACTGGTTTGGCCAAGATGTGTGGTTGAGTGCACGTTGTGTACTCCACCCCGTGTATGTGTATTATTTGGGATACACGCCAAGTAATGGGGATATACCCACATGATGTATGACAGGTGTCACACACCATTTGAATATTTACTACTTCCCAAAACCCTAGTCTCCAATCACAGGGGGCACACAACATGTATTACTGAATAAACATTGTGTTCGTTAGGAAATTCTAGAAAAAATGGTTCACACTCCATCATCTCATCTGCTACACTGACCATCATTTTTAGCCACGCCTGGTTTGGAAACTCGATATTCAGAGCCGTTAGGTCCCACTATCAACGAATCTGTATGATTCGACCCATGAATCAACTTGAAAAACAGGATTATCATCGTTCTTAATTTTCAATGAAGAATGAGAAATAGGCACCCAAATTTGTCCAATACTCTTCCACAACCATCGCTACACCCTCATTGAGTCGTACCGATACCAGATCTTGAATTTTTGATCGTTGCATAGTTAAACGAAGGTACAATGGTCGTTTGTTTGTAAACCATGAAAAATGTGATAAAAATGAAAAATGTGAAGAATTTAAAGGGAGAAAAATCACATGGAACACCCCAAGAAATAAATATCTATTTTTCTTTGTTCCGTCATTGATTTATTCTCTAATAATTATCAAGATCTAAATAGTATAATCATCCCCATATTCCAGTAATCATACCCTCCTACAAGAATGATCGAATCGTGGGTCTACCTATTTCTGGGTTGATCCATCTTCATCATTAATTCTACTAATGGGGAAAAAGGAATTTTAATGACACACCCCACCTCATGGTTGGACTATTTGTTTAAGAGGTTTGATCGATGTGTTGTCTTCGTTGGCATGATTTTTCAATAATAGTGCCTGTCAATCTCTGATCCAAGACCCGTCATCATTTTTCATAGAGATAATTATCAGGGTTCTCTCCAGATGCTCTAGAAAGTTCTAGGGTTATGATCATAACCCTCGATCCCTACATAAAAGTATAACTAAAAATAAACAATGTTTCGTCACTGCGAAACATTAACATAAAAAAATTCTTAATTTATTTTATCTTATAAAATGCCCAAAAATTATCTTTCACAACCCACCCGCATTGCCTGAGGTTAGTCCTCGCCTAAGGTAAAGTCACAGCTCTAAACGCAATGGTTCACTTGGATTTCTGATATAGTAAACCATATAGACGTTATTCCACTTTTTCAGTAAAACCACTCACGCGTGCAATTTAATATATTTCAGACATTTATTCTCGGTACATCAGGACTCAAAATCACATGTCATCTCAGCACATGATTTTGATTTAATTCAATATAATATATAAATAATAATAAATAGAAAAATCCATGACATTAATGTTTCCCCACATTAGATTTTTACATCCCTGAAATGAAAAAAAAAGCTATAAAAAAATGTGGGTACTACGTATAAATCTGAGCCTCCCTCTTCTATCTTCTCTCTTGGGGATTTTCATCCTGCCACCGAACACACACTATAGGAATCGCTCACCCATATAGTATTCTATCCTTCTAATCCTCAATCTACATTGGGTACTCAGAAAAGTTTACTCCGTCATCAATGTCCAGTTCACCCTAGTCGATGATGTGCATTGGGTAATGCACGTACCTCCTCAACTGTGACATGTAGAAGATGTCGTGTACCGAGTCCAACTAAAAGGCTAGATTTAAGTGATATTCCACCTCAATAACTCTATGAAATATATGAAATGGGTTTATAATCCTTAGATATTACTTTCCACCCAAGAAAAATATCCATAACTCTTATTGGGGAAACCCGAAGGATGACATGGTCTCCTTCCTCGAACTCCAAATGTATCTACTTTCAGTCAACATAAGATTTCTGATGGATATATGCAATATTCATATACTCCTAGATGATCTACACCTTCTCAGTAGATGATTGCGCCAACTCTAGGCCCAATAGTGCTGACTCTCTAAGTTCAATCCCTCAAAGTGGTTACTAGAAGGGTCACCCAAAAAATCCTTGAATGGTGTCATACCAATAGTGGAGTGGTAGGAGTTGTGATATGAAACTCCACAAGTGCTTGGGGTTATTCCCAACTATGACCAAATTCCTACAGGAAAGCCCATAGAATTTCTTATAGATCTGGAATGGTCCTCTTCATCCAACCATGTTTCTGAGGCTGAAACATTGTGCTCAAGCATAACTGAGTTCCAAAACACCTCCTATAATCCCTTCCACAACCAGTATATGAAATTAGAATCATGATCAGAAACTATCCTTATTGATACTCCATGGAGTCGAACAATCTCTTGAACATATAGGATTCCTAATATATCTACTAAAATCTACACTCTGATAGATAGGAAATTGGAGGACATGGTGAGTCAGTTAAGGATCACCCAGATGGCATCATGTCCCCAAGAAGTATGTGTTAAACCCATAACAAAGTCCCTCGATATCCTAACCACATAAATTATGGAATCAAAATGAGATTATTCAAAATTTCTCGAACTTGTTTCTCATCCATCACTTTATTAAAAGTTTTTCATCGAGAAACAAACTATGTAACTCTCTTCTTCATTCCTAGCCACCAAAAATAGCTCCGGATTTCCTATTACATCTTTGCCACACCTGGATGTACCTCCAAAAGGGGTGTATGAAACTCCATAAAGACCTCCTCCCATAATGTCCCTGGTAATATTATACATCCTCTCCAAAGGATGATGTGATCCTCACATTATGAATATCCATAAAGAGCATTCCCTATGGACATCTGATCACATAGGGTCTCATAGTCTTTATCCCCAAGTTATGACTCCCTGACTAGCTACAAGAGTGGAGGGGTGAAAACCATCAAGTCAAGGTAAGTTTCATCATATCCATCCAGGAAAAATAACTGCAACGAGACCAACTTCTCTAACACCTCATTTAGCAGCTCCAAATTAGATATCCTACTAAGAACATCATTCACCGTGTTTCCCATCACATAGAAAATCTCAAAGTCATAATCCTAGAAGAACTCTAGCCATCTTCTTTGTCTCAAGTTAATATCCTTATAAGATGAGATATAATTAAGACTCTTATGGATAGAGTAGATGATAAACCTCTCTCCCACTAGGCATTGTAGCAACATTTTCACCATGAAGGCTAGAAATGCCTACTCAAGATCATGGTTTATGTAGTTTTTGTCATGTGGTATCAACTGGTGAGAACCATAGGCAATCACCCCATTCCTCTATATCTAGAAGAAACCATGTTTAGAACCTGATGTATCACATAACAATACATACTCAACACCCTCCTATGACAATCTCAAGATCTGGGTGCTCGTCAAAAACTACCTCAACTGCTGAAATGTCTATTAGAACTTCTCTTTCCACATGAAAGGTTTCCACTTTTGAGAGAAATCTATCATAGGTGATGATATACTATAAAAAAGGGATGAATATCTGGTAATATCCTACCCGTCCAAGGAATCATTGTACCTATGTCACTCTCCTATATGGATCCCATGCTAACACTCCATAAACCTTGGATGAGTCCACTACTACTCCATCTGCTGAGATAACATGTCATAGAATGTGGACCACCTAAATCCCCAGTGGGAACTTCAAAATCTTTCCATAAATATGGTGCATTCGGTGTACTTATAGAACCATCTGTAGATGTCTCACATGATACTCCATAGATGATGTGTACACAAGGATATCATGGATGAAGACTATAATGAACCAATCTAAGTAGGGATAGAAGATCTAGTTCATCAGTCCCATGAACACTGTTAGGGCATTCTTCATGCCAAATGGAATCACCAAGAACTCGTAGTGACCATAGTAGAATCTAAAATCCATATTCATTATACCCTCATCCCATACATGTAGCCGGTGATAACCAGATCGAAGGTCAATTCGAGAACCATTGTACCCCTATCTACTGATCAAAGAGGTCATCGATCCTCGGTAGTGGATAATTATTCATCATGGTCACCTGGTTCAAGATTTATTAGTCCACACACAACCTCAATCTCTCATATTCCTTCCAGGAAAACAAAACAAAGGCCTATCATGGTAAAACACTGGGTTACGTGAAGCCCTTCCTATAAAAGTCCTCCCAATTCACCCTCAGCTCGTGAAACTCTATGGAAACAATCAGATATGTTGGTTCTTATTTCAGTGGAATATCAGGGTGTAAATTTATGTAGATTTTGATCCCTCGATTGGGAGGTAATCCTAGAAAAACTTCTGGAAAGATGTCCTCATAATCTTCCACTACTTCTGGGAACTAAAATCTCATAACATATGCTACTACGAAGGTAAGGCTAGTCAACTCATTGGTGATCAGGTGCACTCTCCTATGCATGAGCCCGTCCTAAAAATCATGGGTCTCCCTTTCTATAAAAAAAGGAAAACCTCACCCCATCACTATAGACACACCCAACCTTTAACCTATGACAATAAATCTAGGCATGAATCGATGATATGCAATCCATAATGAGAATGATGTCGTAATTCCTCATTGCTGCCACATAGACATTCTAACCAAAACTCTCACCTCCAAGGGTAATATAACATTGTCATCACTAGTGTGTGATCATCGAGTCTCCTATTGTTGGTGTCTCTAAGTGTAAGGGTCGATTCAATGGTTCTACTAGAATCTCAAGGTATCATATAAGGTAGGTGGGTAGAAAAGAATGACTGGAGCCTATGTCTATAAGTATGGAAGCTAAGGTAGAAAATACATATATCGTACCTCAGATCATCCCTAAAGTCCCTAGGTCGTATTCCTTAACTAAATGTAGCTTCCCCCACCCCTATCCTCTATCTCCCTGAGCCTGGTGAAGACCTCTAGGGGGTGGTGGTGGTGGTAGTATTTCATAACTTCTACCACCTATTGCAGCTCTCCCAACTCTTCTTCCACGTCATCCACATGGTGGATCTTATTGATCCACTCGTTTCTTATGAATTAGTGGTCCATCCATAGTATCCCGGTCATTATCTTGACGATATGGGAAATTTCTTGCTATATGTACCCTCCTCTTGCATGTGTAGCATCACTTTTCCATAGTATGACTGGATCTATCTTGAGAGAATTGAACTGTAGATCCCCAATCCTTGGACATCCTGTAATGTCTCAAACATCCAGATCCCTAGGTTTGTTGTCGACTCCCTGATATCGAGTTCTCTTCACCAGTCTACCTACTTCTAACTATCAATGGCTACATATGATCATCTAAGAAGATCTTTAACACCAAATCTCTCTTTAGCACTTCAGCATAAGTCATAATGCATAGAGGTATAATGCTGGCTCAGATTTCTTTATGTAGACCTCGATCGAAGGTCCGAGCCTAGAAGTACTGATCTTTGACCATATTCATCGAGTACCAAGAGAGGTTGGTGAAACTCGATGAATAATAAGTCACCATCATGATACCCTGTCATAGTTGAAGAAGCTCTTGTATACACACTTCTCTAAGAGTAACTAGAGAGAAAGAATCTATAAAGAGACTCTTGAACTCCATCCACAAAAGAGTCACCTCACTGTCAGTAAGTGGTGAAAATCTCCATCATCCCCCTAACATGCCTTGAAGAGGACTCACTACTGGGATCACCATATGGTCTGTTAGTGTCCTCACTAAATGGAAAACTATAGTCACTACCTCACTCTTGTCCTCAAACACCAGAGGGTAGGGATTTCCTTTTAACTTAAGGGGTCTATATATCCGAATCTCATGGAGTGCTCTTAGCCTGTGCACCTCGTCTGCTGGTACTGCAGGTACCACATATTTCTCTACTGGTGGGGGTATAGTTAATGCCCAACCTAAAGGTAACACCTGGAGAACTAACCCATGTATCGAGGCCTCATCACTGAGGGGGTTAATCATGTGATCAAGCTACTATGTCCTAGCTGGTATGTGTCTCATAGGAATCCTATAAAGAAACAAGATATACCATGGTCAATGAGTATTTCTATCTAGATTACTCAATAAGGATGTAGAAACCCAACCTATTCCTATACGATGCATTTACAATTATTTTCAGACCAACCAATGTTATCATACACATAGTCTAAAAGTACGTTATCAAATTCATCATGTATGGATACGTTGGTCGTCTGTACCAATACTGGAGTCCCTATACTCAAATCTGAACATGAAACACTTAACATTGTTTCCCGAAAACAATTTCACAGTCACTCAGTCCTAATGTAGAACTGACTGCATCTGATACCACCCTGTCATAACCCGTCCTAGTGGGGCATGTGTCATGAATCCCCATGCCTTCCACTAATAGGCTTGGGGCATGTGATTAGCATAGACTAGGCATATCACAATCATAGGAGCCATTTCCTATGTACCATTACACATGCACATGTCTCCCAGAAACAAATGATGAAAATTAAAAAAAAACACTAAGGAAAAAATGCATGAATAACATTAAATATAGCTAATATAGTATGATATAAATGTAAATTACAGTAATGTAAACTATTCGAGAATAAAATCCCACCAATGTAAAGAGTCTGAAAAATACAATGTCCAACCTATAAATAAAATAGGTGCCAAGAGTACTTCTAAAATCCATTGTAACATCTCATCCTACCTATACTCATAATTATCTATCCAGTCCTAGTCTACCCTGTACTGTATCAAAATGACACTCATCATCATAAAATGGGACACATGCAGGCAAATCCCATGTAGGGGTGATTATAACAATACTTAGTAGGACACCCTGAAACAACAAAGGAATACACCAAGGAAAGTATAGTCATCTCAACAGAGTATATATCTAAAACACATCTAACAATAATATCAAAATATACCAAACCATATCCTATTTTCTAGAGGTAAATTACCTCTATCTAATACCATCAGTAGGGATTTAGTTCGATGATCCCACAAAGAACTCAACTGGGAGAACAAACTATCGAGTCTGACAGCACTGATGGCGTCCTCCCAATAATTATTTTTCATCATGAATCATCATGAGAGAGATACATTGATAGATCTGAAGAGATAATATGAAGCAATAATTTCTATAGGACTCACTCAACATTTGGGGTAGATCAAAATACACAGATGACGAATAATGACATTTCCATGGGGTGATAGCATGACTCATCTGGATTCACCTGCTAAGTAGAGGATTGATTAACAATAAGATTCTTCATCCTGATAACATAACTCTAATTAGGGTACAATAATGGATAGAGGATCATACTCTAGGCCTCTCAGAGGGTATTCTAACTACTCTAACTAGAAGGTCCAACTGAAGGAATCATACTCCTATGAATATGATATGATACCAAATGACCTTCATGGGAACGAGGAAGGGAGAAAAACATAATGAATATTCTCAATGATAATGTGGAAAATCGATTAAATCAATGATGGAAGGGGTACATGGCATGTGTTAGGGTCACATGATGTCTCTCTTAACCCCGTGTACTTCATGTGTTCAACGGATCATGTCATAAGAACATGTCAAGTAGTAGAGGTATACACGACATGTAGAAAGGTTTGCGTGCCATTTCCTATTATCCGAGGTCTGCACTATGTACACTTTCCATATTTTGGTACACGTATTCAACCCATGTATGCATGTCCACGTACCAGTACACAGGTTAATCCACATAACTGGTTCATCCAAGCCATGTGGCAGAGTACAAGCTGTATAGGAAAGTCAGGTACTCTACCCCATGTCTATGTATCATTCATGATACACGCCAAGTCTTGGTGAAGTACCCACATGTCGTGTTATAGTTTTCTCACACAGTGTGACTCGTCAGTGCTTCTCGAAACCCTAGTAGTCACTTAGGGGGCACACAAACCATGTATTACTGAATGTACACTGTGTTTGTTATGAAATTATAGAAACCTTGGACTGTGCTCTATCATCTCCTCCACATCTCCGACCATAATTTCTATCCATTCATTGTTAGAAAAATAGAGATCTAGGGTTTTATGGTCCCTCCATAATCGAATAGATAAGATTCATTCCATGAATCAAATTGGAAAGAAAGATCATTATTGATCTTCATTTTCAAAAAATAATGAGAGATCAACACCCATCGTAATTCGATCTACTATTGAAACCATCGTCACACCTCCATCATGTCATACTAATGTAGGATCTTCAATTTATGATCATTTCACCATGAAACAAAGGTGTAGTGATCATTTCATCATAAACAAAAAATAACGCCATGAACACAATGAACGTGATAAATTTGGGGGGGGGCACATGGAAAAAATAAGAGAATGAACCACAAAAATTGTTCATTATGACCTCAATTGATTCCCTAAGAAAGATCAAGATAAAAAAATAGTATAATCATCCCCAAATTCTAGTAATGAAACCCTCCCACCAGAATGATCGAACCATGGATCAACCTCTTTGTTGGTGGATCTACGTTCATTGTTTATTCTATGAATAGGGGAAAAGGGATTAGAAATAAAACACCATACCTTGTAGTTGGATCATTAACTAATGAATTTTGATAATCGCATCTTTACCATTGGAGGGATTCATCATGAATAGCACTCGTTGATCTCTCATCTAAGACTCGTCATTGTCTGCCATCGAGAGAAATCTCCAGGTTCACTCTAGAGCCTCCAGGATGTTCCATGGTTATGAACATAACCCTAGAACCTGGGTTAAAAGGATAATTAATAATAATCAACATTGTGTTACTATGAAACATTAAAATAAAAATACATTTTGGATTTATTTTATTATTTTAATGTACAAAAATTAACTTTTGTTGCCGACCCTCACCGGTCGAGGTTAGGCCTCACCTATGATATAGTCAGTACTTTGAACACAATGGTGCCCCAAGATTCCTATTTCGAGAACCCATTTAGAATTTAGCCCATTTTTTTAGGAAACCTTCCTCGAGATTCAATTTAATATATTTAATATATTTCAAAAATTTATGTCGGGAACACTGGGCCTAGAAATCTCACATCGTCTCAACGCTTGGTCTTGAATTAATTATATATAATATTTATAAATAATGAAAATAATAATATGGGACATTACATAACTTTCCAAAATCCATCCTCCAATCCTAGAAGCATTACATAGTGCATAAATCCAGCCTTGGGAGAATTTAGTGAATACCAACACAGGATACCTAAAGAAGATGTAATGTTATTCAAAGACTTTCATTGTTTTATTTCTTTTACCACATCCATAAATTCTTATTAAAACATACATATATAATAACATAACTCTGTTAAATATATTATGATATTGTTATAATAATTTCATAGCTTAAATCATCTCTACATCCATCAAATGGGTTACAAAATAATTTTTCTTTCTTATGGGGGAATATCGCCTCATGTAATAATTTCATTTAGTCCTCCATTACCACATTTCATGATTGGGTTTTATAAAGTATATAAAGTATATATATATGATTATTTAAAAAATATTTATACTTATTGATTCATTATATTATATTTATCTTTCTTAATTTCTATTACATAGAGGATATGATTATCGCGCTCGTGTGTAAGGCGTATTACCACCTCACAAAATGATGTGATTCAACTTTCACAAAATATTTACTTGGAATGTAGTAATGTTAATGTTAATGATTATATGTTATATAAATGAACATATTATGTTATTAATGACACATTTATCATTTTTTAATTATAATATATGTCATTTTCTTTCTTTTCAGTTCCTCCACTTAAAGATGATAACATTGTTCGTTTACGTGTGGACTACCACCTTCACCAAACGATATGAATCTATTTTAATCATTATTCCACATGGATGATATATATAGTTCTATAATATGGAATATATGATATTATTATAATTATGTAATTATTATATATTACATACCTTTTTTTTATAATGGTCATTGGAAAATAGGAATGTTACTTATGCGTAGGTACAACCTACAATCTCCATGATTGTAACATACTTCATTTTTCATAATAATCATTCTTGATTGATATTATAAGTATAATTAGTGTAAAAATATGATAATTATGTCATTATCACTATTATATAGATTATAAAACAATGTAATATGTGTAATAACTAGATATTTAATGAAAAAATAAACATGATAAAATGGAGAAATAAAGAATTGAAACAATGAAAATAATAAAAGATTGTTAATGAAAGTGTGGTGTGATATTATAAAAGGATAATATATGATATTATAAATGATAATACAGTCATTTATTAAGTTAATCACATGTTTAAAACCACTATATTAGAGTTTAGATGATATTCGATCAAAATGAATCATGTGGTAATAGATTTCATAATTCAATTTCTATTCATTGGGTTAATCTTCAACTTCATTGATTATGTCATTATAAGATTATTTGAATACATACGTATTGTTACCTTATGTTTTATGTCTACTAGATTTAATTTTATTTATAGTGGAATACCACAATTGATTCATTTATTAATTCTCATTAAAACGTTATGATCAGTTTGAAGGTTTCATTTAGAATCTCATTCCAATCAAGATTATATACCACTAGATTTTAGGTAATGGAAATTATTTTACCATTTATAAGTAGAAAAATTTAATTTTACTCACCACTATTTATTAAATATATTTTAATTTAATATTTCCATTTTACAATAGTTGATACTAAAATTTATTATAAATCTGATTAACAAAATCCAACATCATTTTTCTCTTCAATTGGAAATATGTTTTCTTCCAAAACCATGATTTTAAAAATGTTTTCAAATTTCATTAAAATTTTAAAAAATATTTATTAAATTAATATTCAACCATTATTTATCATTAATAAATGTTTTAAATGGTATCCTATTTCATTTTCAAAACAATTCTCATTAATTTTTTATGAACAATGTTAAAGGAATCTTCATGTCATTTTCTGAACAATGAACTTTCCTAACCTTTTTATAATGAAAAAGGAATTTTCTTTTTAACTATTATGGAATTTATTGCATTTCCTTGGCCATAAAAATTACATATTCTTGAGTTAATTCAAGAACCTACATTTATTAATTTGATTATCTTTTCAGGTTTACAGTTTTTTAGAATTATGCAATAATAATGACATAACAACTCAAATATTATAAATTAGACAAGTCGGATAACTATCCAATTTTTCACAAAATAAAACTCTTTAAAATAAAACATGATATGTTTTTCAGGATAAAAATCTTCATAAAATCCATCTTGACCTCCTTATTAATCTGAAACATCAATATACCATTTGAAAAACATTTAAAAAACTTGATATGAGAACACAAATCTCATTAAGGGATATAAAATAAGTAATAAACCTATTAGTCCATGGATATTTTAAACTCATTATAACATTTTAATAAAGTCATACTTTTCACCCATAAAACATAAACCCTTAGTTATGGAAATACTAGTTTTCCTATAAAACACATAGAAATAATAAATCATAAAGGTAACTAGTGGAATACATATCATTCTTATATTATAGCATTAAGCGCTACAAAGAGAGTAACCTTCATGGTTACAATTGGAATACTCATCAGGGTATATTCTCAAAATATATTATGAAAAACTGAACCATGTTACTCATTCTCATTTACTGATGCATTAGAGATATATCATGGGATCACCTGCCCTTCGTTTATCACAGAACCACCTGTATACAAAATAATTTCCCAAGAACTGAAACCTAAGAACAACACATAAATCATACATAAAGTAAAAAATTACATTTCCACATTTCATTAAAAATATTTTGTTTAACTATATTTTTATAATCAGTCCATTATCAAAACCATATTAAATAACAAATTACCTGAAAAGGTAACATGTTATTTATTTTTCTTTTAAATCCATTACAACTTGTATAGAAATACAAATATCAACTAATGGTCATGACAGCATAATATTAATTGTCGTCGTATATGTTAAAAACCCATTCCTTTCATAATTTAGTAAAACGGTTCATATAAAAACATTCCATTTTAAAACCTTTTAATGAACATAAAATTCAAAGGGGTTGATTATACACCATATAAAATAATGTGGTGTATATTATCAAAATTTTCCTCAATGAAAGGGGATTGAGATGAAGTCCCCTGGCTTGAGTCCAACTCATCACATAAAATCATTATTTTCCTGAATAATAAACATAGTTCAATTTCTACTTTCTTGAGAACCTTTTTAATGTTTATTATTCCCTTTATATCACTTATTAACATGTTACGAAAATGACATAATTATTTATGTTCATATCAGAAGTTTTTTAGATATTCGTTACTTGAGTAAAAAAATGATGTCAATATCCCATGTGGTATTATGTAAATTATCTCCAGAATAATATTAATGATATAAAATTATTTTTATATATAAATTATAAAATTAAATCCACTTATTAAATATGGATTGAAAAATGAACAATGTTACAATCATGGAGATGATAAGCCATACAAACACATGAGCAACATTTCCATTTTTCATAGATCATTGTAGAAATAAGTTCATTGTTATTTTATATTTCCATAATGATAATAATATTATTTACATAATTTTAATCATTTAAATATTCTTATATGAATCATACATGTGATGTGGTGAATAAAAATGACTCACATTTCTTCGTGGTGGTGATAGTTCACACGTATGCACAAACGATGTTATTATTTTTATGTGTATGGAAAGTAAGAAATTAATTGATATATTATTATATAAATATGATAAATATGTCCTTGATATCACATATGAACATTCATTATATCATTATAACTTGTCATTATATATTTTTATGGAAAATGAATTATATCGATTCGCAGAGGTGACAGTTCGCACGTACGCACGAATGATTAATTCCTTTCACATTTGACGGAATTTGATATGGATTTTGGTGATTATATTAACATAATTATACCTTATTATATTTATTATATTGTATTTTTATATCATCTTGGTGGGAGGATATTTTAATAAAGTGGAAGAAAAAATAAAATAAAAACACTTAAATAAAAACATTACAACTCCTTTGAACGATCACCTTTTCTTAACACCTCTAAGGATGATTTTCTTTCCAAAAAATATGGCCTATATAATGTGGGTTGGGATTATAGAAAGGTATTTGGGAGGATCTTGGCTAAAACTAAAGTTTTTTGAAGTGTCGGGTATAGAGAGGAATGGGTTCCCTTTTATTAGTGTGGGAGGGGCACTCATTGAATTATTAAAAGTATCAAATTAATATAAATTAATATTCTATTAAGAAAAGATCAAAATTATTTTGATTATATTGGATGATTATGGATCTAAAAACATTCATCCAATAAAAATAATACATGTTTTGATTATTTTTTAATCCTCGCCTTTTTGTTTTAATACTTATTTACCCTTTATAATATTATTATGATTTCATGTTATTTACACTTTGTGGGTTAATATAATGATTGTAACATGAAAAAATACCAATAAAAGAGTTATTAATGAAACATTATGACTCTTACCAACTACATTTCTAAAACTTATATTTTCTATAAATTTTATATAATTCAATAAAATATTTTATATTTTTAAGTACCAATAGTTTTAATGTTGACACTAGTCTGTAGTTAACTTTTTAAAAATATCATAATTGTATGATAAGTCCAAAAAACTCCTTTAAATCATTAAAAACAGGTAAAATCCATCCATAAAATTGTCTTATGGTGTCAATTATGTCAAATTATATATATTTTAATATTTATAATATCATTTATTTTATTCTCTCATTAATTAAGAAATTGTTGCATTATCATTGTGTCACCATTTACATTAATTATTTATTTCCTAAAATTTTTAAATAATTTTTCATATTTCAGGTAATATATTTATCTCTATCTGGAATATTTATAGTATAATATATCACTTATATAACCTGATATTAAAAATAATTAGTAATAAGAGACCTGATTATGACATCTTCGTCTCTACTTTAAATAAATTGTTATAATAATCATAATCACACCCTTTTATATTTTAAAGTCCACAATTTCTGCCCAATGATTTTATTTTCTAATATTATACCATTAAATAATATGATTAAATGTTTTAGGTCAGTTTTATGATATTTATAATATTATTCTAACATTTAATTATCTGATTTACCCTTAATTGTGGTAATAAAAACAATTATTTATGTTACTATTCAAAATGTCCAAAAATTAAAGTGGCCTTTTTAAATAAATTAGACCTTCTGATTCCTAATATGTAATCCATTTTTTCAAATTCAAAACTCATAATTGGTAGTAATTATTTAAAAATTAATGTCGTTGACGGAATGATAAAATTGGTTTTTAAAGTAAAACATTCAAAAGTTCACATAGTCTTTATTTCAAATTACAATATAAAATTGACTCCAACAAACTAAATTGGATTAAATTATAAAAACTTATTCTTGTTATTCTTTAAATAATTTAAAATGATAATATATCTATATAAATAATGTAGAAAAAAATTAGTTTTGTTTTAAAATGCTGTATTTTTTACTATTCACTAAAAAATAAATAATGTCAGATTAACATGAAAATTTTAACAAAAGTAAAATTGTATGTCCCTATTCTAAAGAATAGGTTTATATTGTCATTTAAAATTTATAAAATAGATCAAAAAAATATTTAAAATTGGTTCTCCATCAAAATCTAATAAAATGATTTATAAAAAACTCGTTTCTAGTGTAAAATCAAATATGTAATTATGGAGAGTAATAGAAAACATTGTTAGGAGGATGTTAACAATCACAAAACCATGAATTTTTTATGGGATAATCAATCTTCTATTTCATAGTTGGAAAGATAAACAGAAAATGTTTTTGTTTTATGATCATTTTTTACAGAGTTTTGGAATTAATTTACTACGTAGACTAAAATAATAAGGAAATATACTCACTTTACAAGTAGAGTTTCATCATTTTATTAATATTCAACATAAACACTTCCTTTTCTCCAAAATATATGTATTATAAATTATTTTTTTCACACCTAAAGCACTAGAATAAATTTCTATAGAAAAAGATAATCCAAAAATATTAACTGTTAATTCCTCCATTCATGTAACATTAACACAAAATAAAATGTTTAGTATAAGATAATGTAATTCCCCAAAAATAATAATCATTTATATGATTAGAAACTACTTTTAATCTCCAAAATTCAATAGTAATACCCAAAGTTCAACATATACCATTCAAAAAATATATGTTCTTAAAATTACTAAAAATAATCCAAAATAATATTGAAACCCAAAATTACATGATCACATGATCTACCAAGAGAATTTTTATCATTTGTCTCCAAATAACATCAATCAGTCTTAATGTCTCATACAAAAAAATGTAATTTCCTAAATCACATAATTTCTAAGATAAACTAATTATTTCCATAAATAACCTGAATCACCATAATTATATAACTAAACCATATATTCATCCAAAATATAATTTAACATTTACTTTATCAAATAAAATACCATTTTATTCTGTTTACCATGGTCATATAGCACTCCCAAAATAGTGATCGTCTTCCAAACGAAGTATCATTACTTAATCCCCCAAGATAATTTTCTAATACAAAGGATATCCAATTAATAAAACATAATATCTAAAAATCAATTTATTATTAATCTATCCACTTTTTTAATTGAAAAACAAAAGTTCATACTAACCAGGGACTTCACGTAGGCCAATGTTAAGCGATGAACCATTATCTCCCTTCGGTTGTGGGTTCGATTCCTGCAGCCTTGTCTGACGTGACGAGTTTTCACCCATCCTGTGGGTTTTCCATTTTCAAAAATAATATAATTACCAAAGTATGATAAAATCATCAAAAATAACCATAACAAATTTTATCCTCAATAGTTATCTCATATCTTTGATTTGAAAACCCAAAAAGTAATAACCCATCACTACCTCAAAGGTGAATGTTTTCAAAAACATAGTTAGTCACCATAAAATTTCAAAACATAAATCCAAAAAAATTGATTTTAATACATAAAACCTATAATCATAATTAA
Source organism: Viscum album (assembly GCA_963277665.1). Taxonomy (NCBI): domain Eukaryota; kingdom Viridiplantae; phylum Streptophyta; class Magnoliopsida; order Santalales; family Viscaceae; genus Viscum; species Viscum album. The sequence continues at coordinate 696,471,895 of OY728128.1, forward strand.
AACTATAGACTCATAATGATATCACCAACTTTTTAAAAAACATCCTAATCTCTAATGTTTTCTAAACTATCCTCTGATAACAACTATATAACCCCAGCCTTAAACATTCCATAATCTTATGTTAAGTGAAGAATTTAAATTCAATAATATTGAGGATATTTTTTAGTATATATTTTTAGAAAATCATGCTATAATAAAGATATAAAAACTATAATATTTTAAAGTAGACACATCTACACACTAGCCATTTTTTTTCAAAAAATAAAAAACTTCAAAATATTACATGATTTATTTTTCACGATAAATTTTTTTATAACATTAATCATGACCTCATTCATTATCAAACCCATCCAAATACCCTATGAAAAACATTTTAAAAACATGGGATGTTCAAAAAAAGCTCAGTAAGGTATATAAAATAAATAATGAAACCGTTACTCCATGAGTATTTGAAAATCATGATAACATTTAAAAAAATTCATAATTTTCACCCAAAAAACATAAACACTTTATCTTACCTCATGAAATCATAATAATATTTTAAATCTTATATAAATAATATATCATAATGGTAACTTATGGTATACATATCATTTTTACATTGCAACCTTCACGACTACATAGGGATTAACCTTAATGGTTACAATTAGAATACCTATCACGGTATATTCCCTAAATCTCTTATGAGAAACCTGATGTGGATCTATTTTTACATATATTTTCCACATCTTTTTTACTTTATTTTTAGTGATTTAATTAATTATTTAATCACTTTATACTAAATTTTTGTAATATTGAATTTTTATAATTAAATTTGTCAATTAATAATTTTTTTAGAATTAATTATGTACTTTTAGTCTTTAAATTATTAATTTTAATCTTACTTAACTTTTCTAATTTAATGATTTCTTAATTAGTCTGATTAAGTGGATTTTTCTTGAATTTTTAATAAGTTGATAAATATTTTAGAGAATTATTTAATCAACATAATTCTATTTAATTAAGTTAATCATTATTTTAATATTTTATCTTTTAGTTTAGATTCATTCGAATATGTTAACAGTATTAGTTAATATGTTTAGTCATCCCGCTAATAATTTATTTAAATAATTTGTGTTTTAAATTAAAGAAAATAGTTCTCTTTTTAATTTTATGTGATCAATTAGTCGTTTAATTAATTAATATAGTGTTATATAACATTAAATATTTAATCTTATATATGCAGATGAATTATTAAGTCACTAAATATTGATTTTAGTGTACCAGTGAGGTAGAGAAGAACTAGCGGCGACCTATTGGGTCACCGATGCTAATCTTTATTTTTCACTACTACTCCGTGATTAATTTATATAGTAATCTTAATTCAAGTCATTCATAATCTATGTTTATTAAACATCCACTTATTAAATTCAGAATTACCAATTAATAATTTTTATTATAACTTTAATGTTTTATGTTTAACAAGAATTTTTTTAAATTAATGGTGGTTAGCTTTCTTGTAATTAGTTTTTTTCAATCTTTGTTTTAAACAACTTATGTTTTTATTTTTAAAGTTCAATGTGTTATTTAGGTCACAGTTAGTTTTATTTCAGTGACTATTTCATCCATCATTGACCTTTTGTGTAACAGTGACCTTGTGCACCTTACAAGTAGCTTTCATTTAAGCTAACAATGATCCTTCAATTTAATTTCTCTCTGTAATCATGAAATTATTTAAGCTACTGGTGAGGGTCTAATATTAATCTAATGATGACCTTGTCACTGCACTCACCATTTCACCACTATTTCTCTCACTGTTAGATTTCATACCCCACACCTCAATGTTAGACTCTTAACAATAGCCTCTAATTTATTACTAATGGTGACCTTGCTCCCCTGCTTCAATTCTGTTGCCTCACCATTGCCTCAACGTTTCCACCTACCTGAGACCCAATGCCGCCTTGAGGAGCTGCTTGGAGGCTGATCGCAGATGCGGTTTTCATTGTGTCAATGGCTTGGATGGATCCATGACACCAAAAAGGATGTTGTGAACCTGGGTCTACCGCCCGGGATGCTTACCTTCACATGCTGCTATTTCTGTTGAGAGTTGTCGCGCTGCTTTCAGGAGGTATACTCGCTGCTGGTTCAATGCCTCCGCCGCCTAGAGTCATCTGGCATCACCAGAGAAGCTCGTACCGCTGATTAGAGGGACCAACAGAGGAGAACCGCTCCGTTATTGCAAAACATTGTGTTGCCGGTGATGGAGACCACACTGCCGCGGAGCAGGACTGTAGCTAAGGGTCGCGCCAGAGCAGTGGAAGGTCGGGCCGCCTTGGGTGTCCGCTGATCAAGGTCGATGCCACTGAGAGGGAGAGTGGAGCACTGAAGTCTGCTGGAGCTAAGCAGAAGAGGGTACCGTGGATTGGAGGGTATTCCCCAAGAGCCGCACTGAATCTTGCTGGTAGGGCACCGCTGTTGGAGCCGAGGTAAGCAGAACCCGCTGCTGAATGATGTCGTTGGAGCTGTCGCGCTGCTGAGCAGAGAGAGGCGCCACCGGTTTCAGGAGGAAGAAAAAGACCCCCCTGTGCGCCGATAATTGGGGGGTGGAAAAAGATAAATAAATAAATAATTATAATAATAATAATATAAAACAAACAGAAAAACATAAAGTAAAATTTTATTTTAATAAACTAATCAAATGAATATAATATAATTTCTAAAAGTTATAATTTAAAACAATTATAATATTAATAAATAGATAAATTATAGATTAAAATACAAATCTAATTTTTAATAAATGTTAATATTAAATTAAAATACTGTTAATAGTATAACTATATAATTAATAGTAATAAAATATAAAATATACTAATTAATTTAAAAAAAAATTAACTAAAGTATTAATTATAAATATTAAAATAAAATAATCTAATAAATAAATTTATATGTACCGAAATTAATCTAACAATTTAATTTCTTAAATAGTAATTATAAAAATAATAATAAAATTATTAAATAAAAATAATTAATTCTATCTAAATTATATAATTTCTAATTACTTATTTACATATGATGTTTAATTTTAATGCTTTTTGTTAAAAATTATAAACTAAAAAATTTAGTATTTACATTTATTAACTTATTTAAATTAATAATTTTTTGATAAAGATTTGTTTTGCAATAGTGAATAATTTTATAAATAATATAAAAGTAACTAATAATCAGTTAAGATATTTATTAATTAACATTAATTACTTTTTAATATGTATTATAACAGTAAACAAAAAATTTAACTGTAAATATTAATTAACTTTCTTCATGTTTTAATTGTTTTATTTTGTTTATAAAATGTTCAAGTTCATACCAAAGTCGAAAACATGTCCAAGTGCTCTCAACTAACTCATCAAAAGTTAGTTACGAGAGGAAAACTAGCGCGACATGCTAGTCGCCGAGGGGGGGGGGGGGGGGAACGCACGTTGTGCAGTGCATTTGTGAAGGGCTTTCAAAGTCGGTGGAAGATGTTCGGTGAAAAGAAGAAGAAGACTATGTGCTACTTAAAGTGGAGCAACTAGCAGAATTTGGGAGATGGTGATTCACATAATGGGGGAATGCTTGTAGATCTGAGTGCTTCTCGCTCACCAGGAGCATAGGGAGTCCGGAGGGCGACTCTGGAACCTCTAACAGGAGCTGGAGAAGCATAAGAGCAGAGTATCTTCGGGGAGTTTTGCTTCACTTTTTTTTTTGAATTATTACACTCTGTTATCATATCTTAAATTACTGTTTCGAAAATAGACATGTTTTCTAACTAAACTTTTAGTTCGGGGATGAATTGAAGTTCTACTCGTTACTTTTAATTCTCATTTCACTAAATCATTTGAATATATTGATTTTTGATCAGCGAGATCAATACTAAGTTCATCTAATTGCTTATACCACTAGAACATAATCTCAAAAATTCACAGTCAATTGGCGAGATTGATTGTGGAAACACTTTTTAAAAAAAATATAATAGATTCAAAAGACTTCAATACATACGTTGAGTTGTCCTTGTTGTTAATTTTCAAAACAAGTCAAAGTTGATTAATTTTGGTGTGGCGAACTCTTCAATTAGTTGTATTGTGTGACTCAACTCTTGGTGATGGAGGAGAGTTATGCTCTTTGTAGTGGTACTCTGCAACAACCTATAAGTTAATTGAAACACCTTCAAAACCAGTAGAATATAGATTACTCCCTGAGCAGTTTAATAGAGTGTTCTTTTATCAGTGTTCTAAACCTCGGTTATATCTTGTTTTACAACTGTCTCTAGTTCCAATATAGTTTTTAATCATGTTTTCCATTATTCTGTCACTCTACTGCCTGTAAAATTGAAAAAAAATAAAAAAATTAAAAAGTAAAAAAAATCACTCTGCTGCTGACAACAGTGGAGCTTCCACGAGTTTTGTTAGAAGATTAGTGGCCAAATTAACCTCCCCTATGGGTTTGACCCTACCTTACACATATACAGTAGTTAGTAGGAATATAAATTTTAAACTTTGACAGGCTTCAACGATAGTACATGTCATTTTTTTGCGCCGTTTCTGGGTAAGGCACGATCCATTACTCAAACAAAACTCTAAAAAAACATATATATAAAAATCATTAAAATAAATTGAAAATTTTAATATTTAAAAAAAAAGAACTGTGTCACTTCGTGATGAATTATTTCTGTTTGAGTAGTGTATGTTAATATTGTTTGCATGAGCCCAAAAACTTCTAGTGCTATATTAGAGCCTCTGAACCTTGAATTAGATAAACATCTCATTGCTCTAAGAAAGAAGAACAATACTGAAATGGAGAACATAGATAATAGAGTTCATGCACCTAACAACCATCAAAATCATCCAGAACATTTAGATCAAAATGAAAGGACTAGGATGAGGGAGTTCAAACTTCTTCAAGTTTCAAGTAATCCATCTTCCATTAGACTTCGTCCTAGGGCCAAAAATTATGAACATAAACAATCACACATTTCACTACTGCCTACTCTTAATGGGATCTATAATGAGGACTCTCTATCCTTCATTAAAAATTTCTACGATACTGTGCAGCAATTACCTCTTCTAGGTCTCATAGAAAATGAACTTTGAATGAGAGTATTTCCCTTTTTCCTTTAATGTAATGCTAGAAATTGGTTTCGGAGTCTAGATGATAACATTTTTGAAAATTGGGATCAAGTGTATAATTCATTCATTATGAAATTTTATCCTCAAAGACATAAAGGTGATCTTAGAACAAAGATAACTTGTTTTTATCTAGAGGATGGAGAATCTTTTCATGAATCTTGGGATAGATTGAGGGATATTCTTAGGATGTGTCCCCATCATCAACTCCCATCACACCTTCTTATGGATACTTTCTATGAAGGGTTGTCCTCCTCTAGATAGAACCTAGTTGATCAAGCTGTTGGGGGTAAGTACAATGATAAAAGAGACGAATAACTTAGAAATTTTTTTAATACTATTTCACTGAATTCAAAACATAAAAATTCAAGAAGAAAAAGAGTAAATAGAAATGTTAATTCAAAAACTAGTTCAATGAATGAAACTCAAGCTCAACTAGCTGAAATCACTAAACAACTTCAATCTCTAATGAACCAGAATTCTAAACAAACTGTTAACCAATTATGTTGTCAAAATACAAATAATTTTTTTAGGGAACAGTGTGTCCAGTGTGGTATGTTTGGACATACTGAAAACTTTTGTCCTAACATTGATATGCCATCTCAAAAACAAGAAAATTCAAACTCTGTTAACTATGAACCTAGGATACCTCCTAAAGAAGATCCATTTTCAAATAATTATAACCAATGCTATAGTAACAATTCAAATCTGTCCTGGAAAGATCAAGGATTAATCTAATAATCCACTACCCCTAATTACTGTAATCAACCGAGACCAAACTTTCAAAATCAACAGAGGGGTGAGTTTTCAAATGTTCAAGGAAATAATGATAATAACATTTCATCTAAGCTTGATCTAATTTTGAATAAAATCAACTCTCAAGAAGAAAGATACATGACTCAACTGTCCAAACATCAAAATCAATACGAGTTTGATAAAATTAAAAATGATGTTAGAATACAGAACATGTAAACATAGTTAGGCCAGCATGATATAGATTTTTCATCTAGGGATAAAGGTAGACTTCCTAGTACCACTAAACTTAACCCTAGACATAATTCCATGGTTTTTGTAACTAGAAGTGGGCTTAATACTCAAACTGTTGCAGAAAACGAAAGTGAAAATTAACAAAATAAAAATCTGCATCGATCTTGAAATAAAAATCGTCTTTGCACACATGCTAGAAATTCCCAAAAAAGTATTGAAAATGATCAAAATATGAATTTTACACCTGAAACTCAATTTGAAACATCATCTAAAAATCAATATAATAAAGGAAAATAAAAATTTTAGGATAAGGTGAGGGATATACCTACTTTTATGAAATAATTTCTCTACCCATCCCTTTCCCTAAGAAGCTGAAACCTCAAAGTAACACCAAGGATGAACTTCTTCAGTTCCTTGGTCTCCTTTCTAAACTTAAAGTGAACATTACATTCATACAAGATTTAATTAAAATCCAATCTTATTTGAAATATCTTAAGAAAATTGTTTTGAACAAAAAAACTCTAGAAGAATTTGCTACTTAAAGCCTCACTGAAGAGTGCAGTGCTGTACTTCAAAAGAAAATCCCACCTAAACTGAATGACCAAGGTAGTTTTGTCATACCTTGCACACTAGGAAACTCTGATCAGCTCAACTGTTTGTGGGATTTAGGTGCTAGTATTAATCTTCTCTCATTCTCGTTGTTTCAAAAGTTAAGGTTGGGTGACCTTCAACCCACCACAGTAATACTAGAGTTATCTGATTGATCGTTCACTCATCTTGTGGGTAGGTTAGATGATTTTCTAGTTGGGGTTGGGAAGAAGTTTTTTCTTGCAGAATTTTTAGAATTGGATATGGACTGTGATCAAGAGGTTCCCATAATTTTGGAAAGGCCATTCCTAGACACTAGTGATGCTGTTATTGAGGTCTCCAAGGGTCAATTTATTATTAAAATTGGAGAATAACTAGAAGAGTTTAATGTGATTAAAAATGTTTAAGGACCAATGTTTTTTGAAAACTGTTCAATGGTAGAGTCCATAGAAAATCAGAACTCAACTGAAAATGTTTGAAAATATGAAGAAAACATTTGTGAAGCTGAAAATCATTTTGAATCTGTTTTAGTAGTTGAAAATACTACTCAAACATTATATCTAAAAAAATTTCAAGAACTGGAAAATTGTCCAGTTTCTGCTGTAGAAGGCTCCTCTGTTTTTGAGATTAGGAGCTTTTTGAGTGAATTTGAGGGTGTTTCTATTAACACCAACCTTGCTGAACACTTTGATGTTATTAAGGGAGAACTTATAAGACAACTAAATGATTCTAATCTGATTAACCTGCATAAATCTGATCTGGAAAATCTGGACAGTGTATTATCCACTTTGGACAGAAACACTATTACTTCTGAATCTGAACATGAAATTGAAAATAATTCATCTTTCAATACTCCTTACAAAAGATAAGTTGAAGATATTGGACCTACCATGCCAAAGAGTCTTCCTTCTACTGTAGAACCACCCACTCTTGAACAGAAACCAATCCCGGCTCATCTTAAATATTCATTTCTGGGTGAGAACTCCACTTTTTCTGTAATAATTTCTACTGAACTGAATGAAAATCAAGGGGAAAAACCGTTGAATGTTTTGAAGATTTTTAAAGCTGCCATAGGTTGGAAAATAGCTGATATTGAGGGTATTAGTCCCTGATTCTTTGTGTAGAAAATAACTATGGAGGCTGACCATAAGTATATGGTAGAGTGTCAAAGAAGATTAAACCCAAACATGAAAGATGTTGTGAGAGAAGAAGCGATTAAACTGCTGGATATTGGAATGATATATCCCATTTTTTATAGTGCTTGGGTCAGCCCTGTCCAGGTTGTCCCCAAGAAGGAAGGTTTCACTGTAGTTAAAAATGAAAAAATTGATGAAGTACAAATTTGGAAAGCCACAAAATGGAGAGTTTGTATAGATTATAGGAAGATTAATGTATCCACTAGGAATGATCATTTTCCAATGCCCTTTTTGGATCATATCCTTGAGAGGATTTTTTAAAATGAGTTTTTCTATTTTCTGGATGGGTATTCTAGTTACAACCATATTCCTATTGATCTAGAGGTCCAGGAAAAGTCCACTTTCACATGCCCCTTTAGAACATTTTATCTACAGGAAGATACCCTTTGGGTTGTGTGGAGCTCCATCCACCTAAAAAAAGGTGTATGATTGCTATCTTTTCGGATATGATTGAGAGAATTATTGTGGTTTTCATGGATGATTTCTCTGTTGTGGGTAGCACTTTTGATACTTGTCTTGGAAATCATGAATTATTCTTGGAGAGATGCATTGAAACCAACCTTGTTCTTAACTGGGAGAAATGTCAATTCATGGTTACAGAAGGTATAGTGATATGTCATAAGGTTTCTAAAAGCGGTCTAGAAGTTTATGTTGCTAAGATTAATTTTATTCAAAATCTACCACCTCCTATTAATGTTAAACGTGTTAGAAGTTTCCTAGGGCATGCCCATTTATACGGGAGATTCATAAATTTTTTTTATAAAATTAGTAAGCCATTGTGTTCTTTTATAGTCTAGATGCACCTTTCCATTTTGATGAAACCTATTTGAAATAATTTAATCTACTTAAAGAGAAACTCACTACATCACATATCATCACCGCAGCTGACTAGAAACTACCTTTTGAACTAATGTGTGATGCTAGTGACATGGTTGTAGGTGCTATCCTTGGATAGAGGTAAGATAGGAAGTTGCATGTGGTGTACTATGCTAGTAGACTACAAGATGATGCCCAAAAGAATTATACCACTACTGAAAAAGAATTATTAGTTATTTTTTTTTCTCATGAATGGTTTAGACAATATCTATTATGTTCTAAAGTCATCATTTTCACTGATCATTCATATTTAACGTATTTGATGAATAAGAAAGAAACTAAACCCAGTATGATTAGATGGATTCTATTGTTACGAGAATTTTATTTAGAGATTAGGGATAAACAAGGAGCTGAAATTTAGTTGTTGACCACACTTCTAGGCTTCCTCTTACTCATTATGAAAATACCAGGGAGATAAACTCTTCCATTCTTGATGAGAATCTGGTTACTATGTCAATCAGGCAATCTGCTTGGTTTGTAGATTTTTCCAACTTCCTTGCAGTATGTGTCTTTACCAAAATTTATTCCACTAACCAATGAACAAAATTCATTTTTGAGCTTAAATATTATCTTTGGGATGATCCCCTACTATTTAAGAGATGTGCTGATGGTATTCTTATAAGTTGTATACCTGAGGAAGAAATGCATCATGTTTTGGAAATTTTTCATTCCTCACCTTGGGGAGGTCACCATGGTTGTGAAAGAACCGCACAAAAAGTACTACAATCCAGTTTCCATTGGCCTACACTTTTTAAGGATTCTAGGAGCTTTGTAGTTGGTTGTGATATATGTCAGAGGCTGGGTAATGTTGGTAGGAAGCAAGAGTCACCCCAAAAAGGAATTCTGTAAGCTGAAATTTTTGATGTCTGGGGTTTAGATTTCATGGGTCCATTTCCATCATCTCATGGGAATGAGTATATTCTTGTTGTTGTAGACTATGCTTCAAAATGGGTTGAGGTAGTGACACTTCCCAACAATCAAGCCAATTCTACAATAATATTGAAAAAAGAACATCTTTACAATATTTGGAGTCCCTAAATCTTTTATCACTTATAATGGAACACAATTTAAGAACTATAAATGTAAAGCTTTGATGGAGAAATATGGCTGTGTTCACAAAAGTAGTACTCCTTATCATCCACAGTTTGGTGGACAAGTGGAAATTTCAAATAGGGAACTTAAAAAATACTTGAGAAAATTGTGTCTAACTCTAGGAAAGACTGGTCTCTTAAATTCTATAAAGCTTTATGGGATTATATAACTACTTTTAAGACCACAATAGGTATGTCTCCATACAGGCTATTGTCTGGGAAATGTTTTCATTTACCTGTGGAGTTGAAAAAAAAGTAATATTGGGCAGTTAAGACTCTTAACTTTGACTTTAAGAGTGCTGGTGAGAGGAGGTTACTTGAGCAGAGTGAACATGATGAGATTATGAGAGAGAGTTATGATAATTCATGTATTTATAAAGAGAGGACTAAAATCTTTCACGATTATATCATTCAAAACAAAGAGTTTAAACCTGGATAGAAGGTCTTTCTCTTTAACTCTATACTTAAACACTTTCCTGGAAAATTGAAGTCCAAGTGGTCTGAACTGTTTACAATTGTGAGTGCGCTTAAAAATAGGGCTTTATAAATTGTAGTTAAAGAAAATAAACTCATTCTATTTAATGGTCAATGAGTGAAACTTTATATTGAGGGACAACTGAAGGGATTTGATGCCTTCACTGAGCTTAAAAACTGTTCTTGAATAAAGTCTGGCTAAGGACTTTAAAGCTAGTGCTGCATGGGAGGCAACCCATGGTTCTTTTTTTCTTTATGTTGCTTCATTTTAACATTGAATAAAATGATGCTTCTATGCTATATTTTTTATAAATACATGTTACTTATTATTCTTTGTTCCTGGGTTACATGCTCTATGTTTTTAGTATGCTGCTTGTGTCAATAAAGGAGTGGAATTCCCATGATCACCTTTGGACAACAACTTAGTCAGGGAAGTACTTCAGCTCTATGCATTTTTTTATAATTCTGTTTTTTCTAATAAAATTCTACTCATTAAAAAAAATTCTTCTTTTTTATGAAAATTTTCTACATATTTGCTGAAGATCTTCTCCATATATTGCAATAAAAAACTTTTGTTTCATGTCACTATATTGTGCTTAAAAATTCTACATGTGCCTCTTGCTGGAAATTCGAATTCATTGATAAATATTGAAATAATCTGTCACTATAGGAAATTATGTTGGGGGGTACATGTTTGCTGGTAGTTGTGTTTTCCATTTGAACTAATTAGTCTATAGGGTGTTAGCTTAAATTTTTATGTTATATTGAACATTCTTTTGAACCAAAAATTTCATATTGGTACACCATATCCACTCTGAACCCATAAGTATCATGCCTTGTTTGAACATTAATGGATCACTGGACATAAAGGTTAATGCATATACTTTCTAATGAACCTGCAGATTATTTATTCATTTTGGAAAACAATATCTTTTAACTTCATTGAGACCTTTTATACATGTCATAAATCTTTTAAATTGAAAATCTGTTTTGAACCTTAATTGATTAATTGTTATTCTCCATATTTAGAAGTCAACATTGGGGACAAAGTTGGGTATTAAGTGTGGGGGAGGGGGTCAATTATTGACTTTGATAAACTGTGTTTTAATGAAATCCCATGAATTCCCAGTTCACTTCAAACTTTTTGTAAAAAATGGTTAAAACTTTTCAAAAAAATTGCGCAATTTTAGGTTTTACACTGTACTCAATTCGGTCATACCTTAGTACATGTTACTTGCTGGTAGTTAAGAACTGCTCTGAATTTGAAATTAATGAGGATGAATGATTGATGTGTGATCATACTTAGTGATTTGATGGAAATTTGGTTTAGGAACTATTTCTGAAAGTGATTTGGGTTACATTTTTGTGGAGCTATGATCATAACCCTTGGAACTAAAGGTTTGATTCTGATTCAAGGGGCCTCATTCATCTTTCATATTATTAAAATTTATCGCTTTAATGAGCCAATGTAAATGATTTTTGATATAAATCTTTTGAAACTAGTGTAATTTGGGCATCTGGGATCCCACGGTGAGTCTCTGAGACCCAAGATGTTGGGTGTGTTTCTATTTACTCTATGCCCTCTGTACACCTTGAATATGTTCTTATGCATAATACTTAGCACAATGATACATGGCTTGGGAAAAATATATAAAGTGTCTAGGGTAAAAAATGAGCTCATTAAGGTGAGGGGAATGATGAACGCCCGATGAATAAGGTTTCAATTAGTTTTATGGAAATCATTTAGGTTGTATCAAAAAGGTTATTCGAAAAAAAATTAATTATTTTTGGAACCTAGGATTCTGTCAAAGTAAAATGTTTCTTGGTTAAGGTCTTAATTCCATTGACTTTTAACCTTTTGTCACTCTCGTATTTTGGACTAAATCTTGGATTGAAGATAGTCACAAAGTATTATCACTTATGAGGCTTGACACTTTCATTTCTTAATGATTCATTTCTCTCCTGACTACCAGTGAGAATTTGATTATTGGCAAGGATTCATTTGAGTAGTTCATTTTCTAAAATCCTGATGTTATGTTTTGTCCTCTGTTTTAGAAGATAATAAAGAATAGGATTGTTTGAGGACAAAAAATGCTCAAGTGTGGGGGAATTTGATGTGGATCTATTTTTACATAGTTTTTCCACATCCCTTTACTTTATTTTTAGTTATTTAATTAATTATTTAATCACTTTATACAAAAATTTTGTAATTTTGTATTTTTATAGTTAACTTTGTAAATTAATCAATTTTTTTATAATTAATTATGTATATTTAGTCCTTAAATTAATAATTTTTATCTTACATAACTTTTCTAATTTAATCATTTCTTAATTAGTCTTGTTAAGTGGAATATTCTTGAAATTTAAATAAGTTAATATCTATTTTAAACAATAATTCAATCAATGTAATTCTATTTATTTAAGTTAGTTATTATCTTAATATTTTATCTTTTATATTTTTTTATTAGAATAGGTTAACAATGTTAGTTAATATGTTTAGTCATCTTGCTAATCATTTAAGTAAATAATTTGGGTTTTAAATTAAAAAAAATTGTTCACTTTTTAATTTTAGGTGATCAATTAGTTGTTTAATTAATTAATCTTGTGTTATATAAATTTAAATATTTAATATTATATATGTAGATAAATTATTAAGCCACTAAATATTGATTTTAGTCTACCAGTGAAGTAGACAAGAACTAGCGGTGACCTATTGGGTCACCGATGCTAATCTTTATTTTTCGCTGCTACTCTGTAATTAATTTATATAGTAATAATAATTTAATTCATTCATAATATAAGTTTATTAAATATCCAGTTATTAATTTAGGCAATATCAATTAATAATTTTTATTATAACTTTATTGTTTTAAGTTTTACAAGAATTCCGTTTTAAATTAAAGGTGTTTAGCTTTCTTGTAATTAAATTTCATCAATATTTATTTTAAACAACATAAGTTTTTATTTTTTAAGTTCAATGTGTTTTTTATGTCACTATTAGTTTTATTTCGTTGACTATTTCATCCATCGATGACCTTTTGCGTAACGGTGACCTTTTGCTCTTTAACAGTAGCTTTCATTTAAGCTAATAGTGACCCTTTTATTTAATTTCTATCAGTAACCGTAATATTATTTATGCTACCGGTGATGGACTAATTTTATTCTAATGGTGACCTTGTCACTGTAATCAGCATTGCACCCCTATTTCTCTCACTGTTAGATTTCATACGTCGTACCACACTGTTAGCCTCTTAATGGTAGCCTCTAATTTATTACTGATAGTGACCTTGCTCCCCTGCTTCAATTCCACTTCCTCACCGTTGCCTCAATGTTTCCACCTACCTAAGACCATGCTGCCGCCTAGAGGAGCTTCTTGGAGGGGGATCGCAGATGTGGTTTTCATTGATCCAATGGCTTAGAAGAATACATGCCGCCAAAGAGGATGTTGTAAACCTGGGTCTGCCATCCGGGATACTTAACTTCACCAGCTGTTGTTTCTGTTGAGAGTTGTCACGTGGATTTTGGGAGTTATACTCACTGCTGGTTCAATGCCTCTGCCTCCTGGGGTCATCTGGCATCACCAGAGGAGCTCGTGCCACGGATTAGAGGGCCGAGCTGAGGAGGACCGCTCCGTTGCTACAAAACATTGTGTTTCCTGTGAAGGAGACCTCGCTGCCACAAGGCTGGACTGTAGCCGAGGGTTGTGCCAGAGATGTGGGAGGTCGTGCCGCTGTGGGTGTCCGCTGATCATGGCCGATGCCGCTGAGAGGGAGAGTGGAGCGCTGAAGTATGCCGGAGCTGAGAAGAGGAGGATACCACAGATTAGAGTGTCTTCCCCTGGAGTCGCGCTAAATCCTACCGGTAGAGCACCACTGCTGGAGCCGAGGGAAGCCAAACCCACCAATGATGGATGCCGCTGGAGCTATCTCGCTGCTGAGAAGAGAGAGGCACCACTGGTTTCAGGAGGAAGAAGAAGACCCCCCCTATGCACTGATAATTGGGGGGAGGAAGAAGATAAATCAAATAATAATAAAAATAATATAAAACAAAAAGAAAAAAAATAAAGTAAAATTTAATTTTAATAAACTAATCACATGAATATAATATAATTTGTAAAAGTTATAATTTAAAATAATTATAATATTAACAAATAGAAAAATTATAAATTAATATACAAATATAAATTAATATAAAAAATGTTAATAATAAATTAATATACTATTAATAGTATAAATATATAATTAATAGTAATATACTATAAAATATTATATTTAATTTTAAAATATTTAAAAATAAAGTATTAATCCTAATTATAAAAATAAAATAAACTAATAAATAAATTTATATATACTTAAATTAATCTAACAATTTAATTTCTTAAATAGTAATAATAATAATAATAATAATAAAATTATTAAATAAAAATAAATAATTCAATCTAAATTATAAATTTTTTAATTACTTATTTACATATGATGTTTAATTTTAATGATTTAGATAAAAATAATAAACTAAAAAATTTAGTATTTATATTTATTAACATAATTAAATTAATAATTTTTTGATAAACTTATTTTTTCCCATATTGAATATTTTTATAAATAATATAAAAGTAACTAATAATCAGTTAATATATTTATTAAATAACTTTAATTACTTTTTAATAAGTATTATAAGAGTATGCAAAAAATTTAACTGTAAATATTAATTAACTTTCTTCATGCTTTAATTGTTTTGTTTTGTTTATAACAGGTCCAGGTTCATACTAATGTCGAAAACACGTCCAAGTGCTTTCAACTAACTAATCAAAAGTTAGTTACGAGAGAAAAACAAGCGTGACGTGCAAGTCGTAGGGGAAATAAACGCACATTGTGCGGTGCATTTGTGAAGGGCTTTCAAAGTCAGTGGAAGATGTTCGGTGACAAGCATCAAAAGACAGCGTGCTACATAAAGCAGAGAAAGTAATAGAATTTGGGAGAGGGTGATTCACACATTGAGGAAATGATTGGAGATCCGAGAGCTTCTCTCTCATCAACAACATAGGGAGACCGGAGGGTGACTCTAGAACCTCTACCTAAAGCTGGAGAAGCATAGGAGCATAGTATCTTTGGGGAGTTTTGATTCCCTTGATTTTGAATTGTTACACTCTATTCACATGTCTTAAATTACTTTTTTGAAAATATACTTGTTTTCTAGCTATACGTTTAGTTCGGGGATGAATTGATGATCTACTGGTTACTTTTAAATCTCATTTAACTTAATGATTTGAATGTATTCAGTATTGATCGGCGAGATCAATACTGAGTTCATTTAATTGCTTTTACCACTAGAACATAATCTCAAAATTTCATAGTGAATTGGAGAGATTGATTGTGGAAGCACTATTCAAAAAATTTTATAGATTCAAAAGACTTAAAGACTTACGGTAAGTTTGTCCTGTTGTTAATTTTCAAAACAGTTCACAGCTGATTAATTTTGGAGTCGCAAACTATTAAATTAGTTGGCTTCTGTGACTCAGCTTCGGGAGAGGGAGGTGAGTAATGCTCTTTGTAGTGGTACTCTGCAACACCCTATAAGTGATTTGATATACCTTCAAAACCAGTAGAATATAGATTAATCCCCGAGCAGTTTAATAGATTGTTCTTTTATCATTGTTCTAAACCTCTGTTATATCTTGTTTTCCAACTGTCTCTATTTCCAATATATTTTTTAAACATGTTTTCCATTATTCAGTCACTCTACTGCCTATAAAAAAGAAAAAAATAATAAAAAAAGTAAAAAGTAAATTAAAAATCAAAAATTCACTATGTTACTGATAACAATGGAGCATCCAAGTGTTTTTTAGAAGATTAGTGGCCAAATTTACCTTCCCTGTGGGTTCTACCCTGCTTTCCACATATACAGTAGTTAGTAGGAATATAAATTTTAAACTTTGACTAGCTTCAACGACAGTACAGGTCAAAACCCCACTATTTATGTACATCTTGTTATCCAATTCATTGGAGAAATATCATGGGCTCTCCCAACCTAAGTTTATCAAAAACCACCTATATAAATAAGTAATTCTCAATAACAAAAACCTAAGTACAATACATAAATCAAGCATAAAGGAAAAATAAAATTTTCATATAACATTCACAAGATATCATTTAAATATATTTATATAATTTATCCATTCTCAAAACCATTTTGAATACCAAATACCTAAAAATGTGATATGATATTTAATTTTCATTTAATAACATTAAGTCTTGTAGAGGAATCAAAATATCAAATAATGGTCTTGGCACTAAAAAATTCAATGTCATCGTTTATGTTAAAAAATCATTCCTTTTTTTAATTTATTAAGATGATTCATATATAAATATTCTTTTTGAAAACCATTTAATGAAATTAAATGTCAAAGGGGTTTATTATATTCCATATAAATGAAGGTGGTGTATGATTTCAAAATATGCCTAAAAAATGGGGATTGAGACCAAGTCCTTCACCTTGAGTCCGACACATCATGTACAATTTTTATCTCCCTAAATAATAAAAATAGGAAAATTTATACTTTGTTATAAATTTTTTTAATATTTATTATTTTTATCACTTATTACCATGTTATTACAATTAAATAATTATTTATGTTCATATAAGATGTTTTGTCGACATTCAGTACTTGCATCAAAAATGATGTCAACAGTCCATGTGGTTATCAGTCCATAATCTCTGGAATAATATTCATGAAAAAATAATCACTTTTATATATCAATTATACATTTAAATCTAGTAATTAAATATTGATATGTCAAATGAACATTGTTAAAATCATGGATACGGTAAGTCGTATACATGCATTAGTAACATTTCCATTCCTCATTGATCATTGTGGAAATAAGGTAATTATTATTTTATAATTATATAATTATCGTAATGTTATTGATATAATATTAATAATTTAAATATACCTATATATATCATACAATTGATGTGGTGAATAGAAATGAATCACATCGCTTTATGGAGGTGATAGTTCACATGTACGCACAAACATCATTATCATTTTTATTTGAATTGTAACGACCCGAGTCCGGAGCCACTGAACTAGTGTGCCATACCCAGTTTTCCACATGACCTCAAGTGAATTTCCCCAAACTCTAGAGTTTGTCGACTAGCAGTGACGACATTGGTGAGTAAGTGGGTAAACTATGCCCTCATTTGGTAAAGTATGCATCATAAGGATAAACAGAAACAATAGTTGAAGCAGTAAACAACATACACACAACTGAACTAAAGAGTAGAAGAATTGTGTAATATAATAATGATGCAGCATGGTATATGTGTCTATGGAAAATAGCAGACAAAACAACATACTGAAATACAACTGAACCCAAGGTTCTTAAAGTAAACAGTAAACTCCAGCCGCATCGCAAGCCAAAGCTCGGTCACATGCTCTCCAGTTCTAACCAGCAATCAAGAACCTGAAGTAGATGGACCACAATCCCTATCCACACCTGCATCCATATAACCTATTTGGACTGAATATCAGGACCCAAACAGGGTGTGAGACTAATACCATTAGGCAACCACCACATGATTTGTTCCCTACTGTTAGTGAGTAACACAACAGAAGTAATGAAAGTAAATACAGTAATGAACTAGTAGTACAAAAGTAAACAATCCTACCAATTACCATTAACATTCAATTAATTAAACAACCAAGGAATCTAGAAAATCTCTCTATTCTATAGTAATGCAAGTAACACAATAGGTATCTCAAAATTATACCTAAACCAAAAGCAGTACAGAACCCAAGCTTGTTCTTTGTCTTGGTGTACTTTTCACAACCAACCAATAATATTTATCACAATGAACCTCTGGGTGGCTCATGCGGGCAGACCCATATGCTCATGAACTCATACAAAGTCAAAGACAATCCGAGAAGAACACACTGGCAATTCCCCTATGGTCTTGAAATGATACTACAAACTCTCTGAGGAAGCACTTACGTCTAATTCACCCATTAGTCTTGATTCGATAATTATCAGACCCTCTGAGGGAGCACAATGTCAATCTCTCTTATGGTCTCATAGTGGTAATAATTAAACAGGACCTCTGAGGAAGCACTCAACATCAATTCCCCTTATGGTCTTGCTACACCAGGTTCCCGTAGCCCAGAGTAAAAGAAATCATACTTAACTGATTCGTAGCAGCTCTAAGTATGTTCAACAAACTACTTGGCTAATAGCTACAATGCATCAAAAACATTTAAACTGCATGAAACACATGAAATTATTCATATCACGGTAGGCGATCATTGTAATGAGGTTTGCCTCATGGGCAACCTAATCCAAACAGTGATAAACATCCAAAACAAGGAAAACACCCATGGGGTGATCCTCAGACATGCTAACAAGCAATCATTATTCATACAAGAGCCTCAAGAACACATGCAATCTAAGGCAGATAATATTACAGGATGAAACCCTAACCCGAGATACCCGATACATGGGTATCCGACACTTTTGCACAAAACTCAAAGACATTTAATGTAAGGCATCAAACCACCTACCTTGAAGGTTTTGACGAAAACCCCAACAATGAGGAACGCAAAAGAAACTCGAATTGATTCTCCAAGAACCCACCTTAGATCTCTCCTCCTAACAAGACCAAGACCCAAACTCCTCAAACTTGTCATCCACACACTTAGATCTACCCATAACGGGCATAGATCTAAGAAACTGATGGAAGAGGAGAAGTAGATCTAGGAAGATCTATGAAACCAAGCAAGAATGAAGAATAATGATCACATAACTTAAGAAAACGGCTTCGATTCACCAAGATAAGCCTTCAGATCGCCTCCAGAATGATGGGAGAACCTTCACTGACTTCAGGAGAGCCAAAATCCTGATTTTGGGCCACTTAAGAGATTAAACGAGCCTCTTAGAGGATAAAACGAGTTAGATCCACAATTTTAGGATCTAGATTTATGTGGCCGCACGGTTAGTTCACACGGTTAGGAAAATTGTGCGCTAATCGTACGGTCTGTACTGCCTTGTCAACACTCCTCGTACGGTTTCTTCACATTCTTTCCCTTAATGGTGCGACAGTCGGCCGGTCACCACTACCTTGAGTGCCAGCTACACACGGTCTGGCCGCACGGTTAGACAAACCGTGCGCCACCCGTTCAGCTCCCCATTTTGCCTCAAAACGTCATTTCATGTTTCCCTGACTCTCCCAAGAATCACCCTTAACTTTAAAACAAAGAAAAACATCAACCAAGGGTCACATACCTTAAAAATAAGATCTTGGTTCTTATAATCATCCCTCCTTGAATAAATTGGTCCACAAATTTCCTAACGTGGTGTAGAAGAAGAACCCTCGAACAACTCCGGCCAGTCCGATCATACATCGACCTCCCTCTCCCATGTCTCGTCCTGTACTCTTCTATGGTGCCATAGAACCCATACCAGAGGAACAGACCGTCCATATAGAACCATTGTACTATGATCAAAAATCCTGATAGGATGCTCCTTGAATGATGCATCCTACTCCAACTCAACCTCATCGGGTTGAAAAACATGAGATGAGTCTGAGCAATACCGTCGAAGCTGAGAAACATAGAAGACGTCGTGCATAGCTTGGTACCTCTGAGTTAACTACAACCTATAAGCAACCAGCCCGACCCTCTCTGGAACCTCAAATGGCCTGACATATCTTGGTGAATGCTTTCCCTATCTCCAAATCCTCTTATGTCCCAACCTCGGGGTAACAAGCATGAAATACTGATCTCCGACCTTGAACTCCAAAGGTCGTCTCCGCTGATCAGCATAAGATTTCTGCCGAGACTGTGTGGTATCCATCCTCTTCCGAATCAACTCCACCTGCTTGGTGGTCTCTAGAAAAAGATGAGGTCCCAGCATAGCTGCCTCTCCTGCCTCTAGCCAACATAAGGCTGATCGACACAGTCTACCGTACAAAGCCTCGTAAGGTGCCGACTGAATAGTTGATTGAAAACTTTTATTATATGAAAACACCACTAGAGGTATATGTTTCTCCCAAGAACCTCCAAAATCAAGGACGCATGCTCGCAGCATGTCCTCCAGCACCAGAATTGTGTGCTCTGACTAGCTATCTATCTAGGGATGGTAAGCTATACTCAGAAGTACCTGTGTACCCAAATCCTTTTGTATCCCCTACTAGAAATGTGAAGTAATGCCTACATCCCTATCTGAAACGATAGTATTTGGAACCCCATGACGTCATACCAAATCACGAATGTACAACCTCCCAAGCTCATCCACACCGAAGGTCTCCTTGATCGGAAAGAAATGAGAAACCTTCGTGAGTTGGTCAACAACAACCCAAACCGCATCATTCCCTTGATGCAATCTCGGTAACCCTATCACGAAGTCCATCAAGACTTCATTCCATTTCCACTCAGGAATGGGTAACTTTTGCAAAAGCCCTGCTGGTCGCTGATGCTCTGCCTTCACCTGCTGACAGGTGGAACACCGCATAACCAAACCAGCCACATCCTTCTTCATACCTGACCACCAATACTGTCGACATAAGTCTCGATACATCTTTGTGACGCCAGGATGAACTGCCCAGGCTGAAGCATGAATCTCCCGCATCAGCTCCTCATGTATGTCTTTTGAAACCCATACGCGGCCATGAAAACATAACACCTCATCATCACCCACTATCCACCACAGAGTAGGGTCTCCACCTGACACACCCTCACGTAGGACTAGGCCTTTTGAGTCTAATAGATACCTCATTCGAAATCGATCCAGAAGAGTAGAGGTAATAGATATAGAAGAATGAACCGTCTGTCCCTGTCTATCGTGCACCTCCAAATGCATCTTAGAGAACAGATCCATAAGCTACCACTCACTGCTGTCCTCCTAAACTGCCTATAACTGAGTCCACCTGCTCAGTGCTTCTGCTATAGCATTTCCTTTCCTAGGCGTATAAGCATGCTCGAAGTCGAAAGACTGTAGGTACTCGACCCACCTCTGTTGTCTTAGATTTAAGCCACACTGCGTGAAGATATACTTGAGGCTCTTGTGGTCAGTATACACCAAAAAATTCTCTCCCAGAAGGTAATGTCTCCAAAAACACAAAGAATGAACAACAGCAGCCAACTCCAGGTCGTGCATAGGATAGTTCCTCTCATGTGGCTTCAACTGCTGAGATCCATATGCAATAACACGATTCTCCTACATAAGCACTGCTCCAAGCCCGATGCCAGATGAATCACAGAAAACTCTATAACTCTTTCCCGACTCTGGAAGAACTAGAATTGCTGCTGAAGTCATCCTCCCCTTCTGCTCCAGATAGGCTGACTCACAGGCTTCTGACCAAACACACTTCACAGCCTTCTAAGTCAATCCCATCAACAGTGCTACTCAGCATGAGAATTCCTATATTAACCGCCTGTAGTAACCGGCTAGCCCTAAGAAACTTTGTACCTCAAAGAAATTCTTCGGCTATTCTCAGGTAACTACTGCTCTCACCTTCTCTGGGTCTTCTGATACTCTAGTCTCTAAGATGACATGACCCAGGAAGTGAATCTCGTCCTTCCAGAAGTGGCACCTTGAGAGCATAGTGTATAATTGATGCTCTCTTAGTGTACTCAATATGATCTCAATATTTTTAGCATGGTCGTGTCAAGTGTGAGAGTACACCAAGATATCGTCCATGAAAACCAACATGAAGGAATCCATGTAAGGATGGAAAACATTTTTCATAAGCGCCTTGAAAACTTATGGTGCATTCGTGAGGCCAAACGGCATAACCAAATACTTGTACAGACCATACCTTCTCCGGAAGGCTGTAAGAGGTATATCTGATGGTCTGATGTGCAACTGATGATATTCGGATCTCAAGTCGATCTTCACGAACACCCTGTCTCCTCAATGCTGATAAAAAAGATCATCAATCATCAGCAAGGGATATCGGTTCTTGACCATCAACTGGTTTAGCTTCTGATAATCCACACAAAGCCATAAAGTACCATCCGCCTTCTTTGCAAACAAAACAGGCGAACCCCAAAGAGAAGTACTGGGTCGGATAAAACCCATTGCCGGTAACTCCTCCAACTACTTCTTGAGCTCTTGTAACTCAGGCATAGCCATCCTATAAGGAGGTATGGATACCGTTGCTACTCCCGACACAATCTTAATAAAGAAGTCTACCTCACGCTCTAGAGGAAACCCTGAAAAGTCTTCTGGAAAGACATCCGGAAAGTGATCAACCACTAGAGATAAATCCATCTTAGAGGTCCCCTGATCGTCCACATATAAGCATGAAATCTGAGTGGTAACACCGCCCAACCCATGATGCTTTGGTCCATCTCTTCTCTCCGGGACATCTTATTCACCCTTATGAAGAAAAGACCTACCCTCTAGTAATGTGAAATTCACCCTGTGGTTATGGCAGTCGACAAAGGCTTGAAAAAGGTACTAGCCAATCCATTATGAGAATGACATCATAACCCATAATTTCAAGGACATAAAGATACCACAAGAAGTGACATCCCCAAACCTCAAGGGGGCACTCCTTGCACTAATGCACACTAGCAGTTCTAAGTCCCAAGGGAGTGTCTAGTGTCATCATACTCTCAGAATTATGGATAGTAAGTCTAAGGATCTCCACAGTGTGCACATAAATAAATCTATGAGATGCTCATAATATAGAAAAGTTCACAAGATAAAACTGAGGCTACTAAAATTGTACCTCACACTGTGGAAGGTCCAAGATCCTACTCTTGATGAATCTGCTCCACTGCAAACATCTGCCCAGTACCGCGACCATGTGTAGCAGCCTGAGATCCCTGAGCTGATCCTCCCTGAGCCTGACCACCGTGTCCATCGCCTCTACCCTGCCCTGAACGACCCGAAGAATTCCATCCCCCAGTATACTATGTAAATATTAATCCTGCGCCCAAACGCGGAGTTGAAACAAATCCACCTTCACTAGCTGATGGATGAAGAACCTTGCAAAACTGCTGCAGGTGACCCGTCTTGCTGCAAGCTCAGCACTCCACTGGGTCCCTCGGGGACTATGGATTTTTATGCCAATCCTTCCCACACTGGTAGCACACAACCCTGCTACCCGATGGAACATATCGCTTCCTCGAGTCACCTCGTGTAGACTCTTAGTGGCGCTTCATGCTTTCAGTAGAAAGAGCACTGACTCTGGATGCTGAACCACCCTGTCTCACTACTCCAGTATCCCTCAGATTCGTCTCTTTGATCATCTCCTTGATGACTATCAAAGAAATAGAAGTCAACTGGAAGTCGTTCACCAATGATCTGATCTCTGGTCTGAGTCCCTCCTCAAACTTCCTTGCTAAACACAGCTCGTCATTCCCCAGAATGGGAGGGAAAAGCTGTAACTTAGTAAAACAGGAAGAATACTCCATAAATGATAGAGAACCTTTCTGTAGGTTCATGAACTCTATGGATCTATCAGCCCTAAACATCGCCAGGTAGAATTAGATGTAGAACGTATACTGAAACTCGTCCCTAGAAACTATCTGCTAACACCCTTCCTGAGAAACTACGTCCCACCATCTCTTGGCAGAATCTCGCAGTATGTAATTTGCGAGCTTCACGATTCTGTTTGGGGGAGTCTCGAGATGATCATAGACAGAAACCATAGCTTCGAACTAGGATTCAGCAGCCTGTGGCCCTCCATCACCAGAGAACGTGGGAGGCTGCTGCTGCTGTAAGACTCGCGTAAGCTCTGCCATAGACTGGGAAGGTTGCTGAGCTCCCTGAAAGGTTTGTATGAACCTCATGAATCCCTCACAGAACTGTGTGTCCACACCAGTATCCGGATAAATATCGGTGCCATATCCGGCATAGGATCATTGTCAGACCCCTGACATGCAATAGGAGGACGTCTTGGTGGAATGACTCTACTAGGTCAAAGCACACCTTTATTAACGACGAGCACCATTGCAATTCATAAGAGAAAAACAGAATAGGAAATGAACACACTGAAATTTAGTGAAACTCGGCTACATGGCGTGCTTGTCCACTACACGGTGTGTCCTTATAGTTTTTCCCCTATCCATGTCATTAGTCACACGGACTGGTACACGGACCAAAACTACACGGTGTGTCAATATGGTACACGGTGTATTTTTCCTGAGATTTTTCTAAACCATGTATTCAATTACATGGATGGATCACCCAGAAGGACGGTACACGGCGTGTACTTCAAAGTACATGGCATGTAACCGCGAAAAGTAGTTCTTCCCAAACAGAAGAACACATGGCATTTGTTCATAAGGCCACATTTCGTGTTATCTAGGTTTTTCGATAGTAGGCTTACAAAACTCCCCAAAACCACTGAAAAACACTGAAAACCAGCACCTATGTGTCAAATTCTGATCCGTGGGGGCCCATACTCCCCGCGAATTAAATCTTGACATCATAACAATGCATATAAAAAGTAAACAGTATAACAATTCCATGATCCGCCAAGTTCTGATCCTCGAGGGCCTATAACACCTCTAAGACCAATGCTTGGCATCCATGAAAAATCAGCTGTAAAATAAACCATACCCTATCAGCATAGCAGGTATCTCTATCAAAACAACTATCACAACATCATGCATAATCTATCACGACATTTATCACAACAGCATGAAATTTCTAATGCACCCTATATGGCATGGTAAAATGCATGATATGTGATTTTCTAACCAGTACCTATATGATGCATAAGATGGAATACCCTCATCTCATCAGGTTGTAAAAAAATAGAACCACAATTATATAAACTGTAACAACACAAAACAAGTGCATCACCCATGGTGAAATATAATCAACTATACCACTTGGAAAAACTAAAAATTGCAATTGCAAGGTAATATAGCTTTTCCCTATACACGGGTTAATTACTCATGAGCACAGTTAAGTACCAAATACCCATTCCTTCCTATCGCTGTCTATTGTTGCCAAACAGTAAGGAAATAGAAAAGATGGAACACTCCTCTGATACCACTTTGTAATGACCCGAGTCCAGAGCCACTCAACTGGTGCCCCGTACCCAGTTCACCACACGACCTCAAACGCATTTCCCCAAATTCTAGAGGCTGCCGACTAGTAGCGAGGGACTTAGTGAGTCAGTGGGGAAACTATTCCCTCATTTGGTAAATTATGCAGCGACAAGATAAACATAAAAAATAGCAGAATTAGTAAAAAGAATACACACAACTGAACTAAACAGTAGAAGAAATGTGTAATATATTAATGATGCAGCCTGGTACATGTGTCTATGGAAAATAGAAAACAAAACAATGTGTTGAAATACAACTGAACCCAAGTTACTAAAAGTAAAGAGTAAACTCCAACCGTATCGCAAGCCTAAGCTCTGTCCCATGCTCTCTAGCTCTAACCAGCAATCAAGAACCTAAAGTAGAATGACCACAATTCCTATCCACACCTGCAACCATATAACCTGTTTGGGCCGAAAAGAAGGACCCAAATAGGGTGTGAGACTAATCTCAGTAGGCAACCACCACAAGATTTGTGCCCTACTGTCAGTGAGTAACATAACAGAAGCAATGAAAGTAAATATAGTAATGAACTTGGATTACACAATTAAACAATCCTACCAATTACTATTCACGTTCATTTAATTAAACAAAAAAGGAATATAGCAAATCTCTCTATTCCACGGTAAAGCAAGTAACACAACAGGTATCTCAAAATACTACCTAAACCATAATCAGTACAATACCCAAGCGTGTTCTTTGACTTGGTGGACTTTTCACAACCAACCAATAATATTTATCACAATGACCCTCTGGGTGGCTCACGCGGGCAGACCCCTATGGTCAAAAATTCATACAAAAGAAAAGATACTCTGGGAAGCACTCACCGTTAATTCCCCTATGGTCTTGCAATGATACTACAGACTCTCTGAGGAATCAATTACGTCTAATTCCCCCTTTAGTCTCGATTTGATAATTATCAGATCCTCTGAGAGAGCACAAAGTCAATCTCCCTTATGGTATCATAGTGGTAATAATTAAACATGCCCTCTGTGGAAGCAGTCAACGTCAATTCACCTTATGATATTGCTACACCAGGTTCCCGTAGCCCTGAGTAAAAGCAATCTTACGTAACCGATTCGTAGCAGCACTAAGTATGTTTAAATAACTACTTGCCTAATAGCTATAATGCATAAGAAACATTTAAACTACATGCAACACATGTAATTATTCATATCAAGGCAGGTAATCAGTGTAACGAGTTTTACCTCACGGGAAACCAAAGCCAAATGGTGATAAACAACCAAAACAAGGAAAACACCCATGGGGTGATCCTCATACAAGCTAACAAACAATCATTATTCATCTAACAGCCTCAAGAACACAAGAAATCTAACGCAGATAATATTATAGGATCAAACCCTAACCCGAGATACCCAATACATGGGTATTCAATAGTTTTGAAAAAAACTAAAAGAAATTTAACGTAAGGCATCAAACCACCTACCTCGACAGTTTTGAAGAAAACCCCAACAATGAGGAACGAACAAGAAACTAGGGTTGATTCTCCAAGAACCTGCCTTAGATTTCTTCTCCTAACAAGACCAAGACCCAAATTCATCCAACTTGTCCTCCACACACTTAGATCTACCCATAACATGCGTAGATCTAATAATTGAGAGAAGAGGAGAAGTAGATCTGAGTAGATCTAAGAAACCGAGAAAGAGAGAAGAAGAATGATCACATACCTTAAGAAAGCAACTTCGATTCAGCAAGAGAAGCCTTTGGATCACCTCCAGAATGATGGGAGAACCTTCACTGGCCTAAGGAGAGCCAAAATCCCGAGTTAGGGCCGCTTAGGAGTTTAAACGATCCACTTAGAGGCTAAAATGAGCTAGATCCACAATTTTAGGATCTAGATTTAAGTGGTTGCATGGTTAGTTCGCATGGTTAGGAAAACCGTGCACTAATCGTGCGGTCTATACTAAATTGTCAACATTACTCGCACGGTCTCTTCACACGGTTTCCCTTAACCGTGCGACAACCATGCCATCACCACTATCTTGAGTGCCAGCTATGAACGGTCTGGCCGTACGGTTAGACAAACTGTGCGCCGCCCGTGCAGCTCCCCAATTTGCCTCAAAACGTCATTTCAAGTTTCCCTGACTCTCCCAAGCATCACCATTAACATTAAAACCAAGAAAAAAAATCATCCAAGGGTCACATACCTAAAAATAAAGATCCGGGTTCTTACATGAATGTAAATTAAGAATTTAATTGATATATTATTGTCTTATAATGATAAATTTGTCATTAAAATAACATATTAACATAAATTACATAATTATAAATAGTCATGGGAGACATTTATGGGAAACAAATTATACCGGTCCAGGAAGGTGATAGGTCACATGTACGCAAAAATGATTAATTCCTTTCCCATTTGATGGACGTGAAGATGGATTTAGGTGGTGATATTAACATAATAAAATCTCAGTATATTGAGGATACTATATTTATTATCTCATTATGGTTGGATAATATTTGATGGATGTGGTAGAAGAGATAAAATAGAAACACCTAAATAAAAACGTTACATTTCTTTCGGATAATCACTGTTTCTTAACACATTAACATCTTTAAAGAGGGTGTTCTTCCTAAAATAAAGACACTAATATGTGGGTATGGATTCTATAAATGGTTTTGGAAATATTGTCTCCTATCCAAAATGTTTTTGGATTGTCAGGAATGGAGAGGAATGGGTGCCCTTTTATAGGAGAGGAGAGAGCCACTCTCGGAATTATTATAAGTATTAAATTAATATAAATTCATTTTCTATTAAAAAGGGTTCCAAATTTATTTCTATAGAATATAGGATAAGTATGTGTCAAAATATATTCATTCAATTGAAATTTATAAATGTTTCAACTATTTTTTAATCCTTATCATTTTGTTTTAATACTTATTTTACCCTTTTTAATGTTAACGTGATATCATGTTATTGACACTTTATGGGTTAATATAATTAACATAACATATCAAAATTCTAATAAAAGAGTCATTTATGAAAAAATATGAATTTTCCCAAGTACTTTGTTGAATCTTGTATTTTTTATAAATTGTACAGTATTTAATACAATATTTTATATTTTAAAATACAAATATTGTCAATTTTTACACTATTATATAATTGACTGTAAAAATATCATATAAGAAAGATAAGATAAAAAACTCCCTTAAATCATCAAAAACATGTCAAGTTCATCCAAAAATTAATGGATGACTTCAATTATTCCATATTATATTTATTTTAATATTGATAATATAATTTATTCGATTCTTTCATTAATTAAGAAATTACTACATCATCATTGTATCACAATTTATCTTAATTATTTATTTCATAAAAATCATAAATAAATTACTATTATATAGGAAATATTTTTATATAATTATATAATATTTATATTCAAATATATCACTTATATAGCCCCGTGATCAAATTTTTTTACTAACAAGATTCAGGATTATAAAATCCTAGTGCTTACATTAAATAAATTGTCATAAATGTGATAATCACTCCCAAGTGGCTTCAAAGGACATAATTTATACCCAAGAACATTATTTTCAGATAATAAATAATCCAGTAATATTATTAAAAGTGTTGTGGTGGTTTTATATTATTTACGATATTATTATAACCTTTAATTATCTGGTTTACCTTTAACAGTGGTAATAAAAATAATTACTAATGTTATTATTCATAATGTCCAAAAACAAAAGACACCTATTTAAATAACATGAAAATTATTATTCCAAATACGGAATCCATTTTTCAATATTCAAAACACATAATTGGTAGAAATTAATTAATAATTAATCTCATTGATGGAGTGAGAAAAACAGGTTTTTTAAGTAAAACGTTCAAAATATCACATAGTTTTGGTATCCAATTTCATTATGAAATTGTTTCCAATGACCTAAATTGAATTAAATGACAAAAATATAATCTATTTATATCTTAAAAAAATTTCAAATGATAATATAACAATTCAAATAAATTAGACAAAAAATTATTTTTGAATTAAAATTCAATAGTTTACACTGTTCATTAAAAAATGAATATTTTTAGAAAAAAAATAAAAAAACCAAAGATAAATATTATGTCTATATTCCAAATAATCTTATTATTTTTTCAAATAAAATTTATTAAATTTAAAAAAACTAGATTTAAAATGGTTTCTTCATCAAAAGGCGGTAAAAATTTCTTTTTTAAATAAAACTCCTTTTATGAGTAAAATGACATTTATTCCTATATCAGATCTAGAAAATATATAAGATGAATTTAAAAGAAATAATTAAATATATTTCATATAATTTTTATTACTATAAACCATTAAATTAAATATATTTCATATATATTTCATTATTATAAAACAACCTGAGTTATTTATTAACTTATTGATTTAAAACGCACTTGTATACATTTAAATAGATTTTTAAGAAAAGATATCCTTTATATTAAATTAGTTTTTATTTTCATATATAATTAATTTTGTAACCAAAAAATCATTATATAAAAAATTTTAAACCCCATTTTCATAATTTAGTTAATACTATCCATTCCCACCATTCTAACGGCGAGGTTTTAATAGTAACATTTAAATTGTAATTTTTAGTTTTCTGTTTATGCTCGATATGGTGTATCATGTATTCTATTTAACAATGTATTTCTTGTTAAAACATGGGATGCAATATGTATGGAACTACTGATCGTTATGACCATTATTTATTTTAATATTCCATTATAATTTTATGAATATATTTTAAAATAAATTGTGTTAAAATTGATTTTTAATGATTTTTTTTTAAAATGAAAAGTAAATTTACCTCAAGAATTTTTTAAAGTTGTTTTATATTATTTCTCTTCATAAAATACAAAAAACTTTTATTCTTACTCTAATGGGTATAAATTGTATTTATACCATCCTTATTCTTCTTTACTATGGTATACGATCAATTTGACCAAGGAGAGTATTTACATTCACTTCCTTGACTAAAATTTGTAGTTATTAAATTTCCCTTGAATTATTCAAATTCCTATGGACAGTAAATTTCCCTTAAATTTTTATATTATTTATCATGGATATGTTCATTTCTTAAACTTTACACCATTTCTATACATGGTGTTTTACTTTGTAAATTATTTAATTGAATATGGAAATATTGATAGATCTATATTCATTACTCAATACAAATATTTGATAATAGGTCACATTATTCATGATGTAAATCTATTAGTTTATATATGAGAAATTTATTGGAATGATGATATCGTTCAGGACCATTATATATAGAACCTTGATACATTCATAGGTCTCATGAGATAAAATCAATTGGACAAACCCTATATATTTTTAAATAGTAGATTCAAAATTTAACGAGGATAGATCTTGAAGGTAGAGCTACGGTTGGCCAAACACTATGGATTTGTTCCCAATAGTTTTAAATTTTCTTGAGAATAGATCTTGATGATACAAGTACCATGTTCTAGATACACTTGACATATAATTATTAAGCATTTCATTATTATGTATTTTTTTGTTATTACCCATATGTTTTTTCCTTTGATATTATTAAAGGATTCATTTTATTGTTAGTTAATTAATTAAATGGAATGTGTTTTCAGTTATTTACCTTCCTATTTTAATTATTCCTTATCTTACTATGATAGACATGTTATTTTAATGGAATGTTTCTTTAGTTATTTACCATTTTATGTTGATTATTATTATTGATTAATGATATCTTTCTCTTCACGTATCCCATAGTAAGAATTTCAACTCAATGTTTTTAATTTCTTAGGAATCCATGAAGTGTATTGTGTTTGATATACAAGTATATTATAGTGCTAATAATATTATTCTAGATAAAAAATTATAGTTTAATTTTTATTTTCAAATTTAATACGGGAATCATGTATTTATCTAGTTTTCCTACATTACTAAACTATTTAGTCCTTTGGTATTTGATTCATTGTACCTTATTCCAATGTAATAAACCTAGCACTGGCTATTGGGTACTAAAGTTGGTGTATCTACATAAGGACTCCAAACTACCCTTCAAAGAGTACATGGTGTGTTCTATATTTTTATATGCCGTATCTCTCTAATACTAACATTGTATGCGTATGTTTCAAGAAATATCTTAAATAAAACATAATTTTTATTATCGTTTTGATAGGATAAAACATAAATTCATATATATTATATAGAAAATAGATATTAATTTTCAAAAAAATCACACCGTTGTGATCCACGTGAAAAAATATCATAGATTGGCTATTTACAAGTCCAAGATAGGGAACCCATGAAAAAACACATTTTGTTGTACAATGCACAAATAACACTTTATGGGTTCGGGCCATGTGTCTAAATTAGGTTCTCAATATTGGTATTGAATTGTTTTTCTCAATGGATGGGTCAAGATGACCCTAATTCCTCATCAATATGATGTTTAATGAATAATATTTGTCATAAAAAATGTTCAATAATAATAATAACATATTAGTCTTTTTATCATTATTATAAAATATATTAATAACAAATGGTAAGAAATACTCCACATTACAATGCCTTTTTCCAATTGGAGGTCATCATCCACTATCTTCAACATGGAACCCCAACTACCTATCTCTAAATTAATAAAAATAATAATAATAATAATTATTATAATACATAAAGAGAGAAAGGGGAAAGGAATTAGTGCACTGGGGGTGTCCCTTACCCCTCTATTGTGATATGGCACTCACCCATCATTTCCCCACCATCATTTGTTTTATTATAAATAATAATAATAATAATAATCACCATCATACCTACCATCCTCTCTCACCATACATGTACATGGGGAGGTATTTTACAGCACATGAAACAAGGCCTCTATCTCCTCATGTCGTAGGGAGTCACAGGCTTCTGCCACCTCCATGTATTCTATTATGGACTTCTCCAGTGTAACTGTAGTTACGATGATGACTATATTTTCTAGATCAATCATGTTCTCGAAACACCGACGAGCATAAGAAATCTAAAGATCTACATAATCCAGCTCAAAAATCAACTGTCACCTCATCTATTTTCAAGATCCTACAACCATTGGCACAACTCCATTACATCACCAAAATAAAAATATGAACATGTGACCATGATTCATTATGCTAAATAATAAACACACAATGATTTATATTCCTAGATATCATCGAATCAACGATCAAATGGATATTGATGTTTAAATCCAAGAATTAAGAAAGAAATGAACATAACACAAAGTAGCCTCAATTGATAGTCATATTCGTTTGGACACCTTAAATGGAATACATTGAACATGGGATTATTAAATTTCAAAAATCAATAATGAAAAATACTTCTCAAATTCCTTGAAATAGGTAGAAAAAAATAAATAGTTAGAAAACCAACGAAGTGTGATTCATGAATTAATTTTGGATGGATTAATTCACATTAATCTCAAATTATAAAATATAATGGAAAAAAAATCCCAACCATAGGTTTGGAGAGATCACTGAAGAATAATGTTTTGACACCATTTTCATTGGTGAGATCTAAGAAATCCATCGATGGCCACTATCTCAGTGGTAATCCAACCCTCATTCCACACCCCATGACTATCCTCTAATAATCCCTCTTCCAGAGTTATCTATACACTCTTTCACTATAGGATTTTGAGGATAACCCTTGGGAATTCAACATATTGGGGTTTATATTGAGGTTCCATTAGGTTTCTCAAATAAATGGAAACAAAACTAATTAATTAATTTAACTTACACATGAAAATTATCTATCTAGGTTTTTGATGACAACTAGAATTATGTCACACCTAGGGTAAAACCCACATCATATAATGGACCGTGTTATTAGATTTCATATTTGATACTCTATTAATTAGTTATCTCAATATTTAATAAAAACTATGCGCACATGATATAATATATTTATTATTTTAATTAAATTAATACCGGACTCACCAGGCCTTGGTGTCTCAATTCTCCTTAGTGCATATACCTTAAAATGTTTCATAGAATATTCTAAAGTACTACATTGAGAAAATATAGTCATTAAACTCTCCCCACTTTCTAGGCTATTCATCCTGAGAAAAAAATCCTTCTAACAAGTGACGACACCGATCTATCCACTAGGTTTCCCTAACCCATGAGATCTCTTAATGGTTCTTATACTACAACAATCATTCACCCAAAGAAAAGAACTTTTACAATAAGGGTATTATCCTTTTTGATACATAAAAACTATTGGGATCCTCAAACTCCTCAAAAACATAACTCAACCCTAAATGTGTAGCACATATTTCTTGAAAACATGAAAATATTCAGTCACATGTGTCCTCATATATGAAACATAGAAAAACCAAGAACCCAATATAACTATGGTCATTAGGTCATGGTGTAAGAAACCTTGATAACCCAACACAATAACTAGAAAAAGGAACTTAAACCCTGAATATAGTCATCAACCCAACCAATTCCCTGTAATCATCGATGATGGGAGATCTATTGGAACATAAGGTCTCCTTGTTGAACCAAAATATTATTTTTTTAGTCCACAAATAACTCTAGGAAAACATTTACCATCCTCATCCACCTTTAGATGAGATTTATCCATTATAAAAACCAATATGACCAACTATATGTCCAAAAAATATGTCTCCCACTGGATCCGACTAGTTTAATGGTGACATGTAGGGTCACCCATATATTCATTCACATGGTTCAACAAAAACTCTGGAGTGGTAAATATTGTGATAAAAAACTAAACCAATGGTATATGATCTTACCAACTATGTCACCAAGTTAACATTCAATCATGAAGCATGTTATCTGGAACATGAATGTTATTCTTTACCAAGCTAATTATCTATGGTAGAAAATTTATGTTCATCCATAATAGAGTCCCAAATCCTTAACTGGAATTGTCACTCGGATGGTTATTAACTGGAAAAAATTGGTGAGTCGGTCGATGATCACTCTGATAACTATTTGACCTCTCATTAGTGGTATAATCTCTAAAATAAAATCAACAATTATAAGATTTCATTTCCACTTCCATATGGGTGCTTCATCATTCACCTACTAAAAAATGAGACACCTATAATTTAACTAAGAAACACGTTATGACATCCATGACCACTAAACCTGATCAAATAGGATTCCGGTACATCCACACTCACCCTGAGTGTACAAATAAGGGATAGAAATATCCTTTCAGTACATTAGTGGTGACATCATCCATCCTTCATAAAAAATTATGTACTCCCTATCATTATAAAATCCATCAATGACATTTCTAGTTGATATCTAATCATGAAAGATATCAAAATCAAAATACCCTAGCTATACCTCCCAAACATGTTGAATAAGTGGAGGGGTAATAATCATTGATAATAAATACACTGCATCATCCTTATCCTCAATTTAAAATTTAAATGATTTTAATTAAACCATCAATTTTCTCAAAAATGGAGGATATAAACATCATTGTGAGAAAATGCAACAATATCCACAACCATGTTTGTCTCTCAATATAGAACTACTTCATCCTTTTTTGGTCCCATTATAACTCCCATTTCTGAGAATACATTACCCATGAATTGGGCCTCCTAAAACATGAAATTTTACATTTACATCTTCCATAAAGTTGGTACTCTTGTAGAATTTAAAGAACTCTCCTCAAATGTGTTTCATGATCCACTACTTTAACTGAGTACACTGATATGTTATCATATAATACTACCATGAACTTATCCAAGAGGAAGGACACATTAATTAGTATTACAAACACCTCGGGGGTGTCGAACATGATAAAATGTATTATAAAAAACTCAAAGAAACCATAGTGACTATATAAATTCACATTTGATACATTATCCTCTCGAACATGGAGCTAGTGATAAGATTTATTAAGGTCAAACACTAAGAACAAAAACACCCTTACCATATGATGAAGAGGTCAAAAAATTTTGGGGGTGGATACCACTCCCTAATAGTCATTGGGTTCAGGTTATGTTAATCCACACCCAAAACAAATCCCACATCCTCCACTTAGGTGAAAAACATTGGGATACCAAAGAAAACAAACTTTTTCTTACAAATACCTACCTTTACTGGTCCACTAATGGAAACTACCTCTCTCACAGTTATATAGGGTCATCTGATATGTTGGTGTAAATATTGGACATTACATGGTGTAAGTATATGTAGAATAAAAAACATTTTTTGGAAGGTATGTATGGAGCATCCCCAGAGAAGGCCACCACATACTCCTCCAACATAACTGGGAACTAAAAATTCATAGAACTCATTTTCCCAAGGGTCATATTATCCAACTGATATGGAATTGTCTATATCCTCCAATACATGAGATCATAATTCCTTGTATTATAATTCTTCTCATCAAAGATGGAAAAATATATCCCACTAAATCTGAGAAAATACAACTGTCACTGGTAACAGTAAACTAGGTATCATTATTAAGAAAATGGTCCATATAGAAGAAATAATTGTAGGGACTCAATGCCACTATGGAAAGATTCCAAGTGAGGGTCTTCATCCCTTATAAGAGTAAGGTCAAACTATCGATAGAAATGTGTGACTACCATTCTGACATATAGAAGCATCCAACATGAGGGTTAAGATAAATGTATCTAATATTATTATGAGGCATTGATGATGGGACATGTTCAGGGGGAAATGTATCTTATGACTAGGTGATAAAACATTACCCAGAGCATTGAAGACACTTATCTTATCTCAACCCACACCTGAATTCATTAGGTCATGAGATCCTATCGTGTTAAGATATATTTTCCCATGACCAAATGTTCACCTCATATAGGGATGGATCTAACAACTTATCACATCATAAGGACCTAAAATGGACATGTCGATGAAACTCATCCACCACACTTAAATACTCTCTTTATTGGGTAGGAAAGACTCACTCTAATAGTTTTAATTCACATCACAAGGACACACCATGGTGGGTGAAGTTCCTCTCTTCCATGAATTCTAGAAGTCTCATCTATCATCATTAACAAAGGGATCTACCTACACCATGAATCACCATAGAGAACTCTAACATCCTAGAACACAATTAAGAGAGGTCGCATCCAAGAAGGACAGTTATACCACATGATTACTTTAATTATCTACAACTTGTTGAAGGGAATATGGAACACCACAAAGACTGGGTGATATCTAACTCTGAAACTCATGAAGTGCACACACAAAAATTGTGTCACCTTCCAGTACTACCTGAACCAACTATTATATAATAAACAAGATTCTTCACTAACCCAACCATCTGATTGTTAATTTTATGAACTCTAGGGTAACTTTAACTACTACCTTGAGCCAATTTTCTAATGCTCGAAGGTCTTGATAACTAAAAATCATCTGTGATTAATATCACTAGAACTCACATAACATGCTAAAAATAATTTTATTATTTCCCAAATATTATGGAGCATTCATTTTCCCAATGTATCATTGATCATCCATCAAATCAACTAAGGGATATAAGAAGTGTTCAAAATGTGGTAGTATTACTCTGTTTCAACCTAGAGGGAAAAAATCATTAGTGGGTCCCTAAATAGAGGGTTCATATATTATCTTTCCATCATCCTGAAATTGTATTAGAATATTACCTTGCTATTATCATGGAGAAAAATTCAATGATATGAAGATGTACTATGGCCATAGAGTATATTTTGGGATCTGAATAAAGATAGATATAGTAAACATAGACCATTAATATATGATACATGTAACAATATTTCACATATAACCAGTTTCTATATGCACGGATTCATCAAGAAGGTCGTAAAAGTCCTAATGAATAGACACATCAGCCTCCACACCAAAACTCGATTCCCTAACCTAAAATCTAATAATGATCGGAATTAATAATATTATTATAAATCACAGAAAAAACTACCAACTAGATTAATAATCTAATATATTTTCCTA
Source organism: Viscum album (assembly GCA_963277665.1). Taxonomy (NCBI): domain Eukaryota; kingdom Viridiplantae; phylum Streptophyta; class Magnoliopsida; order Santalales; family Viscaceae; genus Viscum; species Viscum album. The sequence goes on from OY728128.1 coordinate 696,509,301, forward strand.
TGATGAATTGATCTGATACCACTCTATCATGAACCAGCCCTCTAAGGATCTCCTGGCCAGTGGTTAGTGATGTACAACTACCTGAAGCCCACATCCCCTAGGTATGGGTCTAGAGATCAGAATCATGTGTGCATATCACACACATGGGAGGCCTTATATAATAACACAAGTACACACATACACATCTACAATCGTGTACTATAATAAATGATAATATAAAACATTTGATACCAATAATTCATTAGTATCATCTATCCCACATCAGTGTACAACAAAATTACTGTAATGAAATAAGGTAAATACATTCACACTAAGATAAGAATATAGTTTAGAACATGATCAGAGAGAGGTGACAACAATCAAATTAAACATTGGTATGATCCTTAATAAGTCTATCCAAAACTAGGCTCTTCCTACTCTAGGTACTCTAAGGACTCTATAAAAAATGTTTATTGTCTGTATAAGACATGCCATGTCTGGGAAGAGCCCATGCAGGGGTGAGTATAACAATAACCAGTAAGACACCCCAAAATCACTAAAAAAATAAACAGTAATCGGCTCATAAATACATAGGTATTTAAATCAATATATTTTATATAATAATAAACATGAATAACCCAAATGTACTCATAACAGACTCTCGATCTTAATGTTTCTCAACCACTTCCTTCCACAAGATACTACTTGAGTGTAATTCTTATCAGTGATATCTCACTTCATGAGACATGCTATCAAAGGTGACATATTTTTTGAGAGGTTTTTCTCGTGGGGAATCACCAAAGAAGAAACACAATTGAACTCCACAAATATCAACACCTAGATAGGGGATCACATCTAGGAGCGATGGGGTACACCAAAAAACTGACTAGAATAATTTGCAAAATATGAGATCGTTTGTATGATGAATCCAAATATTCAATTGGATTGTCATCCTAGTTTGGGTATTAGCACCCTATTTATGTTGTTCACACTAAGACCATAGAAACTACCCAGGATGTAGAAAGAATGATAGAGGATTACCCCATGGATTAGACGAAATGACACCAAGAACTCTATCTAAGATTCATCCCATATATCAAATTGCAATTCCATATTGAGGATGTAATTCTGCATTTTACCCTCGTAGGGATGGACCATGGTAACATACACAAATGATACTATTATACACAACAACTATTCTAGGGGATCCACCAAAGATCATACTTGAGTTGAACTGAGAAGAATATGGACTCCAACCTACAATTCAACGAGTACACATTGTGTCCCATAGGGGTACACAATGTGTATCTCTAAGCCAAGAGATTCCTATTTAGTAGTCTTAAATAATCTTGTCAAACACATCAGGCTCATCATTGGTTTGACGGGATAAAATATAAATTCAATGATACACCACCACTGATGGCCATGAGTGGCCAAACAGATCATAATGTTGTGATCTCCATTGAAAATAGCCAGGATATTCTCTTTAATTATCCCTAATATACACTCCATGAAAAATAATAATTTAGTTTTATAATATAAAAATGATGATTTGTGGACCCATCCCACGAGTTTGAATTAAGTACCCAATATTGGTTTGAAATTTTCCATCTTAATGCTAGGGTAATGATTCTGCTAAAGGCTTGTCAATACAACATCATATGAATATTTTATGTCGGAAACACAAATTAATAATAATACACAAAATTATTTTTATTTTTATAATTATTATAATATATATTAATTACAAATTTGTATGAAATCCACCCCATCCCCATGCCATGTGCCTACATGATGTCCCCCTCCACTCTCTCTAACCTAGTTCCCCAACACCCACTCTCTTCATTAAAAATAGTAATCTAATTATTATTATTATTATTATTATTATTATTTGTATATTAATGTTATTATTAAACCTAAGGAGATAAATGTGGAAGAAATTCATGCGCAGGGGGTCTCCCTCACTGATCTTATTAACCAACATCTTTAATATTATTATAATTAAATAATAATAATAATAATAATCATCATCATTATCACACATCCCCCCTCATATTTCATCAAACATGTTCATAAATACTTATTCAAAACCACATGACACTAGGCCTCTAGCTCCTAAACCATAGGCCATGGTTATGGCTACATGCCTTCTACTATAGACTTATATAGTGTAAATATTATCATGATGAAGACTGACATCACCTGGTCTATACCTTTTTTCGTGCTCCAACAAGCCCAAGCAATGAAAATATCTTATCAATATGACAAAAAATTCACAAAAACCCAATCCATACTTAGGATCCTTTGGTCATACCCACACCACTTTCATGTCTCCAAAATCAAAATCTTAACTCAAGAATATGATCCATTATTCCAAAGAATGAACACATAGTGGTATCTATTCCTAGATATCATCGAATCACAATTCAACTACATACCGATGGAAAACTCCATGAACGGATGAAGAAAGACACATAAAATTGGGACTTGATTAATGGTAATGTTATTTAGGAAATTACTGACAAAATCCAAAAAACGGGGTATTATTAAATCCTAAAAACGAAAAAGGATAACTACATCTCAAATTCATAGATCTTGGAAGAAAAAATCAATCATTGGAAAACCAATTAAGAGGGATTACTGCATTAATTTAAGAGGTTTTAATTATCATTTGTCATAAATTATAAATCAGGGTGAATCCAAAAAATCAAACACCATACCATGGTATTGGATCAATCACTTATGATAAAACATTTCACATAATTTTTGTTGGTGAGATACAAGAACTCTATCGATGGAGACAATTCTTGCGGTAATCTGACCCTTGGTCCCTGATACAATGACCATGAACCAATGATCTTTCCACCAGAGTTCTCCATCCTATTACTACCTCAAGGGTTATATGGATTACCCTAGATAATTAATTGTAGTAGTGTTTATACATAATTTTAATTATGTTTCTAAAATAAATGAAAATTAAATTAATAAATTAGTTAAATTCAATTAGTTCTCCTACAACATCACTCTATAAAAGTACCCAATGCCAACAAGACTTACGTAATTCCTAGGTTAAATCCTGCATCCAAAATAAAATGTTTTTTCATATTTCCATTCAAAGACTCTGTTCGGGTGTTTTTCATTATTTTAGAAAAAAATTTACACATTATATAATGTATTTAATATTTGTTTAATATCAATAATGAGCTTACCGGGAATCAGAATCTTTTTTCGTATCTGCACGTTTTTCTGAAAATATTTCTTAGAATATTTCTTTTACTTACATAGAAAAAATAGAGTTATTTAATTGTATTTTTTAAAAAATATTTTAATCACTGAAAACATTCATTGATTAATATTAAATTTTACTAGGTACATACTGTAACAATACAATCCAACATATTAATAGGGATGAAATATGATTATGTTCTTCTATTTATTAAATTGGTAAAATATTACGTTTAGTATGGTTTTTTAAATACAAGTGATTACATTGATCATATTTTGAAAATTTATTCATTTATCATATTGGATTCATCCATTGGACTTATTATGTGGCGATTATTACCTATAATATCCCCCCCGATGTATTGATCAGTCTCATTAGGGAACCTAGTTTGGGAATTTAGTATACTCTACACCAATTTATGTATGATTTCTTGAAAAGATTCCATGGAAATAAGATTTTAATGTCAAAAATTATGTATTCTATTAATATGAAAATATATTTTGTTATCCATGTGATTATTTAATTTTAGATTTTAGAAATGGATACAATTCTCTTTTTATGATACTAGTAATATGACATATTTGAATATCATTTATCCTTTTCTTTTTATTCATTCTTATTTTATCCTCTGATAACTTCTATGTTACTCTTTATCTTTCAAATAATTTGAGCTCACCCTTTATTATTTTTCTTACACCTATCTTTCCAATAAGTATTTTATTAATTGTTTTAAGGATATACTAGAAGAATTGATAATTTTTTAACTAGAGTGTTATGTTTTATCTCATGTTTTCAAATAGAATGTGTGAATAGAGTATTTATATAATCTCTCATCACTACTAAACTATTATGTAATTTTGAATATGATCTATTGTATTTTGTTTTAACATAGTAAAATAACCACCAACTCAAGGTTACTAGAGCCTTGGTGCTACACATTACTCACAAAATACCCATTAAATGATAAACAATACACATATCAACTCTCTGATAATAATGAACCAATCTAAATGCATGAAATGTATAAAAAGAATATAAAATGAGAAACACCCCAAATTACCCAGACAAAAGCTTCCACAATCACCAATAACCATAAAAACCTCAAAGAGCTAGTAGGGTGTTACTCGATCAGCACCTCACATGTATATAATTGAAAATCACACACAAATTCAAACACACACACATAAATTTATAGGGAAGAGAAAAAAGATATACATAGTTGGATCCCCACTAAAACATCTCAATAAAATGTGAAAAAGTAATAGTAAATCCATAGTTAATAAAAAATTAAATAAACTGATTACATAAATATGGTCAACTATATTACCATCCTCATCATTCCCCAATCACCAAGTAATTCACATATGTAGGTAACATAACATCAAAGTTATATATAGATAAAGGTTACCTCATTTAAAATTCCCCACTAAACTAGTCACCATAAACCCCAACCTCCTATATCTTGATGATCTCAACCCCACAAAAAGTCATAGTAGACATTTGTGGAAGTATGTCATCAAATTATCCATAGAATCACATCTATAACCAAACAAAACAAACCAATAAACATTGCATCCCCATAATCACATAGTTTAAATGATACCCATGTAAACCCAAACTATACCTTAAGACATTATATACCAACTATAATTGTATAAATAATAGCCACAATACATAAAAACACTAAAAAATGTATACATTATACCATTTTTACTCCACAACCCGCATATATATTTACTTCATAACTACGATTCTATATATCCCATATTAGTATTTATCAAATAAACTTATGACATTATAGCCTAGATATTACTATATACCTTTCTGAATATAGAAGAGATATACGTGAAGAGTGAGTTTTCTGACATCCATATCCTTGGAAACCTAGATATAGGATAGAAACTGTTGCCCCAAGTTCAAATAATATCATTTTTCATGTGATCTGACTCGGGTGGGGGAGTATAGAAAATAATTGAACATAATGATATGATATTGGATCCATCAAATAAAGATAATGATTATGACCACCATCTTAAGATCATGAGTTAGAAAAAAAATTCATTTGGCATCAATTTTCATAATGGTTAAGAAAAACATTGTACTTTTATATAAGGACACACACTAGTAATTTCATTGATTCCATAATAAATATCATAATTACTTTATTTCCCAATGATTTGGCTAATACCCAATTATTGAGTGATATCTTCTTTTGTTCCTAAAAAATTTCATTATTCCTTTGATAATTTGAATTGTTCCCCTTTAAATTTGGACATGGTTAATGAATTGAATAATCAGTAAAAGTTTCATCTTATCAATTATAGATACAGGTAATACGAGGGAAACGTGGTTTATTATTTTAACACCTTGGTATTTGATGTTTTCATTGATTTCCCATACTTATAAACAATATTACCATGAAATGAAACTATTTAAATCCAAAATTCAGACTTATTGATTTTCCAATATACCTCTTTATCTCTAAGGGACTCAAGAATAATATATCCATTTTTATCAGGCTCTCCATAGCTTTTGGGTGATATCAATATATACATAATAAATACCATAAAAATTTTATCATAATAATCCTTTAATACTCTACTGATAAGATTCATTAATATAGAGGGTTAGTTTGTTAATACAAAGGGAATTATCATTAACTAATAATTTTCATACACTATATAAAAATCCACAGTTCTATATCATTATTTTTAACATATTATTAGTGAAATAAATATTAATGACCAATATATGAGATTTATTATTCCCACTATAAATTGAATAAATAGACTACAAATTCAAGCTACATAGTATTTATTCTTAATAGTAATGTCATTTATTTTCCTATAATAAAAATAAAACCTCTAATGACACTCCTTCTTCTTCACAAATTAAATGTGTTTCCATAATGATAAGACTCTTGGGTCTTTGAATATCTTATCCCACAACTCGTGTAGCTTATTTTTTAATTCTAATAATTCCACTAGGTCCATTATATAGGGAGGAATATATGTGATTTTTTCATCATATATAAGGTTAATGGATAATTCAATTTCATGATTAGGTGGATATCAATGTAATTGACTTATAAGTACATCAATGTAATCTTTCACATTAGATACATAATATATTCATTGGATATCCTAGTGATTTATTGATGATATATTATCTCCCCATCCTCTTTGAATTTCATTTTTATGTCTCACTAGTGGAGGAACAAAACAAGACTTAGAAAATAAAATATCCCCTCTAAAATGAATGATCCTTTAACAAACTTTCATGTTAGAATCTCACGCACATGATTGTATGTTATTTGATTATATATTAAGTGAAATTTTTTTCATTAAACTAGGTCAAAAGAATCCATTTTTATAACAATTATGTTTTTAACTTGGAATCTTCTGTGAATTAAAATATAATCAATCTAATTTATTTGTATTGTGAAAATATTACCACTGGGTTTTTTAATAGAAAAATAATTCATAATATATCATAGGATAATTAAATGTTATTATAAATCATCAATTATATAAAATAAATCATAGTTAATGAATCAAAATAATATATTTTCTATCTTTGAGTTTATTATCGATGTAAATTATGACACATAATTGGGAAATACAATTCTTTCATTAGTAATATTCTATGTCAAGCCTTGATCGCATGGTATCTTTCTAGGGAGATAACCATTAAACTTAGATAGTTGATTAGTATCATCTTCTTTCTATTTAAGGATTAGAAATTGGTTTTCTATCCCTTTCCATTAAACTGTTGAGTTTTTTGAAATTTATCTACACAAATTAAATAAAATCCCATTTAATTTATGTAAGTCCCATGGTTCTTATTCCCACAATTATTAGATGTATTATGTTTCACCATTCCTTACATTTAATTTTACTGATTTATTTCTACAGTACACAACCATAAAATTATTCTATTATAATAATTTGAAAATATATGTCTTGAATGACTCATTATCACTCTTTATGAAACTTTTTATTGTCTCCATAATTGGTCAAATATTTTAGAAGATCAATTCCCTTCGAAGTATTAACTTTCATATATTATTGTAAGTGATTGATACAGGTTATAGATTTTATATGTAATCTATAACTTATATTCTTATAACTTTAACGTTATATATACATAGTACAATAGTTTCGTCTCCCATTTTCTTTAAATGTGTAAATTAATTTTCCTTGTCATATTTTTCCTCTCAAGGAAAATACTAATAATGGAATATAAATTTAAAATTATTTCATTGTATAATTTTTTCCCATCTCCCACCCCATTATTTGAATCATTAACAATTATTTATTAACCTCCCCCCTTATATTTTATACAACAATTATAAACATCTCCCTTCCACTATATCTAAATGAGAGGGATATATTCTCTAAATATTGAATTATTTATCTTCCACTAATGGATTAGAGGTTCCATTTAAAGTTGTTGGTTACTACTTAATTAAACTATCTATATTGGCCATACCATTTTTAGGGGAATCATATTATTCCATGTGGGAAAGGATATTTTCATATATTGAGTTAATTTCCACAATATACTAATAATATTCTCAAATATAACACCAACGTGATTAGATTTTTTGAGGGGGAAATGTGTACAATAATTATGGGTGTCGACGTGGTTCTCATTCCTTTTGTTAAGATCCACTTATAAACTATGGAATATAATTAATTATCTATTGATGTACACTATGAACAATGAATCAAAGTATATCATTCCAATTCATTTATTATGAATGTATTCAATTTTTTCTAAATTTTTTTATTGAATATACTAAGGGTTTATCCAACAGTTTTTTTAATGATTTTCTTTAAAATGTATCTCCTAATGGATTTACAACAATTGTTCAGATACCAACTATAAAAACCTTGACATGATTAAACTAGAGATCATGGTTATTTGTAAAAGTTTTACAACATATATAAAATCATAATACTTATGTTCCAATAGTTTAGTTTTCTCAGAAGACTATATATACACATTAGCATTATAATAAAATATAAATGTAATTTTAACTATAATAATACAAATAAAATAATTTTTTATGATTTCCTATACTTAAGTGAAATATATTAACATTTATGACTCCCTAGGTAAATGAGGAAACAAAATAAATGGGATATCTCATGTTCTCAATAATGTGTAATATAAAATGAATGTTTATATGGTATAACCATGGTATATATAATATGTTAGAAATAGATGAATAAGATAATCACATATAAATGATAACAAGAGCACAATATATCAATGGATAAAATGAAAATGTAAATAAATTATGACATAAATAATAAGCAAATATCTCATACTAATTTACTTAATTAAGATAAATTTCATAACCATACCCTCAAGGCATCATGGAAATACAAAAAACATAAATGTGTGGCCATACTCTAAATACACAAGACATATTATCTCTTGAGAGTTATTGATTTATTGAGGGGCTATAATATTTCAGGATCCCCCATTAAATAATAATTCAAATCCATATATCATATTAATAGAGTCTATAGTCAATAAAATATGTATTTTTAATATTTGATTCAAATATTTCATATACATTATGAATATAATATTTTATTAATGTAAATATTCCTAGATAGTATGCTCTAATGGACAAGGAAATGTTATGCTAGAATCTCATTTAATCAACATGAGACCTGATACATGCACCATTATATAAGTTTATATTACATTAATATACAAAACCCCCCTAATTATAAATAATACATATATAATACCATAATTATATGGAATATATATGGATTTTTACAATAGTGTTTATGGATAAATAAATATTTTAACATTTTAACAATATATAAAGGTGGTATAGTGAGGGGGAATTGAAATTTTTTATTTATGTTAGTGTAAATAATTTATAATAATGATGAACAAAAAAATTTGATATTAAAATGTAAATGAATTTGAAATAATTATATGAATGAAATGAATATAATAAATTATAAACTATTACCCAGCAAAATAGTTTCTATGAATATCAGAAAAATATTATTAAAACATTAATAAAACATTAGAATGAGACATGAGAGTGATATTTATAGGATCACTATGCCACATATTTTTTTGGCTAATGTTGGATGGTAGGATGGGTTAGTATTTATTTCTAGTGACAATTTTCCATTAATTTTGGGACATAAGAATTGGAAGTCTATATTGTGGAAAATGAAATACCATCGGTTTACCCATTGTAATGAACCATTATAATGGAAATTTAATTCATTGTTTTGAAAAACATTAATCCAAGGTACCAAAAAACGTTTTAAAATAAATATTTAACCCCAGAAATGCAAATTTTCCATAAAGATTTGTCTTTTAAAAATTAAATTCAATATATACCCTCAAAAATTCCATTCTCAGATTGAAAATTGATTTTAACAATTAAAAATAAATTATTTTAATAAATTAAAATATATTAGGATTTTAATTCTATAATTCTAATTATGAAATCATTTTTACATTTTAAGGAAGCCATAATATATACTATATATGCATACAATATTTTAATATTCACCTAAAAAACTATTTCAGAAAATTTTATAAAATCCAACATTGGATAATTTCACCATGATGATTCTAAAATTGATTTCATTTTTATGAAAATAATTTTCCACATAAGAAAAATTATTTTATTAAATAATTTTTTTGGAATTTCAATATTATGAGTCTTCGGAGAAAATATAACAACAGTTTTTAATAAAAATTATTTTAACTCTAAAACATTTTTATGAAAATACATTATTATTCATTGATCAATATAGAAAATTTTTAATTATTGAGTTTACTATTAGAAAAATTATGTTATGTATTTTATTGAATACCTGAATTTTATACATAATTTTCATAAAAAATAGTCAAATTTCTATGTTATATTTACAACAATCATCTTATCCTCCCCAACGGTCATATTAACTCTTATTAATACACATCACTTTAACCCTTCATATCATTCATATTATTCACTTAACTTTTATATCATTTTTATTCCATTTCTTGGCATTTTATTTATAAAAAATAAGTACCTTTTCTGGATAATTTTTTAGAGTATGATCCTTCATAGCTCATGATTATGCGGTAACACAATATTTTTTATATTTTTTTATCACTAGTTATTTATTTTATAGTAAATATATTTATCTATTTTTTTATGATGTTATGATGAAATAAAAGAATGTATATTTTAAAATAATTATTTTAATGAGAATTTATTTTCTATTGCATGATCCCAGGTATTACACCTTTGGCCTGAGAGTTATTTTGAACTTTATCGTCCATGTTGGAGAGAGTTAGTAAAATTCAATTCCATGTGATTTGTATGAAAAATGGTATAACATAGGACCACATAAGGCATTTTTTTATTCTAAATTTATTTCTAGTCTATTTTACTAATGTACTATCGCATGGAAAGTCTAGAAGTATAATAGTACATATCTCCCTAAGCCCACAGTGACAAAGTACTGTGGTCATAGAATTCAGGGGTTCCACCATTCAGGTTATCCTAACCTTTTTTTACCTCATGTGAAACACTAGTATCATAGGTAAAAACTTAGGAAATTAGAAAGAAAACTATATAATTAATAACCTCTCCATGATATTAACATGTAACTCTATTTTTGGTTTTTCTTTACTAAAAAAAAGAAACTAGAATACCTAGTTGAGGCTCTCAATAACCCTCAGGTGTTTGAGTCTGATGTGTCCTCCACCGATAAATACTATGTTGAATATTAACTTATAATTTTCTTTATATTTATCTAATTTATAAAAAATACCATTGTTCAATTATTCACAGTCGCATTTGACCCATTTACATGACAATTAAACTCAAAAATGTAAACATTTAAAAATATTGATAGTTATGGACTTCAATATTAACCTCATTTCTTCTCATACCCTACAAAATCATGGTGTCTGGGATATTGTTTTGGTCCCACAAGGATTTATTATTCAATGCTACAAAATAAGAGAAAACAATATCTTATAAAACATAATTATGAATCCACTATTTTGAGAACCTATGTTAGACATTAAATTTAGGGTCATCAGTCATGTTAATATACTATATACCTTTAATACTTTCTGGGAAGACACACATAATACCGACCTATATCCACATATTTTCCCTATAAAATATTATCGAAATATTTCATCAATACAGAGGTCAAAGTGATACAAAGTGAAAGAAACATTTCAATTTAAGTTAAACTGAACACATTAAAAATGTGATTTATAAAAGAGTTGGGAAGAGCTATCTAATAGAAAAATATATCTGAGTGGAAAGCCTAAATGAATACAATTACGCCCAAAATATGAAATGAACTATCCCACTATGACCCCTCCATGTTTTGCAATCGGCCATGTATCCCACCCTATTCCCACCTCCAATAGTTCGGGGGATGGTGAATATCACTCTAAAATCATATCACATTTGATAGGTGTCCTTACAAAAATACACCTATATAAAAATTACACACCACCACAAAAATATAATAATGTTGGTTAGACAATTAAAACCAATGAAAAAAATAATGAATACATAATATATTATTATAAAAAACGAATATAATAGTATAATGTATAATGTAAAAATGGAAAAATAAATTCACATCAAATCCTATTTAAAGGGAATATAAAGACAACATAGGTGGAAGGATTTATAAAATTAATTATCTCTAAAGTGGAATTCCATTTTGTATTTTCACCAACAGGGCCCATTATACTCTTGTTGTTCAGAAATGTGTTTATAAAGTCTACACTAGACTTTATATTATATCAATAAGACATGACATGTGTGGGTGAAACACCTATTTTTGGGTTTGTATAAGCATAACCATTAGGATGCACTATGAACAAAAAAAACTAATAAATAAAAAGGTACTTATATAATAATGGTAAAGGAATTACCACTCAAACAAGTTGGATAGGAATACACAAAATAACACTAAATATTCTTTCACGTTAAAGAATTAGGGTCCCGGAATCCCACCAGTGAAAAACCCAACATCATAAGGAAAAATTCCTCCACCCTAATAAAAACAAGAATCAATAATACTAAACAAAAAAATCATACCGCCCATCATATTAAAAAAATAGTGTTCTCATCCCTTATTTAGAAAAATTTATCAATTGAAGAATTATAAAAACTATATGAAGGATGCATGCCTCATCAGGTAGTATGCATCGGATGAGGGGGTACCAATATCAATGGATATTGGACCCTTTCCCATAGTATATAGGGGAGTATCACAATATATGGGTTGTGTGTGGGGTACTTACATGATATTAATTTCGAGAGAGTGTCAACACCATAGCCCATCAGGAGTGCCCACAACCTTTGTATGTTGTTGATTACTAAAATCTTGGAAGAATACAATGCATCCACACAAAATGTTACATTCAACCAATGGATTACCGGACCCCGTGAATGATTTTATTATATTTATTGAACCCATTAATTATCCTTATGAAGATAAATATTAACCCTACCAAAAACATAGTATAAAAGGCCTCATCTTATTTAAAAGATCACACCATCACACTTTAAATAGTAAAAATATCAAGATATAAAATCTTAATTCCCTAATCTAATATACATGTGAAGAAATAATTGAACGCACATGAAGGGATCATGTTGATTCATTATCTATATATATCAACATAATCAATGAATGCACTATAAAACCATGATGAAACTCCTTACTAGTTTGTTTCACAGCATAATGGATACTCCTCACCCCACAACTAGAAGCCACCGTCGTCTTCTTGGAAATACCATCTACATGTTCATGACATGTTTTCATCCATCTCACCAAAAACCTAAAATTCAATCACCATAACTATTTCAAAACCCCTTCATTCCCAAAAAAGTTTTCCCCTCTATAAAATTTCTTAATTCATCCTTCCATGGATCACATCATGTAGGGTGAACTGAAGGGGTTATAAAGCCACTACATACAATGAACTAAAAATACATTTAAATGAATGTGGAAGTAAAAAATATATATAGTACTAATATATAATCCTCCCTATTGGGGATACATGGGATAAAAGGTTCCCCTATTTGCTGGTGTGACAATACATGTCACACTGAATAGGACACGAAAAAACAATGACTAACTGCTCACGTCATTTTCATCCTACACTATCATCTCTTCATTGTTCCCCCACAATTGAATACCAACTCAACCACATATCATCTCAGGGGGAAGTTAATTTTATATAATAAAGTGATGATATGTGGAATGTATTTTATAGAAATATTTAGTAACAAAATATCAAATAAAATAAGAACAATATGAAGATTTAGATTTGAAATGAGAATTCTCAGAGGGATCTATAGGGATTCATAGAAAAGATATTATAATAAAGACAATGTACAAAATATAATACGTTCAAAATTAAAATCATGTGAAATGGAGAATGATATTAACAAATATTCCTTCATTATTACTCATATATTAATTCTATAAGAATCCACACTTTTGATGAATGAAGGGATCACTAGCAATTCATCATCAGTTGAAGGATCGTTTAATATATATAGGGATCAAGAAAATTCATGTATAAGTTTACTAGTAGAGAAGAAACTTAAAATTCGATAGATGGAGAGAGTTATTGAGATAGGGTACAATAATAATTTATAAAGAAAACATGGTCCCAAGAATTCACGATATAATACAAATAGTTTTAGAAAAACATTTATATATTGAAAAAAACAATGGAACATCATGGGTTATAATGTCATGAAGAATGGGTTAAATATACCATTCATAGACCAGTCCAATATCAACACCCCTTTAAATTCCATTGGAATCATGGAAAACATTCATAATTTTACATGACTTAACCCAAATTATAGTGGCATAGAGAGTGTCACAACCTAATTCCTCCCACATCAGAGTAACCATAATTTTCAAAATGCTGATAACGATGCAGTTCCATATATATTTACATAACACCGTCCAGAAAATACTTATCTAAAGAAACAATAACATTCAATGAAAAAACACCAAAAACTACATTTAATGATAAATAATCACATAACAAAATAAAGAACTACAACACAAAATAGATATTTAATAGAAAAAATTATAACATCATTCAAAGAAAAATTATAGGTAATTTCATGATAGTAAATAGAATAATGTGATGGAAATATTTTTTCATAATATCTATTACGTTGATTAAATGATACATAACATGAGATAACACCTTGTTCACTAATTAAAATTGAATGATCCCATAAACAGCTTCTTCTCCAAAAAGAAGAAACTAGATACATTACTCAAAGAATTACCACTCATAGTAGATGAAAGGGATTATTCCATATGACCCATGATAGTAAACCCTAACATAGTGTGCCTTTACGAAAAGGTAGGTTTTACAGACACATAGCTAACCCAACCAATGAGTTTTTATAATATAGACTAACATTTTAAAAATAAATCATAGTGATTAGAATAATAAACCACTATTCATAGGATCTATCAAGTACTTAATGCCCTCTGTTTATAACTATTGACCATGAACTCAACAAGGATGATGAACAAATGATTCAACCCTATGTCAGTGATAGGGAATATCAACCCTCTATCTTCACTGAACTTGATTAATATAAGATTATTGATTCTCTACCTTCCTTTATAGATGATTCTTCATCCATATGTAATGATACTAGAAAATTAATTAGTTATACTAATGAATATCCATGAAAAACATTAATTATATTGAATGTTTCCTTTAAAACAAATAATATATATTGTTTATCATGAATCATCATGATGTTTTTTTTCTAAACTACACATATATTCCAATAGTAGTCCCCTATATAATTTTTCACCATATTGAATTTCTAGATAACCATTATGGTTTCAAATATACTTCTATTAGTATGCATATTTATAATATTTTTTGTAGTGTATGATGACATGTAGAAATTTTTAGGACCAATTTCATTCATGAGGTTTAGTTTTCAAGCTAAATAGACTATATTATCCTTATTAAAAAGAAGAATGAATATATTAATTTCTAGAATGAATTGTGAGACTGAAACAGTTAGTATATAACAAGTTATATTTATATCTCAATCATAGAAATAATGATCATTATAATTGGTGAGTTTTAATCACTTACCCCCAATTATTATAACTTCATGTACTATTAAATCTAGATTTCCGAAGATAATGAAGAGTCTACATACCTTTGCGTACACGAAGGGAAATATTATTATTAGGTATTTTAATTTAATATAATAAATGATAGAGTCACTTGCTAATAGTTTATTCACCTCATGGTTGATCCCATTATTATTGAAAATAGTATAAATACATGAAGATGATATGGTGGTTAAATAATGATATTTCTGTAATAACTTTCTTTACCTTTATATGTCATTCACTAGACTAAAATTACACATACAAATCATAAATGAATTAAATGTATATTTTGATTAAAAATATTTTAATTTCCTCATATTTTTTAAATTCTATCATGGAATTCATTATTACATTTAAAACTGTGAGTAGTTTTGAACACACCAACATCTCAATGCCGTTGAGATTAAAGTTTATAAAAAGGATTCCTTAGAAATATTACATGCTATATCTTGAGACACACTAAATTTTTTATTCCCTTTATAAAATTGATGAATAATGTTTTAACTTTCATTTGGATGAGGATTTCAAGAGAATATTTCATATTCGCAAGATATACATCTCTCACTAATTATTTTTGATGCTAATCATGAAAGGAAAAACCCTAATCCCTTATGTTTAAACTCATATACCATGCCCTATAAACCATTTTCCCATAAAATACGATGAAGGTAGGGAATAATTTTATACTACATTAGTCAAAAAATATTTTATATTGATATAAAATACACTGATATCGAGAAGAATTACATCATCTTGATCTTTTTTTGTAAACACGAATCTCTATTTTCATACCAACAGAGTCCACCCAGTCTTTTACTTGGATCCTTCAAAGCACATCCTCGATCACCCCATGTTGAAAATGAATTTTGAATGATGGTTTTTATACATAAATAAATTAATATTTGGTTCATCTACTTGAATATGACCAGTGGGTAAGTACTTGAATACTTCCAATCATCCTATCTATCTCTAGAAAAATTTCCCCCAAACAAGGGTCTACATGATAAGAAGGTATTATCTATTAGTAAACACTCCCAAAAAATGGTGATCTAATTTTATATGGTATATTATAGCTCAATTGGAAAAACTATGAATAATCATAATCTAAATAAGGGTAACCTTAGAATTATTTTAATCTCCCATATAATTTAAGTCCTTCTATAATATTTCCTCAAGTCTAAGGGAAACATTAATAATGATGTAATTACTTGGATTTATTTGTAATTATAACTATAAAACCTAATTTCTCATATCAATATGAAGAGTGAATCATATGTACTAAATATAAAAATCCATATATAATATGCAATTTATAATGGGGAGTTATCTCCCATACTATATTTTACCCAGAGAACTTTTTAATTATTCTTCATTCTGTCTCATCCCTCATACATCATGTGAAAAAAAACTCCCAAATGGATTCACTAAATGATTATCCTCCCACTATAATTATTAGAATAAAAAATATCTATTCTACAAACCTTAATACATAACCCATGATACTCTCCTAACATGGAAAATCCTTGTCGATTTCGAGTAGAAATGTATATTGATGCCCAAAAATGATGAAAATTAGATCATTATGTGTTTTATGATATATCACACACTAAGGGAATGAGATTCCAAAAAAATGTTTCAATGTTTGGTAACTTATAGGTGATAATAATATAAAAACATATCCTCCCAAAATGGATCCACTTGATGAGAAGAAATTATCTAATAGTAAAGACTCCAAAATAGGGGTAATGTACTTTTATAGGAAATATTATAGCTTCATTGGTATATATATAATAATCCCTAAACATAATAGTTTTATCCTAGGCGTCGCTTTAATATCTCATGTATTTGAATTCCTTTTTAAATTCATCCTTCTATCCAAGGGGTTAATTAATAATGACTAATGTAAGGGGATTAATATGTAATAAATAAAAACTATTCATATCATCTTCAAGGGTGAGTCAAGGATACTAAATATTAAAATACTTACGGAATATACTATTTAGATTAGGGATTTATCTCCCCTACAAGATTTTACCAATAGAAATAATATAATTATTCTTCTTTGAGACTCATCGATAATACATCTGGAAGAAAAAAAAATCCAAAGTGGATGTAGAAAATAATTTTCCAGCCACTACCAGTGTTAGAATAAAATATATTCATCCTAAACACATTTCTAAATATGACATGAATCTATATTAAATTTTACAAGATATATAGTTTTTTTTCAAAATGTATCTCAGTGACATTAAATGATGAAAATTGGATCTTTATGTGTCATATTATTTCTCACACAGTGAATATTAGAGATTCACAAAAAATATTTCAATGCCCGATAAGGTGGTGGTGACAATTTTCCTCCAAGAGTAGTCCAATGATTTCCCCAATTGATGAAAAAGGTTTTTCAAAACCATAATTTCATTTTAGGTAAATTTTGGAACATTATTGTGTCATAATATTACTTTATAGGGTTATACACCATATATAAGATAATATATTTCTACATTATCATCTGTTTGACTATTCATGTAGTCTATATGGACTTAAATGTCAAAAGATATTATTGTTCAATATTGGATTTCATTTTAGTGTGAAAGAAAATTAAAAAATTATATAATCACATATGGAATTTTTTCGATTTGCATTTAACTTTAATATCTATGTATATCCTACATAATTTTTGGTTCATATGAGTTAATTGTGGTCTCCATATAGAATTTTATCTTATTCTCCTAAAAAATTAATATATATAAAAAACCTTATGTCATTTTTGGTTTGGAGTCATCCCGTTTTTTCCTACTATATTTATTGTTTATCAGTTAACATAAAAATAAATATTTATGATAAGAAAATATCATATATTGTTTATAGGTGTTAATTTTGTGCCCACCACATGTCATTTTTCCTTGTTCACATAAAACATAAATTTCTATGTTACTACTCATTTTGGAAGGAGGTTAAATAAGACTACCAGTAAATGACAACAAAAACTTAAAGATTGAAAGACACTGTCAGAGGCTAGAGGTACTGGAGACTAAGATTAGTTTTGGGATTCATAGACATTATAAAATAGGTAAGATTATGTAGATTCAAACTAGGTAAGAACTTTTAATTATAATACCATGATGTCTCTCTAAAAATATATCCATCATAAAGAAACATAATGAAATACTATATGCAAAATTCTATTCAGGATTCCCCTATACAAGAAGTGCTCTGTGGGAACCCTTTTGGGATCTGTTCTATATGAATTCCCCTATGGGAGTTATTCTATGTGAACACACACGTTGTGTTATGTGGGTAGCCCCATTTTTAAGATCCAATGAGGTTACATTATGTGAACCCTCCAATACATAACCCTTATGTTAACCATGTCCTCCCTTCCATAGAAAATTAATTCTATTAAATATGGCCTAAAAATATATATATTTCTTTAGCCTAGTGGTCCATTCCATGGGGGATACACCTCGTGACCCCATAAAAACAAGTGATGGGATACAGTACTAGGATATTTTACCCATCACTTCACCTTCATCCCTTACTTCAATGAAAATTATAGGGTCACACTGCAAAGTTTTTATGATGGATAACCCATACTTTTGGGTTGTAATATCTATGACCCCATCCTTGATTCTAGAGATTGAGTTCAGTTGAGATACTCCTCATGGATTTTCATAATACCTTGAAATGATATATTAAACTTGGTTTTTTGTATAATACCATTCTCCTAGGTACAATCCCCTAACTACATAAAATTTTACTAATTCTAATGGACCTATACAAACGTTTTGGACAAAATTTTTGTTATAAATACCTTAGATTGACCCTATATCAAAGGTTTTTTCAAAATAATTGGTGTAAGTCCCATGGAGAGACAATATACCAACTATTTTAACAAAACAATTAGTATAGGTTACAAAGAGAGACCCCATACCAACGTTTTTTTTCAAAACCATTGGTATAGTTCCAATGGGGAGACCCTATACCATCATTTTTTTCAACAACCATTGGTATATGACCAAAAAAGAAGGGTACACATACCAACGATTTTGAGAAACGTTGGTATAGGTCAATAAAAATAAATTTGAGAACCATTGTTATAGGTACACATATGTTTTATGAAAAAAAAATTCTAATAATATTAAATACAAATATAGTTAAATTACTTGTAAATATATATATATATATATATATATATACTTATCAAGTTATGATATAAATAGTCATCTTAATTTAATGGCTAGGTCTTTGTAATATAAATGGGAAGTGCGGGGATCAATACTAAGATAGATTTTATTTTTATAATACCTATAACTTTTTTTTCAATACCATTTGTATAGGTTTTTCATATGAACTATACCAATTGTTTTCCAAAAACCCTTGGTATAGGTATATAGCAATGGTTTACCCAAAACCAATGGTATAGGTCAATATGAACACTAAAATAGGCAAGGACCATAGAAACTATTTTCATAGGATATACCAATGGTTTGTGGACCTATACCATGTTGGAGTTAGTGCCCTAGAACCAATATATTTGTTACTTCATGATTAATTGTATTAATGGTTTTGAATATTAATAAACTCTTTATCACATCCTTATTTTTCTTCTATATTACATTTCATGTGATAATGTACCCAGAGTAGCTGTTGCACTGAAAGGTCACATAAGTTCCCTAATATGATGAGAACCAAGAAGTGATATGACACTATTCTTTGATATATATTCTGTAGACATATGATATCATTTGAGAGATAGAAATGGTATAGGATGTCGGGGGTGGAGACTCATAGGACATTGAGGAACCTTCTCATGGTGTACTCCCTTAGTGATATCCATTAGGATATTATGAGAATGATACTCAACAGTTAGAAAAACATATTTATAAGTTTCATTGGATGTTCCTATCTTTGTATGTGTGTATTGGTCCTTAGACTTTAAGATTATTATTAAGGGATATTATTAGTTTTACACCTATATGTATTGATGAAAACTGTGATGATAGATGTTTGCGGCGAGGTAGGATATGTTGGGTGTGTCACGAGTAGTATTCCATTAATGAATATTGCGAGAAAGGATTTATCCCTTATATTTTTTAATGTAATATAATATCTCAATCCCATTTATGGAAATTGTATGTCATAAATAAATCCATGGATGTGGTTGTAGAGACCCAAAGCTTGATGTACAGAGAAATTACATTACTTTTGAGGAATACTTAATACATGACAAAAACAGACGCCCAAAGACCATATTAGTTTAATGACTTTAGATAATCAGAACATAATCTTCTAATCATTTTGAAAGATTTTCAACATCTCCCATAACGATCTTCCCCTTTTTTTCCTACCTAAAACATTTCTTTAAATCATGGGGAAAGAAAACATATAAAGGGTGAGCTCAAATGCTCAGTAAGGGAAAACATGGAGAACATAAAACAACCCATAATCATTTGAACATAAAACCAAGAACATAAAACCTCAAAATCATGAGTAATGACATAAATCATGGTAGTACATAAGGCATAGATCATAAAAAACATTAATCATGATAAAATAGCATGGGAATAAAACATTTAATTGTGGAAAACCATTAAGCAGATGATATTATTTTAATAGTAGCCAAGACATTGCTTCTAAGACCATCATAGTGTAAAAAGTCCATTACTAAACCGAGTTTACTTTCCATTCCAGCCCTGTATTACTGAATCGGATTAACTTTACATTATGGACATGTCTATCTCATGAGATATAAATCTTTACCCAATGCATTGGAGGGAGATATAGGTCGCACCCATCTCATATTGAAATCATTCTTACCTATGCCACAAAACAATCATAAATCATTCATCATAACCCAAAAAATAAATTGGGTTTCATAAACAACATTCCATCATAACATAATCCATATAAAACAAATGGATATCATTTCATCATAAGAAAATAAAACCATGAAAATAATAGAGACATTATACTTGAAACATAAACATACTAAAAAATGTCATCTTAGATGGAAAATAGTTTTGATAAAACACTTGAAATGAAATCCTGAGGAAAATATCATTTCTTCTTCAAAATCATTTTCTTTTCAAAGAATGCCAAAAAAATATTAAAAGAAAAGGATTTTATTTAAAATAATAATGAAATCCTGTAGAGGAAGCTTCATGAAAATAAGGCAGTATGAAACTTTAAAAATCAGTTCTAGCCATATAAGTTAATAAAACATTCTCCTTGTACTTTTGTCGGAAATGTCAAAAAGTACCACGTATGGTAAATAAAAGAAAGATTCCATCCATAACACAATGTAAAAGTCAAAGAGGGGTAAACATGACTTTAAAAATACATGGAATAATATTAAAAACTTTATAAATACATTTTTATGGACATGGATGAAAAATATAACCCCAGTAAATACTTACGTATAAGAAATCTTGGATAAAATGAGATTGCAAAATTATCCCTTACCTTAGGTACAATTTCTTCTATACGTGTTTGAAAATACTGTATAGTGGGTTTAAACATATTATTAACCAGTAATAGAACCATAATAATATTTATGATATCATATATGATTCACTTAGGACTTTATATTACCCGTTCTTCTGTCAATTCCTTGTAAAAGTAGCGTTTTGGGTAAAATCGTTTCATTTATCGTACGTGTTTGGACTTGTTGTTCATGAAATTATTATTACTTATATCATTATTTACTTACTTAAAGAATTTAAATCATGATTTATATATCATATATATTCAGTATATATATATATATAACAGATAGATAAATGAAATGAAATACACTGTTCATGGAGACGGTAGGTCGTACGTACGCATGAACGCTATTTTCCTTTCTTTATTTACTTTAATGGAAGTAAGTAGATGAAATATATATGTATATACATAAATAAAGTTTATTTATTATGTCATATATTTAATTATTATTCATTATATTTATACTTTATAATCATTCTTGAATGGTTAACATGGAAAATGAATCGCATTGCGTCATGGAGATGGTAATCCGTACGTACGCACGAGCGATGATATCATTCCCATAATTATTGAATGGAATTGGAGAGGATTATATATTATCTCAGAATTAATATCATGTTATAATAATCATATATAGTTATTCTTTACACCATTATACCCATCCATGTAAGGTGGTGGTAGAAAAACATATTACACCACGGCGTGGAGACGATATTCCGTACGTACGCACACACAGTGATTTCGTTTTTCATAGGATGGATAGAAAGTGAAATAGAGTTGTTTAATATTTATAATAACATATAATTATATAATTAATATTGATGTTATTACTTTATATTTAAACAACTAAATAATAGGAAGTAGAAGAAGAAAGAAACTTGAAAGAATAGGTGGAAGAGATTACCTCTTCTTCGACGTGCCTCTTTTAAACATCCTCTTAGGGAACTAGAGTTGGTCTTTTGATAAGACCAGAACCTCTATGATATAACTAGAGAGGTTGAGAAGAAAAATTGGCAGGGGTAGTCAAAGCTTGAAGTCTAAAAATTGTGTAAAGATGAGAGGGAGGAGGTGCCCTTTTATAAGGGAGGAGAGGGGAACCTTTGGAAACCTCAAAAATATTAATTTATAATAAATTCAAAAACCACATAAAAACCTCCGAAAATGACTCAATTAGAAGATGAGATGCGATAGGGGTTAAATCCCATCAACCAATAAAATTGAAACATGTTTTATGTTTATTTTAAACATTATCAACATGATTTATCCTCATTTATTCTATTTTATTTTATTTGTGGAAATAATATTCTAAATTTTAAATTGTCATAAATAATTATTATGTGTTGTGAATTGTCAATAATTCGATACTTTATAAAATTTTAGACCATATAAATTTCAATATATAATTTTTAAATATTTTTTGTTATTTTTAAACAATTTAATAATATGTTATGTTTATAAAATAACAATAGTGTTAATTTTGACACTGTTCATTAATTTGAATTTAAATAAAATACACACAGAGGATATATTCAAATAAAAAGTATAATATATTCCTAACATTTCATATGCATCTATAATATATTTGGAGAAAATTAATTAGTTAAAATAATATTTATTTTAATATTTTTAAAACCATTTGTTTGATATTTCTCTTAATGAAATAATTACTATAACATTTTTGTATAATTATTTAATATACTTATTTTTGCATAAAAATTAAAGATAAAATAATATGATGATGATAAATATAATATATTTTATAATAATACATTTACTAGAATTTATAATCATAAAATAAAAATATATAAATTGTTATATTTATTAAATTATGAAGGTGAAAACTTTGACATCATTTAAAATAAAATAATATAAATGTCCTAATCTATTTTATACGGATCCCAATGGTCCCCAAGTCGACCTTAGGAGGAATATGGTATCTATATAATCTAAAAATAAGTTTAGTTCAAGTGTTTGGGCCTTTGGATGAGTATTATTACTTTAATAAATACCATATTATTGATTTTTCACTAAGTAAATAATTTCTGCATCATTAATATATAAGATATTAAGGTAATTAAATATTTATGAAAAATTACAAATAAATTACCATAACAAAGAAACACATTTTAGATTTCAAATTAGTATTTATAATCGAAATTATATTCTGTATAACCTTATATTAAAAAAACTTTAATTATTAACGTTTTAGTGAGACATATTTCACTTTCCTTTAAATAAAATAAATTAAAGGTATTAATCACATCAAAGTTAGTTCAAATAGATTCCATTTCGACCCAAGTATGTTTTAGGACAAAATATAATCATCCAATTATATTAATACATGTGTTAGGGTAATTTTATTATATTATATTTACCCTTAATTAACCAATTTATCTTTAACAACGGTAAATAAAATTTACCGTAGTCACTATTCATAGAGCCCAGAAATAAAAAGTAGCCTATTAAAATAATTCGGCCTTACGGATTCCAAATATGGAATCCATTTTTCCAAATTCAAATCACAGAGGTTGCAGAAATTAATTTAAAATTAATCTCATTGTTAAGGAAATGAGTTTTAAAAGTTAAAACATTGCAAAAGGTTGAAATGATTTTACCTATGAATTCAATGAAAAATCAATGCTAATGACATAAATTATATTAATTGGTAAAAATATATTCTATTTATACTTTAATACAATTAAATATTATAATTTAACCATATAAATTATTACGATGAAAATAGTTGTTTTTAATTAAAATATAGTGTGTTTTTACTATTCATTAAAATATGAAAGTTATCAGAATAATATGAAAAATTAATCCAAAATAAATTTTTATATCCTGATTCCAAAGAAAAATTTTTTTTTTCAAATTGAACTTATAAACATGTCAAAAATAAGATTTAAAGTGGGTGCACCATCAAAAGGTGGCAAAACTGCAATTTTTGAAAAATACTTATTTTACCCGAAATATTTATTTTTTTCTCACACCAAGTTCTAGAAAATGTGTAAGAAGAATAATAATGTTATAAAATTCAATATTTAGTTAATACTATTCATATCGTCTAGTTCATAATAATATTATAATAATATATCATTGTTTAGTGAAACTCAGTATTGCGTACAACACACGCTATCGAGGAAGGTTGCTCTTGCATGCAACACAAGCCAAGAATAGTGGTTTCATATACTACATGCTAATATGGTGTTGCGTATAGTGAAATATAATCTTGGTGCAGTGTAAACAAAGACATCAATGAAATTAAAAATAATGTATCTTATAAAATCTCGGGGTGTTACATTCTACCCCCTTTAAAATGGATTTCGCCCTCAAAATTCATCGGGGTTATAAATGGTTTACTACATGAAAGTTACTTTCATAGAAACCTACTTCGTAAAAAGGAATAACAAAACTTAATTTTATAAACTAAAGTATGAAACGTAACGGTTACCCAAATTAACTCATCACTGGGTTTCCACATAAGAGAACATAGGTGAAAATATGGATATGGAAGAGAAATATAACCATCAACTTCTGATGAAGAGTGGTAGAGGACATGGCTATGAAAAATCCAACAACCACAAAGACATAAATTGGTGATGATCTAAGGTACCATATGATTCATCAGATATAAGGGCACTAGGACTACATTTTTGGTTTTCAAGATCATTTCCCAAATGTTGAAGAATTTTTAAATTAAATAAAATACTTACTTGATTTTGGTACAATCTTACTGTTTCTCATGCCTTTAACAATTTCCACTTCATCTCTTAAAGAAATGAATTTGAATTTGTCTTTTGCGAAGTGTTATCAAATCATGCGATTGAATGATAGGTCATTCCATCTGTCTCAAACATAAGGTTAGCAAAAGTTATATACATAAGTCCATCTATGGTGAGATTAATCGTATATAGTTCCAAAAATGGACTTATACTTCATCTATCATCCTTCTTAATAAAATAAAACTAGTTTTTACTAACCAGGGACTTCCTATAGGCCAGTGGTAGGCGATAAAGGCATGTCTCACTTCATTTGTGGGTTCAATTCCTGCAACATTGTCTAACATGATGGGTTGTCGTTCGTCATGCATGTTTTCCTTTTTCAAAAACTTCACCATTATAACATTCCAGAATTAATATCGAAAAAATAGTTCTAGCCTTAAACAATACTATCTGTGGTCTAACTTAATCCATTACAATATTTAGGCTTATCCAAAATACTTCTATCCAATCTCATAGTATAAAGTAAACGATTACTAGAAATGTCATCTACCGAGCATGTGAATTCCATCATTTATCATACGATATATCTTGTTGGTCACATTCCAAACATGTGAATACCTTAATCATGTATTCTCTTGAAAAATGAATACCCATTGAATCTTAGTGAAAACATGAATTCTTTAAAAAGTTAACTATTTCCACATACCAAAATCCGAATATTTATATATACTCGAACCATGATATCACTTTGTCCTTATATCAGTCATGAGCTCATTAATAATATCAAACATATTATTTTCTCCTTATCCCTTCATTATGTGCATATCATCTGCTTTCCAAAAATATTACAATCACTTTTCATGGTTACCGGTACCATACAATTATTGAAAACCAATACATAGATTTTCTAAAATTCCACGATACTATAAATGAGATTCCATGATACTATTTTGAAATCTCGTTACATAAACACTTAATCATTCCACAACATCATTTTCATACTCAACATCACAAATAGTGATCGCATGTGACTTCCCTTTTTTCCTTTGCCTTAATAGGTTTCTCACATCGATCATCATTAACCCTTGGAGTAGGGCATTGATTAGCATAATGCCCCATTTCCTTGCACTTGAAGAATTGAAGTGTTGGTGGAGCGTTATCTGTAGTATTTTCTCTATTCACGTCATTAGAAACTTTTTTTCCATTACTTCGGCACTTAGCTACTCGATTAACTTCTTTTCCACACTTGAAACATTTTCTAGTACCTTTTAGACAATATCGACCATGCTTCTTTACACAAATTGATCATAAAGAAACGTTCACCTTCTTTTCACCATTGTTCTGGGATTTTTCCATGAACCCCATCTTTCGTTTTTTGTCAAAACCAGGAGATGGATATGTAACTCCAACTTCCAGTTCTACCTTGATATCACAACTCACAACTTCTTCATAGGTAGGTAAGTCTCTTATAGCTAATTCTCTTTGAAGACTTGGTTTTAAGCCACTGAAGAATTGATCAACATTACTTTCAGGTTGGATGATAAATCCATATGCATACCTTGTAAGCCTTGTAAAATTCACTAAGTATATACCAACAGATTCATCATCATTTTTCTTAAGCTCAAGGAAATTCTTATCCATCTTTTTTCGAAGAATACAAGGGAAGTAATTACTGAAAAACAAGTTCATGAACTCATCCCATTCCATGGATTCAATTTCATCTTGGGGCCTTGTATTCTTAATTAGAGTCTACCACTGGTCTGCTTCACCTTCTAATCAGTAAACAGCCAAAATGACTTTTTCATGCTCTGTACAACGAAGTATGGAAAATATCTTTTCAATGGTATTGATCCATTGTTCAGCAACAAATCGATCAGAAGACCCACTGAAAGAAGGTGGTCGTTGCCACATGAAGGAATCAATAGAATATTGGTCCTTTCCCTGCTCATTTGGATGTCCAGATTGATTAATGGATTGTGTAAGTATAGAAATAAGAATTTTCACACCATCTACCATCACATTTGGTTGTTCGGGAGGACAATCATTGCATTGTCCATTACATTGATCAACACGGTTCCTTCGGGTTCCAACCATAGTCTAAAACCCAAAAAGAACAGTGTGAGGGGGGAAAATCATGCTAGGAAAACAACATAATAAAGGGGGATTACTTTCAATATATAACATCTTAGTTTTAATTCTAGGATCGTTACCGTAATTCTAGGACTATAACCTATACTATACTTATCCTTAGGGACATCCCTAGACATACCATATAAATATCTCTAGGGATTTCATTAAAGTTTTCGCATCCTAGTTTCCAAAGTTTAACTAAACCTTCACTCTGATACCAACTGTAAAGACCCAAAGCTTGACGTACATAGACATTACATTACTTTTTCAGAATACTTAATACATGAAAAAACAGATGCCCAATGACCATATTAGTTTATTGTCTTTTGAAACTCGGAACATAATCTTATAATCATGTTGAAAGATCTTCAACATCTCCCATAATGATATTCCCCTTTTTTTTCCTACCTAAAACCATTATTTAAATCCTAGAGAAAGAAATCATATAAAAGGTGACATCAAATTCTCAATAAGGGAAAACATGGAGAACATAAAACAACCCATAAACATTTGAATGTAAAACCATGAACATAAAACATTAAAATCATGAGTAATGACATAAATCTTGGCAGTACATAATGCATAGATCATAAAAGAACAGTAATCATGATAAAATAGAAAAGTAATAAAACATGTAATTGTGGAAAAATATTAAGCACATGATATGATTTCCATAGTAGCAAAGTCATTGCTTCCAGGACCATCATAGTGGACAAATTCCATTACTGAACCGAGTTTACTTGTTGTTCTAGCCCTGTATTACTGAACCAGATTCACATGTCGTTCCAGCCATATCTATCTCATGAGATATAAATCTTTACCCATTGAATTGGAGGGATATATAGGTCCCACCCATATCATATTGAAATCATTCTTACATGTGCCATAAAACAATCATAAATCATTCATCATAACCCAAAGAATAAAATTGGTTTTTAAACATCATTCCATCATAACGTAATCCATATAAAACAAATGGATATCATTTCATCATAAGAAAAATAAAACCATTTAAATAATAGAGACATTATATTTGAAACATAAACATACTAAATAATGTCATCTTAGATGGAAAATAATTTTGATAAAACA
This sequence comes from Viscum album, assembly GCA_963277665.1. NCBI lineage: Eukaryota > Viridiplantae > Streptophyta > Magnoliopsida > Santalales > Viscaceae > Viscum > Viscum album. Next base: position 696,538,136 of record OY728128.1, read on the forward strand.
CATGAAATGAAATCTTGAATAAAACATCCTTTCTTCTTCAAACTCATTTTCTTTTCAAAAAATGCCTCGCAATTTTAAAATATAATGATTTTATTAAAAATAATCATGAAATCTATTAGAGTAATATTCATGAAAATATGGTGTTATGAGACCATAAAAATATGTTCAATAAGTATAAGTTAAAAAAACATTCTCTTTGTACTTTTTTCGGAAATGTCAAAAAGTTCCACGTATGGTAAACCAAAGAAAGATTCCTTCCATAACACAAAGTAAAAGTCAAAGAGGGGTAAACATAACTTTAAACATACATTGAAAAATATTAAACACTTTATGAAAAACATTTTTATGAACATGAATGAAAAATATAACCCCAGTAAATACTTACGTATAAGCAATCTCAGATAAAAATGAGATTGCAAAATTATCCCTTACCTTAGGTCCAATTTCTTCCGTACTTATCCAAAACTCCTGTATAGTGGGTTTAAACATATTATTAACTGGTAACAGAACCATAAAAATATTTATGATATCATATATGATTCACTTAGGACTTTATATTACCCGTTATTTTGTCAATTCTACGTTAAAGCAGCGTTTTGGGTAAAATTGGTTTACTTATCGTACGTATTTGGACATGTTGTTCTTGATATTATTATTAATTATATCATGGTTTACTTACTTACAGAATGTAAATCATGATTTATATATCATATATATTCAGTATATATATATATAATATATAGATAAATGAAATTAAATACACCGTTCTTGGAGACGGTAGGCCGTACGTACACATGAACAATGTTTTCCATTCATTATTGAATTGAATGGAAGTAAGTAGACGACATATATATGTATCTACATAAATCCATAAACTTTATTATGTAATATATTTCATTATTATTGATTATATATATACTTTATAATCATTCTTTAATGGTTAACATGGAGAATGATTCTCATCACGTTGTGGAAACGGTAATCCGTACGTACGCACGAGCGATGATATCGTTCCCATAATTATTGAATGGAATTGGAATGTATGATATAATATCTAAGAATTAGTATCATGTTATAATAATAATATATAGTTATTCTTTACGCCTTTATATCTATCCAAGTATAGTGGTGGTAGAAAAACATATTACACCACGGCGTCGAGATGGTATTTCGTACGTACGCACGCGCGGTGATTTCGTTTTTCGTAGGATGAACAGATGGCGAATTAGGGCTGTTTCATATTTATAATAACATATCAGTATATAAGTAATACTAATTTTATTAATTTATAATGAAACAACTAAAGAAGAAGAAGTAGAAGAAAAAAGAAACTTGAAAGAATCGATAGAAGATATTACCTCTTCTTCGACGTGCCTCTTTTAAACTTCCTCGTAGGGAACTGGAGTTGGTATTTTGAGAAGACCAGAACCTATATGATATAACAAGAGAGGTTGAAAATAGAAATTTTTAAGGTTTTTCCGATCTTGAAGGTTCAAAATTGTGTAAAGAAGAGAGGGAGGAGGTGCCCTTTTATAAGGGAGGAGAGGGGTACGTTAGGAAACCTCAAAAATATTAATTTATAATAAATGAAAACCGCATATAAAAACCACCAAAAATTACTCCATTAGAAGTTGAGATGTTATAGGGTTGAAATATCATCATCCCATAAAATTTAGACATGTTTTAAGTTTATTTTAAACCTTATCAACATTATTTATCCTCATTTAATCTATTTTATTTTATTTGTGGAAATAATATTATATATATTAAATTGATAAAATAATTAGTTTTATGTTGTCAATTATCAATAATTGGATACTATATGACATTTTAGACCATATAAATTTCAATTTATAATTTTTAAATATTTTTGTGATTTTTAAACAATTTAATAATATGTTATTTTTATAAAATAACTATAGTGTTAATTTTGAAACAATTTGTTTATTTGAATTTAAATAAAATCCACATAGAGGATATATTCCAATAAAAATGTTTAATAGATTAATAACATGTCATATTCATCTAGAATTTTTTTTGGAACATTAATTAGTCCATATAATATTTATTTTAAAATTTTTAAAACCATTTTTTTGATATTTTTTTTAATGAAATAATTTCTACAACATTTTTGTATAATTATTTAATATACTTATTTGTTGCATAAAAATAAAAAATAAAATTATATGATTAATATAAATATAATATATTTTATAATAATACTTTTACAAGAATTTATCATCTCAAAATAACAACATATAAATTGTGGTATTTATTAAATTATGAAGGTTACAACTTAGACATCATTTAATATAAAATAATATAAATGTCTTAATCTCTTCTATACGGATCCAAATGGCCACCAAGTGGATACTTGGATGATTATGGTATTGAGATACTCGACCAATAAGTTTTGGTCAAGTGTTTGGGCATTTTTATGGGTATTATTACTTCAATAATAACTATATTATTTATTTTCACTAAATAAATAATTTTTGCATCATTAATGTATAAGCTATTAAAGTAATTAAATATTTATTAAAAATTAAAAATAAATTACCATAACTAGGAAAAACATTTTAAATTTCAAATGAGTATTTATAATAATATTTATATTCTGTATAGCCTTATATTTAAAATAATTTAATTATTAAATTTTGATTGAGACATATTTCACTTTCCTTTAAATAAAATAAACTAATGGTCTTAATCACATCTAGTTGGGTTCAAATAGATTCTGGTTCGACCCAAGTATATTTTAGGACGAAATATAATCATCCAATTATATTAATACAGGTGTTAGGGTAATTTTATTATATTATATTTACGTTAATTACCCGATTTACCTTTAACTATGGTAAATAAAATTTACCATAGTTACTATTCATAGTGCCTAAAAATAAAAAGTATCCTATTAACATAATATGGACCTAATGATTCCAAATATGGAATAAGTTTTTTCAAATTCAAATCATAGAAGTTTCAGAAATTAATTTAAAATTAATCTCATTATTAAGAAAATGAGTTTAAAATGTTAAAACATTACAAAAGATTGACATGATTTTACCTATGAATTCAATGATAAATAAATTCTAATGACATAAATTATATTAAATGGTAATAATATAATCTATTTATACTTTAAAACCATTAAATATTATAATTTAACCATATAAATTTTTAATATGACAATGTTATTTTTAATTTAAATATAACATGTTTTTACTATTCATTAAAATATGAAAGTTATCAGAATAATATCAAAAAATTATCCAATGTAAATTTTTATATAATTATTCCAAATAAGAGTTTTATTTTATCAAATTGAACTTATAAACATTTCAAAGACTATATTTAAAGTTGGTGTGCCATCAAAAGGCGACAAAACTGCATTTTTTTAAAAATACTTATTTTACACGAAAAATTTATTTTGTTCTCATATGATGTTCTAGAAAATGTGTAAGATGAATAATAATGTTATAAAATTAAAAATTTATTTAATACTATTAATGTAGGCTAATTCATAATATTATTATAATAATATATCGTTGTTTAGTGAAACGTAGTATTGCGTACGACACACGTAGTCAAGGAAGGTCGTTCTTGCATGCAACACAAGCCAAGAATAGTTTTTGCGTACACTACAAGCTAATACAGTGTTGCGTATAGCGTAAGTTAATCATGGTTTAGCGTACAACACAAGACATCAATGAAATTAAAAATAATATATCTCATAAACTCTCGGGGTGTTACAGTGGTGTTCCATTGGAAAGTTCTATTTCTAGAAAGTCAATGAAAGAGATATCGAGCATATAGGGTGATGGAATGGGAATGAAACCAACTTGATTAAAGATATTGGAAAATATATATTATATTACATGGTAAGTGTCTGTATGAATTGACATGTCATTTTGGCAATAACTTCATTCTCTATGGGTTCCATGTCATGTTTCTAGATGTAACCTTGGACTTTAGGCAGGTATACCTAATGCCACTGAGAAATATTCCTAGAGGGTCGCACACTAAGTGTATCCAGTACCTCACTTAAGCTCTTTATTATTTAACAAGTTAAATAAATATTATTCCTAGTCATGGTTTAATAATTATTCATGTATGCCTAATCATATTTCTTCAATCACTAGTCATTCTAGTGATGATATTGTGAAATGAATTATTAATAAATATTTATTTATTTATCGGAAAATAATACAGGGATATTTACTTAATAAATAAATAGTAATTTTTTAAGGAATTAATAATATTGAAGCGGATTGGCAGTCCAAGATTAAGGGTCCAGTGAGAAATAATAATATTTAATATTATTTTATTAAATAATATTTAATTATAACTTCCATGTTAAGAACATGTTGGAAAATAATAATATTGACATTATTAGTTGATAATAGAGTTTTCTCTAGAATTAATAAAACAATTAAGGCACCTGTGAAAACTATTTATTATTACGATATGGATTCAAATAACCTATTATATTATTCTCTTATTAGTCAAGCGCTAGCCAAGAGACGCCCATGGTGTTGTGCATAATAAATTGGAGAGACGATCTCATGCCTAGAGAGTTCATCCCTCTCCAAGAACACTCTCAAGAAAGAGAAAGACCCTCATCCACCAGATCAAGGAAAATGCTTTGGATGTTCTTCTCCATGCGATCGAAGGCGGACATCGCAAGAACAATGATCTTTCGTTCTAGCACCTACATAATACATCGACAATGTCTAGAGATATGTGGAACATTTGTGGATAACTTCTAGATGAGATATACCCTTGATCTCTACAACGCACAAAGGTGCATTATAGATCTATGGCCGAACGCAACAATGAAGAAATAATCACCTTGGAAGAAATTATTTTATTTAATTAAATTAATTATAAAATAATATGTTGATCCTATCTATTGGTTCGGGGATTCTATTCCTTTTCCTAAATACTTGATTCAATTTTGTGGATAATAATGTTCATTTTCGTATTGATCCTGGATTGTTGATTGAATATGAAAAAATTAAAGTTGTGCACCATCCCTTCTGCACTTTCAGTGCTCCCAGAACCTACAAGTGGTATCAGAGTGGGAATATTATTGTTTATAATTGTTTAAATAATTCGTTTATTATTTAATCTTTAATAATTTATTTTTTCCATTTCTTGTTTAATCGTTCTTTTTAATATAAATTATGAGATCTATTCTTCCTCTATGGTTTCTTCTAGATCTAAACGAAATAATTAATTTTTGGAATAAAATTAAATCCATGAACTAAGCTGGATGTGCCAATGGTTCTATCCAGGTAACAAAATAATACACATTGTATATTTTGATCTACACGATGTGTAGTTTTGTTCAATGCATCAGGAGTGGTTCAAAAATTACTCAACCTTTGTGCATTAATGACACGCGATGTAGTTAATTCATACACCATGTGTTGACCAGGGCAGAATGGCACATAGTCAGCCAGACTACACATTTTTTAGCCCACTGTACAAGGCATGTAGTCCCTTTTGGGTCAGGTTCGGGCTGTTTATTCCATACATAGAAAACCTGACTGGTGACCATGTAACATGGATTCAACACGGCGTGTGTCCCACTATACATGCCATGTACTCCAAGATTTCTAATGTATTCCTTACACACTGATTCCCTAGATGTGTACATCGGATACATGGTGAATAATTTCCATTCCATCATAACTAGAAAAAAAGGTCTATTGCCATGGTTCAAAATCGTGGAAATAGGCCCCAAAACCATAGCAATTGGCTACACCAACGATTTTGGCCAATCGTGGCCGCTATCTATGTGGGACTATGTCCCACCCTATTTCCATGGTTTTGAAAACCATGGAAATATGCCTCCAAACTGGCCACCGTGGTTGTTGACCTATATCCATGGGTTAAAACATTTCTATAGATTCAGAAAACTATGGCAATAGCCTAAAACAAAAATTCCACATGGGGGATTCAATCCATGCACCTCCACATTGCAATCCATCGCACTTACTAGTACACCTCACCCCAAATTGTGTATATATATATTATGATATATATATATATTAATAAGAACTATGTGAATAGCATAAAAACTATGGTTGTAGGGCTTCCCGCTAATTTTTTTGCGGGAATGTTTTTTCCCACGGAAGCACGGGAACCCTATAACCACGGTTTTGGAGAACTGTGGCAATTGGTATTCAGATAAATATTCCAATAGCCATGATTTGAAAACAGAGTACATAGGCCACAAAACCATGGAAATATCCATGGGATATAACCATGGTTCTAAAAACTGTGTCTATAGGCCAAGAAAAATAGGCTTATAGCCACTGTTTTTAAATGATGGCTATAGGCCCATGGTAGTAGCTCCATTTTCAAGTTGTGCGTATAGATTAGATTGACACATCACGTACTTGTACCAGTGACACAAATTTAAAATTTATTTTATTATGTAGTACATGATACATATACTTGCAGGTGGGCATAAAGATGGGACACGTCATGTGATAGGCTTTAATATATATGTGTGGGAGTGTGTGTGTGTGTTTTATTAACATCTTCATAATATTCAAGATCTACACATCACTTATTACTTTAATTACAATTATTATTCTATTTTCATGATCTATATCAAAAATAATAAGTATATACAAGTATAATACATGTTGGGTAGTTTTGGAAGGGTATTCACCTGGTTACCTCCAAGGTACAAGTTATGTGCATAGTTAATTTTAATTAAATAAATTAACTGGATTAAAATTATAATGGATGAGAATCTCAAGGATGTTTAGAAGTGGATTAAGATAAAATAATTTATTAATTAATGATAATAATTAATCGATTCAAGTGTGTTTTATCTTAAATAAGAACAATTAATGAATTTAATTCTAGTTTTATTAAATGTTTAATTCGTTTTATGTATGTGGATGATCATGAGCTAGACTATACCTTTGTATGTTATTATAATCCCTTTTAATTTATTATTAAATTAAATTTCTTGTATTGTGTTCCTTATATCCTCATTAATATTTACGGCATGCGTGACTGTGGTTTCTTTTATGTAAATCCCCTTTTACCTCTAACATGTGTGTGAGTAAAATCAATTGTAATGGATGGAGCTCCAATTCTAGTGGAAGAGGATTAATTTAAGACATGATGTGAAACCAATCTAAGGAGATAGAAAGGTGGACAAGTTTAATTCTATAAACAGAAACCCAATTAGTTCAAGGTGTTTCTCCCCTAGGTCAGTAGTTATTTTATCAATCTCTAAATAAACTAACCATTAGAATAATCTCATGATTAGACCCTTTATTTAATTTCATTAAGTAGTATGGTTATTCATTAGGGTTATTTTTTCATGATCACATAATTAATGAATTAACTTGAATGCAAGATGGAACTATAATAAACTGGATGATGCATAGAAAATATATAATACATGGTTAATCACTTAAGCTTATCCCAACAAATATTTAAAATAATGTGAAAGGATAATAAATGCATATTTATGCATAAAGGATAGAATCCCTCAATAAAATATTATGTTGGTGTAGCCTTCAATTACTTTGGTTAGAATCGAATGATAGTTCAAAGTGCTTGACCAGCCAATGTTGGGGTACTTTCAATTATTAGGGAATTATAATTTGATGTTTTGGGTTGAATTGTCTTAGTTTACATCAAGGGTATACTACCAAAGAAAGATGTGGTGTAACTGAGAGGAAAATTTAAAGTAAATCAACAATTTAGGATTTCGGGATTGGGTAGTCCACTCAACGGATCAAGGACCTGTGAGATAATGCAGTTGAAATTTAGAATTCCTACCCAAAACCTTTCAAATTGATTGACCATAAAATTTTTGGGTAATACGAATGGGAATATGGATCCTTACCACTTGAATTTCCAACCAACAACATATTATTAAGCCAATGGTAAGGGATATTGGGTTTCGATAAAATAGTGGGAGACTAATATATATGTATTAATTTATTTTTCTAATTTTATCAAGACAAATTCCTAGAATTATTATCCACTTATTTGTAGAAATGACCTCAAATATCACTTTAAACATATCATTGTGATCCATACTCAAGAAGGAAAATCTTCTCACCAGCACTGATTTCCAAAATGGAAAAGGTTCATACAGGTCCTCCTTCATCATGAAAGGAAACTATATGTGATGGAGGAACCATTACCAGTTGCGCATGGGAATGAGGTGAGTGATGAGGAACTCTCTTTTCACGAGAAACATCTGAATGATGCTATGAATGTTCAGTTCCTCATGCTATCATCCATGACCAATGAGATCTTGAAGCTGCATGAGGAACTGGATGCTTATAGCATGATGTCTCACATTTGGGATATCTATCAAGAGAAGGTGAGAAAAGATAGGTATGATATCTCCAACACTTTTTTCACCACTAAGCGTGGAGAGTACGTGCCAGCTGGGCCACATGTAGTCAAGCTTATTGGATACATTGAGTATCTAGACATCTTTGATATTAAATACCAAAATTATTTGTGTACATGTCGCAAACTATCATCACATCCCATGAACTTATCTTTTTTTATTATGTATTATAGTATGATAATTAAGGAGAATATTCTATCATTACTTTCTACATTAATTCCACAAGTTGATAAGGAAATAGGGCGTGAAAAACACACAGTCCTAATGGTGAATAGGAAAAGAAATGGCTAGGAAAAGGGGAATATGACTAAAAATAGTCTAAATCCCCCGAGCACTGTCATATCAAGAAGAAGAAGAAGATCTAATGGTGGTGCATGGAAAAGGAGATATTATGATTTGCATGTGGAATGTAAGGCCACAGGAAGAGGAACTCTACCCATTATAAATTGTATTCCAAAGGTGCATTCATTATTGAGTGAAATCATTCCATTTATACACACTGGTCATTATATACAACTTCCGGTGGTCACATCTATATTCAAATGTAGAAACCAAGTGGATTTCATAAAACTCTAAGATGAGAGGTGGATATATGTGATGCTAATGGTTGAATGCTAGATTCTATTGCCACAACTGACTACCACCTTTCATTGCTAACCAAGATGATTTTGGTTTTACATGACTATTATTATGCACCATGTATCAACAAGAACCTAATTTCCATATGATATTTAGATATAGTTGGGTTAATTTTTAAATTGAGAAAGAAATGTTGTTTCTTTTATAAAGAAAACATATTTTATGCAATGTCACATTTAAAAAATGGCCTCTATGTATTAAATTAAGAAAAAAAAGTGATGGAAATCAATAACGAATCATGTTCAAATGACTCATATAACACACAGTTGTGGGATCACCATTTTGATCATGTAAATGAGAAGTGTTTGACAAAGCTCTATCTAGAAGGTTCTTTAGACTCTTCCAAGATAAACCAACTTTATAGATCTCACACTTGTTTATAAGGTAAAATGAGCAAACCTCCATTTGGTGGATAGGGTGAATAGGCCATAGCGATTCTAGGATCGGTACATAATGATGTGTGTTGACCATATTGAGTATAATCTAGAGGTGGATATTCTAAATTCATAAATTTTACTAATTTCTTGAGTATATATGGGTATATTAAATTAATGAGGTATAAGTCCATGTCCTTTGATAAATTCAATAAAATCAAGAATGAAGTAGAGAATTAACATGGTAATAAAATAATGAAGCTTTGATCATATCGAGGTGGAGAATTTCTTAACGAATAGTTCATCGACATTCTATGGGATTTTGGGATTCTATCTCAAATCATTCCACCTTAAACACTATAGTGGAATGTTGTTAATGAAATTAGGAATAATACATTTTTTTGTATTGTAAGGTTCATGATGAGTCGTGTAGATCTTTTGTTATCCTTTTTAGTATGTGAATTAAAAATTGTATAATAAACATTAAACTAAGTACCAACTAAAGCAACAAATGGAGTCTCCTATGAGCTATAGAGTGGAAAGATACATGTTTTGTCACATACACATGTATGGGGTTGTGAGGAATTTTCTAAGGCTTTTTCAAGAAAAAATAATCACCCTAGGGAACAGGGTGTATCTTTATAAGGTATACAAAGGAAACAAAGGGATAATACATATACAACCCCTCAGACAAGAGAGTGGCTATTGTAAGACAAGTCATATTTCTTGAGAGGGAGAACATCCAAAAAGATGTTAATGTGATAAAGTTTGACATCAATGAAGTTGATGCACAAGATACACATGAGTGGGTATGGGAAGAAGTTCCATTGGTACCCATGGAAGAAGTAGTACATGAAACACAAGTACTACATAAGAACTCAAGAGAGGGAAGAGAACTAGATATATATGTTTTTATAGTCATCGAGGTTGGTGAATAATTATTATTGGACAATGATGAACCTCTATGTCATGACCCGACCCTACCCAAGCTCGAGCCGTAACTACCCCAAGCTCGCCTCCATAGGCCAGGGGATGGCGACAAGAACCCATGGCTAAACAACTCGGGGAGGACTTTGCCTGAGTACCTGTACACACACGCTCAACCCACTCAATGTAGAAGTGAAGAGTAAAAAAGAAAATTAAAGTACCGACTGATATAAAACACCAACAAGGTGAATCGAACTCTATACAGTACAAAGTGAGTGCTGATGGTAAACTGAAAAGAAAAGGTCAAAACACACGGCCAACCAGAAAAGTGCCACAACCTGACAATAGGTAATCAAAATTAAAACACCTGGGAGAGTCCCACACCTGGAACTCAACTACGACCACCACACGCGGTCCAAGCTTCCAAACACCTAATATCCTATGTAGTCACAAGCAACCTGTTCGTCTTCTCCAAGGGCACACTAAGTGAGGGAAAATCCCAAGCAGGGATGAGTATACAAATACTCAGTAGGATACCCCGAAGGCTCGTGGGAGCAACAAAGGAGGTACGAAAGGGTGAGCAGTAGATCGAACAGGGAATAGTAAAGGAGTTCAACATAAAGTGCAGTAAAGAGTACAACCGAGTAACAACTCAACCCAACAAAAGAAAGGAATTAGACTCGTCCAAACACAAGGAGATAGAAACGGTGAGAAGATGATCTTCTCGTCGAGTCTTCGCTACCTATAGCAGGAGAGTAGACTCGTCCAACCAAGGGAAGCTAGACACGGAAAGCAAATGGCATACCCCGTGCGTCTTCACCTCTCCTGGAAAGAGAGTAACAAAAACCTAGGGAGTGGGTACTGGAACAAGGTATACATAGATATATTCTCAGTCAAGAAAAACGAACAAGATTGTAAGGGGGTCTTAATCCTGTAGCTCAGCCCAAGAAAGTGAGTCGCCAACAGTCCCATAAGTAAACACCATTGATGCCCAACATCCTGCATGTCTGCCCTGAACTGCAATCCAAGGGGCTCAAACCACCGCACCCTGACAGTATATGATTTGGGTAGCACTGACTTTTCCGCACGGTTTTGGGTCGTGTCACAAGGACACGTCTTGGTAGGGAAAGCGCCCCTCGTACTTGAGATTTCTATGGAAAGTCAAACCATACCACATCACTGTCACACAGTTGAGAGGTATGCACAAATTCAAAGTTGTCACATCACTGACCCGTACAACCCAGGGTCTCACTTGGGTAGTTATGGAGAAAATCCACAGACTGGCCTAATAAAAAGGACTAAGTATGAAATAAGTCGTCGGGTAACCCACTGCCCAGCCCCGCTAGAGGTTAAACCCTAAGAGGTCATCGGTCAACCCACTACCCAGTATCTACTGGAGGGTAAACCCTAAGAGGTCGCTGGGTAACTCACAGCCCAGTCTCTGCTGAAGGGTAAACCCTAAGAGGTCATCGGGTAACCCACTGCCCAGTCTCTGTTGGAGGGTAAACCCTAATAGGTCCTCCAGTAACCCACTACCCACTCTCTGTTGGAGGGTAAACCCTAAGAGTTCATCGAGTAACCCACTACCCAGTCTCTACTGGAGGGTAAACCCTAAGAGGTCGTGGGGTAACCCACTGCCTAGTCTCTGCTGGAGGGTAAACCCTAAGAGGTCTCGGGTAACCCACTGCCCAGTCTCTGCTGGAGGGTAAACCCTAAGCAGTCAATGAGCAACCCACTACCCAGCCCCGCTGGAGGGTAAACACGGAACTACTCTGGCCATCCCTACTAGATGGTACAACACTGGCCAATAGAACACGAAGTGGGTATCGCACAACCACCCAACTCCAGAACAATTCACCTAATAGAGGTTCAGCGCCCGTGCCATCACTGGGTGTCACTAGCACCGCTACCGTGCGTAGGTTCGGAGTGCATCCTAAATAACCTTCGACCAATGCTTGTTCATGTTTCCACATATAATGAGATCTTGAAAGAGGCTCCACTAACCCAAATATACTACACCATTGCAAACCTTGCGAAAAAACACCCGAGGTAGACTATCCACTCACTAGAAATGGCTCTCGGTGGAAATGTTATTCCACACCGCTTTAAGCCCATAAAACGTCTTGTGGGGCCTACACCTCAGTCCTTAAAGAGGTCGGGCAACCTGTGCCATCACGATGCTCTTGAAAAAACATTGTGAATCGACTATTCATATGCCCCAAATGGACACCTAATGAAAAAGTCATCATATGCTACACACAACTCAAAAGATGGCCCATAGGGCCCACACCTCAAGGTCGGCTTCAACGCTTGAAGCCACCCAGGTCAACTCCATCTCGATGCTAGGGTCAAAATGTTGCTGACGACGCTTAAAATAGAACCCAGATGCAGAATCTGCAACTCCCCGTGTTACACGCTAGCAGGGCCCAATGGGGCCCACACCTCGACCCCAAAACACATGATGCAGATCGTTCCATCACGTTCCATGCCGATAACCACACGGCGTAGGCAATTCATTTTCCTTGAACAGACTTCTGTAGCATAAGTCGTAAAAACGCAGAAGATGTCTGAAAGCCGCCTCTTGGGGCCCATGCATTGGGACCGAATTTTGGGTGGGGGATTGCACCATGGCAATACTCTTGGAAAAACACTCAGAAACGAGTACGCAAACACCCCAAATGGGTGTCGGGTGAAAAAGTGGTGTTTCACCGTAAAACGTGAAAACTAGGCCATGTGGGGCCTCCACCTTGACTCCAAACTGAATGCTTTGGAATGCATTTCAAAAAGGCCACACGAGTACTGGGGTCACGATGCCGCTGACGGCGTGTCAATCGGACATCCCAAGCAGGAGTTAGGTCCAGTGTAAGATTGATTAATTAATTAATCAATTAATTAATCATTCGCATTAAGTGTTTCGTGCATCCGAGCAACGAAACCAAACCTGAAGGGTTTCAAACTAACTATGGAAGGAATGTCTCAACTCCAGGCCCACAGTGCCTCTAACGGCGCATCCAACAGACGTCCGGCTCACGAACCACTTCTGACGCAACTTTAATAATAATTTAATATTATTAAATTAATGTGTTTTGAGTCACCCATCTTCGGGTGTAGAACCCAAAAAACTAGAAACACACTACAAAAATTCATTCTCGCTAACACGGTTCTACATTCACAGACGGTGCATCAAACGGACACACCGTTTAGGAGTTACGGCCCCCCGAACGCAAGGGGGCCAACCGGGCCGGTTCACCCTGGCCAGCCCGGTCCGAACCACCGTGGTCCATTGGCCGTGGCCCTCTCCAGCCGCATCGGACCCACCTTGGGTTTGGTTTTCTTCTCAGTAGACTGGCCGAAGACAGTCTCCCCGTCGCGCCAGCAGGAACCGATGTATGTGGGTCCTTGTTTCGCCACACACTCCGATGTCAGCGTCTCGGGGTCCTCTCGACCGCGACAACCCGGCGCCCTCGGCACCTCCGCCTGGGCTCGTCGCTCCTCCATCGGCTTCCCCTTCGATCATGATGGCCCAAGTCCGCCTCATGCTGCGGCCTCCTTGGCTCCTCCTCCGGACGCCGCTGCTCGCCCGTGCACCGCTGCATGCCTCTACTGCCTCCTATGGCCGCATCCTGCTTGAAGCCCCATGCACCGGCCACAAGCCTACAACTGCTCAGCGCACCTCTTCGCCATCCACGCTGTCTACCCTCATCGTCGGGACCTCCAAACCCCGGCCAAACTACCTTGGCTCCTCCCGGAACTACCCCGGCTGCACCGGCGACACCCGACGTCGGCGGCTCGTCCGAACCCACCTCTAGCTGCACCTACTCCCTGATGCCCAACCTTCGGCCACTGCCCTTACCGGATCCGGGGCTTCCGATGGCCTCTTCCATTGCTTAGGTGTCCTGATTCCAAATCCGAAGGGGGTTTTAGAATCATTGGGGTGAGGCCTTCTCAATGCCTTCCCCCAATCAACGTTCCGACCAGATTTGGCACGTTCAAAAATTTTGACAAGAACGGCCAAGAACAACAGATAAAATGGGGCTCGTACAGTGGCCATGTTGGTTCAGACATTGCCCCAATTCAAGAATTATAGAAAATTAAAATGAAGAAATTGATTGAAAGACTAGAAATTGATGAAGGTGCAAAAATTTAGCAGAAATACAACCTCGGATCGCTCGTTCGTCGTTGGTGACGCGTCCACGATGCTCCCGCTCTGATCTGCCAAGGCTCCATCGGAGATCGCTCCTCAATCTGTTGAAGAACATAAAAGAATTCCAAAGAACAGGAGAGAGGAAGAGAGAGAGATAATGGGTTGTCTCCTCTCAACACTAAAGCAGATTTATAAAAATTCACTAAAACTCTCTCAACGGGCGCTGATTTCAAATCCTACGCACCCACTTATTTTATATCGCCCCTGTGCAAAATTACCCATTTCAAACTCAACAGAAGTCTCAAATTTCAATTCCAAGGATTCATTTGAATGTTATTCGAAATGAACGCCAGTGATAAAAATCACTAAGTCATTATTTTAAAATGACTATTTTTCCCCTAGGTGACATCTCTCACAGCAGGCCCGCGCCCGCAACTTTTACACCATGCCTATGGTAAATGGAACGCTCCAGTCGCAATGGTGCCCTCAGTTTTTCCATATGAGAAACCATTTAGGAGTTATTCTGTTTATTTTGCGTGACCTGTGCGAACACACCAAAAATTTAATTCTTGCCACACCAGGGCTCGGAATCGCACGCCGTCTGAAGGCGCTGCTCTGGAATAACATCACGAATATTCCAAAGTCTTTTATAGAAAAACCTGGTTCTTAAATCATTCCATCCTTCAATATTTTCATCCCCAAAATCAAAAATAGGGATACATCTCAGGGTACTAAGACCACACTTGACTCTCCCATACCCAGAAGAACTCCTGCTCAGTTCTGCATCACTACGTAGGGACCAAAGGATTTGGTCCCTTCGTGTGGGCTCTTCCCTCACCAATGACGTGCATAGGTGCATGCACACTTCTTCTCAGGTGAGTCACGTGGGATACATTATGCCCCCAAACCAGTCTTTGTGTTTAGGGAAAGATGGTGGGGACCTTGCCATCCCTTTGCACGGTCTCAAACGGCCCGAAGGACCTCGAGGGTGGCTCACCTCCCCGATCGCACCTCTACATCACACACTAGGACTGTAATCTCTATTTGGACTTGGGAAAATGCCCGGCGATTCCCACCTTTAGAATATCCATATGGTGAAACACTCAAGGATATCCGATCATGCATGGTTTCACAGTTGATGTCCCATGACCAAGACTCTATTACACGCTTGGAAGGCGAAGGAGTCACCACCATCGACTAAAGAAATGTTACCACACCTTCTACTCTACTAACACAGGGTTACACCGACGCCCCATGTCACCTTGGTAACAACTCAAGCAAGGAGCAGGGGGAAAGGAATTTCACATACATAGTCTAAGAATTCTACTATAAAAAGTAGAAGAGCTGTATAGCGTATCTCTTATCACATCATGCTCTGCTGGATCGTAGACATCCAAAGCTCATAGTTGTCCGTGGTCCCAACTGTCAGCTCTTGGAGCCTGACATGGACCACCAATTGGTGATGGGAAGACCTCGTAATGTCACCCCCACTTCCAGCTCATCCCGATCCTTTGTTAGCACCACCACTCTAGGAAGTACTCTGATCACAGTGCTGCATCTGCCGTGGTGGTGTGCCTAATGCCTGGACAAAGTTCTTAGCATACCTGGTCGGCCAGTCCCATGCTAGGAGACCCCGCCCATCGTAAGCATAGAACCAGCACTCTCTAGGCTTCCCTACTGCCCTCCGGCGCCACTATGGTGTATGACCCTGCCCCTGGGTTTGCTCATGGAAGGGTCTCCTCGGCTGAGCCCTTGTGCTTTTCCTCCACAGTGGTGCATGACCACATCTCTGAAACTGGTTGGTGGAAGGCCACATGTGTCAAGGTTTTGTCAGCCGACACCTGCTAGCTGCAGCAGACGTCTCAGATCTATCATTCCTACCGCCACAACCATCTATAAAGTGTGATAGGAATCTCTCTATCACCAGCACCTGCTCTACCACCTCGGCATAAGTGGGAATTCCCAAGGGTACTATGATAGAAAAAATCTCTCTGCGAAGACCCTACTCGAACTTACACGCTCGGAATTTTCATTCATGGACCATGTCTGGGTAAAAGCATGCACGGTCCGCGAACCTAGTCGCATACTCAATCACTGTCATCCATCCCTACTGAAACTGCAAGAGCTCCTGGATCTGAAAGTAGCGTAAACAGGAGGGGTAAAACTCTTCACGAAACAGCAGTTGAAATTCATCCCATGAAAGTGACGACTCATCGGGTATCTGAGTCACCAGACTCCACCAACACCTTGCTACTCTGTGGAAAAGGCTGGCAACCAAAGCCACCATATGATCTGCCGACATCTGCACAAGCCTGAAAAGGTGAACCACTGTCTCTAGACAAACCTCTGCTGCCTGAGGGTATGTCTCACCACTGAACCTCAGCGGTGTCGGCAGTTGGAACTCACAGAGTTTTCTCAAACCATGCTCAATCTCAATCTGCTCTACTGACGTTGTCTTCTACCCACCAGGCGGGGGTGCTACTACCGGCAAACCCATAGAAAGGGACTCCCATGATGGGTCCTGGACTGAGGCCTCAGCGCTCACAGGGTCATAGTCACGAACCAAAGCTGGTATCCTGGTTGGATCTCTTCATGGAGGCATCTTGAATGTTATCAAGGAGCACTATGATCAGATGAGCATATATGTATATAATAGTAACTATAATGGGGAGCTGACTCAAGAAGGACAGTCAAAGACTCAATCCTATGTGATGCACAAACCAATTTTCCCAGCAACGGGTGTCTCAGCATTCCGAGTCGACAAGCGGGTTATCAGGGACCTCGTGAATGGATATGTTGGCTGCCGCACCATCGCAGAACTCCCTGGCCTGAGAGCCGCTCTCAAGAAACATTGACACTGTTTCCCTAGATCCCAACCAATTCTTTTTTAGGGACGTCCGAACAACATCCCAAGGAACGAACTAGCTCTGATACCACTTTTTCACAACCCGACCCTACCTGAGCTCGAGTTGCAACTACCCCAAGCTGGCCTCCATAGGCTAGGGGCTGGCGACAAGCGCTGAAGGCTAAACAACCCAGGGAGGACTTTTTCTATGTACCTATACACACACACACACACACGCAATCCACTCAATGTAGAAGTTCATATTATAATTAAAGTAAATTACTGACTGCAATAAACAAACCAACAAGGTGCATCGACCTCTAAATAGTACCAAGTGAGTGATGAAGGTAAACTGAAAAGAAAAGGAAAAAACACGTGCCCAACCAGAAAAGTGCCACAACCCAGAAATAGGTAAACAAAAGTAAAATAGCTGGGAGAGTCCCACACCTGGAACCCGACTACGACCACTGTACACGATCCAAGATCATGAACTCCTAAGCTCCTCTGTAGTCACGAGCAACCAGTCTATCGTCAGCAAGGGCACACCATGTGCAGGAAAAGCCCAAGCAGGGGTGAGTATAAAAGTACTCAGTAGGATACCCCAAAGGCTCGAGGGAGAAAAAAAGGAGGTACTGAAGGGTGAGTAGTAGATCAAATAGGGAATAGTAAAGGAGTGAAATAAAGAGTGCAGTAAAGAGTACAACAGAGTAACAGATCAACCCAATAAGAGAAAGGAAGTAGACTAGTCCAAAAACAATGATCTAGAAATAGTGATAAGGTGAACTTCTCGTCAAGTCTTCAATACCTATAGCAGGAGAGTATACTCGTCCAACCACAGGAAGCTAGACACGGAAAGCACGTGGCATACCCCGCACGTATTCGCCTATCCTAGAAAGAGAGTAACCAAAACCCAAGGAGTGGGTACTGGAAGAAGGTATACATAGATATATGCTCATTCAAGAAACCAGAACAATATCATAAGGGAATCTCCATCCCATAGATCAGCCCAAGAAAGTGAGTCGCCAACAGTCCCAGAAGTAAACACCATCGATGCCCAGCATCTTGCACATCTTCCCCAAAGAAGGGATATTGAGCATATAGGTTGATGGCACTGGCATGCAACCTACTCGATTAGATATATTATGATAAATGGATTATATTACATGGAAAGTGTTCATATGAAATGACATGTCATTTTAGCATTAACTTATTTCTCTATGGGTTCCTTGGCATGTTTTTAGACACTAACCTTGAACTTTAGGTATATTCACCTAATTCCATTGAGAAAAAGGCATAGAGGATCACATACTATGTGTATCCAGTATATCAGTTAAAAAAATTATTTATCAAGTTGAATAAATATTATTCTAGGTCATGGTTTAATAATTATCTATGTATGCCTAGCCACATTTATTACATCACTAGTTATTTAATATAATTTATTGTGAGTGTAATAATTAATAAATATTTATTTATTTATCAAATAATAATGTAGTGTTATTTACTTAACAAATAAATAGTCGTTATTCAAGGAAGGATAAATATTAAGGGGGATCGGTGGACTGAGTTTAAGGGTCCAGTGAGAAATAATAATAATGAATATTTTTTGATTAACTAATATTTAATTATAACTTTAAGGTTAAGAATATGTTAGGAAATAAAAATATTGATGTTATTATTTAACGTAGGGGTTTCTCTGCGATTAATTAAATAATTAAGGCACATATGCAAATTATTTATTATAACATTAGGGAATTAATTTCGCAGTTATATTATTCTCTTATTATCCAAGCACTACACTAGAGATTCATATGGTGTTTTTTACAAAAAATTAGAGAAAAACTCTCAATCTTAGTGAGTTCATCCCCCTCCAAGAACACTCTCAATAACAAGAGAGTTCCCCCTCCAACTAATCAAGGATAATGCTTTGGAAGCAGTTCTCAAGGTGATCAAAGGAAGACATCCCCATAATGAGGATATTTCGTGATAGAACTAGGAAACTCCTTTGGTGACATCCATATATATGTGGTACACGGGTGGATAACCTCTAGAGGAGATATACCCTTGATCTATACAACACAACAAAAGAGCACTGCAGATCTATAGCTGAACGCATCAATAATGAATGAATATCCTTAGAAGTATGTCTTAATTTTAATTAAATTAATTATATACCAAATTTGTTGATCCTATCTCTTGGTTCCAAGTTTCTATTTCTTTTTCTAAATGTTTGATTCAATTATGTGGATACTGGCATTCATCGTCGTATTGATCATGGATTGTTCATTTAATATGGAAAAAATTAATGTGGGCCACCATTCGTTATGTTCTTCTGTTGTGCCCAGAACCTAAATACTAATGGTTCCCAACAATTGGTATAAGATTTTTTATAATAATTCTTATCACTCTCTACCATTATCTAATTCACATAATAGGATTCATATATCTTGGTGAAGCCTATGGGTAATCCCCACAAACTCACCTTGAGTTAATATCCTCCTCTCGACATAGAAATTCACCTCATGTCAATATAATCTTCTAGGATACCATATTTATGCCTCTTATAAGGTGTAATATCCAACCATACCTCCCCTTCATATTCCATTAATAATAGACATTATGAAAAAATATGGGCCTCCTACTAGGTTATTTTCATAAATCATATATTCACCCAACTCTAAACTATGGTATAGAATCTAATGGAAGCTCCTACATAAGACCTTTTAATATGTGATTTTCAACCCTTTAACAACACAAGATCCTCACCAAGGTATTGCATGTTTAAGAACCACTTAATACCATATTGTGAACTCCAATGTTAATTGATAGATTGGTAACGTCATTCTTCTCATACTGATCAAAAGAACATGGTATTAGAGGTTTAGTTGATTATTTCATTGTAATAATTAAGATATATCATATGAATCACCATATTGTTTGAGATGTATGCCTTTAAACATCCCTAATAATATCCTTAATTCACAACGTTAAAGCATGTAGATCATTCCTTACATATGTTATTAAACTATATCACTAGAACTACATGGTATTTGATTCATATTTTTTATGATATACAGTACACCTCTCTAAGTTTCAATCCCAACATTCACAAAAAATTCTTTTCTATTATGTGATAATAATATTGTGGCCCAAACACCATGAGTCAAGATACTCATCTTGATCTTCTTATGCATGAACCTGATATTTAATTTAAACACCATCTTAACCTAGATAACTCTTAATCGTGATGATTTTAAGGAAAATCACCATTATATGGGGATGAGGGAGGGATGTATTTTATGAGGAGATATATATGATCTATGCCTTCTCTAGTTTAGTTACCTATAGACTATACAAACCATAAGGGTATTATGATGCATAAGTCCCATAAAATCCATTTTAAGAAACCCTTTACCTATTAGTCTTTAACGCATGAATTTAAAATTCCAGGAATTCTACTCATCATATAACCTTAATTTTTTTTATTTTTACCATGAAGTGACACAAAAATAAGTGGTATCAGATTCCCATCAAATGGATACATAAAAATACCTCTCACAAACCTGATACCATCTTCACAATAAAAAACTCCTCCTTAGATGATGATAAACTCTTGAGAACAAAACTAGTATGATTTAAACAAAGCATCATGACTTAATAAGAGGAAGAAAGAGAACCTCTATTAAATAGATGATTTCACATATCCACATGGTTTTGATCAGATAAATTTAATGGGGGCGTAACCAATCCCATAGGTTTTTGGTATTTTTCAAGAATACATATTCAATCTATAAGAGAGTCTTGTAGTAGGAAATAATACCCCACAAAAGGGTTTTAAGATATTGAAAACCCATTACCTCAACAAATGATCATTATTAATCATCAATGGACTAAAAACTACTATGATGGCCTATGATTAGAAAGCAATTCCACACCAACATTTGAGATAAAAAATTCATGGACGTGGGAGAATATAATTGTTTCCATCAGAAGTAGTCACATAACTAAATCAAGATAAAACCATATATGTTTGTCATCATATATGAAGGAACATTTTTATAAAAAATAGATTGATAAAGTGGATAATATTTCCACGTCTGTGTAATAAAGATGAATCCTCACTGTTTTAAGATTATTAAAATGTCAATTTGATGTCATTAGACATGGGATACATCTATTTTAAATTACTCTAAAAAACATTATTAACAGTTAAAATACATAGATACGAATATATTTTCCAAATTTTTAATAATATAAATAAAATAAATACACTATATTACTGAGGATTCAGTGGGGAGTATTCACAGGTACATTTAATAATGTTTGACCCATGATGTTATTAATTTATTTTTTGTAAAAACATATGGTTGAAACAAAATCAAAACTAATATATCATATCAAATATAATGGATTAGGTGCTTTTAAGACTAAATAATGTATAACATCATGTAATTCAGAATAAAATATTTCATGTTTCATGTTCACACCAATATCATTCAATAACACATAGACTTGATAGATTCTACCATGCCCTATTTTTCATTTTCTATATGGGGTATTGATATCATGAGTTTATACCCTCTATCAATGCTTTGATACTTTGGTTTCATTCTCCCTAACAATGATTTCTATTCAATGTAGACTAATTTTATTCTATTAAAGATGTTAGGTTGAATGTTATGATCAATTTAATGATGTCCAACCTTGTCAATAGATTTCAAGACTATTGTATTTTCCTTACAAATAATGTCCTGAACATTCAATCATACGAGATGAAAAATATAAAATAAAAAAAATCACATCTAAAACCTATTTCGTTGATTAAATATAAATTAATCGGTATATAATGGACTTTAATAATAACATATAAATCATAATCTAGAGAATGGTGTATAAGGGTATTAAAAGGGGCACCTATTCTTCTCAACTCACTATGACAATAAAACACACAGTTTTCACCCCTACTCAAGAAACACCATTTTCCCTAGTGTAAGGAATAAAAGTTCTATTTTTTATCAAGGACCAAATCCCATCAATATAAATAAAAATTTACAACTAAATACTAATTATTAATTCTCATAGGTCTATTTAGATTATTTTAAAGGCTTTGAGGAATAGAGATTATGTGAATTCCATTCTATATAGGTTCTAATTTTCTTTGTGAGTTTTGAATTCCATAAGAATGGTCATGAATGGGATGTATATTACATCATATTTAAGGTCTATTACCTGGGAACACATATTGCATTATCTTTATATGTCGAGAATATCATTCCATGTAATAGTGATAAATTTATTAAGAAATACATCAATTGATAATATAAATCCATTTTAAAATGGGTTCTTTACCACCAAAAATAAACAATAAGGAATATATCCTTGATAAAAAAACATTAAAATACAGGTCACCGAAGTACTTGATTCAAGTCCTTAAACAACCTAGAATATAATTGTTCTTTCATAAATTTAATAGCACATAATATTCTTATATACGATCTCAATCAATTTAGAGTACCATAACAATTATGATCCTAAGAATACTCATTAATTTATAGGTTCCTATTTCTAGAACTTAAATGAAATTAAAACCTATCTTTGTCACTTTTTGTTGATGTAAAAAATGCACTAATAATCATGTTTATAATCAATATATTCATAGTGTCCTTCTAAACCCATCATAACATACTTTATACTGACACTATGATGTTTATGTTTTGGTGAATTCGTGTATGGAGTTACATAATGGAGTGTGTTAAATTTTTTTACATTAGTGTATATCGCCTTTATCATTTCCTATTAGGATTTAATCATTATCAAATCACTAGTGTGATCACCCTTATAAAGAATTGTGTATTGATTTGTCTATATTCCCACTTGATATGTTCTTATTCCCATATCTCATTTCATTTCCACAACTATAAATTCAATATCAACACATCCATCATAATTCTCTAGTGATTAGGTATTCATATTGGGTTTCCTACAGTAGGGTGTTCACATTCCATCTCTTAGGTCATCTTGTGGTATGGATCTACTGATTGATTTAAAGTATCCTCCATCAGCACTATAACATGATTCTTCCCTTATAGAACTACCAACATCTTAATACTTATTTACATAGGATACATGGTGATTATTATATATCCAATTATGGGCCTAGCCACCTATTCATTTTCAACTATATCCCCACTCCATTTTGTCATTTATCATACAAATCATTTAATCGAGAAATTTAGTTCATCATTTATGATATTTTGAGCATAGTATTTAAAGAAGAAGGCCACACGTTTGATCTCTAACAAATATTGTTAAATTGTTTTAAAAAATTAGATATAATTATCATCAAATTGAAAACCAATATAGTTTGTTTGAAAAAATGTCAATTAAAATCATAAAAATAAAGTGGAATAGAGATCATGGAACAAAAAAAATATCCCAAGAAAATTCAATATATGATCACTAGATCTTAGAGCCTAGGAAATATTTATAGTCATATATGGACAAGAACATCTCCAAAATTTCATTCTTCTATTTCAATATTGTATTTTTTTCTTCATTATTGATGGTGTCAGTCTTGTTCTAGTCAAATGGAAACCCTTTCCATGGGAAATACACTATTTAATTATAACATAAATATTATAAAAAAAATCCATCCAGCATGATGTTAATATATAGATACAACCATTATATTAGATTATGAACTTGATCTAAACTAACTCCCCTTTTTCATGGATTTCATGGTTCACTTGATCTTTTATAAAATTTCATGTTCTAGACTATCCTCATGTGTGAACTCCACAATTCAAATTGGGTATTATATTTTACCCCACTCCAAGTATTACATTCCATTTCTCAAAAAAATGTAGATTTATTCTTTTTCATGTAGTATATTTAGTGCCATGAAAATATCATATCATGGGCTAGTCATAAAATCTTATTATTTTTAATTATGAAACATTATATAATAAATATATCTATACATAATTTATACTAAAAAATAAACCAAATTTAATTCATGTTACATCATTTTTATTCGATTTTAGGTAAACAAACTCATTATAAGGGATACTCTATGTTATAAGAGTATAAATTGTGTGACACGTCAGTACTTTTTAATGAACTTAATCTAGGATTACTATTTCTATCTAATTTTTATTGTCTTGGACATTATCTACCCACTAGATAATCTTTATGAACATAAAGTAAAAACTCCAATTGTCTATTTTTTTAGACTGTAAAATTAATGATTATGTGGTCAATTTATTATGATAATTAATAAAAACCATGAATAACATATATAAATTTTGGTCCAATAAGTATAAACATAATCTACATGTGTTTCCACCCTATAAAAATTTATAGATCACCTGTATTGGTGCCAATTTATTACCCACTTCGGGTTAATTTTTACTATTCCCCAAAAGGAGCCTTACAAGATCCCAAACTCTATGGCTTTAAAATATGATATATTAGTAGATTTATGTTTTATTAAATTAAAAATTAGAAATATAATTAATTCTAAATTTAATTGAACAAAAAAAAATATATAAAAATTTACCATTATTCATTAAAACCAAGGTGATTATAAGGTGTATTCAGTTATCCATTCATGTTAGGTTAGATACTCTACATTAGGTAAGTTACCCCATGGAATTATAATTTTTAAAAACATAAATACAATGTTCTTATGGTTTAAGATATAGGTTTGTAATCATTAAGGACCCTATTTTTAACTAAATTTTCAAGAACATAAATTTTTTGAAAATTGAAGGAAAATACATTCAGTGGAAAATTTATAAAGGGGGTGTCAATGAAAAATATGAGTATGTTTCTTCTATAATAGAAATAATTATAGGGATTTAGATAAATTATTAAATTCATTAAAAAGAAGTTGAAATCATAAAATGATAAAATATGGTTCTATAAAATGTAAATCCATTCTTTTTAGGACTATAGATATATAAAATAATTAGATCACATCCATATTCTATGCATGATTTCTTTCAAAAATCCCTCTAAAAATCATTATGGTACAACACTCAATGTACCTGAACAACTCTTGAACAACCCCTTCTTTTCACCATACCTAATTCAAAATCTTAACTATCCTGATTCTATTCAACCATTTATATCAAAATACATAACCTTGGATTATAATAATGGAAAATTATAATGGAGATGGTTCCCTAGAACCAAATAACATTTTAAATTTATATTACTAGTATATTAATAACATATTTTGAACTAATGGTTATTTTTTTATAGAACAATAATTTGATATTGTCCACAATGTATTCTCCTCATCAAATGGTTATAAAAGTTTCATCCTATAAATTGAAAATTGAAATTCTATGACAATATTCATAAATATATGTCTTAATGTTTAGATAAATTCCTCTTTATGGTATAGATATTACAATTGACTATAAGGATATGGAGGCTCAAAAAACATTGATACTTCATCTTATGAAGTTGATAGTTGGTGATCTCTATGAAGGGAGGTCATAAGGTCCGACCTGCCCATAGGAATTTCACATGTTTTATGTGTTATTGGATATTCTAATAAATTAACATGTGAATTGGTCCTTATAATAGAAATTATAATTATTGAATTCCATTAATTATGTACATTGATATAAGGATGAAACCCATGATGACATATTCTTGTGGCCTGGTAGAATATGTTTTTTGTGTAATAAGTGATATTCTTTTAATTGAATAAGTCGTGAAAGGATTTTCCCTCACATTTTAATAAATTAAAAATTCTATAATCCTTTGATTGGAATAGAATTGTCTAGTGAAATCAATGTCTATGTTATATAATAGAAGAGTTCATTTTATAATGTTAAAGAATAATAAATCACGAATATTGAGTGATGACAAAAATAGGAATCCATCTTAATGTGATAGTAATAGAATTCATTGGAAGGTTTTGGTTTCATGATATTAATTTCATTCTCTGTGGGATACTTTTTGTATTGGTAGTAATTTATATTAGACTTTAGGTATGATCACATATTCCACTATGATAGAGTCCAAGAGGGATACAAACTATGTTTATCAACAATATCATAAAATTGAAGTAAATTTAATATTAGGAATAAATATTATTCGAATCATATGGTTTAAAAATTAATAAACTTTTATTAATAAAAAAATCTATAAAGGGATATTTGAGTTTAAAATATGTGAGTTGAATTTTGTCTCTTGCGTATTCATTCAAAATGTAACAAACAAATATATATTTGTTCTCTGGTTTTGGTAATGTATTAAAAGAAATATTTATATAGATACATGAATATTAAAACAAATATTCAATAATGAGTATATTTACTATAATATTTATTTTCTTTATAGATTAAATTATAATTTTAAAATAAATATTTTATTATTTAAGGATTAATAATGTTCATTGTGCATTAACAAGGGGAGTTAATTGAATAATGATAATCATATATTATATTTAGTTTTATTCAAATAAATAGGAATTTATTTATTGAAGAAATGATATTTAAATAAATACATGTGGTGTAAATAATAACAACAACATTATTATGTGGAATAGGTACTACTTAGAATAAAAAAATTGTTAAGGGGACATCATGAAATTATCAATTTTTTAAACATATATATAAATTATGGGTACTAGAATTTTAGAGATAGTGAGACTTATTATGTAGAATGAAAGACTCTCTAGGATTTCCTCAATCCCGGAGAGAATAATCCTTCTATCAACCAAATCAGTAACATAGGGTGTACATGATAAAATTATTTTACAATCAATAATTAATGATTTAATGAACATGCCTCTACTTCGCAAGCCTCCAAATATTAAATAACATCATATAGAGATTCATGGTGCTTGTATGGAAACATATAGAGGAATCATAACATAGATTTTCCACTATAATGCCTTTAGACCAAGTGCATCTATATAAATTAATCATGTCTATTTGTATATTTCAGTTAATTATTCTTTTATATTAATTAAATATTAAATTTCAATGATCCTCTCTATAAGATCATCCAGTTGAGTTCATCACTTTATAGAGACAAAATCCATTGAAGCTAACACTTGACTAAAATTGGCACATAAAAAATGCTACCACTGCACCTTGAAACATTCAAGTGGTTTCATATCTTTCACATTCTAATATATAATTATTAAAAATTTACTCAATCAATTTATAGAGTTTATTTTTATGTTTTTATAATAATTTTTTTTATTCCTATTGAAAACAAAACAAATTATATAGAGTATGGCCATGAAAAAGCAAAAATTCATGAATAATTCTTGAATATCCAATTTGTATTTGTCATTGAAACTACCTATATGAAATGGTTACACATGATATAATTTTATGTTACACCTCATGTAATATTGGTTAACTCACACAAGATGTTCCCTACATAAATCTTGACTCCCCATGTTACTCGGTACACAATATCATTACACTCCACACAATACCTTCATATGTGACATGAGTATTGATAGGGAAAACATGACATAAATTTTTTTTACAACATGTTTAACATCATAAAATCAGACACATTTCACGACCACTAAAAAATTTTATGGTTAGTCCACAATGTAATTACAAGTCATGTATTTAATACTTGCCATGAAATGCGAAGAGACATAAACTACAGGGTGGGTAGCTTCTACGTATTCCCTATAACATATGTCAAACCACAAAAGGAACACACTAAGTAATTGATAGCCTATCGTGCATCTTAAAATTAAAAATAATTAAAGTAAGACATGAACTACATGATGTGCAGTAGGATATTCACACCACGTGATGGGTTACATTCCCCATCCAGAACATGTCATGTTACTTCCAATTCCCCATGTATGTATGCACGCATAATAAATATTAACATCATAAAATATGCAACTAAATATTGGGTAGTAGGAATTTTAAATTTCATGTACTTCATGGTCATTTCAAATCATACATTATTTGTGTATTTGCAGCATGTATTATGGTTATACATGTTGTGAAAACTGCATAGCTTCACCCATAAAACTAAATTCTTTATTTATCCGGACATTCCATTTGGGAATATACTTATTTTAAATGTACAATACATGATAGGTACTATACACATCATGTTTCACATGAAATCTTGAGTAAAAATAAACACTACATTGGTATTAAATATTATAAATGGATTTAATTCAATGTCAAATTTACACACTATTTTACCTTTGAAGAACACTCCGTGTATTAAAAAATCTAAAAAAAAATAAACTTATAAAATTTATTATTAATAGTACCTGATGGGATTCTTATGACTCCCTGACTGTAATAAAATAATTTCATTATAAATAATTAAATAAATATTTTTTTAATTTATTAATTCCAATAAATTTTTTCTTAATTAGAATGAATTGAATTAAATAGTAGAAATTATGAGTGCATAGTTGTTTCATGATGTGATTGATCATATGATTTTATCACATGTTTATTTGTTGGGATTATTAATATAATTTCATTTAATTCAATGATTTTATTTAATGATATTATTAATTTAAGTATTATGATCTATGAATCATCATTTTCTCCTTTATTTTGACTATTTCTATATGTACATGGATTGTTTTTTAAACCTTAATTCCTTACTTACCTTCACAGACAAATTTACACATATTTTTTAAATATAAAGATTCATACTAGAGAATGTGATTCAAGACCCAATCTTAGGTTAATCCAACCAAGGAGATATGTAAGTGAATGGAGATAGGTTATACTTGGGCTAAGTGTAGAAACAATCATAAATTTTACATAAGGTTAAGGTTGGATTATTCCTACTTCATTATCTTACTAGCTGACAAATGCTCGTGCCCATATCAAATATTTATTCTATTTTATCTATATATGGTTATTTATATTTATTTATTTATTTTTGTTGTTACATGGATTATTTATTTGTATTGTTATCAATGGTGACAGAAAATAAATAATTTAAAATCATGAAATAATAAAATAATATAAATATGTTCTCCATGAATCATTTTATCTAACATTGTTAATTAATTATGTAAGATTCACGTAATATTATTAAGAATTAAAATAATGTAATACATAATATTTACCAATAAGTAAAAAAATACCTTGATGAAAATATTAGGTTAGATAACACTATTTTTTTTCTATCTTATGATGAACCCATAGTTAAAGTGCCTCTCAATCCATAGTTAGACACACTTTCAATTATTCAGATGTCTTAATATGAATAATGGGTTGACTTAAGAAAATAAATATTAAGAGTAATAGCCGTAGTCCACTTAAAACAATCTGGTGTCAAGTGTTTCTGAAATATGATTATTGGATGTTGGGAATGGGGATCCTACTCAATAGATCATGAAGTTATGAGTTAATGAATTTTCAACGTAAAGTCAATCCAAATACATCCGAGTAATTTTCATGGCCATAATCATTATTATGAGAAGATAAATATGGATCCATTTAGGTAGAATATATGAGTAACTATGTATTCCCAATATAATTATTTCAGTAGTTAGTATATTATAAAACATTTTGGACTAATTAAATTAATTAATTACATCATAACTCTTAATCAATTAATAAAAATATTATTTCACTTGTTTTAGAAAAATGTAAGACAATTTGAGAATGTCACGATTTTTATTTTCCATCAAAATGAAAGACAATATACTGACTATTGTTAATGTTCGGGATTGGTTAAATGTTCTTGTGTATTGTATTTTTCTAAGAAAAAATGTTTTATGTACACGAATTCCTAGTTCCAGCTGATTCCTCTCTGGAGTTCAATGTAGAGGAGGAAAAATTCATCTAAATACATGTGGAAAATACATTATATATCTAATTATATATAGTATCATTCATGAATTTTAAGCTCCAAAATCATAATAAATACATGAATGACTACTCCAGGTTGTCTAATATTCATTATCTATATTTTGAGAATGCAATATAATAATGTTATAAGACCATAATGTAATCATTTACATGAAATCAAATATATAATGTTCGTGATAGACCTTATTTTATAAATATTAGAAGTTACGTTGAGAATTTTGAAATTCTATAATTCCAAAAGCCTAATAAATTATCTATAAAACTCATTATATCATAAAATTAATTAATCTTCCAATGTTTTATTTTTTATTTAATCATGAAAAATATAGATAAAGAACTCTAAATATTTTTATCATTCATTCTCTATGCGAATAAATACATTAAACATGAAGGTCCTTTTAACCATATTGTGAACAAAAAAAGGTAAGGTGGAACATTATTGGAAATTTAATAAGACCCTGAATCATTAGTAATGTCTTTCTAGGAAGAGATAGATCATCATGGAGGATAATGTGAAGGATTTAATATTTTTTTAATATGGAAACAAGGGAAATTGTAAGTAGGGGAAGATCTAGTTCACTCATTATCCAGTGAAATCATTAATTTTCTATAAATTTTTTATTTAATACAACTTCTGGTTCTCATATTTGTACCCAAAAATTGGAACCATGTAAATTTTGGAATATTTCTAAATGTGTGGTTGATAATTGATCTAGAAATGGAGTATCACATGCTACACTGTCTATAAGATACATCCATCTCACATTGGACACTCGAATGGTTTTAGTTTAGAGGAAATTTTATTTTATTACCTATGTAACTAAGAACATAATTTTTGTGCCCACTTTAGATAATTAAGTTTTTTTTCATCTTTCGTAATTTAGAATACTTCCATTATAAATATAGAATATAATATGGTATTCACGATACAAATAACTATATTTGGAAACTAGAATACAAAAATAATGGATTTCAAATAGATAATAAAGTAGGTTCACATTGATCATATGATAGCCAATTGTGGTATCACAAAATTGGTCATATAAATGATAAGTGTTTTAAAAAAATTATTATATTTGGTATTTAATATACTTTGAGATAAAACTATTTAATATTTTTCACACATTTCTACAAGAAATACTTGTTAACGATCAATTTAGTGGAATATACAATAACACTAAACATATTTGAGAATTCATTAAAATATATATCTTTATATAGCTGTAGTAGAAGATAGATTCTGATACTTATAGTTTAATACTTTTTGATAATCAAAATATATATTTTTATATCTACCTGACATGGTATTTGTCTAATTCTATTGATAAATTAATTGAATACACGAATGAAGAATTAAATTAGAATGGAAAGAAGGTAAAAACATTGTCAAACTGAGTGTGGGAGTATCATAACTAATATTTCAGCTATCATATAAAATAGTTTGGGATATTATGTAATGGCCCAGACTTCTCAGGTCCATTACTTTGTGAAAATATGGTGTTTGACATGTTCTGGGAGGTCAAGGTGCCTTATCCCCAACACTTTTCCAAATTTTCCTTTATTGTGAATAGTGTCACCGGTGACCCTATGTGAACAATGTCATCGGTGACCATCGGTCAAAAGTTACAATGGTAGATAGTTGTGAACAATGCAATGGTAACTATAGGTGAACAGTGCATCGGTAGCCTTAGGTGAACAGTTCCAACGGTAGACTGTTGTGAACAGTGCATTTGTAACAATCTCTGAACAATGACATCGGTGACCCACAGTGAACAGTTCCAACGGTAGACAACTGTGAACAGTTTCTTCAGTAACCTTCTATGAACATTGACATCGGTGACCCACGTTGAACAGTTCCAATGGTAGACCGTTTTGAACAGTTTCATCGGTGACCTTATGTGAACAATGACATCAGTAACCCTCAGTGAACTGTCCCAACGATAGACAGTGGTGAATAGTGCATTGGTAACCTTAGGTGAACAGTGTCATTGGTAACCTTAGGTGAACAATGTCATCGGTAACCTTCTGTGAATAGTGTCATTAGTAAACTTCTTTGAATAGTGAAATGGTAACCTTAGGTGTATAGTGCAACGGTAACCATAGGTGAACAGTGTCATTGGTAACCTTGTGTGAATAGTGCAACCGTGACCCTATGTGAACAGTGACATCGGTGACCCTCGGTGAACAGTTCCAACGATAGACATATGTGAACAGTGCATTGGTAACCTTAGGTGAACAGTGCCATCGGTAACCTTTTGTGAACAGTGTCGTCAATAACCTTCTTTGAATAGTTCAATGGTAACATTAGGTGAATAGTGCAATGGTAACCTTAGGTGAACAGTGTCATTGGTAATCTCTTTACTTTTCCAAATTTTGATTTCGTGAACAATGTTTCCAGAATGGTAGGTGTACAGTGTTTCCAAAACGGTAGGTGTACAGTGTTTCCAGAACAATAGGTGTACAATGTTTCCAAAACGATAGGTGTATAGTGTTTCAAGAAGGGTAGGTGTACAATGTTTCAAGAATGGTAGGTCTACAGTGTTTCTAGAATAGTAGGTGTACAATGTTTCCAGAATGGTAGGGTGTACAGTGTTTCTAGCTTCCTACAGTCGCCCCTTTACATTTCCTTTGACGTAAAATGCATTTAAAGCCTCGTTTTATGCACACTAAGGCTGATTCAATGGCCATAACTCTTATATTAATTATTCCTAAGGCTCAAGATGTTTTTACATGGTCAAACCGCATGGTATTATGCGATCCGATTTTAATGGGAAATCAAGTGTATCTTAAACCTTCTCCCTGTTAAATCTTCAAAAGTGACAAGATATCTTCCTCCCTTGTTCGTCCTCCTCATTCTTTGGTGCGAGATGCTCAAACCATTCCTTCCTTCCTGTAGGAATCGTGAGATCAAACTGTTTCTCATGGATTGGATTCCCTCGACGTTCTTCTTTGTTCAAGTGCACTCCTTGTTTTGGTGCAACCAAGAAGTATCCCCCAATCTTTTATATATGGTATGTTTTATCATTAATCTTTTTGGGTTCATCTTCTACTATTTCTCCTTTCCATATTATAGCATGTTATGTCCATGCTTCTAATGGAGTGTTCTTGGGTTTTGGTTGGTGTGGTTATATAGTTGAATTCATGGGTGGATGCTGTTATCGCGAGAGGAGGTGATCGTAACCCGTTATGTGGCTCATTCTCATACAAAGAACTTCAAGAATTGTTTTATGTAGAGAATTAATTTCATCTCTCTTCTTTTACATGCATCTATATTGTTAGCATGTTTTATCCCACTAGATCACAATGGAATTGGCCTAATAAATATTTGACCCAGATAACTAAATTGTTATCAATTGTATGTTTTTGCCTCTTGTTTTTCAAGATAGTGTGATATCTATGCTTTCTTTTTCTTATCTGTTCGTTCTTGATGTAAATCAGTAAATAACATAAACCGGGATTAATTAATAATTGTTTGGCTAAAGATAATGAGGCATGTAAATGAATCTGCTTCTTGTTGTAATTTGATTGACGCAGTAATCATGTTTAATTATTTTTGATAACTTAATGATTAGGTTTCCCAAATTTTGAACCTGTGAATAATAGTTAGTTAACCCAAGATGGATTAAAGAATCAGTTGTTTGATAAAAGATAATTCCTTGTAGGGTTCTCAGTTACCCACTTGATTGTTAAAGGTCCAAGAGCCCAATTGTTAAGATGTTTATTTTCATGCTTCTTGTATTGTGATGTGATCCTGGATGGCTTTTGTGATATGTGGGGGCAAGGAGGCCTTTTAGTTGTGGTAGCAGATGACTCCTAGAGGAGCGAGATGCATCATTTTATGCATGTGGGTGTCAGGGAGGACACCAGGGATGATGGAACGGGATAGACGTGATTATTGGATTCTTGCTGATTCTTATTGGTTGTTTATCTGCTTTACTTTTGTCCACTACTCAAAGAATTTGGTCTTGCTTACCCTTCCTTTGAAATAGGCGAAGACAGGTGGGGTATGCCACGTGCTTTCCGTGTTTACCTTCTCAAGGGAGGATGGGTCTACGCTCTTGCTAAAGGCAGCAAGGACTCGACGGGTAGTACATCTACTCACCGTGTTGAACCCCCTTTTGTTTAGTAACATAGAATGTTCTTCTAGAATTTCTAGGAATATGGGAATGCAATTCTGTAATGAATAATTTAATAAATGATGCTAACCCATGGGGTTTTAGTTTTCTGGAACATAATGATGAGGTTGTAATTTTTAATGGAACAGTAGAATTTGGGTGTGATGCTAATGAAATTTAATGTGGAATTGTAAATGGTTAATTAATGTTTAAATAATTAATAAACATAAACTAGAACTGATTAAAAGGGAATGAAGTAAGGAAATAAAGATTTTTAAATTCTTGTGTGCTTATAGGATACCTTGTCTTATAAGTGGTAGTCAAGAGTCTGAGGGACGTTAGCTGCAGTTGTGTCTAATACTAGGATTTTCCCATAGTGTGGTCGTGATCTATAGTATACTCTATACTTTTTTGTTTCTATACACTACTTTATCCCGTTAGTAAGGGAAACAGACACCCCATGGATTCTAATCCCTGGGGGTGTTTTCCCCAATATTCCGATGGGAGGATGGATGGCTGACTGCCCCCTTTGGCCCCACTCTCTTCTTTTGGTAGTTACATGTGCTAGTAGGCACAATGGTTAGTTTTCCCATATATGTGTGTAGAGGGCAGTAATGTCTTGTGGTTATTCACACACATATATTCTGGATATAGTATCATATGGACTACTATAGGTCTAATGTGTATAGGATGTGATGGATTGAGGATCCTTACTTGGTGTATGGTCTATAATGGCTTGAGGTATAATACCTGATGCATGATTCACGTTATACTAGCTGTGGTGGCTCTAGAAAACTACCTCGTTACATTCTTTCGTGGATGTGGTGGTTTTGTTGGATGAGGTGCATAGTGTGGTGCTTCTCCTAGGTTTCTGAGGGAAAGCCTTTTTGGAGAGAGATGCTTAGCACGTGCGACATTGGGGAAAAGTGGAAATCTAGTGGTGAAGTAGTAGCAGGGTACCCAAGATATTATTTTTATATTATATAAGCTTGTATGCATTATGTGGAGAGAGTATCCATGTTAAGGTTGGGAACATAGTATACCTTTTGAGGTGATGAGTTCCTTTCACTTGTTGTTCACTGTGCTTTAGCATTCTTTATTTACTTTTGCATGAGAGGCTTTAGGGAGGATCCTAATGAGTATTCTTTTATACTCATCCTATGTCTATATAAACTGCTTTTCAGGTCACTTGGAGTAGGTTTGAGATCAGGCTGGTTTCTACTAGTTTGGGGTTGCAGGAGTTGTTCGGGCTTTTGGTTGCTATTGTCTTTACTTTCTTTTGGTACTTGTTGTTTCCCCCTTTCAATTTTAGTAGGTTTTCAAGACATTACATATTTTTACTTGTGTTTTTATTTATATTTCAGTCTGATTTGGAATTGGTCAGTGTCTATCTTATCTATCTCTTCCGTATGTGTTCTCTTAGTGGGTAATTCCTCCCATTTGAGTGTTTACTATACCCTCAGTGCTAGCAGCCAACTCGGGGCCTGTTGGAGGTGGGACTCGGGGGGTCATTATCTCCAATATCACATTTCCAGCCCAAGAGGGGTACACATTGTGGGGAGGGGGTTGTGACAAAGTGTTATTAGAGGAAGGATGAGGGATAGGATGGAGTTTGGAGTTAGGCACAGGTGAGGATGCAAGGATTGGTAGAGAAACAGTGTCATTCATGTTTATAAAGTGATGTAAACACTAGAGACTAGCTGAGACATAGGCATTTAGGGCCCCCTATGATCTGATGTATAGAACATTAAGTTTACAATGGATACTAAACAAGGCGATACTTGTTTCAGGGTAGAGACCTAGGAAAGGATCATGCATAATTCTTCTTTTTTTCTTGTCTTTGAATGGGTAGAACTTGGGATAGGTTAACCTAACATGAATAAAAGAAAATAATTAATTGATTAATGTTGAGTCTTCCATATTTCAGGTTTAGGAGCCATAACTGTTTTTTATTTTATAGGTATGGCTCCAGGTCAACTTCCTCGTCATGATCGCATAGAAGATGTCCAGCATGTTGTTCCAGCAGATCGACGCAGGGTAGAGGTTGACGATAACGACACTTAGGAGGAAACTCTGAGAGTTTAAACGCCAGAGTCTACAGAAGTATGAGGGCTCTATTTCAGATGCAGTCATGGAAGACTGGTTAGAGGAGGTCGAGATCGGCTTCAATTCGATCCGTGCTCGAAAGGATCACTGGGTGTCCTTGGTTGTGACGATGTTGTGTGGAGAAGAGAGGTAGTGGTGGTTCTTGTTCCTCAGGGATCATGAGGAGTCAGCGATATCATGGGAGGAGTTTCGAGACATGTTTAGAGTCGAGTTTTGTTCTTCGACTGCGAAGGCATCCAGTTGCCAGGGGCTTCCAAGCCTTCGACTGGTGAGTTACAGTGTGCGAGAGTTTGGAATCTGTTTTAAAAACATTTTACAATATTTTTTGGACCTATTTCCAGATGAGGAGGCCAGAGCAAGGCATTTAGAGGAGGCTTTGAGTCCAGATATCCAGCGCCAGGTCACCCCATTGATGCTAAAAACATATTTTGACGTGTTGGGGAGGGCATAGGTTGTCGAGAGGACTTTGGCTACAACAAAATCATAATGAGAGGGGAGTCACCATGATTCGTCATGAAGAAGATATGTGGTCCGAGGTTCCCGGTTTTCAGGGAAGAAGAGTTTCTGTTCATCCGGGGGTAGGTCACAACCCTTCATATCTCATTTCTTTGGAAGCAGAAACTCTCAAGCCTATGACTAGGGATCATGTTCTTGTTTTTCTTGGGTTGGTCATGGTCATTAGCATCAAGAGTGCTCGAC
Organism: Viscum album; assembly: GCA_963277665.1. NCBI lineage: Eukaryota > Viridiplantae > Streptophyta > Magnoliopsida > Santalales > Viscaceae > Viscum > Viscum album. The sequence goes on from OY728128.1 coordinate 696,575,234, forward strand.
CTCTCAGAGCATTCATCTTGCACTAGGTGCTCCGCTCCAGGTTCCTCTATTTAGGAAGTTCTAGTCGAGGTAGCAGCAGTTGGTTGCACCAGCTTTAGATCAGCAGAGGGTAGAGGGGGTAGGAAGAGGAAAACCCCATGATGCTCCCCGTCCTCAGAGAATAGAGCACAACCATGGTGGTGGTCGTCATCTGGGTCAGAGAGGTCGTGGAGGAGGTCGTGGTTAGCTTTATGCTCTAGCGTTTCCACCTCCAGGCGAGCGAGACATCATTAAAGGTACCCTTTTCTTGTTTTCTACCTTGGTGTATTCCTTGTTTGATTCAGGAGTGACACACTTCTTCATATCATCGACCCTTTCCTTGCTTTAGGACTTTAGGTAGAGAGGCTTCCAGTGACCTTGGTGTTGACTACGCCAGTTGGAGGTCGAGTTGACTTGTTTGTTTTATATAGAAACGGTGAGCTAGTGTTACGGCATCACCACTCTTGGGGAGATTTCCTATGTTTACGAATACAACCATATGATGTCATCCTTGTCATGTATTGGTTGTATTCATTGTAGGCTATAGTGTATTGCTTCAGGAATAAGGTTGTTTTCTTTGGTTCAGATGGAGAGCCGGTGGTGTTTTTTGGCTAGCGAGATCCTCGGATGGGTCATAGGTGCATTCCGTCCTTATCATCCATGATGGATGAGATGATGTTGACTTCTTCAGAGGTTCAGTAGTTGGTGTTTCCTAGGGTCATAGAAGAGTACCCTGATGTCTTTCTAGAATAGGTTGTAGCATTACCCCCTCCATGAGAGATCAAGTTTGGGATAGAGATAAAACTAGGAGCGTCTCCTATCTCTATGTCTCCATATAGGATGGACCATTCTTAGTTATGAGAGCTACATATATAGCTTTTTGGTATGTTATAGTACGGTTTTGTTCGGCCAAGTGTGTCACTGTGGGGTGCACCAGTTTTTTTGTGAAGAAGGATGGCGGCAGTTTGTGGTTTTGTGTCGATTATCGTCGCTTAAACAAAGTGACAATAAAGAATCACTATCCTCTTCCACGGATTGATGATTTATTCGATCAAATGAAGGGTGAAAGTTGGTTCTATAGATCTAATTATGGTTTGGATATCATCAGATGTGTGTGAAGGATGAGGATATCATGAAGACTTCTTTCTGTTGTCGTCATGAAAATTATGAGTTCATTGTAATGTTGTTCGGCATGAAGAATTCTCTAGATGTGTTCATGGGATTGATGGGTGCTGTGTTCCATGAGTTCTAGGACATGTTCGTGGTAGTTTTCATCGATGAAATTCTCTTGTACTCCACGTCTGAGGAGGATCATGCAGAGCATCTACACGCTGTTTGGGAGTCCTTCGTCAACATCAGTCGTTTGGTAAGATGTCGAAGTGTGAGTTTTGGGTTCGAGAAGTCCGTTTCTTGGGGCATGTTGTGTCCCAGCAGGGAGTAGTTTTGGATCCATCTAAGATAGAATTAGTGTCTTGGGAATCCCCCAAGACAGTGTCGGAGGTGAAAAGTTTCCTTGGTCTCGTAGGCTACTACATGAGGTTTGTAGTCGATTTTTCAAGAGTTTCGACTCCTCTGACAGCTTTGACTAGGAAGGATCAGACATTCATATGGACTGATCAGTGTTAGGAAGCTTTTTAGTATCTAAAGGAGAAGTTAGTAAGTTCCCCAGTTCATTTTCTTCTAGATGAGGGAGTTCTTTTTGATGTTTTATGTGATGCTTCACATTTGGGGTTGGTCACTGTTCTAAGGTAGAAAATATTAGTTGTTTCTTATGGGTATCAGCAGTAAAATCTCCATGAACATAACTATTCCAATCACAATCTTGAGTTGGCATCCATGGTGTTTTCTCTAAAGTTGTGGAGACATTACCTCATTGGTGAGCCCTTTGCGGTTTTCACTAATCATAAGAGTTTGAGTTATGTTTTCTCCCAGCGTGACATGAACTTATGACAACATCGGTGGATGGAGTTCTAATAGGAATACAAATTTGAAATATCGTATACACCTGGAAAGGGGAATGTAGTAGCTGATGCACTGAGTTAGAAGTCACGTAGTGATGCAGTGATTGAATCTGGTGACTATTGGAGAGTAATGGAAGAACTTTCATCATCACATCCTGATATGGGAGAAGTTGCTGGTAGAGGTTTTCTTTTTCAGATGATGGTGCAGTCATCCATCATGAAGCATGTGGAATATTCCTAATTGGGCGATCATGAGTTGGAGGTCTGGAGAGACCGAGTAGTTTGTGGTGAGGCCCATGATGGTTGGTCTGAATATGAAAAACACATAGTGTTGTATCATGGAAGGATTTTTGTTCCTTGGACGATGCGTGAGACAGTTCTTAGAGAGTTTCCTAGTTCTCCTTTATCAGTGCATCCTGGCGTGAAAAAGATGTATCGATCCTTGAGGAGCCAGTTTTGGTGGCCTGGGCTGAAGCGTGTGGTTGCGAAGTTTGTGTCTCGATGTTTGGTCTACCAGAAGGTGAAGGATGAACACCATGCTCTTGGTTGTCTGCCCTATCTATTAGAGATTCCTCATTGGAAGTGGGAGGACATCTTAATAGACTTTTTTACAAGTTTACCTCGAATTCAAGAAGGAAACGATGCTATTTGGGTTGTAGTGGATCGTTTATCATAATCGGCCCACTTTATAGAAATCAAGGAGTCGATCTCAGTGGAAGTATTGACAAGGAGGTATCTAGAGGAGGTGGTGAGACTTCATGGAGTCTCAAGGACAATCATTTCTGATCGAGATCCTCACTTTACTTCTAGGGTGTGGAGTTCAGTTACAATAATATTTTTCACTCCACCATCGGTATGGTTCCATTTTAAGCCTTGTATGGAAGACCTTTCCATTCTTCGTCGTGTTGGACTGGGGTCAGAGAGTCATCAATTCTCGAACCGGAACTAGTGTAGAATAAAACAGAGATGGTTCAGGTGATTCGTGCGAGGATGAAGACAACACAAGATCATCAAAAATCATATGTTGATCAAAGAATGAGACCCTTAGAGTTTAATTTTGGGGATCATGTGTTTCTGAAGGTGACTCCCCATCATGGGCAGTGAAGGTTTGGTCATGGGAGTATGATTTTTCCCCAGTTTGTTGGGCCTTTCGAGGTGTTAGCTCATGTTGGAGCTGTGGCATATCGAGTAGCACTTCCCCTGTAGATGAGTCAGATACATGATATTTTCCATGTATCACAACCCCGTCATTATCTTCATGATGACTCTAACATCATCAATTGGGGAGAGATCGATGTTGATATTGATGCAACCTTTGAGGAGAGACATGTGGAGATCCCAGGTCGCAAGGATATGGTGTTGTGTGGGTGGTCTATTCACTTAGTTCATGTCTTGTGGTGACACAGTAGCATGGAGGAGAGTACTTGGGAACGTGAGTCACAAATTTGTTCTTAGTACCCAAAGTTGTTTAATGTTTAACTCTTTTCATGTAAAAATATTCCCTATGTTGTTAGACCTTTCATTTTTATAATATGGATTCTTTTATTGCTTCTTGTGGATTGCTCTCTTTTGAAAGGTATCCTGATGGGTGGTTGTTCGAACCCCGTTTTTTTTCCATTTAGATGGGTTTTGAATTCTCGAGGATGATAATGTTTTGAGAGGTATCTGATGTAATGGCCCAGAACTCTCTGGTCTATTCCTTTTTGAAAATATGGTGTTTGAGGTGTTCTGGGAGTTCCAGGTGAGTTATCCCCAACACATTGCCAAATTTTCCTTTTTTGTGAACAGTTTCATCGGTGATCCTATGGGAACAGCGTCATCGGTGACCATCGGTGAACAGTTCCAACGGTAGACAGTTGTGAACCGTGCAACGGTAACCTTAGGTGAACAGTGCATTGGTTACCATAGGTGAACTGTTCCAAGGGTAGACCGTTGTGAACAGTCCATTGGTAACCTTTTATGAATATTTACATTGGTGACCCTTAGTGAACAGTTCCAACGGTAGATCGTTGTGAACAGTTTCATTGGTAACCTTATGTGAATAGTGACATCGGTGACCCTCGGTGAACAGTTTCATCGGTGACCATATGTGAATAGTGACATCGGTGACCCTTGGTGAATAGTTCCAATGGTAGACAGTTGTGAATAGTGCATCAGAAACCTTAGGTGAACAATGCCACCGGTAACCTTCTGTAAATAGTGTCATTGGTAACCTTTTGTGAACAGTGAAATGGTAACGTTAGTTGAATAGTGCAGCGGTAACCTTAGGTGAACAGTGTCATCAGTAACCTTATGTGAATAGTGCAATAGTGACCTTATGTGAACAGTGACATCAGTGACCCTCGGTGAACAGTTCCAACGGTAGATAGTTTTGAACAGTGCATCGGTAACCTTAGGTGAATAGTTTCATCGGTAACCTTATGTGAACAGTGTCATCAGTAACCTTCTGTGAAATGTGCAATGGTAAACATAGGTGAACAGTGAAATGGTAATCTTAGGTGAATAGTGTCATCAGTAACCTTTTTACTTTGCCATGTTTTGAGTTCGTGAACAGTGCTTCTAGAATGCTAGGTGTACAATGTTTCCAGAATGGTAGGTGTATAGTGTTTCTAGAATGGAAGGTTTATAGTGTTTCTAGAATGATAGGTGTATAGTGTTTCAGAAATGGTAGGTGTACAGTGTTTCGAGAACGGTAGGTGCAGAGTGTTTCCAGAACGGTAGGTGTACAGTGTTTCCCGAATGGTAGGTGTACAATGTTTCCATCTTCCTACAGTTTCTCCCATTTATGTTTCCATTGACGTAAAATTCTTTTAAAGCCTCGTTTTAAGGAATCTAAGGATGAATCAAAGGTCATAACTCATATATTAATTATTCTTAAGGCTCGATATGTTTTTACTTGGTCAAACCGTGTGGTTTAATGCGATCCACTTTTAATAGGAAATAAAGTGTATCTTAAACCATCTCTCCATTAAATCTTCATAAGGGACAAAATATCTTCCTCCCTTGTTCATCCTTCTTGTTCTATGGTGCGAGATGCTCTAACCTTTCCTTCCTTACCATAGGAATCATGAGATCAAACATTTCCTCGTGGATTGGTTTCCCTCGACATTCTTCTTGCTGCAAGTGCACCCCCTATTTTGTTGCAACCAAGAAGTATCAATCAATCTTCGATATAAGGTCTATTTTATCATCGTTCTTTTGTGTTTTATCTTCTCTTATTTCTAATTTCCATATTATATCTTGTGATATCCATGCTTCTAATGGAATTTCCTTGGGTTTGGGTTGGTGCGGTTGTTCCATGGAATTCTCAGGTGGATGTAGTTGTCATGAGTGGAGGTGATAGTAACACGTTATATGAATCATTCTCATATAAAGAACATCAAGAACTATTTGAGGTAGGGAATTAATTGCTTCTCTCATCTTTTATTTGCAACTATATTGTTAGTATGTTTTATCCCAATGGACCACAATAGAAATGACCTAATAAATATTTGAACCGGATAAATAAATTGTTATCGATCGTATGTTTTTGCCTCCTATTTTTCTAGATAGTTTTATATCTATGATTTTTTTTCTTAGTTATTCATCCTTGATGTAAATCAGTAAATAACGTAAACCAGGATTAATTGATAATTGTTTGGATAAAGATAAAGAGGCATGTAAACAAATCTGGTTCTGGTTTAATTTGATTAGCGCAGTAAGCATGTTTAATTATTTGTGATAAATTACTAATTAGGTTTCTCAAATTTGGAACCCGTGAATAATAATTAGTTAACCCAATATGGATTAAAGAACCGGTTGTTTGATAAAAGATAATTCCTTTTAAGGTTCTGAGTTACCCTCTTGATTGTTAAAGGGCCAATAGCTCAATTGTTAAAATGTTTATTTTCCTGCTGCTTGTGTTGTGATGTGAGCCTAGATGGATATTGTGATATTTGGGGGCACGGAGGCCTTTTGGTTATGGCAGCAGATGACACGTAGTGTGGCGAGATGCATCAGTTTATGCATGTGGTTGTCAGTGAGGACACCAGGGATGATGGAACGGGATGGACGTGATTGTTGGATGCTTGCTGATTCTTATTGGTGGTTTATCTTCTTTACTTTTCCCCACTTCTCAGGGCAGTTGGTCTTGCTTACCCTTCTTCTGAAAGAGGAGAAGACACACGGGATATGCCATGTGCTTTTTGTGTTTATATTCTAAAGGAAGGACGGGTCTACACTCTGGCTATAGGCGGCAAAGACTCGACGGGTAGTACATCTAATCACTGTGTTGAGTCCCCTTGTGTTTAGTAGCATAGAATGTTTTTCTAGAATTCCTGGGAATATGGGAATGTAATTCTGTAATTAATAATTGAATAAATGATGTTAACCCATGGGGTTGAATTGTTCTTGATCATAATGATGTGGTTGTAGTTTTTAAATGAACAATAGACTTTGGGTGTGATTATAATGAAATTTAATGTCGAATTGTAAATGGTTAATTAATGTTTAAAGAATTAATTAATGTAAAGTGAAACTGATAAAAATGGAATGAAGTATGGAAATAAATCTTTTTAAATGGTTGTGTGATTATAGGATACATAGTCTTAGAAGAGGCAGTTGGGAGTCCAAGAGATGTTGGCTATAGTTGTGTCTAAGACTAAGTTATTCCCATAGTGTAGTTTTTAGCTATAGTATATTCTGTACTTATTGTGTTTCTATACTCTAATCCACCCCATCAGTAAGGGAAAATGACACCCCTAGGATTCTGAGCCCAGGTGGGTGTTTTCCCCAACATTCCGATGGGAGGATGGATGGCTGACTACCCCCTTTGGCCCTGCACTATTCTCTTGGTAATTTCTTATGCTGGTAGGAACAGTGGTTAGTTTTCCCCGTATATGTGTGTAGAGGGTTTTAATGGATTGTGGTTATTCACACACATATATTATGGATATAGTATCCTATAGGCTACTATAGGTGTAACGAGTATAGGTTGTGATGGCTTGAGGATCCTTACTCGGTGTATTGGCTGTAATGGATTGAGGTATAATACCCAATGTATTATACACGTTATACGAGCTATGGTGGCTCCCAGAAACTACCTGGTTACTTTTTTACGTGGACGTGGTGGTTTTGTTGCATGAGGTGCATATTGTGGTGCCTCTCCTAGGTGTCTGTAGGCAAGCCTTTTTGGAGAGATATTCTTAGGACGTGCAACGTTGGGGAAAAGCAACAAACCTGGGGGAAGTAGTAGCGGGGTACCCTTGATATTCATTATTATATTATATACTCTTGTATGCGTTACAAGGTTAGAGTATCCATGGTGAGATTGGGAACATAATATACCTTTCTAGGTGATGAGTTAGTTTCACTTGTTGTTCACTGTGCTTTAGCATTCTTTCTTTACATTTGCACGAGAGTCTTTGGGGAGGATCCTACTGAGTATACTATTATACTCACCTTATGTCTATATAAACTATTTTTCAGGTCACTTAGACCAGGATAGAGATCAGGCTAGTTTCTACTAGCATGGGGTTATAGGAGCTATTCGGGCTTCTGGTTTCTATTGTCTTTACATTCTTTTTTTACTTACAGTTTCCCCCTTTCAGTTGTAGTAGGTTTGCAGGACATTACATATGTGTACTTGGGTTTTCATTTATATTTCAATTGGAGTTGGTTGTTTTCTATCTTATCTCTCTCTTCCACATGTGTTCTCTTAGAGGTTAATGCCTCAAATTTGTGTGTTTAATATACCCTCAGTTCTAGTCTCTAACCCAAGGCCTACTGGAGGAGGGACTCGTGGGTCATTATCTCCCTTCTCACATTGCCGGCCTAGTATGGGTACACTTTTTTGGGAGGGGGTCGTGACATACTACATTAACTCACTCCTCCTTTTACAGTATAATGGAATGGTTTTAGTGAATGGTTAAATCAAAACATGTCATACATGGTGATAATGATGATGGATCTTCCACATATCCCATTACCCACTTGACAATATAAAATAAAAAATACAAAATATATAATAAAATGGGTTGGTACAAAATTGGTAAAAAAATCCATATGATTCATTGTATGTAAAGAAATATTCTTTATCATATTTTTTTATATTTGGGATAATAAAAAATAATGTTAATCCTTTTAGAAATATGGAATTACATGGAACATTGTGATTTTTATAGGGTAACATAAAGAAAATAATAGTTGTTTTCTATAAAATACCTTAGATAAAAGTGTCATAGTTGATAGAAACACCATAATTCATGAAAGGTAAAATATATCTAATAGAGAAAATAATATCAAGGTAGACATAAATAAAGTTGAAGATCAATAATTGAATAGTTGGAATTGGAAAAAATTCAATAATTCATAGTAGATGAGATGTTTTTGAAGACATAAATACTATGTAGTATAAATATAATTGTTTGGGGAACAGAGAGATATGGTTTTCATATTACCAGAGAAGGTTGCATATTATTAGTTGAAGATTTTAAACCACTATCATTTATAGAAGTAGTGATCATATCAAATGAAATATACTGGCAATAATACATTAATTTGAAAATATATTCCATGTAACAAAAAATATTTTTGTTTCAATAGATCTTCATATTGATTTAAATTCTCTTGATTGAAAATGAGAATTTAATATGAAACTAAACATATATGGTCAATTTAAAACATATAATTCATTAATGGCTACTAAATTGTTTATAAAAAGTCAATTCCTAGTCTACAATGAATCCTTATCTCTATTTATATGAAAAAATACATTATAATTATAATTTCTATTAAAACATTCCAGGATTATGAGATTTGGAAAAGGGATTCCAAGACCTCTTTCTAGAATAAAAATCCTATAGAATATGACTAATTGAAACAACTGGAAGGGTTATTGACACTAGAGAATACCAATAAGTACTAAATGTTAAAGGGATATGTTTATGGGTTAAAAATTTACTTAAGATCATGGAATATATATTTTTATGCATCCAAAAAATAATTGTATTTCTTTTTAATGAATATGAACAATGTGTTTAAAATCTGTTTAGTTGGAGTGTAGTATTTTCTGATTTTTATTTTTTATGTATTGTAAATGATTGGAAAATGGGTAATAGTATTAACTTTTGTTAAAATAAGGGTAAAAACATTCTTCATGAAATGATTTGGTTATATAAGAAATATTATAGGGATCCTCATACTTTGAGATAGATCTAATAGGGTGTCTTGATGATGTCAATATATATATATTTAGAAGGTATTAAAATAATACAATATGGAATAATCGAAGAGGGGAATTTTACCTACATCACATGGTATACATATATCTAAGAGAATGAATCCTCAGACAAAGTAGTTGAGGGAATGGATTAGTATAACACAAAAACATTAGTGATTGGATCTATCATGTATTCCATTATATATAATCATTATGATGTTTCCTACTCCTTGATAATGATACAAAATGTCAATAAAACTTATTAGAGACAAATTAATCGAATATAAAGGCCATCCTAAAGTATATGAGGAGTATAAAATAAATGATTCTTTGTTATGAATCAAATTGGGAGATATTTTTTAGGGGATACATAGATTCCATTTTATTAACAAAATAGAATGATATGAAATCACAATCATGATATTGTATAGAAGTCACGATCTGCAGGAGTTCTAAGAAGTCCATGGTTACTGATTCTATAATAGAATCAATGTACATTGTTTCCTTTGGTGAATATAATGAAATAGTGTTAATATAAAAATTATTCCAGGATCATGGTTCGTACCTAAAAGTTAATATCGTTTTATTGTATTTTGATAATACTATAGGTGTGAATATATTCAATAATCACAATTAACATCAATGAATAATGAATAAAAATTAAAATTCTCACCACATAATGGATTTCATTTAAAAGGGTAATATTGTTCTAAGAGTATTATCCATATAAGAAATTTTTTTAGACTTATTGAAAAGTCCTTACCTATGTGGGAGCATGTATATCTTAAGAGAGCTAAACTATTAAAATTTATTTACAGTTGTTTAATGTTATTGTGGGATATCTTTTGAAGTTGGTTAACTAGAATAATTTGAATTTTTACATTACATTTCCAATAGTTTTTTTTAATATCTTATAACCAAATTATTTTTCTTCTTCATAAAATTATTGTGATAATGAACTTATATTATTTTCCCATTTATAATAGTTCCCCACTATAATGAGAACATAAAAATGATATAAAAATATTCTTATATATATTTATTATGATCAAGATAATATTACTCTAAAAGATTGTAGTTTATGAATAGATATCAGGTTGTTTAGGCTCATAAGATATTAATAATTATTCTCATTATTTTTATACTTGGTGATCTCTAAGGAGGGAATCTATTATGATGGAATCTACAATAATATTTCAAGATGTTTTATGTGTCATTGGATATCCATGAATACCAACATGTGTATTAGTCCTTGAAATTTATATTATTATCATTGTATATATAGAATCATTTAATTTGTTTTGTGGATGAAAAATTTAATGATATATACTCATGGAAAGCTTGCATACTATCATGAACTAGTCTGGGATGCCATCCGATCTAACACCAAACCTGGTTTGTGGGAAGGACTGAAGGGTATTCCAAATCCCCACATGCTGGAAACTGGTGTGGGCATCCAAGATAATACAAGTGGGAAAAATTTCAGACCAATAAGTAACCAGGATATTATAAGTAAACAGAACCAATTAAATAGCCAACAACAACTCGATCTCATTAACTATACAAACTTATCCAGATACAAGATAAAACTGACCAAACCAAAAACTAAAAAAACAAAACCAAAATATTACCAACGCGATCACCATATGACCTCATGGTCACTAACACCCACCAATAAACCTTCTACAAATAATCTCAATATAAAAACCTGAACCTGTGAAACAAGAAGAGTCTACCGACATTGAAATGTAAAAGTAAGGTGGGAGCTTGATAGATCAGTAGGTAACCACCAAATTATCTATACATTACATGTCCCAAAAAATAGTCCATTATCATTAGATTGAAAATAAATATATAAAAATAGTTTTTTTCATTTTAAATAAAGAAATAAAACCATCTATTTTCAAATAATGTACTCCACATCTGTATTTTCCAAATGGGGTACCATTTGAGCACCAACACCCATAAAAAAATCATTACAAGGAAACACCAAACAATGATGAAAATAAACAAGTAGTATAAAAAATAAACCAAATGTTCCAAAGAACCACCAAATATATACAGATTATAAAACATGGTCATTCCTAAACAAACCTAGAGTGATATCTAGACATACTCGAGTCGGACTCACCTACCAACACATGGTGAAGCTCCATAGTCTATAACCAACTAGCTACCCCAAACTGACCAATCAAGTGGCACATCCCACCTAGCCCTATCAATTCAAGGGGGGGTACCAAACCATGTAATCAAATTTGATAATAAACCATCACTCAAACCTCTACAATATTCCCAAAAAGCCCATGGTAATAGTATATTGTGCAATTATGAGGCCCTCGCACGCATGACTCACCTTACCTGTCGTCACCACACTTTCCTACCCCAAATATTGACACCTATTATACAATAACTTGTATTGGGAAATCCTTTATAGGGGTGACTTTCATACAACAATCCATTCATAAGTTCCAATCGAGGTGTCAAATCACGTGATCATATAATTCATTTCTCAAAAATATTTTAAGATGCCAATAGGGAATTTAAAATATAAAAATGAATTTTCATTTTCAGAATATCATAAGGTGCCAATCGGGCCTTCAATATTATCAATTTCAAATATAATCTTAAAACATGACTCATCCATTCTCAAAATCAATGTAAACAACCACTTTCATTTTCACAATTCTAAATGGTCCATTATATATCAAAACCAATTCTATTTCTAGAACCATTTCCAAAACTAAGATAAAACAAACAAAGTGTCTTGATGAGAAAATGATCTCTCATTCCATTCAGAAACCAACCATCTTTCAATGTACTACATGAGAAAATGAGGTTCATTAGAATTTTTTTTTAAAGTGCCCTCTTCATTTGGATGCATGTCCATGTGTGCACCTTATACACCCATGGGGGTTCCAACATCCAATGGAACACTTATAGTGTCCAATAAATCATCTAAAAATCAATTCAAATAGAAATCACATTCCATTAAACTAGCACAAGATGTCACAGAATTTCAACGTCAATAATAATCATTTTAAATCCAGGGAATTTCTTTCAAAAGTGTCTAATGACAAACCACTATACCACAAAAAGGAATCCAATAATCTCATAAATCCCAATTTCTAGTTTCAAACTAACTATCAAAACATAATAAATACCAAATAATGCAAAAAATGCTCGAATTCACATTATTGATTAATTAGTATTTTAGAAATCACCTAATGTGTATAAAAATTTAACATATTTGGAGAAACCTAATTAAAACCCAATTACACTAATTTTTTCCAACATAAAAACACCATAAAAGGCCAAAACAATATACCGAATGAATTGAAAAACACGTTTTTATATTATTCAAAAATCCACAAGAATAAATAGTTTGAATTATAAACAAAAATAATTGAAACACATACCTTAATGGAGTGGTGATGTGATAAGACACTCAAAGAAGAGAGATTCAAGACCCAAGAATGAACTGCACAACCCAGATCCAATGGTAATTGAGTCACACAGAAACCATATCTGAAGGGTTCATCCAAGAGGTAATCCCCAGAAGTAAGTCCAAGGAAAATAGAAGAGGAAGAGAGAAAGGAGATAAAATGTCCAACACCCTATTAACATTCCTTAGATGCATTGATGAGAAACAATAGAGGGGGGATAATCAAACGGAGAGGGGAACTTGGACCGCTTCATGTACAAAAATATACGAAGGAGGGAGGGGTCCAATCTGGGATAAAAAGAGAGGAGAGAGAAATAAGTTTTTTAATAATTAATTTTTTTGAGTAGCTGACATGGTTTTCCAAACTGTGTGATGACCATGTGGTAGCTACTATATAAGAATTATCAAACATATGTCCAACCCACATGGTTTGACATACCATAATAAAATCATGTTGTATCATCATTTTTAATCTAGAATCGACTGCACGGTTACTTGGGCTGGTCATCAAGGTTTCTATTAGGGGTGTCCAGACCCGACCCAACCGAGTGGGGTCAGGTTCAAAATTTAAAATTCACGGGTCTGGTCAGTTCAGGTTGACCCGTGGTCGGGTTTGGTCGGGTCACAGGTTAGGAAAAAAAAGACCCAACCCGATCCAACCAAACCGATGGACTACTGTTGGCTACGCCTCCCGCGGGCACCACCTCGCCTCGCCAGCACCCGTGGTTGTTACTGTTGTATCATCCCTCTTCCCCTAGTCATCCATTTCATCACCCAGCCTCCCGTTCCATCGCTTCCAATTATTTCATCACCCTCACCATCATCTTCCTCCTCCACTACCTTCACCTCCGCCTCCATCACGACCGATGCCGCCTTTGTCTCTCTACTACGACCACCAAGACCCTTGAATCACTAGAGAATACCCCATCCACCATTACCATCCCACCTCTATCTCCACCACGAATAAACCATCCTAACATGATAAAAAAAATATACGAACTAAATATATAAAATTAAATAAATAACCAATTCATGTTGTGGGAAGATGAGGTCGGCGAGTCGTAGGGGAAGGCGGACTCAGCGAGTCATCAAAAATCCTAGGGTCTCGTCTCGGGCATCGGCCATGGAAGGAAGAAATTAGTGGGTCCTAAATATCATTAGAAGAGGTTGTTTTGGGAGTGGAAGGCCTGGGAAGGAGGCAGATGTCGGCGGGAGAAGGCAGTCATCGAAGGGGGTCTGTACACATGGATTGTGGATCGAGGGAGTTGTCTCAATATAGGATTGGGATTTTTAAGATATGCATTAGTACCTACAGGAGGGAGAGTTATAGGATAGGAATCCCACCCACGACCGGTCATGCCACCACAACGGATCATGCTTTCGACCACCATTTTTTGGGTCGATTCGTCGTTGAGATCCTCCCGACCCAGTGAAGAATATGAAGCACATAAGTGGGTGAAATGAAACCGTATGACATGCATGGATTTTATCCAGGAGTGGCGTTTGATTACATAACACAATCAACCCGACCAACCCAACCCGATCTTGACAGGTTGGGTCGGGTCGGGTCCATAAAAAAACACCTCAGACCCGACCCGACCTGACCCAACCATTTTTGGTTGGGTCGGGTCCAAAAAATCCCTCAACCCGACCCAACCCGATCCATGGACACCCCAAGTTTCTACTAAATGTGCACTTACCTGGTATAGGCAAAAATTCACCCAAAACACAAAAACTCAAAATTTTATACCATAAACTCAAACCAAAAATCAACCCTAACATTAACCAAAGTATCCAAGATCAATATAATAATAAAATAAAGGATGATCTAAAGTCAGGGCGTGACAATTCTCTCCACCACAGACACTTTATTCCCTAATAAAGTCACCAAACTGAAGGTAATCAAAAATCAAATCCATGCACAATAAAATTCGAAAGAAATCAAAAAAATCCGGGTGACCAGTCACTCCAAATGTCACACCTAACAAATCAAGAAGAAACCACATCAAAATAATTAGAGGAGAACATGAGAATGTTCTCACCACCAAAAGAGCTCAACTAACATATCTGTGATAATCAATAACTCACAACACAAGCTAACCCAAACTTGTCCACATCAACAGAGACACACATACACCATGCTAGGTAAATCCCGTCAAAATAAACTCTAAATTATCAATAAAAGATAAATGAAACCACCACCAAAACTGTAAATTTCGCGCACCAGTCAAAACTCTCAATACATGTAGAAAAAACCATAAAAAAAAGTGAACCCGAACTCAAACCACAAAAATTGATTTCCACAATAATATACATCTCCAAATGAGAAAAACTAAAACCAAAACTAACCCACAAAAGGAATAAGCACATTAAATGAAGAACCAACAATATAAAGATCCACTTTCATATAGAAACACTACTCAAATTAAGATAAAAAATGTTCTTCGCAATTTATACGATGAAATCATAAACTTACAACAACCATAAAAACATAAGGAAGGGGACATAGAATATCTCCACCTCAATATAGGAGAAAAAAATTGGTCCATGGATTTCCACAACCCCGAGGACTCCTGACTGTGTGCAAGATTCATTCTGATGCCTATGGCTAGTGCCCTAATGATCAAAGCATCAACTACCTCATAGTCAAGCACTAGAATCCCCTGTTCAAATCCTTTTATTCAGGAGACGATCCCTAAAAATCGTTTCCAGATGACCAAAAATGGAAATAATGATGGAACGTCTTCAGATGATTGTACAAGATGGCTTCTAATTCTTGAAACGGCCACCCTAGTGGCAGAAAAGTGAATGGTTTGATGAATTGGCAGTCATAACCAATTAATGAGACATTCCAAAAACATGTTCCGATAGAATTCACCCCTCTCATAATGGGGAACCTTCACATGCAACAAAATAAGAAAGATTTTCAACTACCAGATCTTTGGAAACTCACCCAACTAAGAATGATTCATCCACAAGCATCTCAAAATAAAGATCATTGGAGGTTAGGACTTTCTCTATGAAATATATATAATGATCCCCAATGAAAATATAGGTCTTAAATAGATCCTTTTACACCACCTTCGGATAAAGAAACCAAACCCTTGAAGTGGTTGACACAGTTCTTCACGATCCCCTATCCTTACAGAATACTCAGGATATATTCCCTTTTATTCATTTTCACCTGGATAGATATAAACCATCAGACAAAGATAGACTTAAAAACAGCCTCTATTATACAAACTTTCATTGATGGTGGTGTAAACATCTCTCATTCATCCAATGATGGACCCTCAACAAACCCTAGGACAACATGAAATCAAACAGTTTTAAAAGTTCCCAACTATCTAAGGACACGCTCTACTTCCTCAAGCCACTTCACTTCCTCTAATGGATCTTGATCACCAAAAATGATAGGAAACACTTGAGAGGAACTAGAATTTGGGCATTAATCATTAAAAACCTTATGGGCCTTTCTAGGTGACATATTCTAATCAACATCAAAACAAAAATCCAAAAATCAACATCCATCCAAAACACAATAAAACAGAACATCTCAAGCCAAAAAAAAGATGCCCACAATCCAAAAAAATACAAATACTACCAAATATAATATTTTCAAAAAACCGCCATTTTCATTTCAATTTTCAAAACCGCCTTATTACAAGGAATATTTTCAAAGGAAAAATCAATTTTTCACAAAACAAACCCCATATTTAAAAGAAAACCCAATTTCAAAAATCATTTTCCCTTCATCAAAATTTCTATATAAAATATTAAGGCAAAACCATTGATTTCAATCACCCACCCATTGAATCCATTGAACTATCACATATGTGTCCATATGTTTCCATCCACATGTGCCAACATGATCATTCCACATGTACCAACACATATGTAAATTATAATAAGGAATACCAAGGGTTACACTCTAATTTATCATCAAATCCAAAAATTTAAACATTTTTCTATTCATTATAACATTTAAAACCCATTTTTTCCAATTCAATCCCACTTGAATGAAATCATTTTAATTTAAATAAAACATTAATTTTAAAAACCTAGTCACACCAACTGATAAAAAAAAAGACACAACTCATGCCAAAATATCGGAATGAGGAAGTAGTAGTCATGCTAAACCCAACAACATAGTAGTGGGTCAGGCCCCACATAAGAAATTATAATAAAGAATACCTTGAACCATTAACATGGACTCCAAATGGGTTTCTAATCCATTTGGGATCACAAAATGACGCTGAATTGACTCTATTTTTATTCCTCAACCAAAAAAATGACAAAAGTCTCAAATCCTAGACTTCCCCTGATAACTCGAGAACTAGAACGATAAAGAGTTTACGAAGCTCTTCTCGTATCTACATCTTGAATCCTGATTGTATTAATATCCAATATACCTAAAAAAAATAAATAACAAGGGCCTCATATAATGCCATTTTGTCAAGAAACAGGCCTATAAGCCATTTGATCTGACACTTGACCCAATCCATGGAAAGGCCTGAAAGGAATTCCTGATCCCCACAGGCTAGCAACTAGTGTCAGGAATCAAAGATATTACAAGTGGGAATGATTTCATCCAAATAAACAACTACGATAAAATCAATAAATGGAAAAATCTAAGTATCCAAAAAAATTACATCTTAATAAGTATACAAACATATCAAGATAAAAGATATAGTTGAATGAACCATAAACAAAAAACAAAAAAAAAACCAAATAGCTACCAACTCTATCTCTGTGCGACCTCATGGTCACAAAAATCCACTAACCATCTTGCTACAAAGGAAACTGGAACCAGAACCCTAAACCTGAAAAATAACTCAGGTCTACGAACACCAAAAGGTACATGTAGGGTGTTATCTTGATAGCTCAGCAGGACACCACCAAAAAAACTATCCATTACTTTTATTAAAATAGTCCACTGAAACTAGTTTGAATATAAATATTTAAAAATATTTTATTCTCATTTTGAATAAACAAACATATATTTATCCTTTTCAAACAACACACACTAAATCTGTATTTTCAAAATAGGTTAGCATTTTAGCACGAAAACCCACAACAAAAATCTTAACAATAAAATACCACACAATGCTAAAACTAAACAAGAATTATAAATAATAACCAAAATGCGATAGATAAGAACTGAGATATACATATGATAAACCAAGGGAGTTCCTAAACATCCCTAGAGAAATCCCAATACATACACGAGTCGGACTCACCTATCTACATATGGAGAAGCTTCGTAGTCTATAACCAACTGGCCTCCATAAACTGACCAATACAGTGGCACATCCCACCAAGCCCTATAATGTCAAAGTTATACCAACATTTATAATTGGGGTTTATAAGAAACCATCACTTAACCCTATAAATGAATCCTAGGAAACCCATGGTAATAATATACTATTCAAGTATGAGGTTTTCACCCATGTGAATCACCATATCAGTCATCACCGCACTTGCCTACCCCAAACACTAACACCTCCTCTATGATAACTCATATTGGTAAATCCTCTATAGGGGTGACCTTTATATAATAATTCATTCATAAGTTCCAACTAGGCCATCACATCTCATGATCTTATAAAACATTTCTCAAAAACATTTAAAGTTTCCATCTAGGAATTTACACTTTCAAAAGGACATTTCATTTTCAGAATTGCATATGGTGGCAACCAGGCCTTCAATACAATCAATTCCAAATATACTTTCAAATCATTCCTTGACCATTTCAAAATCAATGGAAATAATTACTTTAATTTTCACAATTCCAATCATGACTTTTCTTATCAAAACCAATACTATTTCTAACACCATTTACAAAACTAATATAAATCATACACAATATACAAAGGTTCCAATGGGATCTCATTCCATTTTTAAATCAAATATATTTCTAAATACCACTTTGGAAACCTAGGATCAAAGAAAAACATTTTTTTAAAGTGAAATCTTCATTTAAATACACATCCATGTGTGCATCGTGTATACCCATGGAGGTTCCAACATATAATAGAACACTTAGAGTGTCCATGAAATCAACCAAAAACCAATTCATAGAGAAATAACATTATGTTAAAATAACACAAGAAGTAAAAAAATTTCAATATCAATAATAATCATTCTAAAATTATGCAAAGTCTTTCTAATGTGTTTTACCACAAAAAGGCATCCAATCAAATCAACAAGCCCAATTTATAGTTTCAAACTAAATATCAAAACAAAAGAAAGGATAAATAATCCAAAAAAAAACTCAAATTCACCTTATACCTTAATTATCATTTTAGAAAACGCCTTATGTGCATGACCATTTACCATATTTGGAGAATCCTCTTAAAAAACCTCATCCACTAAGTTTAACTAACATAAAGACTCCATATAAGGCCAAAAAAATATACCAAAAGAATGAAAAAACAAATTCTCATATTATTCAAAAATCCACAAGCATCAATGGAATGAATCAGAAATAAAAATAATTGAAACACCGACTTCAAATAGAGTAAGGATGCAATGATAATCTTGGAGAAGGAATATTAGGGCCCTAAGAATTATTTGCACACCCTTGATCTGAGGTAAATCAAGTCACACACAAAATCTAATCCCTAGGGGTTTTAGACGATTGAAACCTAAAAAGGAACCCCAAGGAAAACAAGAGTGGAAGATGTAAAATAGGCAAAATGGAAAAATAACCCTAAAACCAACCTTAGAAGCTTGGAATATCACTAATGAATAGAGGATAATAAAAGGGAAAGGGATCTTGGACCCCTTCATGTGCCAAAATCAACCAAGGAGGGAGGGTCCCTATTTTGTGATAAAAACAGGTGAGAGAGAAATATGGATTTTAATATTTAAAACTTATGGACATCTTGCACGGTTTGGCTGCAAGGTTTACCAAACCTTGTGCTAACCATGCAGTATCTACTACCTAAGAACGATCGAAAGCATGGCCAATCCGCCCAGTATGACTTATCGTGCTCGAACTGTAAGGTGGATTCTATCCAACTCAGGGACCTATGGTATGGTTACTTAGGATGGGATTCACGGTTTCTCCTAACTGTGTATTGCCCGTGAACAAGACACAATTCACCCAGAACTCAAAAACTCAAATTTTTATGTAAATAACTCATCCTGAACCTCAACCAAAAGATCCAAGATCAAGATAAAAATATAATAAGGAAGTATCCATAGTCGGGGTGTGACACATACATTAATTCCTTCCTAAGTGATAAAAAATTAAATTAGTTATTCTAGAATGGGTTTTCCCTTCTATATTAATGGAAGACGATATATCAATTCCTTTGATAGAAATGGAACTATCTTGTTAGATATACAGATATGATAATTTAAAAACAAAATTTATTTAAAAGTAAATGAAAGATAAATCAATCATATAGGGTTATGACAAAAGTTTATTTCGTACTTGATAATGTATCAATATTAAAAATGATTTTATTTAATATTAGAATCCAAAGTATAGTTTTTAATATTGATAAATTAAATTATATCTCAATGGGTACCTTGAGTTTTTTTTTCTATATATTGACCAAAGACTATAGATAAATTCACCAAATTCCACTAAGAAAGAGTCTTATAGGTTCACACATTAAGTGTATATAGAATATAATTAAATTTTAAGTAAATTAATATTAACAATTAAAATTATTCACAATAATCTGAAGAATAATTCTTCAAGTATTGTATTTTTGTTTATTATTATTTTGGATTATTTTCCCCTATTTTTTATTTAGTTACATGGTAGTAAATATCTATTTATTTATATATGAGTTTAGTGATTATATTTATATAAAAAATATATACTTATGGGATTATTAAAATAAATATTCATTCATGAGTTCAGTGAATATAATATTTATTTATTAATTAGATGAATAATATTTGTTTAAATACATATTTTATTATTCAAGTATCAATAAATTTCATGGAGGATTAATGGTTCATGTTAATGGCCTGATAGTAGGGATATATTTTATTTAATGTCATTTAAATAAATATTAGCTAATATCTTTATGAAATGACATTTATATAGTTAAATTTCATGGAAATAATAATAATATTTTTATTATACGATATGGGTAATACTTAGAATAAATATATTCATAAGGGTACATTAAAAAATTATAAATATTTTAACCCTATGTATGAATTTCATGTAACAAATGTTTAGTGACTGGGAGGCTTATTTTTCATAATTAAAGCCTCTCTATAAATATCTATTTTCTATTGAAACTCTTCCACCTATACATCCTCTTATGAATTTATAGGTAATAGTATAACTCATTTTTTTCACCAACAATGAATGATGGGAATCAATTGTCTCTATAGTTATTTCACTTGATGAGTTCATAAATTAATCCAAATCATTGTGTATAAGGTGTGGATTCACCTAGAAAAAATCCTTCTCATATTCTATACTACAACAATGACACATAAAGAGTGTAAAAAATTGATCAGGTATATTTTTATATTCTAGGTAATATAGTTTTAAATTAATTATGTTAGATATACATGTTTTATTGATATTAATGGTAAAATGGATTAGAGGGGGTGAATAGTAATTTAAAAACATTTAAAAAATAAATAATATTTTTTTAATTAATGAATCTATAGTGTGTACAGTGTTTATGTTATATAGTAAAAAAAATTAAATCATGAGTATAATATTTTTATGGTGTATCAGATCACCAAGATCCTAGTTTACTCTTAAAACTTCTCTACATAGGGATAATATTGGAACCCACTAAGAAAAACTCACTTTTACTGTTGTGAAAAACTATTAAAAACATCCTTTTACAATACATGGGGGTAAAAACCAACAGGTTTTACAGGATACAGAGCATATCATGGACTTGAATTTACTTTAGGATTAACAACGCAAGTTCCTTCCATTTGGGTTATGGAATAACCAAAAAGAAGACTTGTTTTTTATTAGAAAAATCATAAAATGACTGTAATAATTGAAAATAAAAGAATGAAATATGACATGTTAAAAAATAGAAATAATGAAATCCCAACAAAATGGTCAGATAAGGAAAAGAAAGTATCTTAATGATCTTTTATCACCTTGGTAGTGAGGAGTTAAATGTAGATGTTCGTGATAATAGAAATGGAAGAGAAATTGAATAATTTCTAAATCATATGTGAAGAATGAATTGTGTATCACATTTATGGTGAAATCAACTATGAAAATTTTATTTAATCCATTGATCATGAATTTTTGACTCATGATTAATTCCAAGATCTTATAGGCATGTCTAGTTATCCAATCACTATATACCATCGGTTTTTTGATAATAGATGCTAATATTTCTGTAACCTATATTTTGAAAAAAACATTTTCAATATCATAGACTTCTGGTACTCTTTTCATCATGCGTAAAATATATTCTAAGAACTTACAGTATGATTATTAGAACAAATATGTATTTTACCTCATAATAAAATTGTTAAAATAATCTTGATAAACTTTCAGATTATTGTAATATCATAGTTTCATAAAAACATAAAATCACCAAGAATTTATACCAGGTGTATATATAGACATATTTTATTTTTCGGAAACTTTTTTTTAAACAAGTATCTATATTTTTAGATAATATAACAATTAAAATATTTTCCTAAAATTTAGTAATTAAAATAATAATATTAAAAACAATCTGTTATATATTTTTCTGACTAATGGTGTAGGAAAAATGTAACTAACAGTATTATGTATTGTAAATAGAATTTATTAAAATTTAAATTTAAAATATTTAAAATTAAAATTTAAGGAATATAAAATTTAAATTTCTGATTTTAATATTAACTTATTGTGAATATATATTTTTACCTAAAGGTAATCAGAGGCTTCTACTACTGATTTTAAAGTAAATGATACTACTACCATTGCATGATATCAAGTGATGATGATATCATCGCTTGGAGTAGTAGTTCCTCAACACATATATTTCATTACTATCATGAGAAGGAAGATACCTCTAATTCATATGAATCCACTACTTATGAAGTGTCTGACAATACTACCATCACATTTCTTGTGACGGTATAAAAATTGTGTGATATACCATTCGTTGTAGAGGAGCTTAATACCATTGAAAAGGAAAACCTTTTTACTACCACCAAAATAATAGTTTTTCATAGAATGATTCCACTTCTACAATTATTGAAAAATAAACTACTTCTATCAGAGAAGAATGAATGATACTAACATGGGGAGGTGTTATCATTTCAAATAGGGGTGAAGATGCTACCACTTGATAGATGAGATGGAACTACTATTTCAAGGATGATAAATAATCACATTTTATGTAGGAGAGCTACCATTGAGTTAAAAATAAACAATTATGTTTCCACCAAGAGTGAATAAATGCAAACACCATCAATAGGCAGGAGAACTACCATCGTACACTGAATCCATAGGTTCTTCTACTGATGTAGGGTAACTATCTCTGCATAAGTGATGATAATGAGACAAAAAATCTATAGGTGTTGTGAAATTCGTAAAGATTCACTGAGAAAGTCAACAAGGTGTGATGTTGAGGCTAGATCATGTATAATTTAGAATTGGGGTGTCACAGCCCTGGTGCAATGAATCTCACATGGAAGAGTGCATGTGGGAGATTATGGAGCTTGAAGAATTATGATCAATTAAGCATGTATGCTACTAGGGGGGGGGGGAGGTGCGTTGTACCGAGTGAAGTGAATGGAAATTGTTGAATGTTAATGCACTACTGAAGTTATGTCTCTAGTTTCTGCTTACTACATGATAGAGAAAACTACATGGGTGCTTTGTGTGTTGCATCTATATTTTCATATAGAAAATATTCATTATAGATATAATAGTTGGATGAATGAGATCACCGCTAGTGCTTGTCGTGATGGTGAGTATCTTGAGCTTCCATTGAACCAAGGTGGGAGAAGATGAATAATGAGAAAATTTATATATTTATATATATATATATATACTATAAAAATTTATGTAAAATTATATATATATATATATATATTATTAAAATGTATTAAGAATATTAAAATACAAAAAAAAACAACGACATATCAATTAAAAATTATTCTAAAATTGTAACATTACAAATTTAATTTAGAATATAAAAAACAATAAGGAAATATTTCCATATATTAATATATGAAAAAATTATTGTAATATATAGATCAAAAATAAAAAGAATAAAAAATAAATGACACAATATTATTAACCATTTAAGTGAATGAAATTAAAATATAATTAAAATAAATAATGTTATTCTAACAATTATATCTACTGAAAAATATTTACCTGAATTGAAACACCGAAAAAATTATTTAAATGGGATAGCTAAATGATATTTTAATAAAGAGATTTAAAAATAATATATTTAAATGAAGGGTTTCAATGATTAATTAAATGAAGGTTTATCAATTTATCATAATAAAACAAATACAAATGAAATATCCAACAGTCACAGCCTACCCTTTTTTTGTAAATTAAAAAAACCATTCATTAGAAACACAAATGTTCTCCCCCTTTTAAAATTTATCAAAAAAACTCATTAATTTTATTAATGTTTACATTTAAGGATAATAATATTATGAAATATACTGAAAAAGTATGTTATTGTTTTTTACGAAAACAAATTTCCATGAAGAGATAAAAAATCATGTCATTTAACATAATTCTTACATACTATTTATAAAAATCATAAGGCTCTTATCTTAAAGGGTTTAACAACTCACAATCCCCCCATGATTATTAGCTTTTAAAATATATAATCAATCTTGATTAATTAATAAAAATTTATCAATATGGTTTTAAAATTTTTAAATAAAAAAATAGATTTAAAAATGATGGATCAAGGATTAAATAAATGATTCAGTTCAATAAGTACATCCTAATTTCATTCACAAAGAATGAATTTACCTTGTATGAATTAAATAAATGTTTGTAGAAATTGATTATTTAAATCAAAATATAATTTTAAATATATATCATTTAAAAACAATGCAAAACTATATTGAAATTCAAAAAATAGATTTTTTTCTTTATAGAAAACATTAATGTATTAGATATGTTCATTATTGTATTTAATCCATTACAATATAAAAATAATTTAGAGAAATAAGTGGGTGAAAAATTTAATAATGAAAACATCCCACAAATAAAATTTAAAATAAAGAAACTAAAAAATTTAAAAATTGAAAAACAATTATTCCAAAAAATTAAATTAGTCGATGGAATAATATTTCAAATATATTAATAAAATGTGAAAATATTTAAATAATAAATATTTAAGAACTAATTTTAAAAAATAAATTTTTTATATTTTCAAAACTAATAGAAAATGTGTACCAACCCCTAAATTCTTACATTTATAAAGATAGATTTAAACAAGTTTTAAATGCAATATAAACATATAATAAACATACACCTGACTGAAATATGTTAATTATGTAAACTATAACATTTAACATTCTAAAAAATCAATCATTAATGTTTATTCCTAAAAAATCCAGAAATTTGAATAACATTAAAAAGATGTTATACATTTAAAATATCAACAAAATATACATGTCATCATAAGATTTTATATAATAGTATATAATATGAATACTGGATTATGGAAATTACTTACCTAGGATTTATGACTAGCTTAGGCCCAATAGGATTTGATTAACTTAATTTTGGTTCATATTATCTCTTGTATTCACCAAAATTGATAGTATAAATATTTTACACTGAAATAGAAATGAAATATATATTTTTGGATAAATTGGAAAACAAATTATTTTAATAATTTTTCATAGTGTGGCCAAAGGATTCTTTAAATATCTAAGTGCATTCATTAAAAAAATTCATTTACATTCAACATTTAAAATAATTTATGGTAGAAATACTCCCTCTTGAGCATCTAACAAAATAATTTTTATTCATGTTTTTGAGAAAATGATTATTACCAATGAAATTGATGTTACATTTTAGTTTTATTATTAAAATAATTTTATCATGATTATATTTTCCTTGAAAAAATAGTGATATGGTCTTATTAGGATAAGAAACTTCTTTTTTGAAACCCATATTTTTTCGGAATAAATTCTAAATCACTATAAACTTTATCATTATAACTAAAAACTGTATTTCTCAATTTCATTTTTTATTTCATATGTTTCTTAAAATCATACTCAACATTAGGTAATTAATCCCAAAAATAGTTAAATATTCATTCAATGTATTTCTTATTTTCTTTTATAAAATATTTAATTTTATCATTTTCTTTTTTTAGTTTTAAATCATGGAATCATAATTGATTTTAGATTTATAATTTTGGGAAACATGGATATTCATATAACCACATTTCCTTTTCAGATTTTCATTTTCATTGATAAAATTATTTTTTTTAATCTTCATATCAGTGTATTTCAAAATGACCATGATATTAGCATTCTTTAATTTCTTATTTTCATAATAAAACTGTTGGACTTTAGAATTCATAGAATCAAAATCGGAAAAAGAATAATAATAAGTATCTTATTCATCTTCAAATATTTCATTATGATCAATATTATATTGAATAATTAATTATGTAAACAATGAATTAGTTACCTAACATTATATATACAAAATATCAATGATTGCTATTTTTTTATTACATAAGTCATAGCTTGAATTAAAACTGTTTGAGAAATCAGATCCTCCAAAAAATATTTTTTTGATTTCTTTGTTATTTTTTGTAATTATTTTAAATCCTTAGTTTGGGAAAATTAGGCATGTTGTGACCCTTATTCCAACACTCGTAACACAATAGATCTAAAACATTATTATTCTTGATAGGATTTCCTTGAGTATATTCTTTTTCTTTGTTCATTATGAACTATCACTTGAACCCATTGATTTTTATAAATTATAAATGATTTTTCTTAAAGTGATTCATCTCTTTGATAATTTCATGAAATTCAGATTCAGATATGTTAGAGATTTTATTAATATTAGACATAAAAAATTATACTTTTTCTTTTTCCAGGCTCCATATTAGCATTGTTTTTCAACTATAACATACACTGAAATAAATATTTTATTAGTTCAAATAACATATACTCTTAAAAATTATTACTCTCCATCAACTTCCACCATATTTTCATGCCATATTTTAGGTAAATCCCTTTGTACTATTTCATCATTATCTATGTTTTATAGTACTTCACCGAGAAAAATCATATCGTTTGTAGTAATTGTAAACTGGTTGATCATCTGGTTCACTGACTCTTCATTTCCCATATTGATGTCTTAGTATTTTTCTCATAGAATTCTTAGCTTTGTTATTATAAGATTTTATTCCCCAGACTGTGTAAATTGAAGGATTCTCTATATGTCATGGTTTGTCTCACAACATGAAACATGGCGATAGATAATTCAACTTATAACACAATTTTTTTAATATTATAATTCAAAACATATTTAAAAATATTATTACATACAAGAAACACTGGATCAACTTTGGCTAGTTAATATGATTTCTATATGATAATATAACGATCCACCCCAAACTATTTCAGTTAAGCTTCCATTAGGTCCTTCTAATAGTCAAATATAAATCCTTCTAAAAATAGGTTCTTGTGTGGAATCCATCCATCATTTGTATTTATACCTACTATCTTACAGAAATATTCATTATTCCTTGGACTGTTAGGTCTTTGATATTCAGGTTAGTAAAATAGTTAAAAATAAATACCAAACTATATTTATATGGATTAAAGGTAGACCAATGTGCTGACTAATTAGATACAAGGATCTGATACAAGTTGTTGGATAAATATTATTGAAAAAAATACCCACTAGGTTGGTTGAATAGTCATTTAAAAACAATTAACAAGTATTGATCATTATTAATTTATTAAAAAATCAATATTGAGTGAAATTTTCATGTTATAATTTACATAAAAAATTAAAAGAATGAACAAAATTTTTTATAGTGGGTTGGTTTACCATGATCCTATTCCACTCCTCAACCTTCTCTCATTAGTGAGAAGATTGATATCTACTAAGAGAAATTCACTTTTAGAGGTGTGATAATTGATTATATAAACTGGTATTTACACTACTATGAGGCACAACCCATATTTTTATAGGTGTATTATCCTTGTATAGACCTTACTATTCTTTAGCTGTGACAACCCTTATTCCGTCCTTTTGGGTGGTATAATAACCAACATACATATATTCATTTTATTGGGAAATCTCAAACCGACGATAACGATTACAAACAGAAGAATGAAAGATGACACAATGAAAAACATAAAAATTGAAAAACCATGATATTGATTAGTTGATGAATAATATGTTACTCAATGATCTATAATCAAATTAGTTTTAAGGAGTTGGACATCCAAGTTCCTCAGGATTGGAGTAATGAAACTGAAGTTGTAATAGTTCATTATCATATGTACAATAATAATTGGGTATCACTTGTGTGTTGAAATGAACAATGTGTAGTATATTTAGTCCCATGAATAAATATTTATATCTCATGATTAATTCCAAGGTCTTCTAAGTTTGTATAGTTATCCAATTAGTGCATACGACCAGCTATTGAATAATGAAACTAAATATTACAAGTAATTGTATTTTGAGATAACACACTAAATATCAGAGGGTAATGGAACTCCCTTATCCTCAAAAAAATAGTTTGGAATAAAATCCACTATGATTGTTAAAAAAATGTGTTCTTTTCATAGTATGAATATTTCTAAAATAATATGAATAAACTTATAGTTTATTGAAATATCAAATTTTCAATGAAATTAGGAAATGCAAAAACATTACTACATGTGTGTATGTATGCAATTTTTTTTCTTAGAATATTTTTTTTAAATAGGTGACTGTATTTTTTAAAAAGTATAGTAAATAAAATATTTTTATATGGTGAAATAATTAAAATAATAAGAACAATAAAGAAATCATTTATATTTTTTAAAAACTAATGGTGTATAGAAAAAAATAACTAAAGTTATTATACATTTTAAATTAAATCTATTAAAATTTTAATTGATGATATTGAAATTTTAAAATAAAGTAATATAAAATTTCAATTGAATATTATAAAAATGTCAATCATTAGATATACATTCTAAACTGACTGTATCGGGAGGTTGCAATCGAGTTTTTAATGGTTTTTTAATTTATTTTAAAAAAATGATAGGGTTCCTAATATTTTCAAAAAAGGTTCCCATGAAGTAAGAATTCCATTCATGATTCTTCCCTCAACACAAAGCATCAATGGGTTTCATGCTTCATGTTTAAATTTTATGAAGGAATCATGAACGAGGTTCATGTTTCATCCAAAACATTTAATCAAAAAATCATCAATATTTATAAATACATATTAATTAAAATTACATATGAATTAAAAAATAATCAATATGTATAAAATATCAATAAATATGAATAAATTTTAATACATTTTAATTAAATAATCCAACAAATTAATAATTATGTTCATGCTCATTTTGATCAACTGGTTGGATTCTTGGTGCACTTCTCGATTACGAGTAGTGTTTGATCATAAATTTCTTCAGCAGAACCATACATCTGAATTTCATTCCAACTAAATATGTCAATATTTTAATATCTCCACTTTATGTTACCAGATATTCATTCCACCACCTCTTCAATATTTATGAGGAATTTAAAAGGTCAAGGGAAAATGGTATCAATTCATACTTATGAAATATGTCATCCATTATTTCACTCAAGTCTATGGGATCTGTACTTGGTGTAGAAAACAATATTATTTGATTTGGGAAAAAATTTCCCATTATTAAATGTTCAAAATACCACATTAAAAGAGAATTCATGTACTTATCATCTGGGGTAATCCAATTTTATTTTAGTATGATGATGTTAAATAAGATATGAAACTTTTATTAGAACGACAAACCTAAAACCCATGTAGTCACTTGAATAAATAGATAAAAAACCTTCAAGTGAAATATGAAGGATAAGCGGTGTTTGAGCACATCCATACTTCAAAATTTTCTCATGTCATTGATTAATTCAATTACAACCCCTTTTATTTAGTTTATATTTTTTTTAACAAAGGAATATATATTTATAAAAATATACCTCTTTCAATAACCTGATATTTATGAACATTCTACAATAATTTTATTTGATTTTAATTGATATACTAATTCTAGAAGTAACTTCATATTTTTTCATTTACCTCCCACTAAAGGGAAACACAAATAAACATCATTATAATGGTCTATC
Organism: Viscum album; assembly: GCA_963277665.1. Classification (NCBI taxonomy): domain Eukaryota; kingdom Viridiplantae; phylum Streptophyta; class Magnoliopsida; order Santalales; family Viscaceae; genus Viscum; species Viscum album. The sequence goes on from OY728128.1 coordinate 696,605,149, forward strand.
TCTTCAATAATGGTTTTCAACATATTCCAAGGATGGCCTTCCTCAATACTTATTCATCATGATAACAAAAATATGATGAAACAAAGATGATATATTATTTCATATTATTGTCTTGGATATGCTAACACATTCTTAAAATTCATCAATGATGATCCACTTTATTATTTGTACCTGAAAACCAATTGAGTAGACATTCAAGGATGTTAAATTCTTCATATTTGTGATCAAGAATTGATATACCTCACTTCCACTCATGTTATTCCCCTAAGAACACTGTTCTCCATCAATTCCTTACATCATAAGAATAGATAAAATTAAAAATTATTAAAGAAATATGGTGTATATTTCATACTTGTTAATGTGAATAGGAAGGTTGAGTTTTTTCTCAATAAAGTTGTTCCAATTCCTCTAGTATTCATGATTTCAAATGTTAGAAACTATTTTTGTTTATATTAATGTACCAAGGATCTATTCACATTACATTCTATTTTCTTGTGGAGATATTTTTCCTTATTATCCTTCATGGATGTTGCAATCATAACCCCTTAAATATTGTTTCTTATTCTGGAAGAATATCAAATCAATATTTTTCATAATTTCCATAATGTTATCACATTATGGATGTATTTTAACCTTAAAATCCTCTAGTGAATATTGTTTACCAGTAGAAAATATCTTCTTACTTTTATGAAGTCTAAATATGCTCCTTAAGAAAATTGGCCAAATAAACTTCTAATTCTATACATCTCATATTTATGATTTTCTGATCTTTAATAATAATCACCTTCTCTTCACAAGTATAAATTATTCATTCAAATTATTCTTCATGCACCATAATTTTTTTTAACAATGGTTCATGTTCCCTGATCTTCTAGGATTTTACGTCCAATTTCAAATCATTTAGATCAATAATATTTTCCATGATTTCCTCAAGTTCATGGATCTTTTCATCTAGATTATTTTTTGAATTAAAAATAATTAAAATAATTAATAATTATTAATGAATTTAAGAATATTATTTATTATACATATATAGATAATAATACAATGTATTAATTTTAATAGAAAATAGTAGTTGTTGATTTTGGTAGATAATTTGATAACAATAAGGCAGATAGTGAAAAAAAAATATATAACTCTATAAATGATAAAAATCACATACATACAACATCTATCATAAATCTAATATCAATATAATTTATGTCTGTGGCTGGGATTCATGAATTTACCATATCCAGGTGTATATAGGATGTTTCGATGTCATGTCTATCTACGTCTCTACTCTAGCGTACTCTAATCATGTATATCATCATCATCACACACCTTCATATCCTCCTGTGTAGAAAGTGGTGGATGTACTGTATCACTGCCTGTACCCTATCCTACATCTACGGATAGTGGATGCTGGATGAAACTCTCACCAAAATATGAAGAATATGGTTGTTGTACTGCGGATGTGTGAGAAGAAGTCTATAATAAAGCATCTAGCTTAGACTGGTCAACATTTATATCTGCATATGGTTGTGACTGAGAAGCTGGAGGAGCATCTAGTTGACCATAATGAATACCCTCCTCCTGTGGAACATCAACATCCATAATAGGGTCTCCACCCCAAGTATATCTATATCAGGATCAACATCATCTATATCATGTGGTGGATCAAAGAAAATTTCATGATAAATATCTTCAATGGAAGGAATCAACTCTGCCACAACACTGTGAAAATATTTCTGGTCTAATGTTCCACGTTCTACTGGATTAGAGATATAAATTAGGTGTGTGATACAAGCATCCTATGAAAACAAATTCTATATTTATGCGATGTTAAAAAAATCAGTTCAACTATAGAAGGAATAATGAATACCAACTCATGAATGCCCTATTAGTGTCATTTCAGAAATCTGACCAGGGACCTGCATTAGCAGGATACATAATGCAGCCGATCCAATAAATGAAAACATACTATACCCGTCCCTCATAACCAAGAATCCTATCTTCTGGCCCACCGATCAATATATGTGGAATGATATCTTCACAAATCTAAGTCTCTTTTCCCTAAAATATTCAGGGAATACTGTGAAGGTAACAGGCTAGGAGGGTCAGTAACAAGATAAAGGAATCAGAACTTCCTCATAACTCTATTAGTCTGATGCCAATCGATAACATGAAAATGAATCAATAGAACCATGCATTAGCCGATAGCAAGTATCATTGTACAATACTGTAGAAGAAATTGGATGACATCATTAGTATATGGAATATATATAATCTAAAATAAAAAAAATGAATAATCAATTAATAAATGAAGAGATGTAAAGTAAGGAATAAACATTTAACATTATAAATAATAATCACTTACATCATCTTGCCAAAGGTTTTCCTGCATATGTCTGTAGGTGTGGATGTCAGGTCTAGTGGTATATGAATACTGATGTTCCTGACACTACCTCTAGATAAAATTTTTATAGTTACATTTCATAATAGAAATTTATTCAATTAAGTTAGTCATTAGAAGGAAAGAATAATATACCATCAGCTGCATGAAGAATCTACTAACATATCTACAGGAAAATGTGCATGAGAATGTGGAGCTAAGTGAGGAATGTGATCCCATACCCACATCTATATAATAATAACACATCTTTTGATCAACATATTATCGATGCGAAATGTGCTACATAGCACCCTGTATGTATATGCATGAAAAGAATACACCCAACTATACCCACTTTCCTGGTCCAAATCCTCCAGTAAAGGTAAATACATATATGCAAAAATGTAGTGGAGTGATCAATGAAAATAATTCCTCCGATCGACCTCAAAATATAAACACATGAAATTCATAGCATAATGATCCCATCGATATCCCTTTCTAGATGTGTGAAGAGATGGTCTAAACAAGTCATGGTTAGTATACTACTGACAACAGACATTCCATCATCAGGGACCTCTATGTATAGTAATCTATGAATAAGATCAAACCAAGACCCTAAAAATTGTCCTAACAGAGTCGCACCGTTGATGGGGTGGCCCAACATAATGGACACATCCTGTAGTGTAATTGTCATCTACCCCTCGGTAAAATGGAATGTATGTGACTCTGGCCTCCATATCTCTATGAGTGTAGTAATGAGCTGGTGGTTGAAAATGGGGAAGTCAAACATCTTTACGCCATAGTACCTAGAGCGATGAATATGGGGGATGATAGTGAGAGGTGGTGTAGCATGATGGAAATGATGAAATCATCGTACACTTAAAGGAGGTGTTGGACGTCCCTTTAAAAGTAGCCGTTAAACAAGAGTATCCTGGGATGTGAGCAATGGAAGACCTTCCAACTGCAAAAATTATATCATCGTTACTTTTTTTATAATGAATTCAACAAAAATTGTAAACTTTTCTTAAAAAACTACAACAAACAAAATAAGGTAGAAAAATATATGTGGTTTGTGTTGTTGGTTTAGTTTATGAAGTTCTTGATTTATTAATATCCAATGAAGTTTAACTTATTATAATTTTTTCAAATAAATTAACAATGATGAGAAACCCTCATTGAACTTGTGGATGCATGATATTTTCGGTTTCAATGTATTTTTATTTTATTATTAGTTATAGTATCACAAAATTATTTCGAAAGAATCCAGAAATGAATGAAACCAAAATTGAGAAATGTCAAAAATGGAACAAGTCAAAAATAAAATGATTTATTTCTGAAATTCCCACATATGGAAATAAATTTAAACATTCATGATAAAGTACATAGACTAGATTATGGATTACGAGAATCAGAGCTATTTCCTGCCACTTGGGATATCTCTTACAAGTATTTCCTTCAATGTGACAAATGTTGCATTTTAGTCCACCTCTTTTTTGTCGAGGCCAATCCACATCATTTGTAATTCCAGTCGAATTTAGTATTCCTCAAGGGTGAAAAATAGTTGTATGATGCTAATAATTTTTAAAATGACAGAAATTAAAAAAACAAAATCAACATACGAAACCTAGAAATAGCAGGGATGGATGTCGGCTGATCAGTAGATAATGAGATAGGATGAAATTCACCAACAGGTATTCAATATGTACTATAATAAATAACCAAATATCTAATGTGATACAATGGGTCAATATAGGTATCCCATGCTATATTTACCGAAGCAAAATCTAGAACAACATGTTTACATGGATAAATCATTTCCTGAAAGTTATCGCAATCACAGTACACGTTATCTAATTGGACCACAACCACTCAACCGATGGTGCATGTAACCCAATCATAGCACTCCCTAACCTAAAATCTCCCCTTTTTCCAATCAAAAGAAAGATCACTCCATCGGTAAGGCTCAAGTAGTATCTGATCAATATCACTTTGGAAATTCCAAGTAAATTGGATTCCATTTTCAATCATATGATAGGCCTTTTGGGACCATTTAACAAAGTAGTGCACACATATATAAAAATGTAAATTGCACTAACCCTATGATCAAGAGTTTTTAAATCCATTTGAGGACCCCATTTATGAACTCCACTATAGTAGTTTTCATATTTTCATATCCCCTACCACTATCATATGCTAATGACCATTTTTTCTTTGAAATGTGTATCATATATTCATACAAATCTGCATTGGCCCTTCTAATATCGTCAATACATCGATCAAAACTTTTTTTGTGCTCATATGGTGAAACTGTAAGCAAGTAATGTAATAAAAAGGATATTAAATTTTCTTAATAAATGTATGTTTAGAAAAACACACCCAACTTGAGGATCGTCTCCTTTATTACCTCATATCTAAAATGATTATACACATTACTTACAATTTTTCTAACGAAATATAAATGATAATCAATTGTCTTAGTACATAAAACAATGTCATTATTTATGGCCTCTATAATCACTCGATGATGATGAGATATCAGACACACTCCATGGTTTTTAGTGACAGGAATGTGTACACATTCCAAAAATCATCTCTAGGATTAAAAATTATTCTTTTTCAACAATAGTGAGTGCATGTAGTAGAGGAGCACGATTACCATCTTGTATAGAATAAATGAGGAGAACAACTGTATTATTTCTGTAATGGAAGGTGCAATCGACCTAAATAAATTGTTTACAATAGGGAAAAGCAGCAATGCATGGACGGAATGCCCAAAAAATCCTATTGAACTTCACCATTTACTGATGAACTTGGTGATTTGGAGACACATACTCAATAGTGTCCAAATGATAAATAATATAATTCTTGGGAGAAAAAAATTCCCTAAGTTGTGGAAACAGTATATAAGAATCATCCCAATCAACATAAACTTTTACAATTGGCTTCTATTTTTCATTCCAAGATTTGTTGTGGGGTGTCTTATAGATAAACAACTGTTGAATTATTTCCTAAAAAATGGAAATGGGAATGTCTAAACATGTTTGTATAATATCTATAAAGTTAGTTTATATAAACTCCACATAAAGTGAATTGTGATACGGCGACAAGTTTGGATGCACACAAGTGTATGGGAGTTCTAATTCGGTTATCTTCCAAAATGAAAAACATTACCAAATATTGCATTTAATTATAATTTACATTTTGGCCAATATTTTTCCCATAGAATGAGATATGTTTTGTTCTTCAACTCATCAACAATAAATGTGAAATTTCACTCTATGTGGTATTGTTTTATCATATTTTTCATGGTACGTTTATTTTCAAACTTCTTCTTAACATAGATGGAATTAAAATTTCATGCAGATCAATTCCCTATAATTCCTGGGATAGCAGAATCTTGTGTAATGACATCCCAATCAAAATGTTTTTCCAATGACATTACTTCAACTAAGGAACTCAATACTGAATGTTGATTTCCACTAACTGGTGGATGTCATGGATACTTTTCTATTATCGGAACCTGAGAAGGTTCATTTCCAACATCACCCTACCATGGATTCCTATCTCTCATAGGAACCACAATAGGTTCAATCCCCACATCATCCTCCCCCACATTATCTCCTGATACCTTAGAAAATACTTCATCCTTAGATAATTTTTCATTCACTATATCACCAGTACACAAAGGGATGCCCCCTATATTTCCTTTGAAATTATGATCATCTTCTTCAAAATTATTGTTTATCATAGGACTCATATGAGGAGACAATGAATAAGAGTGTTTTTAATGACCTACTTCTACAGATCTCACAAAAAATTGTTCTTTAGTAGTAGCTTGCACCACATCAATATCACAAGTAACCACATACAATTCCATCAAACCATTAGAATACTATTCCATGAATAAAAAATATGTATCCACCCAATTCTCGTCATCGACCAGAGGGTACATGGTGTTCCATAAACGTTCAGTATATTGAAGATTTCGATATGCTAGTTAAGTAATTTATTAATCAACCCTCCATTTTAACTGATGATGAATCTTATTCTGAACTTCATCCAATGCCAGACAACCATGAAGATTTTCCACTGATGTAGGTGGAAAACTATAGATAAAACCCTATATGGAATAATTTACCTCACCATTTCAATATATTTTCGCAGACATGATTAACTTGAAATTTTTAATTAATAGAATATTTTATACCAAGTGAAAATTTTAATTTATTTAAATTGGTTATGATTGAATAATTGACATGATCTTGAGACTTTTTCTATAGATTGGTTTATCGTTGTTGAGGTATAGTGATGGTGATATTATTACCAAATAAAATTTAATAAAATGTTATATATTTTTATACCACATCATAAAATGTTTCATAAATTTTTATTACTTATGAATTAAAAACCACGACTTGATCTTGAGACTTACTTTGTATTAGTTTACCATTATCTGATAAACTAACCAAAACCTATGTGTGAAGGCATAGAGTATATATTATCAAAAATATCAGCAATCACCACTCTCCTTTCAAACAACAAAGCCTCTTGGGGAACGCTTCTGGTGGAACGTCTATTCTCAAATGCATGTTCGGTAGCCTCTTGTTGATTGCCTTTTTATTACAAATTTAATCATATGCATGTGAGAGGGTCAAGTGGTATGGAATTCAAAAAAAAATTAAGGGGGAATGTAGGTCCTTACATACTTAACGAGGGATGACTCGCAGAACGTCAATGCGGAAAATAAAGTGTAATTATTATAACTTATATAACCACATACACAAAAAAATACATGCAATTTAAATTAAGTATTGACCGATCATCTCAAGATCAGTAATCACACAATACTATTAACTTGTTGTTTCAGTATACTTATTATGTTCTACATATTATATATCTTCACCTATTACTAGATAAAATATATATTAAATATCTACAACTATTTTTCAAAGATTTAACTTTTCAATGTGTATGTATATATATATATAACATTTAAAAAATGAAATTAAAATTAAAATATTTTATACTTACATAACAACCAATATAATACTGAACACTTGTGTTACTTTCAATTTTAGAAAATTTCATATGTATATATAAATTTATTTTTCATTCTACTACTTTCCAAAATATAAGTAATTATATTTTATACCTTATTACTGGAATGAATAATTATTTATACTTAATACAATTTAAATTTATTGATTAAAATTATTATTAGTAAAAAAATAAAAGTAAGATAATTTACACTTACATAAAAACCATTAAAATAATACAAACTTATGGAATTTACAACTTAATATAATTGCATATATATATATATAATATAAATTTTTAGTCATTTTTATACTTTCCAATATTTAATTAATTATTTTTCATACTTTGTTACTTAAAACAGTAATTATTTACACTTAATATAATTTAAAATTATAATTTATAGACAATTTTTTTATACCATTAACAAAAGTAAATATATATATATATATATTAATAAATTTAAACATGATACTTAATATAACTAATTGATTTTTAATAAATTATATAGCTAATGTATAGAATATTATAATTTATATTTATATTGCTCTAAAAATAAAATATTTTATTTACAAATAGATCTATTCAACACTCCATTTAAATTAAAAATATATACAATTCTAGAAACAATTTTATTTTCCAAAATAGAAATTACATTTTAGAACCCATCATATTTTAATTCCATAGACATTCAATATGAATAAGATCATACAACAAAAAATAACTCATTGAGAAAATATATCATACAAAATACACTTATTTATAAATTTATACATGGGTCAAGATACAAAATAAGTGTGAGGATGATACCATAAGTCTGACAGATGATTTGGTGCTACCATTGCAAGGATGACCTTCCATCGCATTTTTTGTAAGAGAGCTACCAACGTGGGGAAAGTAAACCAGCGCGCTGATATGGATAGAGACTAAATGCACAGCTATGGTGGAGCAGCAGGAGAACCACCATCGTGTGCTAAATCCGAAGGAGCTTCGACTGATGTCATGCTACTACTGCTGCGTGCGTGATGAAGATGAGATGACAGTGCCATTGGTTTCGCGAGCGGCATGGAGTTTTTCTAAGCGATGTTAATGAGGTGGGTAGCCAATGATGGATTACGTTTTCTAGAGATGATAGACATCGCTTCCAGTGTGTCACGCTGCTCACAAGGAGGCACACATGTGGGAGATAGTGGCGCTTGAAGGAGGAGGATGTTCTGGGAAGTTCACAAGCTGCTTTGCAGGAGGATGGTGCGATGTAATGGGACAAGTGCATGGACATTGGATTATGCGGATGCGCTGCTAAAGCTATGTGCCACTAGTGTCATCTTGTTGTAGGTGACGATGAATGAAAATCATTAATTGGTAATGCTAGGATTTATCAACGCTAAGTAGAAAGCATTGATAAAGTGGGGGGCCTTTATTAGTGCTAGCAAAAGGCACAGATAAATCTACTCTTTATCACTATTAAATTTAGTGATGGTAAAATTATTTAATAAAATACATTATTAATTTATATAAAATTATTATATTTATATTAAAAAATAATGTTTAATTTTATAAATTAAATAAAAAACACATTTTTATAATTAATATATATTTTTTAATAATTTAAATTTATATATAATGTTTCAAAAAAAGTGTTTCTAATATTAAAATTTAATATATATATATATAATTATAAGATTATAATAAATTTCATTAAATAATTAATTTATTTATTAGATTTATTAGATTGATTAGATTGATTAGATTCATTATATTTGAAATATTTATTATATATTTATTTTATTTATAAATTATATATTAATTAGAATTATTAAATTAATTAGATTTATTAGATTCAATTACATTTATTAGATTCACTCTATTTATTCTATTTTTTATATTTTTTATATGTTTTTATTTATAATTAATATATATATATATACTTTTAAAATATATATATTTATATTATAATTATTAAATATATATGTATTTCCAATGAATTTTGTCAATAAATATATTGAGCGATCATCCATGCATATATGTTTTGTATCATCATGAATACTCATTTATACATTAAACCCTTCTTATTATTCATGATTTCCCTTAATGACTCGTTTTTTATTATGTATATTTTATTACTAGGTATATATGATTAATACATGTTACCCATATATACTATTATGTTCTTAAAAATACTAATAAAATTACATTAAACATATTTAAATAATAAATATATTTATTATATTTATAATTATTAGTTTTTTAATATATATAAAAACTTTTAAAATATAATTAATTTTAATTATAACTATAACTAGATATATATATTTAAATAATTATAATTTTTCAATAAATACATATTATATATATATATTTATTTATTTATATAAAAATATTTATAAAAATATATGTAAATAATTATAAAATATTAATAAATATTTCTGTTATACTACTTACGATGATATAAATATATAATTAAATAAAAATATTTACAAATAAATACAAATACTTATAAATATAATTCTAAAAATTCTAGGTATATTTAAATAATTAAAAAATTATAATAAATATATTTATTATATTTATTTATAAAATTATTATTATATTTTTTATAATTTTATAATTATATATATATTTTTACTTACAACTATAAAAAAATATTTATTCATTACAATTTTAAATTACAAATAGATATATATTTATTTAGTACTTATAATTATAAATAAATATTTATTTATTTACATAATTATAAAATTATAGTAAATGTATTAATATTATAATAAATATTATAAATATAAATTTTTTATAATTTTATTATTATTTAATTAAATAAATACATATATATTTATAATTAAAATTAAAAATAAATATATATTCATATAAATAATTATAATATTAGAAGAAATATAGTTATATATATATAATCTTATAAATATATATATAATAATAATATTTATTATATATATTTCCAATATTATAAATATAATAAGTATAATTCTTATAAATTTATAATTATTGAAATTATAATTTTATAAATATATATATATAGTTATAATTATAAGTAAATAAATATATATTTATCATATATATAATATTATAAATATATATAATAAAAAAAATTAGTAACATTGTATCTTTATCAAAGCTTTTTTATAGCTGATTAAAGCTTATGTTTGTCAGTTCTAAAAAAACGCGTATAAAAGGAGTCTTTGTTAGCATTATATTTTTAGTGTTGATAATGACATTTTGATCAGTTCTTTTTTAACACTGATAATGACATGTTTTATCTACGTTTTATATTTTAGTGATGACAAAACATACCTTTATCTGTGCTTTTTAGCTAGCACTGATAAGAGGTTCACCAAATTTTATAAAAAAACTCAAACATTCTCCTCCTTCCTCACATGCATCAAACCCTCGTGGCAGTCGATCACTGTCGCAACACCTCCTCTCTCGGCGCCTCTCCTCTACCGTGAACCACACCTCCACTGTGCACCTCTCCTCCGCCTCACACACCACCTCCTCTGTGCGCGAACCAGACCGTCGTGCACCTCTCCCCATCATCCGCCACACCCCTCTCATGCAACACAACTTCTTCTAGCGCCTATCCTCTGCGGCGTCCCCCTCCTCTGTTGTCGCCTCTCCCCCACCGCACGCCTCTTTTCCACTAGAGTAATCCTCCACTGCACGCCTCTCCTCTACTATGAACGCACTTCCGCCGCTTGCTGAACCACACTTCGATGGTGAGTTTTATCCTCTTTTTCATCTGTTTCATCTTGTTCTCATGTAGTTATAGTTTGATATTTATGGTATGTTGTGAATTTTACGGGATAAATGCCTCGCTGAAAATCATGGTTGTTGGTTGTCCTTGTTTTCTAACTAAATGAATTACTTGTTAGTTGGTGTTCCTCTTCTTATTTTTTCCTTTGATTTTTTGTGAATCAATTATGGATTTGAAGTGCAATTCCACAAGATCATAGTATAATTCCTTATTGATGATGATCATTTTTGTTTATATGGGTTTAGTAGTATGTCACATGACATATTTATGTGTTCTCGTGAATGAGGTAGGTGTTTCTTTGGAAATCCCTTGTAATACATGTTATAAATTTCATGGATGTTTTTAAATTATTCCTTACGAAATTATAACACAATGTTATGACTTTTTTAGGTTTCAATTGTCTTGAAAACAGTTTAAAGACTTCGCATAGACATATGTCCCATGCCAAGTGTTTTGTAAAAAGAAAGAATGGATTTTTAAAGGAATTTAAATATTTTGAATGTTTGGTCATAATTTTGGTTCTTTAAAGTGAATAAGCGTTATTTTAAAGTCATGTTTTGAAAAACGAATGAAATTGACCTTCAACCTCTTTAAATGGTTTTGAGACACTTAACTCTCACAAAGGATTATTAAATTTTCAAAAGGATATTTAACCTTAATAAAATTATTCTTTGTATACATTTCCATAAAAAATAAAAGGTTTTATTATATTAGAAATTTATTTATAGAAAATTTTTGGGTTTTCAAATGGGATTTCTAGTTAATTTTGATAAATGGTTTTTGGATGAAATTTGAAACATTGTTCTCAAATGGGGTAAAAATGGATTGGCTTCTCAAGAAATTTGTAAAATCCTATTTGGTTATTTAAAAGAAATTATTTTCTAAATATGAGAGACCCACAATGGAGTTCCATGAATTTATTTTTCCTATTATGGATCATGACCCAATGGGGGATTCGTTATATTCTTATGCTTATTGTGAAGATTATAAAATGATGTGAAAGGGGTTTTTTCTTACATGGGTGTAGGAGGTGGAGTGAGGTTAAATTTGAAATTATTGAAATTATATTTATGTGATTATATATTATATCATTGGTTGCTCATATCCACTATTGAAATGTCACGAGTGTTCTATGAGACTGGCAGGGATCAAGATAAGTAAAATCCCTAGTGTGGAGTGCGCTACCTAGTGTAAGGACTGAGTTATATTGAGTGAGTTTATGAGATTTTTTAGTGTCCCTAGAATGGTATAGAAGGAACTATGGTTTCTTTTGATCCACTGATCATGATAGAGTCTAGTGAATTCTATAGGACTACATGGATTTGAAAACTTAAACAGTATCAATATAGGTTCCTCATCTCCAGTTCTGGACCCAAATACGTGAGTCTTAGGAATATACACATGATGGTTACATCATTCTTAGGAAAATTTTGAGGATTTATTTCCTTGGGTGGATAGTATTCCCCTAGTTTGTTTTTTTGATTAAATTGAACCATCATTTATTTGTTTTTTGGATTTAGTTTCCTTGTTTCCTTAGTTTCTATGTATGATCATTGTTTCACATTGTGTGTGTATTTTCTTACATTCAAATAGGTTGATTTAAATGGTTTAAAAGTTTTAGTTAAAATGGAAAAATTGGGTATTTTTTAAGTGAGTTTCAAGAAAATGGCCTTTCATTGTGGTTATATAAGAAAATAAGTTTTCTATAAAATGTTCTAAAAAAGGGATAAACTAGGATTTGACAAGTCTTATATGGTTTTAAAGGCCCTCTTTCTATTTTTTTGATATTTTTATTTCAAATTTTTAGTGATCCTTGTTTTTATATTATAAAAAGGGTGGTTGTTTGAAAATATGTAAGTTTATGTTTTTTCACATATTTTATAATTCTTGTAAAAATATATTTTATACCCTACTTTCAAACTAGAAATTTATTAACTATATTATGAAGGGATTCAAATAGAATTATTTAGGAGATCATACAAAGAATTTTTAGCTGACACCAAACATATGAACTATGGAAGTGAGTGTATGATGCTCTTATGTCTCATTTTTTAGGGCCCTATTTTGTTTTGTTCATGACTCTCATATTGGTCCATGGTTGGACGATGGGATGTGGTGAGTTACCGGGGGTCACTAGTGTTGATGTTGGAGTTATTTGGGATTATATTCCCTTTTACAATTCCATTTAGGATGTTTTAGTAAGAATGAGTTATGATCATTTTTAAGAATCAGGTTATTGGTATGGAGTGGGTTCTTAATCACTATCCTTTGTAACGACACTTATGATTCCATAGGGTAGTTATACTCCCTACATTGATGGTCTGGATAACGAATGGAAGTAAGTAAGACTCTATGTGAGATGGTGGAGGACTCTAAGATGATATTTGAATTATATGAGATATGGATGAACTACTAATTTTAAATTTCTATATATTATAATACCATTGAAATAGGCAAGGAATTATACAAGTTCTTACCTAAGTTGTGTATCTCAATAAGAGTATTTAGATGTTCATGAGAGACCCTTCTAAGATCTTAATGGGAGATTGATGAAAACACCAATCATAACCATAAATGGGCTAGGTAATGAGTATCCCATATATTGTGATGTATCGGGATTCACGATTTGAACAATTTCAGTCCATGATGGTCATGTGGTTGCATATGGGTCCGGACAGTTAAGAACTGATAAGTGAAGCTTCCCAAATCCTTTCATATATTTGGAAATAGTGGTGCTTTCTATGAGGTGTTATTGGAATACAGTAAAAAAATGTGTTTGAAAAATGTTTTCAACCTACATTTTTTTGGTTTTAAACATCATTAAAATGATTTAAAAACTTTTCATGTACTTATGTTGCATGAAAAGTGTTTATCAACTAACCTAATTGAATTTCATAAAGGGATGTGAATGTTTTGAAAATGTATGTAATGCTGGTTTCATTTTTATAGGGAGTGTGTGATGTATTAAATTAAAGATTTTAAAATATAGAGGGTTGTCACTCATTTTAAACGATTTATATTATTGGGTCATGAAGTTTCCTTGAATGGATTATAAAAAAGTAATTGGGATTTTGGGAAAGATTTCTTGAAACTAATTGGTTTCTATTAAAAAGTGTGTGTTACTTTAAAGTGTAATTTGTGTAAATGGTTGTGTTGTAATTGGATTTCAACTCTGATTTTATAAATAGTTTTCACAGGAGAATTAATGTCTATAACTAATTTTAGCCTTGGTTAATTTTTATATGAATGTTTTTTCTATTTATTATGTTGAATATTAATATCACTGAATCAAATATGTTGGATATGAATAAAGATTGAATGGATGCCAATTGTTTGACAAGAGAGTATGAATGTGGAGTGAAAGAGTCCATCAAGTTTGAAAAAGAACTTGTATATGACCCTTCACAAATCCTTTTTCAGTATTTATGTTGTTATTATTCAAGAGAAGTTATTCTAGAGGAGTTGGAAGAACACTTGATCTGTCACGAAATAGATCGAAGTTATAAATTTTGGATTAAACGCAAGGAAAAAGAGAGTATAGATAGTGGTTGGGATAATAATGAAATTTATGGATCATATGATATGATTAGAAGTGTGGAAAATGAAGAATACTATATCAAGGACGTGATTATATATGTGAATTATAATGATGATTGTATTGGGTAAATGAAAAGGAATGTTTAAGATGAACATCGTGATTTCCCCAAATTGTTTGAGCTATTAAAGAGTTGTGCAAGGACACTTTTGTATAGTGGTTTCACTAAATATACATCATTGTCATCCATAATGATGTTGTATGATTTTAATATAGGAAATAGATGGAGTGGTTCCAATATTACAGAATTACTTTCTCTCTTGAATGACATCCTTCTAGAAGATATTGAGCTCCCAAGTCGATCATACGATGCCAAATGAATGATACGTTTGATGGGTATGATCTCTCAACTAATAAACACCTTCCCAAATGATTATATTCTGTTCCTCAAGGACCATAAATCTCTTAGAGAATTCCCAAAGTGTGGTGATTCTTGATACAAGAAAGATGATTCCAGTCCTACAAATGTTATATGGTACTTTCCAATCATTACAATGTTTAGGTGCCTATATAGAAGTGAGGAGACCATAAGGAAATTGATGTGGAACACAGAAAGAAGAAATAAATAAGGGAAAGTATGTCGCCCAGCAGACTCTCCTCAGTGGAAGTGAATCAATCATGAGTATACTGATTTTTTGAAATGAGCTGAGAAACTATGATCTTGTGTTATCTATAAATGAATTGAATCTTTTTGGTTTTCAAAGCAGCACTTATAGTACATGACTAGTTATGATGGTTTTATATCTTTCTACCATGGTTATTCATGAAATGAAAACACATCATGTTATCTATTCTTATATTAGGACTGAAACTATCAGGTAATTATATTGATGTTTATTTGATTCAATTGATCGATGATTTGAAATTTTTGTGGGTTTTAGGTGTTACGTTTTATGATGCTTATAGAAATGAAGATTTGATGGTGAGATCAATGTTGTACAGGATGATAAATTACTTTCTTTCTTATGGGAATTTTCCCAGATATATAATTAATGGAATTCATGGGTGTCCCGTTTGCGAATAAGGTACACAATAAATTAGGTTGAAATTTTCATCAAAACTCGTGTTTCAAGGACATCGATGATTTCAACCCCAACGACATAAGTGCCGATCTTGGATGACATAATTTGATAGAAGTTTAGAAGAACATAAAACACTATCTCCACTAATTGTTGATCAAATCATAGATAAAGTAAAAGACGTGGACACTATTTTTGGTATACCATTTTCGAAAAACCTTACGAAAACCAGTTGGAAGAAGAGATAATTTTTTTTTGAATTACCATACTGAAATTGTTTGTAAATCAGAATATTTCTTGATTCTATGCATATTGAAAGAAATGTATGTGAAATTGTAATCGACACATGTCTAAATTCACCTAGAAAAATGAAGGATGGAATTAAGGATATGATTGAAATGGTTGAAATGGAAATACAATAAGAGTTGGCACTAGTGATGGGTGAAAAATGAGCTCTTCTTCCTCCAACAGCTTACACTCTTTCCAAGAATGAGAGATATCAGTTTTCAACTTCTAAAATGAAATAAAGGTTCTAGAGTCCTATTAATCAAATATAACGAACAACGTGTCAATGACCGATTTAATGTTAATGGGTCTAAAATCGCATTAATTCCATGTTTTGATACAAGATATAATTTTTATATATTTATGTTTCATTTTTCCAATAATTTCTGTTTCATGCTAACAAATATATGTTTCCTCATCAAACCTATATGCATCAATGTTATAGTCCTGAAGAACATGAGAATTATGGAAATAGAAATTTCTTCCACATTATGTGAATTGGAAATGTTCTTCCCGCTGACATTATTTAATATGATGGTTCATTTGATGGTTCATATGGTCAGATATATTCAACTATGTGGTCCTATACACTATATATGGATGTACCCCATTGAACGGTGTATGAAGATTTTGAAAGGGTATGTCAAAAATCAATATCGGTCATAGGGTTGTATTTCCAAGTGATAAATTGTTGAAGAATCTATTGAATTCTGTATAGAATATATTTTTGGTGTTAAAAGTATTGGTCTACCAAAATCTCATCACACTGGCAGCTTGCAGCTAAAGGAATTTTTGGAAGATAGGTTGTCATATTCAATATCACAGATTAGGAGATGACCCACCTTTATGTTTTTCAAAACAATTTAGAGGATGGCCGATATATCAAAACCCATAATGAAATTATCAGTCATTTGAATCCATCAAGGGATGAAAAATTGATATCAAATACATATAATCAACAGTTTATAGGATGGTTTCGGGACCATATATTTAAGGTTTCAGATGAAAATATAGACTCAATTTCAAAATTACTTCGATGACTAACCAGATGACCAAATTCATATGTATTATCATTTAATTATTATGTAATTAATGGTTATAAATTCTATAAAAAACATGATGAAGAAAGTACCATGCAGAATAGTGGAGATACACATGTGGCTGAAGCGATGCATGTTTCAAGTTCTAAGGATATAAATCCAATTTATGCGAATTTCAAACATTGGCATCATTAAAAAAATATTAGAGATGGATTATAAGAACTTCCATGTGATGATTTTTCAATTCAACTGTATTGATAACAAGAGTTCTATTAAAATATATGAGTTGGAGATCGTGAAAGTTGATTTCAGTAAGGAAGGGTATGAAGAATAATCATTTATAATGGAATCAAATGCATTATAAGTATTTTATGTTACATATCATGCATGCCAAAACTAGTCAATTAACCATTATCCACCATAACCACAGAAGGGTTATAAGAAAATTCAACATAAGATGACCCTTTCATTGGGGTGTCAAAATCCTTTTTTAGTGGTCCAAATGTAAAATGTGTTTTTTTCTATTAGAGGATACCATAATGAAGGTATTTTGATAGTTGATTGAGGGGTGAAATCTTTTCCTCCTTAAAAAAGATTTTAATAATCCAGTTATATTTTTTGTGATATACATCATGTTACCTTATGTTATTACCTGTTCACTGATACTTTTATGTAATCTAAATTAAATGTTGAACAACTTCTGTAGATAATGACTTCTTCATGTGATGTTGCTCCCAATCCTAAGGCAACATCGTTCTCTCAACCTACTACAGCTTGTAGTTTAAAGGACCAATAGTTTTCTCAACCTATTGCAGCTGCTTCTCCCAGAGCAGAGGTACAACCACCATCTACATGTGCTGATGCAAGCACTGTAAGAAAACATATTGATGGTGTTGAAATAGAGGAAATGGTAGGAACCAAAACAATGGAAGTGCATAAAAAACAGGAGCATCGTAGTTTGATGGTGTTATCAAAAATCCTTAAGGAAAAAGTAAAGGGAATCAAATATGAGGTTAGATGGAATAAGTGGGGCCAACATGATAACCCACCCAATGACATGTTTAGTAGTTATATAGGAATTGTCACTCGATAGTGTGTGCTGATTGATGTTCAGCTGTGGAACCATGTTGTCACCAGGATTAGGATACTAATTTGGAGAGATATTATGGTAACATTATGATATCATTTAAAAAATTTACTAAAAAAATAAAAGAATGAAACATTGACTTACTCTTCTTCATCCCTTGTAGAGTAAATTTATAGTGGATGACTCACAAAAGGGCTATGTATTAAGGGTTAGTATAAGGATTCATAGAGGCTTTCACATAATTTTAATGAAATTTTCTCTTAAGGATGATGAAGGGAAAATAAACCCATGCCCACCTATTATTTATGCACATTTGATAACCTAAGTAGTGTAGGATGTGCTTACTAGTCATCACGAGGAGTAGTATTTTCAGATAAATTTTGTTTGGTAATACATTGTCTGAAAATACATCTATTAATCACTTTAATTGATAGTATTTTATTTATTAAATAGCATGTAATTGTTGAAAATAAGGAATGAGCTGCAAAACCAGCATACCCCTTTTGAGAAGCACGAATGGGGTACACTTTACATGAAAAAAAATTAGTATGCATTTTAAATCTATCGTAATACTTTTATGTTACATAAAAAAAAGAAAACTATGTTCCTCTATTTATATGTAGATTAATGAATCCAAATCTAATGTCACTTCCATCTCTGGACAGGTTCTATGGAAGGAGGTGCGCGTAAATAATGATGAGATACTAATAGATGAAAACACAAAAAAAGTTTGAGAAACATGTGTACATATGTCAGAATATTTTTTTTTTTAAAATCACTATTAAATAATAATGATTTCTTATTTTACTATATATTCTATCTGACATAGTCACGAGAATCCCCAGAACCCAAACCAGATGTGGAAATACTTTCGGTGGCCTTGAAGTAGTCAGAGAAGTATGGTAACATCAATGTTGCAGGTTTTGGGGTGAAACCAGGAATATTTTTTGAGAAAATAAAATTAGAGGATGATAAAAGTGATGAAATCAAAATGATGTTATAAAGAGTATTTATCTTTGAAGAAAATATGCAATTACATAGATATTTCATGAAAAATACAATGAGGGGGGGGGGGAGAAGAAACAAATCAAGAACAACCAACACGTGAAGATCCCACCCTACCCTATGCTAGATTTGAGGCGAGCTATTCCCCTCAAAAACCTATCTTAGCTGAGGTAATCAATGTTTTAATAATTGGTTCTATTAATTTTTAATCAGATAGATAGTTCTACCTTTCCTATAATGATATTTTATATGGTGAAAATGATTGTGATTTATATCTATCAACACCCACCCATTGCCTTTTAGTAAGGGCTATGGTGTTCAATATCTAGAATGTCATGCTACACAACAGACCATGTACAATAGTTCATGTAAAAGTGTTGATTAACGTATCCCATGAGCTGAGCACTGAGTTACCTATTCCAATTGATGATGGAGATAATCATAAGGTGGAACAATATCTTATAACATTCATCACATGGCTATCACAACTTGTAAAAAAACTTGTCGAGAAGGAGGTATTCATTTGCATTTTTGTTTCAAGATAAACCTTTAACATTTAATGAAAAAAGTTTGAACCAGTGAATTTTAGTAATGACAGACACATGGAATTGGGTGAAAATAAATAACAACTCAAAACCATCTCAAGGATCAACCAAATGATCAAAACAATCTACCGAAAGCACCTTAAACCCGACCATTATATATCGAAACTTATTATCATTGAAGGCTTGTGTTAATACAAAGTTGAAAGAAGGTAGGGTTCATAAAATTATTTTTGATGAAAATATGTACAATGGGGAAGATCAATATTTCATTAGTGTTGAAAATTTAAGTGAAATCCTGGAATATAACTGGCCAGATGGCTCCGTTGTAAATGTATACATGAGGTATGTTTTTGTGATTTGATTTTCCAAAAGATGATATATTATCATAATTATGACTAAATTCATTTCATATTTTTTATAGGAATATATATGAAAAAATAAATAAAGTTATTTCTACATGAAAAAACATTTGGACTCATTAGACCTCATGCCACCTTTACATAACAAAAAGAAATAAAATCCAAGAAAGTGGGTGAAATAGTGGAAGACTTGCTCATATCATTTAATAGAATATTACAGATGATAGAATCTTATTAATAAAAACAATGCAGGGGGTAAAACTCTACCATTTAATCATATCAAATATATTTAAATTTCATTCATTACTTTTTTTATTCTTAGGGAGCATTGGATGCTCATTGCGGTCAATTTGGATACTCCAAAGATTTATTTCTTGGATTCAATTATTGGATATCCAATAAACCAACAACACATAATGGTGTTTTTTAATGATTAATACAGTACATCCAACATTTTATAACTAAAAATATAGTTATATAATTTATATTATCTTTTAATGAGTATTCTGTTATGATAGGGTGGTGCATGAATATCATATACATCATGGAATGAGGCCAAGGGAAAATGATAAGGAATGTCAGAAGTACTGTGACTAGATACAAATTACGGTATATATAATAATATTTCACTATCCAAACACATATAAAAAAATTATTTATTTTTCTCAATGTTTTTTTAGTGTCCAAAATAAACATATTATGAAGATTGTGGTTATTGTGTTTGTAAATTTATGAATGCGATCATATTCTATGGACAAACTAGCATCCCTGAAGAGGTATTTTGTAAGATGATTACTATTTAATTTAAAAAAATTATTAATCGTTGGTGTATTATTATTTTTTCAGTACTAACATGAATATCGAAAAGAATCCTATTCACAAGATGAGATATATTTGTTTAGAAAAGAATGGGTAGCATACCTGGTGGAAGAATGTATAGATATATCATGAAGATGTGACTGTTATAAATCAAAGTGCCAATTTTTATTTAAAATTGTAAGTATTTTTAGTAAAAAGAACAAGTGACACACTAAAAAATGAGATAAAACATTAGGATTGTTTTGATACATTAGAAAAATTATCCATTAGTCATTTTTATGTTTAGGAATCTACTGCACCTAAATACGACACATGGGGTGACCTTTATGAATTTAAGTGTGTATTTTTATAAAAAATTAACACTAAATTTACACAAAAGAACAAGTGACATAATGAAAACTAATAAAACACATTCATAATGTTTTAATACTTTTGGAAAATAATCCACCAATCATTTGTGACATGTAAAAATCAACCATAGCTCAATCTGATGAAGGGTGTGACCAATATGACAAAAAGTGTCTGTTATCAGTTTAAAATTAACATTTTAGCTCAAAATGCATCACTCACTGAAAAACAATAAAACTCTCTTTGGCTGTCTTCATATTTTAGGAAAATTATTCCTTAGTTTTTTTTTTGATTTTTATGATGTAGTATCAGGTTAAACCGACACACGATGCGATCTATATGCCTCAAAATGCGTGTTTCCAGTTTGAAATGATATTTTAGTATAAAAAACATAACTGTCATACTATAAACTAAGAAAATATATTCATACTATTTCGATACTTTATAAAAATAATGTATAAGTCATTTTTGATTAGTATGAATCAACCGAACCTCAATCCGACACACATTGCGACCGATATGACTCAAAGTGATTTTTTATTAAAAATTAACATTAATTTTAGTAAAGAAACACAACTAGAATATTGAAAATTGAAAAAAGGCATTTTGATTTCTTTTATAATTTATAAGAACAATCCATGAGTCATTTGTGACATGTAGGAATCAACCCCACCTCAATAAAATGCACGATGTGACAGGAATAAATCCAAATCTGCCTTTTTATTTAAAATTGACATTAATTATAAAAAGAACAACTAACATATTGAAAACCAAGAAAACACATTCATATTGTTTTTATACTTTAGTAAAATTACACATGAGTCATTTGTGATGTGTAGGAATCAACCACACCATAATCTGATGTACGGTGTGGCCAATATGATTAGAATTATCTTTTATCAGTTTAAAATTTACATTTTAGGTCAAAATGTGGCACTCACTAAAAACCAACAAAATTACTTCTTGTTGTATTCATAAATTAGGGCAGTGATACTTGAGTCCTTTCTAATGTGTTTGAAGTAGTATCACATCAAATCTATGCACGATGTGACCGATCTGACTCAAAAGTGGGTTTTCAGTTTGAAATGTTAGTTTAGTAAAAACACACAACTGAAATCCTGAAAACCAAGAAAACACATTTGGATTGTTTTAATACCTTATAAAAATGATCAATGAGTCAATTTTGACTTTTAGGAATCAACCACACCTCAATCTGATGAACGATGTTACTGGTATAAATCAAAATATGTTTTTATTTTAAATGGACATTAATTTAAGTGAAAAAGAACATGTGGAATTCTGAAAACTGAGAAAACACATTCATGTTGTTTTGATACTTTAAGAAAATGATCCATGCATCATTTTTGATGTGTAGGAATCAGCCACACCTCAATCTGATGCATGGTGTGACAAGTATGACTAAAAATTTCTATTATCAGATTAAAATTAACATTTTATCTCCAAATATTTCACTCACAGAAAACTAAGAAAACACCATCCGATTGTATTCATAATTTAGGAGAGCGATTCGTACATCCTTTGAGACGTGTATGAAGAAGTATTTCCTCAAAACGTCACACGATGTGACCAGTATGACTCAAAATGGTTGTTTTCAGTTTGAAATGATATTTAAATAATAACACAACTGTCATATTAAAAACCAAGAAAACCAATTCGGATTGTTTTTATAATTTAGACCAATGATCCATGAGTTATTTTTGATGTGTAGGAATCAAAAACACCATAATCCAGTGAACAATGTGACCATTATAAATTCAAGTATGTCATTTAAATTTTATATTAATTTTAGTAAAAAAAACAAGTTACATACTCAAAACCATGAAACCCATTCACATTATTTTGATATTTTAGGACAATGATCCAAATTTCATTTGGGATGTGTAGGAATAAACCCCAAATCCCACGATGTGAACTGTATAACTCCAAATGGGTATTTTTCATTAAAAATTGACATTGTATTATTGTATTCTTTCATATTAATGTTTAATTTAATTTTTTTATAGTATTACTAACATAATATTTTTTTCTTATATCGGTGGACCCTTTTTCATGAGTTGGGATGATTTGTTCGGCAACAAATACAATGGGTAGAAATTTTTTAGAGGGGATCAAAGATGTTAAAGGATAAAATATTATTGTCTTTAACCATTTTTTGGATAATTTTAAATGTAATTATATAAAACATTTTTTGAAATGTATATATATTTTTTCCAAACCCTTTCGTGTACTTCTTTGTTATTGTGTGTGCTTTTTTTGTGTGCTGCTTTGTTCTTGTGTTCGATGTGTAGGTGTTGTTTTGTTTAGGTGGTGTGTGTGGGATATGCATGTGCTGCTGGTGGGTGTTCGTTTTATAAATATCACATCACAGGCATCTAAGCCTTTATTAGTTATATTTGGAGCACTGATAAAGGCCCCCTCTTATTAGCTTTACTTTGAGAACTGATAAAGGAAACATTTATCATCACTAATTAAAGCGCTGAAAATGTTTTCTTTTATTAGTGATAAAAATAGCGCTAATAAAAATGTCTATTATCTGTGCTAAAATAGCATTGATAACGGGGGGCCTTTATCAGAAAACTATTTAGAATGGATAAGGGAAACCCTTTATCAACACTTTTTTAGCACTATTAAGGGGGCCCCCTTTATCTTCTCTAAGATAAATATCACTTTTCAAGTTCTATTAAAAGCATTTTCCAGCATTGATTAAAGCACTATATGTACCAGTGATATTTAAATTAAGCCTACTCAAATTTGAGGGTTCTATATTTTTTTTCTAGATCCATCTTCAAAGATACTATTAGTATGGGTTAAAAAATACTCTTAGATAATAATTATTTTACGAACTATTAAAGGGATTGATCGGTGGTTAAACTATAGCTTCCCAATACCTTGAATCTCTATCAAATATGACCTATATTGTTATACACCTCTTAATAATGTTTTTTTATCATGATATTGATATTGTACAAATACATCACTATAATAAAGGATATGGTTATTGGCGGTTTATTCATAGCGGTTCTATTAACCTCCATGAAATAAATTAGGTTAAAAAATATTATAGCAGTAGTTTCATAAAATCATCACAATATATTATTTATGTTTTCAATTAGTAGTGGTTTAAATTAAACAGACTCTAAACATTTAATAAAATCCTAACCTATCCCCCTCATCTTGTCCCCCTGTGTGACCCCGACCCCCCCCACCTCCCCCGACCTCCTTCTCTCCTCCCCCCTACAATGACCCTAAGCCCATGACCCCCTATTCCCCCACCCCATCCTCTCCTCTCCCTAGAGGAAACCTCAAGCCCACATCCCTAAGCCAGAGATCCCCAACCACCACACCCCCTCCAACCCCTCCCCCCGCAACCCTCCCCCTCCAACATCCTCTCTGACTATCTCACCAGTGATGTGAACCCTCCCTCCTCCGACCTCCCTCTCCCAAACTCAGTTTGAAAGTGATCAATCTGTGTATTTGTATCACTGAAAGTGGGTTGTGGTGAATTAGTGATAGCCTTTTCCGTTTTTGATTCGTTTCAATTGAAACAGCCTTCACCTCTGGTTAGAGATTTCAATTCCCTTCTGAAAACAAATCCAACACACATTTATAAAAACACAAAAATTTACAAGGTTCAATATTCAATAAGAATTGATACATCCTTAGTATGGATTGAAAATGATCTTACACCATACAATATAATAAAAATCAATCCATGGATTACAATGAGTAGTATGCAACCATACACTCTTGTAGCACTATGAAATATTTCTTATAGTTTATGTGCACCCTCTTTGCACAAGTTGGGAAAAACAATGTTTCTATAATAACTCATATAACCTATGATTCTTCTCAATTATAAAAATGTATTCAATTGAAATAAACATATTCAATTCCTTACCTAGAATAATGGTAATAAACTCTTGGTATTTTTTTTATTAAAACTCAATATGATTTTCCTAGGTCTGATTCTTCTAGTCAGATTTCTCTGAGTACGATTCTTCCAAAAAAAATCTTCCACACCGATATTCTAAAATAATATAATAGAAATAAATCAAAACCACTTCAATTTCTATGTATGATGAAACCCATTAAAATTCATCCCTAGTCCAAGAATATTAATCCAAAAAACCCGAATATGATTAATCTTGCCGGATACGATGATCAACTGAATAAAAATTTCAATTCTTCTTCAAAACCTCATAAACAAAAGATCGTATGAGGACTTAATATTCTCTCTAAAACCCATATATTATCTCTCTAATATGGTGAACAATAACTCAAATTCAGAAAAGTACAATGTCCGTTTTGACTTTTATAGGTGACCTAAATGATGCTTTTGCAAGAATCCCAAAATATTTCTCACTCACACAAATTCACCCAAATTTCAATTTCCCCTAAAATATCAAGTGAATTTTGACTTCATCAACTATTCTCAAAGATTATCAATTATTATTCAAACTTAACATACATTGTTTTCTCTTCATTTTAATAACCATACTAATTTAAATTACTAAGTCTGATTTTTTCTCAATCCAAGTTCTTTAATAGAAACCACTGTACCAACTGTAAAATAATGCGTTTGAAGAAAGGGATACAATTATGATTTTCTGAATTCAATTCTCAGAAACGATTTGGATCAAAATATTTAATTAGAATGTTCAACTACACCATGACAAACCATTCAGTATTCTTCTTATCTTTTTCGCTTGACCAACTTTGGATTCAAAACACCATCTTCTTCTCTTCTCTTGACCCAGTTGGAAACCATCAAAGTAATTAAACACTTTTGAAATGGTTGAATACATTGTTGATCTCATTATCTACCTCTATTCTCTTAACCCACTTGAAAAAAAACTCCATAAAAATCTAATTCATGTATCACATCTTCTTTTATGAGTTCAAATTCATTTGAGAACAAATATAGAATCTTTAGACATTAGACATGATGTATTGAAACATTTAATTCATTATAGCTTCTTTCTTTTTTTATCATCCCGAATACTATATTTTCTAAATACAATTAGTCTATGTATGATCATTTCTAGATATTATCATCTTCTTCTTTAAGTCTATGTATGATCAAACTGGGTGAAAAAAGTTTCTATCATGTCTGATGGATAATCGTATGCTACAACAAATCAGCACCATCTCTTCACTTGACAACACCTCTTTGATCCACAAAATATTTTCAATCTGCACAATATTTTTAATCATATCCCCCTCTTAAACCTTTATTTTCAGGTATGATAAACATTAAAACAATTTAATGCATCTCTTTCACTCCCTCTTTCTTCCATCAAGTTTTTATTATGTGTTTCACCACTTATTTATGATTTATGAGAAATACAAATTGGAAAAGCATTTTCCCAATTAATAATTAATCATAGTCATACATACTCCAATTCTCCATCAAAACAAACAATTCTTTATCGTCATATTAATAGTGAATCCGAGGACCATTTACATCAATAAAGATATTTTCACTTCCATTCTGGACTTGATTTGAGTCTGATAAAAAACATTTCTCCCAAAACAACTTCTTCTCATTAGAATGGACTTTCACAGAGAGTCTGATTCATAAGAAAAGGCAAGTCTGATTCATTACAAAAAATGAGTCTGTTTCTTTTGAAAACAAACCTCCATACAATTTTTCCATTAACAAAGTGAAGTGATTTTGTTTCTTCCTTTTGTCAACAAAGCTATTAACAAAAAAAATACAACACATGAAAACCATTACCTTTATCATCATATTGGTACTAGAAATCTCCCCTTTGTATTTTATTGTCAACCAAGTTTCATAAATCATTTAAATTTGTACTCTCAATAAATTTATCACTTGTCAATAACTCTAAGACTACATTAGCTAACTCATTGTTAGAAACAAGAAGCATTGACAGAAAAACCTTGTTGGAAAAAGTTGTGATTATGACAACAACTTCATTATTCTACCTCAGGTCTTTTATAACATTCATGGAATACAATGAAAATTCTTTCCTAAAACAACTCTAACAAATAATTAGAAATGTTCACTCACAAAACACTGCTGAATTCACATCTTACCCCCAACTCTCTCTTTTATGCAATAGATTTATGAAACAATAAAATTATCCCCCTTGACAATAAAATACATTGGTAAGATGAAAGAGGCGATAGAAACACATACCTAAACAATGAAGAGAAAGAGGTTAGACACCCATTCTAAACCTCAATATAGAAAATGATTCCTTTGGTAAAGGTTTTGTGAAAATGTCAGCCACTTGTTCCAATGTTGGAACACACTCCAACTTCCGTACATTCTTTTAAACATACTTTTTGATGAAATGATTTTTATATCAATATGTTTCGAATGAGAATGTTGAAATCCATTCCTAGATAGATCGATTGTGCTTTGATTATCCCAACCCAAGATCAAGGGTATATACACTTCAAGAAGATGGTATTCTAATTGAGTTCTCATCCACAAGAGTTTATTATCAGCTTTAGTAGCTAAAAAATACTCATCTTTAGCCATACTAAGAGTTAGTGAATTCTATATCATTGAATTCCAACTAACACAATTCCTTCCTCTAATGAATACTCAACTAGATGTGGATCTTTTATCATCAACCTTTCCTGCCCAATCTACATCTGAGTACCCAAAAAAATCAGTACTATATGAGCTACAATACCTGATCTTGAATTAAGTTTTTCCTTTGATGTATCTAAGAATTATTTTTCAAGAAAAAAGATGTGATTCATTAGGAGAACTCTGAAATCTTTCACATAAAGTAATAACATAAACAATGTCGGGTCTTGAGGCAGTCAAATATAATAGGATTCCAATCATCTTTCGATACTCTTTTGGATCAACTTATTTTCCTTATCCATCTTTACTCAACATGGTTCCCAATAAAATAGGTGTAGAAATAGGTTTTTAGTTTACCATGCCAAATCTCTTAAGAAGTTTATTAGGATACTTTTCTTGGGAGAGAGAAATGTATTATGTTAATTGCATTATTTGTATCCCAAAAAATTATTTCATTTCCCCCAGCATGGACATTTCCAATACCTTCTTCATTTACTAAGAAATTTTTTCACAACTTATTTCATCATTCTCAGCAAAGATAATATCATCAACATAAACAAATAAAAATGAGGGGATACTCTTGATTTTATCCGATATAAGGATTTTTATCCACTATTCCTTTCTAGAAGTTCATTTTCCTTAAGAATGTATCCAATTTGGAATACCATGCCCTCAAAGATTGTTTTATCCCATACACGGATTTCTTTAAAATGAAAAAAAACATTCATCTCTTATGAAAACAAATCAACAAGGTTGTTCAAGATAAACCTCCTCGTCTAGATCACTATTCCAGAATGTAGATTTAATAGCCATTTTAAAGATCATATATCCTTGTTGTGTAGAAATATCCCGAAATATTTTTATTGTTTCCAATCTGGCCACTATAGTAAATGTTTCATCAAAATCAATTCCTTCAATCTAATAATACCCTTTGCAAAATAATCTTTCTTTATTACTTATAAATTCACCATCTTCATTTATATTATTCCAGAAAACCCATTTTGTGACAATAAAGTTTTTAGTTTCAGGTATGTGTATGAGTTCCC
Source organism: Viscum album (assembly GCA_963277665.1). Lineage (NCBI taxonomy): Eukaryota > Viridiplantae > Streptophyta > Magnoliopsida > Santalales > Viscaceae > Viscum > Viscum album. The sequence goes on from OY728128.1 coordinate 696,634,057, forward strand.
ATGTATTATTCTTTTCAATCTGATCTAATTATTCATTCATATATTGAACTCATTATGGATTCTCAAAAGATTCTTTCACATTATTCGGTTCCACAATTTAATACAAATATGTATGTGTAATGGTATATGTTGTTATTATTATTTGGACCTTTTGATACTGATCACCAATTATATATTGTGCTTCTACTTGTTTCCTCATCCTTGGATGATATTTTTGACTGTCTTCATCATCACTAGAAATAGATGAGTCCATTTTTACTTATTGAGAAGGATTAGAATTGTTTGCATCCTTACCGGAATACTTTTTTTTAAAATTTCTCAACTTCCTAGTCTTGCTAAGAATGTTTTGATTTATCGTAACATTCAATCAATTTAACATAAAATGAATCAAAAATTATATTTGTTTCTTTTTTTTAATCATATGTACCTTTTTCTTTATGGAGAATTTCCAAGAAATATTCCATCATTACCTTTCTGTTCAGGCATTCTATAGTTTTCACCTATCTTCTTTATAATGCATGGACTCCTGAAAACCCTCAAGTGTTTCAATCTCTGTGTTTTTTCATAAAATAATTCATATAGTGTCATACCTAATTGAGGCCTATAGAAACAATAGTTCTGAATTTAAACAGTAGTGCTCATGTCTTGTCTCCAAAATTAATGAGAAAGTCCATGTTCCAGTAACATTTTTCTTCCCATTTCCACCAATCTTCTGTTCTTTCTTTTAGCAACCCCATTTTGTTGAAGAGTATATAGGGAACTATACTCATGTCTAGTCCCATGATTCTTATGATATTATTAAAACTCTCTACTTATATATTCACCACTGTTATCTATTCACTTCTTCTTCACAAAATACTCACACTGCATTTCTACTTTTCTTCTGAAACATTTAAACATTATCAATGAATCTGATTTATGTTTCCTATACATGACACATGTAATGAGAGTAAAATAATTAATGAATGAAATGAGATAATTCTCTCCATATTTTGATTATTTTATCATTTTACCATATATATTAGAATTCATCAGCTCTATTGGTTGTTTTGAACACATTTCAACCTTCTTATGCACAACATTTTTAATTTTACTTTTTTTACAGATAGTGGTACACCACTCCCTCCTTCATGGAATATAAGGAATCTCCCGGACACTATCTCTTTTAGATAACATTCTCATTTTTATTTGATGCATGTGTCCCAGTCTTTTATGCCACAATTCATTACTATCCACCATACTCATGTAATAAGAGTTTTTTGTATCACCAACTTGAGACAAATTTCCATTTATACGTTGGTTTATAGGAACAAACTTCCCATATTCTTCACTCTTAACAACAAAACCATATTTATTGAACATAACTGTGTTACCCTCATAACACAATTGTGAAACACATAGCAGGTTGTGTTTTATACCATAAACCTATAATGTTTTGTTGGTTTCACTTCTAGAATTTCTGGTTTTCGAGGCGGCTATCAACAGTGGCCGCTAAATGGAGGCCACTGCACTTTACTTCCTAAAAATACCCTATTTTCACCTCCTTCCCCTCCCCGACCCTGCAACCCCCCCTTCCCCGACCCCGCGACCCTGACCCCTGCGACCCCGACCCCTCGACCCGGTGACCCTGACCCCCGGCGAGGCCGACCCCCGGTGACCCCTCCCCGACCCCCGGCGACCCTCCCTGACCCCTGGCGACTCTCCGAGACCCCCAGAGACCCCTCCCCGACCCCCTACCTCCCGGCGACCTCGGAGACCCCCGGTGACCCGACCCCCGGCGATCCCCACCCCCTTGCCTCAGTGCTGTGCCACCGGCAACCCCGACAACCCCCACTGCCTTGCCTCCACGCTGCGCCCCCGTGACCCCAACACCCCCTGCCCGCGCTGCACCCCGGCGACCCCCACCGCCTTGCCTCCACGCTGTGCCCCCGTGACCCCGACACCCCCATGACCCGGCAACCCCCACCCCTGCCCGCACTGCACCTTTGGACAGCCCTGCCGCCGCCATCCCCTCATGTCCACGTTGCATCCCTCGGTAGGTCCTCTTGCCTCCGTTGGACCCTTCCAGTCCATTGTGTCCCTCCCCACACTTCGTCCAACGGTTCCGCTCCTTTCGAGTCCGGTCGTCGAACCACTATCGTCAAGTCACTACGCCGTCATGGATCTGCAATCGAGTCAGACCCCATTACCCGCGGTTGAGTCCTCCGCAGGTAATGTTTTTTTTATCCAAATTTGGTTTTTAAATTTAAATGATATGTGTTTTTTTAGAATTTAAATAAGATATTTAACTTTTTATTTCTATTAAATATAGATATGGATATGAGTTGGATTGATATTCATGATAGATTTTCAGGTGAATATTATGAGGGGATAAAGCGATTTATGGATTTCACTAACAAATTTCCAAGCTATATGATTAGTTGTCCATGCGGAAAATGTGTAAATAGATATCTCTTCAAACGAGATAGTGTTAGAGAACATTTTTTTTCGAATGGGTTTTCGAAAAACTATAAGACATAGATGCGTCATGGAGAAGATTATGTTTCATGTCATCGCTCAGAAAATATTCATATGAATGTTGATTCGAGAAAAGTTGATCCGATGAACATAATGCTGAATGATATGATGCGCCAGTTTCAATCTGAAGACAGTAATGTCGTAAATGATGACGTTGGATTGAGTAATCCTCGTTCTTCTAAAGATGGAGAAGCATTGAAATTATTTGAAATTCTTGACGATGCACGTACTGAATTATATCCTGGATGCACTAAATTTAGTAAACTGTTTTTCATCATTGAATTGTTACACCTAAAGGCCTTGAACTAGTGGTCAGACACCTCATTCGACATGTTGTTAGTATTATTGAAGAAGGTACTCCCTGCTGGAGCGAAGATTCCAGAGTCATTCTATCAAGCTCGCAAGTTAATTGATGATCTTGGTTTTACATATGATACAATTGATGCATGTCACAATAATTGTATCTCAGAAAAGAGAATGTGCAATTAAATAATTGTATTGTTTGCTATACATCCATGTGGAAGACCAATGAGATTAATAAAGGTAGTCAGATTCTTCCTGGGAGAGTCTTGAATCAAGGGAAAAAAGTTGCCGCTAAATAGATGCATTATTTCCCACTGAAACTGAGACTGAAGTGATTCTTCTTGTCCACTAAAATTGCTAAATTGATGACTTGGCATTCAGAGAGAAAGAATGAGGTCAATAAATTAACTCACCCGACAGATTCTTTGGCATTGAAAGAGTTTGATCAAAGACACCCAGACTTTTCCCGAGATGATCGTAATATTTGACTGGGTTTTGCAGCAGATGGTTTTAACCCATTTAGGTCCATGGTTGGTGCGACACATAGTACATGACCAGTGGTGTTGGTTCCATACAACATTCCCCCATGGGTATGTATGAAGAATTTTTTTTTTGTTACTGTCAATTCTAATTGATTGACCGAGAGGACCTGGTGATAAAATCGATGTTTATATGCAACCTTTTATTGATGAGCTATAAGAATTTTGGGCCGACAGTGTAATGACTTTTGACTCGGCAGCAAATGAAATGATTAGACTTTGGGTCGCTTTGTTATGGACAATTAATGATTTCCCAACGTATGCTAACTTATCAGGTTGGAGTACAAAAGAAGAATTTTCTTGCCCTTGTTGTAATAAGAGTAAGAAATCTATATGGATTAAGAACTATAGAAAGTGGGCATATCTTGGTCACATATGCTTTCTTCCTCCATTGCACAGGTTCAGAAAAGACCATGTATCGTTTGATGGGAATAGAGAGTTTGACCCATCACCACAAATACTATATGGGGTTGAAATTTGTGCACAACTTGATGAATAAAACATCAGTACAATGTATGATTTTCACGATTTATTGGTTCCTTCATTGCCTTCTATTCCTGCTACAAATAGACAGTGAAGTCATAATTGGAAGAAATGAATTATTTTTTTGAATAGCCGTATTGGAAATATAATATTTTAAGGCATAATTTAGATGTGATGCACATTGAAAAAAATGTTTGTGATAATATTTTGGGCACCATTTTAGGCGTCAAGGGGAAATCAAAGGAGAGTGCTAATGATCGACGTGATTTGCAAGAAATGGGATTGAGAAAACCTTTATATTTACAGCTGGGTGAAGGTAATCGGGCATACATGTCTGCTGCATAGTACACAATGAGTAAAAAAGAGAAACAAACATTTCTATCAATTTTGAAGACTGTTAAGGTGCCAGATGGTTATTGATCTAATATTTAGAAGCGCGTGAATATGACGAGCATGACATTACAGGGTTTGAAAAATCACGATAATCATATTCTGCATCAGCAGTTAATTCCTATAGCAATTCGTGATTGCTTACCTTCCCAGGTTATTGAGCCTTTGATTGGAGTTTCTAATTTTTTCAGACAACTCTGTTCTAGGAATCATCGCATGAGTGATTTGAAAAAGCTACAGGATAAGATTGTAATTGCACTATGTCACCTAGAAAAACTCTTTCCGCCTTCTTTTTTTTATGTCATGGTTCACTTAACCGTGCATTTAACTGGTGAAGTCATTGCTGGCGGTCCCATGCAATTCAGGTGGATGTATCCAATAGATCCATACTTAAATACATCGAAACGCTATGTGCGCAACAATGCTCGTCAAGAAGCATCAATTTCCAAGGGATATTTAATGGATGAGTGTACTAATTTCTGTACTTCATATATTGATGAGGTTGAAACAAAGATAGATAAACCGTCCCAGGATGACGAGGGTCCAATTGGAGAAGGAATAACATTTGATATGTGGAACGATGAGTGGGTTCAAGCTCATCGATATGTGTTGTTCAACACTCAATCAGTTATTCCATTGATACAGTAAGTTTCATAGTTGATGTGTATTTAGTTTCAATATTTATTTTATTTCTTACCTTATATTGTGTTGTGATTTAGGATGCATATCGCTAAGTTGAAATGTGAAAGGCCCCATGAAACTGAGTATCAAATCTGAAAACATCTTTTCAACACATTTCATGAGTGGTTCTAGACTCATGTACGTATAATTGATTTAATATTTTTATAGTGCAACTTAGTTGTATTTTTACAATCCTTTATCCATTAAACTATATATGTGAAATTTTCAGATTCAAAAGTTACGTGATTTAACCCAGCATGTGAGCGAAGAACTCAACCAACTAGCTGATGGTCCATTTATTACAGCTCGTCGCTACAAGTCTTTGGATGCTAACGGATTCCGATTTCGTATTAGCGATGTTGACATGAACTGATCCATACAAAATAGTGGCGTTGGTTGTTCTTTTGTTGGTGCGGGTTATTATTATGGATTGTTGAGAGATATTATTGAGTTTATTTATGATCGTGGCTTAAAACACATATTGTTAAGGTCTGATTGGGTCGATCCAGTTCATGGAACGGAAGTTGATAACTTCCAATTTACATTAGTAAACTTTAACAATATACTATATAATGATGACCGGGTTAGCAACGAGCCCTTCATACTGACATCGCAGGAAGAACAAGTTTACTTTGTCGGCACTGATTCTCATTGGAAAGTTGTGGTGAAAATGTCTAAAAGAGGGGTTTTTCTGATTGACCAAGAGGAACCTGAAGTTATCGCATTTCCTGATCAAACACTTGACCAAATAACAATAGATGTATGAGATGAAGATATACAATGGACCAGAGAGATAGTTGAAGGAGATACGATAGAATTGCATGATTAGTGGAAATTGTAATTATATCCCTAGTTATTATTTGTAAAAATATTTATGAGTTATATATGTATAAAAATTTCTTGATTTAACTATAATTTCTTTTAATGTAATTATGTCACAGGGTGGTCACAGTGGTTCACCTGATGTTGTTGGTATGTATGTTTTCATTTTTCTAAATTAATTGATTGTAATTTTCTGTTTATATTTCCCTAACCATTTCTAATCATTATTTTATATTGTAATTGAATTATGAATTTATGTTTATCAGGATCTACTGCTTTTTCCAGCAGACGCAGGGGTCCTGGTAGAGGGATTCGATCCTGGAACTCTAGAGACCGATTGGATGTGTTATTTGACGACACATTTCATCCAGTTGGAGATGGTGCTACTGCATTGAGTCGTCAGTTTGGGCATATGATATGAGACTCACACAGATTCCCTCTGACGACTTGTGACTGGATTTCTTTCCCTCAGGATACGATGGGTAGATTATGGAGGGAAGTTCAGGTAAATTCAATGTTTAATTTTTCATGATATTGTTATTATTATTGTACCATCTACTGACAATATTTTTAACAGGATAATTTAACATCCTATCCAGTTGAGTTTCAGGCTGTTTGTGTGTCCAAATGCCGAAAATTATGGAATGATTACAAGTCAAGGGTGAAGAGAGATCACTGGACACCATTTGCGGGTGTGCCATACATTCTACAATGAGTCCCTCCGGGCATTCTTCCTACACAGTGGCAGGATTTGGTTGCATTTTGGTTGTGTGAGGCAGCGATGGTAAGATTTATTACTTTTAATCTATAAATGACTAATTTTTCAAATGTCTATTAAGTAAATACTTTGAATGTAGACCGAGTCTGCTCGTCATTCACATAATCGGGCGATGCAGGGCACGCCTTTCAGACTTGGCACTCGACATGTGTCACAGCTCAGACATGATGTAAGTTCAGAATTCACTATTTCAGTCATATTTTAAAAATATTGTAGTATAACATGGTGAACCCCTTTATTATAGTTACACCAACGCGGTGAGCCAATCAATCGGATGTCCATGTGGATGATGACTCGTAGGGCGGGTGATCCCGATGTTGCCGGTGTTATAGTAAGAAAATTATTTACTAATAAATATATTTTTTATTTTATATAAATTATTCATATTTGTTCATTGATTCATTATATGCTACATGCTCAGTTTGACGCTCAGTTAGCAGAGTTTCCAGAGGAGCAACGTCGTAGTATTGTGTGTAGAGATGAAATATTTCACCGTGTCGTGGGGCGTGACGGTCATGGTTATTCTTTGACTTATGGCGGTGGTGTCCCACGATGTGCAGTTGTTAGAGAAGATGTGATGGGTGCATGCAGAGAGTCAGGGATGCGCACATAGGCTGAGATAGATGCTTCCATGTAGGATATGCAGCGCAATTTTGATTCATAGTTTCAGCAGTTACGTGCAGAGTATGAGGAGAGGTTGTCACAGATGTCATCACGTATCGATGAAATGAAGACGCAACAAGTGGTGCCACAGGTAAACAATAAAACAAACCATACTCAGATTGAATTTTTTTGATATGTTTAAGATACATAATATTGATATATATTGTAGGCTCCAAATACATCTAGTGGAAATCACAGTGATATTGGTGATCCAGATGAGAATGAACCCCATGCATGAGGTATTTTCATTTGTGTTCATGAATTCTTTAGAATTTTTTATATCCTTGATGAATATAACTTTCTTTTTTTTACCTAGAATAGTTTGTTTTAGTATTTGTGGATGACATCTTTGTGCACTCCAAGACTGATGATGATCATACCCAACATCTTGACATCATACAAATTACACTTATTGACTATGCGTCAGCTATATATATGTCAGTTTTGTATTGATTATATAGGTATAGTTTTTGGGTCAAATAATCTCAGAGGAAGGTGTGTCAGTGGATGGAGAGAAACTCCAGACAATTGTTTCTTGGGAGAAGCCCAAGAACTCTTTCAATATTTGTATCTTTTTAGGGTGAGTGAATTGTGATGTGTACGCGCAGACGGCACGTCAATCGGACGTGCTGTGTGCCCGTGGTGACTGGGAACGCCGTTCTGGTGTCATAAACGGCCAAAACGGGCGTCTAACGGTCATACTCTTAGTAGAGAACATCATATTGACCTAAAATCACTGGACAACAATCCAATTATTATTTGCGACATGCACGCGCAGACATCACGTCAATCGGACGTGCGGTCTGCGTCGTAGGGCTCATTATGTGTTCTTTAAGTGTTGCGCGCGCTTGATAAACGCGCGTGGGGGGTCCAAATGGTCCAAACGAAGTCTGAATGGCCTGAAATAAGACTACATCAAAGGGTGAGTGAATTTTGATGTGGTCAAGTAGACAGAACGTCAATCGAACGTGTCGTGTGCCCGCGGTGACCGGGAACGCTGTTCTGGTGTCACAAACGGCCAAAACAGGTGTCTAACGGTAAAAATCATAGCGGACGACATTAGATTGACCTGAAATAACTGTACAACAATCCAATTATTATTCACGACGTGCACGCGCAGACAGAATGTCAATCGGACGTGCGGTCTACACCATAGGGCTCATTATACGTTCTTTAAGTGATGTGCGCGCTTGATAAATGCTCGTGGGGGGGGGGGGGGTCCAAATGGGCCGAACGAAGTCCAAATGGCCTGAAATCAGACGAAATTAAAGGGTGAGTGAATTGTGATGTGGTCAAGCAGACGACACATCAATCGGACGTGCTGTGTGCCCGTGGTGACCGGGAACGCCATTCTGGTGTCATAAACGGCCAAAACGGGCGTCTAACGGTCAAACTAGTAGAGGACGACATCGGATTGATCTGAAATCATAGGACACCAATCCAATTATTATTTGCGACGTGCAAGCGCAGATGGCACATCAATAGGACATGCGGTCTGCGTCATAGGGCTCATTATACGTTCTTTATGTGTTGCGAGCGCTTGATAAACGTCCGTGGGGGGGGGGGTCCAAATGGGCCGAACGAAGTCCGAATGGCATGAAATCAGACGACATCAATGGGTGAGTGAATTTTGGTTTGGTAGAGTAGACGAAACGTCAATCAGACGTGTCGTGTGCCCGTGGTCACCAGGAACGCCGTTCTGGTGTCATAAACAGCCAAAACGGGCGTCTAACGGTCAAACTCATAGAGGAAGACATCAGATTGACCTAAAATCACAGGACAACAATCCAATTATTATTTTGGACATACACGCGTAGACGGCACGTCAATCGGATGTGCGGTCTGTGTCGTAGGGCTCATTATGCGTTCTTTAAATGTTGCGCGCGCTTGATAAACGCGCATGGGGGGTCCAAACGGGCCGAATGAAGTCCGAATGGCCTGAAATCAAACGACATCAAAGGGTGAGTGAATTGTGATGTGGTAGAGCAGACGACACATCAATCGGACGTGCGGTGTGCCCGCGGTCACCGGGAATGCCGTTCTGGTGTTATAAACGGCCAAAACGGGCGTCTAACAGTCAAACTCATAGCGTACAACATCGGATTGACCTGAAATCATAGGAAAAAAATCCAATTATTATTCTCGATGTGCACGCATAGACGACACATCAATCGGACGTGCGGTCTGTGTCGTAGGGCTCATTATGCGTTCTTTAAGTGTTGTGGGCGCTTGATAAACGTGCGTGGGGGTCCAAATGCGCCAAACGAAGTCCGAATGGCCTGAAATAAGACGAAATCAAAGGGTGTGTGAATTGTGATGTGGTCGAGAAGACGACACGTCAATCGGACGTGCCGTGTGCTCGCGGTGACCGGGAACGCCGTTCTGGTGTCAGAAACGGCCAAAACAGGCGTCTAATGGTCCAACTCATAGCAGACGACATCGTATTGACCTGAAATCACAGTACAACAATCCAATTATTATTCGCGACGTGCATGCGCAGACGACACATCAATCGGACGTATGGTCTGCGCCGTAGGGCTCATTATGTGTTCTTTAAGTGTTGCGCGCGTTTGATAAACACGCGTGGGGGGTCAAAACGGGCCGAACGAAGTCCGAATGGCCTAAAATCAGACGACATCAAAGGGTGAGTGAATTGTGATGTGGTCGAGTAGACAGAATGTCAATCGGATGTGCCATGTGCCTGCGGTCACCGGGAACGCCGAACGGCGTCTAACGGTCAAAATCATAGTGGACAACATCGGATTGACCTGAAATCACAGGACAACAATACAATAATTATTCTCAATGTGCACGTGTAAACGGCATGTCAATCAGACGTGCGGTCTGCGCCGTAGGGCTCATTATGTGTTCTTTAAGTGTTGTGCGTGCTTGATAAACACGCGTGGGGGGGGGGGGGCAAACAGGCCGAACGAAGTTCTAATGGCCTTAAATCAGAAGACATCAAAGGGTGAGTGAATTGTGATGTGGTCAAGCAGACGACACATCAATCGGACGTGTCGTGTGCCTGCGGTGACCCGGAACGCCGTTTTGGTCTCATAAACGGCCAAAATGGGCATCTAATGGTCAAACTCATAGCTGACGACATCGGATTGACCTGAAATCACATGAAAACTATCCAATTATTATTCGCGACCTGCACGCGTAGACAGCACGTCAATCGGAAGTGCGGTCTGCGCCGTAGGGCTCATTATGCGTTCTTTAAATGTTGCGCGCGTTTGATAAACGTGCGTGGGGGGGGGGGTCCAAACGGGCCGAACGAAGTAAGAATGGCCTGAAATCAGACGAAATCAAAGGGTGAGTTAATTTTGATGTGGTCGAGTAGACGGAACGTCAATCGGACGTTCCGTGTGTCCGCGGTCACCGGGAACGTCGTTCTGGTGTCATAAACGGCCAAAACGGACGTCTAACGGTCAAACTCATAGCGGACGACATCATATTGACCTGAAATCAAAGGAAAACAATTCAATTATTATTCGAGACATGCACGGGTAGACGACACATCAATCGGACGTGCGGTCTATGCCGTATGGCTCATTATGCGTTCTTTAAGTGTTGTGCGCGCTTGATAAACGCGCGTGGGGGGGGGGGGGGGGGTCCAAAGGGGCCGAATGAAGTCAGAATGGGCTGAAATCAGACGACATCAAAGGGAGAGTTAATTTTGATGTGTTCGAGTAGACGAAACGTCAATTGGACGTTCCGTGTGCCCGCGGTGACCGGGAAGGCCGTTCTAGTGTCATAAACGGCCAAAACGGGTGTCTAACGGTCAAACTCATAGCGGACGACATCAGATTGACCTGAAATCACAGGAAAACAATCCAATTATTATTCGCGACATGTACGCATAGACAGAATGTCAATCGGATGTGTGGTCTGCACCGTAGGGCTCATTATGCGTTCTTTAAGTGTTGCACACGCTTGATAAACGCGCGTGGGGGAGGGGGGGGGGTCCAAACGGGTCGAACGAAGTCCGAATGGCCTGAAATCATACGACATAAAAGGGTGAGTGAATTTTGATGTGGTCGAGCAGACAACACATCAGTAGGACGTGTCGTGTGCCCGCAGTCACCGGGAATGCCGTTCTGGTGTCACAAACGGCCAAAACGGGCGTCTAATGGCCAAACTCATAGCGGACGACATCGGATTGACCTGAAATCATAGGACAACAATCCAATTATTATTTTCGACGTGCACACGTAGAAAACACATCAGTCGGATGTGTGTTCTGTGATGTAGGGCTCATTATGATTTCTTTATGTGTTGTGCGTGCTTGATAAACACGCGTGGGGGGGGGGGGGTCCAAACGGGCCGAACAAAGTCCGAATGGCCTAAAATCAGACGATATCAAAGGTTGAGTGAATTGTGATGTGGTCGAGCAGACGACACGTCAATCAGATGTGCCGTGTGCCTGCAGTCACTAGGAAAGCCATTCTGGTGTCATAAACGGCCAAAACGGGCGTCTAACGCTCAAACTCATAGCGGACGACATCGGATTGACCTGAAATCATAGGACAACCATCCAATTATTACTCGCGACATGTATGCGCATACGTCATGTCAATCGTACATGCATTTTTCACCGTAGGCTCATTATGCGTTCTGTAAGTGTTGTGCGCGCTTGATAAACGCGCTTGGGGGGTCCAAACGGGCCGAATGAAGTCCGAATGGCCTGAAATCAGACGACATCAAAGGGTGAGTGAATTGTGATGTGGTCGAGCAGACGGCACGTCAATCGGACGTGCCCTGCGCCCGCGGTCCCCAGGAACGCACAACAATCCAATTATTATTCGCGACGTGCACGCGCTGACGGCATGTCAATCGAACGTGCGGTCTGCGCCGTAGGGCTCATTATGCGTTCTTTAAGTGTTGCACGCGCTTGATAAACGCACGTGGGGGGATCCAAATAGGCCGAACAAAGTCCTAATGGCCTTAAATCAGACGACATCAAAGGGTGAGTGAATTGTGATGTGGTCGAGCAGACGGCACGTCAATCGGACGTGCCGTGTTCCCGCGGTCACCGGGAACGCGGTTCTGTTGTCATAAACGGCCAAAACGGGCGTCTAATGGTCAAACACATAGCAGACGACATTAGATTGACCTGAAATCACCGGAAAACAATCCAATTATTATTCGCGACGTGCACGCGCATACGTCACATAAATCTGACGTGTGGTCTGCGCCGTAGGGCTCATTATGCGTTCTTTAAGTGTTGCGCGCGCATGATAAATGCGCATGGGGGGTCCAAACGGGCCAAATGAAGTCCGAATGGCCTGAAATCAGACAAAATCAAAGGGTGAGTGAATTTTAATGTGGTTGAGAAGACATCATTTCAATCGGATGTGCCGTGTGCCCGCGGTCACCGAGAATTCTGTTCTGGTGTCATAAACGGCCAAAACGGGTGTCTAACGGTCAAACTCATAGCGGACGACATCAGATTGACCTGAAATCATAGAACAACAATCCAATTATTATTCGCGACGTGCAAGCATAAAAGGAACCTCAATCAGATGTGCGGTCTGCACCATAGGGCTCATTATGCGTTCTTTAAGTGTTGTGCGCGCTTGATAAACGCCCGTGGGGGGGTCCAAACGGGCCGAACGAAGTCCGAATGGTCTGAAATCAGACGACATCAAAGGGTGAGTAAATTTTAATGTGGTCGAGTAGACAACACGTCAATCGGATGTGCCGTGTGCCCGCGGGCACTGGGAACGCCGTTCTAGTGTCATAAACGGCCAAAACGGGCGTCAAACGGTCAAACTCATAGCGGACGACATCAGATTGACCTGAAATCACTGGAAAACAATCCAATTATTATTCATGACGTGAACGCGCAGACAGTACGTCAATCGGATGTGTGGTCTATGCCGTAGGGCTCATTATGCGTTCTTTAAGTGTTGTGCGCGCTTGATAAACACGTGTGGGGGGTCCAAACAGTCCGAACAATGTCTAAATGGCCTGAAATCAGATGACATCAAAAGGTGAGTGAATTGTGATGTGTTCGAGCAGACGACACGTCAATTGGACGTGCCGTGTGCCCGCGGTCACCGGGAACGCCGTTCTGGTGTCATAAATGGCCAAAACAGGCATCTAACGGTCAAACTCATAGTGGACGATATCGGATTGACCTAAAATCATAGGACAACTATCCAATTATTATTCGCGACGTGCACGCACAGACGAAACATCAATCGGACGTGTGGTCTGCACCGTAGGGCTCATTATGCGTTCTTTAAGTGTTACGCGCGCTTGATAAACGCACTTGGGGGGGGGGGGTCCAAATGGGCCGAACGAAGTCCGAATGGCCTGAAATCAGACTACATCAAAGGGTGAGTGAATTTTGATGTGGTCGAGTAGACGACACGTCAATCGGACTTGCCGTGTGTCCGCTGTCACCGGGAACACCGTTCTGGTGTATTAAACGGCCGAAACGGGCGTCTAACGGTCAAACTCATAGCGTACGACATCCGATTGACCTGAAATCATAGGACAACAATCCAATTATTATTCGCGACGTGCACGCATAGACGACACGTAAGTCGGACGTGCGGTCTGCGCCGTAGGGCTCATTATGCGTTCTTTAAGTGTTGTGCGCGCTTGATAAACGCGCGTGGGGGGGTCCAAACGGGATGAATGAAGTCCGAATGGCCTGAAATCAGACGACATCAAAGGCTGAGTGAATTGTGATGTGGTCGAGCAGACAACACATCAATCGGACGTACCGTATTCCCGAGGTCACTGGGAACACCGTTCTGGTGTCATAAACGGCCAAAACGGGCGTCTAATGGTGAAACTCATAGCGGATGACATCGGATTGACCTGAAATCACAGGACAACTATCCAATTATTTTTCGTGACGTGCACACGCAGACAGCACATCAATCAGACATGTGGTTTGCATTATAGGGCTCATTATGCGTTCTTTAAGTGTTGTGCGCGCTTGATAAACGCGTGTGGGGGGTCCAAACGGGCCGAACGAAGTACGAATGGCCTGAAATCAGATGACATCAAAGAGTGATTGAATTGTGATGTGGTCGAGTAGACGACATGTCAATCGGACGTGCTGTGTACCCGCGGTCACCGGGAATGCCGTTCTGGTGTCATGAACGGCCAAAACGGGTGTCTAACGGTCAAAATCATAGTGAACGACATCAGATTGACCTGAAATCACAGGACAACAATCTAATTAGAACAATAGAATTAATGATTTTAAATTTTTAAAACGGTAATCAAAATTATGTATATTATTTTGAAAATAAAATACTTTAGAACTGTTACAGTAAGTTTGAAGTTAAATATGTTAATTTGTTTTTTAGGTTTTATTTGGTACTAATTGTGTTATTAAATTTTGTTATGCACTTATATGTGGTGATGGATGCGGAGCATGGAAGATGAAAACCGAGATTTATTTGGGTATATATTAATGTATAATTGAATTTTTTTTAAAAAAAAATTAAATTTTTATAGCGGCCGCCAAATGGCGGTCGCTGATAGCAACAACGATGGGGAAAAAGCGGCCGCCGTTTGGCAGACTCTAGGCGGCCGCTATAGACCTTTAGAGACGGCTTTTGGCAGTCGCTAAAGTTCATTCTTGTACTAGTGTTTTAATCATTTTTTTTCAAATGATGGATGAACCAAAACCTTTGATTTTTAGATATTCATCATTTCCAAATGTCATTGTGCCTCCTCTAAAATCATTTACATTTTTTAACTACATCAAGTATCCTGTCATATGAGAAGAAAAACCACTATAAACTATCCATTTTCATTCTCCTTTGGTGGAATTCATTGCAGTTTCAACAACAAGATATTTTTATACTTTATTTTCTTTCTTCACTTAAATCTTGTGAAAAATGTTATGAATATTATGTTGTGCTGGTAACAAAACAAAAAAACCTTTATCAATGTTTATAGGTTTTTCACATCTTTTAAAAATAGTTTCTATGGGATGGAACTTATATTCAATCTTTATTATCCCCTTTTAGACTTATTCACAGAAATTTCCTCAGCCTTATTTATTTGGTGAGATTTAATCCCCCTCAATAATTTCCTTTTATAACCTGTAGAGTAATAGTAATTTTGTTGGTTGAACCAACACAAATTTTTTGTATGTACTAATCCACCATAATACTAGCAATAGCTATAAAATGAGTATTTTTCTCTAAAACTTCCATGATGGAAATAATTATGGACCGATTTTTCGACCACCATCTATTCTTTTTCAATCAGACGATACTTCTTCCTTTCATCTTTCATAGAATCAGAAGTATTTGAAACTATTCTAGATTCAGATGAATCTTTTTTGGACTCCGGATTTTTTGTAACTTCTAAATACTTTACATTGAAGACATACCTAACTTTCCAAACATACTTGTTTTAAAAAAAATCCCATTCTTCTTATCACCCTTTGAAGGTAACTTTTATTTAACCTTATCAGGTTTCTCATTACAAGAACATTCACCAAATTCAGTGATAGAGTCTTGGAAACTTGTACATTTCTCTGAATATTTAGAAAGTTTTTGTTGGAAAAAGTTCTAACTCTTCTTCTTTTTCTTTCATTTTCACTACCAAATGCTCATTACGATTATATTATTCATAAATAGATTTCTTTAATTCATCAATATCATTCGGAAGATTTTATTTCTCATTATAAAATTAATCTTGATTTCTCATTGAAGATATTCATCTTCCAACTTTTTTTCTTTTAAGGCCTTCTGATCTTTATCAAAAATTCTTTCAATTCTTATTTCAAATGTATTTCAAGTTGATTTTTTTCTTCTTCAGAACTACTGCTTTCGAATTCCTCATCATTAACTATTCCAATAAAAGTATTTTCAATACCATTCTCAACTTATTTTTTAGACTCACCAGCACTTCCTTCATATTCTTCATATTTAGATAAGAATCTTATTATTTTGGATTTGAATAATTTCGTTTCTTTCCCTATGGATTTCAATATTTTTTTGTATCCTTGCTTCTTCCTCGATGTTCTTGTATTTCTCTCCTCTTCCTCGCTATCCTCTTCATTATTTCTTTAAGGAAAATTAGCCCCAATGTGACCAATCCCTCCACATTGAAAACATTTCAAGGGAGATTTTGATTTTTATTTCCATATACATATTTTCAGATTTTTAGAAAAAAAGGATAAAATATCATTGGGATTTTTACATACCTTAATCTTAGAGTCCGAATCACCATCTTCTTGTTCAATAAGAATATTCTTTGATTTTTCATTATTTATTTCCTTGAAGGACATTTCCCTATCAAATTTTGTTTTTATCTTCATATCTTTCTCATTTCCCATTTCATAATTAATAACAGTGTTATGAAAATCATCAAGAGATAATGTTTTAGAATCTCTATCTTCCAATGATGTATCTTTTTCATCAGATTTTTCAGGTAGGATTCTCAAGATCATTCCAACATCTATAGAGTCACCCATATTTTCACCAAGACATCTAATAGTACTCACTCTATCATTTACCCTAGTAAAAAAGTCCCTAATAGATTCATGCTCACCCTTTTTCATGTATACATAAATAAATCTCTAGATTTGAAGTTTTTCCTACATTACTTTTGTATTGCCTTCATATATGTTTTTCAAATTATCTAATATAACATTGTCTATAAAAACACATTTCAGTCCTAATAATTCACTTTCTGAAAGTGATGATAATATAAAATAATTTTCCCTTCGATCATTCTTCATATTCTTCTTAACAATAGATGTAAAAGGTGATATATGATCAATGGGATGAAACCCAAATATTGCAACATCAAGAACATCATAATTGATAGACATAAGACAAAGAAACATTATATATTTCCAAATAAGATAATTCTTTCCATAGAAGACCAGAATACATTTACTATTGACATAATTTAAATTCTCTATTAGCATGGAATTAGCAATGGGAACCTCCCTCTAATACCAGTTGAAAGTTCCCAGTCAATGTATTTGTATCACTAAGATGGGGAGGGGAGAATCAATGATACTATTTTTCTGTTATATTTTTTTATCAATTGAAACAACCATCACCTCCTTTTAGATATTTCAATTCCATGCTATAAAAAAATCCAACACACATACCCAGGAACAAAAAACATTACACGGTTCACAATTGAATAAGAATAGCTATGTCCTTGGTATGGTATGAAAATGATATAATACCATAAGATCCACAAGAAATCAATCCATGGATTACAATGAGTAATATATACCCTTACACTCTTGTAGCACTATAAAAAAATCACAATAGTTCATGGCCACCCTCTTCGCCTAAATAGGGTAAAACAACATTTGTGTAACAACTCATATTACATGTGTTTCTTTTCAATTATATAAATGAATTCAATTAAAATACAATTCTTCAAATCCATACCCATAATAAAGGTAAGAACCTCATATCCTTTATTATGAAAACACAGTCTGATTTTCTTGGGTCCAATTATCCAAGTCCTATTTCTCTGAGTATGATTCTTCCAAAACAATTTTCCAGTCCGATTTTCTAATAGAATATAATAGAAATCATTCTACACCACTTCAATTACGAATTATGATAAAACATAGTATAATTATTCCTCAGTATGAGAAACCAAATATGGAAATACTGAAGCTGAATAATCTAGCCTGATACGATGATCATTTGAATAAAATTTTTACTTCTCCATCAAAACCTCTTCAAAAAAAGACCTGTACAAAGAATTCTTCTTCTCTTTAAATAGTAGAGCTTCTATCTCTAATGTGGTGAACCATACTTCGTCTTTAGAAAAAAAATGTACTTTTAACCTTTATAGGAATCCCAATTGATGCTTTGGAATAAATCCCAAAATATTTCCTAGTCACACAAATTCACCCAAATTTTAATTTCCCCAATAATCTCGGGGGAATTTTGACTTCGGTAACTCTTCTCGAAGCATCTTGATTCTTCTTGAAACATCACCTCCTTCTTTGTCTCTTCATATTATTCAACAGACCAATTTAATATTTCAAGTATGATTTTATTAATACGATTTTGTTAATACAAATATCTGTTCAAATTGTCAATGAAAGTGTATGAAGAAATGAATATAATTCTGATTTACTAAATACATTTCTTAGAACCGATTTTAATCAAAATCATTCATTTGAATGTACAACTCCCCCTTGAAAATTCATTTATAAATCTCTTTATCTATTTCACATACCCACTTTAGATTCAAAACATCATCTGGTACTCTTCTCAGGACCCATTTGGAAACCTACAACGTAATTTAACCCATTTGGAAAGGTTTACCACATCATTGATCTCATTCTATCCATATCTTCTCTTGAATCACATGAAAAAAATCTTCATAAAAAATCCAATGCTTGTATCACGACTTCCTTCATGAAATTAAATTCATTTGAGAATAGAAATAGCATTTTTTGACTTAAAATTGAAAGTATTGAAACTTTCCATTCATTCCATATTATTTGTTTTCTTCTCATCCCTAATACTATCTTTTCTGAATACAATTTGTCTATGTATAATCATTTATAGATAAAATCATCTTCCATCTGAGTCTGAGTACGATCGAGCTTCATAAAAAAGGTTTATAGCTTGTATGATGTATAATAGGATTCTATGGTAAATCAGTACCATCTCTTCACTCAACACAACCTCTTCAATTGGCACCATCTTTTCAATCAGCACCATAATTTCAATCTAAACCACCAATCAATCATTATTTTTAGGATCAATCAATCTAAAAAAAAATTGACTATATCTCTTTTACCCCACCTTTATTTCATCAAGCATGCATCATAATTTTAACCATTTACTTATGATTTATGAGAAATATGAATCAGAAAAGCATCATTGTAATTAAAAATTAATCATATTCAGGACGACTCTCATTCTCCAACAAAACAAAAAATTCTTTCCCATCATATTCAGAGTCAATAAGATGAATATTTTCTTCAATAAACATATTCTCACTTCTATTATAGACCTATTTAAAGTCTTTTCAAAACCATTTATTCCAAAATAATAACTTCTCATTAGGATAGAATTTTATAGGGAGCTTATTCTATTGAAAACTTGAGTCCGATTCATTACAAAAAATGAGTTCGATTATTTTTAAAAGAAACCTCAATACAATATTAACATAAACCATGTGAGTTTATTTTCTTTCTTCATTTATTTAAAAAAATTATTGAAAACAAAATAAAACACATGAAAATCATTAACTTCATCATCATCATGGTTCTAACATTGTTCCTGTCATGCCCCGGCCCTAGGCTACCCCAAAGCTGGTGCGGTTTCATTGAAAACATGGTGTGTAATTTTTTTTTAAATGAACAGTTGAAATTACACACACATGTTCCACTAGAGAGGATATTTTTGGTTTAGGTCCTAGAGAATCAGATAAAATTACTACAATTCCTTCAAAATTTAACAAAGATCTCTTTATTAGGCAGTCACCAAACAGAAGGAGTCAAATCTTCTAAACTTGTAAAAGAAAGTAGATTGAAAATGTAGGGTGAGCGTACAAATTCCCAGTAAGGATTTTTTAAAATAAAATAATATACCAATTAAAACCTTTTGAAAACATTCCTTTAAATTTTTCCATAAAACATTTTCTTATGGAATGTTATAACACATGTATCATAACATAGAATTTAGTCTAAGAATTATAAGATCACATTTCATGGAATACTAACAGAGTTATAAAGAAACATGATTCAATTATTGGCATGCTCATTCATAATAATAAGTAAGATACATTATAAATTTAATATGATTGACATGTGAATATGAAAGTACAAAATTTATAACTAAGAGTAATACTTGATCAGTGTTGCACATAAAAATAATAACATCGATTTCATCCATTACAATTGTGAAACATACACTGGCTAGTAAATCTCTGATTGATGAATAATTAATAATCATTAATATTTTACTTTTTATGATTCTCATAAACATAATCTCTTTAACCAAGAATATTCTACTATTCTAATATTAATTTGGTTCAATAAATTACATAGCAATAATGAGGAAAGATAATATGCGAGATTACGTCAAGGCCTCGGCAAAGACGTCTAATGATTAAGGACTCAGGAAAAATCCATAAATCATAAATTTTTCAAGGCCTTGTGCCAAGACCTTAGTCTGTCTCCTGAGACCTACCGATGTAATGAGGGGATACAGTGGGCCCCACCCAATAGTACATTATTAAAATGCATTCCTTGTTTATATAAATCAAAGTGATCATACCACTTTGATTTATTTAATTACTTATCACTTATTATTCCAAATGTCACATATTACTAGATTTTTTATTTCATATTATTCAATGTGTCCCACAACACCTTGAATAATTTACATTCTTTATTCCATAAAATTCCATTTATTTTGCATTTTCAAAGACAAAGTGAATCATGAAAGTGTTAATAACAATATTATTATGGATATGAAAATATATGACGTGTATGATAATAAGATTATAGCATATGTGATGACAACTATAGCACAAAAAGAAATTCATGTTTCGATACATAAAATGAGAACCCTAAATTCTAAATTCTTATTAATAAAATAAATAATGGAAATTCATCATGGATTGGATGCATAAAAAATTTAAATGTAAACCAAATATTTCATGTGGGGTATTAAACACATAAATTTCCAAACATTTATAATTTTTATGCATATTTATATCATTTCACAAGGGTACACAAAATGTTAAAAATGAAAAGCATCAAATTAAACCATACCTAATACCATTTATTATTTATGAAAATTAGTGATTCATACAAATGTATATAATTGTAGGAAACCCAAAAAATTTACTTATGAATTCTCCATGATTTCTAAATCATTAGGGTTTAGTTTTGTGTAAAATTGTTCTTACAAAATGGTGTATATAAAGAATTGTATAAAAACATTTCATATTTCAAAAACCACATTTTCACTTCATTCTTATGAATCTTGGAAATTATAAATTATATTTAGAATCCAAATTTACTTTTACACACACACACAGATATATATAAATGTATAACTGATTATACAATATATGTTTAAGGGTCTTACACAAAGAATAAATGACACTAATTTTTTTTTAAATATGTTTGGGGTGTTAGTTAAAACAAGGGTTCATTAATTTCAATATGATTCATAATATAATAACGACTTGGTTATGAAATACACACACACAAAAATATATATATATATATATATATATATATATATGATTATAAATATACACATTGACACACATACACATAGAGATATATTTATCAAACACATAATAACTCCAAACCTTGCTCGATAGAGGGTTATGAATAAATTTATGATTGAGAATTTACAATGTATGAACTTTTCTCAAGTATTGGAATAAGGTCTTAGCACAAGGCCATGAAAAAATTACGTTTTATGGATTTTGGTTGAGGCCTTAATCATTAGATGTCTTGGCTGAGGCCTTGAGGCAGTTTTTCATATGCACTTTCCACATTATGAGTATTTTATTTAATTAACCAAAAGAATATTCAACTAGTAGAATATTCATGGCTATAGATCTTATGTTTATGATAATTAGAAGAGGTAAAAGCTTATGGATTATTAATTATTCAGCACTCATAGATTTATTATCCAGTGTATGTTTCACAGTAGTAAAGGATGAAATTGAAGTTATTATTTTTATGCACAACTCTGATCAAGTATTACTCTTCGTTATAAATTTTTTACTTCTATATTCACATGTCATACCTATTAAAGTTGGATTGTATCTTAATTATTATTCTGAATGATCATGCTTCTAATTGAATCATGTTTCCTTATAACTCTTTTAGTATTCCATAAAATGTGATCTTATAATTCTTCAACTAAATTCTATGTTATGATACATGTCCTACAACATTCCTTAAGAAAATGGTTTAGGGAAAATATTAAAGGAATAATTTCAAAAGGTTTTAATTGGTATATTATGTTATTTTAAAACCCCATAGTGGGAATTCATATGCTCACCCGATGTTTTCAATCTATTTTCTTTTACAGGTTTAGTATATTTGAGTCCCTCTATTTGGTGACTACTTAATAAAGATATTTTTGTTCAGTTTTGAAGGAATTGTAATAATTGTATCGGATTCTCCAAGACCTAAACCAAAATGATCCTCTCTAGTAGAACATGTGTGTGTAATTTCAGCTATTCATTTTATAAAAAAAATGTAAACACCATGTTTCAATGAAACTGCATTGGCTTCGGGGCAGCCTGGGGCCAAAGCGTGTCAGTTCCCCTCCTCAGCAACGATGCTGAACCCCCACCCCTCCGACCTCCCTCTCCCTAGCCCACATCCTCTCCTCACCAGTAACGTACACTACTACATATCTGAGAAAGGGATGTGATGACTTTAATCACCACTAAGCATAAAGTAATGATAAAAGGGGACCTTTATCAGCCCTACCTAAAAGCGCTTAAAAATCACCCCTTTATCAGTGCTAAAAAAATGTTGATAAAGGTATACCCTTTATTAGCTATTTTTTAGTACTGATAAATGCATGACTTATCAATGTTATTATTAACACTGATAAAAGTTTTTTTAAAATAAATCTATTAATTTATATAAAAATATTATATATATATACATAAATAAATTTTATTTGTATACAATAACTAAAAAACACATGTTTATAATTAATAAATATTTTTTAATAATTCAAATATATATAATGTTTAAAAAAGTATATATAGAATTATAATTAAATAAATATGTATTTAAATAATTTTAATACTATAATAATTTTTATTAAATAAATAATATATTTATTATATTTATAATTATATATAAAATACTATATATATATATAATTATAATTATATATATAATTATAATTTTAAATAAAGAAATATATATATTTAAATAAATATATTTTTCCAATGAATTTGTTGATTAAATATATTGATGCCTGAATATAATTGATGTTCAAATATTTTGTATTCATCATGAATGTTCATTTACACATTACACCCGCATTACTATTCATGTTGTTCATATATATGTGATGACTCATTTTTTATGATCTATACATTACTAGGTATATATCTATATCTATATTTTATAATTAGATAAAAAAAATTATAATGATTTTTATAATTATAAATAAATATATATATATATATATGCAAATAATTATTAAATTATAATAACTATATTTATCATACTTATACAGTTATATATTTATATATATATATAAATAATTAAATAAATATGTTTATAAATATATGGGTTTTCTTACTTTAATTAAAACAAGTATCCTCATTTTGTGTTTCAAAAGTATTTAATCACTAATTAGAATTTTCAATGGGTTTTTCATTGAAAGGAATCCTTATATATGATGAGATTTGGTTTCATTATTGTTTTTCAAATATAGAAAACTATTATATTGTAATATATCTCAATATATTTATTTATAGTTATAAATATATATATATATATGTAAATAATAATAAAATTATAAAAAAAAATATTTATTATAATTATAAATTTATAAATATATATACTTGAATAATTATATTTATAAATATATTCAAATAATTATAATTAGAATTCTAAATTATATAGATATATTTAAATAATTATAAAATTATAATAAATATATTAATTATATATATTTATAAAATTATGAATTTAATAAATATTTTACTTATAATTTTATAATTATTAATATATATATATATTTACAAAAATAAATAAATAAATATTTATTATTGCTATAAATAAATAAATAAATATATTTATTTATTATTACTCTAAATAAATATATATTTATTTATTTTAACTATAAATAAATGGATATACATTTCTAATTATTAAATAATTATAAAATTATAACAAATATATAAGAATATATTTCTAAATAAATATAGATATATTTAAATAATTATAAAATCATAATAAATATATTAATTATATATAATTATAAATATAATAAATATATTTATTATAAATTTATAAATATAAATAACTATATATTTATTATATATGTAGATATAAATACATAAATATTTATTTATATTTATTACTATAAATAAATATATATATATTTATTATACATAAAATTATATTTGTAGATATAAATAAATAAATATTTATTTATATTTTTTACTATAAATAAATAAATATAGATTTATTATACATAAAATTTAATAAATATATATAAAAAAATAAATAATTTATTATCATTATAGTTTTATCAGTGCTTATTTTGCACGGATAGAGGCCTGTTTTATAAAAACTTTATATATTAGCACTGATAAAGCATACATTTATTAGTGATTTTTAGCCAGTACTGATAAAAGGTTTACCGACTTTAATAAATAAACTCTAATAGTCTCCTCCTTCTCTTGCACGCCTCAAGTTATAATGAAAGCCGAACGCTACTGCCGACTCCTCCTCCTCCTCGGTCGCTGACTCCTCCTCTTCCTCCTCAGCCGCCGACTCCTCTTCCGACTCTACCACCCCAAATCTATCCTCTACCATGAATCCCTCCTTCACCACTATGAAACCCTCCTCCACTGTGAACCTAACCTCCACTACCAAACCCCATATACTGTGAACCTCACCTCGATTACAGACATCACCTCCTCTATGTGTTGTACCCCACCTCTTACCTAAACCCTTCATTTTTCGTGAACCCACCTCTTCAGCATACCCCACCTATGCCACCGAACCCCACCTCTGCTACGAAGCCCTACTCCTTGGTGAACCCTCCTCCATCACGAACCAAAATCCTCAAGTGTTACCACTGTGAGTATTCTTGTAATTCTCTTAGTATTTCCATTTTATTTCTCAATGTACAATTTTCCATGATCAATTCCATGTCTGTAACTTTTATATTTCTGAAGGATATTGATGAGATTCTAGGGATAGAATATGTTTTCTCAAAATCATAAGGATTGATGAATTTCTGTTGCTGAGTTTTCACTGATCATCAAATTGAGGGGAATCTTAGTGCATTAAATACATATTTCCACCAATGAGATAATGATCAATGAATATTAAAGATTATAACTTGATACATTGCATTAAGTATACAGTCATGGATGTTTTGGGTTTGGATCTAGGATAACTAGGATCAAATATATAGATCCTCATAATAAATTGGGTAAAAGAAGCATGTTCATTTTATAGTAATTAGATTTTTAATAAATATCTTTTTATAATTTTGAGGATTATCATTGTTGACTTCTTAATTTTTTTACACTATATCTTAATTTTCAAAATGTTATTATTTCTAACTGATTTTTAAAATCATTTGATTAATTTTTCATTCCACTAAAAATGAACTACATAACGAAATTTTTTATTGATATACTTGTATTAATAAAAAATTATAATTTCTGATAAATAATAAATTTGAGTGACATGAAAACTGTGAGTCTAGTTTGTGAATACAATTAAAACCCCCCATGTAGTGATGTATCTACTATATCAATTGTTTTCATTGATGGGTGGAATTATATTTTTTTAGGTTGATGATTATGTCTATGTTGGAGAGTTGGATATGAAAACTACTTATGTAAGAAAAATATTCTTGTATCTGGGTAGAATCATAGCCCATTTTTCTAGAGTAATTTTGGATGATTGCGAGAAACATCAGTCAATATGACCTACTATCATGGACAAGTTCCTAGATTTATGTCCCAAAGACTTATCTAGGTTACCAACCAAGGGATCAATCAATTTTATGATTGTATTCTTACCAGGTCTAGGTCATATATCTATTCCATCATATAATATGGATCCAATTTAGCTATGGGATAAGAAGGCTCAATTGAAAATCTTCAAGGTGAAGGGGTTTATATGAATGATTATGTCCCATTGGGGTGCCTTTGTTTTTTCTATAAAAAATGAAATGGATTCTTCAAAATATGTGTGGACTATTATATATTATTCTAAGTAATAGAAATGAACTTATATCCACATTTATGTATTGATGGACTATTTGATCAACATAGAGGTGTTAATGTGTTCTCTAAGACTGATTTGATATCAAGTTATCATAAATTTATGGTGAGGTATTTTGCTATACCACACACTATATTTAGAAGTATGTGTATATTTTATGGGTATCTAGTGATCTCATTCAGTTTTGAAAATAAAATGGTAGAGGTCATGATTGAGGTGACTTGGGTCTTCCATCTTTATTTTGATAATTTTGTAGCCATATTTTTCAATCATCTAATCTTGTATTCCCAGTTGAGGGAGGAAGATTCTCGATATATGGATATCATTTTGAGAAAACTAGTGAAGCATAAACTATATGTGATGATCTAAAAGTGTATGTTTTGGATTGATAATGTACACTTCATTGGGAAATTGATATTAGTGGATATAGTATTTTTTTAACATAAGAAGATCGATGTTATAGTTTATTTAGAGAGGCCAAATAACTGTTTTGAGATCCAATTATTTTTGTGAATTTCTAGTTATTACTAGAGGGTCAACCATAATTCTTCTTGATTGTAATTGCTAGGAAGATCTTAACCAAGAATGTGGTTTGATTCCTATTATTAGATGTTCATGATATATACTTCTAAGATCTGAATGGGAGATTGATAAAAACACCAATATTAACCATAAATGAGTTGGGTAATGAGTATTTCTTATATTTTTATGTAATAGGAGTCATGATTTGAATAGTTCTGGTCCATGATGATCATGTGGTTGATTATAGGTCTAGATAGTAAAGTTAACATAAGAGAAACTCTCCAAATCCTTGTCTATATTTTTAAATAGTGGTGATTTCCATGAGGTGTTATTGGTGTTAAAATTATTGTTATACATTTTGTGAATTAAATAAAGACTGTTTGAAATATATTTAATCACAATGTAAAATGAACCATTGATAGTAGAGAAGGTTTGAGTACCTATAGCTCTTTAACATTGAACTAATGTATATAATTAATAAGGGGAACAATTTTTCTAATGGATTTTATTAGAAGGATCAAGCTTAGGTAGTACATGATTCAAGAATCAATTGAATGATGGTTGCCCACTTCGAAAATATGTGACCTTATGTTCAAAAGTATCATAGACAGGTGACACTTATGTAATTATCTATCACTTATTCACTCATTAGTAGTATTACATGTGTAAACTATAGTGTTAATACTATTTTTTCACGAGATACATGATAGACCTTTTATATATTTATATTTCATAAAATGTTTGTTATTTTTTTCAAGTATTCATTATAATGTGACCCTCTTGGGAATTATGTATTTTTGAAAAATCCTATGGGGATCTCTTAAAACGATTCAAGTGTTTTGAAAATTTTCTTAAAAAATTATATGTGTTCACTATATCCTTTTTTAGTTTTAAATAGCTTTAATATTATTTAAATATTTCGCATTGAATTAGGTTTCATGTCAAGTGTTTGTCAACTCACTTGATTGACTTTAATAATGGGATGTCATTTTTTTGAAAGTATATTTAATGATGGTATCATTTTAAAAAGGGTGTGTTATTTTAAAAAGTAATTTTTGTAAATTGTGGATTTTTTAATGGGATTTCAAGTGTGATTTTATAAATAGTTTTCAATGGAGTTTTGTGTCAACATCTAAGGGGATGTGTCTTAGACAAAAAATTCAATAATAACTATCATTCAAATTTTGAGTTTCCATTTTTTGAAAGGACCTTTTTTGTATTTATTTTGTAAAATATTAAATTTACCAAATCAGATAGGATGGATACAAATAAATAATCTATGTATTCCAATCATTTGAAAACAGAGTATTAAGATATAATGAAAGAGTTCATCAAGTTAGAAAATTATCATGCATATGACCATTCTCAAATCCTTTGTACATGTTTACGTTGTTGTTATTCAAGATAAATTTGTCCAGAGGAGTTGGATGAACACTTGATCTATAATGGAATAGATCGAAGTAATAAATGTATGAATAATCATGGGGAAATAAAAATTGTATCTAGTGACTAGGATATCACTACATTTTATGGATCATCTAATATGATTAAAAGTGTAGAAAATAAAGAATATGGTATCAAGGATGTGATTACAGATGTGAATCATGATGAAGATCATATTTAGGAAATTACAAGGATAGTTGAAGATCAACATCATAATTGGCCAAAATTGTTTTAGAATTTAAAGATTTCTAAAAATACAACATTGTATCATAGTTGTACTAAATATACATCATTTTCATCCATAATGAAGATATATAATTTGAAAGTAGGCAACAAATAGAGTGACACTAGTTTTACACAATTAATTTCTCTTTTGAATGATATACTCCTAGAATATAATGAGCTTCTGAGCCAAAAATATGATTCCAAACAAATGTTATGCTCAATTGGTATGATCTCTGAAAGAATACACACCAGTCATTATGGTTGTATACAATTTATCAAGGACCAAAAATCTCATATAGAATGACCAAAGTGTGGTTATTGTCATTACAAAAAAGTTGATTCTTTTCCTATGAAATTTTAATGGTACTTTACAATCAATATATAGTTTAGGAACCTATATGGAAGTGATGAGACTTTAGGGAAATTAATGTGGTACGAAGACACCATAATTAAAAAATGGGAAACTACATCACCCGACAGACTCTCCTCAATAAAAGAGAATATATCATGAGTATCCTAAATTTAGAAATGATCTGAGAAACCTTCATCTTGAGTTATCTACAACTGGAGTAAACACTTATGGTGTTTAAATAAGAACTCATGGCTAGTTATGTTGGAAAATTTTAACTTTCCATTTTGGTTATGCATGAAACAAAAATACATGATGTTATATATTCATATATCTGGGCCAAAACAATTAGTTAATGATATTGATGTTTATTTGGATCAATTTATTTAGGATTTTAAATTATTGTGGTATTTAAGTGTTACGTAGTATGATGATTACTGAAATGAAAATTTCACATTGAGAAACATACTACACTAGATGATAAATGAATTCTTATTGAATGAAAATTTTCAGGATATAGCATTAAAGGAACTCAATGGTTTCCTACCTAAAAATAAGGTACACAATCAAATAGGTTGAAAAATTCATCGAAAACCCTATTTTGAGAACATCACATATTTCTAACCTTACAACATCAGAATCAATCATGGAAGAAATTAATCGATGGAAGTTCAGAATAATGTACAACCCCATCTCCACTAATAGGTGATCAACTGTTTGGGAAGTAAAATACGTGGAAATGACTTTTGGTGAACCATTTCAAAAAACCATACAAAAACCGATTGAAAAAATAGATCAATTTTTGATGAATTGAGATACTGAAATTTTAGGTAAATCAATAATTTTCTTAATGATATGCATGATGAAAAAATGTATGTGATAGTTGTAGGGTCCTGAAAAATCTGCAAAGGAGAACGATGACCCCCTTTAACTCAAGGGAGATTCTACCTAATTTCCCCTCAAAGGGATGGGAAAATGTGGACAATACTCAAGGATGGAGAAGGAGGAACCGGTCTGCGGACTGGTCTAATGTTAACGACGCATGGTCGGTTCCGCGAAGCATCCCCCCTCCGTGGACCATTGTCGTTCGCGGAATGGAGGCGGAGATCCTATCACGGGTGCGAAGCAGGGCGGGCACCAATCTGGTTCAACGTCATGAACAGCCGGCCCGAACCGCCTCCGCTGTCTTTCGCGAAATGGAGGCGGAGCCCTCGGCAGCCGCGAAGCACTCCCCTCATTCAGTTCGCGTGGGGGAGAAGCGCTCAATGCCCACCACGAGTCGCAGATTGACCAAGTCAGCCGTAAACCGTGTTTTCAGTCATGGACCTCTGCAAAAGGTGTCGCGTGACCGTTTATACATCTCTCTACCCACTCTATAAAAGGAGACCGAGGGGGAAAGTAAAATAGTATTCGGATTCGGAGGAATAGGATTTAGAGGAGATCGATCAGATTCGGGTGGAAGGATTTCGAAGGAAGGCTTAGGATTTTGAAAACATCGATGTTCCAGTTCGTGAACCAGAGAAGGTACAAACCTAGGAATGAACTAATATGGAACCAAAAATGCATAATAATTTGGTGAACCATGAACATAAAATAAAATAAAAATAGAATACCATGAACCATATCTCTTCTGCGGATGCACTCCTCACAGACCAGGGTGTTTATGCCTCTTTTCCGATCCACCGCACCATGTAGCACCCTCTTACTCGGGCGAAGCCTCGACCGACGAACAATCGATCATCGCCAACCTTTTCTGCCTCTACTCATGTGGAACCCTCCGTGTAACAACCTTGTACGTGGGCCGAACCCGAAACCATGAACCCTCTTGGTTCGCCGGATGCCAACCAGTCCGCGGACCCTCCTGGTTCGCGGACGACCTCTCAGTCCGCGGACCATTCTGGTATGTGGACGGCCTCTCAGTTAGCGGAAAACCCTAGTTCGTGGACAACCTCTCTAGCCGCGTAGAACTTCCCAACGCGAAGGGCGCCACTACCCATGCCCATGTGTCGTCCACCGAATCCTTTGTAGTTCCCGTTCCCCGAGCCACATAAGATCCTCTCGATCCGGCTTGATCCTCCGTGACTCCTTCACTGGCCTACTCATCGGCCCCAAGCCGAGGCCTCCACCAGAGCGACCGGATCTGTGTGGTGTAACCCTAAGGCGCATCAGTGTGCCGTTTTGAGTTCTCATACCCACGGTAAGTAGAGGGGAAGCGGTTTCCCCGACCCTTGAGTGGATTCCTGAAGCATTCCTGGGTTCACATTCCCATGGTACTGTGGAGTCTGAGCTTGGGAGTCCCCTTTCTGCCCCTCCACATGTTAATGGATCCTCAGGGGTAGTAAAATACCCATCAGAAGGAAGCCCTCATGCACTGCAAGAGAGGAGATTGGAATATGAGCACACCCTTTCCCTCTCCCACTACGCTTTGTCGCCCTGGGCCTCCTCAGAGTGTAAGCCCCAATCTATCATTATGGGCCGCTCCATGCATAAGCCCCACTCCACTTCTCATGGATGCACCTTTCACGACGTGAACCTCTAGTCCCTGATACCTCTTGTTTCTCACACCGAGCATGACTCAAGTGGGCTTAGAGTAAGAATCAACCATGACATCCTCTTATGGGCCTCCTTAGAGTGTAAGCCCCAATCCATAATCATGGTCCTCCTCAGAGTGTAAGCCCCAATCCATTATTATGTGCCTCCTCAGAGTGTAAGCCACAATCCATCATTATGGGCCTCCTCAGTGTGTAATCCCCAATCCGTCATTATGGGCCTCCTCAGAGTGTAAGCCCCAATCCATCATTATGGGCCTCCTCAGAGTGTATGCCCCAATCAATCACTCTGGGCTACCTCATAGTGTAAGTACCAAGCCAATGCGAACTATGAGGACTTTGATTCCATACCACATGGATACGTAGGAAGCCTTCATGAGGTTCAAGCCCGATCACCAACGAACCCCTGGGTCCACCTTCACGTCGCTTCTCCGATGCTCCCCATTCGAACTATGTGGACTATGATCCTTGTACCCTAGGCAGGGTACGTAGGAAGCCTCCATGAGGTTCAATCCGAACAACCGGTCGATCCTACTATCTTCACATCGGTTCACCGCGCCACTCCTAGTGCCGCATCAATGAGTTCCGACTCCACAGGGTCATTAATCCAACGAGAGATGCTAAACCTCAGGCCTAAATGATTCCGTACCCCCTGTCTCCAGTTGACCATTGCCCACCAAGGTTAAATCTATCGATACTATGTTTGGGTATAAACCAAAGATTCGTGAACATATGAATACATATTAAATCTATAAGAGAGTCCCAGAACATGCAATAATTCCCCCCAAAAGGGTGGGATGAGCCCGACTTCCCATCCTCTCGACCATGTGAGTTCTTAAGAGTCGCTGGTCAGACCATCCGGCGAACGCCTGGCTTTGGAAAGCAGGTCCATGCGTCATCAGATACGGAACCGTTGGGTGTTTCAAGACCGAATACCCCGAAAAAAAATGGTGAACCCGACGTGAATCTTTAACCAAGAATGACAGATTTAAATTAATTCCACTTTGTGCCCCCTTTTACTCTCATGGAGGGACAACCAAGGTCATTAACTATGCATGGGATCAGGAGATGCAGCTTTGACGGGTTTTCTTGTTTGTATTTGTTAAAATATTTTAAAGGTACTACACATAACTCCCTTCGATCTAATGTCGTCCCAAAGGAACTCTCAAGATCGTGCTTCCAACTACGCAATGATAGGACTTCCTCACCTATGGAGGACCCCGTCACCCACCCAGTGTCTTCAATGCTGGGTCTCTGATGCGCTGATCCGAGAGTACCACTTGAACGGTACTCTCCCAATGGTGGAGGCAGCCATGCATGCCCTCCAATCCGCCATGACTCACCAGTCACCTACCCAACATCGACTACAAATGTAGATCCAGACAGCCCTTGTTGTTGTCTACAACAGTTTCGGGAGTCTATCCCCAGAACGGGAAAATGATTTCCTCCCTTATCTTTGGGAGGCGGACGAGGTCGATGTTGAGGACTTCATCTCCACCGAACGGGGGTTCCGCTGTAACACACCGAGATTTTATGAAAAATATTCTTTATAATTTTATTGATGTATTGGTTTGTACGCTACAACAAAGGAGCCTTGCACAACACGCAACCCTGACTTGGCTGCATTACACACAATCGCGACCTTCCTCGATAGCATGTCTTGCACGCAATACCGAGTTTCACTAAACAACGATATGCTATTAAAATATTATTAAAACTAGCCATTATAAATAGTAATAACCACTTTTTTAAATTTTGTAAATTTTTTAAATTTCATCTTTCAAAATGGACTTTATTTTTGGATTCGGAATATCTAAATTAGCTTAGGGTGAAATTTTGGTACTTTTCGGATAACTTTCATTTTATGATGAATAGTGAAAATTACTAAATTTTAATTAAAAACAACCTTTTTAATCAAAATAATTAATAGTGATAAATTATTAATTTGAGTGGTTTTAAAGTATATTTAGAATATATTTTCACAATTTAATACAATTCTGTTCATTGGATGTAATTTCACATTTAAACCAGACATAAACAAGTGTCAATCTTTTGATAGTTATTATCTCTTAAAAACACGCTATTTGTTTTGACGACGGGAGTTAATTTTTAAATTAATTAATGTAACTGAAATGATTTGAATTTGGAAAAATAAACATCATTTTTGAATTCATAATATCAAATATAGCTTAGGCCTAATTTTTGGTATTTTTCTCGAAACTTTCATTTTTTGATGAATAGTGAAACCACTAAGTGGTAGTTAAAAAACTGAATTTTTTCATAAAACTTAATTTTACTGCTTCTGTGAGTGGAATTTCAAAAACTCGAGAGACACGGTTGATATAAGTAATTATAATGTGGTTCAATGAGATGAAAATAATTTTTGGTGAATAGTAACTTTTTACTTTTATTTACCACAGTTAAAAGTAAATAGGGTTGTTAAGGGTAAAAATGATATTATTATTACCCTAACACATGTCTTAATTCTATTGGATAAGTGTAATTCGACCAAAAACAACCTTAGGAACAAAATATGACCATTTAGGTCCACTTGTATTAGATTAGGACATTTATTATCAATTTATTTAAAGAAGGGTTAAAATAGTTAAAATCAATGTTTAATAACTAATGCATTTTTAATATCGTGTTATACATAAGATAAATTCAACTATAAATATTCATTAGAAATCCAAAAATATTTCCTACATAATTGTATTTTATTTGTAATTTTTAGACTTAAAATAATTTAATTTATTTATGATACAATGATGATGCAATAATTATCTTATTAATGAAATATTGACATAATTGATGTTATAAATACCCAAATAATTGTAATTTGAGACTTTTTATGCATTCCAATAATTTTATATGTTAATATGACATGTTATTATTGATTTAATTTAATTTTTTCTAACTAATAATTCTTTTATGATTTTCAAAAAAATCAATTACCAAATATTGTCAAAATTGACATAAAATAGTTTTTAAAATAAATACTATATTATTAATTGTTATTTTATTCCTAAAAATATAAGGTTTGGCCAAATGACTTAGATAAGGTTATATATATAAATAATAAACAACTTGGGGTTCTTTTTTCTTGATATAGTATGATTATTAACCTTATATTGTAAGAAAACAAGAAGACACGGTAAAAGTTAAATTATCTAACTTAAAGATAAATCTAAATGATAAGGTTAAAATTGATACCTAAACTTGTCTAAATTCTATTTTATGAGAGGATGTAGACCCATCCCCACCTTTGCTTCGAAATATATCAATTTAGAGCTATTAAAAACCTGAATTTGACTTTATAATAAAGTAATATTTTTAGTTATTCCAAAGGTGCCCCTCTCCTCCCTTATAAAAGGGCACCTCCTCCCTCTCTTCCTCACACCACTTAGAGCCTTAAATATCCACCAACCCCAGCCAATTTATCTTCTCCACTTCCATTTAAACATCCTAGAGCTTCTGGTCTTCTTCAAAGACCAATTGTAGTGCCCTAAGTGGAGGTCTCAAAGAGGCGCTTCAAAGAAGAGGTAATGTCTGTTACCGATTCTTTCAACTTTATTTCTTCTTCCACTTCTTCTTTTTCTGTTCTTTAATTATGAATTAATAACATCAGTATAAATCATATACTGATATGTTATTATAAGTATGAAACAACCCTATTTCACCATCTATCCATCCTATGGAAAATGAAATCACCATGCGTGCGTACGTACAGAATACCGTCTCCACGCCGTGGTGTAATCTATTTTCCGCCACCACTATACATGGAAGGGTATAATGGTGTAAATAAATAACTATATATGGTTATTGTAAAGTGATATTGATTCTGTAACATAATACATACACTTCAATACAATTCCACGATCATGGGAATGATATCATCGATCGTGCGTACGTACGGACAACCGTCTCCACGACGCGATGAGATTCACTCTCCATGTTAACCATTCAAGAATGATTATAAAGTATATATAATGAATAATAATGAAATAAATGACATAATTAAGCTATTGGATTTATATATACATATACATATATATATAAATATATATATATTTCATCTACTTAATTCCATTCAATTCAATAAGGAAATGAAAACAGCGTTCATGCCTACGTACGGACTACCCTCTCCATGAACGATGTATTTCATTCCTTTTATCGATATATAATATATATGTATATAATGAATATATATTATATATAAATCATGTTTTACATTCTGGAATTATTTAAATCAGGATATAAGTATTAATATCAAGAACGAAGAGTCGAAACACATACGATAAATGAAACGATTTTACCCAAAATGCTCATTAACATGGAATTTAAAAAATAACGGGTAATATAAAGTCATAAGTGAACCATATATGATATCATAACAATGAATATGATTCTTTAATAAGTCAATGACATTATTTAAATCATTATACAGGAGTTTTGGATACATACGAAGCATATCGGACATAAGGTAAGGGATAATTTTGCAAATCTCATTTTTATCCGAGAATTGCTTATTCGTAATTATTTACTAAGGTTATTGCTATCATCCATGTAAATGTTTTATAAAAGTTTATTCATGTATTTTTAAAGTTCTTTTTACCCATTTTTGACTTTTACTACATGGTATGTATGGAATATTTCTTTTACGAGGTACTTTTTGACTTTTTCGGCAAAAGTACAAGAAGAATGTTTTTTAACGTATACTTCATGAAAGGATTTTTACAGTTTTATAAAGCCTTATTTTCATGAAGATTCCTCCAAAAGAATTCATGACTAATTTAAACAAAAAAATTTTCTTTTCAAATTTCATGATATTTTGTGAAAAGAAATTGATTTTGAAGAAGAAATGATATTTTCCTCAAGAATTCATTTCAAGTGTTTTATCAAAACCATTTTCCATCTAAGATGACATTATTTCATATGTGTATGTTTAAAGTATAATGTCTCTATGATTTACATGGTTTCACTTTTCTTATTATGAAATGATATCCATTTATTTTATATGGATTATGTGATGATGGGATGATGTTTATGAAACCCGTTTTATTTATTGGGTTTTTATGAATGATGTATGTTTATTTTGTGGCACAATTAAGAATGATTCATTATGAGATGGGTGGGACCTATATCTCTCTCCAATGCATTGGGTAAAGATTTATATCTCATGAGATAGAAATGGTTGGAACTGTAAGTTAATCTGGTTCAGTGTTACAGGACTGAAATGAGGAGTGAACTTGATTCAGAAAGGGACTTTGTCCACTAAGATGGTCTTGGCAGCAATGCCTTGGCTACTATGGAAATCATGACATGTGCTGAATGGTTGCCACAATTACATGTTTATTCCCCATTTTATCATGGTTGATGTTCTATTATGATATATGCCTTACCTACTTCCACGATATATGTCTTTTCTCAAGATTTTGATGTTTAAATTTCATGTTCAAGTTTTTACTTCCAAATGTTTATGGATTGTTTTATGTTATCTATGTTTGCCCTTACTGAGCATTTGAGCTCACCCTTTTTATGTTTTATTTTCCCCAAGAAGTAAAGAAAGGTTTTAGGTAAGGAAACAAAAAGGGGAAGATCGTTATGGGAGTTGTTGAAGATCTTTCACCACGATTAAAAGATTTTATTCGGAGTTTCCAAAGACACTAAACTATTACAATCCTTGTGTGTCTGTTTTTGTTATGTATTAAGTATTCCGCAAAAGTAATGTATTGTCCATGTATGTTATGATTTGGGTCTCTAAAGTTGGTATCATAGGAAAGGTTTAGTCAACCTTTGGAAACTAGGATGCGAAAACGTTAGTGAGATCCCTAGAGATATTTCTAAGGTATGTCTAGGGATGTCCCTAAGGTTAAGTATACGTATAGGATATAGTCCTAGAACTACGATAACGATCTTAGATTTTAACCTAAGATGTTAGATATTGAGGGTGCTCCCCCATTACAATGTTGTTTTCCCTAGCATGATTTTTTCCTCTCACTCTATTCTTTTTGGGTTTTAGAAAATGGCTGGAAACAGGAAGATTCATGATAATGGAGGATATGACGGACAATAGAATGATATTCTTCATGAGAAACCAAATGAAACGGGATTTTGAAGTCTGAACATCGTTATTATTCCAAATCAGCAATCTCATAATATGATCAATAATCTCAACTTTGGTATGTTTATCGACTTAGATAATAAGAGAAAGATGGAGTTTCATGATGATCATAGAGGAAAGAAAGTTCAATTTCCCTCATGTAAATCATGTGGGAAGAGGAATCAGGGATATTGTTTCAAAGGAACTGGAAGATGCTTTGGTTGTGCAAAATAAGGACACAAAGCCAGTAAGTGCAAAGGAAAAGGCTCAGTTAACACCATGGATGAGGATAATGGTATTGCTACGACATCAACAATGGTTAAATGTTTTAAATGTGGAATGTACATGCATTATGAAAACCAATGCCCTAAGGGAAGGTCTCATGAAGAGAATCAGTATGGTCGTATGGGTAGTATTTATGTTGATGATGATAAAGAAACTACAAATGATATGTGAGATGAAAGAATTGTTGAAGCTCGGTCAATGGTTTAAGAAGGTAGTGGAATGATTACATGTTTATCAAGTGTAATGTTGTATAAGTAATCTCATGGTACTATAGAATAAAGAGACATCTAAGGATTGTTACACTGTTGTCTTTCTATAAGTTTTGAAAGTGTATGATTAATGGTACCAGTAACAGTGAAAGGTTATTCAGATATTTTTGGAAAGCAAATGATATGCACATAATGAAGGGATAAGAATATAATGAGATGTTTGATTGTATTCATGAGCTCATGACTGATAAAAGGAGTAAGTGATATTATGGTTTGAGTATATAGAATTTTTGGGATTTTGGTATATGGAATGTGTTAAAATTTAACAACATTCATGTTTTCACTAAGGTTTAATGGGTATTCATTTTTCAAGAGAATACATGATTGGAATGTGACCAACAATATATATGGGGGATAAATGATGGTATTCACATGCTTGGTTGATATCAATTCAAGTAATTGTTTTCTTTATACTATGAGCTTGGACTGAAGTATTTTAGATAAGCTTAAAGATTGGAATGGATTATGTTGGACATAGTTTAGTATTGTTTAAGGATATAACTTTTTCTGATATTATTGATGGGATATTATAGTAATGTAGTTTTAGAAAAAGGACAACTTGCAGGACGGGCGACCGCCCATCGCTTCGGACAAGGCTGTGGGAATCGAACCCACAACCGAAGTGCGACTGGCCTTTATCTCCTACCACTGGCCTACATGAAGTCCCTGTTTAGTAGAAACTAGTTTTATTATATTAAGTAGTATGATATATGAAGTATAAGTCCATTTTAGGAACCATATATGATTAATCTCACTATAGATGGACTTATGTATTTTTTATTATAACTTTTCTAACCTTTTGTTTGAGACAGATGGAATGACCCATCATTATATCACATGATCTGCTAACACATCACAAATGAAAAATTCAACTTCATTTCTTTAATATATGAACTGGAAATTTTGCAATGAACGACCAATGGTGATACTGTACCAAAATCACGAAATTATTTCTTCTAATTCCAATTTCATCAACTTTAGGGAAATGATCTTGAAAACCAAAAATGTTGTCCTAGTGCTCTTATATCTGATGAATCAGATGGTACCTTAGATCTTCACAAATTTATGGCTTTTTCATTGTTGGATTTTTTATAGCCATGTTCTCTACCACTCTCCATCATAACTTGATGGTTAGATTTTTCTTCAATATCCATATTTTCACCTATGTTCTTCTACATGGAAACCCAGTGATGAGTTAATTTGGGAAACCGTTACGTTTCATACTTTATTTTTTAAAATCCAAGTTTGGGTATTCCTTTTTACGATGTGGGTTTCTATTAAATAAACTTTCAAGTAGTAAACCATTTATAACCCCGACAAATTTCGAGGGTGAAATTCATTTTAAGGGGGGTAGAATGTGACACCTAGAGATTTTATGAAAAATATTCTTTTTAATTATATTGATGTCTTGTGTTGTATGATAAAACAAAGGAGTATTGCACAACACATAACCCTAACTTGGCTGCATTACACACAATCACGACCATCCTTGATAGCTTGTGTTGTACGCAATACCGAGTTTCACTAAACAACAACATGCTATTAAAATATTATTAAAACTAGCTGTTATGAATAGTAATAACCAATTTTTGAAATTTTGTAAATTTTATTTTTCAAAATGGAAATCATTTTTGGATTCAGAATATCAAAATTATCTTAGTGTGAAATTTTGGTACTTTTCAGATAACTTTCATTTTCTGATGAATAGTGAAAATTACTAAATTTTAATTAAAAACAACCTTTTTAATCGAAATAATTAATAGTGATAAATTATTAATTTGAGTGGTTTTAAAGTATATTTAGAATATATTTTTACAATTTAATACAATGTTGTTCATTGGAAGTAATTTCACATTTAAACCAGACATAAACAAGTGTCAATCTTTTGATAGTTATTATCTCTTAAAAACACGCTATTTGTTTTGACGACAAGAATTAATTTTTAAATTACTTAATGTAACTTATATGATTTGAATTTGTTAAAATAAAAATCATTTTTGAATTCATAATATCAAATATAGCTTAGGCCTAATTTTTGGTATTTTTCTGTAAACTTTCATTTTTTGATGAATAGTGAAACCACTAAGTGGTAGTTAAAAAACTGAATTTTTTCATAAAACGTAATTTTACCACTTCTGTGAGTGGAATTTCAAAAATCCGATAAACACGGTTGATGTCAGTAAGTAAAATGTGGTTCAATGAGATGAAAATAATTTTTGGTGAATAGTAACTTTTTACTTTTATTTACCACGGTTAAAAGTAAATAGGGTAGTTAAGGGTAAAAATGATATTATTATTAGCCTAACACATGTCCTAATTCTATTTGATAAGTGTAATTCGACCAAAAACAACCTTAGGAATAACATATGACCATTTTGGTCCACTTGGATTAGATTAGGACATTTATTATCAATTTATTTAAAGAAGGGTTAAAATAGTTAAAATCAAAGTTTAATAACTAATGCATTTTTAATATAGGGTTATACATAAGATAAATTCCACTATAAATATTAATTATGAATCTTAAAATATTTCCTACATAATGGTATTTTATTTGTAAATTTTAGACTTAAAATAATTTAATTTATTTATGATACAATGATGATGTAGTAATTATCTTATTAATGAAATATTGACATAATTGATGTTATAAATACCCAAATAAATGTAATTTGAGACTTTTTATGAATTAAAATAATTTTATATGTTAATATGACATGTTAGTATTGATTTAATTAATTTTTTTTTCGAAATAATCGTTCTGTTATGATTTTCACAAAAATCAATTACCAAATAGTGTCAAAATTGACATAAAATAGTTTTTAAAACAAATACTATATTATTAATTGTTATTTTTTTCCTAAAAATATAAGGTTCGGCCAAATGACTTATATAAGGTTATATATATTAATAATAAACAACTTGGGGTTCGTTTAGCTTGATATAGTAAGCTTATTAACCTTATAGTGTAAGAAAACAAGAAGACAGGGTAAACGTTAAATTATCTAACTAAAAGTTAAATATAAATGATAAGGTTAAAATTGAAACCTAAAATTGTCTAAATTCTATTTTATGAGAGGATTTCGACCCATCCCCACCGTAGCTTTGAAATATATCAATTTTGAGCTATTAAAAAACTGAATTTGACTTTATAATAAAATAATATTTTTAGTTATTCCAAAGGTGCCCCTCTCCTCCCTTATAAAAGGGAACCTCCTCCCTCTCTTCCTCACGCAACTTGGAGCCTTAAAGCTTGAAAAAAACTGGAAAAGTTCTCTTATACACTTCCATAGAAACATCCTAGAGGTTCTGGTCTTCTTCCAAGACCATTTTTAGTGCCCTAAGAGGAGGTCTCAAAGAGGCGCTTTAAAGAAGAGGTAATGTCCGTTACCAATTCTTTCAACTTTATTTATTCTTCCACTTCTTCTTTTTTAGTTATTTCATTTTGAAGTAATAACATAAGTGTAAATAATATACTGATATGTTATTATTAGTATGAAACAACCCTATTTCACCATCTATCCATCCTACGGAAAATGAAATCACCGCGCGTGCGTACGTACAGAATACCGTCTCCACGCCGTGGTGTAATCTATTTTCCACCACCACTATACATGGATGGGTATAATGGTGTAAATAAACAACTATATATGGTTATTGTAAAGTGATATTGATTCTGTAACATTATACATACACTTCAATACAATTCCACGATCATGGGAATGATATCATCGCTCGTGCGTACGTACGGACTACCGTCTCCACGACGCGATGAGATTCACTCTCCATGTTAACCATTCAAGAATGATTATAAAGCATATATAATTAATAATAATGAAATTTATGACATAATGAAGCTAATGTATTTATATATATATATATATATATTATGTACTTAATTCCATTTAATTCAATAAGGAAACGAAAACAGCGTTCATGCGTACGTACGGACTACCATCTCCATGAACGGTGTATTTCATTCCTTTTATCGATCTATAATATATATTTATATAATGAATATATATTATATAAAAATCATGTTTTACATTCTGGAATTATTTATATCAGGATATAAGTAATAATATCAAGAAGGACGAGTCGAAACACATACGATAAATGAAACGATTTTACCCAAAACACTCTTTAACATGGAATTTACAAAAGAACGGGTAATATAAAGTCATAAGTGAACCATATATGATATCATAACAATTAATATGATTATGTAATAAGTCAATGACATTATTTAAATCATTATACAGGAGGTTCGGATACATACGAAGCATATCGGACATAAGGTAAGGGATAATTTTACGAATATCATTTTTATCCGAGAATTGCTTATTCGTAAGTATTTACTGGTGTTATTGCTATAATCCATGTAAATGTTTTATAAAATTGTATTCATTTATGTTTAAAGTCCTTTTTACCCATTTTTTACTTTTACTACATGGTATGTATGGAATCTTTCTTTTACGAGGTACTTTCTAACTTTTCCGGCAAAAGTACGAGAAGAATGTTTTTTAACGTATACGGCATGAAAGGA
The DNA here is from genome assembly GCA_963277665.1 of Viscum album. Classification (NCBI taxonomy): domain Eukaryota; kingdom Viridiplantae; phylum Streptophyta; class Magnoliopsida; order Santalales; family Viscaceae; genus Viscum; species Viscum album. Next base: position 696,676,473 of record OY728128.1, read on the forward strand.
TTTTTACGGTTTTATAAAGCCTTATTTTCATTAAGATTCCTCTAAAATATTTCATGAATATTTTTAACATATTCTTTTTCTTTTAAAATTTCATGACGTTTTGTGAAAAAAAATTGATTTTGAAGAAGAAAGGATATTTTCCTCAGGAATTCATTTCAAGTGTTTTATGAAAACCATTTTCCATCTAAGATGACATTATTTAATATGTGTATGTTTCAAGTATAATGTCTCTATGATTTACATGGTTTCAATTTTCTTATTATGAAATGATATTCATTTCTTTTATATGGATTATGTGATGATGGGATTATGTTTATGAAACCCATGTTATTTATTGGGTTTTTATGAATGATGTATGTTTATTTTGTGGCACAAGTAAGAATGATTTAATTATGAGATGGGTGAGACCTATATCTCCCTAAAATGCATTGGGTAAATATTTGTATCTCATGAGATATACATGGATAGAATGGTAAGTTAATCTGGTTCAGTGTTACAGGACTGAAACGAGGAATGAACTCAATTCAGAAAGGGACTTTGTCCACTAAGATGGTCTTGGCAGCAATGCCTTGCCTACTATGGAAATCAAGAAATGTGCTGAATGGTTTCCACAATTACAAGTTTATTCCCCATTTTATCATGGTTTATGTTCTATTATGATATATGCCTTACGTACTTCCACGATTTATGTCTTTGCTCATGATTTTGATGTTTAAATTTCATGTTCAAGTTTTTGCTTCCAAATGTTTTTGGATTGTTTTATGTTATCTATGTTTGCCCTTATTGAGCATTTGAGCTCACCCTTTTTATGTTTTATTTTCCCCAGGAGGTAAAGAAAGGTTTTAGGTAAGGAAACAAAAAGGGGAAGATCGTTATGGGAGTTGTTGAAGATCTTTCACCATGATTAGAAGATTTTATTCTGAGTTTCCAAAAACACTAAACTATTACAGTCCTTGTGTTTCTGTTTTTGTTATGTATTAAGTATTCCGCAAAAGTAATGTATTGTCCATGTACTTCAAGATTCGAGTCTCTACATACGCTCCAAGGCCCCCACCGACAGACGTCATCAGAGTCACACCGCGATTCAACATCCTCGCTCCGAGGAGGATGTCTCCCTGAGGATTCAGGCCCACACTCCCCGGGATCTGGCCCCTCGGACTGCCCGATGAGGGCGGTGGACGTACAATCAAGGACCGGTTATCACCCTAGTCCCTGAGGAGGAGCTCCGATGCCCCGCCACAAAGACATTCCGGGAAAAGGCACCTATACTTGTCCGCTCCTCCCGATCCCGCCATCCAGACATGGCGGCATCATAAAAGCCGGTGCGCTTCCCCGCAGAGCTCAATCAAGTCCATCGCTCACACAAGATGGTACTTACCAGGCAGGAACCTCTCCCTGCCCAGGGTTGTGAAGCCCACCATCTTGACGTGGTGGCGACCTGGCGCCTGCAGGACCAGCTCCTAGCAGTTGCTTATAATGCCCACCCTCCTTATATGGTGGTGATCAACAATGCACACCACCAAGATATGGAAGTAAATCATAGGCAGGCACATCTCCCCGCTAATAAAGGCCACCAACTCGATACCATGGGAAACCAATATATGTCGGGCCAGCTCCATCTGAATGCAAGTAAAGTCCACCATCCCGATGTGGCGACAAATAGAGAGATAAACCAGCATATCCCGGTACAGGGGCAGATTCGTTCACCTGCCCCGACACAAGAGAATTGTCAGTACCCATTGACCACCAGAGGATCAGAGTAGTATATTCCTACTCCGATACCAGAATGGGCCTTCATACTCGTTCCAGCCAAAGATGTCTCTCGACATATCCTAGAAATTATGGAGGAGCAAGTATCAATCCCAGATCATATCTTGAATACTTTCAAGAATGTAATTTCATTGTCTGCAACAACAAGGACTCAGGCCCATGAGCCCGTCTCCCCAATTGAGGTGACTCATATAAGAGATTAGATAACTGCCTTGGAGTAGATCTGCATCCCTACTTCTGCCCAGGAGGGTCACCAAACATATTCTGCGATGCAAGGGCAACCAGATCGAGCAGCTTCACTCGTTCCAACTGGGGGACACCCATCCATCACAGTGGATGCTCCAGAGAATGCATATATCCCTGATAAAAGTCAAGATGTTCGTTGGTGTATCCTGACAGCATCACGGGACCCAATAAGACAGGGACCCAAAGGTGAAGGCTCTTGTCAACAACAGACGGTCCCCGCTGCCTGCAAAAGAGTGCCCCGAACGCGCCAAAGGCATCCGGAAAATAAAGAAGAAGATCATAAATCTACTCTGCTAGAAGCTGGGGTTCCCAACGCCGCAAAGAATACATCAAAGCCCTAAAAATCTACCCACCCATTACCATATGTTGGGACTGACAATAGTAGTTGCGAAGGCCCTTCCCGCAATGTAGGTACCAGAAGCTCTGAAGGTCCTCCCCAGAGCACCTATGGGGGCTTCCCCTGGGGGCATATAATGATAGATCATGAGAGCTCCTCTTTTGATGCGAGTCATGGAAACCCTCCATGTGAACATAAGATCGAGCAGTAAAAAGGTCCTCCACTTTATGCGGTCCACCCTGAAGTTCCTCCCCGGGGTATACACTGCAATCACTCTCCATGCAGTGGGACTACAGATTAAGATAGTATTCCTCTCTATCATAGTCTCAACTATGGAGGCCCTCCCCGCAGTGACATCTCATCACGACAAGAAGGCCCACCCCTTGTCGTGGCCTGCCCAGAAGGTCCTCCCCATAGATTATGGTGAAACGACAATCCGCGCAGATGGGAATCAGATCACGGTGGTATTCTTCACCCCCTGATAACAGAGGTCCTCCCGTAGAGATGTCAATCAATGAGAAGTCCCTCCCCTCATTGCGGTACATTCTGGAGGCCCTCCACAGGATGTATCCCGCAGATATTCTCCCTGCGGAAGTAGTAATGGTAGTCATTGCCATTGCCGCAGTTGTGATGGTAGTCCTCGCCACCACAACCGCCATTGTGAAGGTCCTCATCACATTGGCCCCACGCAACAAGAAGGTCCTCCCCTTGTCGCAGTGTGTCCTGAAGGTCCTCCCCAGGATGCACATCGAACGTCAAGCCATGATGGTCATCCTCACCATGATGGTACTTGTTGTGAAGGTCCTCCCCGTAACGACGCTATGTTGCCAGACGGTCCTCCTCTTGCTATGACACGCCTTGGAGGTCATCCCCAGGGTGTGCACTACAAAAGATATCTATGCAGTGAAGCATAAAGTAGTAATGGTAGTCCTCACCATTACAGCCACCATTTCGGAGGTCCTCCCAGCGATGACATATCATATCGACAAAAAGGTCCTCCCCCTGCCGAATCATGCACAAAAAATCCCTCGTATGCCGAGGCACTCAGAAAGAGTGGATCAAGCATGTCTGATTCCTAGTTAGTTTCCGACGACATCCTTCTGCAATAAGGAGACGGTCCAGGGCCGTGTTCATCCTTTGAACCACCCCAGAATCGCCCACATAATGATTCAACACGTACCGGTCCCACTACCTCTAACCACATTGGCAGTGAGTGTCTCAGTTGGGCCGACCAGGTAGAGGAGTCACTAGTGAAGGAGTATTCCAATATGCTGCACCTGGGGAAATGATTGGCCAGGGATGATATACCAGTTATGTTTTGGCCTACGACCACCTCTCAGTTCGACATACCCAGAGAGTTGTAGGAAGAATGTGTGCACGACATCCACCAAAATATATGGACAACCCTCCACCGAATGCAATCATGGTTCCTGCCATACGATGGGTATGAAGACCACATCAAGAAAATAGGGGACCTCTTTCATCACATCGACCTAGAAGTTCTTCCTTCAGCACGACAACAGTGACCCGAGAGGCGTAATGGAAACATGGAGATAGCCTGCCTCTGTGCGCTACACCAGCTGCGCCGCCTCATCGGTGATGCTTCGATCAGAGTCCATATCAGGGGATGGGGAGAACATGGAGCTCTACATTTCACTCGGCTCCCCGCCAAGAAGAATCCATTCGGCATGATGTCTTGCAACATCATCACGTCCAGACGATAGTCGAGTGGTCTCTCTATTCAAGAAAGGCTACACACCCAGTAGAGTCAGGCCTTGAGTAAGTTCCAGAAGCGTCAGGCCCAATGGGATCAATCTATTCAAGAACTCCTAAATCCGGCCACCAATAGAGTACAATAGGCCTCTCGCCTAAGAGAGTCCAATCAGCGATCTTTGCTTGCCTCCCCAGAAGGTATAGGTTCACAGAAGAACTCAGCACCAAACCCAGTTCACCCTCGAATGGGGGCACGCAAGATCAGGTAGGTAGCAATAACAGCAGCCACTGACGCAGTCCAGGGTCAACCCCATCCTGCAGGGCTGGGGTCATTTTTAACAACATATTCCCCCAGAAGACTAATAAAACTGGGAAGAGACTCAATGTCCAAGTAACAGAGCCAACCCCAGCCCTCAGGGCTGGGGGAATTATTACCCCCTCAACAACAACCTCCCCCACGAGAGTCAGTATTATCTCGTCTAGGGAGGAAAATCAGAAGAGGAGGTTCCCATCCTATCCCTTCATTTGAATCATCATCCCCTCCAAGATAAAGGCACACCGTAAGGTCGCATCAAAGAACTCTCCACATCACAATTCGTCAAGAAGTCTGAAGGAAATCCCAGGTCATGAAAGGGAAGGTGGGAAGAAGACGCAGAAGATTCTCTTCCCATTTGGAAGATAAAATCCCCTCCACCCCGTGATATGCATTCATCAACTCCATTGAGGATAACCCCATGGGTGACATCGGGGAAAATGCAAATCCGGATGGATTGGGAGACGACGGTTCCAGTCAGGCGGTGACTCACAATGAACCACCAGGTGTGCACACCCAGAATCAGAGGGCCGCCCTAAATATGGACGTCCTTCCAGCCAACCCTCATCCGCCTACAAAGAGAGCTTCCAATAAGGATAAGAATAAGGGATTGGTTACCATTAACCCGCCTCCTTCTCACGACAAAAATGAGCCACTCACGGTCGAAGAGAGATTCACTCGACTGAAAGAGGATATGAAAGAATTAGGGCGGCTTAATGCTGGGCTACTCCAGAGGAACCGCCTTATTGAAAGTGCGTTACAGGTGGAACCACATCATGCACTCCCAGTAAGTACACCTCAAAGACTAAGGTTTGCCCCAAAAAATGAAACACGGTCAGGGCTTCCCTCCAACGAGGCGCCTGGCCCGTCTAACTACTTAAACATAGATTCAGATGAATATCAAGACATCCCTTCACTCAAGAAGCAACCGGAGTGAGTACACCTGAACCCTACGAAGGTGCCACAAATAGCACACGCACCCCTGGTGCAGGCCAATCCAGGTCCTCAGGCAATGCCTCGGGCTACACCTGCACAGGACCAGGCCCAAAAGTATGTAAACCAGGGTCTCACCAACACCATCAAGGCACTAACAGCTCGATTGGAAGTGATGGAAGGTCGACGCGCTATGATACAGCCAGAGAGGAAACCCTACCTGGATTGGGTGAGCAACACACCGCCTCCACCCCATTTTGGGAGCCCTGTATTCCCTATTTTAAATGGATCATGTGATCTGGAAAAACATTTAATGCACTACGCATCCTATTGCGACCCTATGATGGGAACTACGGAGCAACAAGAAGCAGTAAAAATCAGATGCTTCGTATGGACCCTGCAAGGGTCTGCCTTCGTCTGGTATATGAGTCTGCCAGCCCAGTCAATAAAGAGCTGGGAAGACCTTCGGTAGCAATTCCTGTTCCACATCAGCTCAACATTTCCTAAAACAACAGTCGGTGATCTCATGAACTGCAAGTAGAGGAAGAACGAGAGGGTCTTCGATTTCATCACCATATGGAATGGTCTGACCTATTCCCGGAATAGGCCAGTGCCTCAAGATGAGATGCTATCCATATGCATTGATAATCTTTGAGATGAGCTATGAACATTGCTCATACCAGTGGAGTGCACCACTGGCTTTCGCCATCTCTCAGCCATTGCCCAGAGAATTGAGGACTCCCTGCAGTGGACCAATTCGAAGTCTCGAATATCCTCGCAGGCTCCTGCAAAAAGATCCCCTAGAGTTGAAGTGTCCCCTGTCACACTCAAGCCGGCCCCTCTGCCTGCTCCACCGCTCAGGAATCCACCAAATCATCAAGGGCCTCTTGTATATCAGCGGCCACCTCCGCCTAAATGGGACGATCAGTGAGGACTAAAGCAGAACTAGTTTGAGGAATGAAGACAAAAAGTATACTCTCTCTAAGATGATCAAGTCCGCGGATAATTCATTGCCACCATGAACTGGAATTTTCTCCGCCTCTCGGAGCTGAGGAAACCTGAAGAGGTTGTCCTCAATGACAGGCCAGATTACTTCCCCTAAAATCAGATGTTAGGGCATAGTATCCGAGAATACTTCATCTTCAATGTCCTCCTGTAAAGCATGGTAGACTCCGGAGAGTTTGAGCTATGACCACCCCTAGCACATGTGGCATGTATCTCTACCACCGACTCTGACAAAGAGGAGGGGTGGAAGAAAGTCACCAGCAAGCAGGAGTAGAAATTTGACAACTGGATGACTCAGAAGACTATCAACCGAGCCCCGGGCGTACTCTGAGCTCAAATACAGCAGCCGGTGTTTCCGCCAACAGCCCCTAACGCCGCACAACAAACAACATCGGCCTCACAGTCCTCCATGAACCAGTCATCTAGGCATAATCGAAGGAGGAAACAATCGCTAGAGGAGCAATCCGCGATGGGGCCAATGTTAGTCCCGACCATGGTAGATTATATGCCCTCTTATATGGGGCCACAGGCACCGACCCACCAAACAGCACCATTAGGGACAACCGACCAGGTTGACCTATCAGAGAATGAAGAGCCAATCTTTGGTTCTATTAACTTCATCCATCTTATAGAATCATTCCATGATGAATGCTATGGTTATGAACCTGAGTTCCATGCATGAGGAGCCAGGAGGAGGAATCACAGAGGTAGGGGATACCAGGGGAGACGCAGCCGTGGACGAAATCAAACCTACGGTTGGACCCCATCCCAAACCGTTAGTATCGTGGAAACCCATGGGAGAGCCCTTCAATGGAATCAGCAGAAGTAAGAATGCCCTCCACCTCCACAAGCAGCCACTCTGACCCTGTTGTTCTGCGAAACCCACTAGAGGAGAAACACGTGTCTGTCCGCTTAGTGTGCACCAGTTAGAAAAGCAGCTAGGTGAACAGGAACAACTAGATGAGAAGCAGTTCCACACTTTGCACCATCTAGAGGTATACCAAAACTGGATCACATGAGCCTTCAACAAAAAGGTTCATCTTCGGTCATTCTTATAAGGAGAATTAGTGTTGGTCCTCCAGACCCCAATGATACCCGGCAAGAAGCCTCCAAAGCTGGATCCCAAGTCGGAGGGACCATACGTTGTACACAAGGTCTACTCCAATGGAGCATATACCCTGATCTCCATGGACGGACAATTTACAACCGCTCCTACAAATGCGAGATTCTTAAAGAAGTATTTCTCATAATAACTAAATGTGTATTATTCATCATCTGAGCTGCATGATGATAAACTGCCAAGCACCCAATGGTCCAAACCCTTTGACCTTAAACAAAGAACATTCCGTCCTCACAGCATGACGATAATCTACACGGAGTTCATCCGCACCGCATGACGTTAAACTGCGTGGAGTAAGTCATTGCCGCACGACGTTAAACTGCACGGAATCTAATAATATCCCCCATCCTCACCACATGAAGTTAAACTGCACGGAGAACGTCTTCACCGCATGACGTTAAACTGACTGAATAATAAACGTTAAAAATGCGTTCCGCCCCCGTGTACGGACCATACCTGCACGGGGTGTATACGCCGTCCTCACTACATGACATTAAATTGCACAGATTTCAGAGAACTACGTACAGACTAATTCATGCCCTCGATGGATACGCAGTGACGTCGGGATCCCCTATCCTGGCCCAGCCACTCCCAAATAAAAGCTAAAAATGCCTTCTTCCCCCAATGTACGGTCCAGACCTGCATGAGGTGTATCCCTCGTCCTCACCACACGAATTTAAACTACACGGAGAATTGGTTTTAACAATGCCCCTCTCACCCCGTGTATGGACCAGACGTGCACGGGGTGTACTTATTTCAGTGAAGTATATACGTCTTGATTCCTGCCCTCGCAGGATACGTAGTGACGCCGGGATCCACTATCCTGGCCCAGCCACTCCCAAATAAAAGTTAAAAATGCCTGCTTCCCCCTGTGTATGGACCAGACCTGCACGGGGTGTATCTTTCTTCCTCACCACATGACATTAAACTGCACAGATAATAAAAGTTAAAAATAAAATCTCCCCCCATGTATGGACCAGACCTGCATGGGGTGTACTTATTTCAGAGAACTACGTATGGCCTGATTCCTTCCCTCGTAGGATACATAGTGACGCCAGGGATCCCCGTCCTGGCCCAGCCACCTCCAAATGAAATAAAATAGAAATTAGAAAGTTTCCCCTTCCCCCCGTGTATGGACCAGACATGCACGGGGTGTACTTCTTTCAGAGAACTATGTATGGCTTGATTCCTCCCCTCACATGATACGTAGTGATGCCAAGGTTCCCCATCCTAGCCCAGCCCCCTGAATAAAGGAAAAAAATTCCATTTCCCCACGTGTATAGACCATACTGGCATGGGGTGTACTCCTCGTCCTCACTGCACGACATAAAAATGCATGGATAGAAATATTTAAAAATGCTCCCTTTTACCCGTGTATGGGCTGGACCTACACGAGGTGTATTTTTGCGTCCTTGCCGCACAACGTTAAACTCCACGAACAATAATGTTAAAAATTACCCCTTCCCTCCTGTACGGACCAGAATTTCATGGGGTGTATTTTTTGTCCTTACCGCATGACGTTAAACTACACAGAAGTCATCCCTACCGCACAATGTTAAACTGCGCAGACCCCCTTTCCTTTCACGTCAGGTCACCTTCGTCCTTATCTCATGATGTTAAACTACATGGAGTTCGTCCTCAATACATGATGTTAAACTGCACATACTTTGTCGCGACCCACCCAAGACGCATGGCGATGCGAGATGGAGATTCTGCTTTCACATTTGGATGCATCCTCTCCATAAATCAGACTCCACGACTTGGATAATTATGGATCTTCATAACCACTCATGGCCATCATAAGTGGAAAGTCATCGTCCCGTGGACACCTTTGCATGACTATACATACCATTCACTCAGCGGCTCTGCATATTGATAGCCCCTGGCCCGTCTACCAGAGGCAATATTTCCTCGGGCGACACTCTTCCAAGGTCCGTACGCCTACCAGCCTCAGAGCCCCCGTATCACATCTCCCGATCCAAAAATTTATGGAACAGTGGATTACAAGTTCATTCCCCTTTTCACATCCAAGTGTTTCTAGAGTATCCCTATCTGGTTAGCCTATGTGCCCGCCGGTGGTTTACATAGCGACTTGCACATCAAGCCAAGACTGGGGTACTTTGACTCAACAGAAAATTACAGTGAATATGTTTCTTCTATACTCAGACACCATTATCCCCACGTGCCGAACTCTACACTGTGAGCAGTCGTAGATTCTCACAACCATTCATGGCCATCGAAAGTGGGAAGTTATCGACCTGGGGACACCTTTTTACGACTATGCATACCATGCCCTCAACAGGTCTGCATAATGATAGCCCCTGGCTCGTCCATCAAAGGAAATATTTTCTTGGGCGGTACTCTTCCTAGCTCTGTATGCTTACTGGTCTCAGAGCCCCCACACCACACCTCCTGATCTGAGAAAACTCAAAGTTTCATTTTCAACCTTCATCCCCCACCATGCTCCAAGTATATCCGAATATGTTGAGCCAGTTCTCCTTCAAGTGACCGCATAAATAGTCACCCAATGGGCCAAGCTCTATAAACGCTAAACTAGGAGTACCTCATCCTTACTGCACAATGTTAAACTGCATGGAGTTAAGATACACCCCCGCGCGCAAAATAAATTAGTGCTGGGAGCTCTCTATTCTTTAACAGAAACCAGGGCCGAGTATGCCCGACATGTTCAAACATTTCCTTCCCCGATGACAAACTTCGTGGCCCAGACAATTGTGGATCTTCATAACCATTCATGTCCATCGAAAGTGGAAAGTCATCAACCCGAAGACACCTTTGCATGACTATGCATACTATTCCCTCAGCAGCTCTGCATAATGATAGCCCCTGGCTCGTTCATCAAAGGCAAGATTTCCTCGGGCGATACTCCTCCTAGATCCGTATGCTTACCGGCCTCAGAGCCTCCGTGACATCTCTCCTGATCCAAGAAGCCCTGAAACCATGATTTACACCATCAACCCCCCTCCATGTCTTGGACATGCCAGGATACTCGGGCCCAGTTAAATTTTAATCAAGAGCGGCATTTTTAACTACGTCCTTACCACGTGACATTAAACTGCATAGTCAATCGTCATTGATGCACGACGTTAAACTGCACATCATTGGCCAAAGAAAGAAAAATTCCCCTCATCCTAACTGTATGACGTTAAAATGAACAAAATCCTTTAATAATTCCATTCTTCATTACCGCATGACGCTAAACTTCACGGTCAAACCCGCCAAGGGTTCAGTAAGGAACAAAGGCTTTTCTCTGTCCTTCAGTGCACGGGTCAGACCGACACAAGCCATCGTCTCACACCAGCATGAGAAGTAATGACTTCACCCATTCCCAGGATACTTATCCTAGAAACTCCTCTTGTATCTAGGCGCCCTCTCCTCATAAACCATACTATGTACTCAGAAAAAGACGAACTCTCATAAGCCTCCCCTGGTGGTCTCGAATCTCAACTTCCCTGAAGCTGCTTGGCGATCGAGGGAATACAATCATTGACCTAAGGACACCTTTGAATGACTATGCATACGATGACCTCAGTGGCTCTACATATTGATCACCCCTAGACCGTCTACCAAAGGCAGGATTTCCTTAGGCAATTCTTCTCTCCGTACGCCTCTTGGCCACCGAGCCCCCCATGTCTATCCTAGGATTCGGAAACCCTCTGAGTTACAGTTTACCAACCTCTTTCACAACCCTGTCTAAATTTTGTGGAAGGTCTCTGACAAGATTACTGAGGACCAAAAGAAGTCATTCCATTCTAGATGATGTCCCATCTTCAAGACTTTAAACTGCGCCAAGCCCCAACCATCCTTTATGCTAGATAAATGCGTAGGACAAGAACCTTGCTTCCACACTCCTAATTGATACAGATGATCTCAAAACCTTTCAGATATCACATACCCTTTCCAAGCCACCCTCGGTGGTTTTCATAATTTTCCAATCCACCCATGGTGGTTTCCATAAGTTGGACTTTCATGAAGTCCTATGGCCATCAAAAATGGAGAGTCATTGACTTATGGACACCTTTGCATGACTATTCATACCATGCCCTCAGCGGCTCTGCATATTGATCGCCCTTGGAATATCTACCAAAGGCAATACTTCCTTATGTAAATGCTCCTCCCACCTCTGCATGCCGACACGACTCCAATGCCTTGAGACATGCCCTTCATGTCGTTCAAATTAAAACACACTCCCTCCAAATTCGTCTGAAGGACACCGAGACATCTTTTAATCAACCAAACCCCATTGGGGCCCTTGACCCGCCATATTTGGTCAAAGCTGTTCGACCTAAAACATCAGTAATGACAGTCTTGATGGCGGGACTTTAAACCGCCCAAGAAAAGAGGCACAAATCCTGTTAGGCCGAAAACCCAAAAGGGATACCTAAGCAAAAGTCTGGCCATACACGCTGGGTCCACACCAAATGAGCCCAGAAAAAACTAGGGTATGAAAAGAAGAGACAAAACGTTTGTAGGGATTTTCTATAAAACCCTAGCAATAGTCAAACTATGCTCGCTGAGCCCCTTGGCTCAGGATAAATTTAGAGCATTTTTCACTCACTCATTGATTTTCAGGACCACTCTTCATCGGAATAGCCTACCCTTCGTTCCGATCGGACCCCATTCTGATGGGGGGCATTTGTAGGGTCTTGAAAAATTATCAAAGGAGAACGATGACCCCCTTTAACTCAAGGGAGATTCTACCCAATTTCCCCTCAGAGGGATGGGAAAATGTGGACAATAATCAAGGATAGAGGAGGAACCGGTCCGCGCACCGGTATAATGTTAACAACACACGACCGGTTCCTCGAAGCGTCCCCCCTCCACGGACCGTTGTTGTTCGCAGAATAGAGGCGGAGATCCTTCGCGGGCGCGAAGCAGGGTAGGCGCCAATATGGTTCACCGTAATGAACCGCCCCAGCCATGGACCGTGTCAGCCGGCCCGAACCACCATCGCTGTCATTCGCAAAAAGGAGGTGGAACCCTCCATGGCCTTGAAGCACTCCCCTCATTCGGTTCATGGGGGGGGAGAAGCGCTCAATTCCCACCGAGAGTTTCGGATTAACGAAGTCAGTCGTAAAATGGGTTTTTAGTCATGGACCTCTGCAAAAGGTGCCGCGTGACTGCAGATACATATCTTTCCCCACTCTATAAAAGGAGATCGGGGGAAAGGAAAAGAGGATTCTGATTCGGAGGAAGTGTATTCAGAGGAGATCGATCAGAGTCGGGTGGATGGATTTCAAAGGAAGGCTTAGGATTTCACAAACAACGAAGTTACAGTTTGTGAACCAGAGCATGTATAAACCTGGGAACGAACTAATAAGGAACCAAAAATGCATAATAATTTAGTGAACTGTGAACTTAAAATAACATAAAAAGAGATGACACTGAACCATATCCCCTCCACGGATACACTCCTAGTGGTCCAAGGTGTTTATTCCTCTTTTTCAATCCGTCACACCGCATATCACCCTCCTACGCGGGCAAAGCCTCGACTGAAGAACACCCGATCGGTGCCAACCTTGGTCACTGCTTCTCGTGTGGAACCCTCAACGTACCAACCTTCTACGCATGCTGAACCCGAAGCCGCGAACCCTCTTGGTTCGCAGGATGCCAACCAGTCCACAGACCCTCCTGGTTCACGGACGGCCTCTCAGTCCACGGACCATCCTGGTTCTCGGACGGCCTCTCAGTCCGCAGACCACCCTGGTTCGCGGATGGCCTCTCCAGCCGCGCAACACTTCCCTATGGGAAGGGATCCACCACCCATACCCCTGTGTGGTCCATCAAATCCTTCATATTTCTTGTTCCATGAGACACATAAGATCCTCCCGATCCAGCTTGATCCTCCGTGACTCCTTCACTGGCCTACTCATCGGCAACGAGCTAAGGCCTCCACCAGAGCCACCGGATCCGTGTGGTGTAATCCTCAGGCGCATCAGCGCACCGTTTTTAGTTCACATACCCAGGGTAAGTAGAGGCGAAGGGGTTACCCCGACCCTTGAGTAGATTCCTGAAGGATTCTTGGGTTCACATTCCCATGGTAATGTGGAGTCCGAGCTCGGGAGTCCCCTTTCTGCCCCTCCACATGTTAAGGGCTCCTCGGGGGTAGTAAATTACCCATCAGAAGGAATCCATCATGCACTGCAAGAGAGGATATGGGCACAAGAGCACCCCCTTTCCCTCTCCCGCTATGCTTTGTCTCCCTGGGCCTCCTCAGAGTGTAAGCACCAATCTATCATTATGAACCGCTCCATGTGTAAGCCCCACTCCACTTCTCATGGACGCACCTTTCGTGACGTGATCCTCTAGTCCCTCCTACCTATTGTTTCTCACACTGAGCACGACTCACTTGGGCATAGAGTAAGCATCGACCATGATATCCTCTTATGGGCCTCCTTAGAGTGTAATCCCCAATCAATCATTATGGGCCTCCTCAGAGTGTACGCCCCATTCCATCATTATGGGCCTCCTCAGAATGTAATCCCCAATCCATCATTATGGGCCTCCTCAGAGTGTAAGCCGTAATCCATCATTATGGGCATCCTTAGAGTGTAAGCCCCAATCCATCACTCTGGGCTGCCTCAGAGTGTATGTCCCAAGCCAATGCGAACTATGAGGACTTTGATTCCCTACCATAGGGATACGTAGGAAGCCTTCATGAGGTTCAAGCTTGATTAGCAACGGACCCCCCCGGGTCCACCTTCACGTCGGTTCTCCGACGCTCCCCATTCGAACTATGTGGACTTTCATCCCTGTCCCCTAGGCATGGTACGTAGGAAGCCTCCATGAGATTCAAGCCCAACAACGGGTCGATCCTCCCATCTTCACATCTGTTCACCGCGCCACTCCTAGTGCCGCCTCATTGAGGTCCGACTCCACGGGGTCATTAATCCAATGAGGGATGGTAAACCTCAGGCCTAAATGATTCCAAACCCCCTGTGTCCAGTTGACCATTGCCCACCGGGGTTAAATCCATGGATACTATGTTTGGGTATAAACCAAAGATTCGCGAACATATGAATACATCTTAAATCTATATGAGAGTCCCAGAGCAGACAATAATTCCCCCCAAAAGAGTGCGATGAGCCCGACTTCCCATCCTATCGACCAATGTGAGTTCTTAAGAGTCGTTGTTCAGACCGTCTGGCGAATGCCTGCCTTTGGAAAGCAGGTCCACGCGTCATCGGATACAGAACCGTTTGGCTTTTTGAGACCGAAAACACCGAAACAATAGTGTAATCATAATGTTTCTAAGTGAACCATAGTAAAAAAAGTATATAATTATGGGTAGGTTGGGCATGGTTGACACGAGAATACGAGAAGAGATGGTGCTAGTGAAGGGTCAAAATGAACATTGCATCATCCATATTCTTACACTCTTTCCATGAAAGAGAGATATAAGTTTTATAACTTCTGGAATGACGTAAAGTTTACCAAGGGGTATTCATTGAATATCAAAAAAATTCTATCAATGAGCGATTTTATGTTTAAGGGACTAAAATTACATGAATTTCATGTTTTGATGCAAGATCTAATGCATATTTCATTACATTACATTATGTCCAAGAATGTCCATCATACATTAACCAAAATTCGTTTCTTTTTCAAATCTAGATGCAATAATGTTACAGAACCAAAACAAGGGCCGAGTATGGAAAAAGAAATTTCCGTTATATTATGTGAATTGGAAATGATCATTCTGCAAACATTATTTGATATGATAGATCACGTGGGGAGAGATATTTGACTATATGGTCTTATATACTATAGATAGATGTACACCATTGAATGATATATGAAGATTTTGAAAGGGCATGTCAAAAATCAAAGTCATCAAAAGGGTAGTATTGTGGAGTAATATATTATGGAGAAAATTGTTTAATTCTGTACCGAATACCTATCCGGTGTGGAAAACATTGGTTCTACCAAAATCTCATCACACTAGGATGCTTTTCATGGAAAGAATTTATGGAAGAGAAGTTGTCACAGTCAATATTACGGATCATTAGCATGCCCACCATTACCTTTTGCATAACATTTTGGAGGTTTTTTCATATGTTGAAATGCATAATAAAATCCTTATCCAATTGAATCCATCTAGGGATAAATGGTGGATATAAAATGCACATAATAAAAAGTTTATAGGATGGTTTTTGGACTATATTTTTATGGAATCAGATGAAAATATAAATTCAATTTTCGAACAACTTTTATGGCTATCCAAACAACCAAGTATAAATGTATTATCTTAAAATGGTTATGTAATTAATGGTTATAAATTCTATAAAAATGAGAATAATGAAGATTGTACCATGAAAAATAGTGTATTTACACTTGTGGATGAAGCGATGTATGATTCTAGTACTAAGGAGAGAAATCCAATTTACGTTAATATGTCATACTTTTTCATCATTAAATAAATATTGGAGTTACATTATACAACATTTAAAGTTCCTATTTTTCATTGAATGATGGTTGATGATATGAGTGCTGCTAAAATAGATGAATTGGTATTTGTAAAAGTTTATTTCAATAAATAAGGTTATAAAGAAAATCTATTTATAATTGCATCACTGGAAGTACAAGTATTTTATGTTCCAAATCCCACAAACTGAAAGTGGTCAATTGTTCTATTATCGACCAAAACCTCTGATGGGTATAATGAAAATTCAATTAGAATAACCCATTCACTGGGACATCACAATCATTTCATATAAATCCCAATGTAGATAGTATTTTTTATGTTAGAGGATTCTATAATGAAAGGATTTAGATCCTTGATAGTGGTGTCAAATCCCTTCCGTAATTAAAAAAGAAAAAGACAGTTCAATAATCATGTTATATTTTTTTTGTAATATACATTATGTTACACCATATTATTTTCCATTCTCTACTACATTTATGTATTCAAAATTAAATGTTATGCCACTTATGTAGATAATGACTTCGCATGTGTTATTGCTCTCAATCCCAAAGAACAACAAGTCTCTCAACATGATGCTACTCCCAGTGCAGAGGTACAATGACCATCTGCACATGCTAATGCTACTAATCTAGAGGAACATATTGACAATGTTGATTATAGGTAAATGGTTGAAAAAAAGGACCAGAGACGTAGAATAAATAGGAGAATCATAGTTTTACTATGTTAGAAAAAATCATTAAGGCGAAATCCCAATGCATCAAATACAAGGTCAGATGGAATGTGTAAACGAAAATGTAAACCCCAAAAAGTCCATGATTAGCTGATATATGGGAATCATCACTTGGAAACACGTGATGATTGATGTAGATTCATGGTACCACATTGTTCCTTGGATGAAGACATTGATGTGGGAGGAGATTACATTAACATTATGATATCATTTCTTTATTTTACTAAAAAATAAGATAACAAAAGATTGACTTACTATTCATCATCAATTACAGTGTTCATTTATTGAAGATTACTCCCAAAAAATATAGGGATTAATTCTTGAAATAATGATTAATATAATCTTCCAAAAAACTCTAACAAGAAATAATATTAAAGACATTGAAGGGAAAATGAACTCATGCCCACCGCATATCTATACACACCTGATAACCCAAGAAGCGTGTGATGTGTTTACTTTCCATCATGCAGATGTGTCTTTTCAAGTAAATTGTGGATAGTAATACATTGTCTGATGATATATGTATTCATTACATTTATTAGAAATTTATTATTTATGAAATAACAACTGAGTGCTGGAAATAATGTATGAGAAGAAAAACTAGCATACCCTTATCATAAAGAAAGGATGGAGAACACTTCACATGAAAAAAATTGGTACGTATATTAAATCTACTTTAATACTTTTATGTGACATGAAACAACCCCATAATTATGTTCATCTATTTATATGCAAATTATTGACTCCAAATCCAAGTCCACTTCTATCCCACGACATGTGCTATAGAAGGAGGAACATATAAATAAAGACTGGATACTAAGAGATGAAAACTCACAAAAATTGTTGGAAACATGTGTAAGTATAACATTATAAAATTTTGTTTTGTTTTAAATCACTATTACATAACAAAGATCACTTATTATCCTATATTTTCTATCTGACATAGTCATCAGAATCAGCAACACATATACCAATGAACACATACAATTAGTGGCCTTGAAGCGGCTAGAACCGTATGGATGCATCAGAGGTGCATGTTTTAGGGTGACTCCCCAAACATATTTAGAGAAAAAACCATGATTTGGATCATAGTGAATTAATAAAACAAATGGGACAAAGAATATCTACCCTTGATGAAAAATTCTAATAGCATAGAGAAAAGATGGAAAAATTTATGGGGTGAGGCAAGGAGAAGAAGCAACTCAAGGACATCCACCATAGAGATATCCTTCCCAACCCAAACCACCTATGGCGGTAGCCATTCCCATAAAATAGATGTCTTAGATGATTTAATAAATGTTCTAATAAATGTTTCTATGAAATGTGAATCAGACAGACACTAATATTTTTCATATACTGATATTCTGCAGGGTGATAATGACTGTGGTTTTTTAAGCAACACCCATCCATCACCTTGTAGCGATGGAGATGGTGTTCAATATTCAAAAAAACATGCTATATAGAAGACCATTTCAAACAGGTCATTTTTGAGTGTCTATTAGTGTAGAACATGATCCAAGAATAGTGCTACCTATTCCAATTGATGAGGAATATATTTATGTGGTTGAAAAATATATTGTAACATTCATCGCATGATCATCACATCTTGTAAAAAAACCTTCTGACAAATAGGTATTCATTTCCAATTTAAATTTCATGATAAAACATTAATAATTAATTAAAATTTTTCTGAATTGATGAATTTTATTACATATGAAATAGATAAGGGGATAAAACAAAAGACAACCTCAAAACCATCTCAACGATCGACCAACCGATCAAAGAGATCAACCAAAAGCACCATTACCCCGCCAGTTCTATATTTGTACACACTATCATTGAATGTTCATGTGGGTAAAAAGTTAATAGATGGCTATAATCACATAGTTTTTTTTCGAATAAAATATGCACGAAGAGAAAGATCAAGACTTTATTGGCATTGAGAGTGTATATGAATTGGCTAGGAGGCTTAGTTGTAAATGAATAAATGAGCTATGTTTTGATGATTTTATTTTACAAAAGTTGATATATCTTTTTAATTATGAATAAATACATTTCATTTTTTGGTATAAATATATATGAAAAAACAGTTATGGGATTTTATTAGGAAAAAATTCGGACTCATTAGTCCTCACATCCCCTCTATAGAACAAATTGAAATAGATAGAAAAAAGGGATGAAATAGAGGTAGGTATGATCAAATCATTTCAATGAAAACATTTAGATGATAAAATCTATTTAATACAAATAATTTAGGGGTAAAACACTAAAATTTAATCATATCAAATATATTTTCATTTATTTCATTACTTTTTATTTTTGGTGTTTTTAGGCAGTATTGGATGGTCATTATGGTATATTTGTATACACTAAAGATTTATTTACTTGATTCAATGCTTGGATATCCAATAAGGCATCCACACATGATGTAATTTTCTAATTTTTAATACACTGCATCCAACATTTTAGAACTAAACATGATGTTATATAACTTAGATTATCTTTTAATGAGGATTCTGTTATGTTTGGGTGATGCATAACTATCGTGAAAAATAAGGAATGAGGCCAGAGGCTAAGCATAAGGATTAAGACAAGTTCTATTAGAGGATAAGTATCAGGGTGAATATAAGATGATTCAATATCCAAACACATATAAAAAAATTACATATTCTACTCAATGATTCTATAGTGTCTAATACAAACCAATGTAAATGATTGCAGTTATTATGTTTGTAAATTTATGAGAGAGACCATTTTCCATAAAAAACTAACATCCCTAAAAATGTATTTTTTTAATATAATTACTATGCAGTTTAAAATATTTATCAATAATTTTTGTATTTATATTTTTTTAGTACTACTATGAATGTTGAAAAAATGCATATTCATAAAACAATATAGATGTGCTCAGAAAGAATGTGCAACATACCTGATAGAAGTATGTACACATATAGAATGAATATATTCATTACATAGGAGTAGTGGATTGTTTCATATTTAGGTTTAATTTAATGATTTTTAGTATTAGACAATGAAGAACTCATGTCATATATAGGTGGTTCCATTTGTTCGAGTGGGGGTTGATTGCTCGAAAATGATTTTGTTTCTTGGAGATTAGAATTCAAGACAGAAACTCAGAATTCAATATGAAGGTAATGTTTTAATGAATATACTATGATTTTCATTATAATATTATCTATTCCCTACTGAATTAATGTAATCTAAATTAAAATTTTGGCAACTCATACAAACAACGTCTTCTACGAACTTATTGTCCCTAAAAACCTTGTCACCCCTACATTGTCAACATTTATCACTTTCCTTCAAAATAAGGGGAGTTAACATTAAATAAAGTGATAAATGTTGACAGTTCAATGGTTCTATTTTTACCAAGAAATCATTTGGAAAGCCTCGTAAGACACTATGTGTCTAGAATGACTCAAAGTGTGTCTTTTTATATAATTAGTTAATTTTTTCATCATTTTATCTAATATTTGTCAGTTAATTTACTTATATTATCATTGATATCTAACTTTTTTATACTTATTTAGCATATATAGTGATATTTTCATGTTTCTATTATCCTTAGGTTATTAATAATGGATTTATAAATGATATGTCTAAGAATGTTTCGAGTAAATAATAACATAATGAGAGACTCTTATGATCTAGCTATTTATGTTTTCATGTTTCCAAAAGCAGTAGACCTAAAATATTCTATCATGGATCATTATGTTATGAATTTAATATTAATATACTAAGTTTTGATATCAATGTATAAAATATCTGGGTCAATATATTTGGTATCAGAGCAACTGACCTACTAAAAATAGATCAAAAAGAAAAAGTGACCAGTATCACTTGAAGTTTCTATTTTTATTTAAAAATGAAATTATTTTTTGTAAAAAGAACAAGTATCATACTAGAAACTAAGGAAATGAATTTTTATTGTTTTGATACTTTAGGAAAATGATCCCTAATTCATATTTGATATGTACGAATCAACCAAATCTCAATCTGATGCACGATGTGACTAATATGACTAAAAGTGTCCATTATCAATTTAAAATTGACATTTTAGTTCAAGACATGTTACTCCATGAAAATAAATAAAATTAACTAAAATTGTATTTATAATTTAGGATATAAATTCATAAGTTAGTTGTGATGTGCATGAAGCAGTATGACATCACACCGACACACGATGTGACCAGTATGACTCATAATGTGTGTTTCTAATTTGAAATGAAATTTATTTAATTTACACAACTCGTATACTAAAAACCAAGAAAACACATTCATATTGACTTTATAATCTAGGAAAATGATAAATCCATAATTTTTGATTGTTATGAATCATCTGTAACATAATATGATGCATGTTATGTCCGGTATAACTCCAAAGGGTTATTATTTAAAATTGGCATTAATTTTAGTAAAAGAAAAAGTTTCACACTCAAAACGAAGAAAACACATTCAGATTGTTTTAAGATTTTTAGAAAATTATCCATAACTCATTTTTGATGTGTAAGAATGAAATGAACCTCAATATGATTCATGATGACATCGATATGACTCAAAATGCGCGTTTCTAGTTTGAAATAATATTCTAGTAGTAAAAACACAACTAGCATACGGAAAACTTAGCAAACATATTAACATTTTCTTTGATATTTTAAGAAAATAATCTCTTATAATTTGTAACATATAAGAATAATCTACACATCAATATGATGCACGATGCAGCCAGTATAACTCAAAATGTAATTTTTTTCAAATTGACATTAATTTAAGTAAAAACAACAAGTGGCATACTGAAAAAAATGGATTATGATTGTTTTGATATATTTAAAAAATTATATATTAGTCATTTCTGACATGTAGGAATCAAAATCAATATTGTTAAACTTAATGTGTGGTTGGTATACTCAAAGTGTATCTTTTTATTTAATATTGACATTAATTTAAGTAATAAGAAAAAGTGACATATCGAAAAATGAGAAAACACATTTGGACTGTTTTGATATTTTTTGAAAATCATCTATTAGAAATTTTAAACATGTAGGAATTAGCCTAACCTCAATACGATGCATAGTGAGGTTGGTATAACTCAATGTGTCTCTTTTTATTTAAATTTGAAATTAATTTAAGTAAAAACAACAAGTGACATAATGAAAATCAAGAAAATACATTCATATTGATATGATACATTATGAAAATAATCAATCAGTCGTTTTTGATGTGTATAAGTCAACCTCACCTCAATATGATGAAAAATGATTCCGGTATGACTAAATGTGTCCGTTATCTGTTTAAAATTGACCATTTAGTTCAAAACATGTCACTCACTGAAAATGAAGAAAATTTTATTCGTTTGTATTAATAACTTAAGACAATGATTCATAAGTCATTTTCGACGTGTATTAAGTAGTATCACATCAAACCTATGCACGATGCAACTAGAATGACTTATAATTCATGTTTCTTGTTTGAAATGACGTTTAAAAAACACAACTACCATATTGAAAACCGAGCAAACATGTTCAAATTGTTTTGATACTTTAAGAAAATGATCCATCAGTAATTTGTGATAAGTAGAAACTTGATGCACCTAAATAGGACGCACAATGTGGCCGGTATAACTCCAAATCTTTCATTATTTAAAATTGATATTAATATTAGTAAAAGAACAAGTGACATACTCAAAACCAAGAAAACACAATCAGATTATTTTGATATTTTAGGACAATGATCCATAACTCATTTCTGACATGTATAAATCAACCCCACCTCAATAAGACACAAAATGTGACCACTATAACTCCAAATGTGTCATTTTTATTAAATATTGACATTTTATTAATATATTCTTTCATATTAATGATTAATTTATTTCTTTATATTATTACTAACATAATACTTGGTTTCTTATATAAGCGTAATCCATTTCTCGGGTTGACATGATTTGTCCGGTAGTTGATACCATGGGCATACATTTTTGGGATGGGATCATAGACATAAAAAGAAGAAATATTAATGTTTTATAATTTTATTAAATAATTATAAATTTAATTATATAAATGATTTTGTTTTATATATAAATAGCATTGTTTTGTTTGTATATACCATGGGTTGAAATTTTTTTATTCATGATGTAATTTAAATGTATACAACATTGTTTAAAAATATAACATTGTTTCAAATTAAATGTTGTATATAGAATATTAAATTCTTGGTTTTTTCTTTTGGGTGTGTTGTTATATTATCATCCCATTGCAAACAACTTGTCCTTTATCAAACCTATTCATAACACTTATAAAGGGGGCCCCCTTTATCATCACTAATATTAAAAACACTTTTTTAGCACTTTAAAAATCCAATGTTCATACTATTAAATGGAATATGTGTATAAGTGATAGACCCCCCCTTAAAGGTTTCATCATCCTCCTCATAATCACCCTAAATGTATTATTTCTCAATGAAGTAGTTTTCATGTAATTTCTCTTTGTCGTTCTGATTTATTTATATACACAGTGTTTGATTACATTTTATTAATTTGTAAACATCATTCCCTAAATATTTATTGAAATACTTATAAATATTAATTAATAATTTTTATAGTAACTCTTTATCTTACATTGGATTATTTAATATCTAATTTTCATTTGATAATAAATGATTTATGATTCATTTACTATAGTTTGCACTTGTTATCATTATTGCATAATCACAATGTATTTTTATTAAAAAAGTAATGGAGTACATATTTTTCTATTCTAGGATGTTTATTGAAGTTATATGATTTTCCTTTATGATTTATTTATTATTTAATCACAGTATATCTTACTTTTGGATTATGAAACTTCTAATTAGTATAATTTTTTGTAATTTCTATATAGTTTATTTCAAGATTATGAGGGTTTTCCATGAGAGGGTATGAAACCAATATGTTGAAAAGGAAAATTACTCATATGAAAAATAAATGAGGTTAGAAACAATGTTACTGGGCTTCACATCATTTATATGATAATACAAGATTAAAATCGTCCACTTAGGAAACTCATGACATGCTCTAAATTATCTTCATTACTTTTTTATGAAAATTAATTTTAATAAGTCAAAAATTATTCAAATAAAAATCATTAATCCTTTTTGACCATTTTATGTCCTTCTATATTTTATTCTCCCCTCTTAAATGATTTTTTTACCATTTTTATCTTTCAACATGCCCATTAGATAATATCCCCCCCCCTGAGGTTGTTTTGTCTGTGTGTTGCATAATTATAACTGTTTCTACTTATCAGTCCCAAATTTCATTGTTTAGTATAAAAATGTAATTCAATAATTGATATTCTATTATTCTTGTACTAGGTATTGTAATTAGAATAGATTATTCAAATTGTAAGATGAATATTACTCCCTAAGCTTGATTTTGATTAATTATTTTTCAATTTGAGTAATTTTTTTAATTTCATTCACACATGTATGATCCACAATAACATATATTTATAATTTGGAAATTTCATCACATTACATCGAGATTAAAATATTGTGATGTAATATAAATATTCAGAATACCATAATTATAATGTTTCTTAATTATACAAAAATTTATTCTCACTTTCATTTAAACAATTAATAAATCAATATTTGAATTAATATAACTATATTACTCATTCCTTAATTAATTTCATTTTTATAGGAAAATTTTATCATTAATATGATATATTCATTTTTTAGTAACAATTTGTTTTGTTTTATAATAATTTTTTTGGATTGAGACATATGATGTTTGCGCTGTAGAGATAGGGTCTAGAAAGACACATGATGTAACACCCCGAGATTTTATGATAAATATTCTTTTAATTTCATTAATTTCTTGTGTTGTACGCTAAACCAAAAGTAGCTTGCACAACACGCATCCCGGACTTGGCTTGCTTTACATGCAATCACGACCTTCCACGATAGCGTTTGTTGTACGAAATACTGAGTTTCGCTAAACAACGATATGTTATATGAACTACCCATTATGAATAGTATCAACTACATTTTTAATTTTATAACATTATTATTCATCTTACACATTTTCTAGAACATGGTATGAGACCAAAATCAATTTTTCGAGTAAAATAATTATTTTTAAAAAAATGCAGTTTTTCCGCCTTTTGATGGCGCACCCAATTTAAATCTTGTTTTTGAAATGTATATAAGATAAATTTGACAAAATATAATTATTCTTTGGAATCAGGATATAAAAATTTACTTTGGATAAAATTTTCATATTATTCTGATAACTTTCATATTTTAATGAATAGTTAAAACACGCAATATTTTAATTAAAAACATCTTTTTTCATCGCAATAATATATTTAGATAGATTATCTTTTTATTTGGTTTTAAAGTGTAATTAGAATATATTTTTACCATTTAATCCAATTTTGATCATTGTAATTAATTTCACTTTGAAATTGGACATAAACAAGTATCAACCATTTGATAGTTATTGTTTCTTAAAAACACGCTATTTGTTTTGATAACAGGAATTAATTTAAAAATTAATTAATGCCACCTCTATGTTTTTAATTTGGAATAATAGACATAAATTTTAAATTCGGAATATCAAATAATTCTTCAGTTGAATTTTTGGTATTTTTCTGAAAAAACGTCAATTTTCGATGAATAGTGAAACCACATAGTGGTAGTTAAAAAAACTGACTTTTTCATTTAAATGAAATTTTACCACTTCTGTGAATTGAATTTCAAAAATACGAGATACATGCTTAATATCAAGGACTAAAATGTGGTTCAATGAGATGGAAATAATTTTTGGTGAATAGTAACTTTTTACTTTTATTTACAACAGTTAAAAGTAAATATGGCAATTAAGGGTACAAATGATATTAATATTACACTAACACATGTCCTAATTCTATTGGATAAGTATAATTCGACCAAAAACAACTTTAGGAATAATAGATGACCATTTAGGTCCACTTGGATTAGATTAGGACATTTATTATTAATTTATTTATGGAATGGTTAAAATAGTTAAAATCAATGTTTAATAACTAAATCATTTTTAATATAGGGTTATACATAAGATAAATTCGACTATAAATATTAATTAGAAATATAAAAATATTTCCTACATAATGGTATTTTAATTTTAATTTTTAGACATTAAATAAGTTAATTTATTTATGACACAATGATGATGCAATAATTACCTTATTAATGAAATATTGACATAATTGATGTTATAAATACCCAAATAAATGTAATTTCAGACTTTTTATGAATTCCAATAATTTTATTTGTTAAAATGACATGTTAGTATTGATTTAATTAACTTTTTTAGAACTAATAATTCTGTTATGAGTTTCACAAAAATCATGTACCAAATTGTGTCAAAATTGACATAAAATAGTTTTTTTAAAAAATATTATATTATTAATTGTTATTTTATTCTTAAAAATATAATTTTCTTCCAAATTACTTAGATAAAGTTATATATATTAATAATAAACAACTTGGGGTTCGTTTGGCTTGTTATAGTAATTTTATTAACCTTATAGTTTAAGAAAACAAGAAGACATGGTAAAAGTAAAATTATTTAACTTAATGTTAAATCTAAATGATATGGTTAAAATAGAAACCTAAACTTGTCTAAATTCTATTGGATGAGATTATTTCGACCCATACCCACATTAGCTACGAAATAAATCAATTTTGAGCTATTAAAAACCGAATATGACTTTATAATAAAATAATATTTTTAGTTTTTCCAAAGGTGCCCCCTCCTCCCTTATAAAAGGGAACCTCCTCCCTCTCTTCCTCACACCACTTTGAGCCTTCAATCTCGTCGAAACCCTGCCAAATTCTCCTCTCAACTTCCCTAGAAACATCCTAGAGGTCCTGGTCTTCTTCAAAGTCCAATTTTAGTTCCCTAAGAGGAGGTCTCAAAGAGGCGCTTCAAAGAAGAGGAAATGTCCGTTACCAATTCTTTCAACTTTATTTCTTCTTCCACTTCTTCTTCTTTAGTTGTTTCATTATGAAGTAATAACATCAGTATCACTCATATAATTATATGTTATTATAATTATGAAACATCCTTATTTCACCATCTATCCATCCTACGGAAAACGAAATCATCGCGCATGCGTACGTACGGAATACTGTCTCCACACCGTGGTCTAATCTGTTTTCCACCACCACCTTACTTGGATGGGTATAATGGTGTAAATAAATAACTATATATGATTATTGTAAATTAATATTGATTCTGAAATAGTATACATACACTTCAATAAAATTCCACGATCATGGAAATGACGTCATCGCTCGTGCATACGTACGGACTACCGTCTCCACGACGTGATGAGATTCATTCTCCATGTTAACCATTCATGAATGATTTTAAAGTATATATAATAAATAATCATGAAATATATGACATAATAATGATACTGGATTTATGTATATATTTTTTTATGTCGTCTACTTAATTCCATTCAATTCAATAAAGAAACGAAAACAATATTCATGCGTACGTACGACCTACTGTCTCCATGAACAGTGTATTTCATTCTATTTATCGATCTATCATATATATATTGGTATATGGTGAATATATATTACATATAAATCATATTTAACATTCTTGAATTAATTAAATGAGGATATAGGTAATAATACTAAGAACAACAAGTCGAAACACGTACGATAAATGAAACGATTTTAACCAAAACGCTGCTTTTACATCGAATTTACAAAAGAACGGGTAATATAAACTCATAAGTGAAATATATATGATATCATAACAATGAATAATATTCTTTAATAAGTCGATGACATTATTTAAATCATTATACAGGAGGTTTAGATACGTACGAAGCATATCGGACCTAAGGTGAGGGATAACTTTTCCAATATCGTTCTTATCCGAGATTGTTTATTCGTAAGTATTTTTTGGGGTTATTGTTATCATCCATGTACATGTTTTCTGAAAGTGTTTTTATTTGTGTTTAATTTCCTATTTACCCATTTTTGAATTTTACTACATGGTATGTATGGAATCTTTCTTTTACGAGGTACTTTTTGACTTTTCTGGCAAAAGTATGAGAAGATTGTTTTTTATAACTTATATGGCACGAACAGATTTTTATGGTTTCATAACGCCTCATTTTCATAAAGCTTCCTAAACAAGTTTGCAAGATTATTTTAAACAAAAACCTTTCCTTTTAAAAGTGCATGACATTTTTTGAAAAGAAAATGATTTTGAAGAAGAAAGTATATTTTCCTCAAGAATTCATTTCAAGTGTTTTATCAAAACCATTTTCCATCTAAGATGACATTATTTCATATGTGTATGTTTCAAGTATAATGTCTCTATGATTTTAATGGTTTCTCTTTTCTTATTATGAAATGATATCCATTTTTTTATAGGGATTATGTGATGATGGGATAATGATTATGAAACCCATTTTATTCGTCAGGTTATTATGAATGATGTATGTTTATTTTGTGGCACAAGTAATAATGATTTAATTATGAGATGGGTGGGACCTATATCTCCCTCCAAGGCATTGGGTAAAGATTTATATCTATGAGATAGACATGGCAGGAATGGTAAGTTAATCTGGTTCAGTGTTACAGGACTGAAGCGAGGAGTGAACTCGATTTAGAAAGGGACTTTGTCCACTATGATGGTTTTGGAAGCAATGCCTTGGCTACTATGGAAATAATGGCATGTGATGAATGGTTTCCACAATTACATGTTTTATTCCAATTAAATTTTATCCTGATTGATGTTCCATAATGATATATTCCTTACGTAATTCCATGATTTATGTCGTTGCCCAAGGTTTTAATGTTTAGATTTCATGTTCAAGTTTTTTCTTTCAAATGTTTATGGATTGTTTTATGTTATCTATGTTTTCCCTTACTGAGCATTTGAGCTCACCCTTTTTATGTTTTATTTTCCCCAGGAAATAAAGAAAGGTTTTAGGTAAGTAAACAAAAAGGGGAAGATCGTTATGAGAGATGTTGAATATCTTTCAACATGATTAGATGTTTATATTCCGAGTTTCCAAAGACACTAAACTATTACGATCCTTGTGTGTCTGTTTTTGTTATGTATTAAGTATTCCGAAAAAGTAATGTATTGTCCATGTACGTCAAGATTCGGGTCTCTACAATTGGTATCAGAGGAAATGTTTAGTTAACCTTTGGAAAATAGGATGCGAAAACGTTAGTGAGATCCCTAGAGATATTTCTATATTATGTCTAGGGATGTCCCTAAGGATAAGTATACGTATAGGATATAGTCCTAGAACTATGGTAACAATCTTAGAATTTAACCTAATATGTTAGATATTGAAGTTAATCCCCCTTTATTATGATTTTTTCCTCTCACACTATTCTTTTTGGGTTTTAGAAAATGGCTAGAAACAAGATGATTCACGATAATAGAGGATATGATGGACAATGGAATGATATTCTTCATGAGCAACCAAATGAAATGGGATTTGGAAGTCCAAACATCATTATGATTCCAAATTGGAAATATCATAATATGATCAATAAACTCAAATTTGGTATGTTTCCTGACTCGGCTAATAGGAGAAAGATGGAGTTTCATGATGATCATAGAGGAAAGAAAATTCAATTTCCCCTATGTAAATCATGTGGGAAGAGGCATCAAGGAGAATGTTTCAAAGGAACTGGAAGTTTCTTTGGTTGTGGAAAAGAAGGACACAAAGCCAGTAAGTGCCAAGGAAAAGGTTCAGTTAACTCCATGGATGAGGATAATGGTATTGCTACAACATCAACAATGGTTAAATGTTTTAAATGTGGAATGTACGGGCAATATGCAAACCAATTCCCTAAGGGAAAGTCTAATGAAGAGAATTAGTATAGTCGTATGGGTATTATTTATGTTGATGATGATGAAGAGACTACAAATAATATGTGAGATGAAAGAATTGTTGAAGCTCGGTCAATGGTTTAAGAAGGTAGTGGAATGATTACATGATTATCAAGTGTAATGTTGTATAAGTAATCTCATGGTACTATGGAATAAAGAGACATTTAAGGATTGTTACACTGTTGTCTTTCCATTAGTATTGAAAGTGTATGATGAATGGTACCAGTAACCATGAAAGGTTATTCATATATTTTTGGAAAGTAGATGATATGCATATAATTAAGGGATACAGAGAAAATTATATGGTTGATAGTATTCATGAGATCATGACCGATATAAGGAGAAGGTTATATCATGGTTTGAGTATATAGAATTTTTAGATTTTGTTATGTGGAATGAGTTAACTTTTGACAGCATTCATGTTTTCACTAAGGTTTAATGGGTAGTCATTTTTCAAGAGAATATATGTTTAAGGTATTCACATGATTGGAATGTGACCAGCAAGATATATGGGGGATAAATGATGGTATTCACATGCTTGGTTGATGACATTTCAAGTAATCATTTTATTTATTCTTTGATCTTGGACTGAAGTATTTTAGATAAAGATTAGAATGGATTATGTTGGACATAAGATAGTATTGTTTAAGGATAGAACATTTTTCGATATTATTGATGGGATGTTATAGTAATGTAGTTTTAGAAAAAGGACAACCTGTAAAACGGGCGACATCCCATCACGTCGGACAAGGCTGTGGGAATTGAACCCACAACCGAAGTGCGACATGACATTATCGCCAACCAATGGCCTACAGGAAGTCCCTATTTAGTAGAAACTAGTTTTATTATATTAAGAAGTATGATATATGAAGTATAAGTCTATTTTAGGAACTATATATGATTAATCTCACTATAGATTGACTTATGTATATTTAATAACTTTTTCTAACCTTTTGTTTGAGACAGATGGAATGACCCATCATTCTATCACATGATCTGCTAACACTTCATTAATAACAAATTCAACTTCATTTCTTTAAGAGATGAAGTGGAAATTGTTCAAGGCACGAACAATAGTGAGATTGTACCAAAATAATGTAAATATTTATTCTAATTCAAATTCTTCAACTTTAGGGAAATGATCTTGAAAACCAACAATGTTGTCCTAGTGCCCTTATATCCGATGAATCAGATGGTACCTTAGATGATCACAAATCTATGGCTTTGTGATTGATGGCTTTTTCGTAGCCATGTTCTCTGTGACTCTCCATCAGAACTTGATGGTTAGATTTTTCTTCCATATCCATATTTTCACCTACATTCTCCTATATGGAAACCCAGTGATGAGTTACTTTTGGTAATCGTTACATTTTATACCTTAGTTTTTAGAATTATGTTTTAGTATTCCTTCTTATGATGTGGGTTTCTATGAATAGTAAATGAATTATAACCCCGACGAATTTCGAGGGTGAAATTCATTTTAAAGGGATAGAATGTAACACCCCGAGATTTTATGAAAACTATTCTTTTAGTTTCATTAATGTCTTGTGTTGTACACTACACCAAAAGGAGCTTGCACAACACGCATCCCTGACTTGTCTTGCATTACACGCAATCGCGACCTTCCACGATAGCGTGTGTTGTACACAATACTGAGTTTCGTTAAACAATGACATGTTATATGAACTACCCGTTATGAATAGTATCAACTAAATTTTGAATTTTATAACATTATTATTCATCTTACACATTTTCTAGAACATGTTATGAGAACAAAATCAATTTTTCGAGTAAAACAAGTATTTTTCAAAAAATGTAGTTTTCTCGCCTTTTGATGGTGCACCCACTTTAAATATTCTTTTTGCCATGTCTATCAGTTCAATTTGAAAAAATAAAATTATTCTTTGGAATCAGGATATAAAAATTTACTTTGGATAAAATTTTCATAATATTCTAAAAACTATCATATTTTAATGAATAGTAAAAACACGCTATATTTTAATTAAAAACAACTTTTTTCATCGCAATAATTTATTTGGATAGATGATATTTTTAATTGGTTTTAAAGTGTAATTAGAATATATTTTTTCCATTTAATCTAATGTTGGTCATTGGAATTAATTTCACTTTGAAATTGGACATAAACAAGTATCAATCTTTTGATAGTTATTGTTTCTTAAAAACACGCTATTTGTTTTGATAACGGGAATTAATTTTCAAATTAAATAATTCCACCTCTATGTTTTGAATTTGGAAAAATAGACATAAATTTTTAATTCGGAATATCAAATAATTCTTAGGCTGAATTTTTGGTATTTTTCTGAAAAACTTCAATTTTCGATGAATAGTGAAACCACTTAGTGGTAGTTAAAGAAACTGGCTTTTTCATTTAAACGAAATTTTACCACTTCTGTGAATTGAATTTCAAAAATCTAAGAGACACGGTTAATATCAAGGAATGAAATATGGTTTAATGAGATGAAAATAATTTTTGGTGAATAGAAACTTTTTACTTTTATTTACCACGGTTAAAAGTAAATAGGGTAATTAAGGGTACAAATGATATTAATATTACCCTAACACATGTCCTAATTCTATTGGATAAGTATAACTCGACCAAAAACAACCTTAGGAATAAAATATGACCATTTAGGCCCACTTGGATTAGATTAGGACATTTATTATTAATTTATTTAAAGAAGGGTTAAAATAGTTAAAATCAAAGTTTAATAACTAAATCATTTTAATATAGGGTTATAAATAAGATAAATTCAACTATAAATATTAATTATAACCCTTAAAATATTTACTACATAATGGTATTTTATTTTTAATTTTTATACGTTAAATAATTTAATTTATTCATGACACAATTATGATGAAGTAATTATCTTATTAATGAAATATTGACATAATTGATGTTATAAATACCCAAATAAATGTAATTTGAGACTTTTTATGAATTAAAATAATTTTTTATGTTAATATGACTTGTTAGTATTTATTTTATTAACTTTTTTAGAACTAATAATTCTGTTATGATTTTCACAAAAATCATGTACCAAATAGTGTCAAAATTGACATAAAATAGTTTTTAAAACAAATATTAAATTATTAATTGTTATTTTATTCTTAAAAATCTACGGTTCGGCCATATGACTTAGATAAGTTTATATACATTAATAATAAATAGCTTGGGATTCTTTTGGCTTGTTATAGTAAGTTTACTAACCATATAGTGTAAGAAAACAAGACGACACAGTAAAAGTAAAATTATTTATCTTAAAATTAAATCTAAATGATAAGGTTAAAATAGAAACCTAAACTTGTTTAAATTATATTGAATGAGAGTATTTAGACCCATACCCACCTTATCTTTGAAATAAATCAATTTGGAGCTATTAAAAACCGAATATGACTTTATAATAAAATAATATTTTTAGTTTTTCCAAAGGTGCCCCCTCCACCCTTATAAAAGGGCACCTCCTCCCTCTATTCCTCACACCACATTGAGACTTCATGCTCGGCCACCCCCTGAAAAATTCTCTTCTACACTTCCCTAGAAACTTCTTAGAGGTCCTGGTCTTCTTCAAAGTCCAATTTTACTGCCCTAAAAGAAGGTCTCAAAGAGGCGCTTCAAAGAAGAGGTAATGTCCGTTACCGATTCTTTCAACTTTATATCTTCTTCCACTTAATCTTCTTTAGTTGTTTCATTATGAAGTAATAACATCAGTATCACTAAAATACTGATATGTTATAATAATTATGAAACAACCCTATTTCACCATCTATCCATCTTACAAAAAACGAAATCACCATGCATGCGTACGTACGGAATACCATCTCCACGACGTGGTGTAATCTATTTTCCACCACCACCATACTTGGATGGGTATAATGGTGTAAATAAATAACATTATATGATTATTGTAATTTGATATTTATTCTGAAATAGTATACATACACTTCAATACAATTCCAAGATCATGGGAATGATGTCATTGTTCGTACGTACGTACGGACTACCATCTCCACGACGCGATGAGATTCATTCCCCATGTTAACCATTCATGAATGATTATAAAGTATATATAATAAATAATAATGAAATATATGAAATAATAATGATACTGGATTTATGTATATATATATATATGTATGTCGTCTACTTAATTCCATTCAATTCAATAAGGAAACGAAAACAGCGGTCATGCGTACGTACGACCTACCGTCTCCATGAACAATGTATTTCATTCCAGTTATTGATCTATCATATATATATTTGTACATGATGAATATATATTACATATAAATCATGTGTTACATTCTGGAATTAAGTAAATCAGGATATAAGTAATAATATTAAGAACAAAAAGTCGAAACACGTATGATAAATGAAACGATTTTACCCAAAACGCTGCTTTTACATCGAATTTACAAAAGAACGGGTAATATAAATTCACAAGTGAACTATATATGATATCATAAAAATGAATATGATTCTTTAATAAGTCAATTACATTATTTAAATCATTATACAGGAGGTTCGAATACGTACGAAGCATATCGGACCTAAGGTAAGGGATAACTTTTCCAATCTCATTCTTATCCGAGATTGTTTATTCATAAGTATTTACTGGGGTTATTGTTATCATCCATGTACATGTTTTATAAAAGTGTATTTATGTATGTTTAATGCCCTATTTAACCATTTTTTATTTTTACTACATGGTTTGTATGGAATCTTTCTTTTACGAGGTACTTTTTTACTTTTCCAGCAAAAGTACGAGAAGAATGTTTTTTAACTTATACGGAACGAATAGATTTTTACGGTTTCATAACGCATCATTTTCATAAATATTACTCTACAAGTTTTCATGATTATTTTCAACAAAAACTTTTACTTTTAAAAGTGAATGATATTTTTTGAAAAGAAAATGATTTTGAAGAAGAAAGGATATTTTCCTCAAGAATCCATTTCAACTGTTTTATCAAAACAATTTTCCGTCTAAGATGACATTATTTTATATGTGTATATTTCAAGTATAATGTCTCTATAATTTACATGGTTTCTATTTTCTTATTATGAAATGATATCCATTTCTTTTATATGTATTATGAGATGATGGGATGATGATTATGAAACCCATTTTATTCGTTGGGTTATTATGAATGATGTATGTTTATTTTGTGGAACAAGTAAGAATGATTTCATTATAAGATGGGTGGGACCTATATCTCCCTAAAATGCATTGGGTAAAGATTTATATCTCATGAGATAGAAATGGCTGTAAGGGTATGTTAATCCAGTTCAGTGTTACAGGACTGAAACAAGGAGTGAACTCGATTCAGAAAGGGACTTTATCCACTATGATGGTCTTGGCAGCAATGCCTTGGCTACTATGGAAATCATGACATGTGCTGAATGGTTTTTACAATTACATGTATTATTCCCATTATATTTTATCATGATTGATGTTCCATTATGATATATGACTTACGTAATTCCATGATTTATGTCTTTGCTCAAGGTTTTAATGTTTAGATTTCATGTTCATGTTTTTTCTTTCAAATGTTTATGGTTTGTTTTATGTTCTCTATATTTTCCCTTACTAAGCATTTGTGATCACCCTTTCTATGTTTCATTTTCCCCAGGAAATAAAGAAAGGTTTTAGGTAAGGAAACAAAAAGGGGAAGATCGTTATGGGAGATGTTGAAGATCTTTAAACATGATTAGATGTTTATATTCTGAGTTTCCAAAGACACTAAACTATTACGATCCTTGTGTGTCTGTTTTTGTTATGTATTAATTATTCCGCAAAATTATTGTATTTCCATGTACGTCAAGCTTCGGGTCTCTACACATGCCTTCAGCCTTCCTATTCTACAATTCCATGTATATGTAAAAGTGAAAAAATGAATGTTTCAGGTGGAATTTTGTGGGAAATTATTATTACTTCACTGGGGAGCTCAAAATCATGGTATAAGTTTTTTCAAGTTTACATGAAATTGTATTTGAAGTATTTATGGTTAATTCCAAGAAGATATTGTGTATATTCTTTTGTAATACATTACCATCATTCATTCTTGATATGTTTCTTTGAAGGAATTAATTTGAATACCCTTACATTCATGTTATTATATGGGATCATGATTTTCATAACATTGGAAATGGGTGGATATACTCATTGTCGATTTTTTTGCTCACAAAACTCTTAGTTTCATTCCATGGTTACAATTTATTCTTTTAATCTCATTATTTCATTCCATGTTTACTATTTATTCTATTAATTTTTTTAATTCATACTCTACAATATATTTTTAAAAATAAAAAAATCAAATCATCTATGATTTTACGAGGGGAAGTACTAGTTACTATAATTTAAGAATTGATTAATTTTTTCAAAGACATGTTATGTTATAAATATATATATATAATAAATCAAAAAATATACTTTTTTTTACTTATAAAAAAATTTTAAATAAAATTTCAATTTTTTTAATATTTTAGTCAAAATATCACTTTAGTTAGTTAAATTAAAAAATTTGTTTTCTTCACCTATTGAAATTATATCCATAAAATATAAATTTTATTTTAGATCAATATTATTATACTATGTAATAATTTGACTATCGGTTTTTGGAAATAAATGTATGATTACTATGATTAATATTAACGACCATGATAATGATAAAAATATTATTTTTGAATTTTTTTATTAATGTGTTGTAACATTTAACTAATATATTAGATTGGTATATTTAAAATAATTACACAATAATTATCTATAAAACATATTTAATTTTGTTAATAGACATTTTATTATTAATCAATTCTTATAATATTAAGAAAAAATAGTTATATATATCATTTTTCTATAAAAAATAGTTTTCCAATATATAAACGGTTTTATTTTAAATTTTGGTTTTATCATGATTATAAATTTTGTTGGGAAAAAATCCCTCAAGGTAACTTTGCAGTATTTTTGGGTTGATTGGGTTTGTTGACAAAGCAGGTTTTCATTGATATTTGTCGAGTTCCCAAGAAGTTGTTGACAATCCTTGTTGACAAAGAACGATGACAAAGGAAAGGACGATCTGGAGACGGTACAAAAGAGCAGTACAAGGTGGCGCCGTTTTCCAGTGTTTGCCAAATTTTTGGGGTCCAAAAATTGGAGTTTGGTGAGCATCGAAAAAATAGGATTTCCATGAAGAGCATAATTTAATATGTCAAAGGCATGCATTTTGCGAAGATGGGATTCATGGATTGGATTTTGCGAAGGCTAGAAAAATGGAGGCAGTGATGCTTCGCGATTACGTCAAAGCTTCACGGACGGCAGAGTTGAAGCGCATCATGGCGGTGAAGGGCTTTGCGAGGGAGATTCGCAGCGAAGTAGCGAAGGTATGTTGACGGTGATTCTTCGTGACTACGTCAAGCTTCGCGAACGACAAATGTCCGTGGTGCTTCACGATTTGGACAGAATTCCAGCGGAATCTTTGGAGCTTCGCGATTTGAGATGACGTGGAGTTGACTTTAGGCGGAAGGGACGAGGGTCGGTGGAATTTCCTATAAATAGAGGCCGGCCCCCTCGAGAGAAGTAGAGATAATTTTCAGAGAAAATCTATTGCTCTCGGTTCGTAGAGGTGGTTCGCGAAGGTAGTGTGCTTCGTGAAAGGGGAGCTTCGTGGCAGCTATTCTAGATCCGCGAAAGGCTTGTGTCCCGCGTTGGCTCAGTGAGCTTCGTGGAGAGGCAGGAGCTCCGCGACGGCCTAAGAATTGCGAAGGTCTGTGCATCGCGAGAGTGATTTGCGATAGAGCTTCACGAAAAGGCAGGAGCTTCGCGAAGGCTTGTTTGAGCTTCGCGAAATTGGGAGCTTCGCGAAGTAAGGTGCTTTGCAAAGGTGTTTCCAAAAGGAATTGCCCAGTGTTCAGAGGCAAAGTGGTATTCATCAGTGGATGAAAGTTGGACTATAACAGAGCATCCATCATCAGTTAAGGATGCGTGCATTCATGCAAATGAAGAGACCTACAGGTCTATAAACTGTGAGTGAATCCCTTCACAGAGCAGTGAGCTTAGGAAGAGGAAAAAGGTGATCCTCTCCACCCGGTAGTGATCCAGAGAGAGAGAAATAGGGAGTGACCCTTGGGAAAGTAGTGAGATGACCCTAAACTTTGTAAAGGTAGTGAGCTTGGGCATAGAAGTGATCTAGCCCGAACTTTGTAATCCACATCTAGTGAAGTTTAGTGGAATTGGTATGACCGACAACTTGTTGGCGTATGCTCCTTGGACGTAGCCCTTTGTGGTGAACCAAGTAAAATTGATGTGTCCTGTGCATTCT
Source organism: Viscum album (assembly GCA_963277665.1). Taxonomy (NCBI): domain Eukaryota; kingdom Viridiplantae; phylum Streptophyta; class Magnoliopsida; order Santalales; family Viscaceae; genus Viscum; species Viscum album. The sequence continues at coordinate 696,714,348 of OY728128.1, forward strand.
TTACTTTCTGTTTACTTTGTACAATAGGAAAGAGAGAGAAGACTGTTTTTCTTAACAGTGAAACAAGATCAGAACGGGCGTTAATTTTTAATCAGTCATACCCTGATTCACCCCCCCTCTCAGGGTATTCAGCCTTGTGGACCTAACAATTTGTATCAGAGGAAAGTTGACAGTTGGTCTTCTCTCAAATGGAGGTCACTAATCATAGAGGGATTCCAATCTTCGACGGATGTAATTTTCAGATATGGAAGAATCGAATGCAACACTATTTCTGATCTTTGGGAATGGATGTGTTTTCCACAGCTATGCATGGCATCACAGCTGATATTACTAGTGGTGCATTATCAGAAGATGAGCACAAAGAGTTGGATGCTGATTCCAAAGCAATCAATGCCTTTGGGGAGCCCTCTCCAATCCCATATATACAAAGGTGATGTATTGCAAAACGTCACATGCCATGTGGGAAATTTTTTTGAATATATATGAAGGGGATACAAAGGTCAGAGAGGCAAAGCTGCAGGTGTTGTGGAAAAAATATGAGGATCTGAAAATGAACCCGAATGAGTCTGTTGATGCATTCTTTGACAGGGTAAACACTGGTGTGGAAGATATGCGAGGTCTTGGAGAAGTCATTGAAGACATAAATATCGTAAAGCACATCTTGAGGAAACTTCCACCTCAGTTCAATCTGAAAGTTTCAGTACTAGAAGATAAAGATCCAAAAGAGCTGACACTGGACAACTTGCATAGTACTTTGGTTGAATATGAAATGAGGAATGATGATAATGAGGCTGTGGAAAAGGGGAAATCCAAAAAAGTGGTATTTAAGGCCATGAAGAAGCTTAACATTGAAGATTCTCAGGAAGAAGAAGAGACGGATGAGGTAATGTCATTCCTCTCCTCAAATCTTCAAAGAGGAAAAGGAAAGTTCAAAGGGAAGCTTCCACTTGCTTGCTTTAGATGTGGAAAAGTTGGTCATCTTGCTGAAAGGTTCCCCAAAAAGTTTCAAGAAGATAACGATGAAGATGAAGTTGAAATTCCCAAGAATAAATCTTCAGCCTATGTGAAAGGGAAGAAGCAGTTCAAGAGAAATTTTTTCAAGAGGAAGAATCTTCTTTCACAAGAAATAGACAGTTCAGATGAGTCTGAGGATGAAGAGGTTGAGGAGTTTGAAAATTGTAAAGATCATAGGCAAAATGCTATGGTAGCCGTCGTCGGTAGTTCTCAGGAAAAGGAAGAAACTGATGTTGGAGAAGAGGTAGAAGAAGTTGAAGGAAGAGTTGATATGGAAGCGGAATTGGAAGCATCTCTTGAAGAGATAGATGTTTGGAGAGCCAAAACGAAGAAAGCCAATAAAGTGGTTCGTGATTCCAAACTCTATATGCAACAACAGGATGAAGAAAAGTCAGAACTGTTAGAATAAATTGAAAGACTAAAATTATCAACACCAGAGAGCTCCAAAAATATTGTTGAGCATAAGCTTAAAATTGAGGATCAAAAGAAGGAAATTGATTGTTTGACTAACACAAGAAAGGAGCAGGTCAGACATATCAAAGACCTTGAATAAGAAGTGGTCAGTCTACGACGAAAAATGAAGGATAAAGAAAAACTCTTGACCCCCAATCTGATATCAGAAAAGCAGGCCATTCAGAAGACAGAAAAGATAAAAGAGGAGGCTCGTAGTTCAATAGGAGTGAAGCAGCAAGATAGCTCAAATGCTAAGGTTGATTCAGGGCTTGATAAGAAACAAAAATCGGTGGCAGTTAATGTCAAACCTCAAGCACCTGTCCCGAAATTGAAGGTTGATTTGTGCACAAAGCAGAATCAGAATATTCATAGATCCCAAAGGGAAAATCGTAGTGCTGAAGTATTACGAAGGAATGTTTCCTATATCAGGTGTTATTGCTATGGGAAAATGGGACATTCACAGTATGTGTGTTCCATAGCCAAGAGATATAGAAGGGTATAGGAACAGAGATGACAGCCAAACAGAGAACGGTTTTCCAGAACATATTTTGAAGGACACTATTTTTGGTGCGGAGGATTTTGGCACATGGCTAGGTACTGTACTTCAACCATTCAGAGAAATGTGCCAAAGCAGAATCAAAACGTTCACAAGCAGCAGGTCAATAAACCAACCGATGAGTTAAAAACGCAGAATAGATTTGCTGCTCTACAAGATGAGGTTGGTCCATCATACTCTGAGAAAGAACAGAAGTCTCAATCCATGCCAAGAGTGAAAGAAAAGGTATGGACCAACAAGAAGAGAAATGAGAAGGCCGTGGTGGCGGAGATTGCCCTTAAAGCATCAGATTGATCTGGTGTTTGGATCCTTGATAGTGGTTGCACATCCCACATGACGGGTAATAAGGATCTTGTTACAGGCATCAAATATGACAAAGAAGGAGTTGTCAAATTTGGAAATGATGAAGGCCTGAAGATTGTTGGCTCAGGGAAAGCCAATTTTGGTGGCAAAGAGATGAGACGTGCTGATGTCTTGGTAGTAGAGGGTGTCAGTCATAACTTACTCAGTGTCAGTCAACTATGTGACTCTGGGCACTCTATCCGATTTACCGAGAAGATGTGTGTTGTGAAAGGAAAAGATGGAGTAGCTGTTCGGCAGGGAAAAAGGTCAAAGGGAAATCTCTACCTAGGTGGGGAAGAAGATTCATTATTTTTTATCCAGAGAAGAAGAAAACCAGTTGTGGCATAAGCGACTTGGTCATCTATGCCAACCATCTATGGAAGATCTGGTAAAGTGTGATGCTGCTAGAGACCTTCCCAAACTATCATGTGATCGCACTCATACGTGTGATGCTTGTCAACAAGGGAATATCATCAGAAAGACATATATGCCAAAGGAATAGAAATCAACTAGAGTGCTCGAACTGGTTCATGCTGATGTATGTGGACCTATCTCACCACGAGCTATAAATGGGAAAAGGTACTATGTTCTGTTCATTGATGATTACAGCAGAATGGCCTGGGTATTTGTCATTACCCATAAGACAGAGGTGTTTAGTTTCATAGAACAGTACAGGAGGGAACCAGAAAGGATGCTTGGGCAGAAAATTTTGAAGTTCCGTACAGATAACGGTACAGAATTCACAAAAAATCAAGTGGAATAGTATCTCGAGAAACACAGGATAAGGCATCAAGTTTCATCAGTAAGAACTCCCCAACAGAATGGTGTAGTTAAAAGGAGAAATAGGATCATCAACAACATGACCAGAACAATGCTTATTGACAAAGACCTACCAGAGAAATTTTGGAAGGAAGCAGTGTTGACATCGGTCTATGTTTCAAACAGGTCTCTGTTGTGTCCGAAGCAAGGGAAGACTCCGTATGAACTGTGGTACGGAAAGAAGACAACATTGAAATACTTTTGAATCTTTGGAAGTAAGTGTTTCATTCTCAACAAAGAAAATAACTGGATGTTTGAGGCACGAGGAGATGAGGGGATATTCCTTGGCTACTCCGGGAAAAGCAAAGCGTATAAATGTTTCAACAAAATGCTGGGAAAAATCATTGAGAGCAATGATGTCACTATAGTTGAAAATGAACAGAATACTCAACGATCCAGTGAACAGTTCCTGGATGAAAGTGATGATGAGGTAAGCAACCCAGGGGGAGCAGAAGTGGCAGAAGTTGACTCAGAAGAATATACTGATGATGAAGAAGAAAGTGTCATGTCTATGTCTGCGAGGAAGCCAAAGAGTCAAGCTATAATTGATAGTCAGAATATCATTGGTGATCAAACAACTCTAGTTTAGACTCGAAGAATGAAATCATTACAGCAAACATCGTTTTTGTCTCAAGTGGAGCCGAAATTTTTTTCCGATGCAGCTGAAGATGAAAAATGGGTTCAGGCTATGAACGAAGAGCTTGATCAGATTGAGAAGAACCAGACATGGGAGATTGTTTCGAGGCCAGCCGGCAAGAATGTCATCGGGACTAAATGGGTCTATCGCAACAAGATGAATGAAGATGTCCTAGTGATTCGGAACAAAGCACGACTAGTTTTCAAGGGTGTAACACCCCGAGTTTTCATGATACGCTTCTCATTCAATAATGCAATAGCTTGCATTGTACGCAACTTCGAGTTCTAAAACACCGCGACTAATCAAAGTAGCCGTTATGAATAGTAATAACCACCTTTTAAAATTATAGAAATTTTATATTTCAAAATGGACTTCATTTTTTGGATTCGGAATATCGAAATTAGCCTATGTTGAAATTTTGGTATTTTTCTCAGAACTTCTAATTTTTTATGAATAGTGAAAAATACTTAAAAACAACTTTTTTAATCAAAATAATTTATAGTGATAAATTATACTATTTAGTGGTTTTAAAGTATAATTAGAATATATTTTTACCATTTTATCCAATGGTGGTCATTAGAATTAATTTAACATTGAAATTGGACATAAACAATTGCCAATCATTTGATATAAATTGTTTCTTAAAACACGCTATTTGTTGTGACAGCGGGAATTAATTATAAAATTAATTAATGCAACTTATATGTTTGGAATTTTTTAAAATAGACATCATTTTTGAATTCGGAATATCAATTATAGCTTAGGGTGAAGTTTTGGCCTTATTCTGAAAAACTTCAATTTTTGATGAATAGTGAAACCACTAAGTGGTTGTTAAAAACTGATTTTTCGTTAAAATGAAATATTACCACTTCTGTGATTTGATTTTCAAAAATCCGACATACATGGTTGTAATTAAGAAGTAAAATGTGGTTCAATGAGATTAAAATAATTTTTTTGGTGAATAGTAACTTTTAAGTTCTTAATCGCGATTAGAGGTAATTAGTGTAGTTTAAGGTAAAAATAATGTTTTAATAATATGATATGAGCTTGACACTTGTCCTACTCTTATTGGATGAGTCATGGCCGACCAATACAATCCATGGGTCAACTTGGGGACCCCATGGAGCCACTTTAGTTGGAAAATGACATAAATACCTTTTATTTAATGTTAAAGTAAAAAATGACACAAACATGAGTTGTTTTACTAAAACAGTTTTTAAGTGGGGTTACACAAGTCCAAATTTTGATTATAAATATTCATTAGAAAGCTAAAACGATTTCCTACATCATAGTATTTTTTTTATAATTTTTAGACATTAAATAAATTAAATTATTTATGACATCATTAGGATGCAGCGATGACCTCATTATTTAACAATTTTAATAAAATGAAAAGATAATGTAAAATACAAGGCTTACACTTGTCCAAAGACTATTGGATGGGTAGATTTCGAACCCTTATCACCTTATCCATGAATTATATAAGTGTGGGACCTTTAGAATCTGAAAAGCATTGTGTAATAATGTAACATTTCAATTTTTCCAAAAGAGCCCCTCCTCTCCACTTATAAAAGGCCCCCACCTCTACCACCTCATTTACACTTTCAAGATATTTGGCTCCGCCAACCTCTGCCCAAATACTCTCCCAACGTCCCCCTCTTACTTCTAGAAGCCTCACTTTGGGCAGAACTCTTCCCAAGGAAGCCTTTGGCTCAAATCAAAAAGAGTTACCCGATTTTGAGGTAATGTCTTCTCTAATGTTGTTTTGTTTCATTTTTCTTCTCCAAACCCCTAAACTCTTTTTATTCATTTCTTTTGTAATAACACCAGTATACTCAATATACTAGAATGTTGTTATAAGAAGGATTCGAGCTAAACTTACACACACTTACATCTAATGGTTAAAGAACATACGATTTCTGTGGATGGAAAATTTCTGCCTCACGAAACGATGATTGTTCAACACTCATATAACACCTTCAAAGGTGGCCATTAAGATGTCACTATTTTTATAAATGATATATAATATGTTTATGTTTTACTTATTCTTCTGTATTTCTCATTTATGGCATACTTTATGATTTCCATTATGGGTAAAACGCGATAATTTCATTTTAGGAAGTGCGGACTACCGCCCCCTCAAAGTGATTTGAATCGTTAATGCTATATGTGGGATGTATAAAGGATGGAGTAAATGGTATTATACACTATATTATACTGGAATTATATTATACATTTATATCATTATGATTTAGTTCCATTAAATATGAAATTGAAATGAAAGTAGCGTTCATGCGTACGTACGGCTTACCGTCTCCATGAACGGTGCATTTCATTTCATACCTCTAAATGTTACGTAATATTATAAATGAATGTATATACTGGATATATAAGATATATATGACATATAAATCAGGAATATAATTCTGGAGATAATGGATATTCTACCACATAAACAACTCGTAATTATAAGAAGTTTATTGTTGACTCAAGTACCAAAGATCGACAAAATGACCGTTATTAACCTAAATAATTAAATAATGTTCATAACATGGTAATAAGTGATATAAATGGAATAATGAACATGAAAAAGGTTCTTAAGTAAATATAAATTAACTCTAGTTTATTATTCATGAGGTTAAATAATGGTCGAGTCAGGACAAGACGCAAGGTAAGGGAATTTCTTAACCCAATTTCCATTCTTTGGGTTAATCTCCTACTTTCAAATTATGTCATGATATTATTATGTCCTATCTTTTATTTTTACATTATTTATGTGTACTTATAGTGAATACACATTATAGATGTACTTTATTTAAAAAAATGATCTTTTTAAGGACTTCGTCTCAATCTCCTTTCATTGAGGCATATTTGGTTTTATACACAACTTTATTTTATACGGTGTATAAACCCCTTTGACTTTTACGTTTATTCAAAAGGAATATTTTTTATAAGAAGCGTTTTAATAAACGACAAAAGGGAATGTTTTTCTTTCCGTACTTATGCGGCGACAACGACTTCTCCGCCGCCGTGACCATTATTTGGGATTCAGCTTCCTCTACAAGCCATTATTTTTTTTAATGAAAAATAAATACAAAGTTTTAAATTTCTTTTATTTTGGTATTTAAAATGGTTTTGAAAGAATTTTTATTATATCAATGTGTTGTATTTATATCTTGTGATTGAAATGTGGAAATGTTATGTTTTCTTTATGCATGTTTTATGTGATACAATTATGTTATGGTTTATGATATCTTTAAACCTATTCATATGAGGAATGCATTGGACTTAATAAGTGACGGGTGGAGCCCGCTATAGCTCCTCGATGCATCGGCAGGTCTCATGAGACAAACTAGTGTCTTGGCACGAGGCCTTGACAAAATTTTATTTGTGGTCTTGGCACGAGGCCTTGGCTACGTGGTTATGATAGTCTGGCATTATGCATTCCATCATTATGAAAATGGTTATTGATGTTGCATGGGATTATTCAATTAGTAGAATATCCATGTGAGTAAGTAAATGGAATTATCTCATTTTATTTTTGCCATATTATGCTAAATTTCAAGTTTAAAAAGGCTTTTGTTTTAGTTATACATTTCCTTAAATGTTAATGATTATTTATGAAAGCTTCCGCAATGTTGTTATCCTTACTGAGCATCTGAGCTCACCCCTTTCAATGTTTTAATGTTTTCCAGGATTGAAGAAGTATTTTATGAATGACCTGCAGGGATAGTCAGAAGATGATAGAAGTGTGGACTATGGAGACTATGTTTTTTTAGTTTTTCACTTTGTGATGTAATTTAACATTTATGAATGTATCTAGTGATTCCAAGGCTACTAAACTAATCGGTCTTTCGAGACTTGATCTTTTGTGATCCTGCCCATGTTACGAAGTAACGCACCGGCTCTGGGTAGCTGGGGTCGGGGCGTTACAGTTGGTATCAGAGGCAGTTTAGTACTAACCTTGGAAGCTAGATTTAGATAAACTCTGATTAGAGCACATAGCCCAAAGATAGACTTTGAGGATTAGTATAGAAGAACTTCCTAGAATTTTGGTATTATAGAGATGTTATCAGTTTTCCGAGCAATAAATCCCTGTCTGGATACGAGCAGGTAGAGGCGGCTCTGGAACATATGTACCTAGGGGTAAAACCCGAAAACACCGCTTTGAGCTAGACTCAAACGGGAACTGGTGCACGACAACGGGCCTTGCTGCACTCTTGGTTACGACACTCCCGGGGGATATGCTTAGGAAAATTCTCATTTTCTTTACAAACCACTATGAACGGTTATGAGTATATACTTCCTCAATGAAAACCTTTTTATGATTATGGATTATATGCATAAATAGTTCAATTTATGTTAAGTATTTTATAAGTATGGAATTATGTATTTTGATTCATAAACTAATCTAGTTTATGCCATTGTATAGAAATGGCGCCTAGTGGAAGGAATGGAAACCGTATCAATGCACGAACTCCGTGTAGGGATTTCCCTCCTGCTCAAGATAATTATTGTGGATCTGGAGATAAAACTGGTGCTGATCAACTTATTACCATACTGGGACAACTCACTCAGGTTATGAATAATAACCTTACTCATATGGAGCACCCTGATCCGCAACGTGGAGGATCAATGTTAGACCGCTTCATGAGGCAACAACCACCAACATTTAATGGGGGTACAAATCCATTAGTAGCTGAGCAATGGATAAACTCCTTAGAGAAAATATTCCATGCCTTGGGGAGTAGTGAAAGGGAGAAAGTTGTCATGGCAGTTTACCGCCTCACTGGAGATGCCGATCAATGGTGGTCACTAATTCAAAACACAAAGGAAGATGATGAATTAACAAACATGGAATGGAGGGAGTTCAAAGAGCTATTCTTAGAAAAATACTTTCCTCGTGACCATCGAGCAGGTATGGAAAAGGCAATTTCTGAGTCTGAGGCAGAAGGAGGATGAGAATGTTGCAAAGTATGAGGCCTACTTTACAAGGTTAGCGAGGCATGCTGCAGATTATATACGTAACCCAATAAGTAATATTGATCGTTTCTTTAATGGGTTAAAACCATTTCTTCGTCGAGCATTAGTCTCACAAACCTTATCGTCATACGAAGATATTGTCTCGTGTGCTATCAAGACAGAAAAGGAATTCTCTAAGTCTTATGACAACAAAGTAAAGCAAGAGAAGAAGAGAACGGGGGAACAAGAGACAGATAAAGGGAAAAAGGGAAATAAGGATTTTCCATTATGTGATAATTGTGGGAAGAATCACCCTGGTACGTGCCTAAAAGGAATGGGAGTTTGTTATAAATGTGGAGAAAAGGGTCACCAGGCTCGTGATTGCAAGGGAAAGAAAGAGGCTGTCAAAGTTGAATGCTACAATTGTAGGGAAATGGGGCATTATGCAAATGAATGTCCTAAGCGTCAAGGAAACTTACCTCAGAAAAGGCCAAGGGATCAAGGCCAATCTTATGCTGTGACTATAGTTGAAGCGGAATAATTAATGTATTGGTGCTTTTGGACTCAAGGATTATATTCTGGTTATAAGAATAATATGATATATATAAATATTGTACTGCAGTACTTTTTGATTAAGGTAATATGATTAAGGTAATCATATTTTTAGTATGTGACAATAAGAGAATCTTTTCTTTGTTTGGGGAATCTGATGTTACAATTGATTTTGGAATTTAGAGACCTTTTAGAGAATGTCTGGATGGAGGTATTTTGGATAACTATTAAGGTTGGAATGGATTAAGTTGAACCATGGATAGTATTGTTTAAGGTTAAAGCATTTATGAATATTATTTTTGGAATATTATGATACTACAGTTTTAGGAAAAGGACAACCTGCAGGGTGGGGCATAACCCGTCGCGTCGGACAAAGCTGCAGGAATCGAACCCACAACCATAGTGCGACAGGCCTTTATTTCCTACCACTAGCCTACAGGAAGTCCCTGGTTATTACAAAATAATTTTACTAATCTAAATGGTATGTGTTAATATTTGGAACCTTATACAATTAGGATAAGTATAATATTTTTGAGTTCTATATCTTTTTGAGTGAAAGATGAGTTGAAGGTTGAAACTCTAATTGTCAAGCATAAATATATATATATATACCTATCTCTTATTCAATGAATAAATTAATTCTTAAACTTTAGTAAAGGGATATTAAAACAAAATAAAATGTGTTATCCTAATACCTTATGTCTTTTTGAACTGATGATATTTTAAATCAACATAGATTGAAGGCTTTGAGGCCCTCAATTTGATAGTTGATTGTGATTGATGACCTCAATAACTCCCTACAAATATTTACATTTTTCCTCCAATTATATGTCTCTAATTGCCACCAATGTTCTCCTTATCGAGATCATAGTTTGGTGGTGACTTTCTTATTTCCATTTCCCCCTTATTAAGATTAAATTTTATTAAACTTATTTCCGATGTGGGTTTTCCACAAAGGTATTTTCTATTTTCAACCTTTTATTTTCAAAGAAAAAATTTCAAATTGCGAGGACGTAATTTATTGAAGGAGGGGAGAATGTAACACCCCGAGCTTCCATGATACGCTTCTCATTCAATAATGCAATAGCTTGCATTGTACGCAACTTCGAGTTCTAAAACACCGCGACTAATCAAAGTAGCCGTTATGAATAGTAATAACCACTTTTTAAAATTATAGAAATTTTATATTTCAAAATGGACTTCATTTTTGGATTCGGAATATCGAAATTAGCCTATGTTGAAATTTTGGTATTTTTCTGAGAACTTCTAATTTTTTATGAATAGTGAAAAATACTTAAAAACAACTTTTTTAATCAAAATAATTTATAGTGATAAATTATACTATTTAGTGGTTTTAAAGTATAATTAGAATATATTTTTACCATTTTATCCAATGGTGGTCATTAGAATTAATTTAACAATGAAATTGGACATAAACAATTGCCAATCATTTGATATAAATTGTTTCTTAAAACACGCTATTTGTTGTGACAACGGGAATTAATTATAAAATTAATTAATGCAACTTATAGGTTTGGAATTTTTTAAAATAGACAACATTTTTGAATTCGGAATATCAATTATAGCTTAGGGTGAAGTTTTGGCCTTATTCTGAAAAACTTCAATTTTTGATGAATAGTGAAACCACTAAGTGGTTGTTAAAAACTGATTTTTCGTTAAAATGAAATATTACCACTTCTGTGATTTGATTTTCAAAAATCTGACATACATGGTTTTAATTAAGAAGTAAAATGTGTTTCAATGAGATTAAAATAATTTTTTGATGAATAGTAACTTTTAAGTTCTTAATCGCGATTAGAGATAATTAGTGTAGTTTAAGGTAAAAATAATGTTTTAATAATATGATATGAGCTTGACACTTGTCCTACTCCTATTGGATGAGTCATGGCCGACCAAGACAATCCATGGGTCAACTTGGGGACCCCATGGAGCCACTTTAGTTGGAAAATGACATAAATACCTTTTATTTAATGTTAAAGTAAAAAATGACACAAACATGAGTTGTTTTACAAAAACAGTTTTTAAGTGGGGTTACACAAGTCCAAATTTTGATTATAAATATTCATTAGAAATCTAAAAATATTTCCTACATCATAGTATTTTTTTTTATAATTTTTAGACATTAAATAAATTAAATTATTTATGACATCATTAGGATGCAGCGATGAACTCATTATTTAACGATTTTAATAAAATAAAAAGATAATGTAAAATCCAAGGCTTACACTTGTCCAAAAACTATTGGATGGGTAGATTTCGAACCCTTATCACCTTATCCAAGAATTATATAAGTGTGGGACATTTAGAATCCGAAAATAATTGTGTAATAATGTAACATTTCAATTTTTCCAAAAGAGCCCCTCCTCTCCACTTATAAAAGGCCCCCACCTCTTCCACCACATTTACACTTTCAAGCCATTTGGCTCGGCCAACCTCTGCCCAAATACTCTCACAACTTACCCCTCTTACTCCTAGAAGCCTCACTTTGGGAAGAACTATTCCCAAGGAAGCCTTTGGCTCAAATCAAAAAGAGTTACCCGATTTTGAGGTAATGTCTTCTCTAATGTTGTTTTGTTTCATTTTTCTTCTCCAACCCCCTAAAATCTTTTTATTAATTTCTTTTGTAACAAAACCAGTATCCTCAATATACTAGGATGTTTTTATAAGAAGGATTCGAGCTACAATTACACACACTTACATCTAATGGTTAAAGAACATACGGTTTCTGTGGATGGCAAATTACTGCCTCACGAAACGATGATTGTTCAACACTCATATAAAACCTTCAAAGGTGGCAATTAAGATGTAACTATTTTTATATATGATATATAATATGTTTATGTTTTACTTATGCTTCTGTATTTCTCATTTATGGCATACTTTATGATTTCCATTATGGGTAAAACGCGATAATTTCATTTTAGGAAGTGCGGACTACCGCCCCCTCAAAGTGATATGAATCGTTAATGCCATATGTGGGATGTATAAAGGATGGAGTAAATGGTATTATACACTATATTATACTGGAATTATATTATACATTTATATCATTATGATTTCGTTCCATTAAATATGAAATTGAAATGATAGTAGCGTTCATGCGTACGTACGGCTTACCGTCTCCATGAACGGTGCATTTCATTTCTTACCTCTAAATGTTATGTAATATTATAAATGAATATATATACTGGATATATAAGATATATATGACATATAAATCATGAATATAATTCTTGAGATAATGGATATTCTACCACATAAACAACTCGTAATTATAAGAAGTTTATTGTTGACTCAAGTACCAAAGATCGACAAAATGACCGTTATTAACCTAAATAATTAAATAATGTTCATAACATGGTAATAAGTGATATAAATGGAATAATGAACATGAAAAATATTCTTAAGTAAATATAAATTAACTCTAGTTTATTATTCAGGAGGTTAAAGAACGGTCGAGTCAGGACAAGACGCAAGGTAAGGGAATTTCTTAACCCAATTTCCATTCTTTGGGTTAATCTCCTACTTTCAAATTATGTCATGATATTATTAGGTCCTATCTTGTATTTTTACATTATTTATGTGTACTTATAGTGAATACACATTATAGATGTACTTTATTTTAAAAAAATGATCTTTTTAAGGACTTCATCTCAATCTCCTTTCATTGAGGCATATTTGGTTTTATACACAACTTTCTTTTATACGGTGTATAAACCCCTTTGACTTTTACGTTTATTCAAAAGGAATCTTTTTTATACGAAGCGTTTTAATAAACAAAAAAAGTGAATGTTTTTCTTTCCGTACTTATGCGGCGACAACGACTTCTCCGCCGCCGTGACCATTATTTGGGATTCGGCTTCCTCTACAAGCCATCATTTTTTTTAATGAAAAATAAATACAAAGTTTTAACTTTCTTTTATTTTGGTATTGAAAATGGTTTTGAAAGCATTTTTATTATATCAATGTGTTGTATTTATATCTTGTGATTGAAATGTGGAAATGTTATGTTTCTTTTATGCATGTTTTATGTGATACGATTATGTTATGGTTTATGATATGTTTAAACCTATTCATATGAGGAATGAATTGGACTTAATAAATGACGGGTGGAGCCCGCTATAGCTCCTCGATGCATCGGCAGGTCTCATGAGACAAACTAGTGTCTTGGCACGAGGCCTTGACAAAATTTTATTTGTGGTCTTGGCACGAGGCCTTGGCTATGTGGTTATGATAGTCTGGCATTATGCATTCCATCATTATGAAAATGGTTATTGATGTTGCATGGGATTATTCGATTAGTAGAATATCCATGTGAGTAAGTAAATGGCATTATCTCATTTTGTTTTTGCCATATTATTGTAAAGTTCATGTTTAAAAAGGATTTTGTTTTAGTTATACATTGCCTTAAATGTTAATGATTATTTATGAAAGCTTCCGCAATGTTGTTATCCTTACTGAGCATCTGAGCTCACCCCTTTCAATGTTTTAATGTTTTCCAGGATGTGAAGAAGTATTTTATGAATGACCTGCAGGGATAGTCAGAAGAGGATAGAAGTGTGGACTATGGAGACTATGTTATTTTAGTTTTTCACTTTGTGTTGTAATGTAACATTTATGAATGTATCTAGTGATTCTAAGGCTACTAAACTAATCGGTCTTTCGAGACTTGATCTGTTGTGATCATGCCAATGTTACGAAGTAACGCACCAGATCTGGGTAGCTGGGGTCGGGGCGTTACAAAGGGATACTACCAAATCGAGGGAATAGATGTAGATGAGACATTTGCACCAGTTGCAAGGCTGGAAACGACCAGACTATTTTTGGCCATAGCAGTGCAAAGAAAGTTCAAAGTGTTCCAGATGGATGTCAAATCCGCATTCTTGAATGGGGTTCTGGAAGAAGAGGTGTACATTGAGCATCCAGATGGTTTTCTCATTCATGAGGACGAGAAAAAAGTTCGTAGGCTGAAGAAGGCATTGTATGAGCTCAAACAAGCACCAAGATCATGGTACTCAAGACTTGATCAGTACTTGAAGAAGCTTGGTTTTCATCATGGAGGAGTTGATTACAATCTCTATTTTAGTAATGAAAGTAATCAAAGGATGATGGTGTTGGTTTGTGTCGATGACATAATATTTGGCGGATCAGATGAAGCTCAGTGCAGACAGTTTTCCGAATTCATGAAAAATGAGTTTGAAATGTCAATGATTGGAGAGCTAACGTTTTTCCTTGGTCTATAGGTGACACAAGGAAGGAATGGAACATTCATTTCTCAATCTAAATATTCCAAGGAGGTCCTGAGAAGGGTTGGAATAAAAAATTCCAAGGAGAGGACGACTCCGGTTCCTACCCGGATGAAATTATCGAAAGATGAAGATGGCAAGGCAGTTAATATCACAGAATACTGGAAAATTATTGGAAGTTTGTTGTACTTGACTGCAACAAGGCCTGATATTGTTTTCGCCACATGCCAAGTAGCGAGATATCAGATCAATCCCAAGGAAAGCCACATGCTTGCAGTAAAAAGAATACTTCGGTATATCTAGGGAATAGTGGATTTCGGCTTGACATATACTAATAAATCTCAGACAGAGTTATTGGGATATACTGATGCAGACTGGACCGGTTCAGCAGATGATAAAAAATCAACGTCAGGTGGTGCATTATATCTTGGTGGATTGTGTATTTCTTGGATAAGCAAGAAGAAAGATTGAATTTCAGTGAGCACTGCAGAATCTGAGTATATTGCGGCCACTCAAGCATGCACACAGTTATTGTGGATGAATCAGCAGCTTGAAGATATGGGAGTTGAAGTGAAGTCTCCGATCGGAATCCAGTGCGATAACTCAAGTGCTATAAATCTCAGAAAAAATCTCATCCAACACTCAAGGACAAATCACATTGAGATAAAGTATCATTTTATCAAGGAGAAAGTTGAGCAGGGAATCGTGAAGTTGGAGTATGTGCCTACAGAGCTACAGGTTGCAGACATTCTGACAAAGGCCTTACCCAATGAAGCTTTTGAAAGGCATCGACTGGCTCTGGGAGTCCAGTTGATTCCCCGCACTTAATGTAGTATGGATGTGGACCCCCCACTCCCTCTCCTCAAGGTATGATGTGTTTTTCCCTAATGTGCTGATATGTGTTCTCTACTATGTTAGAGGCTCCAAAGGAGTGACTTTGGGTTCATTGACAAAGGTGGAGAAAAAAGTGTCTGTTAAAGGGGGAGAAAATAGTGATTGGGAGAAAATGTGGCTATTTGAGAAATCATTCAGATACGGGGAGAAGCTGATAGGTGGAGTATCCAGAAAGGGGGGGCAATGAGAAAGGGGGAGAGTATTCAAATCTGACGATGCTAGAAGTGATCGATCAAAGCATAGATATCACGACAGCTGAGGATCGTGATAAAAGCAGAACAGTGGTGTTGGAATGGTTTGAAAAGGTGTCCAACTATAATCAATTGGTATCAGTGTGGTTCAAAAATTGTAATCAATTTAAGAATTGGTATCAGGTTGGAATCGACAATTGGGGTCTGACATGAAGTGATTCATTGATGAACTTTTCATACTACTCTTGTTTCTCATGCCGACCATTGCTCATGTGGGCTTAGAGTATGTGTTAAGTGATTTCTTGAACGCTATCACAATCGCAAGAGGCGAATGGTGGTAGTGGATGGAAGAAGACTTAGTGAGGTATCAACGTGAAGAAAATCATTCTGAGAAGAGTTATGCAGGATTGTCAACAAACCCAAAGGGGGAGATTGTTGGGGAAAAATCCCTCAAGGTAACTTTGCAGTATTTTTGGGTTGATTGTGTTTGTTCACAAATCAGGTTTTCATGGATATTTGTCGAGTTACAAAGAAGTTGTTGACAATCCTTGTTGACAAAGAACGATGACAAAGGAAAGGACGATCTCGAGGTGGTACAAAAGAGCAGTACAAGGTGGCGCCGTTTCCCAGTGTTTGCCAAATTTTTGGGGTCCAAAAATTGGAGTTTGGTGAGCATCGTGAAAATAGGATTTCCATGAAGAGCATAATTTAATATGGCAAAGGCATGCATTTCGCGAAGATGGGATGCATGGATTGGATTTCGCGAAGGCCAGAAAAATGGAGGCGGTGATGCTTCACGATTACATCAAAGCTTCACGAACGACAGAGTTGAAGCGCATTGCAGCGGTGAAGGGCTTTGCGAGGGAGCTTCGCGGCGAAGTCGCGAAGGTAAGTTGACGATGATTCTTCATGACTACGTCAAGCTTCGCGAACAGAAAATTGATGTGGTGCTTCGCGATTTGGACAAAATTTCAGCGGAATCTTTGGAGATTCATGATTTGAGATGACGTGGCGTTGACTTCACGCGGAAGGGACGAGGGTCGGTGGAATCGCCTATAAATAGAGGCTGAACCCCTCGAGAGAAGTAGAGAGAATTTTCAGAGAAAATCTATTGCTCTCGGTTCGCAGAGGTGGTTCGTGAAGGCAGTGTGCTTCGCGAAAGGGGAGCTTCGCGGCGGCTATTCTAGCTCCACGAAAGGCGTGTGTCCCGCGTTGGCTCAGTGAGCTTCGCGGAGAGGCAGGAGCTCCATGACGGCCTAAGCATTGCGAAGGCATGTGCATCGCGAGAGTGCTTCGCGAGAGAGCTTCGCGAAAAGGAAAGAGCTTCGCGAAGGCTTGTTTGAGCTTCGCAAAGTAAGGTGCTTTGTGAAGGTGTTTCCAAAAGGAATTGCCCAGTGTTCAGAGGAAAAGTGGTATTCATAAGTGGATGAAAGTTGGACTATAACAGAGCATCCATCATCAGTTAAGGATGCGTGCATTCATGCAAATGAAGAGACCTACAAGTCTATAAACTGTGAGTGAATCCCTTCACAGAGCAGTGAGCTTAGGAAGAGGAAAAAGGTGATCCTCTCCACCGGCAGTGAGCCAGAGAGAGAGAAAAAGGGAGTGACCCTTGGGAAATCAGTGAGCTGACCCTAAACTTTGTAAAGACAGTGAGCCTGGGCATAGAAGTGATCTAGCCCGAACTTTGTAATCCACAGCTAGTGAAGTTTAGTGGAATTGGTACGACCGAAAACTTTTCGGCGTTTTCTCCTTGGACGTAGCCTTTTGCGGTGAACCAAGTAAAATTGTTGTGTCCTGTGCATTCTTTACTTTCTGTTTACTTTGTGCAATAGGAAAGAGAGAGAAGAGTGTTTTTATTAACAGTGAAACAAGATCTGAACGGGTGTTAATTTTCAATCAGTCATACCCTGATTCACCCCCCCTCTCAGGGTATTCAGCCTTGTGGACCTAACAAATTTCATTGCATTAAATTCATAGAAATGAAGGATGAACACATAAAAATAATGTTACAGGGGTTATTTTATATTTTTAGTAAAACATATTTTATCTAGGTGGATTATTTTGATTGAGTTGAGGTGGTTTGTTCGAAGTTTCTCTAGATCAAGAGATGCTGGACTTTGAGCCTACAACTCAGACAATGGCAATAAGGAAATGTTTTAAGAATGCATACAAACATCACACAATGGTGAATTCCTACTACAAATTTAGTCAATTTTGTCATCATTTTATCTATTATTTGTATGTTAATTTCCTTATAATTTTTATATAATTATTATTTAGTTTTTTAAAATATATTTTTGGAAGTCATATTTTTTTTAATTATCTACAAAAAGACACAATAGAGGTAAAATGTTTATTTCTTCCAATGTTATCATTATTTCTAATTTCATTTCCTTTCTTTGTTTAAATTCCAACACAACAAATTTTTTTGATCTTATTAGATGAAAAAACAATTATTGTTGTTGCATGTCAGAGGAGTAGAGGAATCTCATATGGCCATTGTAGTGACTTCTCGTGATATAATGGGCATAAGAACTTCATCTGTTCTTTTGGATTTCAATAACAAAAATCGTTTTTCAGCTAATAACATCAAGTAAATATAAATTGTTGGTAGTTTAACAAAGAAATATAATTGTAATCATGGTTAAATTGGTAGTTATTATTTTTTTAGACATTGGGAAGTGTTAGAATTAACTACATCTCAATCGGACAAACAGTTTGATTGATATGACTCCATGTTTTTATTTTTATTAAAAATAGACATTAATTTTCAAAAAAAGAAATTGACATAATAAAAACCAATAAAATATAATCTATTTGTTTTTATAATTTAATAAAATGATATATTAGTCATTTTGGATGTGTAAGAATCAGTCACACCTCTATAAGATACATGATGTGCTCAGTATGACTCAAAGTGTTCGTTATCAGATTGAAATCAACATTTTAGTTCAAAAACAGTAACTCATTGAAAAAAAAGAAAAAATGATAAAATTTTCTTAATCATTTATAAAATTTATTCCAAAATCATTTTTGATGTGTAGGAATCGGTCTCACATGAAACAGATACATGATGATATTTGTATGAGTCAAAGTGTGTGTTTCAAGTATAAAATTTCTATTTAGTAAAAAAGACAAGTGATATACTCAAAACTAATAAAACACATACATATTATTTTGAAACAAAATGAAAATGATTCATAGGTCATTTAAGACATGTATTAATCATATTCACCTCAATTTGATTCATATAGTGACTAATATAACTCCAGGTGCTTATTTTTAATTAAAATTGACATAAATTTTATTAAAATGAAAATATGACCCGCTCAAAACTTATAAAGAAAATTTATATTATTTTTATACTTTCAAAAAATGATTTATATTTAATTTTTGATTTGTAGGAATTAAGAACACCTCAATTTCATTCATGTTGTGTCTGATATGACTCCAAATGTCTGTTATCAGTTCAAAATCGACATTTAAGTTCAAAATTTTTACCCATTGAAAACTGATAAAAAACACTATTAATTTATAGATAATTCATGAAACAAATTAATAATTCATTTGTGATTTGTAGGAATTGGTCTCACATAAAACTGATACATGTTGTGATTTGTATGATTTAAAGCGCATGTTTCCAGTTTAAAATGACAATTTAGTAAAAAAGAAAACTGACGTACTTAAAACATAGAAAATTCATTTGAATTGTTTTCATAATTTTTCAAAACAAACTATATGTCATTTGAGATGTGTATGAATCAGCCTCACCTCAATCCTACATACTTTGTGACCATTATGATAACAAGTGCATCTACTTTTTAAAATTGACAATTATTTTAGTAAAAATGATAAATGAACTAATCAAAACTAATAAAACATATTCAGAATCTTTTGATACTTTAAGAAAATGATCTATAAGTTATTTTTTAATTATAAGAAATAGACCCATATAAATCAGATACATTATGTGCCTGCTATGACTAAATTTGAACATTATTATTTTAAAACCATCAATTTAGTTCAAAAAAGTTTCACTCACTTAAAACTATGAAAAAGAGATTGCATTTTCTTTATAATTTTTGAAATCAATTCATAAATCATTTTCAACATGTAGGAATCATTCTTTCATTGATCCGATGCACGATGTGATCGATATGAGTCAATGTGCATGTTTATAGTAAAAAATGACAATTTCGTAAAATAGACTAGTGACATACTCAAACCTAAAAATAAGCATTCATATTGTTTTTATAATTTATTAAAACGGTCCACAAGTAATTTTCGAAGTGTAGGAATCATCATAACCTCAATACGATGCATAATGTGATCTATAAAACTCTATGCGCATCTTTTTATTTAAAATTATCAATAATTTTTGATAAAATGACAAATGACCTACTCAAAATCGAGCAAACACATTAAGATTGTTTTAATACTCAACAAAAATGATCCATATGCCATTAATGACATGTAGGAATAAACCATAGCTCAACTCAATACATGATGTGATTAGTATGAATCAATGGGTCTGTTATCAGTTCAAAATCAATACTTTTGTTCCCAAATTGTCACTTACTAAAAACAAAGAAAACATGATCATATTTTCTTGATATGTAAGGAAATAGATTCACAAGTCATCTGTGATGTGTAGAAATCGGTCCATGTCAAACCGATACATTATGTGATCAATATTATTCCATGTGTGTGTTTCTAGTTTAAAATTAAAATTTATAAAAAGGACAAGTGACATACTAAATATCTTGAAAAAAAATTCAGAATGTTTTGATACTTTAGGAAAAAAATCCATAATTCATTTTAGATGCGTAGGAAATAGCCTCACCTCAATACGATGAACAGTGTGACCTGTATGACTCCAAGTGCATTTTTTATTTAAAATTGAAAACAATTTTAGTAAAAAGGACAAATGTCCTACTCAAAACAAATAAAACACTTCATCATTATTTTTATTCTTTAGGATAATGATCTATAAGACATTTGTGATGTGTAGGTATCAAATGTACCTCAATTCGATACATGATGTGCTCAATTTGTCTCTAAGTGTGTCTTTTTATTTAAAATTTATATCAATTTTAGAAAAAAGGACAAATGACCTACTCAAAACCAATAAAACACATTCAGATTGTTTTAATACTTTAGGAACCAATGACATGTCATTAAAAATTATAGTTTTCCTATGATGCACATAAACACATTTTTAGTGTTTTAAAACACTAAAATTAGTGTAGAGAAGTAAAAAACAATAGTAAACGACCATATATTGATGTTAAATCATTATACAAACACTGCTAAGTTGTTTTTGAAATATTGGACATGATATGACATTGAACTCTTAATTTTTTTATTATGTCAAGTTCATGCTCACCGAACATTTCTTTGAAAATAAATTGGAATATTTACTCATCCCTTTTCAGTTTAATGTGTTTAATGTTATCATAAATAAGTATGTTTATGTTTTTAAATTATTTTTCATTATTTATTATTTATTTTATATTAAAATGTAATCTATTTTATTAAAAAAATAACAAATTTTATAGGCAGTATTCCAAAAATATTCTATATAATTTTTTTCTTTCGCATTAATTTTCTTAAAGGTTCCAATTTTCATTGTAGGTGGAAAATGCTAACACGAGTGCCCAAGGGGTTTTCTCAAGCAGAAATGAAGAGGAACTTACAGACATCAATTTATGATAAAAATGAAAAATGACCTACTCAAAATCAAGAAAACAATGATGTTCATCTACCTCACATGTTTCTCCTAGGACATGGCTCATGATGTGTTTTTCTAGGGGTAGAAGTTTATGTGGGGGATTTCCATATTGATCCTTTCTGGTGTGGATTGTCTATAATTTCAAGTTATTCTAGGGTACTATAGTGTCCCTTTATAATTGAGAATTAGATTTTATAGGATCAGTATGAATCAAGTGGGGTCTATAGCAAACATGGGTCCAAGTCGACATCCTCAATAGTCTGGAAACATACTATGGCATCATGAAACATGAGACACCTCATTCATTAGATATTATAAGTGGGTATACTGCACAAGGATCCTAAATGTGATTTCATTAGTTAGGGGGATAGATGATTTTATGCATATGAGGGTTAATGAAATCTAGTATTGAATTTCATGACCTTCTGTGTGGTAGTAGATAATCATTAATTTGATCGACCCCCAAGGAAGAGATAATAATGTGACATTGAACCACCGAGGGGAATTGGATGAGATCCTTAGGGAGGTGGCTATCTTATTAGATCTAATGGATTTGTAGGAGGTGGTCAATATTATAACCTGATACAACCAACACGACCTCTAGGTGTTTTGTAGCATATTTAGAGAGCTAGTATCTAGGGGTGTAGCATATTACATGAAGTTGATGCTTATAAACCACATGCTAGACATGGTATGGATCATGCTTACCATTCATTAGTGATAAGGATTTACAAGCTATATTAGTTGGGTTTATGTAAAAAAATTATTTTTGATCTCCCACAAGTTAGTCAACAAGTCCCATAGTAATACATGCTCTATAAACATTTAATTTCCTTGCATCCTAGTAGAGCACATAGACATCCTACCTAAGGATGTATCTGGTCTACCTTCACATGGAGATATTAAATTCTATATTAATATGATATTATGGACTATTTTGACATATTCTATTTCATATCAAATTACCTTTTTCGATCATCGAGATAGGAGTGTTCAGTTAGAGGAACCATAGGGGAAATGATTTATTATACTCATTGTGTCACCCTATAAATAACAGATATTTGTTTTACCAGAAAAATACTTGAGGTAAATTTTGTGTGTTTACTATCAACGTCTAAAACAAGTAAAATGTATGAAAAAATTCATTTACTGGAAATAAGTGATCTCATTGATTTGCTAATTGGGGAAATGTGGTTCTCAAATAATGACCTCTAATCTGGGAATCACTAGATATATGAGTGTAAGGTGGATACACTGAAGAAAATATCTTGACATTGTTATAAACATTACAAGTTCCTTGTGATGAAATATGTCATGAATAACTATTCCATAGTGTTTAAAAAACTGATGAACCTTAACCATCATCCATTCATAATGTTTATCATGGTGTGGTTTATCAAAGTTATCATTATTTACTTAGAATCAAAGGTTAATCATGAAGAGAAATTGAGGATGGTTTTAAGAAAACATTGACATAATTTGTTGTGTAAAAATATCTTAAAGTGTGTGTTTGAAATTAGGTTGGAACACATAATCAGTAACATTATCACTGAGTAAGGTTTTTCTGTGGACCCTGTGAATCATTATGAAATTATAGGTTGGGTTATACCCATGAGTTTCATAAAGGTGAAGAATTTACCTAGACTGGTAGGATATTAGAAGAGGTTTGAGGTGAAATATTAAAAAATTATAACACCCATGATAGCCTTATTCCAAAAGGTAAATCTATTTGTTTGATCAGGGAAATTCCAAAAGGACATTGAGAAATTACATATGAGACTAATGAGTGCTCATATTTTGAGAATGATAGAGGAATTTTCTTAATATGTAGTATTTTATGATTTCAATGGTGTTGGGATAAAAGTTTTATTAATTTATAAGAAGGACATGATTTATTATGAGTCTAAGAATTTGTTAAATCTCAATAACAATTACACGAAAATGATATGATGTAGGTATCTATAGGGTTTTCCATGAGGACATAGTGTTACTAATTTCTTAGGGACCAATTAGTTATTTATTCTGACCACACGATTCTCAAGTATATCTTCACTTAAATATATTTAATCCAACAAAATAGGTAGTGTTTTGAGTTTCAATAATACCATGAATTTGAAACATCATATTATACATAGAATGGGAATTTTATGAAATATTTTCATCATAATAAATATCATTACCAATTTTTAGGTGTGGTTTTAGAGATGTTTTAGTCATTGATGTTACCCATGGTAAATGAAGTGGAAGATATTTAACTCTGAGAAATGGTTTTGACCCCTATAATCCCATAACATGTGATGCAATATCATAACAGACAAATTGAATATAAGATCTTTCATGAATAGATATTGATAGTAAATGTTTTGATTGGATTTTAAAAAGGAGGAGGGAATGTCATCATTTTCCGAGGTTAGAGGGTGGTGAAAGTCTTCTTTTGTGAGTTGGTATCAAGGGAGTTCCATACATCTACATTAACTGTAAATAATTATGTAGTAAATGTGTATTAGGATATTTGGAATCATTTATTGTATCAATCAATTAGTATTAGTTTTGATAAATTCATCTCATAACATATCACCTATTATCAGCTAAATGAATAAAATTAAGTTTCAGTAGGTTTTTCCAATCCCCTAGAGTTTCCAAAATTGATGTCGAATGGAATACTAGTGTATTTTGTGATGCGGTATCTATAGGTATTAAGAGGTCATGATGATATCTAGATTTTTATCCATTGGTCAACTATGTGAGTCCAACTATTAATCATTATATAGAAGGGTTTGGTGGAATGTTTGGACTCTTATACGTATAGAAGATCATCTAACTTTATAGATTACCATAATTTTTTTTCTATAAATGTAATTATAACCTCAAAAATGAGTATAGGAGGAGATTACAGGATGATTTTAGATATAATCTGACTATGAGAACGATATTCCACCCCTAGATGGATGACTAAAATGATTAGACCATATAGGTCCTTTAATACATGCTTAAAGATTATGTATTTGACTTGGGCTGAAACTAGGATAATCATCTTCCTTTAGTTGAGTTTTAATTCAACAATATATTTCACTCCACAATTGGTTTGAAAAAATTTGTGGAGCATTATGAGAGTCCTTTTAGGACACTTTTCTATTGGTCATACATTGCAGAGTCTTCACTCTTTTGGCCAAATATATTTTTGGTGTTGAGAGAAAAAGATCAAGTCATAATGGAGTGGATAAAGACTATATAGATCCAAAATAATCCATATATAGACCAAAAATGTATACCAATTATAGTTTGAGGAGGGTTATCATGTCTTTGTGAAGGTATCACACTGATACAATATGTATATATTTTGATAGGGTGGCAGGCTATCTTCATGGTTTATCGATATGTTCTAGACACTATGAATATTGGGAAAGGTCGCATACCACCAAGAATTTCTCACAAAATTGAACTTATCTCAATAAATTTTTCCACATATCACAACTTGTGAGGTATGTGTATGATAAATGATATGTTATTAACTAGGGTGAGCTAGAAATTGATGTTAGAGCCTATTTTATTAGAGTATCTAAAGGAAATTGTTGATCGACAAGAGATGTCCACTACTCAATGATATATTCTATTGGTGTATATTATTTGGAATCATAAAAATCTTGAAGAGAGATTGAGTGAATGTTAAATTTTTACTAGAGACTAAAACCCTTTCCTTTTTAGTATGTCATTTAATTTTAGGGAAAAATTATTTAAGGAGACGAGGGATAAACGACTATTGTTTTTATGCTCAGATCCTTTGAATATATATTCGATATTAGTTTTTTTATTTTATGTAATTGTATCAAAATTATATATTACTAGAAACCCATTTTAGATAATTTCAAATAATATAAATATTTTATTATCACTCAAACAAAATTAAAAATAATTCTATCTCCCCATTTAAAAGAATCATATATGGATACTGAGACTGTAATTGGTTCCAAAAATATGAGATTTAACCAATTTCATGTTATGTTTCATTTATGTTGGGTCCCATAAGGGTACCTATTATGGGAAGTGGGGTTAGAAACATATTAATTAAATAATTAAATATATTTCATAAAACATATTTCATCCTAGAAAACTATTATTTAACACCATTTTAAGAAAACCTTTAGGGTTATCCATATAACCCTAATGGATTCATGTGGTATTGAGAGATAGAATCTAAGACAAGAATTAAGGACTATGATCATAGAGGATTCATGGATCTATTCAAAATGCAATGAGGTTTTCAAACATCATCGTTATAGATCCCCTGTTGAGTTGATATTTATCCAAAAATATAGATGAGATTATGTTTCGTTTGGATTTATCCAATATTTTTTTGAGATAAATTTGAATCAATATTAATTAAATTGAACCCTTGTTTATATATTTTCTATCCTTTTAAACTCATGATTTTTAATGGAACTGTGTTTCTAGAATTGTTTGATTTTTTGAAATTGTATAGTTTCATTTTCATCTACAATTACCACTACATGAATAATATCTAAACCATTCATGATAATAATAGTTTATAACTTCTTTGGTTTAGTTATTTTTAAAATAAATTAATCATATGTTAATAATAATATATTAATTTTTGTTGGTGATTTAACCATGTTAGAATAATGAATTTTAATTTAATATTGGATTCGCCTCAAATATATTTTTATATGTAGACTCTAGGAATTATAATGCTAGGATAATGGTAGGATGATTTCATAATTTAATGAGGTGATTAAATGATCATATTTCTATATGGGGGAATATATTTTTTTGTAAAATAATGGTAAATTATTAGAATGAAATACCTATAACGAAATATTGAAGAAATACAGTCTTTGACATGTAATAGAGCTTGGTCAATGCACTTTTGCAGCTTCTTGGTGTGGTTTAAAGATAAATTAAAAGACATGATATCAATATTGTTTGAAGAGGAACTATTTTCAAAATTTCACGGATACAAGGAATGTAGTCTAGAACATCACACATAATGTATGCCGTGATAATCTTCAAATAAGGATTTAGTGAGAGTAGAATATCACACAATATATGGCCAGACCAACAAACAATGTACCCATTTTCAAGTGATAATAATGTTTATATATAGAATGTAACACCATGAAATGTTATGGAATATAATTTTAATATAAATATAATATTTTATATAGTTTAAATTACATGAAAAACCTAAGTTTAGCTTGTGATATATGAAATTCCATGTATAAACGAATTGTGATATATGATTATAAAATTATTATTTAAAATTATAGTTATCACCGAACCTTTTGAATGGTTGTTATGAATCGAATAAACTAAATAATGGAAATATATGGGTTAAACCATAATATAACATGAAATTATTGTTTAACAATTAACTATAAATGAAAATAAAAACTACTTGAAAATAATGGAAATCATTTTCTAAAAAACTATTTTTATGCACACAAAAACGTTTTACCTCAATAAATTAAAAAAATCACTTTTAGTTAATGATTTTAAAGAAATTTATATAATATATATATTCTGTAAAATGTTTTCCATTTAAATTTTGTGTTACCTTGAAAATAGATAACAAGAAATCCAATTTTATTCTAAAAAACTACATTTTTTTCTTCTAAAAAAATGTTTTGTCATATTTTCAATGATTATTTTAATAATCATTTATTGAAACTTTTGAAATTATTTTAAAACATTAATATTATTTATATAATTAATTACATCATAATAATCGAAGTGTTATCCTTTTTTATTTTTATGAAAAGATTAATTTTTTAGTGAATAGTGAAAAATACCAGTTTGTATTGAAAATAGATTTTCATTTAAAGAATATATAATGTTACCTTTTGTTTTAATTTTTTTGAAAAATAAAATTACATAGGTTATTTGTATCAGTTAATAACAATTACCTTATTGGAATACATTTCATGATTAAATTTTATAAAAGTTTTTTATAGGTTTACCAAATTTCTTTTTTGAAAACCACTTTCTCATTACGTCTATAGGTTTAATTTTAAGTTATTTTCCCTCTTCTATAAATATAATTTGTAAATATGGATTCCATATTTAGAATCATAATAGTTATTATTATATTATTAGTTCAACATAATTTTTGACCATAATGAATAGTGAAAATAGTAAAAATTAATTACCTCTATTTTGGTAAAAAATGGTTTACTATGGGGTTAAACGAAGAATCTATGTGTTAAAATTAATATAAAACCTGTAAAATTACTATATTATGGAAATATTTCAATAATAAATTCACAGGTCAGATTATATGTTAATTTGAATATTTTTTCTATGGAATTACTTTATTATTTTGGATTATTTTGAAAAATTTCTAATTAGTTTCCATGTGGGTTCCTTTCCCATGATTATAAAAGGACACAAAAATCCTTCAATTCATCACACCTCTAATGAAAAATATTTCAGAAAAACCCTACCAAAATACTTCAAAAAAATCATTATCCTTGTTCTAGAGTTTATGGCCCTGCCAAAATACCAACACTAGATTCTATAATAAGAGATCCAAATGAGGTGTATCTAGGTAGAGGAAATTGTATTAACTAAGACCCATTTTTATTTTTTATTTTTATATCATAAATTTTGTCATAAAATATCTTATATAGTATGAAAAATATCTACTATATATTTATATGTTTCTAATTTAATTAAATAATCTATATCCATCTCTAGTTTCATAAAATGGAAAACAGAATAGTCAATTTTGTGTATGGAGGACTAATGCCACCTGAAAAAATGTAGTTTGTTGACCATACCCTTGTATTAATGATGAATATAATGTTGTATTTAACATAATTATTATTTTTTATGTAATTATTATAGTTATATATTTGTGATATCAAGGATACCTTCTTTCTTTATATTCCGTGGGGGATATGATAACATTGCTTGTGTGTACGGTGGCCTACCGCATCGCGAAGTAATGTGATTATTTTTCACATACAATTTACATGGAAGTTAGTAAGGATAAATTAAATTAATATAAATGATATATATGAAATAAAAATATTTTTTAGGGTAATATAGATTTTTTCATTTCTTTTTCGAAACCATTATGAAAATCGAAGTAACATTCTTGCATACATACGTCTTACCACCTCCCAAAATGGTGTATTTAAATTTTGTATCTACAAATTTAACAGATTACTATAAATACATATATATTTAATATATATATATTAAATAATTTTTAACATTCTGGATATGATGGAACCATGATAAATGTAAGAGGACCAAAAAAAAACATATATGAACAACAAACCACTTATTGACTGAAAAGTGACATTAACATGGAATTGATACGAAATATCTAATAATAGGTCCTAGGAAAATCATTTTATTATGATATATATAGTCATGGTTCTGTAATATATGTATCATAAACTTATATCTATTACATAGTAGGTTATAATTTGTATTAATGAAGCCGATACATAGGGTAAGGGTCTTTCATCTCACATTTACTTCCACGATAGGTACAGTAGATATGCAATTTATTCCTCTTTATAGAGTATATAATACCCCTTTGAAATTATATATCATTAATATATTTAGATTCATGGTATTTAAAGTTTCATTTCATGATTATTTATTTTATGGGTCTTATAAGTAATATGTCACAAAAACATTAATAGTTAATTTCTCAATCACATCATTATTCAAGATTGTTTTTAATTAGGCCTCCCATGGGTGAATTATTTGAAATTTATATATTGAAATATATATATTTTATTATCCTCTATATATGTCATCAGAATATATTTTTTCATTTATTTAATTTTCTTTATGTGGTCAGTATTTAAAAATATTTTTTTAAGAAAAGTGAGCATATCTCTCCCTTCGATCGAAAAACATTTTTCATCCAAAACCATGTTTCAAAAAATGATTTTAAAAATTTAATTTTTTTTATTAAATACATTTTACACATTTTTTACATTATCAATGTTTTTTTAAAGGAATCCCTATTTATTTTTAAAAAACAAATGCAAGTTTTAATTTTATAGAAAATGTGAAAGGAATATTTGATTTAATATGTATGGAATGGATAGTTTTATTTTTTCATCATGAATAAATAATGTTTTAAAACATAATTTATATGTTTCATATTTTTTATAAAAATTATTTTCTAAATTTTTAAAGAATTTTTAATCTTAAAAAGTGATTTTCAAAATCGAAAGGATATTTTCCTCAAGAAATGTTTTAAATGATTTTTAAATAGTCTTTTATAAGTTTAAAAGTATATTTATAAATATATGGATTTGTAAAACTTTTTTTGTCTTAAAAATATTTTATCAATGTGGAAAGGATATACTCATCATTAAATATTCAAATTGATCTTTAACAATAATTTTCTATCTAGGATGACATTCATTTATGTTACATATTCTTTTCTAAGGCAATATTTAATGATACCATACTAATTATTTATCTTGATGTTTAATGTTTATGTTAATGAAATGATTATAAAAATAATTAATTTTCTATGGGTTAAGCTATGTTGAATTGAAGAAATGTTTATTAAAACGTTTTTCTTTACATTGGGTATCATATGATGATATGATTAATGCTTTATGATATTTTGGAAAACCTAAGTATGAATTTCATTATGAGATCGATGAGGCCTATATCTCCCTCAAAATGTATTCAATAGAATTTTATATATCATGAGATAATGTTGGGAGCAAGTCAATTGACTTGATTTTATGCGATAAACATACACGTCTTGATCCAGAATGGGATACCAGTGTATCCTGATCCACTATAGAAAATATGTGTATCCTGATCCACTATGAGAAATAGGGGAATCCTAATACAATATTATGATGGTATTGGTTTTTAATTTTTTGATATGAAATGTTTTACTATATTTATGATGGTTCCTTAATTTAATGACACGATGTTTTGTTTCATGCTTGATTTATGATTATTTCTCTTACTTATTGACCATGTTTTATAAAATGATAACATTTTATTTAATTAATCATGTATATGATATTTAAAATGTTGTTTATGAACATCCTATGTTTTTTCATGATAACATAACCTTTTGATTATATTTTTATTTCATATGATTATAGACTGATATCACATATTTTTACCCTTACCGATTATCTGAACTCACAGTTTCTTATGTTTCCTTCCATAAAATTTCAATATTGTTTCAAGTTAATTATGATAATGAGGATTAATATATGGTAAGATATTCGTGGTATATTATTGAACATATTTGAAAAAATAAAAACAATGTGTTTCTTGTATCTATATAAACTAAACAATTATGTTTATTAGGATCATGGTTATGAAATATATTTAATATTAATATAAATATAAGTAATATTTATAAATGATTTATCTGGGTTTCAATACTTAGTATCAAAGGAAATAATTTTTAAAAATTGAAACCAAGTATGAGAAAACAATAGTGATATCCCTATGTAAATTTATAAGGATATATCTAGGGATTCTTATATGGATATGTCAAAGTATGAGTCAAATTATAGGGAAATATCTTATAATTTTTGTAAAAGATAGAGAGAGTGTTTTCTAAGAAATTAAATCCATTATCTATATAATACATATGGATTTTTATATATCATATAGGGGAACATGGGTAATAATTATAAAATGGAATATTGAGTGGGAATATATCTTCACTTGTTGCATGAAAATGGGATTTGCTGCACAATTGGTTTGATACTCTTGGGGGATATGTTTTTTAAATTCACAAAACATTTTATAACAATCATGAAGGATTTAAATTATGATCACAAATGTCCTAGGTAATGTCTAAGTTGTCATAGATATAATTTTTGGTGTCATGATTTAGATATCTGATAAGTTATTTTTCATAATATATAGTCTCTCACTATGAATATTGTTACTCACACTATAACTTCTCATTTTATTCAATTTATGGAACTTGAATAAACATTAATTATGCGGAATGTGATAGAAAATGTATTGATAAACATTAAATGGTTTTATGACTAACTTGAAGGATATTGTGATTATAGATAATTAGTTATCAATATATATGATTCGCAACTTGCACCTTAACCAACTATGGAACTCACCAATAATGAGAAAGATAGTTTTCATTGAGCATTATGGTGGTGGAGACAATAGAGGAACAATGATTCAGTTTATTATACATCAATAATGTTGGGACAAGCACTCTAGGGAATAAATACAAAGTATAATAAGATGATTTATGTTTGGATAAGAAGGGCATAGTTCAAAAAATTGGCGAGGAAAAATGAAAATTTTGGTTTACACAATGAATGTGAATAATGTTTTCCCTATATTATTATTGACTATTGAATGTTTTAAATGTGGAATGTGTTGGAATTATACAAATTTATGTCCCAGGGGGAAATATACTTAAATAACTGATATGTTTTTTTGATTTATGGTTTTTTTATTAATGATTAAGTGACTATAAATAAAATATAAAATGTGTGATGTATTAAAGAACAATATGATTAATCCTAGTTAATGTCTTAAGGATGAGTTATGGTTCTGTAGAAATTGGTGTTTATTATACATAAAGAGTTTATTTATTTTGATAAATTAAACTTGATGGTATTGATTACTCCATAATTGATTAATGATTTATTAAAAAAGTGGTATAGGATATCAATAAAGGATTTTACAATATTATTATATGTATGGAATATATTCAATAATATGTGGAATTATTCATGGAATGAGAAATAATTCAGGTTTTCATTGAGGTATTATGGTAATTCATGTTATTACCATGTATCAAGAGAATACATGATTAATTTATTCAAATTATTGGTATGTTCCAATTAAAATATATTTCATGTTGTTTACGGGATTAATGGTATACTCATTTTCAAAATTTTTTGTCCTTCATTCAAATGATTTAGATTATAATCTTTTGGATTAATTATTAAGTTAACCATTTATAAAATTGTTTATGTTTAACTTTCGATGATGTTTTAGAGATGAACATATTACATCAACGTATGAATATTTACCCATATTAGATAAACAATAAAAATAATTTTGTTATTACTAGAGATAGAAGGAAGGAATTATCAATCAATTATAGATCTTGTCATTAATTATTGCCTCAAACATAAAAAAATTCAACTTTATTTCTTTGAGTAAGAGATTAAGTGGAAATTGAACAAAGAAAAACCAAAGGTTGAAATTATGCTTACGATATAAATGAATGAAAATCCCTAGGTATATATGTCCATTGAAATTATTGATCATATATAGATGTTTTCCTATAATTTGGACCTTCCACTGAGCCTCACTCATGTTTAGGATGTGTTCTATGTTTCTATCTTGTGAATTATATACCTAATCCATCACATGTACTAAATTAAGAGGTTATACAACTCGAGCATGAAATTTATTATGAGGAACAACCAGTAGAGATTCCAGATCATATATAGATTTCTCTATGGAATGAGACCACTTAATTTGTAAATTTTTATAGTAAAACCACCATATAGAGGAATATACATTGGAACTTGAGGTTTTAATGAGGTAGAAGTATCCTTAGTTATTGGTACTAAAGCTAAAATTTTTGAAGGATAAATTCTGGGGGGGGTAGAATATAACACCCCTCTATATTGTGATTTCCAATAAATAATTTAAATATTTTTGATGTTATTCAATTCATACAATTCTTACATTATCTTTCATTACACACAACATTGAGTTTAAACGAAACAAGCCATTCTATTAATATATTATAATCTAGAAAGATAGTTATTGAATTGCTGTTAAAATTATAGGTTTTAATAAAATTAAATAAATTATTAAAATATATGTTTTAGACATGTATGTTAAATAAATTATTTGGAAACTAATTTATTAGAAATGAAAATAATAACTATTTAAAAATAAAGGAAATGTTTTATTTGGAAAAACTATTTTTATGCATACAAAAACATTTTACCTAAATAAATTATGCAATTACTTATTGGCGAACCAATTTAAGTAAATTTATGTATTATATATTAAATGAATTATTTAAAATTAATATATTTTGTTATCTAGATAGGAGATATTAATAAATCCAATTTTCCAAATAAAAAATATACTTTTTCTAAAAATCAATTTTTTCACCTTATACCAAAATACATAAAATTAATTTTGGAAACTTTTAGATATTTTTTTTGAAAAAATAATATATATTTTTTAATTTATAATATAAAAATTATCCTAGGCTTAATGTTTTGGTATTTTTCAAAAAAGATTAATATTTTAGTGAATAGTGAAAAATATCGGTTTTTATTGAAAACTGAATTTTCCATTAATTAATATAAAAGGTTCATTTTTGTGTTAAAATATATTTAAATGTAAAATTTAATCAATTATATATCAATAAATCCAATTTATGTTATTAGATTCATTATGAGATTGATTTTTTATAGAATGTTTTTTAAACATTGAACATTTTCTCTTTGGAAAACCAATTTCCGGTCCTGTATATGAGGTTAATTTAAAATTGCAATTTCCTAAAAATATGAATATCATTTAGAAAATGGATTTAATATTTTAAATAAAAATAATTGATATTATATTATATGTTCAACTTATTTTTTTACTATAATGAATACTGAAAATATTAAAAAGAAATTACCATGATTAAGGAAAAAAATCAATTTATCGAGGCTTAAACTAAAAAGATAATGTTTAATGTGAATATAAAACTACTAAAATTATAATTAGATGGAAATATTACAACATTATCCATTCAAATTTCGAATCATTGGTCATTTTTTAAATTTATTTCTTTGGAAGGACTTTATTATTTTGGATTCCTTTTGGAAATTTCCATGTAGTTTCCAAGATGATTCATTTCCCCCGCTTATAAACGGCCATCCATACCCTTTTCTTATTTACACATATAACTATATATAAATCTACCAAAAATATCCCAAATCCCTCACAAACAACCTTATCCATCTTCTGTAGATAGTGGTTCTCAAAAAATAAAAAATAGGGTCCTCAATAAGAGATCTAAAGGAGGTTCTTATTAGAGAAGTTAATTATATTAAGTAATTTCTTAATTTTTCATTTTTCCTTCTCTTAAATCAATTATAGAATCCTACATTTTTATTACCTAAATATTTTATTACATGGAACAAAATAATAAATTTTAATTTTTAGTTTAAGTTAAATTAGGAACAATTGACATGAAATCATAAAAAATTATTCTAATCCACAAGAAAGTATTTTTCATCGGTTCACCTTACATTTATTTTACGAAATATATTATCCTTGGGACATAAATCAATTCAAATGAGTGCGCATGTTCCATGTACGGTAATAATAATGAGAGAAATTTAGCATGTAATCAGGAGGCATATGAATAAGAACATGAGTTATAACAATATAACATGATAAAGAGAACATAAAGTATATCATAATAAAAATAATTTTAATCAAAACATGGAAATGTGGCTACAAAATTTTAATGTGAAATCCCTATGAATATCACCATATTTTATCACCAAGGTGTCATAAATTAAAATTTCCATGGTTATTCGCCATGGAATCAAAAACCACATTAACTCAAGAGACTAATTATTTACCATATTAATTGGATAGATATAATAATTCACCCTTAATATTTATTGATTATGGCTATCCACATTAATAATAAAGAATCATTTCATTAATAAACTATAGACAATAAATAACATGTTTTTTTATCAAAATCATGACATACAAAAGGGATTAAAGACATGATCATTACCTTATTAATAACCTAAAAATTGAATTTGGGTTCCATATTTGTAAATGAAAAATTTAATAAATTAATATTAAATCTAGGTTAATACTCATGGAAAAGGGAGAGGTTTGGGTATTAAAAAAAGTTAATTAATCTTGTAAAATAGGGAAATAAATTTAATAGCATGACGTGTATAAAACATGGACTAAAGAAAGGGAAAATTAGATGGAATAGGGGTCTCAAATTTATAGAAGACTATTCTTTCATTATTGGTATAATATAAAGTGGTCAAAAATATATTATATTACCAATTAGAAGACATACCAGAAAAATTAAAGTTGAATGGAAAAGTGGAGTGGTGATTTCCCTTACCCTTAAGAGTCTATCCTAAATGTCAAGGGTAAAACCTATTAAGATCAAGGGAACCTTGGGGTAATATTTGGGAGAAAAATGACAATAAATACATAGGGTATAGATTGGGAGGGAATAGAAAAGTTGAAATGGGAGGGTATTTATAGTGAAAGTGGAGAAATTGTTCAATAATTTCTAAATTTAGGTCATCGTAATATAAGTTGATAAAAATGAGTTAAAAATGTCTTAAGCATAGTTTCTTATCATATTTTTTAAAATTTCAGTAACATTTTAGAAAATTATAATCCATTATAAAAAAAATCTTCTTTTTAATACTTATATGGACATGGTAAAAAGATTTTCCACAAAAAATTGTTTTTGAAATCAAATTTTCTATTTAGTGTTTGGAAAGTCCAATATTGTTTTAGAAATTGTTTAAAATATATGAAAAGTCATAATATTAATTAAATAGTATATTTTTTGTCTTTATTGGGGTTAATTAATTATTATATCAATATGACAGAAATATGAATTCATAAAAAGACTAAAAATCCAAAGTTGGATTTTTTCTATTCAATGAAAAATAAATCATTTTATAAAATTATCAAAAATTCATTATTACCTAATTTTGACATGAAGAATCATAATTTTTTTTAAAAAATAAGACTCTAATTATGATAATTTTAACAATTAAATATAAATATCTTTATATATTAAAAAAATTTAGTTGTAGGTTACCGTAAAATTTATGACACTTATAAAAATATTCTAGGAGAGTATAAAACTACATTATCATCTTTATTAAAGTAAGAGTGTTTTAAATGAATATTTAATTAAAAAATTTATTTATAATAGATGATTTTATTTTAAAATTGTCTATATTTTTTTAAAATAATGCCATGTTTTATTTGCATCCAATAGTAAATTTATCAAAATTATCTTAATTGAACATATAATTATTTAATAAAAATTATTCGCAAAATGAGATTGATAGAATTAAAAATTTATTTATAAAAAGGAAATTAAAAATTATATAACTATGGAATATACACGTTACACTATATTAAACCCTTGTACACCCTAAGGGAAAGGTGTGTGATTGTAATACCCCTAGATTTCCTAGTACATTATCTTATTAAAGTAATTCAATAACTTGCGCTACACGCAACACCGAGTTCGAGCACACCAAAACATACCAAAATGGCCATTCAAAAAGAAGTTTTGAATAGTATTAACAACATTTTTAATTTTATATACTCTATATAATTTTAACAAAAATATTATGTGTTTCTTAGATATAATATGAGAACAAATTCATTTTTCAAAAAATGAACTTTTACCACCTTTTAATGGATAACCATTTTTAAAACCTATAAGAAAATTTTATATATTCATTTTACTGAAATTGAATTTTTCTTTACAATCGGGACATAAAAATTTAGTTTGGATATATTTTTGGTACTTTTTTGACAACATTCATATTTTGATAAATAGTGAAAATACTAAATTCTAATTGAAAACAAATTGTTTAATCAAAATAATTTATAGTGATAAATTATAAATTTTAATGGGTTGATAGTATAATTGGATTATATTTTTATCATTTAATATAATTTAGGTCGTTATATGTAATTTCACATTTAAAATTGACATAAACACATGTCAATCTTTTGATAGTTTTTACCTTTTAAAAACTCGCCTTTCGATTTCGACAACGAGAATTAATTTTAAATTAATTAATGAAACATTAATGTCTTGAACTTGGTAAAATAGAAATAATTATTAAATTCATAATATCAAAGTTATCTTACGGTGAATTTTGGGTATTTTTATGAAAACATTCAATTTTTTATGAATAGTGAAAAACACTGCATTATTGTTTAAAACCGAATTTTTATTTAAATAATTAACTATTTTATTTAAAATTATTTTAAGTCAAAATTGATTTATAATACCTATATAATTTTAACATAACACATTGGAGTAATTTTATAATAAAATTAGATGTATACATTTTTATTGAACTTTTTACTTTCTTTTACCCACCTTCTAGGAGCCGTTGTAAATTTGCATAAAACATAATTTTACCGTTTCTCTGAGTTGAATTTCAAAAATCCGAGAGACACTATTGAAATTAGTAAGTAAAATGTGGTTCAATAAGATGAAAATATTTTTTGGCGAATAGTAACTTTTGACTTTTATTTACCACAGTTAAATGTAAAAAGGACAATTAAAGGTAAAAAGGATATTATAATTACCCTAACACATGTAATAATTCTATTGGATAAGTGTAATTATACCAAAAAAACCATCGGAATAAAATATGATCCACTTTTTCCACTTGGATTAGATTAGGACAATTATTAGTATTTTAATTAAAGAAGTTTTAAATGTGGTAAATTCAGAGTTTAATAACTAAACCATTTTTAATATAGGGTAATACAAATGATAAATTTGACTATAAATATTCATTAGAAACATAAAAATATTTCATACATCATGGTATTATATTTATAATTTTTACACATTATATAATTAAATCTATTTATGACACAATGATGATGCAGTAATTAATTTATTAATGAAAGAATAAAATAATTGATATTATAAATCATAAAATAAATATAATTTCAATGTTTTTATGACATCGACTAATAATCTAGGGGAACATGACATGTTATGGTTGATTAAATGTCTATTTTTTGAAGTAAGAAAGTTGTGGAGACTTTCAAAAAAACCAAATTCTAAATAGTATCAAAATTGACATAAATGAGTTTTTAAAACAAATACTACATTATTAAATTATATAATAGTCCTAAAAATATAGCTTTCAGGAAAAGGAATCTTATAATGGTATATATGTCATTAAATAACCACTTGGGGTTCTCATGACATTTTATAGATAGTTTATTAACCATGTAATATAAAAATACAAGAAGACATTGCAAGAGTTAAACTATTTAACTAAGAGTTAAATCTAGAAGATAAGGTTAAAATGGTAACATAAACTTCTCTAAAACCTCTTTACTGAGAATATTTGGTCCCATAAGCACCTAAGGATCTAAGTAAATTCATTTGGACTAATTACGAAACCAATATTATTGTATAACAAATTAATATTTTAATCTTTTCCTAATGTGACCCTCACCCCTCTTATAAAAGGGAACTTCCCCTTCTCTCAAAATCACACTTCTAAATCCATTTATATCGGCCAAAACATGCCCCAATATCCTCCCAACTTCCCTCATATCAACCCAGAGTCCTTAATTTGATCAGAAATCCTAGTTAAGGATTCATTTCGATCTACTCAAAATGAAACACCCGAAGAAGAGGTAATAGTTTCAGCACCCTCTTTCAAGTTCTTTTATTCTTCCACTTCCTGTTTATTTGTTGTTTCCATACCAAAATAATAACTTCCATTCCTTATACGTAATGTGATGTTATTATAAAAATGGCACAACCATATTTGTTATTCTATCCATCCTATAAATGACAAAGTCACCATACGTGCGTATGTACGGCTTACCGTCTCCACGTCTTGGTGTAGTTTGTATTAAAACACTTTATTATTAGGATGAGTATAATAATTAGTTTAACTGATGTAAATAATAAATATAACCTGTTAATAATTCTATATATATGATATACTATCCAATTACATACGATTTCACCATCAATATAATGATATTGTCGCTCATGCGTACATACGGATTACTGTCTCCACGAACACGATGAGATTCATTCGCCATCCTAATCATTCAAGAATAATTTTTTTATGATTAAAAATAATGTTTAAGAACTTAATATAATACTTTAAATGAATCAAATACATCGTATACCTAACAAACATGTCCTAAAGGAAAATGGAACAGTTAACACCAGAAACGACGGTAATACTAAAATATTATTAACAAATAAATATTAGAAGATCATATATGATATCATATTTATGTATGTGGTTCTTGTATAATATAATTAAAATTATTTATCTATTATACAATAGGTTAAATTACCCTCAACCATAGAAAAGTACAAGGTAAGAGTTAATTACTCAATCTCCTTTTTATCCGAAATTGTTTATGAGTAAGTATTTATTGGGACATAATTATCATCAATGTCCATATTTCATAAAACTGTTTTCAAACTTTTTTTTAAGGTTTTATGGAATGGTCTATTTAACTATATCATCACTTTAAATGTTTTAAATATTTATTTTTCTAAATATTTTTAATTAATGTCTATGTTTTCAATATGATGTTAAGGATTTATTTATATGGA
This sequence comes from Viscum album, assembly GCA_963277665.1. Lineage (NCBI taxonomy): Eukaryota > Viridiplantae > Streptophyta > Magnoliopsida > Santalales > Viscaceae > Viscum > Viscum album. The sequence goes on from OY728128.1 coordinate 696,754,157, forward strand.
CATCATTGTTTTAAAAAGGAAATTCCATTCAAATATTTAAATTGTTATGGGAAACATTGATTCAAGATTGTCTTTAAATGTCTTACTTTCTAAATAAGGTGACTTTTAAATGATTTAAAAAAATAAATATTTCTCTCAAATAGTTTTAATTTAATTTATTCCAACATCCATTGATGGATTTTAAACTTGTTTGAAGTTGATTCATTATGATACAACTCATCCATATTGTATTGAAGGTTTTGTGATATGTTTGACTATGTATGTGTTATTTTTATACCATTACTAGTTTATGGTAAAAGTATTAGCATTTCTAATGCTAGTTTTGAAACAAATGTTTATGTTATGATTCAACCATTCATAGGAGGAATTCATTGGACTTAGTATGTGATGGGTGGAGCCAACTATAGCTCATCGATGCATAGGTATTTCTCATGAGACAAACTAGTGTCATGGAACAAGTCCTTGAAAAAGTCTTATTTTTAGTCTTGGATGAAGTCCTTGCCTATGTGGTTATGAAGTCTGGCATTATGTATTCCATCATTAGGAAATTGGATATTGATATTACATGTGATTATTCGACTAGTAGAATATCCATGTGAATATGTAAATGAAATTATTTGATTTATCTTTTATATATTATGATGATGTTTAAGTTTAAAAGGCTTGTTTTTTAGTCTTATACATTACCATAAATGTTTATGCTTATTTATGAAAGTTTCCACTATATTATTATCGTTATTTAGCATCTAAGCTCACCCCTTTCTTATGTATTATTTTACCCAGGATGTGAAAAACTATATTATGACTGAACAATAGGGATAGTCTAAGGGATATGAATGTGATCAATGGAGAAAATGTTGAAGTTGTTTTTCATTTTATAATGTAATGTAAAATTATGAATGTATATAGTTCTTCCAAGGCTATTAAACTGATTGGTATTTCGGGATTTGATCCCTTATGATCTTTCAAATGTTATGTAATAATGCACTGACTCTAGGTAACTGGGGTCAGAGCCTTGTAGTTGGTATTAGAGGAATTTTAGTACATACCTTCGAAACTAGATTTATAAAAAAATTTATTAGAGAGAATTACCCTAAGATAGACTTTGAGGATTGGTATAGAAGAACTTCGTAGAATTTTTGTAATATAGATATTTTTTGTATTTTCCATGAAATACATCCCTGTCATGATACAGGCAGGTAGAGGCGGCTCTGGCACAGATGTACCTAGGAGTGAAAACATCAATAAGGAGTTTCGGGCTTGACCCAGGGTATCCTAGTACACGACAACAGACCTTGCTAAACTCTTGGTTATGACATTCCAAGGGGATATGTTTAGGATAATTCACATTTTATTTATAAGCCATTATAAAGGATTTAGGAGTAAATACTTCCTTAATGAAAAAATTTTATGATTATATATTACAAACATAATCATTTCAATTTACGTTAGGTATTTTAAAAGATTGGAATTATTCATTGTGTTTAATAAACTAAACTAGTGTATGACATTGTTTAGAAATAGAACTTAGTAGAAGGAATGAGAATTCAAGCAATACGCATGATCAAAAGATTTTGAAAGATCACATCTTTCATGGTATTAAGACAAAATTTAAAAGGGAAATAGTATCCCACGTATTCTCATCATATGATGAAATAATATCACATGTTAATAAGATAAGTAAATAATTTTATGAGTCATATGGCTTTGAAGAGAAGCAAGAGAAGAAAGAAATGGTAAATAGAAAGATGGATAAAGGTAAGATGGGAAAGAAGGATTTCCCCATATGTGATAACTGTGGAATGAATCACCTTGTTAAATGCTTTAGGAGAATGGGAGTTTGTTATAAGTGTTTTGAAAAAGCACACTATGTATGTGATTTCAAGGGTAAGAAAATGGTTCCAAACGTACAATGCTTCATCTGCTAGGAGTTGAGACACTGTGCAAATCATTGTCCAAATAATCAGAGGATACCCCAAATTCTACTATTGGATAACAATCAAGTTATGATACTACTGAAGATAAAGAGGAATGATTAGAGTTATTACTTTTTTATTAAAGTATTGGGTCATTTGAGTATTGTATTAATGGTGTAAATGTTATAATAATTGAAGAGTATATAAGGATTATACCACTATACGATTTCATTATGGATTTGAAATTGTATGTTACAAAGTAATGTGAAACAGTTTTAGGTTAATTTTTCTGGAAAATAAATGGTTGAAGGAAAGGTAAACCATAATATGGTCCTGATACTGAGCTAGTGGTTTTGGAATAAGATGTGATTGATTCTGATAAATTATATTGGATATTCCTTACTACCTTGGAACTGATTAATGGATTTTTTATTCCATAATTGATGGAGTATTAAAAATTAATGGATATAAAGAATATATATAGTATTCTATAAGGAATAAGGGAGAATCAATGTAATAAATAAGGTTTTATGACAATTTAAGGTGTTACTGTGTTCTAAAAGAATACTTGATTAAGGAATTCACATGTTATTATGTTGCAAAAATGACCTTCATTGTGTTTACCTTCTTTATAAATTTTGGACTGTGAGTTTGGATAGAAGTATTTTGGATAATTCTAAAGGTTGGAATGGATTTGTTTTTGACATTAGATACTAATGTTAAGGTTAAATCATTTCTTAATATTATTTTAGGATTTTTATAAAAGGGATAACCCGAAGGTCGGGCGATAACCCGTTGCATCCGACAAGGTCGCGAGACTTGAACCTGCAACTGAAGAATGATAAGGGTGCATCACCTACCACTGGCCTACGTGATGTCCTGGTCTGTGTAATGTAGTTTTTTTAAATAGTCTAACAAATTAATTATAATTTTATTATTTTTTGAACCCTATACGATTATGATATATAGAATATTTTTGAATTCTATTATCTTTTGGAGTGAAAGATGAGTTTGGGGTAGGAATTAGTTCAACGGTGAAACTATACTTGTTTTTTATTTTTTCCTATAATTCTATGAATAAATTAAATCTTAAACATTAAGGAATGGATATTAAAACCAAAAAACGTGTTATCCTAAAACCATAGGATTTATTGAACTGATGATATTTTAAATCATCATATATTGATGGATTTGAGCCCCTCAATTTTACACTTATTTTCGATTGATGACCTCAATCACTCCCTATAAATATTTTTGTTTTTAGATCAATTATGTGTCTCTAATTTCCACCAATGTTATCATAATCGAGATCATAATTTGGTGGTGATTTTTCCATTTATCTTTCCCTCTTATTAAGACGAAATTTCATTAACCCAAATGCCAATGTGGGTTTTCCACAAATGTATTTTTCTATTTTTAACCGTTTATTTTTATAGAAAATTTTCAAATTGTTAGGACACAATTTATTGAACGAGGGTAGAATGTAACACCCCATGATTTCATAGTATGTTATCTCATTAATGTAATTCAATAACTTGCGCTACATACAACACCGAGTTCGAGCGCACCACAACTTACCAAACTAGTCATTAAAAAAGCAGTTATAAAGAGTATTAAATTAATTTTGAATCTTATATACTCTCAATATTTTTAACACCCATATTATTTGTTTCTTAGACATAATATGAGAACAAATTCATTTTTCAAAAAATCCAATTTTACCTCCTTTCAATAGAGAACACTTTTTAAAACTGATATTTGACACTTTTATATATTAAATTTAATGAAATAAAATTATTCTTTAGAATCGGGACATAAAAATTTAGTTTGGATAAATTTTTGGTACTTTTCTGATAACTTTCATATTTTGATGAATAGTGAAAATACTAAATTTTAATTGAAATCATCTTTTTAATCGAAATAATTTATAGTGATAAATAATGAATTTGAATTGTTTAGAAGTAAAATTATATTATATTTTTATCATTTAATAAAATGCAGGTCATTATATGTAATTTCACATTTAAAATTAACATAAACACATGTCAATCTTTTGATAGTTTTTACTTTTTAAAAACCCACATTTCAATTTTGACAATGAGAATTAATTTTAAATTAATTAATGAAACTTATATGTATTGAATTTGGAAAAATAGATTTCATTTTTGAATTCAGAATATTAAAATTAGCTTCGTGTGAATTTTTTATATTTTTCTAAAAACATTCAATTTTTGATGAATACTGAAAAACAATGCGTTATTGTATAAAACCAACTTTTTATTTATATAATTATTTATTTAATTTAAATTTATTTAACGTTAAAATAGATATATAATACCTATATATGTTCTATGTAATTCATAGGAGTAATTTTATAATAAAATTAGATGTCTAAATTTTTATTGATCATTTTACCGTCTTTTACCAATCTTCTAGGAGCATTTGAAAATTTTCATAAAACATAATTTCAGGGCTTCTATGAGTTGAATTACAAAAATTATAGACACACTATTGATCAACTCAAAATAAAACACCCAATGAAGAGTTAAAATTTCACCACCCTCTTTCAAGTACTTTTCTTCTTCCAATTCCACTTTCTTTATTATTTCCAAACCTAAATAATAAATCCCATACCTCTAAAGTACATTGACGTTATTATAAATATGTTATGACCATATTCGTTATTCTATGAATCCTATAAATTACAAAGCCACTATATGTATGTACGTACGACTTACCATCTCTATGTCGTGGTGTAGTTTGTTATTCAAACACTCCATTATTTGGATGGGTACAATACTGAGTATAAATGATTTAAATAATAAATATAACGTTTTACTGATTCTTTATATATGATATAACATCCAATTACATACTATTTCACCATCAATATAATTATATTTTCGCTCGTGTGTACGTACATATTACCATCTCCACAAACCCGATGAGATTTATTCCCCATCCTAATAATTTAAGAATAATTTTTATTTCATGATTAAAAATAATGTCAACTAACTTATTTTCATTATGTATTTGAATCTAACACATCCTATACATAACACAAATGGATTACATAACCAATATTATATAGTAAAACGGATTAGTTAACACCCGAAACGATGATACTACTAAAATATTATTAACAAAGAAATATTGGATGATCAAATATGATACCATATTTGTGTATATGGTTCTTGTATAATTTAATAACAATTATTTAGCTATTATACAGGTGGCTAACATACCCTCGACCAAGGAAAAGTACAAGGAAAGGATTAATTCCTTAATCTCATTATTATCCGAGATTTTTTACGAGTAAGTGTTTATTGGGACATATTTATCATCAATGTCCATATTTAATAATTTTTTTTCCAAATTAATCTTTTAAAGGTTTATCGAAGGGTCTATTTAACTATATCATCAATTTAAATGTTTTAAATATTTATTTTTCTAAATATTTTTAATTAATGTCCTTGTTTTCAAATTGATTTTAAGGATTTATATATATGGATCTCATTGTATTAAAATGTTAATTACAGTCAATGTTTCAAAGTGGTGTGGGACACTTTGATTCAAAAATGTCTTTAAATGCATTCCTTTATAAATTATGTGACTTTTAGATGATTTAAAAAAAATAAGGAGATATTTCTCTCATATTGTTTTGATTTCATTTATGTCAACATCCTTTGATGGATTTTACATTTGTTTAAAGTAGATTCATTATGAATCAAATCATCCATATTGTATTGAAGGTTTTGTGATTTGTTTGAATGTGGATGTGTTATCTTTATACCTTTCATGTTTTGTGGTTAATGTATTAACATTTCATAAGCTTGTTTTAATACGAATGTTTATGTTATGTTTCAACATTTTATATGAGGAATGCATTGGACTTAGTAAGTTATGGGTGGAGCCCACTATAGCTCCTTAATGCATCGGTATATCTCATGAGACAAACTAGTGTCTTCACACAAGGACTTGATAAAATCTTATTTGTAATCATGGTACAAGGCCTTGACTATGTTGTTATGAAGTCTGGCATTATGAATAACAACATTATGAAATTTTCTATTGATATTACATGTGATTATTCGACTAGTAGAATATCCATGTGAATAAGTAAATGGAGTTATTTGATTTATATTTTCCATATTATGATGACGTTTATGTTTAAAAGGCTTGTCTTTTAGTCTTATATGTTACCTTAAATGTTTATTCTTAATTATGAATGTTTCTACTATATTATTATCCTTACTGAGCATCTGAGCTCACCCCTTTATTATGATTTATTTTTCCCAGGATGCAAAGAAGTATATTATGAATGACCTATAGGGATAGTCTAAGAGATATGGATGTGGTCAATGGAGATAATGTTGATGTTGTTTTTCATTTTATTATGTAATGTAAAATTGTGTTTGTATCTAGTACTTCCAAGGATACTAAATTGATCAGCCTTTAAAGATTTGATCCCTTGTGATCATGCCATTGTTATGTAATAATGCACCGACTCTGGGAAACTGGGGTCAGGGCGTTATAGTGATAGTGGAACATTCATAGGGTGGATTAGGTAACACTAATGATGTAATAATATCTACTGGCTTAAACTTCTCCCATAAGTGATTTCATTCATAGCTAAATTGTTGAAGATCAACTTGTTCTTGGTCATGAATAAACCCCAATGACACTACCTATCACACATGTTCTGACAAATGGGGTTGAAACGACATGACTCTAATATTTGAGGCAACTATTTATCCATTATATATCAATTATACTTAATAATTACTACCAATAATGAATAATTATAATGGTAAAATTTCTACCGATGGTTATAGTTTCTTATGGTCATATATAATAAAAGTTATATTAAAATATGATCATATTATTAATCCAATGGCCACATTGATCCCAATAAGTAACAAATAATTGTTTTACTCACCATTCACTACATTATATCCTATTGTTATATTTTCATTTTTTTATTATTTTGATTCGATTACTATTTTTTTAATTTTTATTATTGGTCCTGGGGGCGATGATTCATGTATATTGGGAGGATTTATATTTTCCCATTTTAGATTTTATATTATATATTAATTTTCCAATTATAATGATTGTAATTATTATTGTTTTTATAGATGACTAACTTAATGATATTTATTAATGAGATAAGGTTTTGTTGGTTTATCTATATTTTTTATATGTATACTGTTATATAATATAACATACATTTTCTCAGGAAAAAATCATTTAAAAAACACTGGATTCTTACTTTCTTCCCCCCTTTAGAAATTTCATCCTCAAAATTTCAACCCATATTCTTAGTTTAGAATAGGTTAGGGTAATTTTATTTCATTTTTACTATGGTTCCCATGTCACCTATTCATACTTATTGTCCTTAGATAATACTTTGACAAGGTGAGTTTTCCTGTTGCACATAAATTTATCTTTATGGTCCAAGATCTCCACTAGCTACACCTCATAAGAGAAGCTATGTTCTAGTTATACCACCTCCAGATTCAGTACATATGAGGGATCAGATATGTACTTCCATAAGAGAGAAAAAATGAATAAATCACGAACTTGATCAATATTTGGTAAAATTTATATATAATATGCCATTGATCCTTTTCAATCGAGTACTTAAAAGGGTAAAAAGTACCTAGGTCTATGCTTCCCATTATTTTCAAACCACATGACTCTCTTCCTTGGTGATACTTAAAGAAATGACTGGTCTCCAACATCAAACTCTGATTCCCATCAACGATATTCATCATAGATGTTCTACTAAATATGATAAGTTTTTATATGTTCTTGGATAGCATGAACCTTTTATGTCATCTCTTTTATAAGATTAGTCCCATGTATATATCTCTCAGGAAATTCATCCCAACAAGTAGGAGTTCAAAATACCTTACCATAAAGAACATCATAGTTTGACGATTGAATACTTGATTGGTAATTGTTGTTTTATGATAACTAATATAGAGGTATGTGTTGATCCCATCCACCATTAAATTTCATTGATATTATTCTCACTATTTCCTGAAGTTTCTTTATAGTCATTTCAAATTGGTCATTAGTTTTGTGGTGATATGTTGTAATGAAATTCAATTCAGTATACAGAGAATGTTGAATAATTCTCAAAAATATATATGTGAATGATGGATCATTATAAGAAATTATTGAAGGTTTATCCCCATAAAGACTCACCAAATCCATTACATAAAGCATTTATAGTTAATAAATATATAAATCTTCAGGAATACTGATGAAATAAGATGTCTTGGTGAGTCGATCTATAATATCCCAGATCACATTTCTTCCTTTGGATGATCTTGGGAGACCAATGATGAATACCATAGTTATATTGTCCAACATCCATGTTGGAAAGGGTAGTATTGGAAATACCCCTCTAGGATGTTATCACTCTACATTCACTTGATGAGTCAGTAAGAACATTGTAGTGTAGTCAGCAATATAGCTTTTAATATAATCCAACAATAATGATCATGAATGTCCCAAAATATTTTAGTGCCACTATAATGAAAAGAGAATGTAGAGCAATGATATTGATCCATCCAACCCTTTATCTTTATGACTGATTATACACATAGCCTTGTATGAAATTTTTGTAACAATACTTGATCAATATTAAACTCAGTAAACTTTCAATTATTCATAGCCTCTATTTTTTTTAAAATCCAAGTATATTATCTTGTATCTATATTGATATTATATTTTAAGGATTCTTGTGTAAAAATTTGGGATATGATTGATGATTTCACTTAACTTATTATACCCATGTCCAACCTCATATGGTCCTTGATAAATGGATCTCTTTGAATTCTCATCATTTCATGAACAATAGGGTTTTTCCTAATTAATTATTTAGTTTATTTGATTGGTCTTCCAGGGTGATAATGAATTAAATAGTAATAATATTCTTTAATTGATCGACCAATAATTCCTCCTGAGGACACACCCAATCCATTTCATAGACTCATTAATATAAATAAAAAACCATTCTTTGATAGATGGTAGAGTTAACAAATAGTTAGTAACCAATATCTTCTTCTGTTCGTGGAAACATTCTTTACACTCCTTTTTCCAGATAAACATAGATCTTTTTCAAGTTAACTTATTTTGTGAATTAAAATTTCATTAACTGTTTTTTAAAAAACATTATATAATACCTTTCTAAACCAATCAAACTATGAATCTTAGTTACTACTGTAGGATGAAGTGACTTCTCTACAAATATTTTCTTGGTAGTGTTAATTGATATTCTTTCCTTGGTTATAATGTACCCCAAGATTGAAAAATTTTGTAACCATAATTCATATATTATGAATTGCAAAAATATATTCTCCTTCCTCTTTGTCTTTAATATAATCCTTAGATAATCCTCACGCTCCTCATGAATTTTGGAATATGTCAAAATATCATCAATACAAAAAACAAAAAATTTATCAACATAGTTTTTAATGACTCTACTCATCAAATCCATAAGTATGTTAGGGTCATTAGTCTAGCTGATGGGAATAAAAAAACTTATAATTCACATATCTTTTTGATAAGGAATTTATTGGATATCTTATTTCTTATCCCTCAACTGATGATACATAGACCAGAGGTCAATCAAGGAGAATAATTGATCCCCACCCAGTTGGTAAAATAAATCATTAGTTCATGGGAGAAGATATCTATTCTTCACTATGATCCTGTTAATTAATCTATAATAAATTAAATGACAAATTGATCTATCTTTTTTATTTAGAAAGTGAATATGTGCTCTACAAGTAGACACACATGGTTAGATAAATCCCTTCTCAAAAAGATCTTGTTGTTATTTTATTTAATTCCTATAACTCCAAATTTTCCATTCTTTATAGTATCTTATATATTTTATTGGATATAGTTACGAATTAAATGGATAACTCTACCTCTCTCTTGGTGGATGTCTCGGTAACTCTTCATTAAATACATTAATGGATTTGTAAATGATGGGAAAATTTCCTATCCTTATAAATTAATTTCATTCATTTTCAACATCAATCATATCCATAAATAAGATGTGGGTGGTCCTTATAGAAAATTATTTGATATAGAAATGTATCCCTATAAAATAACTTTAGGTTGTCCATTCAAGACTGCCTAAATTTCCTTGCACCATTAGTTGATATTAGTAGTATACATTGGGAGCCAGTCCATCCCTAGTATAATTTTAAATTCCACCATAGAATTGGATACTATATATAAGATGATAATGTTCTCAACCATGTTAATATTATATTTTCTATACACTATTGATTATAGGAAAATAAAAATTAGAGTCTTGATTGATATCTATACTTATAATAACTCAAGGATTGATTTTATTTCACTTTCAAACTAAGATTAAATAAACAAAATTTATAGAACCATAATCAAATAATTTACTCTCTAGATTTTAGAGAACAAGGAGTGTAGCAACCACCACATCATTTAGAGACTCTTATTCACCCGTCATGATATAAAATGACTAAAATAATCCCCTATATTACATTGAGATTGATGGTGGTTTCCCTCTATTATATTCTGCTATGGAAATTGATCAGAAAATTGTTGATGTTTTCCACATTTGATTAATTTAACTTTTTGCTGGGCCAACACCATATTCCCTTTGTCATTAGTGTTGAAAAGTTGAGGCTTCAACTCACCATGATAGTTTTGAGCTATATTACAATCTCTTATGAACATGTAAAACTTTACTCTCTTATGAAAGTAGTAACAGAAATACTTATTACCACATTTTTTACATGTGGGGTGTTTTAGTTTCTAGCATCCATATTCATGATTAAAATTATTCCATATGTTTAGATTTATTTATATATTCTTTTCATTCAACCTATGTGACAACAACATCTATATAATCTCCAATTAAATATTCATATCGCTCAATAATGTCTCATCATAGATTTTCTAGTCCAAATTTTATAAATTTCTCTGAAGATAAGGTCCTAGTTAACTGAAGAATATATCAACCTTCCCCTTAGGATCCATAAAAAATATAGAGGTGTATTGAGAAATTCATGTAATGTAAATTTCACATATTCCCAGTAATTAATTTTCCATCATTTTCAACTATAATAATTCTTTATCATTTTTTATTAACATCGAATGGGAAAATATTTATCAAAAATGATTCCCCAAAACTCTTCCCACTTCATAGAATCAATATCCCTTCATGGATTCTGGTTTTATTCTATTTCCATAATAGATTAGCTTCCCCTTTTATGTGGTATACTTCTTTGGTTACATTATCTAGATCACAAATGAATATTATAGAAAATATATTTTCTATAAGGGAAATCCATTAATTAGCGATCCATGGGTTAGTAGATCTACTAAAAGAATGTGTTTGGTGACATATAAATAAGTCAAAGACATATTGTTCTTTTTAAGGTGTATCCCATTTCTAAAAATTATTTAAGTTATTATTCATAACTCGATAAAGTAGATTCATCATCCTCATGATGTTTTCCATTCATAATTACATAGTGTTAGGAAGGATGTCAGTGTATCATCCGTTGTAGTCATCATTTATGTGGTTTCTACTATTTCAACCATTTTTTTACTTATGAAATAAATCCTTAATGAGAGACATGTTACTTTTTGTGATATTATAACTATAAATGGTCCCTATGTATTAAACATCACACTTAAATCTGTTATTCATTTATCTCCTTTAATAATAATTATATTTTCAATATATATATAATTATTGTTCAAAAAAATATTGTGATTATGAAAAAATATTCCCCAAGAGTTTCGAACTAGGTGTGTAGAAAGGCCGGTTGTTATACACCATTGTCTATTTGATTCTATACTAATACCGGTTTTTAGGGTCGTTACCCTTAGCTACATATATAATAAATCTATATCCACTTATAATATCTATATATGGATTTTATTTTCTAGAAACCACTCACTTAATACTAGACCAATTGTAATGGTTTTTTCTTATATTTAGACATATACCATCTGTAATTACAATACATTCTAAGTCCTAATTTCCATAAATAAAAATACTATCCTCTAATACATACAATGTAATCATTTTTTTATGACATAAACTATTAATTACATGGAACAAAACATATGATATTTTAAATATTAGTTTCTTAGGAATTAAGAACATAATGCATGAAAACATAAAAGTTATTATAAATCAAATAAAAGTATTATTTATGGGTTTAATGTATGTTAATTTCACTACATCTCATATCTTAGGGACATACATAAGGAATGTTGTGATCATGATCCAAATAAGAGAATTAGACATGGATACTTTTAATGTGTGATCATGAGGCATATGGATAAGAAAATGAGATATAAAAAAATAACATGATCAAGACAAAACGAAGAATATCTTAATGAAAATAACATGAATAAAAACATGTAAATGTAGATACTACATTTAAATGAATCATTCATAATCATGTCACCATGTTTTATCTACAAGTAGTTATAAATAAAAATTACCAAGGTTATTCCTTAAGGAATCATAAAAAATATCATCTCTAGAGACTGATTCTTTACCCAATGCATTGGTTTTCTATCAGGGAACATCCTTAATATGTATTAATTAAAATGAACCACATAGATCATACTAAATAATTTCACTAATAACCCATGGAGAATAAATAATAGGTTTCTTATTAGAATTACAGTGTAAAAAATTGCTTAAAGACATGATTATTATATCATTATTAACACATGAAAAGGGAATATGAGTTTCACATATGTAAACCCCAAAATCAGTAAATATTTTTTACATATTGGGGAATACCCATGTAAAAATAAGTGTTTTGTGTATTCACAAAAATAAATTATAATTTCATATCAAAAAGTGAGAAATAAATTTGATAGCTTGACAAGCATAGAAAATTGGTTAAGGAAATGGAAAAAGAGAGGAAAAAATAGGCTATCATATATAAAAGTATATTCTTATAGTAACAAGATTGAAATAATGGACAATAAGAAATAATATTAGAAATTAATAGGAATACCACAAAATGGAACTTGAATAGAAAAGAGGAGTTGGGATTTCCATTGACATGAAGAGTTTCTATTTATTCTTGAATATGGAACCGGGGTGGAATTAATACACCATGGAGGGAGTATTTGAGAAGAATAATGAGGAGAAATTCATGTATTATGGGTTGGTAGTGAAAGAGAAAGGTGAAATGGGTGGATAATTATTGAAAAAGTGGAAGAATTGATTAATAATTTCTAAATATTTTTATTGTCAATCAAGGTTGTCAAAAATGAAAAACCAATCAGACACCCATGGGGGTTTGTCATCTTTTGGGAAATTTTCATAAAATTATATGATATTTGAATCCATTAGAACCAAAAACCATTTTCCAGTAATTCTCAGGACATGGAAAATATGATTTTCCTAATAAAAATGTTTTAAAAATCAATTTTTCAATTTCAGTCTTTTTATAGTCACATATAGGTTTATAAATTGATTAAAAGATATTATAATACATTATATTAACCAAAAAATATTTTATATCTTTTATTGTGGTCAATAAATTATTAAATAACTATCAAATAAATATGATGTCATAAAACAAACAAAAAAAACCCAAAATGTATTATTACTATTCAATGAAAAATTAATTATTTTAAAAAAATATAAATTTTCACCCTATCATAATTTGGAAGTGATTATTTTTAATATAATATTTATTGGATCATATAATTTTCTAAATATGAGAATTTTATATTTTAAATATGAATATCCTTATTTAAGGGAAAATAACATTTGTAAGATACACTCAAATTTTAGAAACTTATAAAAATTTCTCAAGACATTATAAAATTATTTTATCATTTCTATTTAAATAAGAGTCTCCAAATAATACTTAATTAAGAAAAATTTTATTCTGAATACCTGAGTATGATATAAAATTATATAGGTTATCTATTTTTTGTTTTATTTCCATCCAATAATCAATTTACCAAATTTGTCTTACTTACAAATACATTTAATAAAAAAATTATTCTCAAAATGTGATTGATCGAATAAAGTTTTAATTATATAAAGAAATTTACACTTTTAATAAATAAGTTATAGACATGAAACCCCTTATTACACCCATGTGGACCATAAGGGTAAGAAATGTGATGTTGGTAGTTTCATGTGCTGGCTTGGCTTACATTGACCATGTGGTAGTCTCCACTAACAATAACCTATCCCGTAGGTGATTTAGTTTAATCCATACATGTTGAAGATCATCTTGGTATTGGTCAAGGAAAAACCCAACTGATGATACCCCTTTTAAAGATTGGACAAATAGGCTTAAAATGACATGGCTCTTCTGGTTGAGGTCATCATTTCTCTATTCCACAATATTTATCCTTCTTCATTAATTCTTATAAACACTTTTTATAAATGTAAAATTATTTGTAGTGGGTATAGTTTCGAAAGGTCAAATAGAATAATAGTTATATTAAAAACGTTTATATTTGAAATATAATCATATTACTATTATAACAGTCACATTGCTCACTATAAATACCACATTATTTGTTCCCTGAGTATTCACTAAAATTCCTTCTATGTTTAAATTTTCATTTTCTAATATATTGACTATTTTACTAATTTTTTCATTTTTACAGTTTTAGTCCTGGGGAAATGATTCAAGTATATTAGGGTGATCCATATTTTCTTATTTTAGATTTTTAAAATCTATATTTTTATCCCATTATAATGTTTGAATTTTATATTGATTTCGTAACTGGTTAATTTATTGATTATTATTAAAGAGATTGGATTTTTTGGTTACTATATATTTGGAACCTATTTAATAATATATAATATAAGACACATTTTTTTAAGAAATAAATATAATTTAAAAAACACGGGGTTTACATAAATTACGACTTATCACATTAAATATAATAACTAAAGTATATCCAATACAATTATATGTTATTATGTTAATTTAATGACTTATATCTATATCAACATCCAGAAACTGGAAAAATAAATGGTTTGTTGTGTGTACAATGGAACACTCCTCACGAAATGATGTAGTTTATTTTCCATCACCACCATCCAATGATGAATATAATGTTGGATTTATCATATTCTTATGATATTAATAATATAAATATAGTTTTTCAATTTTTATATTAATTAAACATTCTTACTTTCTATTCCATGGGGGATTTAATAATGTCGCTACTGTGTATAGAGGACTACCTTCTCATGAAGCTATATGATTCGTTTTTAGTTATGATTTCCATGTAAGTTAGTAAGGATAAATTAAATTCGTACACATGATATTAATAGAAAAATAATTACTTTTTTAATGGTAATCTATTATTTACATTTCATTTCCCAATCCATCAAGAAAATGGCAATAACGTTCATCCATAAATATGGCTAAACATTTCCTTGAATTGTGTATTTTAATTTCAATATATAACTTTTATAGATTACACTAAATACATATATACCAAATATATATGATATTAATATAATTTTTAACATTCTAGATATGATGGAATTGTGATCAATGTAAGAGTACTAAAAATAAAAAATCAAAATATTCTAAAAAACAAAGCATTTATTGCTTGAAATGTGACTTTAACATGGAATTGTCAACAAAATGTTATTAGAAGGCCATAAAAAACATATATGATATGATATATAAAATTAAGGTTCTTTAATATATTTATAATAGAATTATATTTATTATAAATGATGTTTGACCATCTATGAAGGATGTCAGGACTTATGGTAAGGGTTCCTTATCTTACCTTTACATCTATGAGACATATGTCATATTCACCACTTTTTTCTCTATGTGGTGTATTTAATTCCACTTTGATATAATATATCATGAAAATATTTATAATAATGTTTTTTAATGTTTAGTTTGATGATTATTTATTTTAGGGGTCTTATGATTCAAAAGTTACCAAAGTGGTAAGGGATAATTTCACAATCCTATCATTATTTGAGATTATTTTTTTAAATCTATCTTAGGGAATTATTTGATATTTACATATTATAATAAATTTATATTATTTCCTACTAGTTATTTAATGATAATACATTTTCCCTTCATTTTCACTCACATTATGTAGTCTGTATTTCAAAAGTACATTTTCAAGAATAATCAACCTTATGTCTCTCTCCCTTCGATAACCCTTTTCCATCAAAAACCATTTTCTCTAAAAATGACTTAAAAAATATCTTTAATAGTATAAAATTTATTTATTAAATAAGATTTTACACATTTTGACTATTTCAATATTTTTAGAAGGAATCATCTTGTCATTTTCAAAACACTATATCTATAAGGATTTTACCAAAAAAATTTAAGGAATCATTATGTTAACATATATGCAATGAAAAATATTTTACACCATCATGACCAAATGATTGTTTTAATCAATAAATTATAAGTTTCAAATTTTATTTTAAATGATATATATTTCAGAATTTTTTTATAAATTTTTTATTTTAACATGTGATTTTAAAAATTGAAAGGTTATTTTCCTGAAGAAATGTTTTAAATGATTTTTTATTTTTCCTTTATATGTTTCAATGTTTATTTTTAAAGAAAATAATTTTGATAATGTATTTTATCTTAAAATTTTGTTTTCAATAGTTGAAAGGTTATATTCCTCAATAAATGTTCCAAGTGATATTTTAAAATAATTTTCGATTTTATATGAAATACTTTTATATTAATTATGATTTATGGGTGATAAGATTAAATGGAAACATCCTTATTATTTTTCTTGATGGTTAATTTTTATGTTGATTAAATGCTAATAAAAACCATGTATTTTCTGTGTTATGCTATAAAGAATTGATTAAATTGTTAATATAAATGTTTTCATTCACGAGTTATCATATTATGATATGATAAATGTTTTATGATATTATTGGACACATAAGTATGGATTTTATTATGATATGGGTGGGGCCATTATCTCTATACAATTCATTAGGTAATGATTTATATCTTATATGATAATGATAGAAAACAAGTCTTCAGGGTTGATCCACTATAGGAAATAGGTGCATCCTAATCTACTAAGGGAACCTGGTGTGTCAGGATCAACTAGGAGAATCTGGTTCATCCAAATGAATTATGGGAAACTGGTGCATCCTAATCTGCTATGGGAAATAGTAACATCCTGGTACCCTATTTTGATGGTCATGATAGTAAAATGTGAAATATTAAATGGGTTTATATTTTTATGAAGGTGAAACCAATTTATTACATGTAATTATGGTTCATGGTTTATTTATGAGGATTTATAACACTTATGGTGCAATTTTCTGAAATAATAATTCCTTATTCCTTGAATAATGTTTAGGATCTATGACAGGTTGGGTATAAACGTTATAAGTACTATTAATAATCACACACCATTAGGATTATATTATGCTTTCATATGATGACATATTGATGTGTCCAATATTCACCCTTAATGAGCATTTGATCTCACCCATTTGTATGTTTCCTTCCCTAGGTTATGAAAAAAGGTTTATATAGGATATGACTAGGGGGAGTACTATGTGAGAAAGTATTTATAAGATATGATTTCATATCATTCAAGAAATAAAAATATTATATTTATAGTATGCAAATAAAATTAACTAGTATATCCCTTATTCATTTTGTTATAAAATTTATTGAATATTCGTCTAAAAATATGTTATATTTACGTATCAAAATCCTTGGTTTCTATATAGAACAAGGCCATGGAACCAAATTGTCATTATTTCAATGTGAACCAAGGCCACACCATAAGCATCCTCATTGAAAATTAACATGGAGAACTAGTAAATGTATAATATTCCCTTTGAGATATTACATATCCTTTGAACCTTTCTACATGTATTGTAGTTTAAAATTAACAAGCTAGGTTTGACACCATTGCACATATAATGGGCTTCTTATGTACAACATTCTGAGTAACCAAACTATAAATTATAATCCTATTATAGATCCATCTAGTGGAATAAAATCATCTTTTATTATTATATTTTGGAATTAGAGTGGTCTATTGTAAGTTATTTTCTACATTGGAAATGATTATGGTCCCAATTCTGGGAATCAATATGTTATTCTTGGTGAAGAATTCATGACCAACCATTTTAGCAGTAAAAAATTTAAGGGATGAACTTCATGGGTTCTTAGTAAATTGAAACCCCCTGTTGATATGGTTATAATTGGTAAAATTTATATCTCATCATCCATTAGTTGCTTCTGTTATACCCCCACAATATTGGGCACATGAAATCCTCTACAAACACATCAGATATATTCAAAATTCGACCCCCTATTATGGGGCATTGGATAATCAATGTAAAATTCTGGCATCTCAGATATCTAGAGAGATTAATATGGGTGAGTGATCCACCACTAGGGTCAATAATACCCATATAATACTTGGGTAATGGGATACTGCATGATAGGTATAAAGAGAATACATAGGATGATAGTTTAGTTGGGTCATGGATCCTGGAATCCATGAAAAAGTGTTTTGGTATGTTGTGAAGACTAAGGAAATACTCTATGTTATGGAACCAATTTATAATAATATATAGGTATTAATTCATCTACCCTATTGAGAATTATTTAGTAATGTATCTCTTTTTGATGTTTTTATTGAATGATTTTAGTTAATTAATCTAGGTATCTTTCTTGGTAAGTATATACTCACCCCTATATTGGATTTTCCCTCATATGTTGTTTCTTATAAAGGCAATAGATAGTTTGACCATCATCATAGTTGATATGGTGTATGTGAATCATAATGTTTCATAATTGTATCTATAGTTGGTCCATATATAGACTATAAAGGATTTATTCAAGGAAATAACATACCAATCTCCAACAATAGACCAACTTTTTTTTGTTATACATTAACATTTTAACCATGGTTTTATAATTTCATAATCTACTATGGGATACTAGTGTTTATATATTATATTATAGTTGTAGTTATTATTTCACTACATTATATGATATTCATGGATATGGGTTTGTGTTGGGATATATATTAGGTTTTGGCTTCTTATATGTGTGATATACCTACTTAGTCATAATCACTAGACCTTGTCTTATTAGAGGTGGGATTAGCATGTAACAATTTTCTTACTACTAGACTGGGTAGGGAATCAGTGAGTCATTTCATGTGAATAAAATCTTGAAATCATTCTTTGATAAACCCACTATAGGAAAAAATGAAATAGTACTATCCATTCCATAAAACTTTATTTCAATAATTTTTTCTACCAATATTTCTTAAGTTTTAAATAATTTATTTTTGAAAAAGAAGGATGATGCAAATTTATGAGGAACCCACAATTGGTTCAATTATGGTTTGCAATATGAGAAAAAAAATATTTCCCCACAAATTAATCCTTACTATAGGATATAATATATAAAAATAGAATTTAATTAAATCAACATAGAATGATTTTCATAGGAATAAAACATTATTTGTTGGATACTACTGGAGCTATAGATGTTTTATGTAAAACCAGTTAATTTTGAAAATAGTTTATTAACCTATTAAAGTCAAATAAAAACTATATTATGGAGTAGAAATGTTGAGTTGATTATACATCCATATATGAAAGGAAATAATCATTCTAACTAAAAAAAATTAAAGTCATGAAAATCACTTAGGGTTTTCCAATCATAGTGGTTATTGTGTAGAAACAACGATGGTCAAAATCATCCATTTCTGAGGTAATGAAATTTATAATAGAGGAGCACAAAATATAAGAAAAAATTTGAATATAAAGAAGGTGAGTAATCATTGGGTTATAAAGAAAAAAATGGTGAATAATACACACTTAATAAAAAAGGATGCCTCACCAAGAATAATAAAATTATTTAATTATGGATTGAAAGATTGCACCATACAAATTTTCAAACAAGACATGATTTTAGGTTATGATCCAATAAGTATATAATATATGGGATGGTAAATAAAAGAAAAAACTAAAAGTACTGATTTGGTGATAACCATTTTCGAGTGACCGTGTGAAATATAAAAACATGATGAGCACGTACCTAAATAATATATGATCATTTTGCCTACTCAAAAGAAAATTACAATTGATATGGATAGTGTAACAACTCTTACCCACATATCCACATAAACTGTTATAAGCATAAAATATATATAGTAGTTTGATTCCAACTAATGAGACATAATTTTCACAATACATAATTTCAATTATAATAATAAATATTGATTCCATTATATCCTAATGATCATTTTGGTTTATATTTTTATATAATTTTTTAAACCATTGAATAAAAAAAACAAATTTTTCTCACATAATTTTTTTTCCAATTATAACATAATTTTATAATTATATAATAATTCCTCATCATCTACCATAATATAAAGGTGAGGGCCAAAACAATTTTTATTGAAATAGAAAAAAACATAAAATATTAGAAAATCTGTTCATTTCACACAGGTTATTATCCCTCATCATGAGGGCCCTATTTTTTTCTTATCTTATCTCCACTCTTACTTTCTATATCCCGAAAGGTTCCTAAATCAAATCCATGACCTCACCCATGTCTCTGACCCCTAGATTGAATCACTTCATGATTCCTACCTTGTTGAAGAATGTTTTAAATGTCTTCATTCGAATTTGAATTCATATATTATGGTTCATCTGGCATTGAGCTCAAGTCTCTATGACCTATTCCTGTCCCACAACTTCTTGGGAGTTGTCTGTACTTCCATGTTTTGTCATGTTGAAAAGATCCATCATCCTTCCTTACTGCAGGATCTGTCTTGAGGGGCTCTTATGTCATCTGTTGAGGTTTCATCTTCCTTGACAGGGAGAGCATCAATGTCAATGTTTCCACCTCATCCCAAGGATGATCAACAACTGATGTCATCAAATGAACTGAAACACTACTAAGAATAATTGCATTAGATGTGGGTCATGCAATTGAAGAGAAGACTGCGGATCAGCCTTTCCAGGTGAGAGAACCAAGGGTGAAGTGTTTAAAGCACCAAAATCACCCTCAAGAAGCTGTAACTACTTTGAGGGAACCACATCAGATTCTTGTGGAACATCAGTGGTGAGATCAGGTGTTGGGTACAATGGCTTTTTTCCAGTTCTTTTATCATCACAAAAGTGTGTGACAGTGGTAGAAAAAAGAACATTACCCACAACAGAAACATCATGAACACTGTGCAGGGGGTTCTGGGACTGAGTAGTGTGACCTACGTTTATCGAATCCTGAGTGAGATCCTTAGAAATATGGGTCTCATAGGACCCACTGCTCAACAGTAGCTGCCCATGACTAAGTTCCATATTGGCCATAGGTCGTTTGAGGTTGAACCGGAATATTAGGGGGGTTCATAATAGAACCTTCAGTGTTTTCAGACCGTGTATTATGAACAAAAATAAGATGAGGTAAGTTATCCTTATCCTGGTTATTCTTAAATTCATGTTGGACATCTAAAACAATCATCTTCTGAGCATGATTAACAGAAGCCAAGGCAGCCCCATCAAAACCAACAGACTGTGTAGTTAAACCAGAGGTATTAGCCTTCTAAGGGTGAAATTTTTTAAGGAACTAATGTATATCATGCTCACATACAACACATAAATAAAAAACAAGTGATCTTATTCAATTTTTAGAATCTTGAAATATTATTTTACAACCTGGAAAAAACATGGTTGGGGGTTCATATTCTATTTTCAGTTCCAATTTATCTACATCAGTCGAGAGATAGACCATATCAATTAATGTAGAACAAAGGTAAATTTCAACTAAGAATCTGTCGTAGTGTCCATGCCATTCAACCTCCGTTTCCATATCCAATTTGATCAGAACACCCAATGCTAATGAAATATGATAAAGAATTCAAGGGTGCTAAATGATCTAGTTTAAATTGAAGACCTTCACCCATGTCATAACCATCGTGTTACCTATTTCTAAGGTGTTTAACATTCTCTCTCATTTTCAGATGTGTAGTGCTCTAGGTTTGAAAGAGATAGAACCTTAACACCATGCACACATCTTGAGGTCTTCAGATGGAAATAAGATGGGGTAGAACCCTTTCCCTTAATAGACACACTTCCAGGAGGCGAAACCCAAGACATCCTTCAAACGCTATATAAAAAGCTCATGCTTCCATGGCACAGAGCTTCTCATCAAGATGAGTCTGGAAATGATAGAGTGATATCCCATCTCATGTCTTTTCGATATAGCATCCATACCATATTTGATGTGAACAATTTTCCTCCTCTGATGAATACTTTCATTCAAACCTTTAAAGTAAAGAAAAAGAGTGATTATAACAACATTCCACATTTAGATTTGTATCTAAATGTTGTCGATTCTTGACCATTGGTACTTCCTGGAGCTTATGATAATCGAATCTTCCTTGAACAAGGAATTATTCCATTGATGTTGAAGATGATAGAGGAATACCCTAATCACCATTTCAAAGAGCCAAATAGGACTCAATGCTACGGGCCATCTCCCCGATGACCCTTTTAATAAATAACTATTACAATATTCATCTCCCATAATACGATCAACACATAATAATCTCATTTAAATATAATTAATATTATTATTCATTATAACTCGGTTAATGGAGGTTTTATAAGGGTGGAATAAAATTATTTTTATGTGAATTAATATAGTGTAAGATATCATAGAATAAATAGCCATGATCAATATGTCAAGAGGTAGTAGAAATAATATTTTTTATTTAATGTATAATAGGAGAATGAATTATTTCTATGGATAACATAACAAAATAAATGAATACATAGAAAAAAGGAATTCTTCCAAGATTATGTAACTCATAATGTCATGCATCATAATCATACAATCAAGGGATTTTTCAAATAAAAAATAAATATGAAATCATGGTATCATGTGATAAATCATAAGTAAATGGGAATTTATACACCACATAACTTGTCCAATTAGTCTCATGAGATATATTAATTCATAGAATGGATATATAATTTCAAGATCCACCACTCACTTTCTATTTCAATCGCATTTATCATATGAATTAAATGACTAATCATACGACACATAATCTACAATCCTTAGTAAAAAAAATTCATATTAGAAAAAAAACATATGAAATTTCTACATTTCTAAAATACATTATCAACATACTGGAACATTCAATAATCATCTATATAAAACCAAATATAATTTTGATTTCCAATTAATACCTTGTTAATTAATGATCCATATTTCTTGGTGAACACCCCAAATATATTTTATTTAAAAAAGGGTGTTTAATTGATATATTTATATCATTATACAGTTAATCCAATACAAAAAAATGATGTATAAAACATCCATTTTAATAAAGGAAAATTACATGAAGTATACCATTAATATATCATAAATGGAAACAATATAGGAAAGATAGTTCTTTTGGAATATAATGTGGAAAATGGAATCAAAACACTGAAAAGAACAATATTAATGATTGTGTAACCTTGTAATGAAAAAGATGTTATAAATAAAAATTAATATTATTTTCATGATATTTCAATATGAAATTTAAAATATCACTTCTAAAATAATGGTCAATAATTATATACTAAAATTAAACTATACATATATAATTAAATGTGGAGTGAAAGTTAAAAATATACATAGGTGGAATAAAATCCACTTTTTAAAAATTTATGAAAATAATACAAAATTATTTAAAAATTCATAGAATAATAGAAATAGATATTATATTGAATTTTTTCTAACACTTATAAAATATGTGAAATCACAAAGAAGGTCCATGATGATGGAAAATCCATTCATGTGGATTTTTTTTAAATTGATTATTTTGAAAAATTTATAATGAATATCCCAAATGAATTTTGTTGATATAGTTAATTATATTCCAAAATATCATTTTAATATAGTAGTAAATTTAATATATATATTTTTATGTTATTATTAATGATCAAATAATAATTTTCCAGTTTAAAAACAAAGAATATAAGTATGACGGAAAATTATTCGCGACTAAAACAAAGAAATAAGGTTGTATTTTTCATAAAAATATATTGTCAGAAAATTTGATTAATAAAGAGATGAAATTGGGGAAAAGAACATTTAAGCCCTACAAATAAATATAACATATGAAAATATATGGGATTTAATAGAGAATAATATATAATTCCCTTAATGAATATTCAAGCATAATTAATCTAGATTAAAACTCAGATTGCAACATATATCCACTAGATTTGGTAACATTCAAATGAAAATCAATGAAATATAGATTTTGGTATGGTTTGTTAAAAACTGATAATTATATGGAATAATACATAAAAATAGATTCATTGTTCGGTAATTATACCATATATAATAATGTATGTTTCACAACATCAAACATGTGTCAAGGAATCGATATTGAGACAAATAATCCATATAGATTTTATAAAACTTGAATCGAAACCAAATACAATTTAGTAGATGAAATAGAAATTTAATTAAAATTAATAATAATTTAATAATGAAATAATATTTCAAATAGGTATCATATGATCCATATAGTAGAAATAGTTGTGTAATTCAAAACATTCCTTAAGGAATGAAATTTGAGATAATAAACCATTACCATAAAGTCTAACTTGGTTGGATGGGATCCAAAGTAATGTATATTATGTTTTTATCTACTATTAATCATTAAAAGATAAATATTTATATCAATATTACTGGGCATAATTAATTTATAACTTATTTTTACCAATTTACAGAAGACTATTTCTTAAATTGAATGATTCATGTTTTAAGAGTTCTTTTTCTATTGCATGTTTTGACATGATGGATTTTGTAATGGAACATTAGTTATGGTTCATCAACTCTAGAATTTAATAATGACATATATATTATATTAATATAGTAAATATTCTTTTTAAACTATTCATGTAAAGTTGGTTTGAAAAAAGAAAAACATCCTTCATGGAGGTGGTAGTTCGCATGTATGAATGGGTGACGATTTCATTCTTCAAAAAATCAAGATAAAAAAGAATCTAATGATATAATATTTATATAATATCTAATATTCAATAAATATTAAATTTATTCAAGAATAATCTCAATATATCCAGCCATTCGGGGTGGCGATGAATACTAAATTCTATCACTTTGTGGATGCAGTAGTCCACGAGTACACAAGAGTGACACTTCAATTATATGTTTTATAAGAAGAAGAAATAATTTTTTTACTAATAACATAATAAAATATTACGTATTATATATAAATATTTAATTTTAATATGATATATATAGAATATTTTTAGGAGGTTTAACAAGAAATAAAATTTAATGTGTTTGGATAAAAAAATTATCTCTTCCTTTGATATACTCTACTAGATTGAACTTTTTTCCTTTAGAAGATAGGTTTATGTTTACACTAGGGTCTAAAGAGGGTGGTTTGAAAAGTTTTTATTGGGATTTGGGAATATTTTTTAGAGAAAATGGAACATATATATGTCTTTGTAAAAGTTAGATCAAGCATTTTTTAAAGGAAAAAAATAGTGTTAACAAAAATAAAATATTATTAAGTTCCAATAATGTAATTTTAAAAAAGAAAATGTCGCACATAGTTGGACCATTGATGTAATTTTATACTATTTACCATGTAAATTTCACTCTTATATAATACTGATGATTTTTAAATCAATGATATTATTTTGAACATAAAATATTATTAAATTCATTTATAAGATCATCCACATAATTGTAATTTTAAAACATTCACATAAATATATAGATTTATGTGAAATTAAAGCCAATATAAATATATTTTAGCCTTGTAAATACTTAATTAAAGAAAACGGTCTAGGAATTTTTTTTAGAATTAAATATTATTTAGATTGCGAAAATGTCAAACATATATATCTAGGGTCTACATTATATCATTAAATGAATTATATCACTTTTTACATATATATTTGTTGACCTTAAAAAGGTTTTCATAGAGTTTTATATCTTTATTATATCATGATAATTTAATAAAAATGATAGTATTTTCACTATTCACTCAAAAATTAATCTTCATATAAAAATAGAAAACCCTAAGATAAATTTCAAATCTATTATAAAAAATTAAGTTCATTTATAAAAGGTAAAATCATGAAATTAATAAAAAAATTAAATTAAAATAAATATTATAAAGAATAACCAATTTTATTGAAAAATGAACCTTTTTAACATTACATTTTGCCCCATATAAACTTATAATTAACTGATTGTTAATATATTATTTCATAAATTTAAATATGAAATATTATCATATTAATGTAACACCCTAATGTTTTTAAAAAATAACATTTCATTGGACGTCATACGTGACATGGAACAAAGAGTTTAGCTTATGTTAAATGTAACATCATGTTTAAAAGAAATGTCAAATATTAATAAAATATTGTTATTTAATATAATACATATCACCAAGACATTATAATGGAAGGTATTAATAATGATATATAAAATATCAAAATTATTGTTATCTATTTATTATAAATAAAATAACAACTATTTAATTTTTTTTTGAAAAATGATATTTTTCTTAAATACTAATTAGTTGTGCTTTACACAGATAATTTAAAATTAATTTTTGACTATTTTGGAAAAATTATTTTGAAAAATTAACTCATTTTTTAAGTAATAATATCAAATTTATCTTAGGGATAGTTTTGGGGAATTTTCTAAAATATTTCATTTCTTTATTAATAGTGAAAAACGCTAAATTTTAATTGAAAATGACATTTTATTTTTAATAACTAGTACTCCGCCCTTGGAAATGCACGAGACAATCAATTTTTTTTTAAATCAACTTGTTCTACATCATTCAAAAAAAATATAGTCAACCTAATGCTTAAAATAAAATGATGTTGTTGAAGTGAGTGGACTTAATGTGACAAATGGAAATGGAGTGAAGAATAATGTTGGAAGAGATGGAACGTGATGGAATGGGAGATGCACGTATCAAAGATAGAGATGAAAAGAAATATGAAGGTGGAGGTTCAGATGGATGCAAGAGGCGAGATAGAGATAAATTATGGAATGCAAGCTAGAGATATTTTCATTGTTTATGGATTTTAACAGGATTCTATGGGCTTGAAACGATGCATATGTGCATATTGTAAGTAACATGAATGCATTTCATGTGGTGTCATTGAAAGATAAATAGTATCTAAAGAGAAAAATGGATCATACGATTCATAAACATGGAAGTTATTTTGCATCCCAGTGATAACAATTGAGCTATTGATCACCAAAATCATATTCATGGTAATAAAGGAGTCCACAATTCTACATTACTCATATTAAAAGACCTTAAATCTCTGTAAATGTAGCTACCTTGGAACTTCATCATTATCAGTTAATTCAAACCATATATATATCCCATTTTTTTTCCAATCACCTCTACATGACCCCACTAAGGTAGTTACATAGGAGATTTAAAGTTTACATATGAAAATAAATGAGAAGAAACATAAAATGGAAAAAGAGACCAATCAAGGGTATGTCGAGCCTTCAACCATTTCAGAAGGCCTGATAACATGAAATAGAACAAAAAAATCGATGAAGACAGATTCAATCATGATATAACAAGAGAATAAATATGATTATTCAATATAAATTCCAATATTTATAATGAATAAGTGTATATAGAATATGTAAATGCATAAGTGCATAAAGATTCCAGAAACCAAAAGTTGTCTTCATATATTTTTGCTACTAACATTGACATAATCAACGCCTTTGTCTAATGGGTGATCTTCAATGCTGAGCCCAAGAATGTGAAGAACCCAATGACAAGGTTAGTTGAGCATGGTTCTAAAATGAGAGGAAACATTTGTTTGTCATTCAACCATAAAGCGCAAATGAAACATGTCAAGTAATGTTCTCAAACCTCAACACAAAATTAGAAAGCATAAATTATATAGGAAAAGGATTGAAATTTTATTCTCATCAAATTGAAATAGTAAACATGACATAACATACATTTCAAATAGTAAAAGGAAAAAAAATAAAAATTGAAAATTGAAAAACCCATTCTGGTAGAGGATATTATGTTTTCGAAACAACAAAACAGCACTGCATGTTTTTACATACGGTTACATCTAAAAAGGGGTGGGTTTAAAATTGGACAGTAACTAAAGTTTTTAATAGTATTCAGTGTCCCCTTTGGAGTTAAACTGTCTGCATCATGCTGTGTTAGATATATCCTCCATGTAATGGCTTGGACTATTCCAATAGTAGAGCAGCACTGAAGCGCCGACCTTCGATTTTTGAGATTGATCTTGGTGAAATATTCGGACGAAGGAGGCAGCAGAGGACTCGTCAGACGAAGAAGGAGGTGGCAGAGGTGTTTCAACAGGTTGAGGTGCAGATGTAAATCACAATTCATGTGTATGGAAATCAGGTCATGGGAATGAATTTGGGTAATCAGGTGAGGAGGAATGCACTAAGGGAGTGACACGTGTCTGGAAAAAAGCCTTCTTTAGTATGTATATAGATACTACATTTCAATGTTATTAATGAACATGAGTATTCAATATTTTTAAATAAAAAAATAATGATACTTATTATTAGAATAAAATTAGACATAACGTAGAAACATTATTATGATAGTAGATTACATATTTATTAAATACATTTGAAATGGTGCAGAAGAATCTATACGAAATAAAAAATTATTTTTATTATGGAGATTTCAATTAAATGAATTTAAAGAAACATTGAAATTGATATTTGAAATTCTAATAATTATGATAAATAATTTTGTAATTGAGACCACACTAACATAAAAAACAAAAAATGGAATAAATTATTATATATCGAAACAGCTGGTATTTGTTATATTAAAATTATTGAAACAAAGTATACAATGTAGGCATGAAATAAAAATACATTTTTTTCCACCACTTTATATTTTATATTTATTATATTAAAATTATCAAATTTTAATATATATTTAAAATTTATATTAAAAAATCAATGAAATATTGTTCAAATTTCACCATTGTTTCACTAAAAATCCAAAACATACAATTAATGAAAATCATAAGAAAATATAAATGAAGGAAAAAGAATGTGAATTTTTAAATAAAATTAAATTCAAAATTAAATTAAAATGGGATTGGTTATCATTGATCCCACATTTTAACAACCAAAACCTCTCAAAACTGCCTCCCTACCCGGCCCCCAGCCCACAGGGCACTGTTCCAGTGGATAAAAGTAGGGAGAAATTAGAGTGATACATCAGGAAATTGATGAAACATTCTTTTAATTTGAGATTCCAAATTAATTCAAAAGGCCTTGTAGAAAATGTATGAGTACCCCAATTGAGTGGTCTACATGCTCAATCATCAAATTCTATCAAGAACAAAACCCAGAAACACAAAATCTTTTAAATACAACAATAATAATAATACAAACCACATAATGGTGATGAACACTAACCTCAAGCCATTGGAGCTTCCACACCACCTTGATGTTGTCTCTCTAGGTCGCTCTATCAGGTCATTCCAACATGCCCCTTCTGGACCCTTCGTATGTACTTCTCTGAAATCTGGTCTACTCTCTTCAACAAATGTTGAGGCACCCATCCTAATAACATCTCCATCATTGAAAGATGCTCCAAATTCTCATTATTTTGGAAAAAATCTTCTCCCTGAACCAAATGGGTCATGAAAAATGCCATAAAATATTCAAAACAACTTAACAACACCAATTGTTTAGATCTGTACAGAGCACCACTCCACTAAGATGCAATCTATGAACCATATAATGAACAGATAACTCCACCCTTGTCCAAGAATGACTTCAGGGGAATGGTAATGCCATGTTGATACAACATAAGTTTGATCTTCACAATCATAAGTGATTCTATATAAGTCTATAACATTAATAGCACTTGACTTCGACACTCTCTTAAAATATGAACTACCACTTTGTGGTGAAACCTTAAAGATGAATCAGTGTTAAGTCATTAATTTAAGCTTAAGTCATCAAAATAAAAGTAAGGAAGAAAGATGAATCAGTGTTAAGTCATGTATTTTCCAATTTATATTAGCAAAAATGAAGAAAACCTAATTCATTTTAATTTTAAATTCATGATAATAAATATAAAAATGAAACTGAACATTCACCATGCATGAAAACCTGAACTTATCCTTCAAAGAAGATCAAGAGTATTATGTTTTTGGTTTTAAAGCTCACCTAAATATAGATTAATGAAGGAGTTATCATGAATTTGAACAATGATCTGTATCAACTATCATAATATGTTCCAGAAGAGTTGAATGTGTACATAATTTTCCCTCATCTTTTATCTCATTTCTTCCACCTGATGGAACTTCCATGTTGTCTCCTTCCATAATAGTTTAATCTGTACATAATTCATAAAAAAAATAAGTTACAGAACATGAAGAAACATAGTTTAATGACTAATAAAAATTTATTATGTTACCTTACGTGATTCACATGCATTGTGAGTAAATGAAACTAACTTATACATATTGTTTCAATGAATACATGTTTATAAGTACTAGGATAAAATCTACCTGAAAATTTCAAAAAACCACCCATTATTTGGTTAATATAGGTGCATTTATTGTAGAATATAGACTAGTTAACTATGGTATTTTTTCCATTCTAAAAATAGAACAATAAACATAATAAATTGAAAATTCAAAATATATCAAATTCTTACATATAGTTACATAAATTTCTTAACAAATCTAATGAACCTGTTCATTTCATTATTAGAATAAATTCAATTGAAAAATAGAGAGTTCATAATCAAGAAAAGAATATGAAATAATGAAGCACAAAAAGGAAATTGTATCATTATAAATAAATAGAAAATATTAAATAGTTACCATTACGAATGCGTGAGTCCATACTGTTGTGTAAACCACTTCATTTGAATATTTCTAATCACTATAATACTGAAATATGAATGCACAAAGGTAATATCAGGTAAGCTAAAAGGCATATATGAATATTGATCATTCATTTTCCTATTTATAATAGTCAAAATGAAGAAAACCTAAATTATTTTAATTTTAATTTTATGATTATAAATATAAAAATGAAACTAAACATTCAGAATGCATGAAAACTTGAAATGAGCCTTCGAAGTAGCTCAAGAGTGTTATGTTGTTGGTTTTAATGCTCGCCTGAATATAGTCATGTAGTGGGGAAGGAGGGGTGCTGCCAGATTTTTTTTCACTGATTGGATACATTCACCCATACCAGGAACCTTCAACAAAGAGCTTTCAACCACTTCATGAGACCTAACATCATGAAATTGAATTAAAAATATATATTGTAGCATGATAATCAACATCACCATTTAATTTTACTTTGAAGATGTATAAATTATATGTTCATGTAGAATATGAAACAAAAAATAACTGCATGCATTTTGAAAAATTAAAAAATTTCCTTGCTATATGAATGCAATCATCACATCTTAGGTTTGATGGGTGATCTTCATTTTTGAGCCCATGAAATTGAAATAATTGATCAAACCAAGTGAATTGATGATAGAATGTAGAAAATGCAACATGAAAACTTAATGAGATGGAAAATAAATTCATTCCAATTGTAAAAAGACAATTTAGAGAATAATATGCAGTTGAATTGCATGAATCGAAGAAGAGAATTAAGGAACTAATAACAGTATCATTAATAGTAACAGTGTATGGAATATCTAATATTTTAAGCACTAAAGAACACATATGAAACATAGTTAAATTAAGAGAAATGCAGTTGTAGTAAATTAATTAAAAACTCACCTTAGTATTATTATCACATGTACAATTAATGGATGTTTATTTGGTGATAGAAAAACCATATAAAATAAGAAATGTATGGGATTTGTTAGAACTATAAGACAAGTGCTGAAGAAAGGTATGATGATAGTACATCAATAGAATAAATAGTGGTCCAGAATAATAATATTTACTAACTATTAGTCAAATAATCCAAAAACTAACAATATCTCAACAATTGAGTGATGATGTGGTAATCGAAGAAAATAAAATGATCCACCATATAACTTACAGGAAAATGAAATTCCAAACCCATGGAAAATTATTGAAGCAATGATCAAAAAATATAATAACTTTAAGCTTAATTTTTGGACAAAAATTCAGATCATGGGGATAGTTTTTTTTTGAGAGATTTCAACCAAATCCAAAACTTGGTAAGGAAATTAATTAAATTTATCTGATTCAAACCGGTTTTTGAGCTTCGAAGTAGATCAATAATTCGTTTTAACCGGGTTCTAGCTTCAGACATCCTTGAAATGGTGAGTCTTTGATGATACCTCTGATACGGAAAACACATGAAGTAGGATCGACATGAGCCTATGAATGAGTCAAAGAATTTCCTTCTAAGTTGAATGTTCAACTATTCAAATGAATATATAAACTAAAAAAGTGAGGGAGGGAAGGGTCACACTATAAAATAACATTTTAAGGGAAAATTAATGTCAAAGATCCAAAGATGATGTTGGTGACAATGAAAGACTTCATTACTAATAACACATCATTAAATTAATTGACTTGTTCCCTCAATGACATTAATATCATCTTTCATCACTCTACAATAACTTTTTAAGGGAAAGCTAATGTCAAAGATCCAAATATGAAGTTGGTGACAGTGAAGGACTTCATTACTAATAACATATAATTAAATTAATTGTATGGTTCCCTCGATGAAAATATCATCATATTTGGTCATTCATTGAAAACATACATTTTTTATAAGGGAAGGAAACAATGAAATGTAGTGGGTCTTAATCAAAATATTATATTAGTCATCTTAGTGAACCAAGCGGGGCATGTTCTAGGTAACAAAAAAATAAGTATCTAACACATCAAATAGATAAATCAGGGGATGAACAACCCATCATAGAGGAACTGTGTACACATAATAATTTTTTAAATAAATTGATGAGGAGACTCAAATCCACTGGGAAAATAGAACCGATTTTCTCAATCGTTTTTCTCTAAAATGTAATGAAATAAAAAGACATTGACAAAAAAATTTTATAACATATAATCAAGGGGTGAATGACCCATCACAGAAGAAATGTGTACACATAATAAACCGCATAATACATTGAAGAGGATACTCTATTCTACTGGGAAAATGGAACTGGTTTTCTCAATATTTTTTCCATAAAAAAGTAATGAAATAAAAAGACATTGACAATAATGATTTCATAGTGAATAAGAATAATTTCATAATGCAGCTGTTTAGAAATTAGAAATAATGGAATTAAAGTTAAGAATGGGATCTTATTTTGATCGCATCAAGGGGTTAGATTACCATCCCATAAAGAGCGTTAGAAAAGGACCCAAATTGCATCATGAAACTCTTGTTTAATCCTGCTATTCTTCTCCAACTGCTCTGAAAACACTGAAACCTACAGATCATCATTCCCCATTTCAATATTTAATTGTTATATCAACCAAAACGATTGAAAAAATACCTTGAAAGTGGGATGGAGTCGGAGAATGAGGTAGATAAAATGGAGTGGGCGGAGTGGATGGAGGGGATAGAGGCGAAGGTGGAGTAGACGTAGCAGACGGAGCAGGCGGAGAGGACGAAGGTGAACCCGATGGAGGCGGAGGACGAGACATAGGTAGAGCAGGAAGAGGTGGTGGACCCATATATAGAGAAGGCTTAGATTGAGGACCTAAATGATTAATGGGTTATTGAGGTGGGATAGGTAGCAGAAGGGGTAGGCAGAGACCATAGGAGGTGCGAATGTATGTGAAATGAGAGGCACAGAATGGAAATCGTATGTGACGAGGTGGATTACAGGAGCAGAAGAAATAAATGGAACCCTAGGAAAGGAAGATCATGAAGAATTTACTGGAGAAGAACTCGTGTGGGAATATCTGCGGGTATGCGAGATGGGTGACAATTTTAGAGGGAGGATGAGGTTTTTTAGGTGATGTGGAAGCTTTTTTGGGTGACACATCAGCGGGAGAAAACCCTTCTTTAGTATATATATAGATTAATAATGAATAATTATATTATTAATTTATAATAAAATAAAATTAGTCAAATAATTTATCTACTAATCCAATTTATTCTATTATAATCCGTTTCATTTTGAATTTGGATATAAAACTCTACAGACTTTTGAACATTTTCACTTTGAAAACCTGCTATCTCATCACGTCTGCAGGATTAGTTATAAATTAATATTTTACACTTCTATGAAATCATTTGAAAAAAACTGTATTCAATATTTGGAATTATAATAATTTATAATATTAAACATGGTTATACTAATTTTTTAACCAAAATGAATAGTTAATATTGTAAAAATTTATTATCGCGGTCAAAATAAAAAAAAATTTACTGGCTGGTTAATCTAGGAAGATAAGTGTAAAAAATTACCTAAAAACTTTTTAAAACCCCTTTGGAAGGCCATATTTTGACCTTACCTCTTTTATAATTGATAATGACCCATTTTAGGCTTTTCCATGGTGATAATTTTTTTTATTATTGAATATATTTAAAAAATTACGGGTGTGGAACTAACCTCACTTATACATGTTCTCCACATCTCCTCTATTCTTCACACCATAAAAACATTTTGGTTTGAAATAAAACTACAAATAAAACTTTAAATATTCCCTCCTATCATCATATTATCTTTATTTTAGTTATAAATTCATTCTATGAAGGTATTGGTGCAATCCTAGGGAGGATACCTGAAGAAGATGTGATGTTTTTCAAAAAGATCATTTATTTTATGTATTACTCCACTATATCAATTATATTAAAAACTTAATTATATAAAAAATTCTGTATCTTAAATATAATGATATTTTTTAAATATTTTAATTACCTAAAATGATCTACAATTCCATAAAAATTGTTACAAAATCATCGTTATTGTGTATGTTGGACAACGATATAATGAAACAATGTAAACCTTTTCTCAATTACCACCTCTCACAGTTGGTTATGATGATATATATAAATTATATATGTGATATTTATAAAAATTTTATACATATAAAATCATTATAATATATATATATATATATTTACTTTCCATTCCATAAGAGATACAATTACGTCACTCATCTTTATGACGAACTACCGTAACAAAAAGAGTTGTGATTCTTCTTTCCCTAACGTGTTACATTGAAGGTGATAAGGATAAATTTAATGGTCATATGTGATGTAAAGGAAAGAATTATGATATAAATTTTATATTTATAATTCATAAAATTTAATAATAATAATTTTATTTATTTACATTTCACTCACTTAAAGATGATAACATCATTCTTGTACGTGTGGACTACAACCTTCACGAAGTGATGTGAATCTATTTTCTTCACCAAACCACATGGATGATACATAAAATTATATAATATTGTGTTTATTATATTTTTATATTTATTTAATTATAGAATATTAGTTATCTATTTTCTATAATTCTCATTGAATAATCAAAACATTGATCATGTGTACGTACGCCCTACTATCTCCATGATTGTGACATAGTCCAATTTTCTTAACCATATTTCATGATATGTTTTAAAAGATAAATTTGTATAAAAATATGATAATTATTTCATTTTTATTATTCTAGTGATGATATAATTACTATATTAACATGAATCAAATATTTTAAGACGAATCATGCGAGAATAAACAAGACAATTAACACCCAAAACAATGAAATTGACGATAGATTATAAAGAAATAGGTGATAAGATGTTAAAAAATGATTGCATATGATATTTTAAATATTAATTATATTATTTTATAAGTTAATATCCAGTTTAATCCCTAATAAAATGGGTTAAATATTTTTCAAATAAAAGTTATTCTAACATAAGAAATTTCAACTTAATTTTATTTCATTGAGACATATTGTAATGTTATGAACCCAATATATTTTATATGGCGTGTATAATTCCAATTTGACATGTTAGACCATGATTAATTAATAATTCATGGTATTATAAGTTTTAATTTTAATTATTTAATATAATGGTATCTGAATTGAAAATTACCAAGTGGTAAAGAATTCTATAACTTAATTTCTTTTCATTTTGTTATATTTCATTTTTGTCATTACTATTATAAAATATTCCGTAAAAAGAATTTGATTTTTTTTGTATTTCCACTTATTTTATGTGTATTTATATTTTATACATATAATTAATTCATTGATTAATTATCAAAACAACATTATGATCTGTTTAAGAGTTTATTTCACATTCTCATTTTAATAAGAATTATTTATTACTGAATTTTAGTTGAATGAAATTATTTGACAATTGTGTAATACACAATTTTTGTTTCATTCTATTATAGTTATTAAAACTATTTTTATATAATAGTAATACTTGTACACTATTTGGTAATTAAAATAATTGAGAAAATATTTTCAACAAAACCCAACATCATTTCTCTCTTCAGTCAGAAATATGTTTTCTTCCAAAACAATTTTTTCTAGAAATGTTTTCGAAAAGGTTTTTAACATCTTAAAAATGTTTTATTAATTAAAATTTTAACAATTTTTTCCTTTTAAATATCATTTTGAAAATAATATTCTTTTATTTTTCTTAATAAGAAACATTTATAACCTTTTTATAGCTCAAAAGTAGTGTTTTTTTGAACTTGTAGGACATGTACATAATTGCATGGATACCTAACATTAATTTATTTTATATTAATTTTCAAGCTTAATGGTTATTTTTAATGAAATTATTTTCCTAATATTCATGAAAATATTAGTTTTTAAAATATTTTTTATATAAAATTAATTGCAAAAATTTTTTCATTTTAAAAAGTTATTTTTGAAATGAAAAGGATATTTTCCACAAGAGTGTTTTAAAATATCATTTTATAGAATTTATATTCATCAATGAAAACAACCCTTAATTTTATATATACTAGAATTGTGATTTTTTATTGAATTTATTCTTATTCTACCTTTGGATGGTTAATTATATTTTTAGACCAATGAAAGTATTGAAATTTAATTTTTTGATTTATTTTTTAAGTCGAAAATTTTACCTTGAAATGTTCACTTTCTTATGATCAATAGATATTAAATTTTCCCAAAATATCCATATTATTTATTGTGTATATTTTTTTTATTAAAACCACATATCCTTTCAACATAAGGTAGTCTAAATTGAAATTAATTTGTTTGTATGAGGAAATATTGATAAATATGTATTATTTACTCAATATGAATATTTAATGATAAGAAACAATTTTATGGATAAAATATATTATTTTATATATTGTAATTATTTGTAAAAGGAAGACATATGTGGGTTCTATTAAATGATTATAGCTCGATGTATCAGTGGTCTGCTGATGAAAATATGCAAGCAATCAAGAATATCAATTGGCCAAATCATATGAGTTTCTACCCAATAGTTTCATAAGTTCATATTAAAGGTATTGATGGTAGATGATTACTTTTCCGGACACAGGATGTACACTAATTAAGAATTTACATAATTTTTAATTCAGTAATTAGTGTCTATGATATTTTAAAAATGATATTATCTTTAGGTTCATGTCATTATCTATTATTGATTAAATGGAATGTGTTTAATATTATTTAACATTCCATGTTGATTAAGATCATCGATTCATGACATATTACCTTATACATAACACTTACTGAGTATTTTAGAAAACCCCTATTTTTTTCTTTTTGTAAGAATACATGATATATGATATGAATAATATATGATAATATGCTAAAAAGAATAATTATATTCATGAAAAAATTATTTTCTAATTTTTATATTTGAATGTAATAGAATAATAATGTATGTTTCGTGTTTACAAAGACTTATAAACCATTTGGTCCTTAGGGATGCAATTCCTTATATCTCAGGACAATTTATTAATGCAGACACTGGATTAGGGCTACTGGGGTCGGGGTCTCTATAGTTGGTATCATAGTTTTTTTAGTAGAATGCTTGGGAACTAGATTTAGGAAAACAAAGATTATGGATCATAACCCTATAATTGACTTTAAGGATATTTTTAGAATATAACCTCGTTTTTGGTAAAGAAGATATGATGTGTATTTTCCATGAAATTCAGCCTTATCTAGATAGTATATGTAGGCATGGTTCATGAATAGTATTACCTAGTGGTAATCAATAAAAAATGAATTCATTAGGATTGATTGGATCATCACCTAGTTCATGAAGATGGGCCTTCTTTCCACCCGC
The DNA here is from genome assembly GCA_963277665.1 of Viscum album. Classification (NCBI taxonomy): domain Eukaryota; kingdom Viridiplantae; phylum Streptophyta; class Magnoliopsida; order Santalales; family Viscaceae; genus Viscum; species Viscum album. The sequence continues at coordinate 696,792,401 of OY728128.1, forward strand.
TTTGACAATGATGAGGGTTATTTTTGGGATAATTTATTTAGTATTTTAAAACAAATCTGAAGAATTTTAATAGATAATGACAATTAATGAACCATGTCACACATAATGAGACTTATATTGAAAATAATGTGTCATAATTTTGAAATCCTATATTTTATTATAACATTTTCTGACTATGATAATCATTTCTTAAACAATACTATTTGGTTTTAGTCAATGATTTAAACCTGAAGGAATCATGTTAGCATTGATATTGAAGGAAAATGTGGCAACTATGAGAAACAAAATTGGATCATTATTGGAGTTACAGATAATGTTATTGTTATAAATCATTTTTCATCAAATATAAATAAAAACCTATACATTAACCAACAAAAGGACTCACTAAAAAAGATATGGATGGAGTTCTCCAAAATATTGAGTGGTGGAGACCCTAGAGGCAAGAAAAATAAATTCCTTCATGATAGAGAAGTGTAAGAAGACACCTATGGAATTGTTTCAACGGAATGGGGAAATTATTTATGTGTGTAAAGGAAGGTTATAAAGAAAATAAATTTAGGTGGTAAGTGATGAGTGTGATGGAAGGAGACAAATCAAATTATAGTGATACATTTAATTATAGTAGTCTTAAATTTTCAAAACCTAGACATTATCCGAGTTAATTACCTCTTCTAAAGGATAACCACTAGGCCAAAAAAAGATAAATATTGAAAAAAATAGATGAAATATTTGTGTATTTTGATTCATGAATTAAATTTTATAATTATTTTTACCAATTTTATTTTGTTGATAATTATTATCAAACATATAATTCTTTTGTTGAATTTTAGAAGAATATATTTATCTATTTACTTAATTTTTCTGGATACTGTCATGGATTTTGAGTTTAATAATGATCATAAGTTCAAATTCTAAAATAAGCCTTTTAGAATTTATGTGTTGAGGTTCTGCCAATATTAAAGAGATTTTGGGTGAAATTCGTGAACATAGAACCCATTAATTTAGTATATGATTTAATGAAAAATTAATTTAAAAAATAATTCCTTTACATTTTATAGAAATATTTTTAAAATAATTGATAACATTTAGGGATTATATGATCCTTAATGATATTTTAATAATAAACAAATATATATTATTTGTCATTTGGAAAAGTGGCATAATTGAAAACCATAGTAAAAGGGTTATTTAATGATTAGTTTTATTTCAATGATATCTATCATATTTTCTTGGGAACATTATTGGATGTATATTAATATAGTTTAAAAAAATGACATCCTTCATTCTGGGTGACAGAATGTCTCATCCAGTAAGGTCATGGGTCTTAAATCCTCGATCGAATGATAATAAGTTCATATAACCTACCACTGGCCTACGTGAAGTCCATATTAACATGTCATTGTTTTTAGTTAACCAATTTTATGAATAAATATTAATGATTAGCTAATGGTATTACTTTTGAGGTTTAGATATAAATGTTTTATATTGGATAAATTTTTCTAAACATGTTTGATTTGGAAAATATTTACATACAGAATAAAAATATTAATCACTCATTTGTGGATATTATGATATGTTAAAATTAAATTTCAGTGCTTCCAGCATAAAAAAATCATTTTAAGATATTCATTTCAGGAAGTGGTGAATTGGAAATTGATCAAAGAAAATCCATTTAATTAAATTTTTATTATAAAATAGAAATATATCACGTAGATTTCCTTATATTCTTAGCATGTATATAATTCCTCAAATTTTGGAAAAGTTTATTGAAAAAAAAGTGTTATACTATTAATTTTGTATCACAAGAATCGTATAGTCTTTTTAAATCATCACGAAATTATTGTTTTGAGGCCCAAAAATACCATTGACCATTCAAATAATTTTGATCAATGACCACAATCACTCGAAAAAATTATTTTTAATTTTCTTCTATATCAATAACATTATTTTCCAAAACATTTCTTCAACACAGAACCCTAACTACGTGATTATTCCATTTGATATTTTTACTTATATTTCACTCTTAGGATGTTGTTTTATCAAAAAAAATTATGATGTAAGGTTTCAATAAGATAATTTTAAATTATCAAACCCTTGACCACTGGGGTCATGTTTTAATTGAGATGGCACAATTTATTTTTTATGTGGAAAATGAAACACAGAAATATTCTAAAAAGATAATAAAATATTTGATATAATTTGTTATTTGAAACACTACATTTATAAATATTTATACACAATATTGAGTTTACATCTCATTATATTCAACACCGTGTTTAAAAAAATGTGAAAAATTATGAAAACAATATTATTTAATAAAATAGTTATAACCATGAAATGGGAATGTAATTTATGAATAATACTAACTAAAATTCGAAAATTTTGGTTATTTATAAATTATAAACAAAATATGAATCATCTAAATTAAAAATAATTTTACTTCTAAATGACTTTATTTTTCTAAATATTGGAGTAGTAGCACTTTGCACACATAAGTTAAAATTATGTTTTAAAACTTAAAGAAAATTTATTTGATCAAATTTACTTCATTTCTAAAATCATTCCATCGAAATTATCTTTTGGTGTGTTTTTTGGATTTTTCTGGGAAAGGTTATTTTTAATGACTATTGAAAATAATATATTATTATTAATAAAACAATTCTGTTAAAATAATTTCTAATAAGAAGTTATATTTAGTTTTTTATAGTAAAATTAGCCTCGATATATATCTATAAATAAATTTTTTATTATTAAAATCATTTTCATATTGATTTTGGAAAGAAAACCATTGAAAACATTTGAAAATTATCTATATTAAAACATAATTTCTCACCACATTTGAATAATTAATAATAAATTAATATTTGACACTTTTTTGAATTTAATTCAGAAAAATAGATTCCATATTTATAATTAGAACAATTTATAATTTCTAATATGTTCAACATAATTTTTCCAAAATAAAAAGTAAAAATAATAAAAATTAATTATCACAGTTATGGTAAAAAAGGATTTATCGGGGGTTAAACCAGGGAGACAAGGTTTAAACATGGTCTAAAAGATTTTTTATGTCCCATTTTATAACCATATTTTGACCTTATATATTCTATGATCGATAATGGACCTTATTTTCCAGTGGCTTGATAAAAACATGGCTTTGATTGATTATGATCTAACAATTACATCTTTCCCACTCACCTCAATTATAAAAGGCCACCCCTCTCCTCTCTTATTAATACCATTCAATAATTTTTTACAGAAAAACCCTTTCAGGGATCCGTTATAAACTTCTATAAAATCATCATAGAGGCCATTTTTTTGTTAGAAATAAAACCTAGGTATTATTTGGTGCAAACCTATGGAGGATACCCGAATAAGAGGAATTGTTCATCAAAGAGTGTTTTTTATTTATTTCATCATCTGAATCTCTAAATTATTATAAATCATTTATGATATAGTGAAATAAGTATATCATATCTAATTATATGTTCTTTTAATCAGTTTATAACCTAAAATCAACTCTACCTCCATCAAACGGGTTAGAAAATAATCATTCATGTGTATGGTAAACTACAACTGTGTGTACCAATGTCCCTCATATTTCCATTACCTCATCAGATAGATGGCATTGAATATGGATTATATATAAATATATATGATATTTATAACATATTTATTTCAATGGATTGAATATATGATATATAAAATTTTGCATTCTACTTCGTAAGAGATGCAATAACGTTGCTCATGTGTGTGGTGGACTACCGCCTCGCGAAGTGATGTGATTCTTCATTTAGTAACACTTTACATAGAATGTGATGAGGATAAAGATAATTATTATATTTATTGAATAATATTTTATATTTATTATTGTTGCTATTATATGGATTATTTTCAATACCATGCACTAAGAGGGTGTGTGATTTTGAGGCCCGGTGTGCATAGAAAAAATGATTGAAATCTATTAAATATATTAAATAACAAGAACATGCAGTTTTTTATAAAAAGTGGAATATCTATTGAATAGGGACCCAAAGTAGAAATATGAGGGCACCATTGAGACCAGAACCAATTTTTTTACTTTAGGTGCGACATAACCTTTTTCAGCACGAGGTGTTTATGGAAGAGATGTTAGGGGATAAAATAAATAAAAAAAATATTTTTTATGTAGTGACTATGTTTTTTATAATTCCAATATTATATATTTTGTCTTAGGGTTGGATGATAAACCCAAAAAACTATAATAACGTTGGAGGAGATAATTCATGGAAAATGATGATGGATCGGGTTTAGATCATGGATTATTGCACCAATAAAGTTCACAGTTCTCATAAACAATGGTAATGAGTAACTGTTCTTCATAAAATACTGACCCAAACTCCTATTAGGATGTTTATTTTTGTTTTCCACCTTGTACATTATTATTGGATGAACACAAATTAATTCAATGAGTATAATTGATATGAATGTCATTGGTATATTTAAATTCATGGATTATTGTTCATTTTTTATATTTCATGCTTTGTTTCTCAATTCCACAACAAAAGATCGAGGCCAAAGGAATAAAGGGAAATGTTAATTCCTCACTTCTTATGGATTATTGTTTCCTCTCCCATTTATTCACTTGATCATATCAAGAATTTCCTTGAGCCAGTGGTTCAATGAAATACCCAATATTCGATCATTTTTTGACCGTTATTCAAAACAATGGATCAATACCGGAGGTGAGGTTCATGATAAATTGTTTGATCGATGTGAGATGAAGGTGATGGACAATGAGAGGTGGATTAGGCTGATTTATTGTTCATTTTATTCCCAGTCTTAATGCCTGATGATGGATGGCTCAACAGATTATTTTCCAAGAAGATCAAAGACCCAAATCCCATCTAGAAATGATGACATGGTTTAGATGACCCTATATTTGTGGTTTCGAACAATGGCATTGGATGTGAAAATACACATGACTACATAGAGGAAGATCACTATGGATACATAAAATCCCACTATACACAGGGTGTATTTCATGATTACACTCCATGTGGGACTCACATGGCTATGATTCAATGGTTTTGTCTAGAGTTAAATATCACACACAATGTGAAATGAAAACATTACTTGTGATCCCTTAGTGATGTGTTGATATGTATGTTGGAGGGTACACAGACATGGCTAGGAGTACATGGGCATGGATATTCCATATACTATGACATGGACACAACATGGTATATAGGGATTTTCCAATGGTATACAGACTTGATCAGTAAATACAGTAACAGTTTTCGGTGACCTCTATATGCTACGTGTGATTAAATACATGTTGTGTATGTTGAGGTTTACATACCATGTGAGGAATTACCACATAGGATTATATTTTGATAGCAAGGAATTCCATGAAACCCTAATACATTCCATGTACCCACTTTGAGGTTGTTTCGATCCCTTCATTTGTTTAGGCTGGATGAGTATTAGTTCAATGGTTTCCCCCTTGGTCATTTTAATTGAGGGTATAGAGCGGTATTATATAAAAACTCTAGATTTTGATCTATTCTAAGGGATGAATCCCATATTGAATTTGTGGTATTCCTCCAAGAGATTGGAGTGAGATCCTCTATCATGTTTATACCTTAGTTGGGGTTCATGGAATTCATTTTACACCCTTGGTATGGTAGTTGATTATCCACTAGGTGGGATATATCGGTAGGGGTTTTGGTATCATTAGAAAACAATCCCCTACCTAGAGGGTTGATCCAGTTTGGTTTCATGGTTTCCCCCAGTGGTTCTGGGCATGAACCCCTATTTGAGTATCGAGGTCTTCTTAGACTAAGGAGATTTATTGGGTGGGGATTAATAACCTTAACCATGTCAATGAGAGACTCTAGTGATGACATGACATGTGGAGAAGATTCTCCCAAAATAATCATTTCTTAATGAATAATCCTATGGCTGGTAGTGGATTTTGACAATCTGGTGGTGTTTTATCCATTATAAGTATATCTGGTGTTTTTTATACATTTATTACTTTATCATTATATTGAGTTGAGTATACTAGATTCTAAATGTTTAGTGGTTTCTAGGTTACATAATTGGTATTATTATACTCAACCTAGGAAGGGATCTACCCACACATGTTGTTTTCTGTGTACACATTGACCCTATTGATGGTGTCCTAGGAGGACATGGATTAGGTGGACTGTAGATTGAGCTAGACAGACCGAGTTGTTTTCTAAGAGTTTTCATTTGATCATAGTCCATTCCTATGGACCAATTTGTAATATTTATAGTTTTTGGTTGGTCTTGTATTTGGCTACATTTTCCCTATTAATACTTACTATTGTACTCTAGTCATGGGATTATATTTGTATGAATGCATTTTTTCAGTTGTTTTACATTTCATTATTACAAGGCCATGGAGATGTGTGTGTACATGTACATTAAGATATTATCCCCCATTTGTGGGAGACACATACTCGGTGATTCTTATTAGAGACAGGCTTGGGGTAGTCATTTTTTATGTCATGAAAGAGCTGTATCAAAGGAGTCACTTCTAACTAAGCATTGGTGTCTATGAGATTAGTTTGGGGGAATAATGCTTAGTATTTTTGAGTTAAGATTTCAGGCCAGGGACTCGAGTGTTGGTGTGATGGATGATGTATCCATACACCATGGATATAATCACCTGCCTTTCGACTGAGTATGTGAACACATTATTTGCATGGGTTTCAAAGGCAGTGACCTCTAATTTTTCAGAGCGATCCCGACCCTAAGGTTGCCAAGAACTAGCTAAATGTAGTGAATCATGTTTTCCTCTTTTCAAGGATGGATACTAATCAAATGGATGTCCCCAATGTACATTTTGTTCAAGGATAAGTTTAGAAATAGATATTCTTAGTGACCCTGTAACATGATCAGACAAATATCTCCGAGTTATATAATGAGCATATCTTCAAGGCTAAGTTCTATGTCGATAACTTCTGATCAGTACAGAAACAAGAGATTATATATCTGTATCAAGATAGTTTGACCATCACAATGTACTCATTAAGGATTAATAATATCTAATGATAATCCATAAATATAGTTCGAGATACGATATTTAGATCGCAGACCATTTATAAAGACTTATGTTTGGATATCTCGGCATCAGTGGTATTTCTTTTCAATCCCACCTATGCTGGGGTGCATGAGTGGGACTTGGTGGTAGAGAGCTTCCTTGATGTGTAGTAAATGATAGTGGGTGATGGTAGTGGGAACCCAGGAGTTGAGACCTTAGAAGAAGGAATCCAAAATTAATCCTAGGGATCAAATCATTACATAAATTTATGGAGGCAATCCCAAGACACAAGATCAGCGGTGAGTGGATATCAGGATGAATCAAATCAGCCAAGAGATAGGTTGAGTTTCTCTTATAATGGTTAGGGACATCTAGTGTGAGATGTTATGAACCATCATATAGTAAATTGATATACGAATGAGGGACCACTAAGATAGAGGTAGAGGTAGGAGATGGGTGGACCCACAGGTGACAGACATAGAAGAGGTGCTGATAGAGTAGCAGGAGGTGGTAGAAGGTTCAACCTATTAAAAACACCACCCAAAGGTGGTAAACACTAGGATTTGGGAGATGGTGGTCAGGGATGAGGCGAACTATAGAGTATTCAGGCCTATAACCTTGATGTTCAATGGATAATATGAGGTATGATCTCTTCCTTTTCAACATTAGAAATAATATTGATAAACATAGTTGGGATTCATCCTTTCTTTTCCAATTCTCTGGTTTGAGAAATAGAGATTTCATTTGAGCCTTTGGTTCAACCCTTACTATTAGATACATTGACATGTAGTGCGTAAATTATTCCCCACTTGTTTTGACAGTTCAATTTGATGCTTGGAGGTGAGAGTTTTGTATGGAATCTCTCTTTATCAAAGACGAGTCCTTATGAATTCATCTTTGTTGTGGACTAGATATCCATAATTCATGACCATATCAACTTTGTTAGGTGTAGGATGTCTTGTGTCCTCACCAATGGGACTTGATTTTACATTATAAGTGAAAAGGAAACCTTGTAATAAAAATACAACATATTAGAGTGCATTTAATTACCCATAATTTGGATAACATGACTCTTGTAGTAGTGGATGTTATGGGTTACTAGTTTTCTATAGTGGTGAATGAGTATGAGGATGTGTTTTATAAGAATGTGACAGGTTTAACTACCCACTGAGAGCTAGAATTATCCATTTAAATACACCCCATGATAGCCTTGATATCATCACTATCATAAGGGATAGATACCATAGAGATTTTTTAGTTGAGGGTAAATTTTGGATGGATTGCATGAAAACTGATTTGTGAGACCCAACATTCCCCCATCAGAATCCCTAGTGTTGTACGGAAATGGGGATGGGTGTATGAGGTTATGTCTATATTACCATCACATGAAGTAGGTGATCATAAAGAATATTTATACACTACTAAGGATCAATGAACTATTTAATCAGTGGAAAGGGGCATGATGATTCTCAAAGACTGACCTCAGATCAAGCTATCACCATCTACTAGTATGGGATGTAGATATACCAAATATGGAATTCATATGTTTTTAATGTTAATATGAGTATGTGGAAATGTTTTTAACATGAATAATGCCACAAAATAGTTCATGGGACTCAGGAAAAATATATTTCTACCTTTCACAGACCAGTTAGTTTTGGTCTTCATTAATGAATTCCTATTATACTCGGTGTCTTAAGAGGATCAGACAAGACACCTAATGATAATCATGAACATAGTATGAGAGAACCAGATTTATGTGAAGTGCTAAAAGTGTCATTTTTGGATTTGATATTTCCACATAATGGGATGCATCATCTCAGAGGAAAGAGTATAAGTGGAACCAATGAAGGTTGAGGCAATGCTCGATTGGGAGCCACTAAAAAGTGTTATTGAGGAGTTGAGTTTCCATGGATTGGAAGGGTTAAACCGGAGGTTTTTAACAAATTTATTCAAAGGTGAATAACTCATGACCACTTTTACCAGTACTTAGTGACCTTTAGTGTGGATAGAATGGTTTCGACAGTTCTTTCAAGAGTTGAGAAAAAGATTGAAAAGCACTTCAACTTTGATATTTCCATTGGAGGGTGTGATGTACATAGTAATATATAATGAATCATGGTTTGTTATCGGTAGTGTTGTGATTAAGAGGTATGATGTTATTGCATATGGTTCACCTTAGTTGTGACTACATGATAGGAGCTACACAACCCATGATATTTATTTTGCAGCGGTAGTCTTCACACTGAAGATGTGGTTACACTACCAGATTAGTGAGCGGTTTCTCCTATACTATGAAAAAAGTAGTATAAAGAGTATCATCTCATAGAAGGATCAAAACTTTAGATAAACTTCATGGATATAGTTACTCTAGAAAAATGATATTGTGATTGTATATACTCCATGGAAGGGGTACATGGTGACATCTACTCTTAGTAGGATATCATGTTCTCAATTCGTGGATGATGTGCCAGATCTGTTAGCATCATTGTAGTTGTCCTGAGTAGAAATGAATGGTTCTTCACATCTTCAGTCGGTTATTGTTACCCCACCAATTGTATTGTTTTTCTGGGATGATTAGTGTGGAGAAACCAACTGTGAGAACTTATGTACCTAGATATGGATAGTACATGGTCCAAATGGAAATTAAGAAAGTGGGAAGCACACTATCATTTTCATAAGAAGGATGATGGTACCTTTGATGTTTTAGGATAAGGTCATTTGATACTTTCATAAGAACCCTTTTTCGATACATCAATGTGTGGAAAATATGTATCGGGACCTCGAGCATTAGTTTTGGTGGCCAAGATTGAAGAGTTGTGTTGTAGAGTTTTTCTCTCAATACCACACGTGTCAATTGCAGAAGGATGAGAACTAGGTTATAGTTGGTTTATCCCAACAAATTGATGTTCTATGGTGGATATGTTATGGTATATACATAGACATTATGATTGGGTTACCATGTACATATAGAGGATTCGATTCCATTTTTGTAATCATAGAACAACTCACAAATTTATCCCACTTCCAATCCTTTAGAGAGAAGAGTTTAGTTGCGATCATGGGACGCCTCTACATGTGTGAGATAGTATGACTCTATGGGGTTCCAATGATGATAATTTTAGACTGTGGAAATCACTTCTCATCATGATTTTGAAGAGGATTTTAGGAGGCCTTCTGGAATTATTTACGACTAATCACAACATTTCAATAAAATTCGTACAACAAGACTGAGAGGACCATTTAGAGTTTGTAGGATATGTGCGGCATTGAATGGTTGATTTTGACAGTATTTGGTAGGATAATCTACACTTGGAGGAGTTTTCATAGACCAATATCAACCATTCCACCATTAGTATTGAAACATTTGAGTATTTTTATAGAAAACCCTACTTGTAACAACTTTGATGGACTCATCTTTGTGAGTCTGCACTGATCACCCCCGATTTGGTGGGAGATACTGTTGGGAAGATTTAGATCATCATGGATAAGATGAGGACTATAGATATAAATCATTATTCTTATGTGAACCAACTATGGATACCTATGGAGTTTGAGGAGGGAGAAAATGTGTTCTTGAGGTTGTCACCGCAATTTGGATTGCCGATATTTGGTTGGGGAGAGAAGTTAACTCTTAGATTCATTGGTCTATTCTATATATTGCATAGAGTTAGAGTGGTGGTTTAGCACATAGATCTACCATTATAGTTAAAACAAGTTCAGGACATCTTCTATGTATTGTAGTTGAGGAGATACGTGAATTACCCTTCACATGTTATCAACTGAGATGAGTTGGATATCAAGGATGGAGAAAAATTTGCTAAGTACCCAGTGGTGATTGAGTATCAACAAGAGAAGATTATTTATAGTTTTATGATTCCCTTACCATGTGTCTAGTGGTATCATGAGAATATTCAATAGTGCAACTGAGAGTAGGAAACCTAGATGCGAGCCCAGTACCATCATATTTTTGAATATGTGTTTCTCTTTTTGAGAATAAAACCCCTAAGGTGGTAAGAATGTAATGACTTATATTTTACCTGTATTGTATTGGATATTATATGAAATATTTTCTAGACTAGGCACTTATACGGTGTGTTATTTTAAGGACTGGTGTGCTAAGAATAAATATTTTAAATATATTAAACAAATTAATTAAAAACAGACATGATGTTTTCCTAAAAAAAGTAGAATAAATATAGAAAGGGGGACAATAGAATAAATATGCAGCCACTATTTAGTTTAGAATGTTGGTTTTACCTTAGGAATGACATAACATTTGTTAGTGATATACATTTGGAAAACGTTTTCATGAGATAATATAAATAAAATAATAGAATAAATTTATTTGTTTTGTTATTTTTTAATCCATTGAATTGGTTGTCTATAAATCCATGATTATAAATTTTTTCTCAAGGTTCACCTCTAAGATATGGATACCTAGAGACCATTATAGGAGATTATTTCTAGATAACAACTTTGGATTGATACTGGAGAGTAGATCATTATTCCAATTATGTTTGTGGACATCATCAAAGATGGAAATGTACAACCCTTCTTTATCAATGATGGATCCAAAATCTAGGTAGGATGTTGATTGGTGTTTTATATCCCATTATTTAATACTAAATGAACTCAGTTCAACTCAACCAATATAATTGATATACTCATCATCGATATATTTAAATTGATTTATTATTGATAGTTTTTTATATTTTGTTATTAATTTTTCAATTCAATAAAAATGGATCGAGGATGAACAATAAATTTATGCAGTTCGTTCCTCACAAGTTATGGCTTATGGTTTTCTCACACATTTATTCACACGATCATCAATGATATTTCCATTGGTCTATGGTTTGATGAAATACCTGGTATTATACCATTTTTCAACCATTATTCGGCACAATAGATCGATAACGTTGGTGAGGGTTGTGATTGATGGTGCGATTGAGCTATGAAAATGGCGGTGGAAGATTAGAGGTGGATCAGATGTATTTTCCATTCTTGTTATTCTAGGTTTTGACACACGATGATGGATGGATCAATACTTTGTTTTATGACTAGATCGAGGACTAAAATCAAGGATATAAATGATGTAATGGGTATAACAACCCTAGATTTGTGTTTTATGGAGAGGTCGACGTCTTGGTAGATGTGTATAATGATGTGGTTGAAGAACATGACAGATCTAATGAATCCCACTATACGTGGAATGTATTTCAGGATTACATGTCGTGTGGTAAACCAAGATTCGATGCTAGGGTTTCAGATTGAGTTATTTATCACACTCCAAGTGACATGGTCACACCATATCTGCCCCTCCATGATGGATTGTCGTGTACTTTGGAGGGTGAAAAAACATGGCTAGGAATGCACTGGAATAGACATACCGTGCACTCATACATGGACACAACTAGGTTTACATGACATGATTAGTGGAACATGGGAATGACCATGAAACATGTAAAGGATGTTGGGAGACTTCTAAACACCATGTGTGATAACCTACGTACTATGTATGTTGAGTTTTACCTTCCATTTTATGTGTAACCACATTGGAAGATATAGGGATAACTATAAACGCTGTATACCCCTAGTACACACATTGTACTCCCTTTGAGGGTATCTGTAACCCTTTGTTTCTTTAGTCTGGAAGTTTTTAGGTCGATTGGTTTTCTCAATGGTCCTTTCCCTAAAGGGTAAAACACGACATTACATCCATATATTTAGATTGTGATCCCATCTAGATGATGAATCCTAGATAGAGTTTGTGGTGTCCCTCCATGAGACCGGAAGGAGATCCTATATCATTTTTATATGCTATGGGGGTTCATTGAATTAGTGTGACCTTCTTAAGTAGGGAATTAATATTCAATATTTAATTCCATATCATTAGGGTTTGTGGTATCATTGAAATAAGATTACCTAGGTTGCGGGTTAGTCCAGATTGGGTCTCTAATGTCCCCTAGGGGTTCTAGGCATGACCCCCTATCAGAGTATTGGGGTCATATGAGACCAGTGATATTTAATTAGTGTTCCCCAATGACCCTAATATCTTTGATAAGAGTCTCTGATGATGGCATGACCCATGGAGTGGATTCTCCCTATATTATTATTGCTTCATGTAAAATCTAGTGGTCGGCAGTTAATTATGACCACCTTGTGGTGTGGTGTCCTTACTGAGTATATATAGGTGTTTTCTTTTATGTATTGATTTCTATATCATTTTATTTAGAATAATATAGATTATGAATCATGTTTAGTGATTTCATGATGTCTAACTAGGTATTTTTATATTCACCCCTAAATTGGTTATACCCACACATGTCATGTCTTATACAAATGAAATCCCATTTGACGGTATCCCAAGAGGATGCAGAGTAGGAAGAGCATAGATTGATATGGATAGAACAAGGGGTTTTCAAAGAGTATTCATTTGATTATTGTCCTCACCCTTGAATCAGGATTGGTTTTGACCATTTTGCTGACACTTTTATTTAGATTCTTTTTCACTTTCAGTTCTTACTGTCGTACTCTAGTTGTGGGATTATAGATGTATTCATGCATTACATTCATTTGTTTTAAATTTTACCATTATGTGGGTTTAAAGATGTGTGTGTGTGTTTGTAGTTACATTTGGATAATTTATCCTATTTGTGGGATATGCCTATTCGGTGCTAGTCTATAGTCCCTGGCCTATTGGATACGATCTTGGGTTAGTCACAGGAAGGGCCCTAGTTGGTCACATCATGGAATTATATTTGATACAAATGACATGATTATGATATCTGTGGTATATTTATCATTCCCAAAATATAATATATATCACTTATTTTGTTACCTTAACACTCTTCTAAATATGACAACATCGTTCGTGTACATGTGGACTACCGCCTTCATAAAGTGACATGATGCTCTTTTCATTCCCAAACACCATGGATGATAAATATATGTATATCATACGGTATTTATTATATTTTTTCATTATTTATTGAAAAAATATTACTTACCTACATTCATAAGGATCATGGAAAAATTGAAATTATACTCATGCGTATGTATGACCTACTGTCTCTATGATTCTAACATAGTCTATTTTTCATAATCATATTACATGATTGGTTTTAAATGTGAAATTGGAGTAAAAATTTCGTAAATATTTTATTATTTTATTTTTTAGACGATGTAAATATATAATATGAACAAGAACTAGATCATTCATGGAAAAAATCATGAAAAAACATATTAATTGACACCCGAAACAATGTAATAAAAAAAATATAATTAACGAATGGGTGATAAGATCTTATAAAATAATCATATATGACATTATAAATATAAAAATTGTTCTGGAATAAGTTTATAACATGTTTGAAACACTATACATGACGATAAATCTATTTCAATCAAAAGGAAGAAAAAGGTAAGAGAAGTCATCTGAATTTCATTTCATTAAGGCATATTGTAATGTTAGGAACCTAATTTCATTAATAAAGTGTATATACATCAATTTTGATGTGTTAAAACATTATTAATTAATAATTAATGGCATCTTATGTTTCAATTTTATTTATTTTATCCATAGTAATTTCACTTCAAAATTACCATGTGGTTAAGAATTTCACTACTCATTTATTTTCTTTGGGTTGTATTAGTTGTTTTATGTCATTAATATTCTAAAATTTTGTGTGTAATTAATTTTTATTTTATTTTGTTGTATTTAGTTTTATTTTATGTGGATTTATATTTTATACCCACAATATATTCATTATATAATCCTCACTTCAAGGTTATCATAAACATAGTGGTTTATTTCACAATCACATTCTAATTAAGATTATTTATTCCTGAATTTTTGTTGATGAAAATTATTTTATAATTTTATAAAAAAACCCTTTTAGTTTATTACCCTTTATTTATTCCAGACATATGAATGTAATTATAAAATTTTACTACTATTTGGTGCTAACACAAATTTGAGAATATATATTTATGAAAATCCAACTTCATTTCACTCTTCGATCGAAAATTTATTTTACCCCAAAACCATACTTTCTATGAAAGATCTTGAATATTTTTTTCATTTAAAAATGAATTATTAAGTTTTGTAACAAATTTATATTTTTATTATATGTGTTTAATATAATCATTTTTTCCCTTTATAAAAAAATTTCTTTTATATCAATTTTATAGTAAAAATAGAATGTTCTTTTTATCTTTTAAGGCATGTATCAAATTACCTACCAACATGTCCATCATTTCATTATAGAATCCATCCCTTATTTACATGGTTGTTTTTAAATGAAATTATTTTCCTAATATTGTGGAAATTGTTAGTTTTTAAATTTTATTTTAAATAAAATCGAATTTCAATATATTTTATATTTTAAAAAGTGATTTTCAAAATGAAAAGGATATTTTCCTCAATAATATTTATTGGTATTTATTGATATTTATATTAATCATTGAAAATAACCCTAAATTTTACATATACTACACTTAATTAATGTTGTATTGATATCATCATTATTCTTCATTTGGCCGGTTTGCGATCATTTTGAGGAAGGAAAGTATTGACATTAATAATATTGATTCATTTTTGTAGTCAATAACATTCCCTTGGAATATTCACATTATTGTGATCAATAAAAATTAAAAATGCCCAAAATTTTAAAAATAATTAATCATGAATATATTTATTTTTAAACCATATATCATCTCCACATATGGTGTTCTACATTGAAATTTATTTTTCTATTTGGGAAATATTGACAAATCCATATTCATTACTCAATATAGATATTATATGATACGTAATATTTTTTTGAACTAAATCTATTATTAGATATATGAGGAATGATTTGTTCATGGAACAAATGAGGGTGGACCAGTTATTGATATACCCTAAATGCATCAATAGTCTCATGTGTTGAATTATTAATCTAGCATGAACGTATTTGGCCAAACCATATGAGTTTTCCCCATGTAGTTTTAAACTATCTTGGAAAAGGTCTTGGTGGTAGATAAATCATGTTATTGATACATGAAATACTATAATTAAATATTTACTTAATTCAAAATTCATTTTTTATTATCCACGATATTTTTGAAATGATATTATCACTAGAATATTTTTTTTCTCATTTATTTATTAAATTTCTGGTCTTTTCTGTAATTTACATTTATATATTTATTATGCCATATCTATTTATGATATTAATTTTTTTGATTAAATGGAATGTATTTTTAGTTACTTAACATTACATATTTATTATTCTAAATCATATTTTGACACGGATACTATCTCTAGAATCACTTCCCTATTATTTTATTAATTACATGGAATGTTTGTTAAAATATTTACCTTTACATGAGTATTATTATTACTGATTCTTGAAAGATTATATTATAATTAAATATTTATTTGAATATGAGATAACTCATATTTTTTTCATTATTATGAATCCAGGAATTGGTCTAGGAATAATAGTGAATAATATTCAATAGGGAATAATTATATTCTGAAAAAAAATATTGTAATTTTTATATTTGAAATATAATATATGAATTATGTATATACCTTGTTTACCTTGACTAATAAATTATTCAGTTCTTTAAGATGTGATTCCTTATATCCTATGCCAATGTATTAATTCATGAACCACCTTTAGGCTACTAGGTTTGGTGTCACTACAATTTACATTTTAAAAGTGATAATTTTTTTCTTGAGATAAAATATAGAACATTTAAGTATTCATTCATAAAAAATAACCGTTTTTATGATTTTTATAATTTTAATAAAATCACATTATTTTTTATTTATAAAAAATTAAATTTCATTCATAAAAATGAAATTAAAATCAATGTATAATAATTGATTAATTTAATTTTATTTATTAATGATATAGTATTAAATATCACAACTCATTTTATTTTAGTGAAATGTAATTCATTTAAAATATTATTTTTTTAAATAAGAAATATATTTTGAAATATCAGGTTGTTACATTTTCCATATAAAATAAATTACATCCTCAAAATTTTAATTTTTTCACTATGAAAATAGTGAACCATGAAATGGATATAAAAAATGATGTATATTTTATTAGGGAAATAAATTTATAATTCAATAATAGAAAACATAGTATTTTCTGTTTAATTATTTCCATAATCATGTATATATCCTTATATAACCCATACTTTTTAATGTGTTTCCAAATGTATTGTCAACTAAGATATATTCCCTATATAAGACTCAATAGATTTATATATCTTTTACTTGTTTTGAGAAATTATTTTGACATCATGATATATAATATATAAAAACATATTTATTCAATTTATTTTAATTATATAAGAATAATTTAATTCTTTGATTGTTTTTTGGAATTTTTTCCATATTTGATTCATCTAATAATCTATATAATAAATAACGAGGATTAATTTTACATTTCCTAAGAACTAAAATTACATTTTAATGTATTATAATAAACATAAATGATATTATCAACCAAGACTCAAAAATACAAGAAAATTATCAATAAAATAATTGAATAATTATCAACTAAAAAAAACATTTCAAAATATTCTTGATCAAGATCAAAACAAAAACAATAGAATGATATGATCACATTTTCATACCAAATCTACTTAACATTTATCATAGAAATTATTCCACCACAATAATCAATAAATTTATTAATTTCTATAACCTAATCCTAAAAATCATAGAATCTTATGTTCCCGATATTTTAGATAACATTTCTAACAAACAAACATGAATTATTTAGCTTATTCTTATATAATCCAAAAAATATATTAATATTTTCCAAAAAATAACCCTAACCCCCTTTTCGACAAATTATTTTTTCAATTCTCAAGGTTATTCATATTTCTCAAATTATATTATCAATAATAAATAACCCACATTTTCTATTAATTATAAATATTTCAAAATTTTATCTATTAAAACAAATTAAATCCATTATAGTGGTTCATATAGAGTATATTAATTAGCTAATATATATCCCTCATGTGTTTTAAAATAAGTGTATAGTTATGCCAACCTACTATGAACTCTATAAATTTTTAGTTATTGCCCAACCTACAATTTCAAAGGATATTAACGCTAGGTGAATCCCTACGAGTGTCCATTTTAGCTTGTTTGTATCTAGATAAGGATATTATTGTGAGGAAACCATCTACCCTCTACTTAACCAAACCATATGATGGTTTCATATTCTTAGACTTATTATTAGGTATTTCGCTGATATTTTATCATCCAAATACATAAAAAAATAAAATACCATATCTATTAGTATTAACATAATAGTAAATCACATAACAACTGAAAGTGTTATCTATACTTCAATAATCTCCCAAAAAATAATTCATCCCCATAAAATTCCCTCACATCAGGCCTCAAAAGGATATCCATTCCTTTAAAAAATGATTTTCATAAATTTTTTAACTATTGAAGGTGAATAAAACTATTAAAATAACTATGTGTGATAATTTATTAATACACAATGTTAACTAAACTCTTATTTGATACAAACTATAATATCCCAAACCTTCACTCCAATATTTATTATAAAAAACATACACTTTACATTATGGATTTAGATCAATTTATGAGACCTAAATTTAACAATCCATAATTATAAATTCAATACAAAAACATAGTCTCTTACATCCTAAGTAAATTCTATGATTATATTTTTAGATTATTATGAAATGGATTACATAAAATAATACACATATTTATCACCTAGTAGTAAGTTTTCCATTATACCTAGATTTTTTATTCTGATATAATAATTTATGATATTCGACAAAATTATGAATACATAATACTCCCTAGGAAGTATCATTATCCTTAACATTATTCACAACAAGGAAAATAATAACAATATAATTGTGAGCTAAAAAACTATGTAAGGAGAAGTGTATAGTGGGAGATATCATAAAATAAACATTCCTTATTAAATATTGAAATAGTAAATAATAATTAAATATGGAATTAAAATTACAACATGATTATTAATTATTTCCATGTATAACATAAAAATTATAATGATCACATTAAAAGAAATTTTTTTCATAATTAAAGACTTCTTATTGTTTATTATCATGGCTTTGTGTTAAGACATTATAAAGACACCATAAAGGACTCATTCCAAGAAATCATAAATAATTACATAGAGATACGTCTAATACATAAGATATTTTTTCCCATTATACATTCCAATAAATTGGGGGAATATATAATATATATACACACCCACCACTTGTTAAGAACAATTATTTCATTAAATAAATGAATAACCATACATTTCATAATGATCATACCATTGTAATAAATATACATATTTTGAAAACAAGAATAAAATTTCTCTATATTTACTCAGTTTATAATCAACATATTTTTATTCAATAATAATATAAGTAGATATTAAATTTATATATTTTTTTATGATTCCCTGGTCAATAATTGAGATATATATCATGGTAAACACCACTAATATAATTTATGTAAACAAGGTTAACTTCAACGTATATAATAATTTATAAATGTTTATGCCAACAATAGAAATGATATTGAAAACAAAAATTATAATTATTAACATATAAACTAAGGATACATATAATTCATCCAAAATAGAGTAATTTTAGTGTTGACTAGTCCTTTGGAAAATAGAGTTGAAAATGAAAGTGAAACATTTAGAATAAATTTCATAAATATTTTCTAATACTATTGCAAAAATGAAGTTATAATTCAATTCCAAATCCCTTTTCATGATATTTCATTAATAACATTGGAACGTCATTTGAAAATAAATTTATAATAATTTAATCTTGAAAAAAATAATAAATAATTTAGAAAATGTGGAGTGGAATATAAAAAATATTCTTAAGTAAATGAAATATTTTTTCAAAATGTTTAAGAAAATAATTCCCATTTATTCTAAAAGAATAATTTAATAAAGGGAAAATAAATTAATATTAAAAAACATAACTAAATATAATTTAATATAAATCATGAATAAGGTTCATGATAGTGTAAAAATCAATTCATTTAAAAAATTATTAAAAAGATACTTTTTAATTAAATTGGAAGAAGAAGCACAAAATGACTTTTAGAAAGCATTTAAACATAACCAGTAGATTTTTGGAATGTTTTTTCAAATTTAATAGAAATTTACTTTTATATAATCCACAATGATCTTGGAAGAATATTCATGAAGCAACAAAACATAGAATTCAGGGAAAAAGATTCCTGACAAAAAAGGTGAAATAAGTTTGAATTTTCATAAAAGGTTATTTCGATCAATTTGAGTCCTAAAGAGTGTAAAATAATTAATAAAGCCTTCAATACTCATGAATAAATTGTAATTATTAATATTTATTGTGATTAGGTTAGGAAAGTCATAAAATTTCATTAATGATGATTCAAATATAAACAATCCCAATTAAAAGTGAGAGCGGAACACAAACTGTTATGGGTTGGTAAAATCAAAATTAAAATACAATTAATGTTATGAGATTATATGGTTATATAAATATAATTAATTACCTACAATGTTATATCAAAATATTTTCATGGTTTAGTAAGTACACCATACTAAAATAAATGTTGATGCACAAAATGAAACATGTCTCAAGGAATCCAAATTGAGACATAGAATCCTTATAGATTTTGTAACACTTGAATAAAAACCAATTTAAATGTAGAAGATAAAATGAAACATTTTTTACCCTTTTTAAGGATTTTATCATGAAATAATATTATTAATAGGAATAATATACACTAAATATATGAAATAAGTGTGTAATTTATAACATGTCTCTAAGAAAGAAATTCGAGACAATAAACACTTAACTTGGATTATCTCTCGGTATAACACAATACAACCCCATTAATAATATATTTATATATATTTTTCTTCTATTTTACATCTTTAATTATATCATGTATTCCATTTAATTATTTTTATAAAATATGGGTTTTCCAATTTTCTCATTCTTCTTTGTTAAAAACTATCATTTAGCTTTTAATCATTCTATCTCTAACCCATTTATCAATATGGTGGTTACAGTCTTGATACCATCATTATAATTTCATTACATAATTAATGATAATGAGGTATTATATTTCATAATTTATACACTAAATATAGTTTTATAACCATCCATTTTAAGTGGTTATGAAAAATGAAATAAATTGTTTATGGGGGTATTACACATGAGTAAAATTTTCAGTTTTTAATGGATGATATAAAATAAATTTAGATAATTATTTTCCTCTAATAAAGATTTATTATGTTATAAATATAATATTTATTAATTATTTACTATTATATAACCTTACTTGTGAGGTAGTGATAAAAATTGAATAAGATAACTTTAGGGAGTTTGTATTCCCCATATATATAATAGAAGTGTTTCCATTCTCCAATATATTTCACAAATAGAGAAAATGGATATAAAATTAACATATAATGATTTAATTATTAAAAAATTTCACGTTTAGTTTTTTCAATATGGTTATAAAATATTTAGATGGTGTTTATCAAGAAATAACTTTAACTAACTCGGTTAAGATTGTTTCTTCTTCATTGGATATCTTCATTTAGATTACATATAAGACCTTTATAGGAGTATATTATGTTCACACTAGGGGATTTTGAAATCTGTATGTGAATTTCTATGTGTTATTTGGCTATATTTTTGAGATAAAACTAATCACATACGTGTCTTTGAAATGTTTCGATTGAATCTCAATTTATTGGAAAACAACAAAGAGTTTTCACAAATATTAATTCATTAGTAGTTGGTAATTTAATTTGAAAATTTACATGTTGTATATAAATGTAATATGGACATGGTTTCTGATAATTTTACATCCCTTTTTTCCTCTTATATTTTTGTTATTTTAAATCAATTAATAAAGTATTGATGAAGATTAAATATCATTAAATTCTTATCTATACTATTCATATAATATTAATAAAATACATTTTTATATAAATAGAGAGTTATGTGAATTTAAAACCAATCTAAAACTAAATGTAAATTCACAATTGACAGATTAAAAAATTATAAAAATAATTCTTTTATTAAAATAATACGTTACTTTGATCCTAAAAAAAGAAAACATTGGTTTCAAATTTCCACAATAAATTTTAAAATGTGTTATATTACATCATAATTATTTATATTTTATATATAAAAAATGATTTAGAAACATTCAATTCATTCTTGCATAAAATTAACTCCATAGCAATTACAGTACTAGTAAAATTAGTATTATTACTTTTCACAAAAAATAAACATTTTCATAAAAATTCCAAAAATTCACCCTAAGATACTTTTGATATTATAAATTAAAAAAATAATTTAAATTCAAAAAATTATATTTAAAAAATTCATAATTTATCTTATATAATAATATAAAAAGTACAATCAAAACATACCTTTATAGAAAAATCACCCTTTTAAACATTAAGTGTTCTTAATATAAATTTATAGTTAATTGAGTGTTAATATATTAGTTTAAACAATAATATAATATATATAATCATTATAATATTTCAAAATCAATTATTTTAATTTATTAAGATTAAATACAAAACAAATTAAAAATATTTATTAAAAAATTCACCCTTTTTAAATTTTAATGATTTTATTCACACCCCATTAATTATTTTTTTGCTAACATTAAATTTCATAAGTCATATAAAAATTAATATTGTATATTTATCATACATTATTAATTTATTTTTATTTACGAATGGTTTATTTTAATATGTTGTGACTAATTTTAGTTCGGTGGTGTGTTTTACCTAAACTACAAAACATAGTATTTTTTAAACAAAAAAAATTATATTGAATTCCTAGTGTGTTATAGAAAATGAACATGTTAATTCAAGTGTTATAGGAGATAAAGACAATATATATGGGAAATAATATAGATTTCAGGAGAGATTTTCTCTATAGGGTAACTTATGAGTTATTGAGATGTTATTTAGAATGTATAAATATGAAGGACACAACTCAAAAGATTGTTTGATAGTTCATCTACCCCATGTTGTGATGATAATGCAGATAGAAAATGTACCATAAAATTAATTTTCCTTGATGGTAGATGTGAGGAAAATGATTCCACAAATGGAGATATAATAAAAATGAATGAAAACCATTCTACCATTGTATACTTATTTATGAAAATTCAAAAGTAAAAGAATAAAGGGATACTAAAAATATAATAGTAAAAATTGTAACGTCCCTGTTCTGGGTGCCTCCTGGAGGTGTCCCGTACCTAGATTGTCACATGGCCTCATACAGAATTCCCCAAATGCCAGAGGCCACCGACATGCATCAAGGGCATTGGGTGTGATATTGGGGAGACTTTTCCCTCTTTGGAAGAGTAATTCAGTATAAAGAAATAGATAATAGTAAGAGAAGTAGTAATAATACCATACAACAGTAAATAGTGGAAGAATGAGTAAATAATCAGTTGCAGAATATATATATATATGAATAGTGATGCATGTCATAATTATCTAAGAAATTAGCGTAACAATTCACCATGATGGAATATAACACTAAAACAAATTCCAAAGGAAAAAACAAGTAAACTACTCCAACAACATTGCAAGCCTCATCTTGATCCCATTCTCTCTAGATCCACAACAATCATGTACCGGGGGTAGAAGAGAGATTTACTTATCTATACTTGTAACAATATAATATATTTGGGCCCAAAATCATGACCCAAACACAGTGTGAGACGAATCCCATTAGGTATCCATCCAAAGATTTGATCCTCACTGTCACTGAATATATATTGAAGGTAATAAGTAAAAGGAGGAAATAAATAAGGAGTACTCACAAGTAAACAGTCCTATAGTTTTAATTACATTCATTTACATTCATCAATTATTCAACAAAACTAAAACAAACAACCCTCTAAAAAGTTCTCACAAAATTTCCCCTATGGTTCAAAAAATCAATCTCAAGTAACCCTCCAAGTATGTTCTCATAGAATAACCCCTCCGGTTCAACTTATACAATCATATAATGATCTCCTGGGTAAGCTCACACGGTCTCACCCCTTTGGTATCATGGAAACACAGAATCTCTGAGGAATCACTCATCGTCAATTCCTCATATAATCTTTTAATGATAAACTAAAAAAACTCGGAAGAAACACTATATGCCAATTACCTCGATGTTATCCTAAAGGTAACTATAGACACTCTGAGGTAGAACTAAACGTCAATCCCCCCTATGGTCTCACAGTGTGAAAAATAACAGACACTCTAGGGAATCCCTCAATGTCAATTCCTCATATGGTCTCACTAAGCCAGGTTCCCACAACCCTATGTAATTTAATCCTGCACAAATGATGTTCTTCAGCCAAAGTAAACCTCAAGAATTACTTGGATAAACATCTACAAGCATATCACAACATCAGATAAATCACTCCTTTCTAACAACATTATGCATGATAAGAAAGTATCCTAATAGGAAAAACTATAACATTTTTTCAATACCAAAAAAACATGGGAAAACACCTTCATAGGATGGAAAAATATCCCTATTTACAAACAAGAGTGCTAACTCAAGAAAAAAAGAAGAACACGCATTAACAAGGATAAAATCCAAAAACATGAAATACCCCGAACTAGGGTATTGAGAAATTTTTCAAATGTAATCCATAGAAAAACTACATAAAAGAAAAAACCACCTACCTAGACATTGTATGATCGATATACTCCAGCGTCGGCCTCGGAATCAGCCTAGAACGACATAGATCTACAAAAATGTCTTAAACGTTCAACCAAGGATACCTTACTAAAGATAGGAAATCAAGGAACATGGATCTAGATGAAGGAATAAATCATTGTGGAAATTCCATCACAATCGACGATGGTTGATATGGATCATAGATGGTGGGTCAGGGTCTCAGAGAATAATCATCAACATCAGTCATTCCTGGATGAGATGTGCCGAGAATAAGAGGGTTCTTCCAATTAAACTTGACCTCGGTCTGTTTAATAAAGAAAAAATAAAAAATACACCATGCGTTCCCTAGAGATACATGACATGTATGGGCCTTTACATGGCCCTACCTTAAGCGGCCCTGCCACGTCATCACACGGTCGTGTTGATGGCCGTAAGATGGCCAAACACAGTCTGGACTTGGAGGTAGGGTACACGACATGTACAAGGATGTACATGGTGTGTACACATAAAATTTTCCTTCTTCCCATTTTTTCATAAAAAACTACTTGAAATGAAAAAAATACTTGAAAGGAATATCTGAGTTCTTACAAAAATTCCCCCTTAAATAAATTCATCCCCAAATTTCCATAGCAAGGATGCGTATAAGAAGAATCCTCGAATAGCTCTGGCCACTGTGATCAAACATCAGCCTCCCGTTCCCATGTATCATCCTATAGTCGCCCATCCTATCATATCTTCTTTACCGGAGGAGTAGATTGGCCACATAGAATCGTCGCGTTGTGATCAACAATCTGGACAGGATACTTCTCGAATGAGGCATCCACATCCAACTCAACCTCCTAAGGTTAGAAAACATGAGACGGGTCTGAGATGTAATGTCATAGATAAGAATGGTTGAAGTCGTCATGCATATCCCATTACATCTGAGATAACTGAAACTGATAGGAAATTGGCCCAAATCTCTCCAAAACTTCAAACATCCCATCATATCTCAGTGAACTCTTTCCCTATCTCCTAATCCTCCTATGTCCCAACCTCGGTGTGACACATAGGAAATCCTGATATCTGACAATGAACTCTAGAGGTCATCTCCGTTGATCAGCATAAGACTACTGGTGTGACTATGCGGTAGAGATCCTATTTTGAATCAACTCTATCTGCTCTATGGTCTCCTAGACAAGACGAGGTCCCATCATAGCTACTTCTTCGACTTCAATCCAACATAGGGGTGATCATCATGGCCTACCATAAAAATCCTTGTAAGGTTCTATATTAATAGTTTCTTAAAAACTATTATTTTAGGAAAACTCCACAAGAGGTAGTGTTTCTTTCAAGAACCTCCAAAATATATGACGCATGCTCGAAACATGTCCTCTAGCACCTGAATAGTAAGATCAGACTGGCCATCTGTCTGGGGATGCTACGTTGTACTCAGAAGTACCTGTATACCCAATGCCTTTTGTAATCCCTACTAGACCGAAGAAGTAAAATGGGCATCCCTATATGAAAAAATGGAGTGAGAAACCCCATGTAAACGTACGATCTCCATGATGTAGAACCTTCCCAACTCATCTATAACGGAAGTCTCCTTGATCAGAAAGAAGTGAGAAACCTTCATGAGTCTATCAATGACAAACCATATTGCATTATCCCCTCGAGGAAACCTCTGTAAACTTGTCATGATATCCATCACAAAATCATTCCTCTTCCACTAAAGAATGTATAACTAATGAAAATTCCATATTGGTCGCCGATGCTCCGCCTTCAGCTGCTGACAGGTGGAACACCTCATGAAAAACCCAACAACATCTCTCTTCATACCTGGCCACCAATATTGATGGTGCAGATCTCGATACATCTTGGTGACACCAGGATGAACTGCCCAAACTGATAAATGAAAATCCCCCATCAGCTCATCGTGTTTGTCTACCGACACCCTTACACACCCATGAAAATGCAAGATATAATCCTCACCTATGTTCCATCTAGGAATAGGTTCCTTCCCTTACCCACCCTACCGTAGCACTAGGAATTTAGAATCTAATAGCTACCACATTTTCACTCATTCTAGAAGAGTAGAGGTAACAACTAATGAATAAAGAAACGTATTACCCTATCTTTCATTCACTTCAAAATGATTATCTGAGAACAATTTTATATGCTGCCACACATGGTTGTCCTCCTGAACTTCTTGTATCTGTGTTCTGTAGCTCAACACATCACCACAACGTTTCCTTTTCTAGTAGTGTAGGAAATATAAAAATCAAAATACTGAAGGTACTAAACACACCTTTAGTGTATCTAATTCATATCACGCCGTGTATAGATATTATTGATACTATTATTATCAGAAAACCCACAAAATTCTATCTCAGAAGATAATGTCTTCAACAGTGTAAAGCATGTACAACTACATCTAACTCTAGTTCATGCATCGGGTAATTACTCTCATGTAGCCTCAACTGCCGAGAACCCTACACAATAACTCCTTCCACCAGCATAAGCACTACTCCAAACCCGATACCCAAAGCATCACAGTAAACATTATATCTTTTTCCAAGCACTGGAAATACTAGTATCAATTCTGAAGTCAACCTCCCTTTCAGCTCATGAAAGTCTGGATCACAAGAATTTGACTAAAATTACTTGAACCCCTTTATAGTGAGCCTCGTCAGTGGATCTCTTAACCATGAAATGTTTGTTATGAAAAATCTTGTAGTAACTAGACATCCCCAAGAAATTATGTACCTCAAAGACGTTCCTTGGATGCTCCCATGAACCTACTACTCTTACTTTCTCTAGTTCTACTAATACTTCGGCCTGTGAGATAACATGACCCAAAAAATTAATTGGGTCCATCCAAAAGTGGCATTTTGAGAGCATAGAATATAACTATGTCTCCCCCAGTGTACTCAAAATGATATCATGATATGTGGAATGCTCATGCCGAGTTTGAAAGTACAATAAGATATCATCCACAAAGACTACCATGAAATAATCCAAGTATGGAAGGAACACTCAGTTCATCAGTGCCATGAAAACTGTAGGTGCGTTCGTGAGACCGAACGACATAAACATATAATCTTATAAACCTTACCTACTCCAAAAGGTTATAATAGGTATATCTGATTGTGTAATGTGTAACTAATGATAACCGAATCCCAAGTCGATCTTCAAGAACACCCGAGGTCCTCGAAGCTGATCAAAGAGATCATCAATCCTCGACAAGGGATATTGGATCTTGACTATCAACATGTTTATCTTCCGATAATCCACAAACATTATGAGCGTACCATCTAACTTCATCACAAATAGGATAGGCAATCCCTAAGGAGAAGTTTTGGTTCATATGAAACAATTCCCATGTTACTCATCTAACTGCTTCTTGAGCTCCTGTTACTCTAGTGTAGCCATCCTATAAGGAGGAATGGACACCGATGATGCTCCTGACGCAATATAAATAGAAAATTCCACCTCTCTCTCTAGAGGAAAACCTAAAAAGTCCTCTAGAAATACATACGTAAAACAATCCACCACAAGACGAAAGACTAACTATGAAGTCCCCTAGTTGTCCAAATATAGACTATCAATATAGTTTGTAACTCCTCTAAACCCATAATGTTTGGGTCCTACTCTGCTTTCCTGGACATCCCATTCGCACTTATGTAAGAACAAACCTCTCTCTAGTGATGTGAAACTCACCCTATAATGATAGCAGTCGACAATAGCCTAGAAGGGAACTAAACTATCCATTCTGAGAATGAAATCATATCATGTCATCTCTAGGACATAGAGGTCCCATAATAAGTGGCACCCACAAAACTCAAGAGGGTACTCCTTGCACAGACGTACACTAGTCTTTCTTGTCCCCAACAGAGTGTCCAACGTCAAGATATCATTATAAGTAAAGACAGGGAGCACAAGGCTCTCCAAAATAGAAACAGATATGAATCTATGGGAAACCCCTGTATTGATAATTGCAGAAGCTAAATCTGTGGAAACTAGGATCGTACTTCAAATTATTGATTGTCTGGGATCCTACTCCCACTAGGTCTACGCCACTGCAAAATTCTGTCATGTACTATGGCCATGTGACTCTTCATGAACACCTAGAGTTGATCCACCATGTTGTCATTGAAATATTTTCAACTAGCTACCATGACCGTGACCTCCACATCAGCCTGAATAACCAGAAGAACACCAGTTCCATGATGGTGAGAAAATGGTGGTGCTGCTTCTGAATGAGGTGTCATAGAGGGACCCCTATCACCAGCTTCTAGTGAGAAAAACTGACAGAATAGCTGAAAATGGCCCATCTTGCTGCAAGATCATTACTCAACTGGGTCTCTCGGGCAATTAGGACTCGTATACCCGCCTTTCCCACACTAGTAGCATACCACCTGACTACTTGAATGTGTGTCTCTCATACTCAGATATCCATTTTTAGTAGCCTAGTGGAACTTCCTACTATCATCCAGTGAAGCACCAACTCTAGATACTGAACCGCCCTGACCCATAGCTCCAGAATCCCTTTGGATACACTCTCTGATCAGTGACTCGTTGACTATGAAAGATATGATCATGAACTTGAAGATTTTATCATGATATCAGATTTCATACCTGACACCATCCTCAAACTACCCTGCTAGGAAGAAATCATCACTACCTAGAATTGGTGTGAAACCCTACAACTCTGTGAACCGAGGAGAATACTCCATGACTGAGAGAGTACCCTGATCCAAACTCATGAAATCTGAGGCTCGATTGGCCCTCAAATTTTTCATGTAGAAGTAGTCATAAAAGGTATGCCGGAACTCACCCCAATACATAACCTGCTAGCTTAATGCTTGCGAGATCACATTCCATCATCTCTTATATGAATCTCGAAGAATATAAGTAGCGAGATTCAGCCTTCTATATAGAGGCATCTAAATATTCTATAAGATATATAACATGGCATCCAACCATGACTCAGAAGCCTGGAGACCTACATCCCCAATGAATGTGAGAGGATTATACTATTGAAAGACCCACATCAACTCTTCCATATTTGGGGTAGGATGTTGTGCTCCATAAAGGCCCTGCATAAACCTCATGATGCCTTCTTGGAACTATGCCTCAACACTCATAACCAGAATAATGGTTGGTTCCAAGACATGCATGACCAGAGGGTCTGTTGGTAATCCCTGATCTACCAAGTCTGGTGTTTGGTCATTGCCCTGTATCTGGCGTACAACTGGAGGAAGCCTCGATGGCATTACCCTGCAAGGTCAAGCAGACACCTTATTTTAAGATTATCATGGATTGAAACATTGAACTTCCTAAAAAGAATAGGAAAAGGAAAGAATTAATGTCTTTCATAGCCATGATACAAGGTGTGTATGACCCCTACGCAACATGTTCCTTTAATCCTTCATAATGATGTGTAATCCTGAAATCCCTGGTCATGTAACACCCCAAACACAGAGTGTGTTCTCCCAATACACGGCATGTACATGAATCGCTTTCCCCTGCCCGGGTTCTTCTACATGACTAACCTACACGGTTCATCAGGAATGAGACTACACAACCTGTTCGTTCCAAACATAGTGTGTACTAGAAGTTTTTCACCGACCCATTTTATTAGTCGCACAGATAGACACATGGGTTACACTAAACAACAAGTTTGATCTTCACACGATGTGTATAATGGAAGTTTCATCCATTCGTTTCTTTAGTCACATGGGAGGACAGATGGTCCCTACCACAAAGCGTTTACGTCTGATACACGACATTTTCCTCCAAGTATTTCCAAACCCAGTCTCTCTGCCCACACAACTAGTGGCATAGTTAAAGACTACACAACGTGTACATATAGTACCAAGTGTGTACATACAGTACACAACATGTACTTGAGATAAATAGTTCCTTCTCAAATATAAGGATACATTATGTTTATTCATCAGTGTGCACCGTGTATTCTAGTTTTTTCAGGCAGTATGCCTTAGAAACTACTTCAAAACATAAAAACCCACAGAAACTAACATTAATGTTCCAAATTCTGATCCGTGAGGAACCATACACCCCAGGAATCAATGTTTGGAATTTTATACATGTCATATACAAGAAGAACAATGAAATAATCCAACAAATTATGATCCATGAGGGCCTATAACACCTCAAGAACCAATGTTTGGCATTCATTAAAATGAAACATTACACAATCCAATACCCTATCAAATAGCAGGTATTCTATCAAGGCATCTATCATAACAACATGCATATCTTGCACAATATCTATCACAACAACATGAAATCTATAATGCACCCTATATGGCATGACAAGAATGCATGAAACGTGATACATAAGAAGTGTCTGTTTGATGCAATAGATGGAATAACCTCATCTCATAGGGTTTCAATAGAAATGGAACCTCAATATTATCTATGTTAACATCGCATAACATGTGAATCACCCAACTGTGAAATGAAATCAACTGTAATAATTTTAAAACCATAAAACGTACAATATATGAATTAAATTGGATTTTACATGTACAAGGGTTAGCCTCTCCTAGGAAAAACATATTACCAACTACATACTCCTTTATATCCCTATCTATGTGCCCCAAACAAGAATAGAAGAAGAAAAGAACCTGACTCTGATACCACTTTGTAATGTTCCGATTACGAGTGCTATCCCAAGGTGCCCTGTACCCAGTCAGTCACATGGCCTCAGGTGCATTTCCCCAAATGCCAAAGGCTACTGACTAAGAGTGAGGGCCTTAGGTGTTATTGTGGGGAAACCATGCCATCATTGGAAGGGTAATGCAGTAGAAAGAAATAGATAACAATAGTGGATGTAATAATAATACCATACAAAAGTAAATAATGGATGACTGAGTAAATAAAAAACTGCAAGATATATATATATATTAATAATGATGCATGTTTCAAGTATCTAGGAAAGTAACCAAACAAGTCACAATGCTGGAATATATTACTAATCTAATGTTCAAAGGAAAAATAGGTAAACAGATCCACCAACATCGCAAGCCTCAACTTCGTCCCATACTCTCCAGCTCCACAGGAATCAAGTACGTGAGGTACAAGGGAGCATGAACTTATGTATACCTACAACAATATAATGAGTTTTGGCCCAAATGCATGACCCAAATAGGGTGTGAGACAAATCCCTATAGTCAACCACCCAAAGATCTATGCCTAACCATCAGTGAATATATATTGAAGGAAATAATTAAATTGAATCAATAAACAAGGACTACTCACAGGTATACAATCCTACAATTTTAATTACATTCATTTACATTCATCATTTATTCAACGAAATGAAAAAAACAACCCCATATTTAGTTCTCACAGCCTTTCCCATATGGTTCAACCCATCAATATTAAGTAACCCTCTAGGTATGTTCTCATAGCCTAACCCCTCTAGTTCAACTAATATAAGGATTTAATGACCTCATGGGTAAGCTCACACGGTGTAGCCCCTTTGTTCTCATTCAAATGAAGACACTATGAGGAAGCACTCACTATCAATTCCTCATATTGTCTTTTAAAGATAAACTGAAGACACTATGAGGAAGCCCTCAACGCCAAATCCCCATGTTGTCTCGTAATGGTAAATATACACACACTAAGGGGGGAACTCAACATCAATCCCCCCATGTGGTATCACAACATGAAAAATAAGAGACACTTTGGGGAAGCCCTTAACATCAGTTCTTCATATGATCTCACTACACCCTGTTCCCACAGTCCTGTGTAATTTAATCGTTCATAAAAGATGTTCTACAGTCAAATAAACCTCAATAACTACTTTGCTAAGAAACTACAAGAATATCACAACATCAGATAAATCACTCCATCCTAACAACACTATGCATGGGAAGAAAGCATCATAACATGAAAAAGTAGACCAAATGGTCAATACAAAAACAACCATGTCCAAACACCTCCATAACATGGAAAAAAACCATATTTACAAAAAATAGTCCAAAATCACAAAAATAAGCATAGCAGGCATCAACAGGGTTAAAATCCTTATTCACGCAATCCCCCAAACTAGGGTATTGTAAAAGTGTGCACATATAATTCATAAAAAATCTACGAAAAGGCACAAAACACCTACCTTAGCATTATACGATCGATATACTCCAACATCGGCCTTTGAATAGGTGTAGAACAACGTAGATATACAAAAATGTCTAAAATTTTCGACCAAGGATATCTCATGGAAGATAATATATCAAGGAATGATGATCCAGAAGAATGAAGAACTCACCATGGTGATTCCATCACAATCGAAAATAGTTTAATCGGACGACGGATGGTGGGTCCGGGGATCAGAGAAGAATCG
Organism: Viscum album; assembly: GCA_963277665.1. Classification (NCBI taxonomy): domain Eukaryota; kingdom Viridiplantae; phylum Streptophyta; class Magnoliopsida; order Santalales; family Viscaceae; genus Viscum; species Viscum album. Next base: position 696,825,565 of record OY728128.1, read on the forward strand.
CCAGCTTCAGTTGCTCCTGGATGAGATGAGATGAGAAGAAGATGGTTCTCCCAATTAGATACGACACCATCCATTTAATAAAATCAAATAAAAATACACGGCATGTTCACTAGGAATACATGACATGTATGGGCCTTTACCGAGCCCCGCCTTAAGTAGCCCTACCACATCATCACATGGTCGTGTATATGGCCATGACATGACCAGATGCAACATAGACTCGGAGGCAGGGTACATGAAGTGTACAAGGAAGTACACTGTGTGTACTCCTAAAATTTTCCTTCTTCCCATTTTTCCTAAAAAACAAGTTAAAATAAAAAACATATCTGAAAAGAAGATTAGGCTTCTTAAAAAAATAAATTAGTATATTTGATGATAATAAAACCTCATCAATGTTTATTTCACTATGATTCTATGGAGATTCCACATTATTCCTATATATATAGTGTTTTTTATTCATTATATGGAATTAAAGGCGATTAATGTGTCTAGCGATAGAACTGAGGGAGATGAGTTAGCTATAAAATTTGGATTAAAGATTAGATGTTACCTACATATAGTGATCTCAATAGTTGTTAACATAATGAAATTTTTTTAAAATAGATAATCCCTAATGAATTTATGATGGATTAAATCCCTTGTGAAGGAGAGTATTGGGAATGACACTAGAAGTTTATATTTAATAAAAAAGTGTAATTCTTGAAATAATGAATAAGAAGTGTCCTTAAAAAGGTGTGTTTGAGTTTTCTACCACCTGTTTTTAATCGGTATATATTCTAATGTTAAAGGGGAAAAAATTTAGACTATATACATGAAAATGTAAATATTTTTATTAATAAAAGTATTAAATAATAAGACTAAAAATTATATTTCTTTTGAATTTTTTTCACATATTGTTGAGATGCATCCAAGAATTAAATTTGAAAATATCATTTGAATATATTAAATAAGTTGTAGAGTATATAAATTTTTTTGAATATCCTCATGGTAAAGAAGTTAGGGTTGGAATCATATTTAATATTTTTATGGACATCTTTGTTTTCTAGATTAGTCATTTTTTTCTACACCAAGAAGTTCTAATGTAGACTCAGAGTTGAATAATTGATGACACCAGCAACCAAATGAAATAATTCCCTAATATCTAAATATTAATTGTATTTGTTTTCAATATGGTGGGGAGAGAATAAAATGAATGAAAAAATATCAACGAGATTTTCTCTATGCATATTGGAATAAATATCAACTAGATTTTCTATAATGATGTATATATGTGTTGGGAAGAGCTTTTTTGAATGATTTTGTATCACTAAATCATATTGATGAGAATATTAGTTGAATTACCCAGAAAAGGTGTCATTATATGATGAGATGTGAACATTTCATATTGAACTACGAAATAATATCATATATAGAATTGAGTTATTTCTATTATTAATTTTAAAAATATATATTTATAGTGAGATTATTCCATGATATATATTTTTGGAGATCCTTTGACCGATGGAAATGATACTAGTTTAGTGAAGTGTTCTAAGGAATATGGTGATTTTTAGATATTATATATCTACAATGAAGCTAAGAATGTTAGCTATGAAGTTCTATCCTATGTATTATCATATAGTGAATTTTGATATTATATGAAGTCGATGTTAGGATAATTTTTAAAGGAATTGTTATTTTGGTTGAGGAACATGAATAAAATAGATGTAATTTAATGCGTTTTTATATGCTACAATATCAATTGGATAATTCTGATATAGAAGATGAAGATTTTAAAATTTACTAAGGCGATTTAGAAGTAATTGGGTTGGGAAATTATTCCATGAAAGGATTTGAAGAATATTTGAGATGGGTTAATTAATCTTGTAATGTTTTCATCATGTATTAGAGTTTTAGATTTCATTTAAATTTGAAAACCCTAATATTATTAATTTTAAATAATATTTTATAAATAATACATAAAATTTGATGGATAATTATCATTGTTAAAGGATATATGTAAGGGGTTTCAGACCTTTAATACCATAAATTAAAAATGTCCCAAAGTTTAACTATTATATATAAGAGTGAATCATGTTTTATAAAAACACATGAGAGTGTTGATAATTAATTCCAAAAGGAAAGGCATGAGAGACTATAATGATTGAATGAGATTCATTTATATATATGTAAGATTCTCTCTGAGTTATTGATTGATAATTTAATAATATATTTATATAAAATGAGACATGTACATTTCAAAAATCTATATTTAATGTAATATATAAGAGTCACTATGATGATAAGAAAAGGTAAGCTAATTTTATAGAACATACTCAATTGTTACCCTATGATTGAACATGATGTGTAAAGGTTATCCCTTTTTTCCAAAAAAAAATTGCGATCTATGGAAGTAAAAATATGTAAGGGGGTGTAATTGGGATGATGTTATTCTAAACATCATCTTAAAATATCAATATTCTCAAGGAAGTTGTTATTCAAGCTAAAGTAAAAGGAGAATATACCAATATAATTAAAGGAAATCATACAAATGAAAATTATGGGATTCATGGGACGTAAATGATATAATCTATCAGTATTCATGAACAATATTCTATACATGCATTTGAATATTTAAATCATAGTTATCAAAGTGATATATTGGATGCATCTTGGTTCGTTATTCAAGAATTTTATATTTAGAATAATATTGGTTAGAAAATATATATATTAATGTATTTTTGAATGATATATCACAAGAAAAATATTATAAGAATCTCTCTATATTCAATTATAGAAATGATATCAAAAATATGTTTCTGAGAATAAATAAATAAATGATGAAAATATGAAAATGGTGGAAACTCGAAACTATTATCACTATTAAAATCTTTTATGAGTATTTGGAAGAAACCCCATGAGCTAACATTGCACAAATTTTTTTGTTGATTGTGTTTGTAGATAGTGAAGGGTTCCAAGGTATATTGTGGAGTTACAAAGATATTATTGAAAATATATATTGTTATGTTCTGTGACAGAGAAATGGATTCCATGGATGTGGTAAAGGAAATTGCGTACACAAGGTGATGTCGTTTTTTGTGTTTTCCAATTTTCTGGAGTCATAATTTTAGAGGATGGATATCATAATGATATTTTAATTCCATTAATTCCTTATATATAAATTGTAAAGGCATGAGTTTCATGAAGACTTTATTTTAAGAAGGGTGTTTTTCGATGGTGTCGATCATTACAAGTTGAGCATCGTAAATGTGCAATGGTTGATGATAATACCCATGACTACAACATACATCGTAAAGGGGAAATTACCATCATGGTTAATGAAAACATGGAGCATCAAGAACAAGATGGGGGAGCTTCTCAATATGAAGATGACATGGGTGGAAGCTTCTAGAATGAGTGGAAATTCCAATAAATGGGCCTCTACACCCTTCAAAAAATGAGAGAAATAATTAACAAGGCTTATAAGGATTCAGATTTGCAAAGGTGAATTGTGAAGTTTGTTCATATGAAAAGGTCTATGAAGGTGGTAAAAGCAAACCACAATTTATAAGTGTTGTAAATGTATAGATGTTCATGAAGGATATAAAAATCAAACCTAATGTTGTTATCTTCACAAAGGCAAAGCGATCTTTATGAAAGTTGGTTGATTCCTGAAGGGCATCTGGCATTTTTGAAAGGAGGCTTTTTTGAGAAGAATACTTGAGCTTCATGAATGAAGTGAGATTCATGAAGGTAGTCAGCATCATGAAAGGGTCCAAAAAATACTACCTTGTAAAACTATGGTAATGTGGTATTAATTATTTGGATGAAAGTGGGACATCAAAAGGGAATCTATCTAAAGATAAGGATGTATTTATTATAGCCAATGAAGGGACCTAGATGTTTATAAACGATGTTTAGATACTTTTTATATTATTGAGGAAAGGAATTGGATAAGATGATTGTTTCCATCGACAGTGAGTTGTCATAATATATATTTAGGGAGTGGCCCCTAGGAAGTAGTTATATATACCTAAACATCGTAAAGGTAGTGATCCTAGGCATATAAGTTATTTATCCCGAACCTTAATTTGGAAGCGAGCCTTAGTGGATTTAGTACATCATTAAATTTCCATTTTACGATCCCTGTACATTGCATAGTGACGGAGAACCAAGTAAAATCATGGTGTCTCATGAATGATTTCATTTAAGGTCATACATTTATATGGAAAATATATACAAGAGCATTTTTTTTAATGATGAAAGAAGATCTAAAGGGGCAGTTGTTTTAATCTATCACACCCTGATTCACCCCACTCCTAGGGTATTTAAACATGTTGGGATTACAATAGAGAATAAGATGAGAGATCCATGGATGTTGAGAGAATAGTTCATACTAGTTTGTTTTGTAATAATAATATACTAAAAAAGGACTGATGTACAAAATAATAATGGGTTTTCATACATTTCCAAGAGAAGGATCATGAGTAGACTGGTATATAATTCATTTAATCACAATGGTTTGTGATACTTAAAAAACTATTTGATATTATTATATAGAAGTGTAAGACATGCCTATTTTTGTATACTAAATAATTATATTATATTTTCACTTCCATAGTGATACATTATCCATCCTTTATATCATATTTCATTAAAGAGAAAAAATATGGTTTTAAAAGAGGAAACCTAAGTTGGTGTTAGAGTATAAATAATAATAAGTTAGTTCTTGTATTACCGATTGGTGCTATGAATTTTAATTGAGTTCGTTCCAAGAAAACAGGTTCATGTACATACCATTTAAATGGTGTTTTCGTTGCAAAATATTGGAAAGGATTTTATGAGTGGGATAACAACCACTATAAACCAAGTACGTAGCTATTCACGTTGGAGGACAATATATTTGTCAAATCCTTATGCACCATGATATTTTTTTACTAATTACATTAATTTAATGGAGACCAAAGGATTCATGAGTGTGTGATATACACCAACAGAATATGTGTAGAATTTTTATAAATTATTTTAAATATGTAAATGTTCACAAACATATTCACCCCATTTGTGTAGATTTAGAAATCTTGGTGGAACAACAAAACATATAAATATTAATTATAAAGAAATATCATATATGGATTTATGATCACTCAAGGAAATAAAAATACCAAACTAAAGGGGTATTTATGATATTAAATAATTCCATCCACCTAAATGGAGTATTTTTCCTCATCCTCACCATTTATAGATAACTACCCCTCTTTAGACCCATCTTATTCATTAGAGTCAATTTCACCTTCAATATCAATAGATTTCCCAACAACAACAACATATTCTATTCTCCCATAGGAAAACCCACATCAATTTCCATTATATGTTTTAAAAGATGCATTAAAACTGAATCAATAATGATATTAACAGTGACATATGACATTACTGACTTATCAAACTCATGGATATAAGTTAATGATTAATTATTTCCCCAACAAATCCCACCCATTGTTAATAAAAAATGATATCGATTTGATCCCAGATTTAATTGAGGCGATGATTTCCCCTTTATTTTCCCAAATATCATGTATAACATGAAACTATACACCATTATGAATACGTGTGGCATACATGGGCTTTATTATTCTAACACATTTTCATGGTATTCACATCATGGAGAATCTTAATGAGAACAAAACCTAATAATGAATACATCCTCAAGAACTCTACTATATGGTACTCCCTTATTGAAATTTTTTATTTTATGGAAGATTTTATTATTCCTTGTGTGCTAAAAATATATCTACATTATTTCTATAATATCATTCACGTTGTAGAACTATTTGGTACTTTTATTCATATTCCTCCACTACATACTAATTTAATGGTGTAACCTTGGGAATATGATGTTTTCTCACCCTAAAAACAATAACATTTAATATGGTTTTGAGTATTAATTTAGTCAAATGTGGGAAAAATCATAGAATATTATATTGACTGTATTGTTAGGCATAAATAAACATTCAAATCAAATATCATCATGTTCCATTGTAAAAATATATTGGTATGTTCTCATATAGAACCTCTCTCATAAAATTTGGAAATACAGTGATATGATGACCCTCTAGACACCCATGAGCTACTTAATCAATAGATATAGACTATAAGGATCAAATAAAATTTCTCTATCTATGAATTCTATTAGAACTCCATCACTAATTGCCAACATATAAGACATGCACTTATGATTATCTCATATGTATTCTATCATTATCCTAGTTAATGATTATTTTGGATAATTTAATTTTTTTAGGATTCCCCACTATAATAGGAAAGGTCTCTCCATATTTTAGCTTTCACTAAATACTAGTGGTGTATAATAACTATGGCCTAAATTTAGACATAATAATGATAATTGGGGTTTTTATTTGTAAATAGTAAAATTATCTGGTGTACTAATATAAAATAAATGAAATTAGGTAGATAGGTGGTATGAGTGTCCCATACGAATAATATGTATGCCTACATTATATAGATTAGTGAAGACTAGCATAGCCTAATAGACCCATTGACTAGTCTCAATCTATAGATCCATGATATATGTGATGTTGTAATAATCTATATAGGAGTACCTAACTGGTACTGTCTATCCACTGTGAAGTAATTCCATAAATCCCAATATAAAATAATGATTCATTAACCTTGTCTCTAGGTAGTCTTATTTCTATTATGAAATTACTGGTAAAATTGCACTTATATAAAATAGTATATTTTTCTATTGGATATATAAGTGTTTGTGATAATTTATTAGTAATAATAAATAATATATAGAGAGTTTATAATGTTTTGTGAACATATATTAACATATAAAATTTATAAAAAGTATGAATAACACCTAATTTAGATTAGAGAAAAATTATTTTTATACAAAATGAATCCAATTTTGAAGGAGATACTTCTTTCACCCTAAAATATTCCATGGAATAATATTAAAAATAAAATTTTATATTCATAAAATTTAAAAGGAGGTCTCATCATGAGGTCTTATATAAGACACCATATTCAAAAATATTTAAACCCCATATTCCTAAGACCCTATAAATATTTAGGTATAATGACCTCATTTTCACCTATATCATAAGGTTCTAAATAAATACTAGTAAGTTAACCATTTCCACTCTAGGATGTTAAAAAACAGTTGAATTCCTTTTTTGTGAGAACCTTAAGTGACAACATATACAGAGGCATCAACGATGAAACTCTACAAAAAACAACTTCAATGAACATATCTTGAGGAACTGAAGAATATAATGTTAACATAATCATTATTGTTCCTATATTTTATGATATCAGGTATTTCACATCGTTAAAAATAATTTTTTACCCATGTACTCTATTTTCATGTATGATAGGAATATTTTAATAAATACCCTTGCAACACTTCATTTTCATGGTTTTAACTTCAGGAAAAAGGAATAATTCTATAAATAATAAAACCCACTAACATTCACATAATAACTTACTCAAAACTACATACCTATAAATTGAGATTTAAATCAAACACCCATTTGAAGATATGTTTCAAAAAACAAGAGGATATATCCACAAATGTGCCTCATAGAAGTTCCCATGTTTTGTCATACAATCATGTAACTTATGTGAATGTTGATATTTCAATGACATGCATTAAGAAACATAATAATCTACATGTTAGAAGAACTATGAAAACAATTATTCTTTCATTATCAAAATTTATTTGGGACACTCAATCTGGAATTTCATGCATGTGTTCATGTTACATGTCTCATAAAATCACTAACATTCATATGCAGTGTCTGTCATTATTAAGGAAAATGTATATAAAAATAAATATGAGTTGATATAAATTAATATGTTCCAACATTATTTTAATGATAAAAATATTTCAGGAATTCATAATATAACTCTATGAGACCACTCATAACCATTTCATAAACCTATAGAGTGTGATATATTATATGATTCCTTCAAGGTGTTAATTTACCTCCCATATTTATCAAGGATCCTTGATACAATAGGTTGATTTTTAATAATCTATACTCATAATATATGATTTCTTTATTCATTAATTTACTATCTAATCCTTAATTTTTGATCCATAATACACTCTATGGTGTTTTTATGTAAATATTAATTAAATTACATGTAATATTAATACTTTCACCTCTTGGTATAACTCTCTCTGCTTCTCTCACATCCATCAATATGGTTTCCTCCATCAGTACGAGACCATATTTTTGAAACTGGTATTTACCTCTTATTTTTATGATCACTCTTCTCTTAACCATATTATATAGAGAATATATTCCATTGAAAATAATCCTACAAGGTTTAGGGCCACCACACATTTACTAATATCATCTATTAATATGGACTTTATATACATTTCTCATTGGTGTATATTAAATATATTCCCACATTTCATATTATGATACATTCAATAAGGGATTTTATTATGTACGAATCAGACCCTACCAATGTTAAGAACAATTTCATTGAGAAAAATGTTTCGTAACCATACAATAAGTTGAATTTTTCTTGTTCATATGACTATAAAAACCATAACATTAGTTCTCACTATATGATCATAAAATCTATAACCAAAACTAATATTATTGTGTTAAAGTAAATATATTCCCTTCATATATGAAAAAAATAAAAATATTCATTATTATGTGATGAGATTTATGCATTTTTATTAGGGTTTACAATATTTAATTATTTATATGGGGTCTGATTCCCCCATAGGATATTTGTTAAAATACCTTTATGAGCCCAATCCTAACAAAATGGGGCTTTCAAAATGCATTTAATAAACTTGAATTCCAAGTTGAAAGAAAACTAAATAATATACATAATGTCTGTTTAAGGGGCCTTAGAAATTACTATAACCATTTTCCTTTCATGATGATGAAAAATCCCGTATAATCCTGTAAGTCTTCACATTGATCCATAAACCTTAACATGGCCCATTTAAAATCAAGGATGGATAAAAATAATTTTTAACCATTAAAATATTCCTAAAAAACATTAATTATAATTTTTATCCAATTTTTAATCTTGTATAGTAAAAAATTTATTTCTAAGAAATAAGTATTTTCATTGTTCATTATATCTTCACATTACACAAATTTCATTCCTGGATGGACCAAAATATCAGGGTAACCGTCAATTATTCCCTTGGGAATATTAACCCATTATAAACTAGTCTACCAAACTAGAAGATAAAAAACTCTAGAAAAACTATTAATTCCTCTTATGTGACCTTAAATCGTTATTTTTCCGAATTAGACTTCCTCGATGGAACAAAGCTATATCCTAATTTTTTTATCATCCAAGAGGAACATAAAATTTAATATAACAGAAATGATATTTGTAAATAATTTATAAAAATATAAATTCCTATATATGAGATGATTACACATTATTCTAATTTGGAAAACATCTGAATGTTTTTTAGTGATGAGACAAGGATTCACAGAATCATATGTGTAATTAGTGAACAATTATTTTCCAACATACTTGTAAATGTACATTAGGAAATGGTTCTAGATTTAAAATATAATTGCCACAATTTTTCAAAAAATAGAGTCAAAAACCCTTTTATTGCCCAGATGTTATAGTTCCTCTAGTATTTAGAATACACATTATATTATCAAAGACATATTCCTTAACAGTAAAAAATTTGATAACTAGTTATAAACTTACGTTTTCAACATTAATTTGAACACCTATCAAGGGTACATGAATCATATTGTTAATTTGGAAGTGTCATGTATTATTTAATATGATATAAACAACATACATCATTGATATACAGTAGTCAATATAATACAATTTTGGTATAATCTGTTCCCCTTGACCTCAAAACATGCTATTACTTTTGAGGGATAATCTTACTCCTTCTTCTTATATAATTTTAGAATAGATTCACTATATAATGTGAGGCATGTTTATTTAAAATCTAGAGGGAACTAGGTATGATGGAAACCAAATAAACCTTTAAAAAAATTCAATTATATTGGTTATTTGACAATACTAAAATGTGAGTTATTAAATTGTTGTAGTACTCTTGGGACATGTGTATTTTTTCTTACCCAATTTGTCATGGACCTAGATATCTTGAAATGATCATTCCAAAATATTCTGAAGAGCTCATATTTTAGGGGTCATCACATGAACTCAATCACACCTACATATACACCAGATGCGCTTAAATAGTGGTTATAGACTAAAATAGTAATGGGGAGACTATAGCCTTGTAAAAAATAAAAGATTAAGACATGAATCTACCAAAAATTATACATGAAACCTCTATGTGAATCACATATTGAAAATACTTTTATATACAAAAGGAAGAAAATGGTTCCCCCATAGTCTAGTGTTTAATATAATAAAACTACCCACCAGATGAAAAAATCCACAATAGAGTAGAAACAATAGGTAATAGAAAACAAGATTCATATCCATATTAAAAAATGATCAATTGACTAGTATATAATAGATGACAACAAATGATAAAATTTCCCTAATTCTAATTCATATGATCCATCCTATTTTATTCTTATCCATTATAAACAACTAATTGAACCTCATTTCCAACTCCATGTGATTCCCATTCCTTGGAGAAAACATGAAGGTTTACCAATGTACATCAAAACCCATTTCACATACCTGGATAAGGTTATGTCTAATGTCTTAGAAGTAATCCCCAATGCCTTAATAATGTTGAGTGATACTCTGATCAATTATACATGATATAAATTCATATAAAGTGTGTATTCATTATTGTACAGGATACCAAACTAAAAACAATTCCAATATAGGTATACACATCGTGTTATCATGTGACAAATTGGAAACCAATATACCTTACCACAAATAATTTAGCTCGATATTTAATGAAATAGATACACCATAGAAAATAAATCATGACCCACAATAAAAAAGTCTAGGTAGGTTGCTCATAATATCCCCTAATCATTCATGTCAAAAGGATATGCTATATAATTAGTACCCTTTTCTATTCATTTCAAGGAAAGAAACACTGAATAGTACCCAACCTAATACCCTACAAGGAGGGGTGACCTGAATTAACATAACAACAACTAACTATGATGAGTAGGGAACTCTATTTATACCCCAACCCATTATCTTATTGGGAAGGGAACACTATATGTACCCATAACATTCCCTTATGGTGAAGGGTGCACTATATTTACCAAACCTGATCCTACTCATGAAGGGGTATGAAATAAGCCATAGTCCATCCAATTATAAATTGAGTAATTCATCCATCAATATCCATTCCTATACAAACACTCTCAATTTTTTCATGGAAATGTAATATTTTAGCCTTAGGGACCAAATATATTCACCATGGTTTCCCAGACATCTGGTCTCATAATATATTGTCAACACATATAACAAATAAAAGAGACAAAAAAAGCAATATAACCCATCATAGAGTTCACTAACTCATCACTAATTTTTTAGCACTTGAGACATAGATAAAAAACTCACAACATGACTTGACATCCATTTGGCCTCATAGGACAATCCCATCATGACCATCTCAGACACTCAAGCCTAAATCGACACTAAGAAACTCACCCTTAGCTGATATTATCCAAGGTAGTATCACATCCTCAATTAATGGATCTAAATATGGATGCTTGAGTCCAAATCCTATTCAACCATATACACCCTCTAAATGTTCAAGTATACCACCTTATTCTAGCCTAAGATTTGATACCAAAATTCGAACACCAATAACTAATACACACAATCTTCCATCATTATTAAGAAACTAAATATTCACCAAGAAACTATGAATAGTGATAAAAACATAATACATGATTTATAAAACAATTCATCACCCAAATTAAGTAAAATACCACCAAAACAGCCCAACCAATTCATTTTTTCTTTGGATTAAAAATCATATCAATTCCAATGTATAAATTATTTATAAATTTAATAACATGCTATCATACTCTTACATAGACCATAGAAAAAATTCCATAAATATTATTTTGGAATTTTTATAATTTTTCTATAATTCCATTTCATATAACACCACAATATATGATCCTTATAACATTAGAAATTAATTTTCCAAAAAAATATATAATTTTTTAAAAGGAAAATATCATTTTTCTTGGAAACCAACTCAACCCAATAAGAAATAAAGAAAGTGGTAAATTAACACTCATTTGACCAATAAACTACCATGGAACTATTTATCATGCTATGTGGCCTATTTTGACTATTATCTAAATAAAAAATATAAAGATGCATGATTTTCATACATTGATATTACATTATATTACTATTCAATTCATAACACAAACAAACACCTAAGGACCATAATAGTTTATTTTCTTTAGAGATGAGGTAAAAAATATTCTATTTTTTTGATAGATATAAAACATATACCATAATAATATTACCATTTCATACTCCTCACAATCATACTATACTTAAAAACATTCTTCATAACTCGAGGAAAGAATATAGAAGAATGGGTGAGCTCAGATACTAGGTAAGGGTATTCAAGGGAGAGACATAATCATAACATAAAATTAAGAGTACGAAAATATTATAATAACTTATGATAACTATACCCTTCATATCAAAGATCATAATCTCGAGTCATGGAATAAATATTTTTATTTAATAATACATGAATCCTAAATAAAAAAATAATATGATTCAAGAGATCATAACTATCACGACATAACCCAATCCTTGTCTTTAGCAGTAGCTACCCCATGCCCACCCCCATAAGGAAGGGGGTGGTGACATGCACCTAAGGAACAACTAAAATCATGGAGGCCTTTTATTGTTTACCTATACACATTCACACAACCAACTCAATGAAAAAGTGCAGAGGGAAAGAATTAAAAGTAGCAACACAACAATATATAATCCAAAGATGCATGAACCACTAAATAGGACAATGTACAATATTGTAAACTAACAAGAAAAGACAAAAATACATTCCCAATCACAAACATGTCCCAAAATGAAAAACTATAAAAAGTAATGTAGGTGAAATCCAAAATCATGTGTCTTGGGAAACAAACACTATACACAGTCCAAGCAGTTCGTATCCCTAGGATCATATGAAGTCACAATTGTCCAAGCCACCACATGAAAAAGATACAACACATGTTGGGTGAATCCCATGCTTGGGTGAGTATATACATACCCAGTAGAATGCCTTAAAAAGGTGAAGGGGGGTAGTAGGAGATGAAATTTAAGAGAAAAACAGTAGATAGAACAAGTTATGGTAAAAGGGAACAAATCAACCCAACAAGAGAGTGAATGTAGACTCATACAAACAAAAGAATCCTGAAACGGTGAGAAGATATACATCTGATAAAGTATTCACTACATATATTAGGGGAGTGTAATCATCCACCAATGAGAAACCTAACATGGAAATCATGTGGCAAACCCCATACATCTTCATCTCCTATGGAAGGAGAGTAACTATACCCAAGGAGTGAGTACTGAAGAAGGATATATATATATATGCTCAGTCAAAGAAGCCCAAATGAGAGAGTAAGGGGATCTACATATCATAGCTCAACCCAATAATATGAGTAGCCAACAATTTCCAATGTAAGTCCTATTGTATTGCCCAGAACCTCATACATCGTCCTAGGAAACACAAGTCGAAGGAACTAAATCACCACACCTTGAAACTGTCCTATTTGGATGACACTATCTCGCTAATAAGGTTTTATGTTAGTTCAAAAGATCACATCTCATTAGGGGAAAGAATCCCTTTTTTCTCATGATTCTAAAGGTACATCAAACTATGCCTTACCAATACGCCTCATAGTTGAGTGGTCATATAAGGATCCCATGACCTGGAACAATAAGAGGGTCTTTCTCTGGTAGTCACCGATTAATACCACTACTCATATTCGCTAGATGGTACCACTCTGGAGGGTCACCAGGGAATGCCACTGCAAAGTCCTACTAGAGGGTAAGATAGATGAATCGTTAGAGAAATGCCACTGGTTAGCATAAATGGGGGATTATTCCTAGAAGATGTCATTGGGGAATTCAACTACCTCTCCCAGTTTGAGGGTTCGCCCAGAATATCAAGAAACTCCATTTCCCGAATCTTACAAGAGGGAAACTCGAAATGATCATTGGGGATACAACTTCCTAGTCCAACTAGATGGTGATCCTGGTATTGAAATTGGGGAACACCACTGGCCAACCCTATTAAAGGGTAAGCCCTTAATAGCTTTGGTGATTTTTTATGATCCTTACCGTTATCATTTTTCACCTATGTGTGTTACAACTAGGAACATTCAAATCATATCTCAAAAGCCACATTCTATGGATCCATCACGTTCTACATGGAACAAGACTAAGGATCGAAATCTAGTTGTCCAAAATCTGAGTTCAAACAAAAGAGATACAAAGCATTGATGATTGTTTGGAATACATACTTTAGTATACGACATGTGAGGGGCCCCACAAAGCATGTGGATCCTCTTCACTATCTGGTAGTGTCTTTAGCCATTACATGAGTCCCATAATATGTATAGGTACACACAGTGTATGTGGAATACATGACATGTCCCACATATCTGGGGACTGGGCCTTGTCCGTGAACTTAGAACCCTTGTCCGTGTACTTTGGTACATGACATGTTGGTCCACATGGGATGTTTCATGTGTGTCCAACCCATGTCTATGTAATAAGCACATAGAAAGTTCTTATCCTGGTGTTCCTTCATATGAATTACATCATAGGGGAAGATGACATCTGATGTGTCAAGGGAAGTACACACAATGTTATCGTTATCTCCTTCCAAACCCCAGTGTCACTGCTGAGGGAGGCTACACATCGTGTTTTCTTCATTGTGCATGGTGTGATGTGGAAATTTTCTAGAAACCATCAGGTTTCCTCAATTAATCCATCACTCTTAAAATATCCTTCAATAGCAGCTGAAATTGACTGATGTTGTTCAAAAATCTCCATATTTGGTCGAAAAACACAAATTCCTATCGTTGTTTTCCGTGAATCATCCTCATTCAACAATAAGCATCTGGGAGACTCTGGTACAATAAACCATGCCTATGTTCCTTGAATATTTCACATAACACCTTTGGATTCACCATCCATTCATCATAATAATCCTGCATCAATTCTCCACTCATAATTTCTTCTCCATTTCGCCACTCCGCCTTGAATTCGGGCACCCGATCAAGCTTGTGTCCCCCAAAAACAGTTGATATGGGAACTGTAGGATTACAACGGCAAAGAATCTATAGATTGGGGAAATAAAAATTGTCTAAAAATGTTTTTATGATCATTAGACAAGAGTTCTAGTATAACCGATCAAGAATGTGAAATACTAATTAGAAAAAATGATAAATAATTGAATTTCAATACACAAGCCCATGAAATAGTTAGAAATTGGTTTTCATATCAGAGATTAACATTTAAACTGATCAATATTTTTAATCTAAAGGAATAAACCACTAAAAAGAGAACCCTAAATCTTGATTGTATCGATCACTGGTGAAGAAAACATTTTCTAATAAAGGAGGAGGATCCATTGTGTTCGCAACATCTTGATGTAATCCAATTTGATGTTCTATCATTCATCATTCATTGTTACTCATTGAAATTTCCAAAGGGTTTGGGAAATAGAGCTCCACCGATAGTGGAAGATTTTTTTGTAAAAAAAAATCTTCTAAAGTCAAGTGATCCTCCCAGATCCATCCAATATCCAACACACAAAACCTTAACATATCCTCCAACACCTGGATAGTGTGCTTGGTATACCACTCAGTCTGGGGTTGAAAGGTTTTACTCATTCATAGATGGGTCCCAAAATACCCATGTAGGCCTCACCATTATCCTGATTCAAACCACACATCATGACCAAAGACAATCTTCGATGGAACCCCGTTATGGTGGGAAATCTCCCATACACACAACTTCCCTAATCTTTCCATCAAACAGTACTTCTTGATAAAAAGAAAGGGTGCTCACTTCATGATTCATTCTAGTATCACCGAGATGGTGTCATGGACATTCATTGTTCATGGAATACATATGATGAAATCTATGGATATGCCATCCCATTTCCACTCTAGGAAGTCAAGGGGATGCCACAAATAAAACAGAACATGCTGCTCAGCCTTCACCTACAGACATGTAAGGTATAGAGAGACAAACATAGTTACACTTCATATCATGTAGGGCCCCCAAAACTACAACATAATAACTCTTTAAATATTACCCACACCAGGATGTATAACTAGGGGAGAAGCATGGAACTCACACATCACCTCCACCCACAAATGGATTGGAACCACAGTTCACACCTAGAACAAGATCGTGTGATTCCCTACCTTAGAATATCCATCTGAAACATATCCCATGGATATATAATCACACAGAACATTTCAATAGATGTCTCCCTACTGAGAATCTTCAACACAATCAAGAATTGAATAATTCAACACAATCAACTATAGAAAAATTGTACCCTCCATCTTTAATAGGTTCAGGTGCGTGGAATCTAACTGCTCTGAAGCTTCATGTACTAGGAAATTATGGGAAATCCTACTAAGGAAATCATCTACAATGATTCACTTCCCTAAGGAATAGAATATATCAAATTCATAGTCCTACAAGAAGTCTAACTAGTTAAGGTGCCTCATGTTCAAGTGTCTTTGGGTGAAGACATGACTAAGATTTGTCAGAGTAAACTAAAAAGCGCTCTCCCAAATGAGAGTGTCTCCATATCCTCAAGGTGAAGACTAACAGCTTCAGATCTAGATAATGTGTCACATAGTTCTACTCATGAGGTATCAACTACCTCGACCTATATGTGATGACTGAATGTCATTTCATTAACATGAAACTGAGCCCATATCCCAAGACATCATAATAAAATACGAACTCAACACCTTCCTCTAGATGTCTCAAAATTGGAGTGTTATTTAGGCTCTACTTTAACTCCTCATAGGCCTCCTAGCACTACTCATACCAATTAAAAGGTTATCCCTCTATGTCAGAGTGGTAAATGGTGTTGTGATTCAAGGTATGATTTCTAGAAATATCTTGTAGTAACCCGCCAAACCAAGGAAGCTTTACACCTAAGACACATTCTTGGGTGGATCCTATGAAAATAATTCTTTGATATTTTTTAGATCCACAGCTAAAACATGTTAAAAAATGACATGCCCCAAAAATTGATCCTCATGTATCCAGAATTGGCACATTGAGTTCCTTCCATAATGATGGTGCTCTCAAAGTAAATTTAGAACCATTCTCATGTGCTTTGCACGATTGTTATCTGTTCTAGAGTAAACGAGTATGTCAACAATAAAGACAATAGAAAACCTATCCCAATATAATCGGAAGGACTGGTTTATCAGATACATAAAGATAGTGGGGGAATTTTTTATACCAATGGGAATAACTAGGAACTCGAAGTGTCCTTAGTGACATAGGAAAGAAAACATCAGAATATCCACCTCATGAACCCACAACTGTTTTTAGCAGAACAAGACATCGATATTAGGGAAACATCTTTCACCTCAAAATAATTCAAAGAGTTCATAAATCATCAAAAAGGGTACTTGTTCATAATCATTATCATATTTAGGTGATGATAATACACTCAAATCTGTAATCTCTTTCTAGCCTTCAGGACGAATAGAACTGGAGATTCCTATGTGGAGACACATGGTCTAATTGAACCCTTATTCTGAATGTCCTCTAACTGTAAATGTAGCTCTTAGAGCTCAGTTGGTGCCATTTGATCTACTGCAGAAGATATCCGGGAAGTCTCTGATTTCAATTAGATGAAAATAAAAACTATAGAGACTCATGATGAGAAATAAGGCATGTCATAGACATGTAATGCTTATGCGACACTGTAATACAATTTCTTGGGCGTCTTTGAGAATTCCAAAACATGGAAACCCAATTTAAGCTTCTTCTCTTGTTTTCTACAACGAGCATTGCTCATGTATACATAGAGTGTTGGATGAGTTGGTTCTTGCATTTTTTTGATTTACATTTGGATGATGCTCTATTGAATTTATTTGGTGATTTCCAATAAACCCAAAGGGGGAGATTGTTAGAACCATGGTCATTCTATGTAGGAATAGGAATATGGTTTGTGTTTGTTGTCAATCCTCTTTGGATGTTCAGAATGTTTCCCAGTAATGTGATCATAGAGTTCAATTAAACAACAGTATTAAAGGTGGAACCGTTTCCCAGTTGTTTCCAAATTTTTGGGCCTGAAAATCTGAAAATGAATACATGGATTGTTAGTAAAAAGAGGCGCATGAAAAGAGGAAGTGGTGCATGAAAAATGTGGGATGTGTGTAAAATATTTGAGTTGTGCGTGAAAAAAAGCATGGTGCGTGAAATAGTGGAGTGAGGCTTTTTGCGCAAGTAGTGTTTCTGAATCAGAACATCAAAAGATGGAAAAGGCATGGGCTGCACGAAAAACATGGAGATGTGCGTGAAAAATGGTACATGTGTGAAGTGTTACGCGCCAAATGAGTGGTTTTTCACGCCACGAGGGGTTTTGCCTGTGGGGGTCAGAGACGCTTATAAATAAGAGGTGACCCCATTAATTCCATATAGAGAAAGACTTAGAGAATATCCATGTGCTGATGCAAGTAAAAGTTTTGAGTCAAGGTAATTACGTGAAAAAATCCATGTCACGTGAAAAAGGGACGAGTTGCATGAAAAAGTATGAGCTTCATGAAAAAATATGATATGTGGAAAAATTCGGTGTTGTGTGAAAAAGGAGAGGTTGCGCATAAAAATATATTGTTTCACAAAATATTTTTTTCCGTGCAAAAGTGAGAACTTGCGCAAAAAGGGTAGGTGCTGCACAAAATCATCTGGGTAACCTGTTTTCACTTTCTGATTATCCGGATCAGTGGTTTAGTGTGTTCAAAAGCATCAATTCAGGACTTAAATGCAATTATAGTCTCATGCTAAGTTGAGGCAAAGATTTCAATGTGAATCCATTTAAGAGACCTTCACGTCTAGAAACTGACTCGGACTTCACTAAAGGCAGTGAGCTAGGGGGAGTAAATGGGAGTGACCGGAGGGACGCAGTGGGATATCCCTGAACAGTTGTAAAGGCAGTGAGCCTGGGACTGAGTGACTGTTCCCAAACCATTGTAATCCATAATTAGTGAAAAATAGTGTAAATAGGTATGAACGATAACCTGTTGGCGTATTCTCTTTGGAAGTAGCAATTAGTGGTTAACTAAGTAAAAAAGTGATGTGTCATCTCTTTGCATGCGAATGTTTGATTGCTTCTAATATCCAACATACAGGTTAAAACAGTTCCTACCAATGTGGGAACAAGATCCATCAGTTTCAAATAAAAAGTTGACACCCTGATTCGCCCCTCCCCTCTCAGGGTTTCCCAGGGTCCTACAACGTGATGATGAAAAAAGAGTCACATCGCTTCATGAAGGCGGTAGTCCACACATACACGAACAATTCTATCATCATTAATTGATTGAAAAGTATAATAGAAAATGATATATTATATTTTTATCATGATAAATATGTCTTCAATATAATACTAATTTAATTTATACTATATTTTTAAATAATTTTTATGCTCTATGTAATGCTTTAGTGAAAAACGAATCACGTCGCTTCACGATGCCATAGTCTTCCGTACACACAAGAGACGTTATTGTATCCCCTATGAAATGGGAATTAAAAATTTATATAGGATATAATGAAAACATATATATAATTATTGTTTTAATAGAATATATATACTTTATATCCATCATTATACCCAACCGTGGTAGGTGGTAATGGTAAAATGATTTCCAACAGTTTGTGAGGCGGTAGACCACCATACATGTGAATGATGGTGTCATAACCTATTTTATGGATGTAGAGATGGGTTTAGGTAATTAAATTATCTTTAAAATGTCCATTTATATTGAAAATATTGATGTTATTATATCTTCAAGGTTGAAAAATATTTTAAAGATACGGAGGAAGAAATAAAATTAAAATGCTCATTGAAGAACATTACCACTTCTTGAGGTATAGTCCTTAGGATTGAACCAACTTTTTTCCTATGATATAATTATTCACAAAATATGTGTTATAATATGATAGGAGGCATGTTTTATGAGATTTTGGAAGGTATATGCTGACAAAAAAGTGTTTTAAGGTGTTACGAAGAGAGGATAATGGGTGACTTTTTATAAGTGAGGTATGTAACACACATGTAATTTTTAGAAATAAAAAGTTGTATCAATGTTTTTAACATTAAAAAAGGGTAAAAAAAGGATTATTCAGGATAATTATAAATTATAAGGTCTAAATATGTTCATAAAATATAATTTAATAAAATTAATCAATTTTATCCCTTATATTTTTATTTAAACCCCTTATAAACCCACTTTTACCATAACTATGGTAATTAATTTTAATTGTTTTGAGTATTCATTTTGGTACAAATTTTAGTTCAAATAATTATATATTATTAAATTTTATTATTATAAATATTGAATCCATTTTTCTATATTTAATTTTCTGAAGTGGAATATTTATTTTAAAATTAACCCTATAGATGTGATGAGAAAGCGGGGTTTCAAAGAGAAAATGTTTCAACGATTTCAATGTTTATATATGAAATTTAATTATAGAATTGAATAAAATGATATAAATACAGTTAATATATATATTATTTAAATAATTTTATATTAAAATAAATTTGAAATATAATTTATCTTTATAAATAATTTAAATGAAAATGAAATTCTCAATTAAAATTTAGTATTGTTCACTATTCATTAGAAAATTAATCTTTTGAGAAAATTTTCTAGAATCCACCCAAATATAATTTTTGAAATGGTTAGTTATAAAATGAATTATATTTTATAAAATAAATTTCATAGAAGTTTCAAAAATTATTTTTATATTACTTTTTCAAAAAAGAAAAAATCTCTTTTTTGAAAAATAACGTTTCAAGTGTAAAATTGGATTTAATAATATATATTGTCTAAATAATATAAAATTATTATAAAAATTATTATTGAATACATAATATGAAAATTTCATTAAAATAATTCACCATGTGGTTAGTTTCATTTATTGAGTTAAATTTTTTTTTCACAAAATACTTTCTTAGAAAAAGATTTCATTTTTTTTAATTTTTAATTTTCTGATCACTGAAGAATTAATTTTATATACACGTGTAAAACAAATATTTTCATAATTTATTTAATTCTATTCATAGAATCCATTAAAATGGATAGGTAATATTTATCATATAATATTATTTCAATAATATTCCATGTTTCATTTAAAGTCATTATTGTGTGTATTGCAAGGTAAACTCAGTGTTACATGTAATAAAAAATACATAAAATATTAAATTAATTTGAAAAAATATGTGCAAAATATATGGGAGTAACATTATACCCCCCATAAAGTTAACGTATCACTTGAAATTCATCCTCACCATCAAAGTTTTAACAATTGAAAATTACTTCATAAATCCCACATCATGAAATGTGTTAATAAAAAATCCTTTTTGAAAAGATAAGGGTATGCAAGATATTAATTTTGAATAACACATAATAGTTTTAAAAGATTTAGAACATGGGTGTGAAGTGATTATATATACATGTAAAAAAATCATAAATAATTATAGAGATTAATAGAGATAATTGATTATAAGAAATTAACGATCCAGAGAAGCTTAACAACCAAAAAACAGAAAAATAAAGAGGTGTAAAAATGGTCATTGACATCATAAAAAATGATTATAATACAATGATTTTTTGTCAATATAATTTCCCTAATTACGGTTTTTTTCAACATAGAGTAAGAACATATGAAAATATAGATACTTGATATATGTATATTTCATAGAAATAATTTCATCCTTTAGTTGTCCCTTGATCAATTTAATATTCATCTATTTATCTAAGAGTTGATTTTTCTTCAATCATGAAACACTAAATAAAATCCATAAAATAATGATAAGTCATTATTTATATCTCTAGGTAATAAAATTTATCATTGGTTATCTAATATGGATATAACTTCCTTCAGTGAAGTAATAAAATATTCTAAAAAACTCATCCAAAGATGAACATATACCATTGTAGAAATGGTTAACCATTCAACCCATCCAAAATTAAAAATATTTATAAAGAGGAACACTAAATTTATGAAACTCAATAATAATCCTCCAACTATAAGTAATCATATTTTAATGGCCCCATGCAAAATATTTGAATACCTTAGAAATATATTAACCTCAAGCATGGTGATAACCATAATTAATATAAAATATCAATGAAAACCTGAATTAATCCTCATTACAAGAATAAATCCACATATTATTGAAAATATTCCACATATCCAATAATTTTTTAAACTCCATCAATAATAACAATTACCACTTTTTGGAGAAATCCTTTATTAGTTCTACGACCATCAATACTGTCCAATTTACTTTTCCATATCAATGATCTCTTTATCCAAACTAATTCCAATTTTCATCAACTCATGAAGATATTAATGGATATCTTCCCTTAATCATGTGTTTTACATAAATAAATTCCTTTTCCATTAAATAACATTTCATGTTCATCAGTATTATTCAAAATATTCATTAATATCCATAAAGAAAAACATATACTAAACAATCCTTATATATTTCATGATTCAAATAACATAATTCTAGAAGTCAAACATATAAAAACATTAATAAACCCACTTTCTTCTTAAACCATTAAATAGGGTTAATTATCTTTTTATTTAACATTTACTTAATTTCATATTTCATTTTTATTCTCTTCACCATTAACATGATAATCAATACTTATACAACCTGGATGATTATCTTCACGAGGTTTACTCTTAGGACACTAATTTTCATAATGACTATACTTAGAACATGTAAATAATTCAGGAATTAACGATACCTTTGGGAGAAAATTATTCTCATCTATTCTGTTAACCAATCTTTTAATTTTTCTTTTGTAGTTACATTCACTGTGTCATTATTTTCCACACCCAAAACATCTACTCATCCATTAGAGACATTCTCTTTTGTAATTCTTTCCACATTCTTGGTATATAGGAAACATAATCTTTAGTCTTCCATGGTATTCGTTACATGAACTGTCATCAAACATTATACTTCTACACTCTGGTGTGTCTTATAGTTGGTTATGGTGTACAATGTTAATCATTCTTCATAATTCATTATTACAAATTATCAGAACATTATTCACTCTAGTCATCATCCCATTTGACTACCCATTATAATATTTTCACTAAAATTAAATGTTAACCTAGTTTATTCTAGTTCCATCCATTGACTTAAAACCAAAAGCATAGTGTGAGAAACACTAATAATAGTGGGTAATAACATAATCATTAAAAACCACTTATACGATGTGTAAATCATGATGAATTTTTTTCATTTTGTGAAACCTTTGAAATAATATTGGTTATTCATGTAAATTATCTATTTCAATCAGTCATGACTGTTTAGAAAGAGTTTAAGCCACATACCAAGCCAGGAATCCATTTAACTCGACACAGGACCTGACTCTTGGAAAATCCCCAATGGAAATTTTGATCCCCACAAGTTGAAAACTATGACTTGGGTATCAATAAAACACTATTGGGAATGATTTAACCACTAATAAATTTCAATTAATATTTCTCAAAAATTTATCCTCACAACATGATCAATATTCATAAATAAAAAAGATACAACTATTCACGTTAATCATTTTACATCATAAACCAAAACCAAAACTACCAGAACGGGAGGGGAGAATCTAAATAAAAAACCCAAAATCTTTATAAAATGAGAGGGAAACCACCCTCATGCCACCTCCACAAACATATTCAAGTGAGGAATACTAGAAACTACATCCACCATCTCCACCACAATACATATTTCCTTTAACTGGTTCGTACATACCAAAGTCTAGATACACCCAAAGGTATATATATGGTGTGACCCAAAGCCTAGTAGTATTACATGAAAAAGAAATATTCCATTCCATAACAATAGAATACAAATCACCATGAATGTTTTATGAAAGAACTTGGAAACACTTTAAATAAAATATTTTAAAGAAAATAGTTTTAGAAAATCTATATTTGCAATTTGAAAAATGATTAAGGTCCACATCAAGCTAATAGTAAGAACCACATAATAAGAGAGAACCACATCATGGGACATACATATAGCTACCAGAATTAGTGTTACCCTAGGAACCTCATATCTCAGTGAAAAATGGTATAAAAACCACAACCTGTGATGTACTCATGTATGAGCCACTTGGGGGGTGGGGGAATCCATAACAAGGTCTAGTGGTATCCAAAAATCTTCACTGTAGTTTAGTTAGTGTTGTATCGTAAAACCTTATAAAATAAATTGAACCTTATCCCCATTGATCTAACTAGAATTATAGTTATATTCCACCAACCTAGATACCTAATATTGCCTTTGTTCTAAATATTGAATTTTACATTTCTCATAAATGACCACTTTCACATACACACATCAATCGTCATAAAAAACAATTTAAACCAATTTTTTTTAATGGAAACCCTCATAATATTTTCATATGGACAGAAAATAAATTTTTAAACAACATTCGCAAAACCTCCATAATTCATAAAACCTATTTGAATTCACAATAATGAAAACACACCTGAAATCCAAAAATTTCCATTATTAAAACCACTTTTCAAATCATACACACTATGAAACCATTTGGAAACAAATTTAACCCCTTCCAAAAATCCATTGAGCACATTCAAGAATAAGTGAGTCGATACCAAAATCATTTAATAATACTAAAACATGGAATTAACTCCCTCAAGATTGGAACTTTCATAATCTAGTGGAAAACTACAACCACACATCCAAAGAAACCTAAAAAGGCATGATCGAACAAAAAAATCATTATTTTACCCAAAATCTCAAGATCATACCATCATTTGGCCAATAAACTCGTTGGAAAAGAATAACTCAATGAGGGAGGTAGAAGAACCCTAAAAGAGGGTGGAAATAGAGAGAAAAGTGACTTACATGACGATTCCATGAAGACACCAGGCTAATCCACCCAAAATATGGAGTTCAAGGTGGAAAAGAGGGAGTGGAGAAAGCTCATATGGCTTCAAATCTCGTACTATTCAAACTAGGTGTGGTTTGTGGTTAAAATCAGGGAGGTTATAAAGGTAATTCACAAATATTTAAGAGATGTACAGGTCACAATATTTTCCAAACCATACAAAAACAGTGTGCCCCACTATTCCCAAGATGAAAAAGGATGTATGTTTTCATTGGGGAGGGAACACACCCATGTAGAAAGATGTGTCTCGTGGACAGTGCTATTTTCTAAGGTGCACAATTTCTCTTGGGTTGGTGAACAATTTTCCCTAATTGTGCTCCATTAATGCACCACCTTATATAAAGTAACAAATCTACAATATTCTCTAAAAACTCTTTAGAAAACTAAGGGGAAAATACAAGATAAAAAATAAACAAAACAATTTCTCAAAATAAAATCATGGATGTAATGATTATCCCCATCATTAAAATTCATATCCTTGAAATGTAAACTCAATGTATGATCATAGAATAAAAATGGGTACTTTTCTTAAACCCAAGAGTTTCACCCCCATGTCTCATTCTCATCATTACCATGCTTCTTAAGAATTCAGACCAACATTATTGACTTCCTTTGAAGAACTTTCTCTTGAGTATCCACAATCCATAATGTCCACTTAAACTTAAAAAAATATAATTCCAATTCAAATTCCTCCAAATTCAACACATTAGAAGGATCAAAATTATAATTCTTTAGTTGGGAGACATGGAATTTCTAATGAATAGATGTCAAATGAGAAGAAAAATCTACCCAGTATTCCACCTTACCAAACATCTTGGTAATTGGAAAAGGTCCATTATACCTCAACATTAGATCCCCTTGATTACCATGATGATGGTTACCCACCGAGGTGAGACATTTAAAAAACCGATCACACATTGAGAATTCCAGGGATTGGAACATATTACTAGAACAATAATTGTGGTGACTCTGAGCTATCCAAAAATCCGTCCACCTCAACTTTAGTTTTTTTATACATCTCTTTCGCAAGGCTTGGTGCACTAATGAGGTTTCCCCCACCTCATACCAATGTAAGTGGGAAAAACATGACCAACCATAATGTGCCTCAAAGGGTTCAATTAATATCAAGGATTGATATTTGTTATTATAGGAAAATCCATCCTACCAGAAATGGATATCCCATAATCATATGAAATCTAACACACATGCACGGAGCATCTCTTCCATGATCTAAATCGCCTTCTCTATAGGACCATCCGTTTGAGGATGTTATGTAATATTCAACGTGATATGAGACCCCATTTCCTTACAAAGGTCTCCCCAAAGTTGCAAGGTAAAATGTGGGGCCTTTTCGGAAATGATAGTTGATGACACACCATGAAGCCTGACTATCTCTAAAACATACAACTATCCCAACTCATCCTTTTACAATGAATCACTAGTAAATATGAAATGGGATGATTATGGTCAACCTTTCAATTAATACCAAAATGGAATTCTATCACAAAGGTGTATTAGGTAAACTAATAATCAAATCCATAGATACCTCATAATACTTCTAGGTAGGAGTGGGTAACGAAAAAAGAAAACTGAAGGGTATATGTTTCTTTTCTATAACCTACTGACATGTATAACACTGAGATACTAAGTCATCTATGTATAATATCATGCTTGACCACCAGAACTGACAACACACGTCATAAAACATCATATTGTTCCTGGTATGAACGTACCACTTGGACTAGTGCCTATCCTACATCACCAACTTTCTTAATGACAACATAACCTTGAAGATACCCTTTAAGAACTGAACTCCCTTATAATGAAACTCCCACTCACCAAGCGTCTTCCCACAGATTAGAAACTATGAAGGACATTAAAGAAACTCATCAATTTGCTACACCTTTGGAATCAAATCCATAATAGATTGTTTTAGTGGAACACTATCCAAGAATGAATATGTACTATGCTCTATTGTCCCAAGATGCATCTTGGAAAAAGACTCATCAAATACTACTCATCACTAGACACATTCAATGCTTGCATAGATTCTTTCCAACTCCAATCATCTTCTACAACATTACAATTACATGGGGTGTAGATGATTACAAAATCAAACGCCTATAGGTATTAAAATCAATGACACTACCTTAGATTCATATCCTTTTGGGAGAATCTGTAAGCCAAATTCTTAGGATCTGAATAGGATAAAAACGTCTCCCAAAAAATATTATGATTCCATGTATTCAATGAATGTATCACCACTACTAATTTCACATATTGATATGGGTAATTTTTTTCATATGGTCAGAGTTAGAGAGAACCATATCACACCACATTCTCTTCCACCATCAGAACACACCCAAGAACTATACCCGTGGCATCCCAGTAAACCATTTACCCCTTTATAGGTTCCAAAAAATCAAAATAGGGGTTGTGGTCATCCTCTTCCAATGATCGTAAAAGGAATCTTGATAAACTAAAATCCATAAAATCTTTACCCCCTTATAGGTGAGAATGTTAATGGGTGATGAAAGATAACATAAATCTATAATGAACCACCTGTAATACATTACCAGGGACCAAGAACCTATGATCTCAAAAACATTCATTTGTTGTTCCGATGTCATTACTGCAATGATATTATAAGGGTCAACCTAAACGTCTCGTTATGAGATCACACAACCTATAAAAATCACCACCATGATCCAGAATGTGAACATGGAAAACTTTTAATAAATGATATGATCTCTATGAGTTCCCAACACAATTATCAAATGATGTTCGTGCTCCTCCTATGTCCAGAAATAGACAAGGATGTCATCTATAAATACCATGAAAAAATAATCGAGATACTGATTGAATAATTGGTTAATAAGCACCATAACAACTACTGGATAATTCTTTAACTAGAAAAGAATTAAAAAATACTCAGATGGTATTAACTACTTCAGAATGTTGTTTCTGGAAAATCCGCCTTTCTGAATCTGACCTGATGATAATCACAACTCAATTCAATATTGGACAACCATGACAACCCCTTATTATTATAAAAAGTTCTTTGATATGGGGAAAGGTATATTTATTCTTAATTTTCACAATATTCAGCTTTCGGTAATCGATAAACAACTAGAGAGACCCATTGACAGTTTTTCACAAACATAATTGGGGAGAACCCAGGTGAGACACTCGTGAAAATGAATCATTAAATTAAAAAGAATCTATCTATACCTTTCATTCCCTAGACAATATGGAGAAAATATAGTATGGGGGAAGAGATATCCGTTGTGTTCTTGATTCCATATCAATTCTATACTCCATGTCCCACATCGATGGAAACCTGAAAAGTCATATTGGAACTCCTCTGGGAACTAATTCACCATAGGTGGTTATCCAAACTTACAAATACTACCGTTATCCTCAAATAGGATTGAAAATATCTAAAAAATGATATTTTTTAACTCTAGAAGTGGAGGTCCAGCACCAGATGTCCAAGGATCCTATTCAACCTAAAAAATATGGGTACTTACATTAGGGTTAATAAATCTTACTCACTGATGATAAAAAGTGTGGTCTGCCTAAAATTTTACCATGAATTCCATACCAAGGACCATGTCCAAGTGGTTCATCTGTAAAACTAAAAAATTTCATTATATCTTGACCCATGACATGGTGAGTACACACGATGGACACCTGAAACCTTGATATCACTTTTTACCATGTGGAATCACAAGGTCCATTGAACATGACCTGAAATCATATGAAAAACTCAATAACCCCACACGATTGGAAGAAATAAAAGAAAATTAAGCACTGATATCAAAAAGAAAATAAGAAAATTATGATGGAATTAGAATAATAACTTGAACTATCATAGGTCTGACCTTAGATTTCATTGGTTCATGATCCAAAGAACTAATATGACTCACCTCCACCTAAGTGTTTGAATGGCTACAAAATTGTGATTATCCTTCATGATGACTCTACCCTAAAAAATATCCAACCCAAATACCATGAAAAAAATGGTAACCCATCATCCTAGTTGTCTCTAAATATAATGAAATCCACTAGAAGTTGGGATATTTTTACTACTCTGATATGGGTGCACCACCTTTAAAAATTTCTTCAAGTTTCCAATGATTCCACATCAATGAAATGATTTGGTTGGAGATAAATACGTAGACCACACATGTCCTACTTTCACACAGTGACAACATTAGAACTATTTGTGCACCTGAAGACACAAATTAAAACCACTTGGACTGATGGAATGATCTACCACCTCCAATATTTTTATTCTATTCCTATTACCTCTACTTTTTCAATAAAATTACAATATACTGGTTCGTACTGACAGAGATTTGAATAAACTAGAATAGTAATCATGATCAATCTCCACCATCAAGGGCTGATCAACCACCTCAACATAATTCTTCAACTTGAATAGGAATAATTGAGATTGTATATTCAGTTACAACCCCATTTCTATTTTTATACTTCATCTAATCATTAGAAACCACTTCGAGTATGAACCGAAGAAACTCTACGAAGTCGTTAGCATACTCCATCACTGTCTAATACCCCTGGTTAAGATCCAAAAAAACATGGGTCTTGGAGACGGCTAAGATCTCAGAGAAATACTTTTCATTAAATATGACCATGAAATCCCTCCAACCCATGTGATCATGCTTCCCAACAAGAACCATAGAGTCCCACCACATCGGACTAGGACCTTGTAATTGGAAGCAATAAAATTTCACATTGACTACCTCATGAGTGTGAAGAATCCCAAAAATCCTCTCGATCTTTTCAAGAATCTCTTATACCTTCTGGGAATCTGTGTAGCCCCAAAAGGAAGGAGGCTTGTTCTTGAGGACCATGAAGGCTTTGTACTTTATAGGACCTCGTTTGGCTTCTCCAACATGAGTAGGACCAAATCCCACTCCCTCACACAAAGCCTGTATAGTGAAAACCATGGATTCCATAAGTATTTCATCAAATGGTTAGAAATAACACTCTCCAAACTCCTCCCATGGCTGCACAAGAGCTCTTAGGGAGGCATATTTCTAGAAAAAAAATATCAAAAAAGAAAAATCCACCATTACACCATTCAATAAATTTCGATGAAATGAAAACAATTTGCAAAAAATTCCATATATCAAAACAAACCACATTTATCACAGTAACATTCCAAGACACTTCACCCCCACATGCTTCTTATGCAGATTCTGTAGCCTTTACGTCTCAAATAGCGGGGTAGTTGACCAAATTCCCAATATCCCATGGAGCCTCAGGACTAGTCAAAAGGTTTGACTCCCCAAAATCCCAATTGTAATTAGAACCCCAAGACCTAAAAATCCTAGATTCATTCAATATAATCTCTTCTCAAATAATACGACCCCAAAAAAGTGTGAAACCTCAGTTGATTCCATTTTTTAATCAACCAATTCAGGATTCCATTCTACCTGACACTCGTACCGGCCTGTGGTAAGGCCGATGGGTTTTCCCAATCCCCAATGGTTGGAAAATAGTACCTAGGTGTAAATAATAAACTTCTTGGAATGAATTTACCCCTGAAAAACAACCATCAACAATTATGAAAAACAAGTCATGACACAAAGATCTATTTACATAACCAAAAAAGATTCAAAAATTCATGTTATACATTTTATAGATTAAAACTAAACAAAAACTACCAAAAATGAGTGGGGGAAAAAAAATAGAAAACCCAAAACCTCCATGAAATGATAGGATCTCTAACTTCAAGCCACCTCCACAACCACCTTCAATAAAGGAATACTAGCAACTAGATCCACCATAACTGCACTGATAAATCTCTCCTTTATTAAGGTGATTCAAAACAATGTATAAGTAAACCCAATGGTTCTTTTAGGGTTTGATCCAAATCTCAGTAGGGCACCACCCAAATGAATGATTCCATCCCATAACATTATAATAAAAATAACCATTCATGTTTTAAGAAATAACATGAAAACACTTCTAATAAAACATTTGAAGAATTTTTTTAAAAGAAGAAAGATTCAAAATATAACATAAGATTACGATAAACTGTATAATGATAAAAACTACCACGTCATAAGAGAGAACCATGTCATGGGAAATACATATTGGTAATAGATCTAGTGGGACTTTAGGAACCCTGTATCTTGGTAAAACATGGTATAGAAACCATAACCCACAATGTCCTGGTGCATGAGCTACTAAAGGGGAATCCATCCCAAGGTCTAATGGTCTCTAATAATCATAATCATAGTTTATTTAGTGTTGTATCATCACTCATTCTAGAGGAAACCAGACCTTATCCCTTTCGACCTCACTAGAGTACTAGTCCAAGTCTTCCCACCTAGATACCTAAGATTCCCTTCCTACTCAATTTTCCATTTCCCAAGGAAAATAAATCAAAAAATTCACATATACACATAAAAATCACTAAAAACAAATTATAATCCACTAATTTTAGTAAAAATACACATATCATGTTCATATGCATACCAGGTCTATTTTTAAACATGCTTTTCACCACTTGAACAATTCATAAAACACTATTGGATACATAATAAGGAAACCACACATGAAATCAAACCAGTTCCATTTGTAAAACAATTTTTATAGAACACTCACCATGAAACCATTTGGATACACATTTTCAACCATTCAAACTATCCATTGAACACATTTAAGAAGAAAATAAAGCTTACCAAAATCATCTAATAATGCTAAAACATGGAATAACCTACCTCAAACTTGGATCTTCAGAAATCTAGTGGAAAACTAAAAATTAACTTTAATGGAACCCCAAAGGGTTAATATTAAACTACAAAAATCAATATTTCACCCAACAAATATTGTTCAAACCCTCATTAGGTCAATAAACTCACTAGAAATGAATAACTCAAAGAGAGAGGAAGAAGATCCCTAAAAGAAGAAGGAAATCATTAGAAAAGATACTTACATGATGATTCTTTGAAGATACAAGGAAAAATCCACCCAAAACATGTAGTCTAGTGGGGCCATGTGGGAGTAGAGGAAGCTCATATGGATGAAAATAATATATGGTTCAAATTAAGAGTGGTTTGGTTTAAAAATGTGGGAGGGTATAAAAGAAATTCACCAATTCTAATGACCATGAATGGTTGGAAGGTTATCCCGAACAATTTTCCATAAAATGTGACAATTGTGGACACCTCTATTTTGATGAGGAAAATATTTTCATGATTTCCTGGCAGAGGGCGTATGCCTATGCAGAAATCCATGGGGCCTGGGTAATGTCACTATCAGAGGCACAAAGTTTCTCCTATGATGATACATGACTTCCCCTAACAGATTACTGAATGTGCATCACCAACTGTAAGGTATATATTATCCATTTACCTAAAAAACTTTCAATACAACCTAGGGATAAATTCAAGATAAAAAATAAACAAAACAATTATTCAAAAAAATACCGGATGTGATAGTTTATGAATTTGTAAATAGTATCCTCCATGAGTGTCAAACCAGGTATGAAACAAAACCTATTTTAATGCACTACGTGATGATCGAGTCCATATCAATGTTCCCTTTTAAGAGTTATTATCCCTAAGTACCTCTGTTCAAGAGAAACATCCATTTGTAGTATCCATACAAGGATGTAATTGATTGGAAATCACTTTCACTATCCTTTATCAAATTTCATTGCAATTTTCCTTTAATTTTACACCTCCATAGAATTATCCTTAGATTTAACCTTATACACATCCATAGAAATATCCTTAGCAGTCTCTTTAAAATTTTCTCATCCTCATTTACAACTTTTAACCAAACTGTTCCTCTAATAAAAATTATATCATCCTAGGAATTTCATCCATAGATATTGAATTTTTTTAAGAAGATTAAATACATTATACAAACACATACTTAAGGACTATAACAGCCTTGTATATTTGGATATTTGATACAAAATAATCTAATTTTGTGAGATTTCTCCAACATATCATTGGAAGATATTCCCCTTTAGTAATATTCACAAACATACCCCACTTAAAAGCATTATTTATAAAATGGGGAAAGGTTATATAAAAATTGGTGTGCATAGATTCATAGTAAGGTTAAACAAGGGAGATTCATAAGTATAACATGAAAATAAGGGTATTATAACATTATCATAACATTTGAAAACCATACCATGCATATAAATGATTATAATAATGTCTTATGAAATGAATATTTTCATTTTATAGGACATGAATCACAGGTAAGTCAAATATCCTGAGCAAAGAGGTCATAATATAAGTATAAGACATAGAGATGTGGAATATAAACAATAACAGAATATTTTATGCCACAGATACCCATCAAGACATTAATTACATGTTAGGATTAGTTTAAGAACACATGTACCTTCTTTGGTCTTGGGATAACCTCCCCTGTAACCTCCTTTGGGATTGGTATAATCTCGTGTGTACCCTCTTTCAGGATTTGGAAATACTCTCATGTACCCTATTTAAGGCATTGGAGAACCTCACATGTACCCTTTAAGATCATATAACATTAATCATTACCCAATGAATTGAGTGACATATGGGCCCCACACGTAACATAAAAATCATAATACATATGTGTTCCAGAAGAACATAGTACATCCATAATATAATTTTCCATGAAATGAATTGGGTTTCATAAATGTTTCAACATATCATAATTTTTTTTAAAATATATTGGTTTCATGATAATTTATTTAATTCATCATAGAATAACCCATGGAAAAAAGATGTGGGATTCATAAGGCTATTATCAGGGAATAACCAGTGGATAGGAAATGAGTTTCCGAAAAATATTATCAATATAAACCATTCTGATCAAGAATAATAATGGTATCCTTTATTTTATCCACATAAAATTATATTTCATATCAAAGTATTTCATCTTACATGGGGAATTATTTCTAATGATCACTTGGAACATTTGATGAAGAAACTAAAATGTATTGGAAAATAATTTTTAAAAAATAAAAATTCATAAAATATTTTAAAAATAATTTTCCATTGAAAATAACTTGGAAATATTATAAATGAATGTTAAAATAAAGTAATTGTATTTATGGCATAAAATTATATTCGTTACAAAAAAATTAAAATAAATATTCATTTCAAATATTCGGTAAATGCCAAACATGAATTTTTTAGAAAATGACATGAATATTACTTTCTTTTTTTTTAATATTCAAACATGGATAAAAATTATTTTAATTATAATATTTAAAATTTTAAAATATATTTAATTTTTTTTAAATTTTTTTTGAATGAAAATTTGTTTCTGACCGAATTAGGAAATAGAGAATAT
Source organism: Viscum album (assembly GCA_963277665.1). Lineage (NCBI taxonomy): Eukaryota > Viridiplantae > Streptophyta > Magnoliopsida > Santalales > Viscaceae > Viscum > Viscum album. Next base: position 696,860,076 of record OY728128.1, read on the forward strand.
TTTTCTTAAAAACATTTGTTTTTAACTTTTCAGTACATACGGAGAAGAAAATGAAGCAGAAATTTTTATTCTCATTACAGAACATTATTAAAATAAATTGGATATGTTTCTTGATATATGGATAATAATATTTCATCATCATATACATAAACCTAAATAATCTTGATTAATGATGAGATTGTTACATAACACCATAATTACTTTGGTAACATTGAATCACAAGACCAATTTTTGAATAAAATTAATTGAAACCTATAATATCATGCTAATAAATAATTTTTTTATATTTTATATCAGTGGAGTGTATATTATCCACATAAATGAAGAATTGAGCATTCCATAAAATATGTATCAAAAAAGGAAAATTGAGACCAACATTCATTCAACGTTTGGTAACATTTGAAAATTAAAAATATTGAAAGAGTGGTCCTAAAATATAAATTTAAATAAAAATAATTTTTATCATAATAATAATAATATAAATATATAGACACTATTCACACCACATGATGAAATATGTGGTGAATATGGAATGTCTCTCAAGGAAGGAAAAAGTGAGATGGAAATCCCTTACTGTAGGTCTTGAATTCCTTCATAATCATTCAAAACCAACAAATAATAAATAAAGGTTTTTTATAAATATGTTATTGAAAAAAATTATTTAACAACCCAAAATTTTGTATAATATTTGTTTCCTGATTTTTTGTGTAACTTTATTTTTTACTCAAAAGAAACTATATCATTTTATTAATTAATTGAGTATTATTAAAATGAGATCATTGGGTTTTGACTGTCATATAACCATTGGTCATTATGACCATTGGTAAATATACTCTTAAAATTATAATTATAGTTAATAAATAAATATGGTCGTGGTTAATTAATTCAAAAATAAGATTCAATGGCCTTATTTTGTAGACTCCGGCCATACGAAGCCCATCTGACGGAGCTTGGGAAGGAGGTAGAATCATTGGTCTTTGCTCTGGACCATCCCCAAGAAGAGCTTTAACATGTTATGATTGAACGTAATCTCCTTTGTGATAAGTTCATGATGATAGAAATCACCACTTTTGAAATGTTTTCTGAGCCTCCCAGGATTCTATCACCATTGCACACCTTACTCTTACGTCGTATATATGGGTTATAAGGGGATATGTAATGAGGCCTTAGTTACTTTGTTTAAACCTTTTGTATAAATAAAATTTTTATATCTTATTATAGTAAAATTTATGAATTTAAAATGTCAAGATAAATATAGGATGAACTTACAGAAGTTCTATATTATTGATGAATATTGGAAAAACATTATTTTAAAATATTTTTTATTTACATTAAATAATCTAATAATGTGAAATAATTTTCAAAAAATGGTTTTCTATAGTTGTGATTAGTAACGAATTTAGAGTCTAATACGATCAATATAAATTGTTGTGAATAGTAAATTATGAATATTAATATTACCCTTATGAATAGTAATGTAAAAAATGGAATAATAACCTCACTTAATAAAGTATATATAGAGTTTAGGCATATTTATTGGTAATGTGATATAATAGCATAAGTAAATTACTGTTTCTGAATTTATTAATTATGTATTAGTATTTTTTTATAGTAAATAGTGATTTTACTTAAAAATTAAAATTCCCATAATTAGAAAATTATTTTCAAAAAATGGAGTTCATTTTTGAATTTAGAGCATAGATATTAGGTTAAGGGTAATTTATTAGATTTTTCTAAAATGTTTTGTTTTTCGGTGAATAGAAAAATTAATGTTTTGAGTTCCGATGAGTTTAATGGCATCATTAATAATTTATTAATGATGTAATAATTCTATTATACTTGTGTATAGTAAAATATGTTATTAGGTGTCACAAGTGTCCAATACCATGGGAAATTACCACGGCCAGACCCATGGTTTTGTAAATACCACTAATGAGGTGTCCCTTGAAAATTAATAAAATATTCCCTAACTTTTGCTATAAATACCAAACTATTTCGTCATCCCATTCATTTAAAATTCCTCTTAAACAAAACACTAGTCTTTTTACCTCCCAAGGTTCCCTCAAGCCCCCCATGTTCCCAACCTTCGTGTTTTTGAAGCTACTCTTCAAAGTAAGAGAACCTTTCACCCTCCTCTTTTAGTCATGACTTCCATTATGTTATGTCTTCTACTTTCCATTTTATTATGCTAATGTATTTTCTTCTATATACTTATTTCTAACAATTTTATTTCCAAAATATGAGATACCCTTTCCAATCTCATCAAATGGTTTTTTTAATTTTTAAGTGACGTTGTTAGGCTGTAGAATTACCATAAATGAAATCACATATTCTCTTTTCATTCAAGTTTCATTTTCATGTGGTATGTCATTAAAATACCCATACCATGATCTAATTTATTTTTTATTCTATCCCTATACCTCATTAAAAGTTATTTATTAGTGTGCGACCCTTTTACCCATTGTTTTCAATGTTTTATAAAACCATGGTATACAACCATTATCCTCTAGAATTTTCCTCTCAAAATCAATCTTTTGTCCTCAATAAATTATCTTATTTTATTTATGTGAATACCCAAAAATATCTCATTTCTAGGGGTATTCATCAATATGTAAAAATTATAATTTTTTTCTAGTATTTACATACATATAACCCTCATTTCTTTTCCATGGGTTATAAATGACATAATTATCTTGTATTTAAGATCTTTTTTAAACGTCACAATTTTGACATGAAACCCATTTCTTTTAGTTCATTTGTTGATTTAGGAAATGATTGATTATGATATATATGGATAAAATTAAAATAAAAAAAACATTAATGGTGAGCCCATATAGTGCTCCAATGCATTGGGTAATGAATTAATCTCTAAATAGGATAATTTTTACCACACCTTGGTGAATAACCTTAGTAATATTTATGATACCTTGGGGATCGAACATGTTGAAATTCTCATGAATGTATAAATTAAATGGTATAGACAAATTTTCAAGTTATTATTTAATTTATTATTGATAAGATATGCCTCTTTATCATTACTTTACAATATCCATCCTCATCTTCATGATATTGCTCACGATCACATGTTAACTGTTTCACTTGTTTTCTCTACTAGGCCTTATTCTCACCCTTTCATTTCATTTATATCTCTAGGTTATGAGATGAAATAATTTTACATATGATGAACCAATTATGAATCTTTACAAGTGTATTATAAGAATGATTTATGTTTTCATGTATTAAGTTCCTGATTTCCAAGACACAAGACTATAAATATCCCTTTTCTTTAAAATATAATGAAATGATATGTAATAAAAAGTCGTGATGATATTGTTGGTATCACATGATAAGTAAGTTATTTTTGTAAATTATGCCATGAAAATTTTAGGATATACCCTATAGAAAAGTTTTAATTTATGAAAACATCCTGGTATTTTGTTGAAATTTTATGTAAGTGGTTTTTGAATAAATAAATACATTTATGTATATGGACAAGTGGACATGGCACTGGAATAGATTTACCTAGGGGTTAAAACTCCAAGAAGGAGTTTTAGGCTTGACCTTGGGTATCTTGGTACATGACAATGGGCCTTGCTGCGCTCATGGATTGACACTCCTAGAGGACATGTTTGGTTAATCACAAGATTTTTATGAATTATAAGGAGGATTTGCAGAGAAAATGTAATTGTTGTTAAAGAATAATATGTTTAACCATAGAGTTGAAATACATAATAATACTTTATAGTTAAAATATTCATAATTAAAAGTTTCACATTAAGGTTTTATTATTTTATAAAATGATAGGCAATATGAGGAACTATGAAAATGGTTACTGTAATGGACCATGCACTGACGACTCTTCAATGGAATCTGGAATAGAAACATTCATGAGAATGATGAACCAACTGAATCAAGTTATGGGAAATAACTTGAATCAAGATGAGATACTGATTTCACCTTAACTGGAAAAACAATTTGTTGAGTCCTTTATGGATCAATGACCAACAACATTTAGTGGATCTAACAACCCATTTAATCTTAAATAGTGGATTAGCTCTATCGGGATGATCTTTTATTTTCTCCACTATTCAAAATAATAGAAGGTCAACCTAGCTATTTACCACATTGATGGAGAAAATGATCTATGGCTGGAAGTGATTAAAAACACAAGTACAAGATTGGAGGTTGAAGGTATGGAGTGGGGAGAGTTCAGAGGGATTTATTCAATAAGTATTTCCCTCATTCTATGAGAAAATAATGGAGAAGGATTTCGTCAAGCTGAAGCAGAAGGAGAATGAATCTATTAGAATCTATGAGATGAACTTCACAAGAATTTACTGTTACATCTCAAGATTTATCCTGTATCCAAATGGTAATGTTGATACATTCTTTGGTGTAATTAGAACTCATCTATAGAAGAATCAAGCAAACATAGACTTTGATTTCTATGAGGAGATCGTGCGGAGTGCGATGAATGTCGAACTGGAGATCGGTGAGACACAATGGTCTCATAAATTCAATGAAAAGAAGAGATCATTGGATCCATGCATAGGGGGAGTTTTGATCAGGGAAGAGGAGGGAATCAAGAGAAACATCCCACCAATAATAAATATCATAATAAGCATTAGGGGAACTACCTACATGGTAGCAGGAAGTGCTTCAAGTGTGGAAGAGATGGACATATAATGCAGAATTGTCGTAGTGAGGTGAAGACTCAACTCCCAAATGCTAACGATAATGGGAAGACATTGCAGGCCATACGTGATGTCCAATTCTATAAGTTTGAAAATCTTGGGCACTTTTCCAATAACTATAAAAATCAGAGGGTAGTGGAGGGGAATCACCATCAACCTTAGCAAAGGTCAACAGAACAAGGTCATGCTTTTTATATCACTATAGCTGATGTTGAAGAACCAAATGATATCATGGTAGGTACTCTTGTTGTTCTCACAATCCTAGAAAGTACTTTGTTTGATTCTAGTTCTACACATTCCATTATTTCCTCCAAGTTTGAAAATAATTTAGAATCAACCCCTGAAGTGCTAAAATTAGAGTTATCAGTCAAGACACCTAGTGGGATTATCCAAGAATCTTTAGTGTTATGAAACTCTAGTATTTACTTGAGTGAGAATAATCTTATCGAAAATATATTAGTCATTCCAATGCTAGAATTAAACATTATACAAGGGATTTAATGGGTCTCAAATTATAATGCTAATATCAAATACAAGAAGTAAAGAAACATTAGTAGTCTTGAATGGAAAACCCACAGTTATCTTCTAAGGAGAGATCTCTCAACCTGATCATTATAATGGGAGTATAAGTATATAAAATTTCCTTATCATCTAGGAATACATTGACGTATTTCATGAGTAATTACTCAGACCTCTCCAAAAAAGATAGGTACAGTTCCCCTTTGAACTCGTACTTAGATCTCATATGATATCAAATACACAGTATAGGATGGAAAATGTGGAGCATGAGGAATTAAAAAACAACTCCAAGATCTTTGGGAGAAGGGATTTACCCAACCGACTGTGTCTCCTTGGGGAGCACCTATTATCTTTTGTGATGAAGAAGTATGGTTCGATGTGGTTATGCATTGATTTTAGAGAACTTAATGATATCACAATGAAGAAAAAATACCCTCTTCCATGAATGAATGACTTATTTGACCAACTTTTGTGGGGTAAATTATTTTATAGGATTTTTTATTTGGTTTGGTTATCAATAATTGAGGGTGAAGAAAAAAGGTTTTCCAAAAACATCATTCCAATCAAGATATGGGCATTATGAGTTCGTTTTTATTCCTTTTGGATTATCTAATGCTCCTGCTATTATTATGGATTTTATGAATATAGTCTTTAATGACTACATTGATAACTTTTCATAAGTGTTTATTGGTGATATTCTGATATATTTCAAATGTCGTAAGGAGCATGAGGATCATCTATGGGTTATTTTTCAAACTCTATAGAAGGAGAGGATTTTTGTAACATTCAGAAAATGTGAATTTTTATTACAATAAGTTGCTTTCTTGGGGAACATTGTAACCAATGAAGGAATCACAATTGAACCTAAAAAGAAAAAGGTTGTAGAAGGGTGGCCTCACCCTACAATAATAACAGAGATTTGTAGATTCAATTTATTAACGAGATATTATAGAAGGTTTGTGAAAAGATTTATTAACATTCTAATCCATTATCCAAGTTAAATGAAAATGGGGTCATGTTCTTCTGGACAAAGGAGTGTGAGGAATTTTTCCAAGAGCTGATGAAGAGATTTGTTACTACAACAGTGTAAACTCATCCCCCAAGTAGATAAGTAATTGTTATATTTAGCAATGAATCACTGAAAGGGCATGGGTGCATCATCATGAAAAATAAAAAAGTCATTTCTTATGCAACTCGATATTTGAATACTCATGAGAATATTTATCCCATTGATGATCTTCAGAAAGATGCGGTTTTTTTTTCTTTTAAGATATGGGGGCACTATCTTTAGGGGTAGAAATGTGATATATACATAGACAATCAATGAGTGAAGTATATTTTCCCTCAAAAAGAATTGTACATGAGACATAGGATATAGTTGGAACTTCATAAAGACTATGATTGTTCAATTCAATATCATCTCAGAAGAGCAAACAAAGTCATTGATGCATTAAGTAGGATTGAAAAAGTTGTTCTATCCATGATGAGGATTCAAATAGATCCCTTGATCCAAGACCTAGTGAAAATGGAAATTGGACAAATAAGGGAAGGGACATCATCAACTCTTTTTAAAATGATTTCTCAATCATCATTACCATATAATATTAAGAATTATTAGAAAAAAGATCATTCATTACAGAAGATGTATGATTCTGTGAAGGAGGTGAAGTTTCCTGAGTTCAATAATGATCAAGAAGATGTACTGTAATTTCTTACAAGAATTTGTGTTCCATCAATTCTAGAAATAAAGAAGGGGGTGATGGTAGAAGCTCATAGCTCTACTTTCTCTACACATCTATCAAGAACAAAAAAATATAGGGACCCTCTTGATCATTATTTGGGGGATAATATAAAAAGGGAGATTACTGAGTACACTACGTGGTGCATAGTATGTTAGAAATTGAAGGATATGTGAAAACTTCCTAAAGGGTTATTACAACCACTACCCATACCATCATGGAAGTTGGACAATATCACTATGGGAATTTTCACTTGTCTCCTATGAAATTCCAAAGAAAATAATGTGATATAGGTTATTGTGGACCATCTCACCAAGACTAACCATTTTATCTCTATTTGGGAAGATTTTTATTTTGATTTAATTGTTATGATTTACCTAAAGGAAGTGGTAAGGATGCATGGAGTTCCATGTTCTATCATATCTGATCGTGATACAAAGTTCTTATCAAAATTCTGGAGAAGTATTCAACATGATATGAGTATTGAATTGAATTTCAGTACAACCTATCACCCCAAATTTAAGGCCAATCTGATAGTACTATTCATTCACTCGATGAAATTCCAAGAACTTCCTCAATGGAATTTAATGAAGGATGGGATCAACATCATCCATTAGTTGAGTTCTCTTACACAAATAGTTTCCATTTGAGCATTAAAATCGATCCATATAAAGATATATAGGGGAGGTGATGTAAAACTCATATTTGTTGGGTTTAAGCTAGTGAGAGAAAGCTTCTTGGATCTGATCTTGTCCACGAGATGACAATAAAGGTTCATGCCTTCCATCAACACATTAAGGTTACTTAGAGTCATCAAAACACCTATTCCAACAACCGTCAAATGGACATGGAGTTTTATGTTGGTGAAAAATTAGTTCTTTTAATTTCACCATGGAAGAGATTCATGATGTTTGGGAAGAAATGGAAGCTCAGACCTAGGTACAATGACCCTAATGAAATCTTTGATCGTGTAGGAGCAGTGGCATATCAGCTGGCACATCATCCAAAATCTAGCACATGTTCATGTTGTCTTCCACATATACCTCTGGAGGAAGTACATACCGAACCCTTCAAATGTATTAAATCTAGAGGCTGTACAACTGAAATATGATCTCTCTTATGGGGAGTAGCTGGTGGACATCTTGGATCCTAGAGAAAAGGTTCTACATAACAAGACTAACCACCTTGTTATGGTGTTGTGGAGGAACCAACAATGTGAATAATCAACATAGGAACTAGAAGAGTCTATGAGGTAGAAGTACCCATAACCTTTCTCTTCAAGGGGTATTATTTGAAATTTTGGGGATGAAATTTATTATGGGGGGAAGAATGTAATGACTTGAACTTTTTTAAAATATTTGTTTTCTTATTTTTTGTGTTATTTTATTTTTTACTCTACAAAACTATATCATTTTATTAATTAAGTGAGAATAATTAATTAGAGACCATTGGGTTTCAACAGTTATATGAATGTTGGTCAATATGAACATTGGAAACTATACTCATAACATTATGATTATTATTTATAAATAAAAATGATGATGGTAAATTAATACAAAAAGAAGATTCAGTGGCCTCATCTAGTAGACTCTGGCCATACGAAGCCTATCTTTTGGAGCATGGGAATGAGGTAGCATCAATGGGCTTTTCTGTAGGCCAAGACCAAGTCGAGATTCCACATGTTATGCTTGAATGTAATCACTTTTGAGAGATGTTCAAGCTAATAGAAATCACCCCTCATGAAATGTTGTCTGAGCCACCCCAAATTTCTATCACCATTGCACACCTTGATTTTTGGTCCTATGGAAGTATTTTAAGGGGATATGTAATGAGGACTTAGTTACTTTGTGTAATCCTTTTCTATAAATAAATTTTTTATTTCTTATTATGTAATATTTTTGAATTTCAAATGTCAGGATAAATATAGGATGAATTTATAGAAGTTCCATATTATTGATGAGTACTGGAAAATTGATATTTTAAAATATTTTTTATATACATTAAATAAATTAATAAAGTAAAATGATTAAAAAGTGGTCTTCTATAGTTGTGACCAGTAAGAAATTTAGATTCTAATAAGATCAATTTTATTTTTTATGAATAATAAATCATGAATAGTAATTTTACTGTTATGAATATTAATGTGACCAATGGAATAGTAACCTCACTTAAGAATTTATATATATAATTTATGCATATTGATTATTAATTTGATATAATAGCATATGTAAATAACGGTTTCAGAAATTATTAGTTAAATATTAATAATTTTTCAGGTAAATATTATTTTTACTTAAAAATTATATATCTCATAATTAGAAAATTATTTTCATTATATGGAGTACATTTTTTAATTTTAGGAATTTATATTATTTTTTTGTGAATTTATGAGATTTTTATAAAATGTTTTGTTATATAGTGAATAGTAAAAATACAGTTTTGAGTTTTAGTGTTTTTAATTACATCATTAATGACGTAAAAGTTTTGTAATGATTCTGGTAGACTTGTGTATAGTTTAATATGTTCGGATTTTTCCCATGAGTCTAATACCTTGAGAAAATACCATGGTAAAACCCATGGGTTTTCAAATACCACTAATGAAATGCCCGTTGGAAAATAATAAAATTCTCTCTCACTTTCTCTGAAATTCTAACCCATTATTTCATTCCATACATTCCCAATTCCTTCTCAATTAATCCCTGGTCTTTTATCCTCCCATTTATTACTCCCAAGGTTCCATAAATCCCCTAAGGTCCCAACCTTCATGTTCTTGAAGTTACTCTTCAAGGTACGAAAGCCTTTTAGCGTCCTCTTTTTGTCATGACATCCATTATGTTTTGTCTTCTATTTTTCATTTTATTAGGTTGGATTATGTTCTTTTATATCCTTATTGATGTAAATTTGATTTCCAAATGATGAGAGATCCCTTCCTCTCTTATCAAAAGAATTTATGAAATTTTATGTGACATTGTTAGGCTGTTAAATTTTCATAAAAGAAATCACATCTTCTCTTTTTCATTCATGTTTCCTTTTCATGTGGTATTCCATTAAAATATACTTACTCTGATATTATTTCTTTTTTATTCTATACTAATAATATATTAGGTGTTATTTATGAGTGGGTGACCCTTTTACTCTCTCTTTTTAAGGTTTTCTAAAACCATGTTATATAGTCGTTATGCTGTAGAATTTTCATCTCAAAATATCGCTCTTTTTCTCAGTAAATTATTTTATTTTACTTTTTTTATACCCAAAACTATTTTATATCTAGTTTTATTCATAAATATATTAAAATAATATATTTTAATCTATAATTGACATATATAGTGCCCTCATTCCTTTTCCATTGGAAATAAATGACATAATGATCTTGTTTTTAAGCCCGTTTTAAAACGTCAAAATTTTGAAATGAAACCCACTACTTTTATGATCTTTTGGTTATTTATGAAATGTTTGATTATGATATATGTGGATCACATGAAAATTAATACATATTAAGGGTGAGCCATGATATCACTCAAATGTATTGGGTAAATAATTAATCTTTAGAGATGAAAATTTTTACAATACCTCTTTGAATAACCGTAGTAATATTTATGACACCTTGTGGATGGACCTTGGCGATGTGCTTATTAATGTCTAAATTAAACTTTGTAACCAAATTTTCAAGTTATAAATCATGTTATTATTGCTATGATATGCCTCTTTATCATTCCTTTAAGAAATCCCTCATGTTCTTTTTGATATCACTCATGATCACATGTAAACATTTTCAGTTGTTTTCCCTACTAGGGTTTATTCTCACCCTTTCCTTTGATTTACCTATCCTGATCCCGACCCCAGAAGTCTAGAATCAGTGCCTGAAGCATTGTGTGAAATTTTCTTCATAAAAATAGGCATACAAAAATTTCACATTTTTTCCCAATATAGAGGATCGATTCGGTTTAGGTTCTGGAAAATCAGATGCTGGTGAAACACTTCTTTCAAAAACTTAACCGGATTATTCTTAATAGAGATTTCATTACAAAAGAGTACTCAAATCTTGGGAAAATCTGCTAAATTCTGTAAAACGTAAATTAAAACGTAGAGTGAGCATAAAAATTCCAAGTTAAGAGGTTTAAAACATATGAAAAAAATTCTTTATTAAAACAACCACCTTCGAAATAATCATAAAACATTTTATTAAGAGGAAAATATTACTTTTCGAGGCACATCATCAATATTTCAAGAGGTTACTTGTGGTCATTTTTTCAAAAGACATTTTCATACATGTTAACTGTAATTACATAAAAAAAATATAATAAAAAATGAATCAGAGTGAGAATATGTATGTAATAAATGAGATGTGCATAATTCATAACTTGGTCAATCCAAATCCAAAAGAATAGTTCTGAACATAAGAATTCATATCATGATTCATTAGCATATAAAATGAAATTCACAAGGAATTAACATTATAATGTTTTTTCCTGTATAAATTTCCATTTTCATACTTGGTTATGCCTTATGCCTTTATTTCCATTATAATAAAAGATTATTAGCCAAGGATCCAAAATCTACTGGTTGATCATTTACCATTACATAATGAGGGAATGTATAATGCTAGACTTTTTCAAGGCCTTATGACAAGACCGTACGGGTAGAAACCAAACATAATTGTGGTTAAATACCACACATAGTTGTGAACAATGCCAGAATCATGTTCACACACCATTTCACTTAACTCATGAGATTCATCACTCTACCCAACTCATTGGAGCACTGTATAATTCCAGGCGCACCCGTTACAACATTTAAGTCCAATTCATTCCTCATATGTCTTAGTATGGTCTCATTCCCATAGTGTCGATACTACGTATGAATTTACATTCTTAATCCATAATAATTTGCATACAAACTCATTGAATTATGAAATAAGTGTAAACAACTATGTTTGTTAGTATCAGATTTAACAGTGATGTGTATAAACTGGAAAAACATACCCTTACATATGTAGTAAGAACTTACAGACATAAAATAAAGGGTTGTCACATGAAATAACTACACTTGTATTAAACCCTTAAGAATGTTACCCTTTTCCAAAACAATGTTTACATGTTTTGACATTGAGAAACTCATTTAATCCATACAATGTTAATTTTTATATGAAAGATTAAAACGTAAACATTAAATGATATGATGCATTTCTTGTGACAATTGGGAAATAAAAAGTATTGATTATTTCTTGAGAAATGTTTATAAAAAAAATAAATAATTAAACACGTGCACTCATGTATGTACGTATATTTATTCTTGAACATGGAAACCATCATACCACTTACATGAGAAATCTAGTTCAAAATATATTCATTCATGTGGATTTGATATTCATTGAAAATTTTATATATATACTTATATATGATCTGCAGAACCCAAAATAAGATTAAGTAATTTATTGAAACTGTTTCATTCTTCCTAAACATAATTTAATAACCAAGTATAGGTTTTTTGAAAGCCCCATTTCTGATTTTTTACATAAAATTACATTTATACATATATATACATTAATACATAACCATTGCAAACACAGGTTTTACATATTAATGCAAGAATAAATAAACCTATTTAATGGGTTATATGTTTTTAGAATATCATTTTAAACAAAATATCAATAATGAATAATAAATACCCAAAATCGTTTCATTTTTTGTGTAAGTACGATATTATGTATATATCGTTCTTACAGTTTAAGAAATGATTAACCCCAAAAAGTGATTCATACCCTAAAACATCATTGGAACATTGTGAATTACATTTAGAGAACTGAAACCAGGTAGTATTGGAGTTATTCCTACTTTTATATGCTTATATACGTATATGTATAACCATGGAACAAAAATAAAAAAGTATTTCATGTAGATAAGGTGAACAGGATGGAGGTTGTCACAGCCCTCAAAATTACATTTATTACTCCTACACTAGTACAGCAGTGTAGGGTCAATCCACAGAGAAGGAAGATGAGTGATTTCTATGGTTGTTGAATTTTAAACCCCTACTATTGTCAGCAGTGGGGAAAACATCTTCTTACTTTTTATATATTTTTTTATTTTTTTGATGAAATGGAAACATGATGAGGAACCATTAAATTTTTAATAAAGAAACTAAAGATACAATAGGTACGATTAAACTTTGAATTATAGTGAACTACTTCAAGCATCAATGACAAAGGATATAAAAACAACAATTTTCTCAGGAATTCCAAACATGATGGTTAAAAGGATTACTCTCCACTAAATTTTATTGAATCACACCCTAGAAATTCATTGATATATCTTCCTCTCCAGAAGACACATCAAACATATGTATGAATTTTAGAGTTCGCCACTCTAAAGATCATCGTGTGTTAAAAACTTGAAAAAGAATATAGTTGAAATTAAACACGCCATAAAACTCCAACTATAATGACATTAATGTATCAACATAATGATGATCAAGTTCAATATATCCAATTGAACTTGAAACTATGAAAGTTTTTGCAGTATGGTGTGACCAATTTAACTTAACATCACAGTTTATCTTGTCAATTAACTCTGATGTTGATCAAAAATTAAGTGAAAAATTAAACAGGTAAACCAACACAACATAAAGCTCTCGAGATGGAAAAACAGCTCATGTTCATAATGAAATCTATCATTGAAAACAACCGAAAATAGAGTACAAGAATTAAAGAAAATATTAAGAAAGACTCCCTAAATTTTTCTCTGCCTTCGGGATCCTTATTCTCTAGCTTGACTCTATCGTCTCCCGAGAATCTTTTCTATCATTTGATGAGTTTGTGGAAATGAAAAAAACGAGAGACCTGGATCTACTGTCCAATGTGTGTTCATGGAATGAATGAGCCTCAAGTTTAATGAGTTCCCCACAAAAATATACTTCTTGCTCTACTTAAGTATCATCTGTCATCTGCTACACGTCACTACAACATCCTCCACCGACCTCAATGTTCTTCACCCATGCACTGTAAAATGTGTTTTTTTTCGCGACAAGCACGTCGTGCTAGAATTTCCCTTGTAAATAATTCCCACTGAGTTAGTTACATGCACCTGGACATGTTTAAGTCCTTTGAATGAACCTGCAAAGTTAGAAAAGAAAAATAAATAAAACGAACATAAAGAATGAAAAATGGTTAATTTTAAAGTTAATTGTTATTTTAACTCGTTAATAGTTAACTTAAGTAAATTCATAATTTATTTAATTTTATATAATTTCTACATTTATCTACTAAATATTACCATGGAAAAACATAATTTAATTAAAGAATTTTATTCACTTAATTAGGTTAATAAATATAAAAAATAATTTATTAATTAAATCAATTTTTAAACTATGTTATTAAAAAATAAGAACATAAATTAATAAATAATTAAGATAATATTTCAGATTGTATTAATAATTTATTTATTAGTATTAAAGAAATTAAATTTTTAGATTAATTAATTAATTAGTTAATTTTAATTTAGTAATTAAATTTATTACTTAAATTTTAAATATTTTTTAAATAATAAGTATATTTCATAGTTTACTTATAATTATTATTAATTATATATACTATAAATAGTTAATTAACTTATTATTAACAATTATTATTAATTTAGTTTTATATTTTAATTTATAATTTACCTATTTTTAAAATTATATTTGTTTTAACTCATAACATTAACAAATTATATTATATCCATTTGACGAATTAAATTTATCTTTACTTCAACTTTATCTTTTTTTATTTTTCTTTTTTCTTTACTTTACATTTATTATTACTTTTATTATTTAATTTTAATTTTTTTCTCTACTCCCCCTCCCCAATTCCACGGCACAGAAGGAGAAGGGAGGGTTTAGGCTTTTTCGAGAAGCCACAAGCAAAGTGTTGCAGCTGCTGCATCCACGACGCAGCAGGGAAGGGATTCACTTTCTCCTGGCCAGGCGCTGCGCAGACCCTGGTTCCAGGCTCTCTGCTCTGCTTCGGCCTTCTTCCTGCGAGGTGCAGCAATCTCCCAGCAGGCGTGGCCTTTCAACGGTGTGGCGATCTCCTCTTCACGACATCACCATCAAGCGGACAGATGCTGCACGACTCCCTTGATGCGGCTCTGGTCTTGGCTCAAACCAATGGCGGACCCTTCTCAACTTCTAATCCAGCAAAAAATCAAATATTGAATCCTCGTGTTCAACCAACACAAATGCAGAAATTGGTAGATGTTATTCAAGTCACGGTTTCCAGATCTAAAATATGTTGATGAATAGTGGTTCAAATATTGAAAAATAGGGACAGCGGGTCGTGGTGTTGTGATGAACCAGTGGTGTGAGGGATTGCTGTAATGTGGTGATAAATTGAAATGGTGCAATGAAACAGTGATAGTAACAGTGTGTGCGTGAATGAGTTGAAGCAGGGGAGGTGCGGACAAAGAAGCTAATGGTGAGGATGAGAGGTAGGGAAAGAGAGGGTCACTGATAGACGTAAATAAGGCTAATAGTGAGAAAAAGATATAGATGAGGACAAAAATTTATAACAGAGAGAAAATAAAATAACGATGAGTAGGTTACTGATACTTAAAATAAAGAGTCACCATTAAACTAAATAAAAAAGTTCACTGGTATACAAAAATTAAGAGCTAATGATAGAGAAAATAAGGTTACCTAAAAAAGAGTTTACCGGTATGGCGAAAATAAAGAGGAGCAACCACGAAGGGTCACCGTTAAAAATTTAAAACCAAGTCACCGTTAAAAATAAAATTAGAATTCCCACCGTTATGCCATTCAAAATAAAAGCTCACCGTTACAACTGAATGTCACTCTTCTAATATAAATTAAGGATACCGGTAAGGTACAAACGGTGAGATGGTCACCGATAGGAAACTAACAGTGACCTTTTTAAGGTAAGCACAAAAATTAAACATAAAATTTAAACTTAAATAAACTAAATAAAAAGACTTAAAATAATTAATTAAAAAAATTCTATATACCATGAATTCTAAACAGAATTTTGAATTAACCTTTAAAACATTAAAATTATTAATTGACCACAATAGAATTTTAAACTGAATAAACATTTAACTAAATTAATAATAGATTAAAATTAATATAACTAAATAAATTTATTACAAAGTATCAACAAATGAAAATATAAAGCATCGGTGACCCAGTAAGTCACCACAAGGGCTCGTCTACCTTACCGGTAGACTAAAATCAAAATTTGGTGACTTAATAGATAATCTGCATATATAAAATAATATAATTAATGTTTAAAAACTATTAATTAATTAATTTAATAACTAATTGAATACATAAAATTAAAAAGAAAACAACTTTATTTAGTTTAACACAAAAAATTATTTACTTAAATAAATAGCGGGATAACTAAACATGTTAATTAATATAGTTAACCTATTCTAATGTAACTTAATTAAAAAATTAAATAAAGGCTAAGTTAACTAAATAGGATTATGTCAATTAAATAATTTTTTAAAATAAAAAATTAACTTATTAAAAAGACTAGAAAAATTAACTTAACCAACCTTAATACTCACCGGTATTTATAAAATTAAAGGTTCACCAATAGATAAAATTACAGGCTACCATTATACATAAATGAGATCTATAGGTAGGAAAGAATAGCAGAAACAAAGGTTACTGGTATAAACAAGGTCACCGTTACATCTCAAAACAAGCTACAAGTAAGCAAAAAGAAAGCTGGTTACTGTAAGATAGTACTGTTAACCTAGCTACCCGTAGAGAAAATGTAACCCTACTATCGGTAGCTTAGCTACCGATAGTCTGGAAGGCGGTAAATAAGTTACCGGATGTGTAAACATTAAAAATTTAATGTAAATTATTCAGCAAACTCAATAATTATTAATAATAAACAGATAAATATTAAGTAGACAAATTGAAAATTAGTTATATTAAAAACAAAGAATGAATAAATCAATTATTTAAGGGTTCATAATTACATAAATTGTTTTAAAAAAATTATTTGAAAAATTTAATTATAAAAATAAAAAAGTACAAATATTTAGCATAATGTGATTAAATAATTAATTAGATCATTAAAAAACAAATAAAAAGATGCGGCAAAACTATGTAAAAATAGAGCCACATCAAATTCCCCGACATTAATCATTTTTTGTCCTCAAACAATATCAGGTTTTATTTTCTTGAAAAATAGTAAAATGTATTTATGATAAAGATCATACTGTAACATGTCCATCACTGACTAACAGAGGAAAAAACATAATAGTAGGCTTTGGGAAAATGAATCACTCATATTAATCTTGCCTAAAAGAAATAGTCCAGGAATATTAAGAAAACAGAGACCATCCACCAATGAATATGTCATGCCTCATATTTGATACAACTTGGTGACTCACTTCAATCCAATCTCAGGTTCTAAATCCAAGAATGACAGGAGACAAAAAATCAATGGAATTAAAATCCTAACAAAGGAACTTTGTACTTTGAATTTTTCACCTAAGTTCCAAAAATAAATATATTTTTTCTGAATCACCTCAATTATACAACCTAAATGACTCCCATTTAAACCAATTGATTTGTTCTTCATCTGGTGTTCATCATTCCCCTCACCTTAATGAGCTCATTTTTGACCCTAGACACTTTATTTCTTTTTCCCAAGACATGCATCATTGTGCTAAGCATTGTGAAATGCACTTATTTAAGGTGTACAGAGGGCTATTAGTAAACAGAAATGAACCCAACATCTAGGGTCTCAGAGACTCACCGTGGGATCCCAGATGCCCAAATTACCCCAGTTTCAAATGATTTATATAAAATTCATTCACATTGGCTCATTAAAGTAATTAATTTTAATAATTAAAAGATGAAAGAGGCCCCAAGAATCAGAATCAAACTTATATTTCCAAGGGTTATAATCATAGTTCCATCAACATGTAAACCATATCACTTTCAAAAGTTGGTCCTAAACCGAATTTCCCTGAAATCACTAAGTAAGATCACTCAACAATCATCCAAAATCATTAATATTAGGTTCAAAATAGTTCTTAACTACCAGAAAGAAACTTTTCCTATGGAAATAACCAATTGAGTACAATATAAAGCCTAAAATTATGGAATAATTTTGAAAAAATATAACCAATTTTTACAAATGTGTGAATTTATGGGCTTACAATTAAGCACAGTTTAGAATAGTCATGAATTGACCCCTCCCCTACACTTAAAACCCAAAATTTTCCCCAACGTTTACTTCTAAGGTGGAGAACAAATATTTATCAATTAAGGTTCGAAACATATTTTCAATTTAGTAGATATATGACATATATAAGGGTCTCATGAAGTACAAAAAATTAGTTTTCCACAATGAATAAATAATCAGCAGGTTCATTATGACAACCCTGATTTTTATTACAACTTAAACATGCTTTATTACATAAAACTTCACTTGATACAACAAAGAAGATCGAGAGGTTTAGTGTCTTTGGGGCTTAGGATTATTACATAAAAACTTTAAACTTGAAATACAACATCCTTATTGAAAACTTCCTTTACATGACCACTACATTCCTTCGTACCTAGCATTGCATGGGATAACCTGAGGACATGCATAAGAAAAGGGTGAGCTATAAAGCCCAGTAAGGGAGTACATAATGAATAACATGAGGAGTACAATACATGTTAGGCAATAGGCATATCAATAGAGCATAAGAGAGACATGAACATAAAGGCATGATAAAGCATGATAATCATAACATGGAAATGTGGCAACAACACTTAACATTGAATTAGCATGAGCCAAGGCTCATTGCACATGGAGCATGAGTAAACCCTCATTGCACTTGAAGCACGAGTAAACCCTCGTTGCACTTGAATTAGCATGAGTCAACACTCATTGCACATGACGTATCATGATACTATACTTTACCCAATGCATTGGAGCGCTATCAGGGCGCACCCTTCTTAAACATTTCATTTCATGCATAAGTGTGCCACATGGATCATAAAACATGGATTCATAAAACATAATCATTTCTTCCACGATAAAGGAATGTGGAATTCATACATGAAACTTTACAATCAATACGTATATGTGCATAAAGGTGAATACCCTTGATGGAGAAATGGGCATGGTATTCACTACACAAAGACATTGGCTTGGAAAATTGGTGCGATTTCGGCAGCGTAACGGCGTGACATAAGAATTCATAAAAAAGGTTGATGAGAGAGAAAGGGGTTACTCATCATATTTACATGAAATGGACAGTAAGGAGATCATATATATACATGTCCCAACAACAGAAATGGAATTTAGATTCATGATACAAAAGTATTGCTTGAATATAAAAGAAGAGAGAGAAGTTCCTTTCGGAATTTCGGCATAGTAACGGGTGTACATGGGAGGCATTTAATGAGAGAGAAAGGGTTCTACCATCATTCAAACAATAAGAGGGCAGTATGGGGGAGGTGCGAAACCATACCCCAACATTCATAAATTAAATTAAAAGGGCAATACAACTTAAAGAAAATTGACAAAAAAAAGAGAAAGGAAGAAAAAACCCTTACTTGGAAGTGTGCTTCCAAAGGCTAGAGAGAGGCTTGTGAGAGGCTTATTGGGAGCTTGGGGCACCTTGAGAGGATTCTAGAGAGAGTAGGGCAGAGGTTGGACGAACTTCAAGGGCTTTGAGTGAGGAGGAAGTGGGAGCTTGGGTGGGTTTATATAGGAAAGGTGAGAGAATTCTTTATTATTTAGGTTTGGGACCCCTTATATTAAAATAATCCAAACCACAAACCATCCCATGGTATTTGCCCATGGTTTCTGGAAAAGGAGAGAGGAAAACAATATTTTACAAGGCCAAGGTCCGAACTTATTAAAAAATTAGGGTTGCTTATGTGGAGGTGAGTCACACTCCCATGGAAATTAATTTAAAAAGGCAAAGTGTTGAATAAGTCTTGAGGGCTCCATTAATGCTTTGAAAAGTGATTCAAACAAACCCAAAACCTCATTATTTTAATGATAAAACATATATTGGCCGAACCTAAGGATTATGGTATTTTATTACATCACCATTGGGTCATTATGATGTCATAAATCACATTATATATTTAAAAGGTATTTAATTTTTACCCAAAAATTGGACTGTCTCAGAAAATTATGAAAAATTCACCGTTGGATAATTTCGACATCCTGATTCCAAAAATAATATTTATTTTATCTAAATAATTTTCTAAATATGTGAATTTGCACTTTTAAAATAAAAACCGACATTTATAAAAAATTCACGGGTTTTGACAGAAATGGCTTTCAAACCTTAATAAAAATTTTAATTGCATTCATAAAATTATAAGATCATTTATATTTAATAAAAATTAATTTAATATTAATAATAATATTTTATTAAAATATTATTTAATTCAAAAATCCTTTAATTTAATAAAATATAATTCTTAATTAAATAATAACTAAAAACATCATTTGTACTTTAAAAACTAATTACAATGCATCAAAAATGACTAGAAATTATATTCATTATTATATACAAAAATAATGTACATGAACATGGTGCTACTTATTTGTTACATAACCCCTTAAAATAGCCGCATAAGACCTAAGGGTAAGGTGTGCGATGGTGACAGGCTCTTGGGGTTGCTCGGATAACATCGCTCGAGTGGTGATCTCTATCAACTTCCATTTTTCCCGTAGACGATCACGTTCGAGCTTGACTTGATGAAGCTCAGCTTGGGCTTGGTCAAGGGCAAAGCCCAAAGACGCCACCTCCTTTCCGAGCTCCGACAAATGGGCTTCGTAAGGGGCAATTCTACTGGATGAGGCCATCGCTTCCTTTGTCTGAGTAAAAATGGTTTCGTTAAAGCCTTATATTTAAACTACCCAGATGATCAATGTTCAACGGCTATAAAAGTAACGGTCACAAATCTTAACGTAAAACTAAAGAAGTTGACATCTTATAAAAACATAAAGAAACATTTGACTGGATCAAGAGGGATTTTCCATTAATGAAATTTTGGGTCGTTACAACATTCCCCCCTTAAGAAATTTCGCCCTCGAAATTTTCCTTTTCCCACACTAAAACAAATGTGGGTAACTTAGCTTCATCATATCTTCCGACTCCCAAGTTGCTTCTTCAAACTTGTGGTTTCTCCACAACACCTTGACGAGGGGCATTGTCTTATTTTGTAGAACTTTTTCTCTACGATCTAAGATCTTCACTGGTTGCTCCTCATAAGAAAGATCGTCTTCTAATTGTACCACCTCAGAAGAGAGTACTTGTGAAGGGTCTGGTATGTACTTCCTTAAGAGGGATACATGGAAGACATCATGCACCTTGGCCATAGTAGGTGGAAGTGCTAGTCGATAGGCCACAGCCCCAACACGATCAAGAATCTCGAAGGGGCTGATGTACCTTGGACTTAACTTCCCTTTCTTTCCAAACCTCATGACCTTCTTCCACGGAGATATGCGTAAAAACACCATGTCTCCGACTTTAAATTCAAGGTCTCATCGACGATTATCTGCATAACTCTTCTGTCGACTTTGGGCTGCCTTGATATGCTGCTGAATGATTTTCACCTTCTCCACCATTTCTTCGACCATTTCTGGTCCAAGCAGCTTATGTTCACCGACCTCATCCCAACATGCCGGTGTTCTACACCTTTTCCCATACAGGGCTTCATATGGTGCCATTTGGATGCTCGAGTGGAAACTATTATTATAAGAGAACTCAACTAGAGGAAGATGTTGATCCCATCCTCCTTTAAAGTCCATTGAGCACGCTCTCAACATATCCTCAAGTGTTTGGATAGTCCGCTCGGATTGGCCATCAGTTTGAGGATGATAGGCCGTACTGAAGTTCAGTTCAGTATTCAGAGCATGTTGAAGACTCTTCCAAAACTTAGAGGTAAATCTTGGATCTCGGTCAGACACAATAGATAGTGGTACTCCATGCAACCGTACCACTTCCCTGATATATATCTGTGCCAGTTGATCCAAAGAGAAGTCCTCTCGAATAGCAATGAAGTGTGCAGTCTTTGTAAGACGATCCACAATAACCCAGATTGCATTGTTGCTTTTGGATGTCCTTGGAAGTCCAGTGACGAAGTCCATGGTGATGTTCTCCCATTTCCATTCTGGTATGGGCAATGGTTGCATCATCCCCTTAGACTTCTGCCTCTCTGCCTTCACTTTCTGACACACCAGGCACTTTGATGTATATTCAGCGATCTCCTTCTTCATATTATCCCACCAAAAGTTTTCTCGGAGATCTCGATACATCTTTGTGCTCCCTGGGTGAATAGAGAAATTTGAACTATGTGCATCATCCAAAAGTTCCTTCTTCAGCTCCGAACTTGATGGGACACATAGTCTTTTCCCAAACCGCACAATTCCTTCTTCATTAACATTAAACTCTGAGGATTTTCCATTTTTGATAGCTTCCACTTTTTCTTGGATTCTCGCATCATCCTTTTGAGCATCCTTTAACCTTTCCAAAAGAGATGGTTGAGCAATCATTTGTGAAAGGATTGATGATGTTCCCTTCTTTATGATTCCCACTTCCATCTTCATCAAGTCTAAGAAGATTGGATCCTTCTCAATTCTCATCATTGATAGAATTGCTGGATCCTTTCTACTTAGGGCATCCGCCACCTTGTTCGCCTTCCCAGGGTGGTAATGTATTGAACAGTCATAATCCTTTATGAGCTCTATCCATCTTCTCTGGCGCATATTAAGCTCTTTCTGTGTGAATATATATTTAAGACTCTTGTGGTCCGTATATATCTCACATTTCTCTCCATAGAGATAATGCCGCCAGATTTTCAAGGCAAATATCACCGCCGCCAACTCCAGATCATGCGTTGGATAGTTTCGGTCATGGATTTTCAACTGTCTTGAGGCATAGGATATCACTTTATCATTCTGCATCAGCACACATCCTAAGCCCTTCTTTGAAGCATCACTGAATACCACAAAAAGCTCCCCACTTGTGGGTAAAGTGAGAACAGGTGCAGTGATAAGCCTCCTTTTCAACTCCTTGAAGCTTTCTTCGCATTCATCACTCCAAGCAAACTTTACTCCCTTTCGAGTTAGCTTGGTAAGAGGGTTGGACAATCGTGAGAAGTTTCTCACAAATCGTCGATAATATCCAGCTAACCCCAAGAAGCTACGGATATCAATTACCGATGTTGGCCTCGGCCATCCCTCAATTGCATCTGTTTTGGAGGGGTCCACAGATATCCCATTGCTTGTGATGATATGGCCCAAGAATGAGACCTCCTTCAACCAGAACTCACACTTGCTGTACTTGGCATAGAGCTTCTCCTTGCGCAAAGTCTCCAGTACAGTTCTTAAATGCTCCTCATGGTCCTCCTTGGTTTTGGAGTATATTAGAATATCATCTATAAAGACTACCACAAATTTATCTAGGTAATCTCTAAAGACTCTATTCATCAAGTCCATGAATATTGCTGGAGCATTGGTGAGTCCAAAAGGCATTACTATGAATTCATAGTGCCCGTACCTTGTACGAAAAGCAGTCTTGGGGATATCTTCCTTCTTCACCCTTACTTGATAATATCCCGACCGCAAGTCGACCTTGGAGAAGTATTGTGCCCCACGCAGCTGATCAAACAAGTCATCGATTCTTGGGAGAGGATACTTGTTCTTTATCGTGATTTTGTTAAGTTCACGATAATCGATGCAAAGCCGCATTGACCAATCCTTCTTCTTGACGAAGAGGACTGGTGCACCCCATGGTGATGCACTTGGGCGTATAAACCCTTTATCCAGATTCTCCTGTAGTTGTTTCTTCAGTTCTTCAAGCTCAACCACAGCCATTCTATATGGAGTCTTGGATATTGGTAGCGCCCCAGGTATAAGTTCAATTGAGAACTCAACATCTCTTCTTGGAGGAAGACCAGGAAGTTCCTCGGGAAATACTTCAGCGAATTCCCTCACAATAGGCATTTCTTCAAGGGTGGTTTCTTCCTTGGAATCAATCATCTGAGCCAGATATGCGTGCTCATAAGGTAGTAATATCCATGCTTGAGATGATGGAGTTAAAGGAGATTCATCTTCCTCCTGACACTTGTAAAGAATCGGGGGTCGATTCTCCATATGGAGTGTGATTTCCCTCTCCCGACAATTTATGTTGGCTCTATATAAGGAAAGCCAATCCATGCCAAGAATTGCATCAAATTCCACCAAAGGGAGTATGACAAGGTTCGCCGGGAAATTCAATCCACAGATTATAACAGGGGAGGACTTATACTCATGGGATGCAATGATTGCCCCATTTGCCGTACTCACCGACATCTTTACTTCCATGATTTGTGGTGGTGCAGGGATTATTCTACTAAACTTTTGAGATATAAAAGAATGCGTAGAACCTGAATCAAAAAGTACGTTCGCTATTCTTGAATGAATAACTAGCGTACCTGTCACCACTTCGTTGTCGGGGTTCACTTCGGCAGAAGTGATGGCAAAAGCTCTTCCTTGCTGTCTTGGAGGTTGTTGATTGCCTCCGATAACCCTTGGATTAGGGCACTGATTCGCAAAATGACCCGGTTCTTTGCATTTGAAGCATTGAACAACGCGTTGAGGTTCGAACGGAGCGTTCCTCCCCTCCGTCGCAGCCGCGGGTCCTTCTTGCTGACAGTTAATAGCTAGGTGCCCTTCTCTTCCACACTTGAAGCATTTTCTTGTCCCCCTAAGGCAATTCCCAGGGTGCTTCTTTCCACACTTTTGGCAAGTGGGGTGCTGGAATTTCTTAGCGCCGTTGGATTTATCCATCGGACCACCAGCATTGAAGTCCACCTTCCGCTTCTTGTCCCCATGATACCCCTGTGATTCTCCGATCTCCATTTCAACCTTAAGGGCACATCATACAATCTCCTCATAGCTGTCAAAGTCACGGATCGCTAATGCTTTCCGCAAGCTAGGCTTCAGCCCACCAAAGAAGCGGTCAACTTTGCATTCGGGGGTAACGACAAAGCCGGAAGCGTATCGTGCAAGCCTTGTGAAGTTTGCCTCGTACGCTCCCACAGATTCTTCATCTTTCTGCTTGAGGGAAAGGAAGTCCCTTTCCATCTTAAGATGGAGGGTGCGTGGAAAATATTTATCGAAAAACATCTTCCGGAATACCTTCCATTCCAAAGCCTCGATCTCCTCCACAGGCTTCGTATTTTTGATCAATGTCCACCATTGATCAGCTTCACCCTCCATACGATAAGCCGCCAGGAGAACCTTCTCTTTTTCAGAGCATTGGAGGATGGAGAATATCTTCTCAATGGAGTTGATCCATTGTTCAGCGATCGTGGGATCAGATGATCCACTAAAAGTAGGAGGCCTTTGTCTCATGAAGCTTTCAATAGCGACTTGTTATTTCTTAGGGGGGGTTGAACGTTCCTCTTGACCAGTGTTTCTATTCAAAACTTGAGTTAGCTGAGAGAGAAGCGTGACAAAGTTCACGATTCCCGCTCCCATCGGATTGGGCATCTCATTAGTACAATCATCACACTGATCTTCACAACGGTTGTTAGCCCGAGTTCTCCTATTACCGGCCATTGGCTGGAATAAAAGGAAAGTTAGGGGTAACACATAGAGGGTAATCCAAAGACAAAAGTTTATGACTTATAAATAAACTTTGATCTCTTTAACTCATGAGTCTATAGGATTCAATCCAGGCTTTTCAGGATCTTCCTTCTAACATATATTCTTAGGGGAATTTTTCCCTTAATAAGGGTTCATACTAAGATTGTGAATTTATCAAAACATATCCCCCGGGAGTGTCGTAACCAAGAGTGCAGCAAGGCCCATTGTCGTGCACCAGTTCCCGTTCGAGTCTAGCTCAAAGCGGTGTTTTCGGGTTTTACCCCTAGGATACATCTGTGCCAGAGCCGCCTCTACCTGCTCGTATCCAGACAGGGATGTATTTGTTTGATAAAACACTTACTTAGTATTTACCAAAACTTAGGGATGTTTTTATTATGCTTAGTCTTGTATCTAAGGCTTTACTAGGGTTTCCTAATCCCAAAAATAACTAAACCTATCCTCTGATACCAACTATGACAACCCTGATTTTTATTACAACTTAAACATGCTTTATTACATAAAACTTCACTTGATACAACAAAGAAGATCGAGAGGTTTAGTGTCTTTGGGGCTTAGGATTATTACATAAAAACTTTAAACTTGAAATACAACATCCTTATTGAAAACTTCCTTTACATGACCACTACATTCCTTCGTACCTAGCATTGCATGGGATAACCTGAGGACATGCATAAGAAAAGGGTGAGCTATAAAGCCCAGTAAGGGAGTACATAATGAATAACATGAGGAGTACAATACATGTTAGGCAATAGGAATATCAATAGAGCATAAGAGAGACATGAACATAAAGGCATGATAAAGCATGATAATCATAACATGGAAATGTGGCAACAACACTTAACATTGAATTAGCATGAGCCAAGGCTCATTGCACATGGAGCATGAGTAAACCCTCATTGCACTTGAAGCACGAGTAAACCCTCGTTGCACTTGAATTAGAATGAGTCAACACTCATTGCACATGACGTATCATGATACTATACTTTACCCAATGCATTGGAGCGCTATCAGGGCGCACCCTTCTTAAACATTTCATTTCATGCATAAGTGTGCCACATGGATCATAAAACATGGATTCATAAAACATAATCATTTCTTCCACGATAAAGGAATGTGGAATTCATACATGAAACTTTACAATCAATACGTATATGTGCATAAAGGTGAATACCCTTGATGGAGAAATGGGCATGGTATTCACTACACAAAGACATTGGCTTAGAAAATTGGTGCGATTTCGGCAGCGTAACGGCGTGACATAAGAATTCGTAAAAAAGGTTGATGAGAGAGAAAGGGGTTCCTCATCATATTTACATGAAATGGACAGTAAGGAGATCATATATATACATGTCCCAACAACAGAAATGGAATTTAGATTCATGATACAAAAGTATTGCTTGAATATAAAAGAAGAGAGAGAAGTTCCTTTCAGAATTTCGGCATAGTAACGGGTGTACATGGGAGGCATTTAATGAGAGAGAAAGGGTTATACCATCATTCAAACAATAAGAGGGCAGTATGGGGGAGGTGCGAAACCATACCCCAACATTCATAAATTAAATTAAAAGGGCAATACAACTTAAAGAAAATTGACAAAAAAAAGAGAAAGGAAGAAAAAACCCTTACTTGGAAGTGTGCTTCCAAAGGCTAGAGAGAGGCTTGTGAGAGGCTTCTTGGGAGCTTGGGGCACCTTGAGAGGATTCTAGAGAGAGTAGGGCAGAGGTTGGACGAAATTCAAGGGCTTTGAGTGAGGAGGAAGTGGGAGCTTGGGTGGGTTTATATAGGAAAGGTGAGAGAATTCTTTATTATTTAGGTTTGGGACCCCTTATATTAAAATAATCCAAACCACAAACCATCCCATGGTATTTGCCCATGGTTTCTAGAAAAGGAGAGAGGAAAACAATATTTTACAAGGCCAAGGTCCGAACTTATTAAAAAATTAGGGTTGCTTATGTGGAGGTGAGTCACACTCCCATGGAAATTAATTTAAAAAGGCAAAGTGTTGAATAAGTCTTGAGGGCTCCATTAATGCTTTGAAAAGTGATTCAAACAAACCCAAAACCTCATTATTTTAATGATAAAACTTATATTGGCCGAACCTAAGGATTATGGTATTTTATTACATCACCATTGGGTCATTATGATGTCATAAATCACATTATATATTTAAAAGGTATTTAATTTTTACCCAAAAATTGGACTGTCTCAGAAAATTATGAAAAATTCACCGTTGGATAATTTCGACATCCTGATTCCAAAAATAATATTTATTTTATCTAAATAATTTTCTAAATATGTGAATTTGCACTTTTAAAATAAAAACCGACATTTATAAAAAATTCACGGGTTTTGACAGAAATGGCTTTCAAACCTTAATAAAAATTTTAATTGCATTCATAAAATTATAAGATCATTTATATTTAATAAAAATTAATTTAATATTAATAATAATATTTTATTAAAATATTATTTAATTCAAAAATCCTTTAATTTAATAAAATATAATTCTTAATTAAATAATAACTAAAAACATCATTTGTACTTTAAAAACTAATTACAATGCATCAAAAATGACTAGAAATTATATTCATTATTATATACAAAAATAATGTAAATGAACATGGTGCTACTTATTTGTTACATAACCCCTTAAAATAGCCGCATAAGACCTAAGGGTAAGGTGTGCGATGGTGACAGACTCTTGGGGTTGCTCGGATAACATCGCTCGAGTGGTGATCTCTATCAACTTCCATTTTTCCCGTAGACGATCACGTTCGAGCTTGACTTGATGAAGCTTAGCTTGGTCTTGGTCAAGGGCAAAGCCCAAAGACGCCACCTCCTTTCCGAGCTCCGACAAATGGGCTTCGTAAGGGGCAATTCTACTGGATGAGGCCATCGCTTCCTTTGTCTGAGTAAAAATGGTTTCGTTAAAGCCTTATATTTAAACTACCCAGATGATCAATGTTCAACGGCTATAAAAGTAACGGTCACAAATCTTAACGTAAAACTAAAGAAGTTGACATCTTATAAAAACATAAAGAAACATTTAACTGGATCAAGAGGGATTTTCCATTAATGAAATTTTGGGTCGTTACATTCATATCCAAACACACATATTAAAGTGACAAGGATTTTCAATATATCCCAAAAGAAGTATAAAAGGTGTGGGAGCACAATTAATCGGGTGTAAGAATTTTTGAAAAGATTGAGTTCAATAATATATTCCATAGAGCAGATAAATGAATGATAAAAACACCCCATCCTAAAAAAGATTCAACAGACCAATAGCATGTACCCCCCAGACTTAATTTCATGCAGTGAATGATTTTAATAACAATGAAATTCAGTTTTCACCTGTGAAGTACATGCAGAATCATTTTATTCACACAATGACATGCATCAAATTTTTTTTATGCAATTTATGCAGCATATTTTTTTAAAACAAAACATACAACAGATTTAATCCTTAAAGTTAATAGGAGCAGAAAAATAAATGCAGCAATTATGAATTGAGTACTTCATTGAATATATTTTTCAATTTCCCTCCAGTATGGTAATTACACACCATAGATGACACCAACAACAGCAACTGAAAGATCACAATGCCAGCAGATAGAGGCAGAAATTTCTAACAGAGATAGAGCAAGTAAAAGGCATCAATGCAGCACATTATTCAACACAAAACAATACAAAAATGAAAATGAAGAAGGGGCATGGGTTGAATCCCAAGAATCACTGATTTAAATGTCTTTAGTTATACTTTATTTAATTACAATTTTTATTTATTAACAAAACAAAGACCATGGGTTGCCTCCCATGAAGCGCTAGGTTTAAAGTCCCCAGCCGGACTCACCTAGAAACTAACCGTAGTCACTAGGTGGATGTTTTTATTTAATAGGAACCACCACAAGTGTTTATACCAATTATTTTTAACAGAAAGACTAAATTTGTGGTCAACAATACTTAAGCCGACTAAAACTGAATTCTTATAGCCTAAAATAACCCATAAGTAGCACCCTTTAATAGTAGTGTGTATAGTGTTGTCCACTTTTAGAATAAGTTCAGACATTTTATGATTTTATTACACATGAAGGGACAACATATAATTATGTGCTTCAAAGGGTGTGGCATTATTCTTAGAGCTATCTCTCATAACCTCAACATTAACAGGTTCAAATTCAAGGGTTCTTGTGGGTGAATACTGAATAGTAAGTTCAAAAATAGATTCAATAGAGTGATGAATAGAATCATGTACAATGCAACTCAATTATAATTCTCCCTCTAGACTACTATCAGTATCATGAGAAGGCTCAACACCCTTCACAGTTGAGGATGAAAGTGACAAACAAGGAAGAGAATTTATTTTATCACTAACAGGTTCAGCTCTAACAATACTGTAAATCGCTTCCAAAACATCCTCACCTGTTAACCCACACTGAACATCTACTGCTTCTATCAAACCAGCTCTGCAAAAATAAACTAATGTGTGTTCAACCACTTTTTCATGTTCAATCTAAAAAGGCTCACTTTCTAAAACCATGTCATTTGAGTGTTGCAATTCAATTTCAGGAGAAGAATTGTACAATTCAGTTTCAATAAATTCAGTTTCCAGAATGTTCATGTTAAGACAATTCTCCTCAATTTGGTTAACACTACTTGTCATTTCACTACATATAGTTTCACAAAGGTGGTTACAATGAGAATAGGGAAATGAGATCTCATTAATTAGTATTTCTTTAAATATCATTCTCTAATCCTCATCATCCAACAACATTTCATAATTTATTGGGTTTACAGGTTCTAAACATTGAAAAGAAGTTTTCAATTGAGGTTCAAATATTTCAGATTCTATAACTTTCAGTTTAATTTTCCCATACAGATTATACCAAATATCAAATTCAACCACATTATTCTCAATAATAGAAAAATTGGGAGAAGAGTTTATAACATTCTAGTTTTCAGTTTCAAGTATATCTTCAACTCAAGTGACTTCCTTATCAAAACTCCCAAAATAATGATTTTTCTCTAAAGAAGGGATGATGAAATGAACTGGGAAATCCTTTTCAATCTATTTTAATTCATTTTCAAAATTTTCCAACTCAACAACATTAAATCTCTTTTTAGGATTTTCAGCGTTTTGTTCTTTATTTTATGAGTTGGTTATTTTAAGATCTGGTTCAATAGTTTCAGATTTTTCAAAGTGAATGATTTTTTGCCCAATTTCACAATTACTATCCTCTTCAACTTGATGTTAAAATCTTTTATAAACACTTTATTTTTTCTTCTCATCAAATTATTCTAATTCTTTAACCCTTTGTTGTAATTCCAAGAGCATGGTTTCTAATCTTGTCAGTCTTTGATCTCACCCTTGAGAATCTCTAAGTTGAATTTCATGGGTTTTAGTTAACCAATTGTTTATTAGTTCCACCCTATCATCCATTTTAGAATCAATTAGGTCAATTTTAGCTAGGGTGTTAAGACTAAACTCTTGTTTTTCATTTTATTCAACGTAAAAATCATGTTGTGGCTGGTTATAGACACAATGGCAGGCTACATGTCCATAATCTCCACAACACACACAATGTGGCTCTAGTTTCTGATTCCAGTCCTTATAATGTACCATTCTTTTAATACTTAAAAATGGTGAGTTTAAACACAAAAATTTTCCCAATTGATGTAGATTTTTAATTATCAACAAAAGTAGTAGGTTCCAGTTAACAGTTTTTTTAAACAAATTTTTTGAAATTTTCTTTTATGTTTTTTTTGTTTTTTTCATGTTTCAAACCCTATACTCTCAGTGCATACCTTCCCTGGAAAAGATGCCAAATTTTGAACAGGCCAGAGGTTGTCACTACCATCAAAATTTCATTTATTACTCCTACACTATTATAGAAGTACATGGTCGATCCACAGAGAAGGTAGATGAGTGATTTCTAAGGTTTCTGAATTTTAAACCCCCACTGTTGTCAATAGTGGGGAAAAAATCTTCTTACTTTTTATATATTTTTTATTTTATTGATGATATATAAACAGGATGACAAAATTTTTGCTTTTTAACAATGAAAATAAA
This sequence comes from Viscum album, assembly GCA_963277665.1. Classification (NCBI taxonomy): domain Eukaryota; kingdom Viridiplantae; phylum Streptophyta; class Magnoliopsida; order Santalales; family Viscaceae; genus Viscum; species Viscum album. The sequence continues at coordinate 696,891,723 of OY728128.1, forward strand.
GTTACACTAGGTACTATTAAACTACGAATTACATGGAACTACTTTGAGCATCAAAGATAAAGGAGCTAAGAACAACAATTTTCTCGGGAATTCCAAACTTGATGGTTAAAAGGATAACTCTCCACTAAATTTTATTAAACCACACCCTAGAAATTTGTTGATATATCTTCCTCACTAGAAGACACATCAAACATAGGTATTACTTTTAGAGTTTTCCACTCTAAAGATCATCGTATGTTAAAAATTTGAAAAAGAATATAGTTGAAATTAAACTCTCCATAAAAATCCAACTAATGATGATCCATGGGGCACACTTATGCATGAAAGGTAATGATTAAGAAGTGTTCACACTAATTGCACTCTAATGCATTGGGTAAAGATTAATATCATGATACATCAAATGAAATGAGGGTTTAATCATGCTAATTAACGTGAAATTAGTGTTTAATCTTGCTAAATCAGGTGCAATGTGGGTTTACTCATACTCCATGTGCAATAAGCCTTGGCTCATGCTAAGATCATGTTAAATGTTGTTACCACATTTCCTTGTTATGATATTCATGATATATCATGCCTTTATGGCAATGTTTCTCTAGTGATCCAATGATATGCCTATTTTCTAACATGTAATATATTCTTCATTTTATGCCTTGTTTAATTCCTTTCTAGGCTTTATCACTCAGCCTTTTCTTATGCATGTCCTTATCTTTTCCCATGCAATGCTAAGTACAAAATAATGTTGTGGTCATAAAAATGGTTGTCAATAACTATATTGAGTTTTATGTTCTAAGTTGTTATGTAATGTTCCTAATTTACTAATACACTTGAAACATTGATCCTCATAGTTTTCTTTAGTACAATTTTATGTAATGAATCTTGTTTATGTGTGTAATAAAGAGTGTGGTTGTTATAGTTTGTAAAATGATAGGTTTAGTTATTTTGGGAATTAGGATTATAAAACCATAGTGAAATCTTTAGGGATAAGACTAAGTATAATAAAACCATACCTAAATTTTGGTGAGTATAGGTTAAGTTGTTTATCAAGAAAATACATCCTTTTCTGGATACATACAAGTAGACGCGGCTATGGCAGAGATGTTTCAAGGGGTAAAAGGAGGATTTGGATTTGGCCAATTATAGATAGGAGGTATCGACCATGGATAGTGAAGATCATGTGAGGATGATGGAGGCTGAGTGTGGATCAAGTTAAGTTAAGGGGTTTCATGCATGATGAGGGGGTTTTAAGAACAATGGAGTCAAAGCTGTTCAGACTGAGTTGGGTTTGAATGTTGATAGGAATTCAAAGGAAAAATATGACCCGAAAGGGTTTTAAACATGGTTGGAATCGAGTGTAGATGATGAGAAATGGAAATTCCATCTTCTTCTATATTCAAGGAAGTATTTTGAGGTTTTCATTTTTGTATTTGGATTATGTGTTCCGAAACATGGATTGGTTTCAATGTATTAAATTACCTAATTTTTTAGTTTTTTTGGTTTTTTTTCAATCTAGGGGTACAAACTAAAAACACTGTTTTGTGATAAACTCAAACATGAATTTGTGCATGTCAATGGGACTTGCTGCACTCATTGTTATGACACTCTCGGGGGATATTCTTTGGTAAATTCTTAATCATTGTATGAACCATTATTAAAGGAATAAAAAAATTCCCCTAAGAATATATGTCGGGAATTATATCATGGATAACATAGATTGAAGCCTATAAATTAAAATGTTAAGGGAATAAATGAAATTTATAAGTTATCCCTTTTTTATTAGGATTCCCCTTTATGTGTTACCCCTAAATTTCCTTTTATTCCAGCCAATGGCTAGTAATACGAGGACACAAGATAATAACCAATGCAAAGATAAATATGTTGACTATTATATTGATATTCAAAATTCAATGGGAGTGATAATTGAAAAGTTTTTCATGATACTGTCTCTTTTAACTATTTTATTGAATTGGAAAATGGGTAAGAGGAACGTTCAACGCCCTCCCCCCTACGAAATAATAATCCACAATCGAGAGCTTCATTAGACAAACACCTCATTCTTTTAATGGATCATCGTATCCCTCAATCTCCAAAAAAAGGATCAACTCCATTAAGAAGATATTATCCATCCATGAATGATTTAAGAAAGATAAGTTAATTATAGATGATTATCTTATGGAGTGTCAATCTGATCAAAGGCGAACATTGATCAGAGATACAAATCCCGAGGAGGCGATCGCGGCATTGGAATGAAAGGATTTCTGAAAAATTTTGTTCGATAAATATTTTCCTCGCACCCTCTGACTTAAGATGTAAAGGGACATCCATTCCCTCTAGAAAGAATATGATGACGAAGAATCCATCAGAGCATAAAAGGTAAACTTCATAGGGCTTTCACGATATGCCTCCGTCTTTGTCGTCACCCCCAAATGCAAGGTTTACTGCTTCTTTGGTGGGCTAAAATCTGGCCTATGGAAATCCCTAGTGATATGTGACTTTGAGAGCTATGAGGAAATTGTATGATGTTATCTAAAAGTATAAATAGAGGTTGAAAAATCTCAGGGGTATCATTGGGATAAGAATAATAATGTGGAATTTAATTATAATGGTCCGATGGATATATCCAATGGTGCTAAGAAATTCTAGCACCCCACTTTACAAAGGTGAGGAATGAAGCACCCCAGAAATTTCCTGAAGGGGATGATGAAATACTTTTTGGGTGGAAGAGAAGGGATCCTGGATATTAAATGCTGACAAGAAAAATATGTTGTTGTGACCGAGGAGAGGAGCACTCCATTCGACCCATAATACAATGTTCATTTCATCAACTGCAAAGAACTAGGGTGATTTTCAAACTAGTTACATAAGCCAAGGGTTTTCATAGGCAACCAACAACCTCCAATGAAGCAAGGGAGATCTTTTTTTATCACTACCACTGAATCAAACCCTGTAAACGATGTGGTGATAGGTACGTTAGTTATTCATTAAAAAATAGGGAACATTATGCACCCGATTTGTGTATACTTTTTTATATACTCTATTGAAAAATAAGAACAAGATTTCAGTAGTTACTTACTTCTTAGGGAACAAATACTTTGATTTTTGGTGATTCTGTTCATTTCCATGAGGCTTGTGGCCAAATACACAAAACGGGGAAGAACTGAGCAAAAATTTACAACTACATGGAGTTTACTTATATACACGCCGTGTAAATTAAATCTTAGACACAGGTTGACCAGGAAAAGTACATGCGGAAGTAACTAGAAGCTGGTACACGCTATGTGCATATGATACACGTCGTGTATAACATTATAGAAGTGGTTGGTGGATGAGAAGAGTCTACCCGCCCATGTGGCCCGCTGAAGGGGACACACCATGTTCCATTGACACACGCAGTGTATACTATTCCAGAAGCGGTTGGTGACCAAAAAATGAGACTACACGCCATGTATGGCAGCACTACACACCTTGTACATTCACCTACCAGGTGGAGCTATCTTCCAAGTCAAAGACGGCGTGTTAGGCCACCTACCAGTGGAGAAAACAGTGGAAAAAACGTGTTGACAAAAGTACATGGCATGTACTTTTTCCACAAGTCGTGTACTTGTTTTTTCTATAAAAGGAGGCCTTGACCTTGAGACCAAAGGGGTGTAGAGTATAGGGGTGTGTAGTATTTTTTGGAGAAAATAGTTGATGTTCTGAAGGAGATATTCTCTGCCGTCATACTACCGTCATTCCACCATCTACCAAAGCATCATTTTTACCTTGAAGATTCAAGAATGATCACATCAGGTATCAAGAGTTTGGTGTTAATTTTCTTCTCCATGTGTAACTAAACACCCAGTGTGATGGGGTTGTGGGAGATGTTGAGTTGTAATTTAAATTAAGTTTCTATGAATGTGTTTGTTTTATTAACCTCTTCTTATTATTCTTAAATCACTTCATATTATAACTAGAAATTTTTTATCGGAGCAAGGGTAGAATTTTCAGGGATTCAAAAGAAGAATATCGATGAATAATTTCATGACAATTGGAAGTATTCGTTGACTAAAAATGGACTAAGCAAAATAATTATCTGTTAAATACTAACTACCAGACCAAGGAGTTAGTTACTACAGCTCTACATATAATGTTTACCAGACCAAGGAAACATTATTACAAATTAAACCCAGAGTGCTGGGTTATCATGAATAACACAACCACATAAGCAATTTGATTTAAAAAAAAACTTCTCACTAACCCATAACCCCAATGCACATCTCTCTTTATCTATATCAAAGCCAATTTTCTTGTATTTTACTTTTATTCTGTAATGCAATTGCTAAAACGAAACTTAAAACTAATTGTTCTTTTTATCCAAACAACAACAATTGCCTCTAAATTTAATTTCCTTTGTAACATCCCAAGTAAGTAATGAATAATAGATATTTTTATCTATGCCTATTAATGAATTAGATAGTGTTTTATAGGATTAAAATGAAAATAAATCCAATCTTAAGCATAGAATACACTAATATTTTTAAAAGATTGTTTTACTGCCTTTTAATGGAAAACCATTTTAAAAGCTATCTTTTAACAATTTTATAATCTATGTTTGTCAAAATAAACTTATTATTTATGATTGGGACATCAAAATTTACTTTGTGTGAATTTTTGGTATTTTTCCGATAAAGTTCATTTTTTAATGAATAGTGAAAAATGTTGTATTTTAATTCAAAACCACTTTTTAGTCTAGTTTATTTATATTATTAGATTATCTTTTGAATTGGTTTTAAAGTGGAATTAGAATATATTTTTACCATTTAATCCAATGGTGGTCATTGGAATCGATTTCACTTTGAAATTGGTCTTAAACTGGTGTCAATCTTTTGATACTTATTGTTTCATAAAAACACGCTATTTGTCATGACAGTGAGAATTAATTATTAAAATAATTAATTCATATTATATGTTTTGAATTTTGTAAAATAGAAATCATTTTTTAATTCATTATATCAAATATATCTTAGGGTGAAGTTTTGGTATTTTTCTGAGAAACTTCAATTTTTGATGAATAGTGAAACCACTAAGTGGTAGTTAAAGAAACTGATTTTTCGTTTAAATGAAACTTTTCCACTTCTGTGATTTGATTTTCAAAAATCTGACATACATGGTTGTCATTAATAAGTAAAATGTGGTTCAATGAGATTAAAATAATTTTTTGGTGAATAGTAACTTTTATGTTTTTAATCGCGATTAGAGGTAATTAGTGTAGTTTAATGTAAAAATAATGTTTTAATAATATGAGATGAGCTTGACACATGTCCTACCCTCATTGGATGTGTCATGGCCGACCAGGAAAATTCATGGGTCAACTTGGGGACCCCATGGATCCACTTTGGTTGGGAAATGACATAAATAACTTTATATTTAATGTTAAAGTAAAAATAACACAAACATGAGTTGTTTTATTAAAAAAAATTTAAATGGGGTTATACAAGTCATATTTTTTATTATAAATATTCATTGGAAATATAAAACGATTTCCTACATCATAGTATTTTTTTATAATTTTTAGACTTTAAATAAATTAAATTATTTATGACATCATGATGATGCAGCGATTACCTCATTAATAAAGGATTTAAATAAAATGAAATGATAATGTAAAATCTATGAACTACACATGTCCAAAACCTATTGGATGGGTGTATTTCGAACCCTTATCACCTTACCCTCAAATTATATCAATGTGGGACCTTTTGAATCCGAAACTCATTTTAAAATAAAGTAACATTTCCTTACTTTCCAAGAGTGCCCCTCCTATCCTCTTATAAAAGGACCCCACCTCTACCTCCTTACCCACACATCCAAAGCCTTTGGCTCGGCCAACCCCTGCCCATTTTGTCTCTCCACTTCCCTCTCTTACTCCTTGAAGCCTCACTTTGGGCATAAGTCTTCCCAAGGAAGCCTTTGAGCTCAAACCAAAGGGAGTTATCCGATTTTATGGTAATGTCTTCACTTGAGTCCTTTTGTTTTATTTTGCTTCTCCAACCCCCTAAACTCTTTTTATTCATTTCTTTTGTAACAAATCCGGTATCATCAATATACTAGGATGTTGTTATAAGAAGTTTTCCAGCTACACCTACACACACCTACATCTAATGGTTAAAGAACATACTGTTTCTGTGGATGGTGAATTTCTGCCTCCCGAAACAATGATTGTTCAACATTCATTTAACACCTTCAAAGGTGGCCATTAAGATGAAACTATATTTATATATGATATATAATATGTTTATGTTTTCCTTAAGCTTCTGTATTTTTCATTTTGGGAATACCTTTATGGTTTCCATTATGGGTAAACACGATATCTTCATTTAAGGAAGTGCGGACTACCGCCCCCTCAAAGTGATTTGATTCGTTAATACCATATGTGGGACGTATAAAGGATGAAGTTATGATATTATATATGATATTACACTAGAATTATGATATACAATTATATCATTATGATTCCATTCTATGAAATATGAAATAGAAATGAAAGTAGCGTTCATGCGTACATACGACTTACTGTCTCCATGAACGGTACATTTCATTTCTTACCTCTAAATGTTATGTAATATTATAAATGCATGAATGTACTGGATATATATGATATATATGATATCTACATCATGAATACCATTCTGGATATAATGGATACATGAAAAACTTGTAATTATAAAGGGTTTATTTTTTACTCAAGTACCAATGATCATTAAAACGACCGTTATTAACTTAAATAATTACACAGTGTTCATGACATGGAAATAAGTGATATAAAAGGAATAATGAACTTGAAAAAGGTCCTTAAAAAAGTAGAAGTTAACTCAAGTTTATTATTCAGGAGATTAAAGAACGACCGAGTCAAGTCGGACCCGAGGTATGGGACTTCGTCTCAATCTCCTTTCATTGAGGCATATTTTGTTTTATACACAACCATATTTTATACGGTCTATAAACCCCTTTGACTTTTTCGTTTATCCAAAAGGAATCTTTTTTATACGAAGTATTTTACTAAATGAGAAAATGGAATGTTTTTGTCGTATGTATGCGGCAACAACGACTCCTCCGCCGTCGTGAACATTATTTGAGTTTCGGCTTCCTCTACAAGCCATACCATCTTTTTAAAAGAAAAATAAATACCATGTTTTACTTTTCTTTTATTTTGGTATTGAAAATGGTTTTCATGATGTTTTTATATCAATGTGTTGTATTGATATCTTGTGATTGAAAGGTGGAAATGTTATGTTTCCTTTATGCATGTTTTATGTGATACGATTATGTTGAGGTTCTTGGGCATTATTATGAAGACGGGTGGTTCCATGATAAACTAAGGGCGGGTGAGCCCGTTATAGCTCTCCAATGCATTGGGTAATGCGAAGGAGTGAAACTTTAAGGTTTCTCCGAGGAGATTTAGGGAATATACTATGATGGGTATTACAAACGTAACCAAGAGGGTTACTCCCTACGTAAGAATGTTATGAATGCCTCAAGTTACCTTTATGTCTTACGATTTCTATGATTTATTCATGATTTGATGAGGTATGTTAAAGTGCTTATGTTTTATGGGTAATGTATGATTTCATTCTTTTGTATATATGAACTCATGATTCCTTTCCATGTTTTTATAACCCATACTGAGCTTTTTATGCTCATCCCATGTTTTTTGGGAATGTTTTTCACAGGTCAAGGGAAGGGTACATGATATGATGATAGTGTCAAGGAAGTGTCAAGAATAAATCCATGTTTTAGTTTAAATATGTTTCCATTGATGGGAAAAATGAATACTATCTTTATGTAACCACTTTGTTTATATGTGGAATGTAATGCATGTTTTATGATCTAATTCTCTAAAACTCTAAACCTGAAAAGATCCTCAAGGTGTAATCTTGTAATAACTCAAGATTAAGTAAGGTTTAAGGCTAGGGCCATATAGTTGGTATCAGAGGTCAGTTTAGATAACTTTAGGAGTTAGAATTCTATTAAATGATTATCCAAAAATATTTTTTTTGAATGATATAACATTTGATGATTACCATGTTGCTTCATTTAAGACATGTTTGTTCAGAATAGTTTTCTGTAGAGGAAATAGGGAAGCAGTGCTAGGAAGGCATACAGAAGGAAATAACCTTCCGAATCTGCATCCTGAGATGGTCAGAATTGGAACTGAACAGTTTTTTGCAGTAATGGCGCAGTTGACTCTAACGATAAATGGTGGTGGTATCCATGCACAAGATCAGCCAAATAAACCGCAGAGGAACATGTCGGTGGTGGAACATTTCATGAGGCAACATCCCCTATCATTCAGAGGATCATCTGACCGTGTGCAAGATGAAGGGTGGATTAAAGAACTGGAGAATATTTTTGATGTCATGGGGTGTTTAGACAATCAAAAGGTTAGTCTTTCTATTTACCGTTTGGAGGGTGAAGCAGATCAGTGGTGATCGATGGTTAAAAATATTAGGGACGCTGATGAGATTGATGCTCTTGACTGGGATGAATTCAAAGGTATGTTTCTTGAGAAGTATTTTCCTAAGGCTGTTCGACTTAGGATGGAAAAACAATTATTGGAATTGAGGCAAGAGGAAGACTCAGTGGCTGCCTCTGAAGAGAGGTTCACTCGATTGGCAAGGTATGCTCCAAATTTTATCTGAGACCTTGATAGTAAAATCAATCATTTTCACTAAGGATTAAAACCAAAATATCGAAGGGAATTATCTTCTCGTGAGATTAAAGTTATGAAATTCTTGTTCGATGTGCTGATAAGGTGGAAATGGAGTTTGCTGATGATCAAGTGTTCTATAACAACTAGCAGAAGAAGAGACCGAGGTTGTAGGAGAAAGGGGAGAATTCTTCAAAAAAGTCTGATGGTAAGAAAACTATGTTTCTAGTTTTTTGATAAATGTGGTAAAAGGCATGCTGGGGAATGTCTTCTGAATTCTGGAAAGTGCTACCGATGTGGTAAGATGGGACATAAGGCTCGTGATTGCACTGAAAAAGATCAAGGTGATGGTAAGTCCAAATTTGATTTATAGTTAGTGAAAGGTTTTAAGTGCAATGAGATGGGTCACTATGCAAATGAGTGTCCGAAAAAGAGCTTGAGTGATGGGAAGCAGTTAGACTACAAGCATAAAGGGGTGGTGAAATCCTTTGCAACTACTTTAGCAGATGTTGGGCCATCAAATGAAGTTGTATCAAGTACTTTGTTTGTTTCTTCAGATTATGCCAGTGTGTTTTTTGATTCGGGGTCTACACATTCTTTCATCTCTGAAACCTTTTCTAGTAAAATGGGAATACCATATCAAGAAATGACTCCTGAACTTGTGGTAAAAACACCTGGGGGAAATGTTGAGGCAAAAAAAAAATTATAAGAATCTTCCTATCCTTATCTATGGAAATAACCTACTTGCAAACCTTATTATTCTACCTCTAGTAGAGTTTTATGTTATCCTGGGTATGGATTGGCTCTCTATTTACCATGCTAAGATTGACTATAGAGATAAAGAAGTTTCTTTTCAGAAATAATTTCAGTTTGTGTACAAGAATGAACCCTTACTGTTGATAACATATCAAGAGGCTGAGAAACTTGTAAAAGATGGAAATGAATGTTACCTTGCACATATTGTTGGAAACAAGGGAACTATTCAGATTAATTATGTGCCAGTGGTAAATTAGTATCCTGATATCATTCCTGATGAGTTTCCTGGAATAATACCAGATCGGGATGTTGAATTTACTGTTGAGTTAGTTCCTAATGCTAAGCCATTTTCGAAACCCCCTTATCGAATGGCTCAAATTGAACTTTTAGAGTTGAAGGAGCAATTGCAAGATTTATTAGAGAAAGGTTTCATTCGACCTAGCACATCACCATGGGGTGATCCTGTTTTTTTTGTTAAAAAGAAAGATGGTTCTATGAGACTTTGCATTGATTATAGAACCTTGAATAACATCACTGTTAAGAACAAATATCCTTTGCCTCATATCGATGATTTTTTTGATCAGCTCCAGGGAGCTCAGTATTTTTCAAAGATTGACCTGAGATTGGGGTACCATCAGATGGAGGTAAAGGAAGAATATGTTCCGAAGACTGTGTTTCGTACAAGATATGGCCATTATGAATTTGTTGTAATGCCTTTTGGGCTAACCAATGAACCTGCTGTATTCATGGACTTAATGAATAGAATTTTCCATGAGTTCTTGGACAAGTTTGTGGTGGTTTTAATTGATGATATTTTGGTTTTTTTGAAAGTAAAGAGGATCATGAAAGAAATTTAAGGGTTATTTTTCAAACCTTAAAAGAAAAGAAATTGTATGGGAAATTCAGCAAGTGTGAGTTTTGGTTGCAAAAAATTTCTTTCCTTGGTCAAATTGTTTCTAAAGATGGGATAACCGTTGATCCTTCAAAAACAAAGGTTGTTGAAGAATGGCCAAGACCCACAAATGTAAGAGAGATTCGTAGTTTCCTTGGTTTTGCAGGCTATTACCGAAGGTTTGTTAGAAATTTTTCACGGTTATCTAGTCCAATGACTAAGCTAACACGGAAGGGTGTTATGTTTATCTGGACAAAAGAATGTGATGATTGTTTTCAGGAATTGAAAAAGGATTGGTGAATGCTCCAGTTTTGGCACTACCTTCCAGGAATGGGGAGTTTGTTATCTACAGTGATTATTCATTGAAAGGACTTGGTTGTATCCTAATGCAGAATGATCAGGTAATTTCTTATGCTTCACGACAGTTGAAAACTCATGAGGTAAATTACCCTACACATGATTTGGAATTAGCTGCTGTTGTTTTCGCTTAAAAAATCGGAGGCATCATTTGTATGGAGTAAAGTGTGAAATATATACCGATCACAAAAGTTTAAAGTATATATTCACTCAGAAATAATTGAACATGAGACAGAGTAGATGGCTATAATTAATCAAGGATTATGATTGTACAATTCATTACCATCCGGGAAAAGAAAATAAAGTGGATGATGCTTTGAGTCAAATAAGTAATGCTTCATTAGCAATGTTGCATTTGGAACGTGATACTTTGGTTAAGGATTTGATGAACTTTGACATAGAAGTTGTTGGTGCAGTATTTTCTTCTGTTTTGTTTCAGGTATCAGTGAAATCTTTTCTATCAGAAAGAATCAAGCAAGAACAGAAGCAAGACAGTGAGTTGCAGAAAAAGGTAGAGATGGTTCAGAAAGGTAAGTTGCCTGAATTAAACATTGATAATGATTGCGTTTTGAGATTTGGGAAGAGATTGTGTGTGACTTGTGATTCACAGTTGATGGGAGAGTTGTTATGTGAAGCTCATAGTTCCCCGTTTTCAGTTCATCCTAGCAGTAATAAGATGAACAGAGATCTACGGGAGTATTACTGGTGGGATGGAACGAAAAGAGATATTTCTGATTTTACTGTGAAATGTTTGACATGTCAATAGGTTAAAGTAGAGCGGCAGTTACCGAAAGGGATGCTTCAGCCTTTACCAGTGCCAGAGTGGAAATGGGAGAATATATCCATGGACTTCGTTGTGGGATTGCCGAAGACACCTCGAGGTAATAATACAATCTGGGTTATTGTTGATCACTTGACCAAGTCTGCTCATTTCCTTGCAATACGAGATACTTTGTCCCTAGATCAACTTTCACGTTTGTATCTTAAAGAGATAGTCAGGTTACATGGAGTTCCTCTCTCCATTGTATCTGACCGTGATCCCAGGTTCACTTCTAACTTTTGGAAAGGCCTTCAGAAGTTGTTCGGTACTAAATTAAATTTTAGTATAGCTTTTCATCATCAATCAGATGGGCAGTCAGAACGAACAATTCAGACATTGGAGGATATGCTACGTTCTTGCTCTATAGATTATTAGGGAAGTTGGGACCAACACCTTTATTTGGTTGAATTTTCATATAATAACAGTTTTCATTCCAGTATACAGATGGCACCATTTCAGGCATTATATGGGAAGCAGTGTCGAACTCCAGCTTTCTGGGATGAAGTGGGTGAAAGGAAGCTGATGGGACCAGAATTGGTCGAAGAGTTGGCAAAAATAGTTCAATTGATACAAAAACACATGAGAACAGCTCATAGCAGGCAGAAGAGTTATGCAGACAACATGAGGAAGGATCTATCTTTCGAGGTAGGTGATCATGTTTTTCTCAAAGTCTCACCATGGTAAAGTGTGATGCGATTTGGTAAGAAAGGAAAGATGAGTCCAAGGTTCATTGGACGATATGAAATTTTGGAGAGAGTTGGATCAGTTGCATACTGGGTGGATTTACCTCCGAGTTTATCTCAGGTACACAATGTTTTTCATGTTTCGATGTTGAGAAAGTACATGCCAGATCCATCTCATGTTTTGAGTCCAGAGGTAGTTCTAGTGGAAGAGAACCTATCTTATGAGGAAAAACCGGTCCAGATTCTTGACCATAGGGAGAAAGTGTTACGGAATAAGGCGATTAATAAGGTAAAGGTTTTGTGGAAAAACCACATGATGGAAGGAATCTGAAAATGCAATGAAGGATAAGTACCCCCATTTATTCGATAAGTAAATAAATTGCGGGGGTGAAATTTTATATAGGGGGAAGGATGTAACATCCCAAGTAAGTAATGAAAAGTAGATATTTTTATCTATGCCTATTAATGAATTAGATAGTGTTTTAGAGGCTTAAAATGAAACTAAATCCAATCTTAAGCATGGAATACACTAATATTTTTAAAAGATTGTTTTACTGCCTTTTAATGGAAAACCATTTTTAAATATATCTTTTGACAATTTTATAATCTATTTTTGTCAAAATAAACTTATTCTTTATGATTGGGACATCAAAATTTACTTTGTGTGAATTTTTGGTATTTTTCCGATAAAGTTCATTTTTTTAATGAATAGTGAAAAATGTTGTATTTTAATTCAAAACCTATATTTAATCTAATTTATTTATATGATTAGATTATCTTTTGAATTGGTTTTAAAGTGAAATTAGAATATATTTTTACCATTTAATCCAATTGTGGTCATTGGAATCAATTTCACTTTGAAATTGGACTTAAACTGGTGTCAATCTTTTGATACTTATTGTTTCATAAAAACACGCTATTTGTCATGACAGCGGTAATTAATTATTAAATTAATTAATGCATCTTATATGTTTTGAATTTTGTAAAATATAAATCATTTTTGAATTCAGAATATCAAATATATCTTAGGGTGAAGTTTTGGTAGTTTTCTGAAAAACTTCAACTTTGGATGAATAGTGAAACCACTAAGTGGTAGTTAAAGAAACTGATTTTTCATTTAAATGAAACTTTTCCACTTCTGTGATTTGATTTTCAAAAATCCATCATAAATGGTTGTCATTAAGAAGTAAAATGTGGTTCAATGAGATTAAAATAATTTTTTGGTGAATAGTAACTTTTATGTTTTTAATCGTGATTAGAGGTAATTAGTGTAGTTTAAGGTAAAAATAATGTTTTAATAATATGAGATGAGCTTGAAACATGTCCTACCCTCATTGTATGTGTCATGGCCGACCCAGAAAATCCATGGGTCAACTTGGGGACCCCATGGAGCCACTTTGGTAGGGAAATGACATAAATAACTTTTTATTTAATGTTAAAGTAAAAATAACACAAACATCAGTTGTTTTACTAAAACAATTTTTACATGGGGTTATACAAGTAATATTTTTGATTATAAATAGTCATTGGAAAGCTAAAAAGATTTCCTACATCATAGTATTTGTTTTATAATTTTTATACTTTAAATAAATTAAATTATTTATGACATCATGATGATGCATCGATTACCTCATTATTAAAGGATTTAAATAAAATGAAATGATAATGTAAAATATATGACCTACATATGTCCAAAACCTATTGTATGGGTGGATTTAGAACCCTTACCACCTTAACCTTGAATTATATCAATGTGGGACCTTTTGAATCCTAAAATCATTTTAAAATAAAGTAACATTTCTTTACTTTCCAAGAGTGCCCCTCCTCTCCTCTTATAAAAGCCCCCCACCTCTACCTCATTACCCACACTTCCAACACCTTTGGCTCGTCCAAACCCTGCCCATTTTGTCTCTCCACTTTCCTCTCTTACTCCTTGAAGCCTCACTTTGGTAAAAAGTCTTCCCAAGGAAGCCTTTGAGCTCAAACCAAAGGGAGTTACCCGATTTTTAGGTAATGTCTTCACTTGTGTCCTTTTGTTTTATTTTGCTTCTCCAACCCCCTAAAATATTTTTATTCATTTCTTTTGTAACAACTCTATTATCTACAATATACTAGAATGTTGTTATAATAATTATTCTAGCTACACCTACACACACCTACATCTAATGGTTAAAGAACATACTGTTTCCGTGGATGGCGAATTTCTGCCTCCCGAAACGATGATTGTTCAAAATTCTTTTAACACCTTAAAAGGTGGCCATTAAGATGAAACTATATTTATATATGATATATAATATGTTTATGTTTTCCTTAAGCTTCTGTATTTTTCATTTTGGGCATACCTTTATGGTTTCCATTATGGGTAAACACGATATCTTTATTTAAGGAAGTGCGGACTACCGCCCCCTCAAAGTGATTTGATTCGTTAATACCATATGTGGGACGTATAAAAAATGAAGTTATGATATTATATATGATATTACATTGTAATTATAATATACCATTATATCATTATGATTCCATTCTATAAAATACGAAATAGAAATGAATGTAGCGTTCATGCGTACGTACGACTTACCGTCTCCATGAACGGTGCATTTCATTTCTTACCTCTAAATGTTATGTAATATTATAAATGCAAGAATGTACTGGATATATATGATATATATGATATCTACATCATGAATACCATTCTGAATATAATGGATACATGAAAAACTTGTAATATAAAGGGTTTATTTTTTACTCAAGTACCAATGATCGTTAAAACAACCGTTATTAAGTTAAATAATTACATAGTGTTAATGACATGGAAATAAGTGATATAAAAGAAATAATGAACTTGAAAAAGGTCCTTAGACAAGTATAAATTAACTCAAGTTTATTATTCAGGAGATTAAAGTACGGCCGAGTCAAGTCGGACCCGAGGTATGGGACTTCGTCTCAATCTCCTTTCATTGAGGCATATTTTGTTTTGTACACAACCTTCTTTTATACAGTGTATAAACCCCTTTGACTATTTCATTTATCCAAAAAGAATCTTTTTTATATGAAGTGTTTTACTAAACGACAAAATGGAATGTTTTTGTCGTACGTATGTGGCAACAACGAATTCTCCGCCGCCGTAAACATTATTTGAGTTTCGGGTTCCACTACAAGCCATACCATCTTTTTAAAAGAAAAATAAATACCATGTTTTACTTTTCTTTTATTTTGGTATTGAAAATGGTTTTCATGATTTTTTATATCAATGTGTTGTATTGATATCTCGTGATTGAAAGGTGGAAATGTTATGTTTTCTTTATGCATGTTTTATGTGATACGATTATGTTGAGGTTCTTGGGAATTATTATAAAGATGGGTGGTTCCGTGATAAACTAAGGGTAGGTGAGCCCATTATATCTCTTCAATGCATTGGGTAACGTGAAGGAGTGAAACATTAAGGTTTCTTTGAAGAGATTTAGGGAATATAATTTGATGGGTATTCCAAACATAACGAAGAGGGTTACTCCCTACGTAAGAATGTTTTGAATGCCTCAACTTACCTTTATGTCTTATGATTTCTATGATTTATTCATGATTTGATGAGGTATGTTAAAGTTCTTATGTTTTATGGGTAAAGTATGATTTCTTTCTTATGTATATATGAACTCATGTTTCCTTTCCATGTTTTTATAACCCATACTGATCTTTTTATGCTCATCCCAAGTTTTTTTGGAATGTTTTTCATAGGTCAAGGGAAAGGTACATGATATGATGATAATGTCAAGAAAGTGTCAAGAATAAATCCATTATTTATTTTAAATATGTTTCCATTGATGGAAAAAATGAATACTATCTTTATGTAACCACTTTGTTTATATGTGTAATGTAATGAATGTTTTATGATCTAATTCTCTAAAACTCTAAACTTGAGAAGATCCTCAAGGTGTAATCTTGTAATAACTTCAGATTAAGTAAGGTTTAAGGCTGGGGTGTTATAGCCTTTACTAAAAGAAATATACAAACTAAGTTAAAAAAGATAAAAATAACTCCTTTTTTCTCTATATACCGACCCCTTACTGGTGTTATACTTGTTAGGGTAAAAATAATTTGGGACACCGATAATATACTTTCGATGAAACAACTGTCCAAATTTCAGCACTGTTTTCGGGGAACTTAGAGTTAATTTTATTCTTGTTTTAGTTAACTTTGTATCAACTTTTAGAGAAAATAAAGATCATAAATTCACAAAAATTTCTTTTCAATTATCATTTGCATTTATTTTTCTTTTTCCTCGTTTACGCTTGGTGTTTTGTTTTGTTTTGTGCAGGCCTTTAGGTGTTTGAGCAGTCACCTCATGTGTTCTAAGAACACTGAGTCATCAGTGTTTTTTCCAACTGACCCAAAAATCAAACGGACGTTTTTGAGGTGCCAATGAGCACTCATGGCTGAACACAACCAAACCACTCCACTGGCATAGAATGGGGAAGGAAATCCAACTGCTATCCAAGGAGCTGGATAGAAGTTAAGACTGAATGAAAACCGAAACCCTCAGCAGCTCTAACAATTCCAACCAGAGCAGATTCCATATTTAAACCAAGGTCAGGGTCTGTTCTACGCCCCTCGGGACCAAAAATTCATGTCGGTTCCTCTTCCTTAGCACCCACCTCCATGTAGTACTCTCATAGAGTACGACATGCCATCAATCCATGGAGCAGATATGGGCATCATCCATCCACCGGTGCAGGCCCCACACTTCGAGATCAAGCCTGCTATCATGCAGTTGATCCAGAACATCGTTCAATTCAGCGCCCTACCCAGCAAGCATCCCAATGCCCATCTCTCCAATTTTATAGAGTTATGCGACACATTCCGCTATCATGGAGTCTCCACAGACGCCATCTATCTTGGCCTCTTCCCCTTCTCTATAAGGGATAAGGTGAAAGAATGGATTAAAGGCTTACCACAATGATCCGTCCCCACCTGGGAGGATCTAGCCCAGACATTCTTGTCCAAATACTTCCCACCCTCAAAGACGGTGACACTGCGGAACGAGATCCACAACTTCCAGCAGCAAGGCACATGATCATTATACGAATCATGGGAGCACTTTAAGGATATGTCGCACAAATTTCCACATCACATACTTCCACTTTGGATGCAGGTCCAAACCATCTCATAGGATTGAAAACTAATACCATGTCCGTGGTGGATGCTGATGCTGGAGGTATGATAATGAGGAAGTCCCCCGAAGAACTCTTCAAACTACTGGAGGACATGTCCGCCAACAACTTCTAATGGCATTCCTAGCGGGGCACATAAAAACGAGGTATGCATAACATTGATGCAACTACCATGCTAGCTTCTCAGTTGGATGCGGATTCCATGAATATTGACGCACTCAATATAAAGAGCGCATCCCAAGTACATGCGGAAAACCATCGGGCATGTAGAGAATGTGGTGATAACCACATCATGGGAGAATTCCCAGGTTCTACTGGAGTCCCATCAACATGTGAGGTAAGTTATGGTGCACAAAATCGAGGGCCAAACCAGTACCAGCAGTACCAGAACCCAGCATGGCGTGATCAAAAAAATACAAGTTGGCACCAATAACAGTAGAATCCTCCACCCCAGCGACCGCCTGGCTACAAAAACCCCCCTTATCGAAACCAATACTAGAGGAATCAACAACACCAATAGGGTTCTTATCAGCAGAAAGGGTATCAGAACCCTCACCCACAGGAACCATGAAATCCACCACCTCCACCACCTCCTCCAACTCAACAACCACCTTTGTAGGAGAACACCTCAAGGTTAGAGGATCTTATGACCAAATTCATATCTACTGCGGAGACCTGGTTCCAAAATCCGTAAGCTTCAATTCGAGGCCCAGAGAACAAGATTGGTCAATTGGAAAACCAACTCTTGGGAAGGAACCCCAGTACTCTACTGGGAAACACAGAGAAGAACCTGAGGGGGGAGGCCCATGGTGTCATGCTCCGGAGTTGAAAAGAGCTCCAACAGAACCAACTAGCACAATCAGGTGTATCCACACCCCCTATTGATGAAAAAGGTACCAATACCGAACCCTAGTCATCCAAAATCCTAAAGAAGGAGGCTTCACAGAACAAAGGGAAAGAGGTTGTCAAACCCTATGCACCTACCTTACCCATCCCAAAGATATTGAAGCATAGAAAGATGGACCACCAGTTCAGCAAATTCATGGACATATATAAAAAGCTGCACATAAATAATCCATCTACAGAGGCACTGATGAAAATGCCCACTTATGCGAAATTCATAAAGAAAATACTCTCCAATTGAAGAAAAATGGAGGATATGGGAACCATTTCCCTAACCAAGGAGTGTTCTGCAGTCTCCCAACATTCAATTCCTCCCAAACTTCAGGATCCAGGTAGTTTTACTATTCCCTCTAGCATTGGACCATGCGAGTTTGGGAAGGCCCTCTACGACTTAGGGGCTAGCGTGAACCTCATGCCCCTTAGAGCTTTCAAGAATATAGGGCTCAATGAATTGAAGCCAACCCAATTATCCCTTCAACTTGCTGATCGATCCATCAAACATCTGAAGGGACTACTGGAGGACATGCTGGTCAAGGTAGATAGGTTGATCCTTCCTACAGATTTCATCATCCTTGATATGGAAGATGACTAGGAGGCACTTATCATTTTAGGAAGACCTTTCTTGGAAACTGGGAAGGCAATCATCAACGTGCACCAAGGGGAGCTGATTTTCCGGGTAGGAGATGAGAGAGTCTCCTACAATATCCTTAAGGTCGGCAAGCATGCATCATCATCCGATCATGAGGGATGTTATGTGATAAATACAGTGGATGATCGCTTAGTGGATGATTTGGTATGTTCTTTTATTTCTGATAACGTTATCATTCTAGACGTTCAAGTTGAAGAAGAGCCAGAGCACCAACAATTCCTAGAAGGCCAGGGTAGCTACTATTTGGACCATTATCCACCATAGAGCTTAGGTAAATGAGGTAAGTAGGTCGAGCCAATGACCTAAAACAAAGGCGCTTACAAGGAGGAAACCCAGAGGATACACGTCATGTACCACCTATACACACGATGTGTACATTTCCCTTTTAAATTTTCTAGATTTTATTAATATATAGATTAACAATGTAATAAACAGGGATGATGTCAGTGCCGATGGTAAGGTCACTGAAGTTTATCTGAGCCATCCCCGGTTCAAATCCTCCGGACCTACCTTTGTCATGGGGTTTCTACTTTTTATATTTTCTTACACGATGTGTGTAGTAAATTTAAAATATATATTAGATTATAGGAAACCCCATGGTTGGGATGGAGCGGTTGGCCAAGACCGTAACCCGGTTCCAAAAGACCAGGGTTCGAATCCTAACAACCGCCCCATTTCCATCATTTACCCTTTTAATAAAACCACACGACGTGTCTTTCAATATACATCGTGTGTTCCATATTTTTCCATACTAAATTAAATACTTTTACATATAAAGTAATTCATGTGGATGAAGTTGGCAGATTGGAAAAGTCTCGGCCCTGGATCCAAAAGAGCCGGGTTCGCCCTCGGCTAATCTCCCCACTTCATCCCCTTCCTATATAATTAAAAACCACAGGCCGTGAATTTCTTTATTCCTGTATGTATAGGCTGTATAGATTAAATGTATATAAATGATAAATATGGGCAGCAGTACAACCTTCACTCAAGTGGTTGAGGGCTTCCGTTCGGAACGACCGATCGCCGGTTCGAACCTTTCCCCAAGCACCTGACCAAAGGTTGTACTTCTCTTTTTCCAAATTTTAAACACACACCATGTATTTTCCCACTACATTACGTGTATAGTTTTATTTCTAAATTTTGTATATATATATATCCATTTAAATTATTTTTAATTATTAATATTAATTATTATATAGTTTATTATAATAATATATATATATATATATATTACTTGTTTGTTTTATTAAAAACAATTGAGATACACGGCGTGTAGTCTAGATGTACATGTCGTGTACCTCGACTATTTTAGTCGCGGCCACCCGACTTCAGGCCATGTCACACAGTGCCTCCCTCCTTCCCGCTTTCTTCCCCCATACGACACCCAGCCCCCTTAAGCTCAAATCTGTCGATTCTCTTTATTTCGGGTTCTGATTTCTATTGCATTGCAATCCTCGGTTAAGGTACGCCCTTCTACACCCTCATTTTCATGTTATTAAAATCATTTAAGGTGATTTTGAGACTATTCGACCATTCAGCTTCCGTGGTACATGGCCACGAAATGAAGAGCATACACCGTCTACTTTTGTACATGGACACACACAAAATTATTCACAGTTTGAATATACATGATGTGTATGTTTAGCACACACCATGTACCTTTCCCCATCAAGCTCGGGTATCCTTTGCACATAGACTCAGACAACATTTTCATATACACGACGTGTGTGTTCGGTACACACCATGTATGACATTTCATTTAGCCGATCTGTGTGTAAGTAGATCACACGGGCTCACACCCCATGTTCCTGTACACGGCATGTGTTTTTGGTACACGCTATGTATACTATTTTCTTTGGCTAGCCCATGTCTAACCCCCCCATACGGCCATGTCCCTCAGGTGATCCACATGCCGTGTCCTATTCGTATATGGCATGTCCATTATTATTAGACCTGATAAAAACATGGCTATGTCTTTACATATACACGGCCATGTCCACTTTCCATGAACACGAAGTGTATGTTCGGTACATGCCGTGTACCCTTTCCTGGTCTATCATGTGCTCCCTCGATGTGTTTATCCAGAGAACATGAGATGATACCCAGTTTTCACTACACGCCGTGTACTCTGGATGTACACGTCGTGTAATTTTTTCTGTTTTATCACATTTTCTTTGTTTCATTTTCTTTTATTTTTCTTTTGTTTGGGTTTTATTTCTCTTTCATGTTATGAAAGATCTAGATCCTTCTTGAGGGAAGCGGTCCTCCTCCACCACCGAGGGAGAGAGGCCCATTTATCGTTAGATATGACTCCGACCTGTGACACAACCAGACCCAGATGCTCTAGTATATGAGCTCTCTCCATTGGCCATCCTTCCACCCCTCACTCCCTCAGCAGAGGCTGGACCTAGGATAACCACTCCTTCAACACCCCGTACCGAGCCTCCGAGCACCATAATTACTTCTCCACGGGCTAACACACTTCATAATCCCCCTTCAGTAGTTGCTGGCCCCACATAGACCGCTTCATCTAGTGGACCTCCATCTACATCAGCATATCCATCCCCAGAGCCAGCTCCTACTACTGCACCTCTACATGGGCCAGGGCCTACAGGTGTTCCCTACCCGTGCATGGTGTTCCCGATCACCGGCATGGCAAAAGACAGGATCTGGTGTTTCTCTCGCTGCCTGGTTCTATTGAGTGGATGCTACCTCGACAGCGACATTTCACAGCAGCTCAGTATCTGGGGAGAAATAGAGGATCTCCTTGGACACACTCCACTGCTCGCTATTTACTTGGTCGACACTCCTATATTCTGCGATTTATTTTTGAAGTTTGCTGCCTCGTTCGAGTTTGATGGATCTGAGTACCGGGAGACACCTGGTGATGTGGTACCTGTTGTTCGGTTTTGGATGGGTGGCCGACGGTTTTCCCTTTTCATGACCGAGTTTAGCCGAGGGTGTGGTTTCTACCCATATCCCATCATCCCACCCCCTATTTCTACCCTGACCAGGCCCGAGCGCTCTGTTTACATTGCTATGTGGCGGGAGATTGCTGGGCCTGACCACTGCTACACCCCTACCTCGCAGAAGAGTGCCCTTATCACTGAACCCATCCTCTATTTTACCCACTGGTGCTTTTGCGCCATTCTATTCCCCCGCCACGAGGATATGGGGGTTGTGACTGGTCGTGACATGGATCTCCTTACCTGTGTCATCTGTAAGGACGAACCGGATCTATCTTACCTCGCCGCCTCCTACTTCCACGCCATGTTTACCAGTTGTGAGGGGAACTTGAACGATTGGTTTTACGCCACCCGCCTTGCCCACCACCTTGGGGGTTTTTGAGCCGTCTATACCCCATGACCTGTTAGTTTCACCACAGTGGATGGACTATCTCATGATTATTCACATGGGATTGGTCCAGAAGTAGGGGTTCCTACATCCTTGCCCAGGCTCCACCCGCCCACCTGCTGACCCTCCTACACCAGCTAATGCACCTCTTCCTCCTTCCCCACCCCTCCAGCTTCCCCACCCCACCCCCTTCTAGTGACCCCACTTCTTATAGCTTTCCTTCTTCTATACCAACCCCTACACCTACACCCTCAGTCGATCCCGCCCATTCCCTTCACCTAGCCGTGATGGAGCAACACTTGGTTCGTATCGATAGCCGCCATGACCGCATGGAGTAGCTGTTGGGGCTTATTCTTCAGTATCATGGTATTCCACTACCCCCTCCACCTACCTCTGCCTCAGTTCCTAGCCCTTCTGCTGATACTCCACCACCCTTCACTACAATGGCCACATATTTTGTTCTTCTTTCCACTATGGGCCCAGCTGCTTCCACCGCTGCTACTAGTCCCGAGAGTACTATCGAGATTCTCATTCCTATTACAAGACCTGCAACTCCTACTTCTTCGACTTCCCTTCCAGGTACAGATTCCGAGCCTCCAGTTTCCATGGCTCTGGATCCATATCTACCGGCTGGTTCTGTACTGGATGATGCCACTTCTAAGGCGACCCTCTAACTGGTTTTTGGGACACATGCTTTTCCTTGTATATATATTTTTGATATATTGTGCATGTGCCTATTGTGTATGCTTGTAGTGTTCTATTTCTTCCCCCTCATAGGTACTCTGGCACGTTTTGGGCTTCACTTTTACATCCCATTCTGTTTTTCTACACCTAGACACGAGGAGAGTATTCTTTTTCTGTTGTTTAATTTTAATTATTAGTTTACTTCTTTCCTTACTTCCCCTCATTCTGGTCCACTATTGTTTCCACATCTTACCTTGTTCCTATTTTTGGTCACTTGGTGTACCACGTGCGGTTTTAAGTACAGGGGGCATCTCTTGACCTCTTTAGACTTCTCCCTTTTCAGATTATAGGAGACATCATCATTAGAAGATATATTTTAATATGTGAGGACAATTTTATTAATCATAGTTTTTCATAATAAGCTGAAAGTGGGAAATTTTAAAAAATGGTATGTTCATTTTGGATCTTAAGTGTTTTAAAATGATTGCTGATATAATTTAAATTGAAACTTGTAATCCTTGGATAATTATATCGACCAGACTAACCAATTATTTGGAAGTCATGACCTGATTGTCTCTTTATTTGTTTTTCCCACTCCCGAGAGGTATTCTAAACCCTTTGTCATATTCTTTATAATACCCTATTTCTTTATAGATTCTTGGAATATATATAACTACCAGAATTTGCATGTTTTCTTGTCAAAACATGAGGAATTTTTGAGTTACATTAAAATGATTGAGGCATTAGATTGTTTAAACCTCTTTATCTTGAGACCTACCCTACATTTTATCTTCGTGAAGCCCTTAGAGACCATGAATAGCCTTTATAAGAAGCCATAATACAAGCCTATTTCCCTTCCTACCCTAATTCTTTTATGATTTTTCATGATTATTCATTTGAGCTCAAAATATGGGACTGGAAACACATGGCATAATTTCGTGAATTATCATGAAATTAAGTATGGGGGTAAGCCTCTTGATCATTCGTGGAAGAAATGGTTCCAAACCTCTATTCATGGATATTATAGAGGTCCCTTTTTTTAAGAAAATATAGATAAAGGGGCCTTACACTCACTTGTTGGTTCATGAAACCTACCTACTCAACTAAAGAAGACGGTGAGATTATATGAGCTTGTTAAGGAAGTTTTTACATTGAGCATAACTTTGAATATCATGCATTATTATTTAAAGAATTTAGCCTCCTCTTTAAAGCCTCAGAGTTATTTTCACATCCTTACCTACCAAACTTTAGCCACAGAAACATCTGATCCTTATTGAAAAGCCCTCATGATTTTTATAAGTCAATTCTTCTAAAGTGGAGAACTAGATTTCTTGAAAACCTATGGATAGAGTTTATATATCTTTGATTGACCATAACACTGATTATAATGATCTTGAGTGTTGAGTATATTTTTGGTGAGGTAAATCATCATGTGGATTACTTATTTTTGAAAGGTTGAAAAATGTGTTAAAATATGATAAAAGTTGTTAACTGAAATTATATACGAGGCATGATTAGAATATCTCCTAGATTTAAACTATTTTGTAGTATTTTTAAAATTTTCTCTTGTAACATATTATTTACATTTTTGATTAACTAAATTCCATCCCTTTCAAATATAAACTCTTTTAATTAGATGTTGAGATTTTCTTGAGGGTAAGAAAATGACTAAGTATGGGGGAGTTTGATGCACCCGATTTGTGTATACATTTTCAAATACTCTATTGAAAAATAAGAACATGTTTTCAACAATTACCTACTACAAAGGGAACGAATAATTTTATTTTTGGTGATATTGTTCATATCCAGGAGGTGTATGGACAAATACACAAAACGGGGATGAACTGAGAAAAAATTTACAACTACACGGTGTGTACTTATATACACGCCATGTACATTCATGCTCAGACACGGTTTGACCAGGAAAAGTACATTCCCATGTAACCAAAAGCTGGTACCTGCTGTGTTCATACGATACATTCCATATATGACATTCTAGAAATAGTTGGTGGATGAGAAGAGTCTACATGCCCATGTGGCAAGCTAAAGGGGACACGCCGTGTTCCACTAACACACACCATGTATACCATTATAGAAGCGGTTGGTGACCAAAAAATGAGACTACACGCCATGTATGGTGGTGCTACACGCTCTGTACATTCATCACCAGGGGGCACCATGTTCCAAGTCAAATATGGTGTGTTAGGCCACCAACCAAGGGAGAAAATGGTGGCAAAAACGTGTTGACAAAAGTACACAACGTGTACTTTTTCCACACGCCGTGTTCTTATATTTTCTATAAAAGGAGGCCTTGGCCACCAGACCAAAGGGGTGTAGAGTATAGGGGTGTGTAGTATTTTTTTGGAGAATATAGATGATGTTCCAAACGAGAGACACTCTACCGTCATACTACCGTCATTCCACCATCTACCGAAGCATCATTTTCACCTCGAAGATTCAAACATGATCACATCAAGTATCAAGAGTTTTGTGTTTATTTTCTTCTCCATGTGTTACTAATCACACAATGTGATGGGGTTGTGGGAGATGTTGAGTTTTAATTTGAATTAATTTTCTATGAATGCGTTTGTTTTATTAACCTCTTCTTATTCTTCTTAAATCACTTTATATTATCATTGGAAATTATCTACCGGACCAAGGGAAGAATTTTCAGGGATTAAAAAGAAGAACACTGATGAAAAATTTCATGACCATTGTAAGTATTTGTCAACTCAAAATGGACTAATCCAAATAAATATCAGTTAGATACAAACTACTGGACCAAGGAGTTAGTTACTACAGCTCTAAATATAACATTTACCGGACCTAGGAAACGTTATTACAAATTGAACCCAGAGTGTTGGGTTATCATGAAAAACACAACCTCAAAAGCAATTTGATTTAATAAACAACTTCTCACTAACACATAACCCCATTGCATGTGTCCCTTTATCTATATCAAAATTAATTTTCTCATATTTTACTTTTATTCTATTAAGAAATTTTTTAAAATAAACATAAAACCAATTGTTATTTTTATCCAAAAAATAATAATGGACTCTAAATTCAACAGCCTTTACTAAAACAAAAATACATACTAAGTTAAACAAGATAAAAATAACTCATTTTCCATATGGATTGACCCCATTCTGGTGTTATACTTGTTAGGATAAAAATATTTTGGGACACTGACAATATACCTTCAGTGAAACGACCATCCAGAACATAATTTTTTATCATGGTTCTACACATTCTTTTATATCGTGATAGTTTAGTAGAACAATCCCCACACCACCACAAATCATGTAAGTAAATATTTCAGTGAGAACAGAAAATGGGGCATTAATTTCAACCCATGAATATAACTCCCCCCCATAAAAATTTGTGGTTGGAACTTCTCGAAAAACCTTGTCATACTCCCTCTGGTGGAATTTGATCAATTTCATGAAATGGATTGGATTTCCCTATATAGAGCCTACATAAATTTTCGTGAGTGGAAAATCACTCTCCATATGGAGAATTGACCCCAGATTCCGTACAAGGGAAAGGAGGAGGATGAATCTTCTTTAGAACCATCATCATAAGCATGGATATTACTTCCCTATTAGAATATGTTTCTTTCTCATATGATAAAGCCTAAGGAAGAAAACATCCTTTAAGACATTCCTATTGTGATGGAATTTGCTGAAGTGTTTCACAGAGACGTTTCTGGCCTTCCTCCTAGAAGAGATGTTGAATTATCTATTAATCTTATACCTTGGGAATTTCCAAAATCCATGACTCCATATAGAATGAATGTTGTGGAGCTTGAGGAGATAATGAAACAACTATAAAAGAATTTGGGTAAAGGGTTTATATGCCCATGTGCTTCACCAAGGGGTGCACCAGTCCTCTTCATCAAGAAGAAGGATGGTTCAATGCACCTTTCTATTGATTTTCATGAGCTCAAAAAAATCACGATAAAGAACAAGTATCCTCTACCATTAATGGATGACTTGTTCAATCAGCTACGTGGATCACAATACTTGTCCAAGGTGGATCTATAGTCGGGATATTACCAAGTAAGGGTGGAGAAGGAGGATATCTTCAAGACTTCATTTCGTTCAAGATACATGCACTATGACTTCGTATTAATTCCTTTTAGACTCACAAATTCTATAGAAATATTAATAAAATTATTTAATAGAGTCCTTAGGGATTACCTAGACAAATTCATGGTAGTATTCATAGAAGATATTATAACATACTCCAAAACCAAGAAGAAGGATGAGGAGAATCTATGAACTATACTAAAGACCTTGAGAAATGAAAAGATCTATGAAAAGTATAAAAAGTGTGAGTTCTAGTTGAAGGAAGTCTCATTCTTGGATCATATCATCACAAGAATTGGGATATCTATGGTTCCCTCAAAGAAAAATGAAATTGAGAGATGGTTGAGCCCGACATATGTGATAGATATCTATAGATTTCTTCGGTTAGCGGGATATTACCCCTGATTTGTGAGAAATTTCTCACAATTGACAAACACTATTACCAAGATAACTCAAAAGGGAGTCATGTTTTCCTAGAGTGATAAATGTGAAGAGGTCTTCAAGAAGTTTAAAAGGAGTCTTATCATTGTGTTGGTTCTCACAATACCCATAAGTGGAGAATATTTTGATGTATTTAGTGATGTTTTGAAGAAGGGACTGGGCTGTGTGTTGATGAAAAATGACAAAGTCATTGCATATTCTTCAAGGAAATTGAAATTTCGTGAGAAAAAATATCCAACACATGATCTGGAGTTGGCTAAAGTGATCTTCTCTTTAAAAATTTGGCGACATTATCTTTTTGGGGAGATATATGAAATATATATGGATAACAAAATCCTCAAGTATATATTCACATAGAAAGATCAGAATATGCTCCACTGAAGATGGTTAGATCTGGTTAAAGACTATGACTGCTGAATTCACAACCATCCAGGGAAAGATAATAAAGTGGAAGATTCTCTAGGTAGAAAGGACCCATCGATTGTATCATTGATTAGAATTGAAAAGGATCCAATCTTGTTATATTAGATAAATATAGACAAGGGAATCATAAAGAAAGGAAAATCATCAATCCTTTCATAAATGGTTGCTCAACCATATTTTTTGTAAAGGTTAACGGATTCTCAAAATGATGATGTGGGAATTCAGAAGAAAGTGGAAACTATTAGACAAGGGGAATCCTTGGAGTTAAATGTGATTAATAAAGGAATTGTGAAATTTGGGTAATGACTGTGTGTTCCATCAAGTCTGAAGTTAAAGAAGGAACTTTTGGATGGATTACGTAGTTCAAATTTATCCATTCACCTAGGGAACCCAAAGATGTATCGTGATATCCAATAGAATTATTGGTGGGATAATATGAAGAATGAGATCACTGAGTATACATAAATGTGACTAGTATGTCGGCAAGTGAAGTCTAAGAGGCATAAGTCTAAAGGGATATTGAAACCATTACCTATACCAGCATGGAAATGTGAGAACATCACCATGGGATTTGTCACCGGACTTCTAAAGATATCCAAAGGAAAAAATGTTGTT
This sequence comes from Viscum album, assembly GCA_963277665.1. Classification (NCBI taxonomy): domain Eukaryota; kingdom Viridiplantae; phylum Streptophyta; class Magnoliopsida; order Santalales; family Viscaceae; genus Viscum; species Viscum album. The sequence continues at coordinate 696,920,239 of OY728128.1, forward strand.
TGGGTTGTTGGGGATCAACTTACAAAGACTGCCCAATTCATTGCAATAATGGGGGATTTATCATTCAATAAACTGGCATAGATATACATTAGATAAGTGGTACGACTAAATGGGGTACCACTATCTATTATATATGATCGAGATCCAAGACTCGCCTCTATGTTTTGGAAGAGTCCCTAACACGCTATGAATACTGAGATGAACTTCATTACATCTTATCAACCTCAAAATAATGGCCAATCTAAGTAGACTATCCAAATATATGAGGACATGTTGAGAGAATTCCCAATGGACTTCAAAGGAATATGGGATCAAGATCTTCCTTTGGTTGAGTTCTCTTAAAATAATAGTTTCCACTCAAGCATCCAAATTGCACCTTTTGAAGCCCATTATGAAAAGAGGTGTAGAACACCGACATGTTGGGATGGAGATGGGGATAGATAACACCTAGGTACAGAAACGATTGAATAAATGGTGGAGACGATTAAGACCATCCCAAAACACATTTAAGGGTCTTAGAGTCGACAAAAGAGCTATGCTGATAATCGTCGACAAGACCTAGAGTTTGATGTTGGAGACATGGTATTTCTCTACATATCACCAAGGAAGAGATTTTTGAGATTTGGGAAGAAGGTAAAGCTTAGTCAAAGGTACATAATCTGTTTTGATATCCTTCATCGCAATGGAGAGGTGGCCTATCGACTAGCACTCACACCAAACCTATGTCAAGTACACAATGTATTCCATGTATCAGTCTTGATGAAGTACATACCTGACCCATCGCATGTACACAATCCAAATTTGGTACCATTGTATAATGAACTATTATATGAAAAGAATACGGTGAAAATCATTGATCATGGGGAAAAATTTCTATGAAATTAGACAATGCCCCTCATCAAAGTGTTGTGGAGAAACCACATGTTTGAAGAAGAACTGTGGGAATCAGAAGAAGTGATGAAGTAGAGTTACCTCCATCTATTTTAGTGTGGAAAAATGAAATTTATAGGGATAAATTTCTTAAGGGGGGAATATTTTAATGACCCAAAATTTTATTAATGAAAATTCATCCTGATCTAATTAAATTTCTTATTATGTAAAATGGTTATATGAAATTCCTTAGTTTATGTTTTTGGATTTTAAAATACCATTAATAACTATTACCATAGTTAATATAGCCGTTGAACAATGACCACATGATTAGTATAAATATAAGGCTTTAACAAATCCAATTTACTCATACAAAGGAAGCTATGGGCTCATCTAGTAGAATTGCTGCATATGAAGCCCATTTTTTCAGAGCTTGGAAAGGAAGTAGTATCACTGGGCCATTATCCTGACCAATCCCAAGCCAAGATTCAACTTGTTAAGCTTGAACGGAACCTCCTACAGGAGAAGTGGAAATTAATTGAGATTACTACCAAAGTGATGTTATCTAAGCCTCCCCAAGAGTCTATCACCAACACACACCTTACCCTTAGGTCTTATGGAGGTGTTATAGGGGGTTATGTAACAAGAACCTAGCACTATTATTATGTGCATTATTTTAGTATAGAATAAAGAATATACATTCATTTTATTATTGTTATTTTGTATATAGTTTTTAAAGCACCAATAGTAATTTTAGTTAATATTAAATTAAGAAATATATTTTGATAAATTAATGGATTTTGGAATTAAATAATATTTTATAATAATATAAAATTTCTAAATTAATTTTTATAAAATATAAATGATCGTATAATTTTTAGTAATATAATTGTAATTTTTATTAAGGTTTGAAAGCTGTTTTTGTCAAAACCCATGAATTTTTTATAAATTTCAGTTTTAATTTTAAAAGTAAAAATTGAAATATTTTGAAAATTATTTAGATACAATTAATATCATTTTTGGTTTCAGGATTTCGAAATTATCTAACAGTGATTTTTTTAATAATATTCTGATATAGTGGATTTTTTTTGTAAATATTAAATACTGTTTAAATATATATTGTTTTATGACATCATAATGTCATAATAGTGATGTAATAAAATAATATAAAAAGGATTTTCGGCCAATATATGTCTTTTATTTAAATTAATGTGATTTTACATTTTTTTGTTAATTTTATAGTGCCTTAGTAGACCCTCCAGGACTTAGAAAATATTTTATCTTTTTAAAATGATTTCCATGAGGGTGTGACTCGCATCCACATAAACAAGAATAATATTTTAATAATTTTTACCTTCGGCCCTATAAAATAATTTTTTTCATTCCCCTTTGAAAAAAACCACAGGAAAAACCCATGGTTTGGTTTTTGGTTCTGATTTGTTCAATGTGTGTTGACCAAAACCTAAATAATAAATAATTCCCTCACATTTCCTATATAAACCCACTCAAACTCCCATTACAATTCACTCAATCCATTTGGAGCTCGACCAACCTCTAACCTAATCTCTATATAATCCTTAAAAGGCACCCCAATATCTCTATAAGCCTCTCTCAAGCCTCTCCCAAGCCTTTGCGATCACACTTCCATGTAAG